>CM035131.1:3155187-4435187 GCA_020205605.1 Panax ginseng | reverse complement strand
TGAATATTTTATAACCACTTGCTTATTTTGCAAAATTTGCACATTTCACCCATAACTAAAATATTATATCAAATTAACACCTTATTAATTTAGAATAATGAATAGAGGAAAATTCAATTTTATTTATAATAAGTTGGGGTCTTACATTTGGCCATACCTTTAAACTGCGGACGGGAAACATTTACAATGAGGATATTTTGATCATTTGTCCCGTTCACAGTATTAAACTACGGAATATTGAAAACTAAACTGCGGATGGGAGTAATATTAAACCGTTCGATCTTAACGTGAAGGGTCGCGATGTGTTGTAAGGTTAAATTCTTTTTTACAACGTTTGCTATGTATATATCGATCCTCATATATATATATATATATATATATATATATATATATATATATATTTGTACATACATAGAGATATATAGAGACTGAGGGAGGGCTTTACGTACCTTGAGTATATTGGAGGAAAAAGATTTACGACCTGGCATCTTTGGCGCCTGTTAAAACTTCTTCCTCTCGCTTCTTCCCTTCATTTTGATTCGATTACGCCTATTTCCTTCTTTCCTCTTCTGTTTTCGTTATCTTTGGTGATTGTCTGGCGATAGATTTAAAAAGAATCGGGGCCATTATCTTCATAGTATATGGTCGTTGTTTTTGATTGATGTGGAATTTGTAGTGACCGATAACGGTCGCTATTAAGAATCGGTTGCAATAAGTCTCCCACCGAAACGTCAACACCAAATTTAAGCGCGATATAATAGATTAACGATTGTCTGACAATAGTAAAGCGATCATTAGGAAGTCTAATGACGGATTTGGGGAGTCGATTCTTTAATAATGGTCATTATACCAACATTGACGATCGAATAAAGGCTACTTCAGAGATAAATTTGGTCACTGATTGGACATTTTCTTGTAGTGTGCCCATATGTTATTTATAAGAGGGTTTAGTGACCCGTCAAAAGGGACACAACCCCTTGAAAAGACACATTTAGCCAAAAACGATATAGTTTTTGGGCTTGACAGAAAGAGTGCTAGCTCTTCCCAAAATGACATTATTTTGATAATAAATAACACTTCTCAAAACGACACAATTTTATAATAGAACTAAAATAAAAAAAATAAAATTTAAATAAATTTTGTCCAAAAAATATAAAATGACCGCGAACTCGGCCAGGTCTGTTGGTCTGTGACGCACGTGTGGGTTAAAACCAAGTCTTGACTAGATCCACTTCTTTCCAAGCGAGTTGTGCCTTGGGGGCCAAATAGTAACTTTATTGTATATAAACTCATTCAAACTTTAGTTCTTAATCGATGTGAGACTTAATTTCTCACAAATATTTATTATCATTTTCAATAATAATTTTTAAGAGTTAATTTCTTATTTATTATCTTATAAATTTGAGCTTTCAAATACTTAAAATTCGACTAAAATTCTAACACGTTTTAGTATAATTGACAAACTTAAAAAGGGAGTGTTATAAGAAGTCTATATCCCTTGAGAGGAATGTCAAAATTAATGAATGGGTAAATTTACCGGATCCCATGCACACCAGAATTGACAAATTGTTGATGTAGCATAGATATATCAAGTTATATATGTGGAAGATTGATACTCCTTCCGTTTCTTAATATAAGTCGTTTTGGAGAAATATTTTTGTTTCTAAATATAAGTCGTTTGAGAATTTCAAGTAAACATTAATTGCTTAGTTTCCAATATTACCCCAAGTAATAAATATAATTTTGGTTCTCTCACTATTTTTTGCCCAATAAATAACACTCTCTTCTTCCAATATAAGGGTAATATAGACAATTGATAGTATATTTAATGCTATACAATCATTTTCTTAATACTTGTGCACAACTCTAAAACGACTTATATTAAGGAACGGAGGGAGTACAATTCTTTTTTTTTTTTTTCTCTCTCTCTCTTTTTCTTAAAAAAATAATCAATTTGTCCCTTAATCTGTGGAATGAGAGGGTTTGATCCCCAATTTGCTATTTAGATATCAATTATTGATCCAAAATTTAATTCATGCTCAAACACACATGATATGAAAAGGTGCTCCAACGCATTTAATTTTATTAAAACAACAAACCTATATTAATTGTACATTTTTATAGATATACACAAGGTGGAAAGTTTCACTAAAAGTGCAAATATGTAGCTGCAGATTTATTCCTCTGTTCATACTTATTTCATACTACATTCTATACTATATGCAACCATATCATTTAATTAATTTGTCTGTCACAGTCGTCCATCTCACTCTTCTGTAGTAGTATCTTACTAGTACGTACTACGCACAATCTCCCTCTCGTCAGCTTTATCATCCCACAGCCACGACAACATCTTCTCTCATTGGGTGTTCCATAATTCCAGTCCTTCAACACCACCATCCCAATCCCAATTATGATCCCAATTAGCCCATCCCATCATTTCTAATTCTCCATTTATTATGTATAAATTTGTTGAAGAACAATAGTAATAGTAGCATTGATCAGAATTAATCTCTGGATTATTTGATACTGAGCTCAGCTGCAGGTAATTAGAAATATTTAGATCTTCTTCACTTATTATTGCTTTAAATTTATTGGGATCCATGGGGGGGCCATTCTGTGTCTCCTCCCGGCCAAAAGTTTCATGTAACAGTACTCCATTTGGATCCACCTCTAGTACTCCATCCATCACCATAGGATCAATATTGAAACATGAGTCCAAGAAAATGGCACCCAAACTACTTTCCTCATCATCTTCATGAGAGTCCAAATGCATGCTAGTTTTAACAACAGTATTAATATTAGCCTCTTCCTCCGAGCTGGTTGGAGGCAGGGGGACTAATAATATTCCTCCGTTTTCAAACTCATGACCAGTACTAGTTGTTTCCAACAACTTGGGAGGAGGAGGATAATTATAATGTTTTTTGGAGGGAAAAGAGTAGACTTTGTTCTTCTTCATGGCGGATCGACTTGTTCGACCGCTTCTTCCCTTGGGAGCAATATTATTCCTATTACTGCCTCCGGGCTTTAGTAAATCCACAACACTAATTGGTAGTGGTTGTTGGATAGGGTTGGAGATGGGCCTCCGAAAGGTGTGAATTTGTCTGCTCAAATGAGAGTTCCAGTAATTCTTTATCTCGTTGTCTGTTCTACCAGGTAATTGACCAGCAATTATAGACCACCTACAAATTCATCATCAAAGTTTTTCATGAAAACCAAGTAGCTACAACTATTACTAATAATCAATAATGTTTGTCCTTAGGTAACTACTACATACTATATTGCATCACTTTTCCTTGAATTAATTAAACCCCCCCTAAAAAAAAACTTTTCCTTGAATTGAAAGTGATAGACATGCAGCATACTCCAAAGAGAGTAAAAAAGTTCATTTGTATACACATGATTAAGATGGCAGCTTTCAACTTTTTCTCAATTAAACCAAGAAAAATTAAAGAAGAAAGGAAAGAGGGAAAGTGCCTGACCAACCTATTGCCCAAAGATGCATGCAACTTAATAATGATTTCATCCTCCGCCGAAGAAAATCTGCCTCTCTTCAAGTCAGATTTCAAGTAGTTAACCCATCTTAGTCTGCAACTCTTCCCACACCTCAATAATCCTTTAAAAACGTATATTCATCATGAATAAATTATATATTTAGATAAACATACAACTGCGGATATATATATGGAGTCAATTAAATTTAATTTGATTACGTCCGTACCAGCATTCTTGGGTAATGATCTCCAGGAGCCTTCACCATGAGTTTGAATGTATTTAGTCAAAATGTCATCTTCTTCAAATGTCCATCTCCCTCGCTTCAAACCCACTTTCTCACAACAAAGTGCTCTCCCCATTTCTGATCACTCAAACACCCTCACTCGATCTCTCTTGGAAAAACCAAGTCAAAGCCTTATTTATAGATCGATCCATGATTATTTATATAGCGACAAAAGCATAATTAGTATATACATATATGGTACACAACTGTGTAATACACACTCGACTATGACGATAGTTATTTAGACTACGACGACAGTTCAGCCGTAACCATAGCCATAGCCCTGACCCGACTGCTATATAGTTGACGAACTGTGAGGACTGCGCATGCATTAATTTCTATATACATATAAAAATATATGCACGTTCAGTACACATACATTTAGATTTTCTACAATAGTAGTATGATATATGTGAGTAATAAATGACGTACTACTTACTAGTGTGGTTGGCCGAGGATTGTGCCACGGCTAATTAAAAACAAGGCCACTGTCGTGGCTACTCCACTGTCGACAGCCTCATGACGGGGCCTCCATCTCCCACGTTATTGTTGACCGATCCTTCCTCGTAAGACCTCCTTTTTCTTTTGCAATATAATTGTTCGTCCTTGTACTAAATCTCAGTCAGCCGATTTAAATTTTATACGCCATATATTCCATTTCAAAATTTGAGATATTAAAATATTTTTTTTATAAAAAAAATTAAAGATATATTTTTAGTTTTACGCCATAAATTAACATGAAATTTTAACATATCATCAATATACCTGTATTATAGGTTGATTGATTACTATTATACAACCACGGCTAAATTCCTAACAAAAGATAAGAAATGCTGAGAATTTTTTTTTAGTTCTAGAAATATAACAGCGGTTGCATGCAACACTGCTTTCATGAATGATTGTTTCTATATGCTACAATATCGGTTTCTCGTGCTGTGTTCGGCGACTTAAATAGTATATATAAATAAACATTATTAATATTTATACATCATAGATCGATAGTTACACACCCCTCCTTACACTTAAATGTTTGCACTCTAAAATAACATAATGCACTATGAGCGACATCAAAATATATGTAGGGTGTACAGTAATTTGAATGTATATCTCAGTAATGTGCATCATAATTAGTTGAAATTAGTTCTATATTATTTCTTCTACTTTAATCTTTTAATTTGTGTTATTGTGTAAGATATATGTATATACTTGATAAATCTTTACCAGATTGAGATTGCAAGGGATTTACTGTTAGATTTTAAGATGAAATTACACAACAATCACGCACAAAATATAAAAAAATGGGGGGAAAATAAGAACATACAAAGTTACCAATATATACATTAATCAAATTTAAGATCGGACAACTAATAAAATTCTCAAGCCCGCTTCAGCTTGGCCACATGGTCGGCTTCACTTTATCAATATATAATGATATCTATATTTAATAATTGTTTCTCAATTCTCTCGACAATGGAAATGTATGGTTCGTCTTCCTTTTGATAACGCTAGTGATGCGAACTCTATACTAGACCGTAAGGAATAGTCCAACATCGATTGTAAATGCAACTTGATGTGGGTTGATATAGGCCTTAGCCTCTTCTCTTGAGTAGCTAGCTTTTTAAGGTGGGTCAAAGAGGCTAAAGTTTGTATCAATAGTGCTTTCATTGAGAGCGCTTATCACTACAAATTACGATATTTGATAGTATTCGAACATTGTCACATAATTGTCATTTACTTAGTAGTAGTTTGTTTTGTCGTCATCTAACATCCCTTTATTAGACCATACGGATACAACTCTTGCCATTACATAAGTAAAAAGCGTTATGCCTCGTGATATCCATTGCAACAATTAATAAAGAAGGATGTGGTTTTTCTGGATTTGGAGTTATAATTAAGGGTTTAGAAGACGCTAGCTTGGGAAAAAAAATAAAAATAAATTATTGAACCAAAAATTTACGGTCCAGCATACAAAAATATACTATAACAAGATACTCCAATATAATATTGTTACATAAGTAACAATACATTATTTCCGCACAGAAAAAATTAAGAAAGAAACCATGCAACCATAGCATTTTGCTTAATTCTCAGAGTCGATCTCACTCTCTAGTAGTATATATATAACTACTAGTAGCGCAGTCTCCCTCATCATCCTCCCACAACCAGGACAACATCTTGTTTCCTTGATCAGTGCTGTCCCGTAAGTCCTGCTCTTCAACAGTACTACAACTATTCCAATCCCAATTATCCAAGTTATACCAATCCCAACTCGTCATTTGTTCTTCATTAATGTATGAATTTGATGAAGAAAAAAGGTACCCATTATTATCACAAGTCTCTGGATTTTTAGAAATTTCTACATCTTCCTCACTTAATGCTTTCAATTCATTGGGATCCATGGGGGTCCCATTTTCCGTCTCCTCGGTTTGGCCTCCTAAACTTTGTAACAGTACTCCTCCATTTGGACCTACATCTACTCCATCAATCACCATATCATTAAAACATGAGTCCAAGAAATGCATGTTACTTTTAGCAACAATATTAATATTAGTCTCTTCTTCCAAGCTTGTTGGAGTTGGTGGAAGGGGGACTAATAATATTCCTCCGTTTTCAAACTCATGACCGCTGCTAGTTGTTTCCAACAACTTGGGAGGAGGAGGAGGATAATGTTTTTTGGTAGGAAAATAGTAGAATTTGCTCTTTTTCATGGCAGATCGACTCGTCCTGCCGCCTCTTCGCCTGGGGGAAATATCAATATTATTGCCTAAGCCTACGGGCTTTGGCAAATCCGTAATATTTGGTGGTGGTTGTTGAATAGAGTTGGAGATGGGCCTCCTAAAGGTGTGAATTTGTCTGCTCAAATGGGAATTCCAGTAATTTTTTATCTCGTTGTCTGTTCTACCGGGTAAACTACCAGCAATGATGGACCACCTACAAATTAAGACACAAAAATATCATTAAATTTCTCATAAAAACCAAGCACTACTTGTACTCCCTCTATATACTACTATTATACTACAAAAGAGTGTGTCATTTATAAAAATTACAAATATATATATATATATATATAATAAGAATGTATATTTGTTATATATTTATCCTTAAAGTTGTTAGGCTAGTAATAGCATACAGTACGTAGTAAAATTATAACCATAAACTTAAAAGACGTATTATTTTTATTATCATCAGTAAAAGAAGAGAATTCTTTTTGTAGAACAAATTTTATCAATTTTTAATATGGAAGAGAATTAAGTAGTAACGTTTGTCCGCTCAACTTAATATATCTCTTCAAATTCATGTAACAGACACACAGCATATGGACAAAAAATACTCCAAAGAGAGTAAATAAAATGATTTGAAAGAAAATTAAACTACGTACTTGAGTTCAGTTCGGTAGCTAGACACATGATTAAGATGGCTGCTATGCTAGCTTAACTGGCCGGGAATATATAGGAAAGAGAGAGTGAGCATTCACCTATTGCCCAACGATGCATGCAGCCTAATAATGATGTCATCCTCTGTTGAAGAAAATTTGCCTCTCTTCAAGTCAGATTTCAAGTAGTTAACCCATCTCAGTCTGCAACTCTTTCCGCACCTCAATAATCCTTCAAAAGCGTAAATTCATGATGAATTAATATAGATAAACATATAAGTGCGGATATATAATATATATATATATATATATATATATATATATATATATATATATATATATAATTTTTATGGAGTAAATTTAATTTCATTAATTACCAGCATTCTTGGGTAATGATCTCCAGGAGCCTTCACCGTGAGATTGAATGTATTTAGTCAAAATGTCATCTTCTTCAGCTGTCCATCTCCCCCTGTTTAAACCAACTTTCTCACAACAAGGTGCTCTCCCCATTTCTAGATCGATCTCTCTCTAGATCTCTAGCTACTTAATTGGACAAATTAATTGGCCAGACGACGTACGTCTAAAGTCTTATATATATATATACACACATACACGGAGGGATCAAGTACATATCTTTTTATTTAACGTACGTTGTTCACCATCTTTAACGAAAGACTGGACGATGTTCGATCCGTCGTGTATAATAGTCGTCTTAACTTTTAACGACGCATCAAACCATCGTCATAACATATAAACTGTTTATCTCTATAGCGACGGACCAAACCATCGTTAAAAGTGGTGAACAGGGTATGTAAAATAAATGGTATGCACTAAAAATTAGGGGTGGGCATAATTTTCGTTTTTTGGACCAGACCGACCATTTTGGTACAAAAATAATCGATCCGATTTCGGTACAAATTAAAAAATCGGTATATACTGATTTTTCAGTTCCGAGTTTTTATGGTTCGGTATTATCGAACCGTACTGGTATATACCGATTTTGTTAAAAAAATTTATTATTAATAAATAATTATTAATAAAAAAATAATAAAAATAAAATAATGATAATAATAATAATATTAATAATAATAATAATTATATTAATTTTTGTATTTATTCGATTAAAAGCCTAATCTTAATCGGTAAATCGGTTCGATATATCTGGATTCAATCGATCTGCATATCGATACCGAAATTTGACTTATTTTGGTATTGGTCCAATTCGAGTCAGTATTTACGGGTTGGACACTCCTATTAAAAACGGAATAGATATTTACTACCTCCGTTCTTGAAAGATTGTCGTTTAAGGTCTTTGCACATAGATTAAGAAAGTACGCCCTCCGTTCCTTAATATAAGTCGTTTTAGAAAAATATTTGTGTTCCTTAATATAAGTCGTATTAGAATTTCAAGTAAGTATTAATTGCTTAGTTTCCAATATTACCCCAAGTATTAAATGTAACTTTGGTTCTCTCACTATTTTATGTCCAATAAATAACAATCTCTTATTCCAATACAAGGGTAATATAGATAATTGATATTATAATTAATGCTATACAATCATTACATTAATACTTGTGCATGACCCTAAAATGACCTATATTAAGGAACGGAGAGAGTATTATTTACCAAGTAAAATTTATTTGAAATTCTATCACTACCCTTTTATGGGAAGTTAAAAATTATTAATATATGGGAGAGAATTTCTTGGGACAATGAGAAAAAATAAGGGTAATATAGAAAAGTAAATAATTTATTCTCCTCAAAAAATATAAATGACAAATATTTTAAAATAATTTTTTTTTTTAAAACGATAATTTTTTTAAGAACAGAGGTAATATAATACTTCCTATTTATATACTGCATAGAGACAAAAAGCTAGGTACTGATGATTGTCACTTGCGCTAAACGGCTTGCATGCCTGCATTAATTATACACATCTCAATTCGGTGAAGTTGGGACTTGGGACATGGTGAATTAATTCGGTAAAATTCAATATAATAGGTGCGGCTATCTTTCTTATATATTTCTTGTTTTTATCTTTTCTTTCCTTGGTTTTACAATTATATCTATTAATTTAATAATTAATTAAATTGCAGGTTCCTCTTTTAAATTATTATTATTATTATTATTCACACACGTATATAATATTATTATCATCTTTTTATTTTTATTATTTTATTTTATTTGTTTAGTTTGTTTCATCAAATAATCTCATGATAAAATTAATAGATGAATATGACAGAAATTAAAAATATAAATATCTTTAATTATAGTCATTCCGTCTCAGAGTAAGTATTATAATATATTATATGTGATTTTTTGATAATCAAGAAACTCTAAATTGAAGTGTTTTTGCAATATATATGATTTCATAACATAAAAAGAAAAAAAAATTGATTTTTGGCAATTATCTATAATAACAAAAATTACATTATGAAAAGTCTTTTGTTTATTTATACTATTTTTTCACAAGATATCGCGAATTCTTTGTATCGCATTCCTAGTCATTCTGTGTAGATTGTGAAGAAAAATAATTGACTTTATTCCTTCTTTTTGTTTGTTTTTTAATTCAAATTGGCGTGGTGTGACTATGTTATCTATTATCATATTTTAATGTTATTGATTGATAAGGTAGTAGAATACAAGAAGATAAAAATGTAATATAATTGAAGATAGTTTAATTGATACATTGTTGAAGAGAATTAATTATAATTATATTTAATATATTATTTAGACATGTATTATTATTATTATGTAATTTGTATTTAAAAATTATTAGTTGATTATCATATTATCCTTAGGATGACCAACTAAATTATTTTTTCTTTTCTTGGCTTGTTATACATATACTTGTATTGATAACAAAAAAATTAAGCATATTAAAGTTTAAGAAATTGTTAAATCCACATTATTTTTTATTATTTCCACAATAAAAGTATCGTTGTAGATGTATAGCGACGGTGAAAACCGTCGCTATAGAATCTATAACGACACTTTTATTGTGAAAATAACAAAAAATAATGTAGATTTAACAATTTACGTCCTTAAGTTTATATTCAAACTCATAGGTGGTAATAAATTCGATACAGTTTTTCATGTTTATAGATTTTCATTTATATTTATAAGAAATTGGTATAAATTTTAATTACAAAAAGAATTAATTTGACTTAAAAAATCAAACTAAGTCAGTTTTTTAGGGACGGAGGAGTAGAACAATTTTAATATTAATTATTTTGTTCCACAAACAATTTCCCATCTTCCAATTATTTTATAATTAAACTTTGATGATATTTTTGTTTTATATTATTAATTTATTTAGTGTTAAATTTATTAATGATACATACTATTGAGATTGTAATGATAAATTTGAGAATATTGTTTTATTTTATACAACTATTAAAAAATAATATTTTATTTTAGATATATCTTTTTTAATAAATAAGGCCCATATTGTAGAACTAAAATAGTATAAATAATGCCAAGAAAAAGGTTACTGTCCCTTAGTCCCATAAAAAAAATAAGTAAAGTATAAAAAAAATGTCATATGAAAGATCTTTAAATTAGACGATTCAAATTTAAAATGTTAATATAAAATAAATTTTTATCCTCAAAAGTATTTAAGTATGGCTCATTATATATGTTTAAGAAAAAGAAAGAACTATTAGTGTACTTGTGTGAAATCTATTTTTATGAGATGTAAGGAGAAAATATACATTATCGTACACGCACACAAATGTATACAAAATTATATTATTACGGATCCGATTAGGATAAAATTGGCATCAATTTTGTTCTAATAAATTTTATAGTTTGTTATTAAATTCGGTATAAAAAAAATTGCATTGATCCAAAGTCTTCACTCTAACCAAATTTAATATCACCTATATTAACCACACTTACATTGTACGGATACCATTTATCATTTATACATTCATATATAATAGGGGTGACAATCGTGTCGTCCATCTTAGGTAAATTTGTGTTTTGTTGAAACTCGTGTATATATATATTTATAATACGGATCCGTTTATAACATGTATTTATGACACAAATTCATTTATAAATCATGTTAGTGTGATGTCGAAAATTGTCTCTCGTTGCAACTTAATTGTATTGTACTCCCTCCGTTCCTAAAAGATTGTCGTTTTAGAAGAAAAAATTTATTTTAAAATATTTGTCGTTTAAAACTTTCGAGAAGAATAAATTATTTATTTTTTTATATTACTCCTACCTTCTCTCATTGTTCTAATAAATTCTCTCCCTTGTATTAATAATTTTTAATTTCTCATAAAGAGGTAGTGATAAAATTTTAAATAAATTTTAATTGTTAAATAATAATATTAAATGATTTTTTTAATCCATGTAGTGAGGAGTTGAGAAAGTTAAAGTTTGTAGCATTGATGAGTTAATGCCCTTATTGTTGCAACTTGTATTGAGTAGTTGAGAAAGTTAAAGTTCATTTGTACCATTGATGAGTTAATGAGAAGCTTCAAGTTTGCAATAATTGATGTGGGTCAAATTAATGATGTATAGTACGTACAAGTGCCGGTGGCCATGGATGGCGCCACGGCTTCTAAAAATCAGAGAGGCCATTGTCGTGGCTTCTCCACCGTCAAGAGCCTCGTGACGGGGCCTCCATTTCACACGTACGTTGATCATTCCTCGTAAAATGTCTTTTCAGACAAAATCTGTCACCCGGCTGAAGGTTCTAGTTTTAGAATTAATTTCTTATAAAAGCTGGGTGTGGGCTATAGCTAGTTTTAATACCGTAAAATAAACCAATCAGTCTCAGCTTGATTCTGTCTTCTCAATTCAAAATATAAATGATTTAAATATGAATAAATTTTAAAATTTGATAAATTATTCGGACCTTTTAAAATTATAATTTTCTGCTAATACTCGCATCATATTCGTTCGAAAAGTTCAAACTAAAAGTGTAAACAAGTTGAATCGAAGCTAACAAAGAATTGCTCGAATTCGACTCGAAACATTAAATTTATAGTCGAATTCGAATTGTATTTAAAAAATTCTATTCAGATTCGACTCGACTCGACTCGAATATTTATTACTCAATTTCGATCCGAATTCGATCGAATTATATTCAAACTACTCGCGAGTTTTAAATTCAAACTCGAATTCCAGTCTCCACATAATAACTAACTTTATAATAAATATAATTATAAATTAAATTTGTTATTTTACTTAGAAATTAAAAATATATTTACTATTACACTTTATAAATATAAAATAACAATTAAAATTAAAAATAAACTAAAATAATAGTAATTAATTATCCTAATTTGATTTAATTTTGTATATATTATAAGATAATGTATCAAGTATCTAATCAAATGTGTATCAATCGAGTATATATCGAATTATAATCGAGAATTCGAGTAGTTTGAATCTTAAACGAGTCAAGTATAATATTATTCATATTTTTTTTTAATTATTTTTTATGTATGCTCAAATTTGGATTATATTATTAACGAATCCGAGTCTCGCTCATATTTTTTCGAATTGAGCCCAAACTATTTGGTTCATTTACATCATTAGTTTTAGTTCAAAATGTTCGAACTCAATTTAAAATTGTTCTTTATTCAACACTTAATTAAACGAACCCCAATCAAAACTTTATTTCACTCTCGATAAATTTTAAAAGTCAAACTTAAATCACTAAGAACATCTTCAAAAGTAGTAGCAAAAAAATTCTTTAAATTGAAACTTGTTGACCTACATAGCAATTTGAAAAACATTATTTGTTACTTTAATATTTTGTGTCTCATCAGTGATCTCTTCAATTCAATTAATGCAGTATTTGACTTAAAATAATAATAATTAATAACATTTGAAATAATTAATAGCATTTATTTTTTAAAAAGTTGGATACATTCTGGAAAATAAATTATATTTAAAAATTAATATTTAATTAAAACTAAATTCCCTTTTAAATGAAAAACAAGTTTATCTTTTCAATGAAAAACAAGTTTATCTTATCATATTGACATTGCAATGATGAATAACGCAAGCAAATTTGATTATCCAAGGTCATTGGATAAATTTTTAATTCATGTGATTATCTAGAGGGTCTTATTGGATAGAACAAAAGATCATAATTAACATGATTATCCAATGGGTAATCAAAATAATATTTTATCCAATATGATAAATAAATAAATTAATATGGAATGATATTAAATTTTAAAATGAGTTATACATTAAATACATCAAGTAAAATAAATGTTTAGTCATTTTCATATGATTTTTATCAGTTCTGAAGTGAGAGAATAAAGTTGCAGATTTGACGATTAAGGTTAAATTAGAGGTTGTTGAATACTCTTCCCGTCCCATTATATATGACGTTTTAGGTGATTTTATTTGTCCCAAATTATTTGACGTTTTAGAAAATCTAAAAGAATTAATTACAATCTTTTCAAAATTATCCTTCATAGAAAAATGTTACAGATGAGAGAGAGTATGAGATAAGTATGACAATAAATGAGATTTTAAGGGTATTATAGACAATTGATACTATATTTAATATTTTTTAATTATTTTTTTAATTCTTATGCCTAACTCTAAAACGTCCATAATATAAGACAAAAAAAGTATAATTTTTTTAATATAGCTCACGTATTTGAATATCTTAAAATAATTAAAGAAACTCTTGGAGATGCTTTTAGCTCGATTTATTCATTTAGTAGCTAGCTTCATTGTTTTTAATACTACTCTTAACTCATCTAGCCTTAATTAGAGTGTCACCAATAAAGACTTCACCGCTGGTTTCTAGAGACTTTCTTTAACCCGGTTAGTGTTCCTTCAATACTTAGTCAGCCAAAAATATACATATAAAAGTCATGATATATATTTTAGCTTTAATATTTTTTATTTACACTCTATCTTGTATTTCAGAGTGTATATATATTATCCTAATTAATTTTTAATGATCAAATTGATCATATTTAAAATACAAAATTATTTTTAAATTTATTAGATATAGACACAAAATTATTATCACAAAAAAACATTGAATATACTATTGAAATCAACTTAATTGTTTGATTTCAAAATTTATAATACATTATTTTGTTTAATTAATATTAGTCATAAAATGGGTCAATTTAATAAAAAAAAAAAGTCATATCTAAAAAAATCAGTTCTCAATGTTAGACATTACGATAAAATATCTGCCATTAATTAATACCTATAAATACATGTACTAGTTCCTATAACCGACGGTTTTCTCGTTAAAAATTATGTGAATAATATTTTTTAGATAATTTATAATATTTATTATTATATTAATTAAAATTAAAAGAACGTATATTAATTTTAAATTTAAAAAATTCTTAATATGCAACCGAGTTAGTAATATCAGCTTGATTTGGCTCGGTAGAGCCGTAGAGGTTTGGAATATCAGATTGAAAATCCAGTCATCCATATATTGACTTGATCAAAATTCAAGTCAAAGTTGAATTATATCTATAAAAAAAATAGTTGATTCGACTCAACAGATCAAACACAACTACTAATCTAGATTCTAGTCCCCGTCTTATAGATTTAGATGGGACTTGGGGGCCCAAATCTGCATCACTTACTAAAAGTGGATGTTGGGCCATTACTAATGTGGTTGATTGAGTTCCCACTAAATAGTAGTATAGCAATTTAAGACTTTTGAGTTCCTCTACCAAACAATCATTAGAGCAATTATCTTACATCTATACGCCCATACACGAGGCCTAAACATGTGGAAGCCCAAGGGCCCTGTCTTGCAACTTCAATCGTTTAGATTCCAGGGAGATTAGATAATAAATATGGTTCTTTACAAAAATATACAATAATTATAAAGTAATTACATCATTAGTGCATGCAAAAAATAATTACAAAAAGAATAACATCCACAAAATAATTACAAAAAGAGTAACAAATTCAAACCATTCAATTTCACATTAATAAGGAAACCTAAAATCAAGGAGAAATAACCTCCGTAATTAATAATTCAAATCAAATTTTTGGAATCTAACAACAAAAACAAATCCATACTTCAAATCAAAAAGAGGGAAAAACAAAAAAATATCTTCTTCATCCTAATCTTCATCTCCCTCGCCGCTCATTCTCTTCATCACCACATCCTCTCTCTTCCGCCGCGAATCTCCAGAAGTCCTTGGTTGCGCCGCCGCTACATCGCCCTCTCCTCCCCTTCATCATCCTCCTCCACCGCAAATCTACGGAAGTACCTGAGTTACTCTTCTGAATTCTTTTTGACGATTTGGTTACTCACAAAAACTAAAATGGTTACCTTTGTATGAAGGTTTGACTACTAATTAACTGCATCACATTCAAAATAAATTTGTAACCTAATAAAACTGAATTGGTTACCTTGATCTAAAGGTTTGGCAACCAACTGCATGAAGGTTTGACTACCAACTGCATCACATTCAAAATAAAATTGATAACCTAATAAAATTGAATAACTTACTCTGGTATGAAAGTTTGGCTACCAACTGCATCACATTCAAAATAAATTGGTAACCTAATAAAATTGAATTAATAGGTTACCTTGGTAAAAATAAGGTAATACTTGAAAATAATTCTTAAATTAATTGATAACTTAACCAACAATGGGGTGGTGAAAAGCGTTGCAGAATGGAGGCGGAGGTGGTCATAACAGAGGTGGTGGAGGCGGAGGAGGAGGCGGCCATTATGGAGGAAATGGAGGTGGCGGAGGAAGAGGTGGAGGTGGCAGCGGAAGGAGGAAAACGACCATAATGGAGGCTAATGAGGAGGTGGAGGTGGAGGTGGCGGTGGCGGCAGGAGGGGATGCAGATCGGGAGGGTAGTAGATGGCGAAGGGGAAATTAATGGATCAGGAGGGGAGGAAATGGCAATGGAAGCGGCGGAGGAGGAAGAGGAGATGAAGGTAGCGGCGGAAGGGGAAGGGGAAGCAGATCGGGAGAAGAGGAGATGGCGAAGGAGAAACGAATCGGGATGGGAGAAGATGGCGGTGGAGGCGGCGGAGGAGGAGAGGAGAAGATGGCGTTGATGGGAAGCAAAAACAGATTAAAGGAAGAATAAATTCACTAACTATGTAAATCACATAACTAAATTAAAGGAAGCATAAATTCACTAATTATGTAAATAAAGTTTTAAATGTATTAATTGTGTAAATATTTTATGAGTGCACTATTGTTATAATAATTTTTAAAAATGTAATAGAAAATGTAATTATTCCTAATAAATAACTTTGGGATTCCAGGGAGATTAGATAATAAATAACCTTGGGCCTTTAGCTAGAGGGTGGATTGTGGATCCGAGGCTCAGAAAGAAGGAAATTCTTAGAGAAACCACTAGACACAGCAAGCAAGCGAAGCCAAGCCCAAATGGGCGGGATGATTGGCGTCAAAGAAAAAAACCAGCAGGCGGGCAAAAGGGCCGGGTTTTATTGAGCTTAAATCTGCAGACAAAGCTTGACCAGTGGGATGACCAATTCGTGCCTATCTTATGTTATTTTTTTGAGTTTAGCCCAAGCGATTTTGGTAGGTGTGCGCAGGACAAAACGCTGAATTTTATGGGCTAAAATTTTGCATTTTCTTGGCCGTGGAGGGCGGCTTGACTCTTCGGAGCTTGGGCCATGTTTTTCTAGGTCTAGAAACCACTAAAGTCTCGCTAATGGGGACAAGAGCACTCAGTGACGATAGAACGCCATAATGACAGTGTAGCGGTCTAATAACTAATTATGTTGCGTTTGGATTAAAAAAATGGAATAAATATTGGAATGATTCATTCTATTCTAGTTAGAATGAGTTATTTCATGCTCTCCCTCCCCCAAGACCCTCGTGTCTCAATGATAAAAAAATTACTTATAAGGCTTTGGGCATGAAATATTGGGCAAGAATGTTAATTTCAATCAAAAATAGTAAAAAAAAATAATGATTCAATCCATTCCAATCGCAACCAAACACAATCTTTTTCATTACATAGGAATGAGTCATTTCATTCTTACTTTTATTATTTCAATCAAAACATAGAGCGATACAAGACGGTTGATAAGATGGGGACAACCCATCCCACATGAAGAGGCCCACCACTTGCCCCAGGTTGTAACGTTGTGACATGACATGTCCCCTGAGAAAGTATGACTATAAATAGAGAACGTGGAGAACAGAAAAAGGTTACACTTTAATTCGCACACACGCGCACGATTATAATTGATAATTTGTCTTTCTATCTGAGTACTAACAATCACAACGGAGGCATTCCTCGGTGGAGGCACTCTTTGAACTATCGTGAGAACGTGAATTGCAGATCTGGTGCACGACTAAAAGTTGCGGAAACTCCACAAGAATGATAGTGTCATTAAATGATATAATTAAATATATTGTTTTATTCAACTATCATTTTGACTAATTTCACTCGTAAATAAATTATGTAACCAATCAAAAAGAAAATAGTGACATAAAAGAAAAATGAACTACTAATTAAATAGTAGGTAGTATTACCAGTGGTGGAACTAGAAACTTTTGAGAGGGGGGGGGGGTCAAAATATACTTGCAAAATCATGACAGCGATGATACGAGCTACAATCCGATCCGATGAAATTTCTTTTGCAAAAGTACTGTAGAGAAAAGTCTTGTGAAAGATAAAGAGGCAATATTTGAGTTGGAAAAGTAAGAAGAAATTTCTCTTCCGAAGAAAAATGAAGTTGACGAGGTGAAGTTGAAAGAATTGAAGTGAAAGGAATAAATGGCTAAAACTAAGCAGGCGTTAGAGAGGAAGAAAAGTTGACAGAGAAAGAGACCGCTAAAGCGGCCATAAAAGCTCAGAAGGAAGCTAAAAAAACTCTAAAAAATTACTTGTGGATCCACACATTTCAAGATTATGTTAACAAAAAACTTGGTGTCGGACTTACAACAGATAAAATTTGTGATTATTTTTTTTAACTGATGAAGCACTCAAACAACTTGTGTGACGCCCCCAAAATAGGTATACAACACCCATTCTGAGTCGCCAAATACATGGTACAGAAAGCAAACTATAACTTTAATAATACAATTATCGTAAAAAATCGACAACACATCTTTGTGAGTTTAAATACAAATATTGTCTTCTAGACAATATCAACATTCAAATAAGTCCTCATTACAATTATTTATACACTATTTTACGAAATAGTGAGGATCTAGCTAAAACATCTTTCTAGAACCATCACTCCATTACCCGACTCGATCCTGCTATGTTACTCACCTCCCGAGAAGAAAAATGGAACAAAAAGGAAAAGGGTGAGCTCAACTAGCCCAAGAAAGAATATTATGACTAAGATAATATACAACAAATTATCATTAGTCTTCAACAGGAAAAAATGGACAAAACATAATAGATAACAAGTTTTAGATCAAAACTAAGCATGTAAAAAACAACAATCCATTAGAAGAGTCAAGTAGAGAATGAGTTCTACTATCTTCTAAGATTTAAAAGTCCATCATCAATATTTTATCCCTGTAACAATAATCAATATACATCTTTAATAGAATATTCATCTTTGTACT
The DNA here is from genome assembly GCA_020205605.1 of Panax ginseng. Classification (NCBI taxonomy): domain Eukaryota; kingdom Viridiplantae; phylum Streptophyta; class Magnoliopsida; order Apiales; family Araliaceae; genus Panax; species Panax ginseng. Next base: position 4,416,490 of record CM035131.1, on the reverse strand, counting down.
ACAGGCCAAAGATATTCATTTGTATCACTAGTTGGTCATGTTCATCTCAACACACGTTAATCTTTTACCTTGACTACGGCCAAAGATATTCATCGATTAATATATCATTCATCTTTTTGTACTACGGGCCAAAGATATTCAATAATATCATCATTAAGGACTGAGGATGATGAAAAACATTTTAGAGAACGAATCCAGTGAGACAGAAGGACAAATATTAGGGATTCGTGTTACAGTTTATCCAAGATCACTAATACTTCATAATAACAAATTTTGAAGTAGAATTCAAAAATATCGATCAAAACATGGATACAATCAAAGATAGTAGCCAAAATAGACATCTTGGACAAAAAGAAAATTTTTTATTTTTCGGTGAATAGTGTTTGTATTCATGAATAGTGCCATATACGTGAATAGTAATCCCGACACAAAAAGTTCCAAATTTGATTAAAAAGTTCACCAATATTTCGACATAATGATATTGAAGAAAATAATATCATTTAAGAAGAAAATAACATCCCTTACCTCAAAATAACCGCATTACTTATTTGAATTTCTGGATATAGTCTTTGTGAAACTTGCACCAGATAAAGCAACACTCAAAGTATCAAAATACTCACAAAAATACGCTCGATAATATAGAGAGAGAAAGAGAGAAAACTTGTTTCTGGTGTGATTTTCAATGTTAACTTAGTCCTCTATTTATAGGAAAATGCTAGAACGCCAAAGGTGACTAAATTAATAAAATATTAATTTCTTTTTCTTCTTCCATGCCAACCTTCACTAACCAAGCCACCAGCAGCCATCTAGGAAGAAAATTCAGCAGCCCTCATGTTTATAACATAAGTGGATCCCACCCATAATTTAATAAAAATCATTTTATTTTCCAAAATTTCATTAATTCATAGAAAATATCCCGTTTATTAGAAAAATAAGAATTTTATGTCCATTCTGCCTGAAATCGAATTTTCTACAACTTTGTAGCTTTGAGTTTTTCTAAATTCCCAACAAAAAATATCCAAAATCCACAAACGGGTGATTTTTAATTCTTCCATTCTGACAAAATACTGATAAAACACCTCAGCATTAATTCCTTCATTTATAACCACATAAATAAATCCATCATTTATATCCACATCAAATAAATATTTTCTTATCATATACATCAATAATTAATTATTCACAAATAATATTACAGAATCACAATTATGACAACTAGGCCGTTCCCAGGAAAGTGGGGGATTTCCAATAAGGATTTCTCCTTACTGGCGTGCAATTAGGTGACCAAACCTCTCTTTGACAGAATTTTCTAGACATTGTCAATAATGTTATCTAATAATATTATTCAAATAATATGAATTATTGATCTGATAATGAGAAATACTGTGGAGTGATAATTATTGAAACAACAATAATATAAACTATCAATGCAGTAATTATTGAATCAATAAAATAAAATATTGAACAGTAACTACTGTAATAATTATTGAGTAGTGCATTCTTACGTACGAATCAATAATTCAACCATACTTGTCTAATAATCTGGTAGCCTTCTTGTGCCACCACGCCATTCATCGTATTTTAACCACCAGGTACCCCAACAGTGTTAATGGTAACAACTACGCCGTTATTTATAAAAACTCAAACTTTGTCGTTTTCTTCATCCGACAGTTATTCCGTTATGGGGCCCACAATTGATCACGGCTGTCAATTTGGATATTTCCGACAAAAAAAATATTCCACGACCAAACGAATATTTTCCGACAGAATAAATATTTTATAACCACTTGCTTATTTTGCAAAATTTGCACATTTCACCCATAACTAAAGAATTATATCAAATTAACACCTTGTTAATTTAGAATAATGAATAGAGGAAAATTCAATTTTATTTATAATAAGTTGGGGTCTTACAACTTGAGTTAACTTATAACTCATGTATGTACATTAATTTTCATGTTTTAACCAAATTAATCTCTTTATGACATTTATTCAAACACATGATATGCAAGCTTTAAAAATCATAGTTTCGTGAAATTCAAACATATAAACACATAACCTCCATACATTATTTCATCATCTAAACCCTTCATGGTTACATAATCAAAACTCTCACAACCAATTTCACATCAATAACAAATATATTCCATCTAATTTTTATAAACTTATTAAAAAAAGGTAGAACATTATTTGTTTGGTAAAATAATTGGTAGACTTATCTCAACTTTGATTATAGTTGAATTGAATTCCTCTCATAATTTCTTTTGCTCTGAATCTTCTTTAATCACAATTTAGACAATTAATTGCCCCCCCCCCACCCCACCCCACCCCACCCCACCCCATTTAACAATTTAAGATCATTGATGATGTGGGTAATATTTTAAGGACTGATTATTTAATTATTACTTTTTATGTTAAACAAGAGTACTTATACTAACTCTAAATTATCGTCCATTTTATAAAAATCATCATGTTAATAAATGTTATTTTATTTTTAGTTTACTTTAATCATAAACAAGGGACTCTCATTTTTGATATAGAAAACAAGAATTAAAATTGAGAATTTCAATTTTAGAAGAGAAGAAGTATTCTAAAATTTAATAGTACCATTCAAAAGGCCAGTCATCTTCCTTGAGAACTACTCCACTCAATTTGTCCATGCATGGCTGACAAGTAATCGGATGAGTTTACGTTATTACTTTTGGTCGTCCAATTAAGTTGTCTTGCTGCTAACTTGCCAAGCAAATTAACTGCTTAGATGAATAACAACTTGAGATTTTGAAAATAGGTACACATTAAATTAAATAAACAATTGAATTAGATGATATAAATAAAATTGTGTGCTAACTCTCTAGTATTTTTTAAATAAATAGAATCCGTCGTCCTCAGGTAAAAAAGTAACTTGTAAAATTAATATATCTATTTGTATAAATATCAATTGAATAAAAATAAATAAACTAATGAAATTAGTGGATCAAAATTCACATAACAACCTATACACATGATTTTGTTTAGCTCCACGTAGGTGTCTTTGACAGTAATATCCAATGTAAGACCCCAACTTATTATAAATAAAATTAATTTTTTTTTATTATTATTCGAAATTAATAAGTTATTAATTTGATATAATACTTTAGTTATGGGTGAAATGCGCAAAATTTACAAAATAAGCAAGTGGTTATAAAATATTCATTCTGTCGGGGAATATTCGTTTGGTCGTGGAATATTCTTTTGTTTCCGGAATATCCGCATTTATAGCCAGATCAATTGTGGGCCCCATAACGAAATAACTGTCGGATGAAGAAAATGACAAAATTTGAGTTTTTATAAATAACGACGTAGTTGTTACCATTAACACTGTTGGGTTATCTGGTGGTTAAAATACGAATACGCGCGTGGTGGCACAAAGAAGACACTACGGTATTACCTGACAAAGATGGTTGAATTATTGATTCGATGTAGTAAGAAGCACTACTCAATAATTGTTACAGTAGTTACTGCTCAATATTTTATTTTATTGATTCAATAATTGCTGCGTTGATAGTTTATATTATTGTTGTTTCAATAATTGTCACTACACAATATTTTCCATTATCAGATCAATAATTCATATTATTTGAATAATATTATTAGATAACATTATTGGCAATGTCTAGAAAGTTCTGTCAAGGAGAGGTTTGGTCACCTAATTGCGGCTACCAAGAAGGAGAAATCCTTATTGAAAGCCTCCTTTTCTCGAAACTACTTTGATTGTCATAATTGTGATTCTGTAATATTATTTATGAATAATTAATTATTGGTGTATATGATAAGAAAATATTTATTTGATATGGATATAAATGATGGATTTATTTATGTGGTTATAAATGAAAGAATTAATGCTGAGGTGTTTTATCAGTATTTTGTCAGAATGGAGGAATTAAAAATCACTCGTTTGTAGATTTCGGATATTTTCTGTTGGGGATTTGGAAAAACTCAAAGCTACAAAGTTGTAGAGAATTCGATTTCAGGCATAATGGACATAAAATTCTTATTTTTCTGATAAACGGGCTATTTTCTATGAATTATTGAAGTTTCGGAAAATAAAATAATTTTATTAAATTATGGGTGGGACCCACTTATGTTATAAACATGTGGGCTGCTGAATTTTCTTCCTAGATGGCTGCTGGTGGCTTGGTTGGTAAAGGTTGGCGTGGAAGAAGAAAAAGAAATTAATATTTTATTAATTTAGTCTCTTTTGGCGTTCTAGCATTTTTCTATAAATATAAGGCTAAGTTAGAATTGAAAATCACACTAGAAACAAGTTTTATCTCTTTCTCTCTCTATATTATCGAGCGTATTCTTGTGAGTATTTTGATACTTTGAGTGTTGCTTTATACGATTATGCAAGTTTCACAAGACTATATTCAAATTCAACAAGTAAGTACGCTATTTTGAGGTAAGGGATGTTATTTTCTTCTTAAATGATATTATTTTCTTCAATATCATTATGCCGAAATATTGGTGAACTTTTTAATCAAATTTAGAACTTTTTGTGTCGGGTTTACTATTCACGTAAACGACACTATTCACGAATACGACTGATTCACCGAAAAAATAAAAATTTTCCTTTTTGTCCAAGATGTCTATTTTGGCTACCATCTTTGATTGTATCCATGTTTTGATCGTTATTTTTGAATTCTGCTTCAAAATTTGTTATTATGAAGTATTAGTGATTTTGGATAAACTGTAACATGAATCCCTAATATTTGTCCTTCTGTCTCACTGAATTCGTTCTCTAAAATGTTTTTCATCATCCTCAGTCCTTAATGATGATATTATTGAATATCTTTGGCCTGTAGTGCAAAGATGAATGATATATTAATCGATGAATATCTTTGGGCCCGTAGTGCAGATGAACAGTGTTGAGATGAATATGACTAATCGGGTGATACAAATGAATATCTTTGGCCTATAGTGCAAAGATGAATATTCGATTAAAGATGTATATTGATTGTTGTTACAGGAATAAAATATTGATGACGGACTTTTAAATCTTAGAATATAGTAGAACTCATTCTCTACTTGACTCTTCTAATGGATTGATGTTGCCGCTACAGTTTTGATCTAAAACTTGTTGTTTATTATGTTTTATCAGATTTTTTCCTGTTGAAGATTAATGATAATTTGTTGTATATTATCTTAGTCATAATTTTCTTTACTGGGCTAGTTGAGCTCACCCTTTTTTTTGTTCCATTTTTCTTCTCAAGAGGTGAGAACATAGCAGGATCGAGTCGGGGTATGGAGTGATGGTTCTAGAAAGATGTATTAGCAGTCCTCACTATTTTTGTAAAATAGTGTTTGAATAATTGTAATGAGGACTTATTTGAGTGTTGATATTGTCTAGAAGACAATATTTGTATTTAAACTCACAAAGATGTGTTGTCGATTTTTTGCATCGACAATTGTATTATTGAAGTTGTAGTTTGCTTTTCTGTATCATGTATTTGGCGACTTCGTAATGGGTGTTGTATACCTATTTTGGGGGCGTCCACAATTAGTATCAAAGCTTAGGATATGGTCTCTCAAGGAGATCGGAGAATAGAAACTAGAGGGACAGATGAGTAAATTTTTCGCTAGTGTGTCCTATCTAAGCTTATTTTTGTTGGCTTGGTCATAATATAGGAATATTATGTGATATGTTAATTTGTTTAATTAACCCTTATTTTATGGCAATGTTTAAGAATGACTCACGAGAACGTTAACAATGGAGTGTATGAGATCGTGGAACAACCTTTAGTCACAAACCAGAGAACGTGGCAACAGAAGGCAATATTCCTCCTATAAACAACACTCACCGAGCAAACGATGAATGATGGAATGTTTAGGAGCTTTTTGCAGTTCTCATGCAAAATCGCACGAGGAGACTTGTGTACAAAATACAAAGTGGAAATGATGGCAACGCTATTTATCACAAATGCAAGGCGCTTCAAGGAGTCAGGACCAACATATTTCTTGGAAAAGTTCGATCCGATTAAGCGGAAATATGGGTCAAGCAAATCACCAAGATATTCGATGTCTTGGGATGCACGGAGGAATGTAAGGTTCCATTCGCCACCTTTATGTTCCGTGGTGATGCCGACATCGGTGGGAATCAGGAAGCATACCAACCAAATGCACTCAACATGTCTTGGGAAAGATTTGAAACTTTTTAATGACAAGTACTTTCCGAAAAGTGTTCGGCTCATATGAAGGAGGTAGAGTTTATTAGACTGGAACAGAAACATGACGGTGTCTCAGTACGAGGCAAAGTTCGCGGAGTTTTCCAGGTTTGCACCTCATTTGGTAGAGAATGAGGAACGTATGACGCGGATGTTTTTGAGAGGTCTAAAACTCGAGATTCGTCAATACCTTATCTCTCATAAATTTTCTCTGTATTCAGATGTTGTCAACATGGCTCAATTATTAGAGAGAGATAATGAGTATACTCAACCGAGGGACCACAACCAAGGTCATACTGGCGGATGTTAAATCATCGAACGATGATAACCAAAGTGAGGAGGAAAAATACTTGGACAAAGCGGTAACCACTCTGGTGTAATCGTGGCCATGATAATAGAGAGGTGAATCAAGTGGAAATTTTAGAAAGAGGAGATTCAACAATGACGGAAGACATCAAGACCAAAGACCAAAGACCAAAGATCAACAACAAATTCTAGGGAGGAGAACGAATCACAGCTAGATGTTACAATGCGGAAAGAGGACATCAATTAACCGCCCACAACAATCCAAGGTATGTTATAATTATGGAAAGAAGGACATATCGCCGAGATTGTACTATAAAGGAACCAAGTTCAATGGGATGGTGACTCCAAGGGTCGCCCCAGATAAGTCAAATCAATGGTTCTTGGAAGAGCGTTTGTCGTGACTAGCCAAAACGTGAGGAATCCAAACGAGAGATCACTAAAAGCTAATCTTAAACTCTCATAAGTTTATACCTTCTTAGATACCCGGTTCACCCATTTTTTTATCTCTCCGCTTGTGCTCAACATTTAAACTTGACTCGCAGAAATTGGACTTCGACTTATCTCTGTTGAAACTCATTGGGTGAAACCTTCGCTACATCTACGCTTATAAATCTTGCGTATGATCCAAGTTGGCACTATCACATTACCTCGCTGATCTTATCTCTTTAAAGATACTTGCTTTTGATGTGATTTTAGGAATTAATTGGTTAACCACTCATCATGCCAAAATTGATTATTTTCGTAATTTGTTAGTTTTCATATTCCTAACCAACCTTATATGGAATTCAAGCAACTAAACCACTAAAATCACCACCGCTATCAAGCCACAAAGCTATTCGTTTATTGAAAGAAGGATGTCAGGATTTCTTAGCCCATGTTATGGATTTGAATAAAGACAAGTCAGATTTGGATAATATTTCTGTTGTTAGAGAATTTCCTGATGTATTTCCTGAAGAACTTCCCGGTCTACCCCCAGAACGTGATGTTGAATTCTTTATTGACCTTGAACAGGGTACAAAACCCATTTCTAAAACACCATATCGAATGGCTCCTATTGAACTTCAGGAGTTAAATGTTACGCCCCCAAAATAGGTATACATCACCCATTTTGAGTTGTCAATACATGGTACAGAAACAACTACAACTTTATTATTACAACAAGAAATCTGTGAGTTTGAATACAAATATTATCTTCTGATAATATCTATACTCAAATAAATCCTCATCACATTTATTGATACATTATTTTACAAAATGGTGAGGACTACTAAACAACTCTCTCTAGAACCTTCATTCCATACCCCGACTTGCAGATTTCGCTTATATTCTCGCCTCCCGAGAAGAAAAATGGAACAAAAGAAAAAAGGGTGAGCTCAACTAGCCCAAGAAAGAATATTATGACTAAGATAATATACAACAAATTATCATTAGTCTTCAATAGGAAAAATCTAATAGTAATACAATAGACAACAAGTTTTAAATCAATATTCGCAGCTTAAAATAATAATTCATTAGAGAGTTAAGAGAGAATGCAAACTACTATCTTCTATGTATGAATTTAAAAGTTCATCGCTCATCTTTTATCCCTCGTAACATCAATCAATATATATCCGAATCAAATATTCATCTTTGCACTACAGCCAAAGATATTCATCACCGGTCATGTTCATCTAAACACTGCTCATCTTTGCACTACGCGCCAAAGATATTCATCGAAATCATTCATCTTCGCACTACTACAGCCAAAGATATTCAATAATATCATCATTTAAGACCGAGGATGATGAAAAATATTTTTAAAGAAACGAATCCAAAGTGAAACAAAATGACAAGGATTAAGGATTAAGGATTCGTTTGCTTTTTTATCCACGTCCAAAAATAACTCAAAAATAATCATATGGTGTAAAATTCAAGAATGATCAAAACATGGATACAATCAAAGCTAGTATCCACAATAGATATTTTAGAATTAAAAAAGAAAAATTTTCATTTTTCGATGAATAAAGGTCAGATTCGTGAATAAGATCAGATACGTGAATAAAGGTCGATACGTGAATAAGAATCCGACACCAAAAGTTCCAAATTTGATAAAAACTTCAGATCAATATTTTAAAGATAATGATATTGAAGAAATAATATCATTACGAAAAAAAATAATATCCCTTACCTCGAAAAGACAAAGATTTAACCTAATATCGGATATAAGCTATAACTTGAACTCAGACCAGATAAAGAATACTCAAAGTATACTCAAAATACTCACAAGAATACACTCGATAATATAGAGAGAGAAAACTTCAATTTCGGTGTGATTTTCAATTCTAACCCAAGACCCTATTTATAGAAAATGCTTAGAATACCAAAGCGTAAAATTTAATAAAATATTAATATATATTTATTAAATTTCCTACGCACCCAAAATCTGATTCAAACCATCACCCACCAAGAGTGACTCACCTTGCCTAACTCAAAAAAAAACGTTTTTCTTATTAAAAATATTTAAAACTTCAAAATTAATTATTTTGAGCTTCGTAACTTCAATAATTCACAATAAATAGCCCTTTTGTCGAAAAAAATTCAATCTCATGTGAGTTTTTATAGGAAATTCAATTCTCACAACTTTTCGTAAGAAAGTTTTTCCAAATTCCAAATGTAAATTGACCAAAATCCATAAACCAAGCGATTTTACAAAGCTATAATCAAATTTCACCAAGAAATGGGGTCCACCGACATGTTTAACATGTTTTAAACATTTATTGCAACAAAAATACTCTTTTCCTCCTCAGATACTCATATATCACACATTCATTGTAAAATATCACCATTATTATATTATTAAAAATATAATAATATATTTAAATGAATTATTTTATCGTAAAAAGATAAAATTTTAATTTTCAACAATTGTCACATTAAAAAAATTTTCTCCATCTATATCCACATAAAATCAATATTTTCCTCATCATATAAATCAATAATTAATTATTCACTTAATAATATTACGTAATCACAATATCGACAACTGCAGTGCAGCTCCTGTGAAAGCAGGGGGCTTTCCAATAAGAATTTCTCCTTATCGGGCGCAAGCAATTAGGTGACCAAACCTCTCTTAGATGTAACTTTCTAGACATTGCCAATAATGTTATCCAATAATATTATTCAGATAATATGAATTATCGCTTCGATAATGAAAAATACCGTAGAAGGACAATTATCAAACAACAAGAATATAAAATATCAACACAAAGAATTATTGAATCAATAAAATAAAATAATCGAATAAGAATTACCGTAATAATTATCGAGTAGTGCCTTCATTACGTAAGAATCAATAATTGTGCAATACCGCGTTCTACCGTGTTTTAACCACCGAGTATTTTAACAAAGATTAATCTGTGAATAACTACGCCTGCTATTTTTAAACAACTTATTCTTTGTCGCTTTCTTCCTCCAATCGCTTCCAGCATGGGGCCCACATACGGTCACTACTTGGTTGCATTTAATATTCCCCGACAAAGATTTAATATTCCTCACCAAACGAATATTCCCCAAATAATAATGAATATTTTATAACCACTTGCTTATTTTGAAATATTTAGATTTTACCCATAACTATCCACATTAATCAAATCAACCCTTACTATTTCAAAATAATAAATAGAGAAAATTAAATTTCATTAATAATAAGTTGGGGTCTTACAACCTCCCTCCTTATGAAATTTCGTCCTCGAAATCGACGACGCATTCGGTGTTTCAAAAGGTGAGGATACCTCGCTTTCATTTCCGCTTTCCAATTTCTGTGTCATTTCTCTATAACATGGTTCCTCCACAAAACTTTAACTTGTGGTACAACCTTCGTATGTAGGGGACATGCTCCTTCCTATCCAAGATCTTGACAGTACCTCCTCATACGCTAAATCTTCTACTATCTCGTCCTGCTTCTAACTCTATAACGTGGTTCGGGTCTTTCACATATTTACGGCTACGATATGTGAAACCATTATGAACACGAGACATACTCGAGGTAACGCGAGTCTATAGGCTACATTTCCTACTCTGGTCAAGAATCTAAATGGACCAATATATCGTGGATCGAGCTTCTCTCGCTTCCCAAATCTTGTAACTCCTTCCACGGAGCTACACGCAACAATACGTGATCCCCAATACTAAATTCCACGCCTTTTTTCGATGAAGATCCGCATAACTCTTTGTCGATCCTGTGCCATTTGTATACGCGCTGTCGAATTATTTGGATCTTTTCCGTAGTCATATACGCATTTCAACTCTCTGTCCCAACAATGTTGCTTTCACCCACCTCGTCCCCAACATACCGGAGAAATGACATTTTCGTCCATATAATGCTTCAATGGAGCCACACCTATACTTGCCGATAACCGCTTGTTGTAGGAGAATTCCACCAATGGTAAATACTTATCCCAACTACCCTTGAAGTCTAGGACACGTAGTCTTAATAGATCTTCAAGAGTTTGAATAGTCCTCTCTCGATTGTCCGTCTGCTTCGAGGATGGTATGCCGAATCAATCAGTAAACTGCGCCCATAGCTTTTTGTAAGTTAACCCAAAATCTTGAAGTGAATCTTGGGTCACGATCCAAAACTATGGATACCGGCATGCCATGCAACCTCACAATCTCATTTACATATATAGTAGCAAGACGCTCAAGGAATAAGTCTCCGTGATCGGCAAGAAATGAGTAGACTTGGTTAATCTATCAACAATAACCCAAATAACATTGATGCCTTGAGAAACCGTAGGAAGACCCGTAATAAAAATCCATGGTAATGTGTTCCTACTTCCATTTCGTAATCTCAAGTGGTTGCAATGGACCCTTAGTACTAGATGCTCCGCCTTTACACGCTGATAAGTTAAACACACCGAGATAAACTTTACAATCTCTCTCTTCATATTGTTCCACCAAAATGTATGTCAAGATCACGATATATTTTAGTACTTCCGTGATGGATCGCAAATGGTGTATTGTGTGCCTCCATCATAATCTTGTACTTCAAATCGTAGTCGTTAGAACACAAAGTCTAGAGTGGACTTGAAGTATTCCTTCTTCATCAATTCTCGCTTCCTAATAGCTCCTTCAGTACTTTCTTCTTTATATGCATCACCCGGCCTGGGGGGCTCGAGCAACCTTAACTTTTTCTATTAAAGTTGGCTCTATGCATATACTTGACATCATCGCACTCATTCCCGCATATGATCTTCTACTCAACGCGTCACCTACCACGCTCGCTTTTCCAGATGGTATCAATAGTGTGATCGTAGTCTTCAATAAATTCGAGCCAACGTCGCCACCGCATGTTGAGTTCTTTTTTTGAATGAAAAATATTTAAGGCTTTTTATGGTCCTAATATATCTCCACTTTCTCCCCATATGAGATAGTACCTCCATATCTTTAACACGAACGATCACGCTAACTCTAGATCATGAGTAGGATAATTCTCCTCATACTCTTTTGTTGTCGCGAGGCATAGGCTATGACTTTCCCACGCTGCATGAGAACACATCCTAACCTTTTCGCCTCAAGATCGTCAGAGATAACAAATCCATCCGAACCAGATGGTATTGTTAAACAAAAATAAATAAGTCTCATCTTAAGCTCTTGGAAATTCTTCTCGCATTCTTCGCCCCAAATAAATTTTGTATCCTTCCGAAGTTAGTCTGGGTTAATGGAGTAGCGATTCGAGAAAACCTTCCACGAATCTCCGATAATAACCAAATTAAACCCAAAAAACTACGACTTTCACCACCGACTTCAATTGTTCCCAACTTTGTATTGCTTCAATCTTCACGATCAATAGATACTCCATGTTTCGACACCACGCGCCCAAGGAATGCTAATTCCTCGCCCCAAACTCGCATTTCTTCAACTTGGCATAAAACTTGTTTTCACGGGCCTTTGAGTACCAAATTTCAAATGGTGCTCATGATCTTCACGACTTTTGGAATATATGAGGATGTCATCAATAAAGACAACAACGAATTGATCCAAATATTCCTCAATACTCGATTCATCATATCCATGAAAGTCACAGGAGCATTAGTCAACCCGAAAGACATGACTAAGAATTCATAATGCCCGCATCGAAGTTCTAAAGGCGCCTTTTGAATATCCTCACTCTAATCTTCACCGATGATATCCGTAATCTAAGATCGATCTTTGAAAAAATTGTGCCCTCAGAATCGGGTCAAACAAGTCATCAATACGAGGTAGAGGATACCTATTCTTGAGGGTGACATGGTTCAATTCCCCGATATTCAATACAAAGTCGCATACTCCCGCCTTTCTTCTTTACGAATAAAATAGAGCACCCCAAGGAGATGTACTAGATTTAATGAAACCGATGTCCAACAATTCTCAGAAGTTGGACCTTTAACTCCTCAAGTTCAATAGAGCCATTCGATATGGGGTTTTAGAAATGGGATTTGTACCAGTTTCAAGATCAATAAAGAATTCAACTTCACGTTCTGGGGGTAGACCGGGAAGTTCTTCAGGAAATATGTCAGGAAAGTCAATAACAACAAGAATATTATTCAAATTTGACGTGTCTTTATTCAAATCCATAACATGTGCTAAGAAAGCTTGACATCCGCTTTTTCAATAAACGAATAAATTTATGATTAGATATGACAAAGGATTGATTTTAATGGTTTAGTTGCTTGAATTCAACAACAAAGTTGGTTAGAATATGAAAACTAACAACCTTACGAAAACAATCAATTTTGGCATGATGAGTAGTTAACCAATCAATCCCTAAAATCACATTAAAAGCAAGTATCTTTAAAGAAATAAGGTCAACAGTAAGGTGATGGTGCCAACTTGAATCAAAAAAGATTTATAAACAAAGGATGTGATGAAAGTTTCTCCCAACCTGAGTTTCCACGGATAGTCAAAAGTCTAATTTTTTCTGAGTCAAATTTAAACGCTGAGCACAAGTAGAGAGAGATAAATGAATGGGTAAAGACCGTATTCAGTAAAGTATAAACTTCACAAGAATTTATGATTAGCTTACCCGTGATCACCTCGTTTGGGTTCCTCGTGATTTTGACCACCACAACAAACACTCTTCCAGGAACCGTTGACTTTGATTTTTTTGGGACAATCTTTTGAGTCACCATCCCCACCGAACTAGGGTTTGCTACCGCATAATCCCGAGCGCGATATGTCCTTTCTTTCCACAATTATAGCATACCTTAAACTGTCAGGGCGCTTGACCGATATGTCCTCTTTTCCGTGATTTGTAGAAGATACGACCGGGTCGCTCCCTCCCTTGAACCAGCTTGTCAGCCAGTCTTTGCTGCCTTCACACGGTCGTTGTTAAATCTCCTCTTTTAAAATCTCCTCCAAACTCGCTTCTTCTATTTTCATGGCTATGATTACCACCAGAGTGGTTACCATTTTTGTCCGCTTTTTCTTTCTCCGCTGGTTATCATTGTTTTATTGATTGCTATCTCCTAGATGATCCTCGGTTGTGGTCCTCAACCGACCGTACTTTCGTTATCTCGCCTAATAATTGAGCCTGCTTACAACATTTGAATAGAGAGAAAATTTATGAAAAATGAGATATCGACGTATGCTTGGATTTCAAACCTCTAAGAAACATCCGCTCTCATTATAAACGCTCCTCATTCTCCACCAAATGAGGTGCAAACTCGGATAACTCGCAAACTTTGCCTCAGATCGAGAGACACCGTCTGTGGACGCCCCAAAATAGGTCCATTCCATCCAACCCATTCTCGAGTCGCCAAATACATGGTATGTAAATAACTACAACTTTATTATTACAACATATAAACCGTGAGTTTAAATACGAGATATTGCCATCTGCACAATATCCACATACAAATAAATCCTCATCACAATTATTGATACATTATTTTACAACAATGGTGAGGACTACTAAACAACTCTCCCTAGAACTTTCATTCCATACCCCACTCAGCACTCGCTATATTCTCGCCTCCCGAGAAGAAAAATGGAACAAAAAGGAAAAGGGTGAGCTCGACTAGCCCAAAAGAATATTATGACTAAGATAATATACAACAAATTATCGTTAGTCTTCAACAGGAAAAATATAATAGAATACAATAGACAACAAGTTTTAAATCAATATTCAGCAATGAAATAATAATTCATTAGAAGAGTTAAGTAGAGAATGTAAACTACTATCTTCTATGTATGAATTTTAAAGTTCATCATCAATATTTTATCCTCAGAACATCAATCAATATATATCCGAAATCATATATTCATCCTCGCACTACAAAGCCAAGGACATTCACCACTGGGTCATGTTCATCTAAACACTGCTCATCTTTGCACTACGGCCAAAAGATATTCATCGAAATCATTCATCTTTGCACTACGCCCAAAGATATTCATCAAATCATTCATCTTTTGCACTACAAAGCCAAAGATATTCATCATAACTCATTCATCTTTGCACTACAAAGCCAAAGATATTCAATAATATCATTATTTAAGACCGAGGATGATGAAAATATTTTTAAAGAAACGAATCCAAAGGAAACAAAATGACAAGGATTAAGGATTAAGGATTCGTATTTTGTTTTATCCACGCCCAAAAATACCTCAAAAATAATCATAGTGGTGTAAAATTCAAGAATGATCAAAACATGGATACAATCAAAGCTAGTATCCATAATAGATATTTTGGACAAAAAGAAGAAATTTCATTTTTCGGTGAATAAGGTCAGATTCGTGAATAAGATCAGATACGTGAATAAAGTGCCGATATACGTGAATAAGAATCTCGACACCAAAAGATAGAAATTTCACAAAAAACATCTTCACGCTTCGTGAATAAGACTTTGAATAAGAACTCGTGAATAAGAACTCATGAATAAGAATCTCATGAATAAGAACTCCGACATAAAAAAGTTCCAAATTTGATAAAAGTTCCAACCAATATTTTGGCATAATGATATTGAAGAAAATAATATCATTTCATGAAAGAAATAACATCCCTTACCTCGAAAGACAAGATTTCAAATAAAACACCTGGATATAAAGCATGACTTGAACTTGCACCAGATAGCAATACTCAAAGTATACTCAAAATACTCACAAGAATACGCCGATAATATAGAGAGAAAACTTCAGCTTCGTGTGATTTTCAATTCTAACCCAAGACCTATTTATAGAAAATCGCTAGAACACCAAAAGCAGTAAAATTTAATATAATATTAATATATTATATAAATTTCTACGCACACATTCTAAAATTTGAACTCAGCCATCTTGCACATGCTAAATGAGGGAACCAAATGAAAAAACGTTTTTTAAATAAAAATATTTTAAACTTCCAAAATCAATTATTTTGAGCTTCGAACTTCAATAATTCATAATAAATAGCCCTTTTATCGTAAAATTCAAATCTCGTGTTTTTATAGGAAATTCAATTCTCTAAAACTTTGCGTAAGAAAGTTTTTCAAATTCCAAATGTAAATTGGACCAAATCCACAAATGGGCGATTTTACAAAGCTATAATCAAATTTCAATAATAAATGGGGTCCACCGACATGTTTAACATGTTTTAAACATTTATTACAACAAAAATACTCCTCCTCCACATATACTCATATATCCCACATTCATCGTAAAAATATCATCTTTAATATATTATTAAAATAATATATTTAAATGAATTATTTTATCGTAAAAAGATAAAATATTAATTTTCAACAATTGTCACTATAAAATTTTTCTCCATCTATATCCACATAAAATCAATATTTTCCTCATCATATGAATCAATAATTAATTATTCACAAATAATATTACGTAATCACAATATTGACAACCAGTGCGCCTCCTGAAAGCAGGGCTTTCCAATAAGAATTTCTCCTTACTGGCGCAAGCAATTAGGTGACCAAACCTCTCCTTATGTAACTTTCTAGACATTGCCAATAATGTTATCTAATAATATTATTCAGATAATATGAATTATTGCTTCGATAATGAAAAATAATTAAATGACAATTATCAAACAACAAAGAATATAAAATATCAACGCAGCAAATTATTGAATCAATAAAATAAAATATCGAATAAAGAATTATCAGAACCATTATTGAGTAAAGCCTTTCTTACGTAAGAATCAATAATTGGTGCAATACTGCAAGTGCCATCGCGGCAATAACGCCAGACATCGTGTGTTTTAACCACCGGCATTCCAACAAAGGTAAATCAGTAATAACCACGCTGCTATTTTTAAACAACTTATTTTTGTCGCTTTCTTCCTCCAATCGCTTTCATGGGGCCACACACATGGTCGCTACTGTCGCATTTAATATTCCCGACAAAGCATTTAATATTCCACGACCAAACGAATATTCTTCGACAATAATGAATATTATATCACCACTCATTTATTTAAAATATTTGCGATTTTACCCATAACTAACCACATTAATCAAATCCACCCTTACTATTTCAAAATAATAAATAAAGGAAATTCCTTTTTATTTAAAAAATTTTGGGTCTTACAACCTCCCTCCTTATGAAATTTCGTCCCTCGAAATTGACGTCGTGATTCGGTATTTCAAAAGATGAGAATACCTCGCTTTCATTTCCGCTTTCCAACTCCCGTGTCATTTCCTCAATAGCATGGTTTCTCCACAAAACTTTAACTTGTGGTATAACCTCAGACATATGATATGTTCTTTCCTATCCAATATCTTGACAGTACCTCCTCGTGACGTTAAGTCTTCTATTATCTCGTCCGATTCTAACTCAATGACGTGGTTCGGTCGTCCACATATTTACGTAACATCGATACGTGAAAAACGTTATGAACACGCCACGTCATACTTGGCGCAGAAAACGAGTCTATAGGCCACGCCTCCTATTCGATCGAGAATTTCAAATGGATTAATAAATCAAGGTTTGAGCTTTCCTCACCTCACCGATTCTCGCTTTTGAAATAACAACTTCTTTGACCTCCTTCTTCAAATTCATCACTCCGCAGGTAGCTTGAATAAATTTTTAACTTTATCGATTAAAGTCGATTATACTCAGATATCATCATGTGGGTACCTAGAGTTTTCATCTCCATCTCTATTATTTGTAAATTATACTGAAATTAGTTTTTGACAATATTGTACTCGTGATTTGTATACGATCTTCTACTCAACACGTCAGCTACCACGTTAGCTTTTCTTGGATGGCATGGTCAGAACATGTGCTGAAATGAGTCTCCTCTTGAGTTCTTCGAAGCTCTTCCCACATTCTTTACTCCATTCGAATTTTGTATCTCTACGAGTCACCATACATGGAATAAATGATTCGAGAATATCCTTCAACGAATCTCCGATAATAACCAACTAAGCCTGTAAAGCTACATATTTCGATTACCGACTTAGGTTGTTCTCAATCGTGACTCACATCCCAATCTTGGATAAGACGTTACAATGACACCTATCGCTTTACTATCGCATCTAATATGGTGTCCCTACGAGAAGTTCGGCTTGGTGCATTCCACAAAAGGAAGTCACCAGATAGAGGCTCGTGTATCAACTTCTATAGATTGGGTTTTAACTCCTCAAGTTCAATAGAGCCATTCGATATGAGATTTTAGAAATGGGTTTTATACCGGATTTAAAGTCGATACAAATTCAATATCACGCCTCGGGAGTAGGCCAAGAAATTCTTCCTAAATACGTCAGAAAAATCAATAACAACAGAATATTATTCAAATCGACGTGTCTTTCTTCAAATCCATAACATGGACTAAGAAAGCTTGACATCTGCTTTTCAATAAACAAATGGCTTTATAATTTAATATGAAAGAGTTTGACTTCAATGGTTTGGTTGTTTGAATTGAATAACAAAGTTGCTTAAGAATATGAAAACTAACAACCTTACGAAAAGCAATCAATTTTGGCATGATGAGTAGTTAACCTTAAAATCACATCAAAAACAAATATCTCTATAGAAATAAGGTTAACAGTGTAATGTGATAGTGCCAACCCTAATCAAGCAAGATTTCTAAACAACGGATGTAATAAAAGTTTCTCTTAACTGAGTCTCCACAGATAGGTCAAAGTCTAATTTCTCCATAGTCAAGTTCAAACGTTGAAATAAAGCAAAACAAGAGAGATAAAAGAATGGGTAGAACCTGGATTCAGTAAGGTATAAACTTCGCAAGAATTTATAATTAACTAACCCGTGCTAAACTCGTCGGTTCTCGCATTTTTGACCGGCCACGATACAAACGCTTCTTCTAGAACCGCCGACTTTGACTTTTTGGGACATCCTTTTCGAGTCACCATCCCCATTGGACTTGGTTTCGCCACTGTACACTCTCGAGCTATATGTCCTTCCTTTCCACAATTATAGCATACCTGAACCTGTGCTGGCGCTTTGGACCGATATGTCCTCTTTCCGCATTTAGCAAAGATATGACCGGTGGTCGCTTCTCCTCCCTGAACCATTCTTCACCGGCGCCGACGCCTTCACATGGTTATTGTTGAACCTTCTCTTCTTGAAATGTCCACTTGAGTCATCTCTCCTATTATCATGGCCACGATTACCACCCGAGTGGTTACCGCTTTGTCCGTATTATTTCTCCCCCACCGTTATCATCGTTTTGATGATCGCCATCACCGATATGACCCTCGTTGTGGTCCCTCGGTTGAACATACTAGTTATCACGCCTAATAATTGAGCCTCTGCTTACAACATTTGAATATAAAGAAAATTTATGAGAGATAAGATATTGTCGAATCTAGGGTTTTAGACCCCTCGTAAACATACGCGTCATTCGCTCCTCATTTTCCACCAAATGAGGTGCAAACCTCGACAACTCCGAAACTTCGCCTCATACCGAGACACCGCCATGTTGTTCTCGCTCCGCCTAATAAACTCCACTTCCTTCATATGACGAACACTTTCGTGAAAGTATTTGTCATTAAATAGTTTCAAACGCCTCCCAAGACATGCCGAAAAGTCAAATTGGATGGGTACGCTTCACGCACTCCCACCAATGAGTCTCGCTCTCGCCATATAATAAAGTGGCGAATGGAACCTTCTGTTCCTCCGTGCATCCCAAGACATCAATATCTTGGTGATTTGCTTGACCCATGTTTCCGCCATGATCGGATCGAAGCTTTCCCTTAAATTCGTGGTCCCAACTCTTTGAACTCGTCAATGTGAAACCCCGTGAATTGCTATCATTTCTCCTATGTTTTGAACACGAGTCTCCTCGTCCCGATTTTGCATGAACTGCAAAAAGCTTTTAAACATCCCGTCGCTTATCGTCTCGCTTCGCTGGTGTTGTTTACGGAGGTACATTGCCACCTGTTGCACGTTCTCTCTCGTTGGTAAAGACAGCATCTCCACGGCCTCATTCATTCCATCATTAATATTCTCACGACATTCTTAAATCATCGCTAAAACAAGGGTTAATTAAGGAAATCAATATATCACATAATATCCCTATATACTAACCAACTAACAAATAAGCTTAGGTAGGACACACTAAGCGAAGGATTTACTCGCCTATCCTCCTAGTTCTATTCCCGATCTCCGCCAGAGATCATATCCCTAAGCTCGATACCAACCGCGACGCCCCCAAAATATGTATACATCACCAATTCGAGTTATCAATACATGGTACGTAAACAACTACAACTTTATTATTACAACAAGAAATCATGAGTTTGAATATAAATATTATCTTCTAGACAATATCTATACTCAAATAAATCCTCATCACATTTATTGATACATTATTTTACAAAAATGGTGAGGACTACTAAACAACTCTCTCTAGAACCTTCATTCCATACCCCGACTTGTATTCGCTATATTCTCGCCTCCTGAGAAGAAAAATTGAACAAAAAGGAAAAGGGTGAGCTCAACTAGCCCAGTAAAGAATATTATGACTAAGATAATATACAACAAATTATCATTAGTCTTCAACAGGGAAAAATCTAATAGAATACAATAGACAACAAGTTTTAAATCAATATTCGCAGCGGAAATAATAATTCATTAGAAGAGTTAAGTAGAGAATGCAAACTACTATCTTCTATGTATGAATTTAAAATTTCATCGCCTATATTTTATCCTCGTAACATCAATCAATATATATCTCGAATCAAATATTCATCTTTGCACTACAGGCTAAAGATATTCATCATTGGTCATGTTCATCTAAACACTGCTCATCTTTGCACTACGGCCAAAGATATTCATCGAAATCATTCATCTTTGCATCTTCGCACACAAGCCAAAGATATTCAATAATATCATCATTTCAGACTGAGGATGATGAAAAATATTTTTAAAGAAACGAATCAAGTGAAACAAAATGACAAGGATTAAGGATTCGTACTTTGTTTTATCCACGTCCAAAAATAACTCAAAAATAATCATAGTGGTGTAAAATTCAAGAATGATCAAAACATGGATACAATCAAAGCTAGTATCCAGAATAGATATTTTGGACGAAAAGAAAAATTTTCATTTTTCGATGAATAGTCTTAATATTCGTGAATAAGATCAGATACGTGAATAAAGGCCGATATGTGAATAAGAACTCCGACACTTAAAAGTTCCAAATTTGATAAAAACTTCAGATCAATATTTCAAAGATAATGATATTGAAGAAATAATATCATTACGAAAAAAAATAATAATATCTCTTACTCGGAAAGACAAGATTTCAATTGAATACTTGGATATAAGCTATAACTCAACTTGCAATCGTATAGCAATACTCAAAGTATACTCAAAATACTCACAAGAATACACTCGATAATATAGAGAGAAAACTTTAATTTCTCGTGTGATTTTTAATTTAACCTAAGACCCTATTTATAGGAAAATGCTTAAAACACCAAAGCAGAAAATTTAATAAAATATTAATATATATTTATTAAATTCCTACGCACCAAAAATCTGATTCAAACCATCACCACCAAGAGTGACTCACCTTGCCTAACTCAAAAAAAAACGTTTTTCTTATTAAAAATATTTAAAACTTCAAAAATTAATTATTTCGGAGCTTTAGAACTTCAATAATTCACAATAAATAGTCTTTTTGTCAAAAAATTGAATCTCGCAAGTTTTTATAGGAAATTCAATTCTCTATAACTTTTCGTAAGAAAGTTTTTCCAAATTCCAAATGTAAATTGAATCGAATCCATAAACAGGCGATTTTACACGTGCTATAATCAAATTTCAAATAAGAAATGGGGTCCACCGACATGGAGTATCTGTTGACCCTTGAAGATTGAAGCAATACAAAGTTAGAGCAATCAAGTTTGTGGATCAAGACGCAGACTTCTCAAGCTTAGTGGGTTATTATCGGAGATTCGTTGAAGGATTTTCTCGAATCATTACTCCATTAACTCAAATGACTTTGGAAAGATACAAAATTCAGTATGGAGCGAAGAATGAGAGAAGAGTTTTTAAGAGCTTAAGAGAGACTCATTTCGACACTGCTGCAGCAATACCATCCGGGTACGGATGGATTTGTTATCTCAATGCCGATGCTTGAGGCAAAGGGTTAAGATGTATTCTCATGCAACATGGGAAAGTCATAGCCTATGCCTCACGACAACTCAAATAATATGAGAGGAATTATCCTACTCATGATCTAGAGTTGGCAGCAGTCATTTTCGAGTTGAAAATCTGGAGACACTACCCGTATGGGGAGAAAGTGGAGATTTATACTCTGACCATAAAAGCCTCAAATATTTCTTCACCCAAAAAAAACTCAACACGCGCAACGACGTTGGCTTTTGCCGTTGAAATATTACGATCACACTATTCAATATCATCCCGGAAAAGCGAACGTAAGAGTGGCGACGTATCGAGTAGAAGATCATACGCGAAAGTACGCACGAGTCGCGATATTGTCAACACAAAGGCCCATTTTATATGACTTACGCAGGATGGAGATAGAATTAAAGACCCCGGGACCCACGTGATGATGATTTAATATATCTGAGTAAACAGGCACTTTAATCGATAAAGTTAAAGTTGCTCAAGCTACGGACTTCAATACGATGCGTATCAAGAAGAAAGTGCAAGAAGGAGCTATTCCAGAAGCAAGGATCGATGAATAAGGAATACTTCAAGTCAACTCTAGACTTTGCGTTTATAACGATTCTGACTTGAAGCATAGAATCATGATGGAGGCACACAACACCCCGTTTGCAATCCATCCTGGGAGTACCAAAATGTATCATGATATTCGACATAAATTTTGGTTGAACAATATGAAGAAAGAGATCGCGGAGTTTATCTCGAGGTGTTTAACTTGTCAACGAGTAAAGGCGGAGCATCAAGTGCCAAAAGGTCCATTGTAACCACTTGAGATTCCGGAATGGAAGTGGGAACACATTACCATGGATTTCGTTACAGGTCTTCCTAAAGTTTCTCAAGGCATAGATGCGATTTGGGTTATTATTGATAGATTAACCAAGTCTGCTCATTTTTTGCCGATACGTGAGACTTATTCCCTTGAACGTCTTGCTCGTATGTACGTGAATGAGATTGTGAGATTGCATGGCATGCCAGTATCCATAATTTTGGATCGTGACCCAAGATTCACTTCAAGATTTTGGGTTAGCTTCTGAGAAAGCTATGGGCACGCGGATTTACGATTCACTTCAAAGATACAATCCTCAAACCAGACGAAGCAATCTGAAAGGACTATTCAAACCCTCAAGATCTATTAAGACCCCAGATCCTAGATTTCAAAGGAAGTTGGGATAAATACTTGCCACCATCGGGTGGAATTCTCCTACAACAACAGCTTATCAAGTAAGTATAGTATGGCTTCGCTCGAGGCGTTGTATGGACAATGTGTCATTTCTCCAAAGATCTTTGAGACGAGGTGGGAGAAGCAACGTTGTTGGGACCGAGTAATTAAATACGCATGACTACGTGAAAAGATCCAAATGATTCGACAACGTATTCAAACCTCACAAGATCGACAAAAGAGTTATGCTGATCTTCATCGAAAGAACATGAAATTTAATATTGGGGATCATGTATTATTACGTATTGCTCCATGGAAGGGAGTTACAAGATTTGGAAAGAGAGGAAAGCTCAATCCAAGGTTTGTTGGTCCATTTGAGATTCTTGACCGGATAAAAAATGTGGCCTATAGACTCACGTTACCTCCAAGTATGTCTCGTGTTCATAATGTTTTCCACATATCTATGCTTCGTAAATATGTGAAAGACCCGAACCTCATTATTGCGTTAGAACCAGACGAGATAGCCGAAGATTTAACGTACGAAGAAGTACCTGTTAAGATCTTGGATAGGAAAGAGCATGTCCTACGCACCAAGGTTATACCACAAGTTAAGGTTTTGTGGAGGAACCATGCTATTGAGGAAATGACTTGGGAGTTGGAATCTGAAATGAAAGCGAAGATACCACTGTTGCTCAAACACAAGATGCGTACGTCCAATTTCGAGGATCTAAATTTTATAAGGAGGAGGTTGGTTGTAAGACCCCAACTTATTATAAATAAAATTGAATTTTCCTCTATTCATTATTCTAAATTAACAAGGTGTTAATTTGATATAATTCTTTAGTTATGGGTGAAATGTGCAAATTTTGCAAAATAAGCAAGTGGTTATAAAATATTCATTCTGTCGGGGAATATTCGTTTGGTCGTGGAATATATTTTTTTTGTCGGGGAATATCCGTATTTACTGCCAAGCTATGATCAATTGTGGGTCCCATAACGAAATAACTGTCGAATGAAGAAAATGACAAAGTTTGAGTTTTTATAAATAACGGCGTAGTTGTTACCATTAACACTGTTGGGTTACCTGGTGGTTAAAATATAGTAATACGTGTGGTGGCACGAGAAGCCACCAGATTAAGACATATGGTTGAATTATTGATTCGCACGTGCGTGAAGGCACTACTCAATAATTGTTATGAATTCTTTATCAATATTTTATTTTATTGATTCAATAATTGTTGCGTTGATAGTTTATATTATTGTTGTTTCAATAATTATCACTACACAGTATTTTCCATTATCAGATCAATAATTCATATTATTTGAATAATATTATTAGATAACATTATTGGCAATGTAAGACCCCGAAATTTTTTTAAATAAAAAGGAATTTCCTTTATTTATTATTTTGAAATAGTAAGGGTGGATTTGATTAATGTGGTTAGTTATGGGTAAAATGCGCAAATATTTTAAATAAGCAAGTGGTGATATAATATTCATTATCATTTGAGAATATTCGTTTGGTCGTGGAATATTCAGATCGCTTCGGAGAATATTCGCATTTATTGAGCAAACCATGTGTGGGCCCCATAACGGAAAGCGATTGGAGGAAGAAAACGACAAAATAAGTTGTTTAAAAATAACTCTACAGTAGTTGTTCTTGCTATTAATCGTTGGAATACCCTTGGTTAAAACACGATGAATACGCCGTTATTACACAAGAAAGATACCAGATTGCACCAATTATTGATTCTTACGTAGTAAGGCACTACTCAATAATGGTCACAAGAAATTACCGCTCAAAGATTTTATTTTATTGATTCAATAATTGCTGCGTTGATATTTTATATTCATTGTTGTTTCAATAATTGTCATTACACGCATTTTTTTATTATCGAAGCAATAATTCATATTATCCTCAATAATATTATTAGATAACATTATTGGCAATGTCTAGAAAGTTCGCCTAAGGAGAGGTTTGGTCACCTAATCACTGCTACCAAGAGGAGAAATTCTTATTGGAAAGCCCTCTTTCCCTGGGAGCTGCTCGTTGTCAATATTGTGATTACGTAATATTATTTGTGAATAATTAATTATTGATTCATATGATGAGAAAAATATTGATTTTATGTGGATATAGATGGGGAAAATTTTTATAGTGACAATTGTTGAAAATTAATATTTTATCTTTTTTCTCGATAAAATAATTCATTTAAATATATTATTTTAATAATATATTAACGATGATATTTTTTTACGATGAATGTGGGATATATGAGTATATGTGGAGGAGGAGTATTTTTGTTACCAAAATGTTTAAAACATGTTAAACATGTTCTGTGGACCCCATTTATCGATCGAAATTTGATTATAAACCGTAAAATCGCCCATTTGTGAATTTCGGTCAATTTCTGTTTGAATTTGGAAAACTTTCTTCTGTAAAGTTGTAGATAATTGAATTTCCTATAAAACTCATGAGATTTGAATTTTCTGGCCAAAGAGCTATTTATTGTGAATTATTGAAGTTCAAGTTCAAAAAATAATTGATTTTGGAAGTTTAAAATATTTTTATTTACAAAAACGTTTTTTTCATTTGGTTCCCCATTTAACACATGACAAGTTGCTGAAATTCAGATTCAAGGTATGCGTAGAATTATTATTATAAATAATAATATTATATTAAATTTTCTCGCTGGTGTTCTAAGCAATTTCCTATAAATAAAAGGTCTTAGGTTAGAATTGAAAATCACACCGTAAACCGAAGTTTTCTCTTTATATTATCTAGCGTATTCTTGTGAGTATTTTGAGTATACTTTGAGTATTGCTATACGGTGAAAGTTCAAGTCATAGCCTATATCCTGTTTTTAACTAGAAGTACTTGCTTTCGAGGTAAGTGGATGTTATTTTCTTCAAATGATATTATTTCTTCAATATCATTATGTCAAATATTGGTTGGAACTTTTTATCAAATTTGGAACTTTTTCATGCTCAGGGTTACTATTCATGAGCTTACTTATTCATTTAAGTACTATTCACGGTTATGAAGATGTTTTTTTTGAAATTTCTATCTTTGGTGTCTGAAAGTTACTATTCACGATACTCAAGACTATTCACGATATATTCAAGACCGCTCACTTTCACGAATAAGACTATTCAATCTAAAAATGAAATTTCTTCTTTTTGTCCAAAATATCTATTATGGATACTAGCTTTGATCAGATCCATGTTTTGATCATTCTTGAATTTTACACCACTATGATTATTTTTTGAGGTATTTTTGGACGGATAAAACGAAATACTTAATCCTTAATCCTTAATCCTTGTCATTTTGTTTCAATCGGATTCGCTTTTTAAAAAATATTTTCATCATCCTTAGTCTTAAATGATGATATTATGGAATATCTTTGGCCAGTAGTGCAAAGATGAATGATTTCGATGAATATCTTTGGCCCAGTAGGCAAAGATGAATGATTTTCGATGATTATCTTTGGCCCGTAGTGCAAAGATGAATGATTTCGATGAATATCTTTGGCCCGTAGTGCAAAGATGATGAACAGTGTTTAGATGAACACGACCAATCGGGTGAATGTCTTTGGCTCAGTAGTGCAAGGATGAATATTTGATCTCGTGATATATATTGATTGATGTTACAGGATAAAAATAGATGATGAACTTTAAAATTCATACATGTAAGATAGTAGTTTGCATTCTCTACTTAACTCTTCTAATGAATTATTATTTCACCATGAATATTGATTTAAAACTTGTTGCCTATTGTATTCTATTATATTTTTCCTCGTTGAAGACTAATGATAATTTTGTTGTATATTATCTTAGTCATATTATTCTTTACCGGGCTAGTCTAGCTCACCCTTTTCCTTTTTTGTTCCATTTTTCTTCTCGTGAGGCGAGAAATGTAATGAGTACTAGCTGGGGTATGGAATAAAGGTTCTAGAAAAGAGTTGTTTAGTAGTCCTCACCATTTTGTAAAAATAATGTATAAATAATTGTGATGAGGATTTATTTGGTATGATATTGTCTAAAAGACAATAATTGTTTTTTTTAAACTCACAAGATATATGTTGTCGTATTTTGCACGACAAATGTATTAATAAAGTTGTAGTTATTTATGTATCATGTATTTGGCGACTCGTAATGGGTTGGATGGAATGGACCTATTTTGGGGCGCCACAATGGTATCGAGCTTAGGGATATGATCTCCTGGCGAGATCGGGGAATAGAACTAGAGGGAGAGACGAGTAATTTCTTCGCTAAAGTGTCCTACCTAAGCTTATTTGTTAGTTCTTCATAAATATAGGATATTATGTGATATATTGATTTCTTAATTAACCCTTGTTTTATGACAAAGATTTGAGAATGTCGACTAAGAACGTTAACAATGGAGTGAATGAGATCGTGGAGACACCTCTAATCGCCAACCAGGATAATGTGATGTCAGGTGTAAGAAGGAATTAGAGATATCCATGTGGTGAGTGAAGAATTGATAGTTGCACCCGAGATAGTTAGAGGTAACAAATTTGAGAGGAGGAAGAGAGGAAGAAGAGGTTCCGAGGAGAGTTTATTAGAGGTATTTTATGATCAAAATGTAGAATTGCAAAATCGATTTATGAGTTGTAAGAAGAAATCAAGAATTGCGAGCAAATGTGAGCAAAAGGATGCAACGATTCAAGCTTGTGGTTACCCGATATGTGATGCTTGAATGTAAGCACTCTTCGCGTAGTATAAGATGATAAAGTCGAATCGAAATGAAAGAAGAAATAATCGAACGAGTGAGAATGAGTGATGCATGGGTAAAAGCCGCACGACGCGTTGATATTATGGAAAGAGATGTCCAATCTAAAAAGAGAAGATTTAACGATGACGGAAGGCGCTTACAGCAAAGATCAAAGACCAAAGAACAAATTCTGGGGAAGAGAACAATCGCCAGCTAGATGCTACGGATGCGGAGAGAGGGACATATAAGGTCAAACTGCTCAAAGCCTTCCAAGGTATGTTTTAGTTGTGGAAAAGACTACCACATAGCTCGATTTTGTCCTATAAATAAATCAAGTCCAAATTGGGACGTTGGCACCAGAAGGCTGATACGTAAAAGTCAAAGTTAACGACATCGGAAGAGCGTTTTTCGTGACTTCTCAAAATGCGAGGAACCCGAACGAAGTTTAGCACGGGTTAGTTACTTATAAATTCTTCGAAGTTTATACCTTACTAGATAATTTGCCTCTACCCATTCTTTTATCTCTCTTTGTCATCATACCAACGCTTGAACTCGACTTCATGGAGAAATTAGACTTTGACCTATCTCGTGGAGACTCCGTTAGAGAAACTTTCATTTCATCCAATCGTTTAGAAATCTTGCTTGATTCAAAGTTGGCACTATCACATTACCCGTTAACCTTATTTCTATAAAGATATTTGTTTTTGATGTGATTTTAAGGTTAACTACTCATCATGCTAAAATTGATTGCTTTCGTAAGGTCATATAGTTTTCATATTCTTAAGCAACCTATTATTCAATTCAAGCAACCAAACCATTGAAGTCAAACTTTTCATATCAAATTATAAAGCCATTTGTTTATTGAAAACTAATATCAAGCTTTCTTAGTCCATGTTATGGATTTGAATAAAGACACGCCGATTTGAATAATATTCCCGTTGTTATTGATTTTTCCGACGATTTCAAGAATTTCTTGGCTTACTTCGAGAGCGTGATATTGAATTTATATCGACTTTAAATCCGCACAAAACCCATTTCTAAAATCTCATATCGAATGGCTCCTATTGAACTTCAGAGTTAAAACCCAACTCAGAGAAGTTGATACCCGAGCCTTTATCTCGTGACTTCCTTCGTGGAATACACCGCCAGATCTCGTAGGGACACCATATTCGTATGCGATAAGAAACCGATAGGTGTCATTGTAACGTCTTATCCAAGATTGGGATGTGAGTCACAATTGAGAACAACCTAAGTTTCAGAATCGAAATATGTAGCTTTCAGGCTTAGTTGGTTATTATCTGAGATTCGTTGAAGGATATTCTCGAATCGCTATTCCATTAACGCAAAATTGACTTGTAGAGATACAAAATGCGAATGGAGCAAAGAATGTAGGAAGAGCTTCAAGAACTCAAGAGAGACTCATTTCAAAGACATGTTCACCATGTCATCCTCGAAAAGCGAACGTGGTAGTGACGTGTTGAGTAGAAGATCGTATATAAGACGTGAAAATACGATATTGTCAAAGACTCATTTCGCATAATTTACAAATAATAGAGATGGAGATGAAAACTCTAGGTACTCACGTTGATGATATACGAGTATAATCGACTTTAATCGATAAAGTTAAAGTTGTTCAAGCTACACAATCGAGTCGATGAATTTGAAGAAGGAGGTGCGAAGTTGTTATTTTAAAAGCGAGAATCTGTGAGGTGAGGAAAACTCAAACCTTCGATTTATTAATCCATTTGAAATTCTCGATCAAATAAGAACTGCGGCCTATAGACTCGCTTTTACCGCCAAGTATGACGCGTGTTCATAACGCTTTTCACGATCGATGTTACGTAAATATGTGGACGACCCAAACCACGCTATCGAAGTTAGAACCCATTTGAGATAGCCAAGACTTAACGTGACGGTGAGGTACCTATCGTGATCTTGGATAGAAAGAACATGTCCTATGTATTGAGGTTATACCACAAGTTAAAGTTTTGTGGAGAAACCATGCTATTGAGGAAATAACTCGAGTTGGAAACAAAAATGAAAGCGAGGTATTTTCATCTTTTCAAACACTGTGTATCGTGACGCCAATTTCGAGGACGTAAATTTCATAAGGAGGGGAGGTCAGAAGACCTCAAATTTTTTTAAATAAAAAGGAATTTCCTTTATTTATTATTTTGAAATAAGTAAGGGTGGATTTGATTAATGTGGTTAGTTATGGGTAAAATGCGCAAATATTTTAAATAAGCAAGTGGTGATATAATATTCATTATTGTTTGAGAATATTCGTTTGGTCGTGGAATATTCGTGATCGCTTCGGGAATATTCGCATGCATTACGTTAAATCATGTGTGGGGCCCCATAACGGAAAGCGATCGGAGGAAGAAAACGACAAAAATAAGTTGTTTAAAAATAATCTACAGTAATTGTTACCAAGCTATTACCGCTTTGGAATACCCGGTGGTTAAAAACACAAGAATACGCTGCTATCGCATTAAAGAAGATACCAGTATTGCACCAATTATTGATTCTTACGTAAGAAGGCACTACTCAATAATGGTCACAGAATTAATGCTCAAAGATTTTATTTTATTGATTCAATAATTGTCAAGTTGATATTTTATATTGCATTGTTGTTTCAATAATTGTCATTACACAAGATTTTCATTATCGAAGCAATAATT
The DNA here is from genome assembly GCA_020205605.1 of Panax ginseng. Classification (NCBI taxonomy): domain Eukaryota; kingdom Viridiplantae; phylum Streptophyta; class Magnoliopsida; order Apiales; family Araliaceae; genus Panax; species Panax ginseng. The sequence goes on along the minus strand of CM035131.1, from coordinate 4,385,803 downwards.
CATATTATCCTAATAATATTATTAGATAACATTATTGGCAATGTCTAGAAAGTTCTGTCCTAAGGAGAGGTTTGGTCACCTAATCATGCTACCAAGAGTGAGAAATTCTTATCGGAAAGCCCTCTTCCCTGAACCGCCTGTCATTAATATTGTGATTCTCAGTAATATTATTTGTGAATAATTAATTATTGATTCATATGATGAGAAAAATATTGATTTTATGTGGATATAGATGGGGAAAATTTTTATAGTGACAATTGTTGAAAATTAATATTTTATCTTTTTTCTCGATAAAATAATTCATTTAAATATATTATTTTAATAATATATTAACGATGATATTTTTACGATGAATGTGGGATATATGAGTATATGTGGAGGAGGAGTATTTTGTTACCAAAATGTTTAAAACATGTTAAACATGCTCATGGGACCCCATTTATCGATCAAATTTGATTATAAATTTCAGAAAATCGCCCATTTGTGAATTTCGGTCAATTTCTGTTTGAATTTGGAAAACTTTCTTCTGTAGTTGTAGATAATTGAATTTCCTATAAAAACTCAAGCGAGATTTGAATTTTCTGGCCAAAGAGCTATTTATTGTGAATTATTGAAGTTCAAGTTCAAATAATTGATTTTGAAGTTTAAAATATTTTTATTTACAAAAACGTTTTTTTTCATTTGGTTCCCTCATTTAACACATGACAAGTTGCTGAAATTCAGATTCAAGGTGTATGTAGAATTATTATTATAAATAATAATATTATATTAAATTTTCTCGCTTGTGTTCTAAGCAATTTCCTATAAATAAAAGCTTAGTTAGAATTGAAAATCACACCGTAAACCCAAGTTTTCTCTCTTATATTATCTAGCGATTCTTGTGAGTATTTTGAGTATACTTTGAGTATTGCTATACTGTGAAAAGTTCAAGTCATAGCCTATATCCTGTTTTCAACTAAAGTAATCTTGCCTTTCGAGGTAAGGATGTTATTTTCTTCTCAAATGATATTATTTCTTCAATATCATTATGTCAAATATTGGTTGGAACTTTTTATCAAATTTGGAACTTTTTCATGCTTCAAGGGTTACTATTCATGAGTTACTATTCATGAGTACTATTCACGAGAACTATTCATTGAAGATATTTTTTTTGTGAAATTTCTATCTTTTTGCGTTCTGAGTTACTATTCACGATACTGAAGACTATTCACGATATCTAAGACTGTTCACGAATCACGGCACTATTCACCTAAAAATGAAATTTCTTCTTTTTGTCCAAAATATCTATTATGGATACTAGCTTTGATCAGATCCATGTTTTGATCATTCTTGAATTTTACACCACTATGATTATTTTTGAGGTATTTTGGACGTGATAAAACGAAATACTAATCCTTAATCCTTAATCCTTGTCATTTTGTTTCACCGGATTCGCTTTTTTAAAAATATTTTCATCATCCTTAGTCTTAAATGATGATATTATGGAATATCTTTGGCCTCGTAGGCAAAGATGAATGATTTCGATGAATATCTTTGGCCCAGAAGTGCAAAGATGAATGATTTTCGATGATTATCTTTGGCCCAGAAAAGTGCAAAGATGAATGATTTCGATGAATATCTTTGGCCCGTAGTGCAAAGATGAACAGTGTTTAGATGAACATGACCAATCGTGAAATGTCTTTGGCCTTGTAGTGCAAGGATGAATATTTGATCTCGTATATATATTGATTGATGTTACAGGATAAAATAGATGATGAACTTTAAAATTCATACATGTAAGATAGTAGTTTGCATTCTCTACTTAACTCTTCTAATGAATTATTATTTCACTATGAATATTGATTTAAAACTTGTTGCTCTATTGTATTCTATTATATTTTTCCCCTCGAAGACTAATGATAATTTTGTTGTATATTATCTTAGTCATATTATTCTTTATCGGGCTAGTCTAGCTCACCCTTTTCCTTTTTTGTTCCATTTTTCTTCTCGTGAGGCTAGAATGTAAATGCAGTAATTACTGGGGTATGGAATAAAGGTTCTAGAAAGAGTTGTTTAGTAGTCCTCACCATTTTGTAAAATAATGTATAAATAATTGTGATGAGGATTTATTTGGTATGTATATTGTCTAAAAGACAATAATTGTTTTTTAAACTCACAAGATATATGTTGTCGATTTTGCACGACAAATGTATTAATAAAGTTGTAGTTATTTATGTACCATGTATTTGGCGACTTCGTAATGGGTTGGATGGAATGGACCTATTTTGGGGCGCCACACTGGTATCGTAGCTTAGGGATATGATCTCCTCAAGCGAGATCGGGGAATAGAATAGGAGGGGAGAGATTAAATTTCTTCGCTAAGTAGGTGTCCTACCTAAGCTTATTTGTTAGTTCAATCATAATATAGGATATTATGTGATATATTGATTTCCTTAATTAACCCTTGTTTTATGACGATGATTTGAGAATGTCACTAAGAACGCTAACAATGGAGTGAATGAGATCGTGGAGACACCTCTAATCGCCAACCGGAGATAATGTGATGTCGAAAGTAGAAGGAATTAGAGATATCCATGTGGTGAGTGAAGAATTGATAGTTGCACCTTAGATAGTTGCAGAGGTAACAGTTGAGAGAGAGAAAGAAGAGAGGAGAAGAGGTACCGAGAAGAGTTTATTAGAGGTATTTTATGATCAAAATGTAGAATTGCAAAATCGTATTTATGAGTTAGAAGAAGCGAAATTTGAAGAATTGCGAGTGGCGTTCGTGGAGCAAAAAAGGATGCAACGATTCAAGCTTGTGTTACCCGATATGTGATGCTTGAATGTAAGCACTCTTTGGCGAGTATAAGATGATAAAGTGGAATCGAAATTTGAAAGAAGAAATAATTGAACGAGTGAGAATGAGTGATGCATGGGTAAAAAGCCGCATGACGCCGCGTTGATATTATGGAAGAGAATTGATTTCGTGTAGAATGGACATAAAATTCTTATTTTCCGATAAACGGGCTATTTTCTATGAATTATTGAAGTTTTAGAAAATAAAATGATTTTATTAAATTATGGGTGAGACCCACTTATGTTATAAACATGTGGGTCAAATTTTCTTCCTAGATGGTCACTTTGGTGGCTTGGTTGGTGAAGGTTAAGGCGTGGAAGAAGAAAAAAAATTAATATTTTATTAATTTAGTCTCTTTTGGCGTTCTAGCATTTTTCTATAAATATAGGGCTAAGTTAGAATTGAAAATCACACTAGAAACAAGTTTTCTCTCTCTATATTATCGAGCGTATTCTTGTGAGTATTTTGATACTTTGAGTGTTGCTATATCTGATGCAAGTTTTTGTCAAAGACTATATCCAAAATTCAATCGGAGAATGCGGTTATTTTGAGGTAAGGGATGTTATTTTCTTCTTAAATGATATTATTTTTTTCAATATCATTATGTCGAAATATTGGTGAACTTTTTAATCAAATTTGGAACTTTTTGTGTCGGGATTACTATTCACGTATACGGCACTATTCACGAATACAACACTATTCACTGAAAAATAAAAATTTTCTTTTTGTCCAAGATGTCTATTTTGGCTACTATCTTTGATTGTATCCATGTTTTGATCGTTATTTTTGAATTCTACTTCAAAATTTGTTATTATGAAGTATTAGTGATCTTGGATAAACTATAACACGAATCCCTAATATTTGTCCTTCTGTCTCACTGGATTCGTTCTCTAAAATATTTTTCATCATCCTTAGTCCTTAATGATAATATTATTGAATATCTTTGGCCTGTAGTGCAAAGATGAATGATATATTAACTGATGAATATCTTTGGCCCGTAAGCCAGAATGAACAGTGTTGAGATGAATACGACCAACTGGTGATACAAAATTAATATCTTTGGCTTTTGTAGTGCAAAGATGAATATTCGATTAAAGATGTATATTGATTGTTGTTATAGGGATAAAATATTGATGATGAACTTTTAAATCTTAGAAGATAGTAGAACTCATTCTCTACTTAACTCTTCTAATGGATTCATTGCCTTGCTTACGCTTTTGATCTAAAACTTGTTGCCTATTATGTTTTATCGATTTTTCCCTCGTTGAAGATTAATGATAATTTGTTGTATATTATTTTAGTCATAATTTTCTTTCTTTGGGCTAGTTGAGCTCACCTTTTTTTTTTGTTCCATTTTTCTTCTCGTGGAGGTGAGAACATGGCAGGATCGAGTCGGGGTTTTGGAGTGATGGTTCTAGAAAGATGTTTTAGCGATCCTCACTATTTTTGTAAAATAGTGTTTGAATAATTGTAATGAGGACTTATTTGAGTGTTGATATTGTCTAGAAGACAATATTTGTATTTAAACTCACAGTATGTGTTGTCGTATTTTGCACGACAATTGTATTATTGAAATTGTAGTTTACTTTCTGTACCATGTATTTGGCGACTCAAAATGGATGTTATATACCTATTTTAAAGACGACACATCAAACCTCACTAATACATAGTCATTTGTAAATAAATGTCGACGATTCAAAATTTAGATATACTAAAAGTCTTTTTAATATTTTTAGATTTTTACCATTAAAATTTTTAATTCTACAAAATTCTCCCACAAAATATAAATGAGATCCATTTAAAGAAATTTTTGTAAATTTAATATTTTTACTTATAAAAATAATAATTTTCTATTTTTATATGAAAATATGACATTTTTATACTACTATTACTTTAGGATGACTTGTGGACACTTGGCCGTTGTTTTACGGGGTGCGTCATAAGATTTGGGTAGATGTAAGGCAATAAATAATTTGGACTCGATTCGTATTCGTTTGATTAAAAATATAATTCGTATTTAAAATATAAATGAATTAAATATAAATAAATTTTAAAATTCAATAAATTATTCGAATATTCTTAAATTATAATTTTTTATTAATATTCGGATCATATTTATTTAAAAAATTCAAATAACTCATAATCAATTCAAAATCGTATTTAACTCGATAATTGAATGAGTCTTAATCAAATCTTATTTTAAAATTAATAAATTTTATAAATTATTTCTGAACAACTTAATATTCAGATACACTCCATTTAATTACGTGCTTAGGTAGACGGGTCACGGGAGAGTCTGGTTAACTGAAAAGGCAAACGTGGAAAGATTAGAAAGTCTTTAGTCAACACGTCACGTCACCTTTTATAGTTGATCTGTACGCTCATGACGTGGCATTCGCACAATATCCCCTCGAAAACTGGAGCCCAGCTTCTACTTGTTGTGGGACCCAATTCTCACCGCCCACGCGCTTTCTCTTTCCCGTGAAATGCTGCATTCCCCCCGACACAAAGGAAGTCTGTACCAAGTGGCAAGTGCCCACGTGAGCCAGGTCCAAGCAACTACACGACGACGTATAGATTGTACATATTAACGACGTCGTTGGATCATACATTTGTATATATCAGCGTTTTATTTCGTTCCAGATTTGAATTCGGTAGTTGGGGAAAAAATTGTAAAATGGATGGATTCTGTCTGAAGGCAGGGCTGATGACGTCACCGATCACAGCCGCCGTGGGGACGTCGGCGGCGGCGGTGAATGCGATATCGTTGGAGAAACCGTCGGCCTCGGGGCGGCGACTGCACCTCAGAGGACGTCGCCGTGGGGTTTTCTTTTAAGTACCCTCTCAGATCTCTCTGGCCTGGTCGTCGGAACAGGTTCGACGCTATTGCTGTGGACGACGTTGTTTCGGTTGGATGGGAGGAGGAGAAAAATTGAGCCTTGCAGATGGTGAGATCGGTGTTGGGGAAAATGGGAATTGGGTGTTGAAGATTCTTCAATTAAGATCTCTGAGGAAGGAAGAAGATAGAAATAAAAGTGAGGTTGATGAAATGGAGGAGGAGAGAGAGAGAAATGATGATGAAGATGATCAGAGTAGTCATTGTTGTGATGAAGAGGAGTGTGATGTTTGTAATGAAAGATGATGATGAAAAAATTGAATTTGACAAGGATTCGTTTTCGAAGCTGCTTAGAAGGGTTACATTGGCGAAGCTAGGCTCTATTCTCAAATGTCTTACTTGGGAAACTTGGCCTATTCCATTCCCCAAATCAAGGTAAAATTTTAATTTGTCTTGTTGGTTTAATTTATACATAATTATGGAAATGACTCCATTTTTCATGAAGATGAATTGATTGATGAATCTTTTGAAGTTTGGTTTCAAAGTTGTCCATGGTCTGCCAGTTTTGTTTTTTTTTAGTAGATTTCGCTTTTCAGTCAAATTCGAAATTTTTAGTGAAATTTTGAATCTTTACCCCTTAGTTAACGATGTAGATTGGATGATTTGATGTTATCATTGTTTCAATTGTCATGAGGTGCATTTTTCATTTCTCTTTATCTTATTAGTTATGATACTCTGTTGTGATCTTTTTGTGAAATCAGATAATATATTGATGCATTTCATGCATAAATAACTCTAGGGATTTGAGGGTTGCCATTTGGAATAAATTATAGATGCTGAGTTGCTTTGTGGACCATGATTGTTGCCAATGTATAGCTCATTTAGAAGTTCCCTAAATTTGATCTGATCAGGTCAATTTAACATCCAATGAGCATCATTAGAAAGTGAATATATGAATGTGATTTAGTTTCATTCTTTTGGTGGTGCAGCCAGGCAATCTCCTGAAATATCATGGACTTCACTTTGTGACTTCATCATTGGACAAAAAAGAACAGTCGTTGAAGACTGAAAAGAGAGAAGGTTTCAGCTGAGGCTCAAGAGAAAGACAAGGTTTCATCTGATGTTCAAGAAAAGAGAAGGAATCAGCTGAGGTTCAGAGAATAAAGAGGCTTCAGCCGAGGTTCTAGAGGAAAAAGAGGCTTCAGCTAAGGTTCAAGAAACAGAAGGAAACCCAAAGGACAAAGTGGAATCCAATGAAGAGAATACTGATGAGAATCGAACAAGTGCATACACTGCTTATAGAATTGCTGCATCTGCTGCTTCTTATCTGCATTCTCGTACAACTAGTCTACTTCCCTTCAAATCCTCAAAAGCAGAAGTGAGTGAAGCCAAAGTTGATGTCAATATGATGAACAATGTTGATATGATGAACGGAGACATGGCGTCTTTTATTGCCAACCACAGATTCAGTGACATCAGTTGTTGCTGCAAAGGAGGAAGTGAAGCAGGCTGTTGCTGATGATCTGAATTCAACAAGTTCATCACCTTGTGAGTGGTTCATATGTGATGATGATCAAACTGCCACAAGATTCTTTGTCAATTCAGGTAGGGCGAAGAGTTTATTCATTCATTTATTTAATATTTACATATTTGGGAGAAGATGAGGTAAAATGGCAGTGGTTTTCTGATTAGTGAGGAATTTGATGAATAAATTATCTATTCAATTGAACTTATTTTAATATGAATATGATTTATATCATAGCATTCATTTATCCACTGATATATACAAGTTGGTAGTTGTTGAATTACTTATTTGATTGCTGCATATATTTTATTGGTAGGGGTCTGAGTCACTGGCATCATGGCAAGCCAATCTACTGTTTGAGCCCATCCAGTTTGAGGTAGTACATGAAATTCTTTTAGCTACCTTCTTGGTTTTCAGCTTAGAGTAGCTCTTGGTTTTTAATGATTGCTTCAGAAACTCAGAATGATGTGTTACATTTTCCGTTCTTTTGTCTAGGGACTGGATGTACTTGTTCATAGAGGCATATATGAGGCTGCAAAGGGAATTTATGAGAAATGTTGCCTGAAGTCCGCGATCATGTAAAAAATCATGGTGATCATGCCCTTTCCGTTTTACTGGGCACTCTCTTGGAGGAAGTTTGTCTCTGCTGGTGAATCTTCTGTTGATGATCAGGGGTGAAGTCCCGCCTTCTTCGTTACTTCCAGTGATCACTTTTGGGGCACCATCAATTATGTGTGGAGGAGATCGTTTGCTTCGTAAGCTTGGATTGCCTAGGAGTCATGTCCAGTCTATCGCAATGCATCGAGACATTGTACCCTGAGCCTTTTCTTGTAATTATCCCAATCATGTGGCAGAGCTTCTTAAGGCAGTAAATGGGAACTTTAGGAATCACCCATGTCTTGAAAATCAAGTAATGTTTAATTACTTTCAGGAACTATAAACTAAATTTTTATTAATGTTTTCATCTGAATTTACTGCCCAAATTTACCAATTAGTGATCTTATGTAACAGGGTTGTTGTATGCTCCAACAGGGGAGTTTCTAATCCTACAGCCAGACGAGAAATATTCTCCACACCATGAGCTCCTTCCTTCAGGCAGTGGTTTATATCTATTAACTTGTCCAATTTCAGATGCTAGAGAGGCAGAGAAGCAGATCCGAGCTGCACAATCTGTGTTTCTAAACTCACCACACCCACTTGAGATCTTGAGTGAGCGCTCTTCATATGGTTCTGAAGGAGCCATTCTAAGAGATCATGACATGACCTCGTACTTGAGATCTGTTCGAAATGTTATCCGCCAAGAGCTCAACCAAATGAGGAAAGCCAGGAGAGAACACCGACGAAAGGTTTGGTGGCCCCTTGTTGCACCATGTGGTGCTAATGGGGGTATAGTTGTGGGTAGGCCTGTGGTATCATCAGGTAACATGGATCAAGGCCAGTTTAACTTTGCAGGTGTTTTAGAGACTGGGAGAGAGTCTTTGAAACGGTTCAGTAGGATTGTTGCATCGCAGCACATGCATTTGCTGGTTGTATTCTTGTTCCTGTGCGTATGTTAATCTTGGGGGCCTACAGCATCATCAGTTTTCATTAATAGTTTCAATGAGGTTGGCATCTTATTGTATAGGTTTAATCCTCCCTAGCTGGCAAATGGGCATCCGCAGCCGCCGCAATTATATTTGATGATTCATTTTCATTTCTTTAATGGTATATATGCAATCAAACAACTGATGTTCCCTTTGTTTAGTAAATGGGAATTTCAAACTACAGATGTAGAAAACCACAGATGAATAGCAATCAAAAGAAACCAGTTTACATCTTGAATTTAGCAATGTATCATCTTCATACTTCTTTACCTACCTATTCTGCATAGTTCTCATCCACATTAAGCAAATTACTAACTTGAAACTAATTTTTATCCCTGAAAACTTGGTAGTCCTGTGGATTTTCTTACACATTCTTTTCGAGTAAAATCAGTTATATAAAACATTAATAATGATCAACGGAGGGAGTACTCCATAGTTTACTTCTCTATAGCTGAGTTAGTATACCACACCCCGGGGATGTGAATTTAGCATGGAGGACCACCCAACCCATCACATCACCACACGCAAAGAACATTTAGTTGATTCATATGTCGTCAATCCCTGACAACTATTGGTAATGCATGCTAAAAGGAGGATCCATAATAACTAGTGACAAAATAGAGGTCAGGTCCTGTACATAAACACAAACTAAAGGCCTATCTATCCAACAAGGCAACTAGTCGTAGCCAACTACGTTATCAGTTTCAACTTGTACAAGATTTTGTGTTTGATGCCGCCATGTTTATCTTTTCTTCCAATTTCAACATCCACCCAACAATCCATCACTGTTGAGTTTCAAGGTCTTTCTTCCCTTTTTGTCAATCCATAACTACTCAATAAGACACCATACTTGACACCAAGGAAAGAAACTGGAAAGTTGGAAATTTACAATTTATGGGACCATATGTAGCATATGCCCGAAGTTATGAATATGACAAAAAGAAAGGCGAATCACACTAAATACTTCTATTGTCGATGTTTCTGACCTGTACTCATTCGTTTGTTGTTAGGTGATTCGACAAACGCTCAAATTTTGATGATGTTAACATATATATAGAATATAGTAATCTTCTATGAATAGGGTTCAGATTTTAAAATTTATACAACTACCTGTAAGAAATTGTTGCCTATGAAAATGGTTGTGAATTTATGGTGAGATGAACAATTGATTATATGATGGACGTTACGGTTTCTGATGGTTGTGGCAGTTAACCGGTTGATTCAGTGGGTGATGGTAGTGCCTTAGTGGGTTTAGAACTTTAGACTATTATGAGAGTTTTTTTCTTTTAATTTGATAAATATTTTTTAAAATAAATAATACTCCATTATTTAATTTAAACAACGTATGCCGAACTGCCACATGTCACGCCACTCGCTAATTAGCTATGGTTCACCTTTAGTTTGTTTCAATGACATTTTTTTGTTCCATTTCTAATATTTTTTAAAAAAAAATACAATGTTCAAGAATAATTTTAGTCACTATAAAAAATAGTTCCCTTTGTTACACAACTTTGCTCACTTCTACTATGCAGCCCACAGCCCCAACAAATATTCTATCTGTTGGACTAATAACATAGACCCAGCTAGCGGCAAAGGGATACCATACAAACTATATATGCAGTCAGTATTAAGCTTTTAATTGGGACAGCTACAAGCATTGTGGAAAGGTCCGGTGTTTTGAGTATGCCGGGAAAGATGCTAACAATGAGAAGGAGAAGGGTAGTATAAACTGTTTTCACCGAAGACAATTCCTGTCGAGGAAACATCTTACTTACCCTAAACTTGAAGACAAGAAGGCAGTGATTGGGAAGGGTTGGGTCGGGTTGAAAGTGCTTGAGACAAAATTAACGGTTCAAAGATGAACTAGTACTATCCCAGATTCTTAAGACCGCTAACCTTGCTGCGGAAATGGATGCCAAGCACTTGCCATAACTCTATTCAAACAATCAGAAAATGAGCTCGTCCTAATTCAGTGTCCTAATTCAGTGCTTTCATTCCGCAAAGGCAACTCCTATGTCTATGCAATAGCCAAAGGTGGATGTAGTTATAGTAGTAATTTCTTAATTATGATGAAAATTTATTTTCCTAAGTGTCGACTTTGTAGGAGCTCATACCTCAGACTTGTTTCATTTTAATGATGGCTTAATCGGGTATTAATAAATAAATAAATAACATAAAATATAAACTTACAAGTAATGCCATGTATACTACTTTAATCAGCAGCAAAACCTTAATTTTTTTTGGAAAATTAGCCAGCAGCAAAACTTTTAGTAACCTGACCCTCAGAACAACAGAATAAGCACTTTTGTGTCCTTGATTAGATTCTGATAAACATTGCTCACGGAACTCAGTTACCTATAGGTATTAAAACAAATCATTTATTGAAACAACTGACTTATTATTCTTATTTTGTTTTTCATTTTACATAAATCTGCATGGTACATTGACATCAAGTAAAGAAACAGAAACAGGCTAGACAATTTAGTGTCAGCATCAAACCGTAGCTAGATACATCCTTCTCCATGACATTCAAATGAAGTTTAATCTAAAGATCGATTTTACCTGCCAAGAGACTACCAAAAGACATGATATTAGCAAGAGAGGATAATCCATGGGTCATCCCAAACTTCTTGTTCATGGCAGCAAGTTTAGGATTCTTCTTTGCAACTTCTTGGTTCTTAGTCCATCCAACTTCCTCTCCAATGTTTGATTCTCTCTCCACCTTGTGCCTTTGCTTCATCATCAACACCCACAAAATAAAAAATAAAAGTACCCAGATTAAGCCAAAACCAAATAAAGATAACAGAAGACACAACAGGACTTGGAATGAAGAAGAAAATAATATTGTTTTTTCAGTGGCCCTGCTTCAAAAGCAGAATCATCGTCGCTATTGTGTCTCGAAATTGGAGTTGAGCACTAGAAATTCTAGCAAATGGAAACACTTCCTCAGACTTGGATTTCTAATACTACAACTACAAGTATAATCAATAGAAAAAATTCCATAGATAGATCAAATGACTAGAAAGTGGAAGACCAATCCTGTTATAAAATTCATAAGTTGTAAATCTAAAAAAGTAACCAAATCCTAAAATGAAATTCATAAGTTGTAAAAACAAAAAAAGTTGATCAGTTCCAAATGATGGAATTTGATTGATCTATTCCAAACTCCAATTCGTATTTTCCCATTCTAATCAGAGCCTCATAGTCATAACAATTCAAAAGAAAGATATGAAAAGGGGGGGTCAGGGTTTAAGATAGTCAGAATTTAGTGCATATGCTATTGCTTATCAACAATATGTACTCACACACACATATACATATATAATACCCATAAGTTATCAATATATCTTATCTACTTATACAGATTGAGTTCTTTTAGATAGCCAATATCACAGTAAAATGACAGTAAAGTACTTTCCATCACTTGTGCATTACCCACCACAAGGTTGAGTGAAGCTGAACATAAACGGAAGTGCTTGTCTGGATTCTGGGAAAGCTGAAGCAAGGGATATGATGTGTGATTAGGGAGAATAGCTCACTGGATTGTCTTGCAGCTTGAGATACTCTAACATTAATGTAACACCTGTGTTAAAAGGGTTGGGCAAGGGATGTTCGTTGGTTCCCTGGGGAGCAGGACTTTCACAAAGCTTTTTATAAGGTGAATGCAGCTGTTGTCATCATCATGCTTAAGAAAATAAAAGTGGAATTCCACCCCCATGGCCTGTGGGTGACTGCCGAGAGCTAATGAGCAGAAATTAGGAGTTTTACTTGTGACAAATATATGGTGAAGGGTATGCACTTAAAGCTGATACTTACTAAAAAGGAATTTTCCATTTATTTTTTTATGTTCATAACTACCCCTAGCTAGCTAGCTATTCAGCGTATCATATTTGCTGATAGTGCCGGTGTCAATTCATCTTGGTTCTAAGCATCTAAGTTCTAGGTTGAGGACTTTCCATTGCACCAAAAAAGTGTTGTAAAGTGTTTTCATGAGTCTAAAAGAGATAACTTCTGGGTCTTGAATTTAAGTATATACCACATCAAAAGAATATACACCCACATTTGAGTACAGAAGGAACCAAGACCTTTTTACACATGAGCAGGAAGTGCCAATGCTATTATTTGTAAATATAAATGAGCTAAACATAAATAAACTATCATTAGTCATTAACCAAATTCGAAAACCAACTAATCATAGTAATTACTACCACACACGTAATAAAACACCAAAAGTTGGGGTGTTAGGGGCAGAGTAGCTCGATATTCGACTCGAGATCGGTTCGAAAATATGATCCAAAACTCGAAATTAATTCGAGTCGAATATGATCCATACTCGTTTTCTGTTTAATGATACATGAGTCGAATTCAAGTATACCAGTATTCGCTCAGATTAGGGTTCGAATATTTCATTTTATTCTCGAACCATACTCGATACCTGCTCGATAAATCATATTCAAATACTGGTGTGATCCATACTAATAAGCTAAATATGTGATATTTGTATCAATCTTTATAATTTATAAAGTGTAGTATTAAATTGTGTAAGCTTGAATAAATAAAGTGAATTGATTGTCAATTCGTATTACATTATTTGTATTTTCTTTACATAAATAAAAGTAAAAGACTTTTATATATAAACATTAGTTCAATAATCAATTTAGTATGTAGTGGTTCAATTTTAAGCGAAATGGTTCATATTCGAAACTCGATTTAAAGACTCGTGAGTAACTCATTTTATAAACGAGTCGAGTATTTACGAGCCGAGTAGGTCCGATTAATGTTTCGAATCGAGTCTGGCGCAAAATTAGCCGAATTTGAGCATTAAAGTGTTCGCTTAGCCGAATTTGAGCATTAAAGTGTTCGCTGAGATTCGACTCGTTTTCAGCCCTAACCAAAAGACTTGGGAATTAATGCTTGTAACAACTAACAAATCTTTCTATGACAACAAAGATATTTGTTTACCTCAATGGTCATAGGAGTAAAGACAAAGAGATTGCTAAGATTGAACGCAAAGGCAGATAGCAAAAACCCCAGCTGGTACTTCTCAGCAGTGGAAGATGACTTCCATGGATGTGTGTAACCAAAACAGGCCACCGACGCCGCACAACAAACACCCACCATCGAAAACTATGCCGGGAACATCTTACTCTGCAGATTTCCAAACTGATGCGGGATGCCTAGGAAGATTCCTAAATCAAAAATTCCCTGTATAACACAAATAATCAAAGTTCACTTTAAAAATTATAACTATCCATGAATTATATATGAGGAACCACTATTACTTATAGTCGTGAGCTTATTTACATTAATTAAAGAGATTTAATATAAAGTTCTAACTATTTGTTTATATTTCTTGTATTAATAATGATTATTATGAATTTTATTGTCTTTCATATTTATTTACAAAAAATTGGAGAGAATTGATGATTTTTAAGAAGGTAAATTAATATATACATTAAATATAATATTATACTAAAATTTATAAAAAAAATATACATTATTTTAAACATAAATAATTTATAATAAAACGAGGTACATCACGATTTTAAAATATATCCCCAACCAAAATATATAATTTATAAAAATAAAAATTATACGGCATAACCGTAGTGCACTACTCTACATTCACAAATCACAAATAGTAGAAATGCGATTTATAACTCTTCCGTATCCGTCACAATAAACGGAGCGGAGCGGAGCGGAGCCCCAAGTAAATACTCACTCGGTCGGTCTCCAAATAATAATCCCGCCGAACGAAAATCAAAAGGAAAAAGAAATTAAAAAAATATAAAAAATTCCCTCCTTTACCCCCCAACCCCAACCCCAACCCCAACCCCATATATCAGCCTCATTCTTCCTAGAGAAGTTTAATTATGTAGTCGTCATTCTTCCCCGAGAAGTTTACTGATACATAAGACAGACAGAGGAACAGTAAGTTTTTCCACTCAAATCATAAAGTTTATTGACTTTTTGGCAGTTCTGTATCTATAATTCTCTGCTATTATTACAGGGTTGGGTTTATCACTTGTCACCGACTCTTCACATAAACTGAGAGCTTCTTCCCCCAATTCTTTTTCAAAGAGTTTCAGTTACAGAATCAATTAGGGATTTTTATCAATGTTGGAAGGTTTACAATATGACCGACCGTCCAAAGTTTTCAGTGACGTCCGCTTTGTTCTACTTGGATTTGACCCCATTAACAAACACATGGTATCTTTCTAAATTTACTTCTTTTGCCTTTTTTCCAATGCTAATTTTGTTGGTTCATTAAATGTCTTCTTCATTTGATGCTTCAATTGAATGCAATGGAATGAGTAATTTAATGGCTCGTGATTTTTAGGTTTTGTCTAAGCTTGTTGATGGTGGTGGAGTTGATGTTGGTCAGTATGGTCCTATTTGCACTCATGTCATCGTTGATAAGCTTCTTTATGTAATTTTCTGGGCTTTTACTTGATCATTTTGTTTTGTTTTTTATGCTTTGATTTATTTTTTATTTTTTAAAGTTTTTGTCATCATTTTATGTGAATGATTTTCATTAGTGCCATTCTTGGTTATCTAACAGGATGATCCTATATGTGTTGCTGCTCGAAGTGATGGAAAGACACTGGTCAATGGCTTATGGGTTGCTCACAGTTTTGATGTGGGAATGGCTGTTGATCCCAACTCTGTAAGTTACTATATCCAAATCACCTCTCCATACGTTATTGACCGAAAGAAATGTTTTTCTATTGTACTTTAAATTCCCAACTGAAGTTTGAATCACCAACAATAAACCCTACTATTAATATTTTTATTATTTAGTATTTTTTCCACATGGATACTTTCAAGAACCCAACTTTCTGTCTTAGTGAAGAGTTTTTTCAGACCAAAGAGCCAAATACATTTTTTAATTGGTTGTACAGCTTATGCTAGTATATTAAGTTGGCAAGCTTGTGATCACCCATTTTTTTAAAATTGTTATTTTAACAATGAATGGTATTGACAAAAAGAAATAGAAAATAGAAAAAAAATCTGATGCACACTTACATGTTGCTTTTGATAGTTTATTTAACCTTTTTATAATTTTCTTTTCGTGTTAAGTGACACCTCATATATCCTTGTTTCATGTAACATGGACAAATGGTGATTATGTTATTTTTAAAATAGTTCAGATTATACATCAATACCTCATCATACATTATATTAGCAAGCAGTAACCACAACTTTGATCCTCGCATGAATGTATTTCTGTTTTGTGCGATTACCTTAACTGCTTAAAGAATTCTACTAAGTTACTTTATGAAACTAGTGGTAATTATGATTTCTAACCTTTTTGTTGGCAACCTAGACATTAGGAGTGAAGTATGCTTGGAGGTATTGTTTTTGTTTGACATTTTTTTGCTAGTTCCCCCCCCCCCCTCTCCTCTCTCCTCTCTCCTCTCTCTCTCTCTTTCTCTCTGTGTGTGTAGTGTTACTCGCGTAGGCGCTAGGCGATTCTTTACCGCTTTGATTTAGCTAGGTGCCTAGGCCCCCGCTTAGGCAAAATCAGACATATACTTATAAACTTTACAATATTTAAATGAATTTGTTAAGCCTTAATATTGTGTTTGTAAGTTTTTTTTTAAGGAAAGGGAAGGGAATGGAATGGAAAATAATTAAAATCCTCCGAATCTCATGTTTGTGAGTTTTTTTAGGGAGGAAATGAAGGGATTTGGATGTAAAGTTGATTTCATTTTAGTGAGAGAATTTGGAGGGATGGGAAATAATGAGAAAGTTAGATATTTTATATTACCTAAAGTAACCTTTCAAAATAAGTCATGTCGTTTATTACATTAATATGTAAGGGTAATATAGTAATAGTATTGTTTAAAAATAGAAATATTTTCCCTTCCTTTGTTCTAAACTCACAAACAAGGAAAAATTTAATTAAAATTTCATCCCTTCCCTTCCTTTCTAAAACTCACAAACATGATAAGGAAAAATTATAATCCCTTCCCATCATTTCTCCTCCTATACTTTCCCTTACCATCCCATCCCTCCAAACTCACAAATATATTGTTTTTTTGGTAATGTTTCATGTAAATTTTAAAAAAATTGCATATACTATATGTTTTATATAGTATAACAAGTATATACAATAAAATAAATAAATAAATGAGAGTGTCTAAGAAAACGCCTAATCCGCCTACGAAAACGCCTAGGCGGCCTAGGTGCTAGGCATCCCTCCACCGCCTAGGTTCACCTAACGATTTTTAGAATTTGTGTTTTTATTTCTTATTTTACCTTCTGGGTTTCTTTTTAGAATATGTACAGACCTCTAAGAGATTTGAAAGGAATTCCTGGTGCCAAATCTCTAGTTGTATGCTTGACTGGATACCAACGCCAAGATCGAGAAGACATTATGGTTTGAAGCTACCCATTATGTTCTTAATTTTATTATAATCAAACATTGTAAATCATCTCTGACCTTTGAAAGTTATGATCCTGTGGCATCTTACCTTTCCGTTTTCTATCCAGACAATGGTTAGTTTGATGGGAGCAAACTTTTCAAAGCCGTTGGTAGCTAACAAAGTTACTCATCTTATATGCTACAAATTTGAAGGTATGCTATCATTTTATTGTTTGCCCAGATAGATTATTGGATAGTTACGGGTGATATGCATTTGTAATTTGGCATGCAATTTATGTTTTCCATAATGTTACTTTAATTTTTTACAAATTTTCCCTCAGCAATAAAGCATTCCTTTTACATATGTATATTTGTAAAAGTAGTATAGTGACATTTCCTCCTATCTAATCTGTTACATAAGTTTGTGTCTTTTGTTAAAAACTTCCTATTGGCTTGTTAGAGAACCAGAAATTTTGGTTAATGGATCTCCGGGAGTGCAACAGGAATAATGTTTAGTATATAAAAGGGATGAATGATTCCAATCATACTTCTAGTAACTTTCATCCATTGGTTTATGTTGTTGCAATTGCACTTTTAGCTGCGTTATGTGATGCTACACATCTTCCCTTGGAGTTATATTAGTCTATTAGATTTGCACACAGTATCTGGTTTATGATTTGTTATCCTGTATCGTGTTTGCTATTGTGAAGATAAATTTGGGTTATGCAAAAGTTGCCTATAAGTTACCGCAGAAGTTTCTATATCAATAATTAATTTTATAATGGTCCATTATGTGACTTCCCTTTATGAACTCTCTTGTCTAAAATTCCTAGAATAACATGATTTTATGGCCTACACATGATTTTATAATTCACTCAGGTATTTAAGCTATATCCAGTTTAATCGGAAGACTTTCACTGTGATAGGTGAGAAGTATGAGCTTGCCAAGAAAATGAGGAAGATAAAGCTTGTTAACCATCTGTGGTTGGAAGATTGGTATGGCTTAGCTTCTCTGAGTTCTCTCTCTTTTATGTGTTTTTGTTTGCATGAGGAACATGTGTTTACTTGCTCGTTCACATCCTACTGGAAATTGCTATGAACTGACCTACCTTTCTGTTGCAGTTTGAAGGCTTGGGAAATTCTTCCAGAAGCGGATTATGATAAGAGGTGAGAATATACATGTATTGTGAAGTTTTTAAGATATGCATTTTAATATTTAATATCCTCTATCTTGCATTTCCCCCTTTGCTTTAAAAGAGTCACAAATGATCTCTCTCTATTTATGTGTATATCTGCTTATAGTGGATATGAGCTGGAGGTGCTGGAGGCAGAAGCTAAAGATTCTGAGGAAGAAACGGACATTGCTTCAAAGCATTACGAACTTCTGAATCCCAATCACGAGTTGAGAAGAGACCAGCTGGATTCAAGTGCATCTAAAGGTTGGACAAATGTAATCGATACTAATGACATGGTGTCTACCACTGGATACGAGAGAATATCTGATTTAGACCCGTGCCACCCTGAAGTGCTTGATTCTCGTGATGCTAGAGCTTTTGGGAATGTTAGTTGTCGCGAACCAGTTAAAACATATGAAAGAACAGCAGTTCCTGTAACAGTTGGAAATGACTTGGCTAGTACTTCTAGAAATGAGAGGTCTCCCCATTCTGATGCAAGAAAATTAAGCCCCAAAAGTTACTCTAGGAAGACAATGTACTTGGGGGGAATGGCAGACAACTTGGGCACTACTCCAACAGTAAGCACAGGTAATTACAATGTGAGTTATGGTTTTGACATCTCCTCCATGACGGGGAAATTGAAGGATGGAACTGATAATAATTGTTTTAGAACTCCCAAAGGAACTGTGTTACGTCCTGAAGAGCAAAGTACTATATTAGATGAAAAGAGGAAGATGAATGTTTCTTGTGGTAACTCCAAATCACAAAAGACAGGCCACAATTCAGAAGCACACGTATCAGCAGGCTCAGTGGAGATGACTAGAAGTGAACTGGTGGAACCTGCATCTTTGATAAGTGATCCGGTTGAGTCAAATAATCGTCTTTTCTCTAACAATGATGCCCATTATTCAAGTCTGGCTGCTGCTTTGAATACCCCACAGAGATCCTCTGCTACAATATCTTCGAGTGTTGGCAGGAAATCACCAACATCTGGTACGCCCTTCTCAAAAACTGTCAACTCAGATATTAGGCATGATGGCAAATTGGAGGAGGCACTTCAAATTAATTCAGCGGGATCAAATAAGGACAGCTTGGGAAGCAAGTCTGTGGGCAAAGATGTAGCCACTGGTGAAGCTCCAAAGCTTTCATCTCCCAGAAGTAAAAGATTAGAGATTGAGAAATCCAACGATACTCCTAACCAGAGCTTGCATGCTGATGCATATCTGAAACCACCTACGAGGAAGATGTTTGGTAGAAAGTCTTGGAGTAAGAGTAATACAACAAATCTGAAAGGTTCTATTTACTTGGATAAAAGTGTTTCAGAAGATGATCCTGCAATTAATTCAATTGCAGGGCATGAGAAGCTTGTGATGGTCCCTCCAACAGTTAATCATACAGTCTTGGTGGCACTAACAAATGGTGTTTCACAATCTAGAAACAAAATTCAGCAGCACTCTATGTCAACGGATGATGAAACTGAGGCTCCAGAAGACAATGAGCAAAATGTGGTTAGGGAAGCAGTTAGTGAAGAGAAGTATGGAGAAGATGAACCTGACATTATAGGGGAAGATGATAAATCAGAGGACCTGCAGACTAATGAAACTGATGGTAACACATTGGGAGTGCATAGTCATAACACAACAGTTGGAAAAGATAAAGATGGAACTAAGCAGCAAAAGGACACTTGTGGTAAGGCAAAGCTGGGTGAATCAACCCATATGCAGAAAGTGGCGAAGGAGAACATAAGTGGAGGGAAAAAGCGCCCCGTAAGTAAAATCAATAAAACAACTGTACCTTCTAAAGTTCCAAAGACCAAGGAGGTTCCTGAGGTAGTTAGTGAAGAGAACTATAGCGTAGTTGAAGCAGAAATTATTGGTGTAGAAAAGGCATTGGGAGTACATAGTCATAAAGCGTCTGCTGAAGAAAAAGATGGCAGTAAACAGACAAAGTCCACTTGTGGTAAGAGAAAGCTGGGGGAATCACCCCATATGGAGAAAGTGGTGAAGGAGAACATAAGTATGGTGGGAAAACACCCTCCAAGTAAAATTAATAAAACAACTATTCCTTCTGAGGTTCTAGAGGGCAAGGAGGAAAATGAGGTTCCGGGGGCACTTTGTGAAGAGAAGTATGGAGAAGTTGAACCAGATATTGTAGGAAATGTAGGAGCAGAAGATAAATCAGAAGTGCAAACATACAAAACTGACTGTAATGCATTGGGCGTGCATACTCATAAAACATCTGTTGCAGACAAAGATGGCACTAAACAGAAAAAGACTACTTGCGGTAAGAGAAAGCTGGGACAGTCTACGCGTATGGAGGATGTGGTAAAAGAGAAGAAAAATGCAGGGGGGAAACACCCATTAAGTAAAATCAGGAAAGGAACGGGTCTTTCTGTTACTAAGATAGCTGCCATTGAGGAGTCTGAAAGTCAGAAGAATGAGGGTAGCACTCCACATCCGGCAGGTAAAACAAAGAGGACTCGATCTTTAAATAACTTGACTCAATCAGTGGAAGTGGAGAAGGAAAATATGGCAATATGTGCTGTAGATCAAAGTGTGAATCATGGTAAAAAGCGGGTGGGAAAATTGGCTTCTAAAGCATCTAAAAAAATTGATACAGAGGCCAGCAAGTCAAATCTGGATAAAGTGCAAGTGCAAACAACCCCAAAACCTGAACCTGTATGGTTTATACTGAGTGGGCATAAGCTGCAGAGAAAGGAATTTCAGCAGGTAATAAGGCGGTTGAAAGGGAAAGTATGCAATGTTTCTCACCAGTGGTCATATCAGGCAACACATTTTATTGTCCCTGATCCAGTTCGCAGAATAGAAAAGTTTTTTGCTGCTGCTGCATCTGGAAGGTATATTCCTCATCTGATTGACTATTTTGGCTTTCTCATTTCGATTGTTTATCCAATGTGGCAAGGATATCAAACGTTAGCTGTCTTTTATTCTCATAAGGTTTAAATTAATTTTCGTCCTCTTACAGGTGGATTCTGAAGACTAATTATCTAAGTGATAGCAATCGGGTAGGAAAATTCTTGGCAGAGGAGCCTTATGAATGGTACAAGAGTGGCCTAAGTGAAGATGGTGCTATTAACTTAGAGGCTCCTAGAAAGTGGCGCCTTCAGAGGGAAAGAACTGGTCATGGTGCCTTTTACAAAATGAGCATTATCATATATGGGGAATGCATTTCCCCTTCTTTGGTATGCTCTTCAGTTTGATATTCCTCGAGTCTTTTCATTCTTATGCTTATTCTGGGACATATATATTACTTTATAAATAGAAAGCTTAAAGAAATTTCTTCAGTGGCATGTTATTGATTTTCTGGCTGGAATGTTGAAGGCCATCTAATTTAGTTGCTTTATAGTATGTATTTTATATCCGTATTTTTGGTAACAGTATATATTTTTGTCATACAGGATACTCTTAAGCGTGTTGTAAAGGCTGGAGATGGGAGGATATTAGCTACTTCTCCCCCGTATACTCGGTTCTTAGATTCGGGAGTTGATTTTGCAGTTGTCAGTCCTGGTATGCCACGTGTTGACATGTGGGTCCAAGAGTTTTTAAGGCATGAGATACCCTGTGTCGTAGCCGATTACTTGGTTGAGTTTGTCTGCAAACCTGGATACTCACTTGAGAGACATGTTCAATATAACACTCATGTTTGGGCGGAAAAAGCATTTAAGAAGCTAGTGAAGCAATCTAAAGAGGTTGTTGGACGAATGACACCACCGAATGATGATGGTGGTAGTGATTTACCATGTCATGAGTTAGTGACGCCACCAAATGATTGTAGTGATAGTGATGATCTACCATGTCAAGTCTGCGGGTCATATGATAGAGGAGAGGAAATGCTAATATGCAGTGATGAAAGTGGTTGTATTGGTTGTGGCATTGGCATGCATATTGATTGCTGTGATCCTCCTTTGGCAGATGTACCCGAGGAAGACTGGTTTTGCCCCAAGTGTAGTGAAAGTAGACTTAGCAAGAAGGCCCCGAAGAGTACCAAGAAAGGTACCCCTGTACCAAAGAGGAAATGATCTCTCTTCTAATTTATATATTTGTTAGGTAAAGATTGATTTCATATAAATTTTGTACATGTTAGTGCATATATATCATTTAAAGTTTCGTGTAGATGTATCTCCCTAGAACACAAAAACGGGTCATTTTTGTTTTTGGTATAGAGTATGGTTGATTTTTAATGTGCGTCAAAGTAACAAACTAATTCCAAATTCTAGGAATTGCAAGTAGGAAACTTTATATGTAGACTTTTTTTTTTTTTTTTTTTTTTTTATTGCGTTGGATAAATTTAATTGGTTATATTTTTATAATGTTTTTAATACAGTGAATCAATCAAATTTATATTCTTATGAACTTATTATAAAGAAGAAACATAATGCTAAAATAGTGATGTCTTAGTGCGTTGTCTACAAATTTTCATATTAAAAGAAAAGTTAAAATTCTTAATATTCTTTTTTATCGGGGTTTGATAGAATATAGCTTTAAGAAATAGAATTTGTCTAATATTTAGCTATTATGTTATGCTCTCTGAAATGAAACAAATTTCAAACTATTTTCAGGCATCCACAACTATATACTACTCCATTACACGAGAAAGCCCATGACCGACGGGCCGAGTATGACTTTGATAGCCTGTTTGGTCCAAATCTTTTCTTCCCTTAAATTTTATTTATTTTTTAAAAAAATAATTTACCAAACTATTGATAATTTAAATTTTTTAAAACTTTTTTTATAAATCATTTTACGTTTATATGATGTATATTTTTCGGTAATTTCTTTTAGTTTCTATCATATTTAATTGTTGTATTTGACAGAATTTTTTTTTATATATCATTATAGTTAAATTTTTATTTACAAGTATTATTTATTATAAATCATTTTATTATTTCTACTTTAAGATTTTCAAATTTTAGTTTTGCTACTTTTTTTGTAATAATTTTACTTTTGAAAATCTAAGAAAATTTAACTTTTGCTACTAGGTTGCATTTTAAAAATTTTGAAGTTATTTATCAGTTTTGGAATGTCTTGGTAAACACTGGCAGAGGAAGCACAAGGGTTCTAAGGAGGCAAGGATATATACACGCTACTTGTGGAATTATAATCATACCATTCTTCATCAAGCACTTATTTCTGGATTTAATACACCTATGTACATACATCATTCGTAATAAGGAGTATATATATATCATTTATGGAGAATTGATATTTTTATAAATAAATTTGATAATTCTATAAGTTTCTTCTCTTCTCACATGAATAGTAAATAAATTTAAAAATTCTATAAGTTTCTTCTCACTGGCCTGGGCTAGGGAGATTAATCGGCATGCGGGTCGGATACTTCACATTATCAAAAATTAAATAAATAGAGTTCACCTCATGTGAGAGAGTATCTTATAAAACTACCAAATTTATTTATGAAAATATCAATTCTCTATTTCTATTGCACATAAGTAAGATTGAGCTCTTATTTATAATTAAATAAGTCTTTTTATGTGTTGAATACATGATATATAAGAAAAATTATATATATTACGAATGTTTACCTTGAATTTTTGATTGTGGACAAGTATTAATGATAAATTTTTAGGGTGATGTGTAATAAGTGGAGCCCTTCTAATAATAGCTTAAATATAAATTACTATCATAAACTATATGTCATATTCTACTTCGGTGATTCACCTTTCAATTTTGTCAATTAGATGATTGAATTATTAATTTTTTCTAATTCTATTCAATTGAGCATGTCATGTCAAAAATTGTTGATGTGGCAATACAGTGGCTAATTTTTAAATTATTTTATTGATTTTAAAGGATAAAAGAGTAATATAACATTTTATATTAACTTAAACTAAATTTAAACAAAAATAAAACCAAACCGATCAGATCTAGAAATTTCATCTTCCTCCATCACACTAGTTCATCATCACCACCACATCACCCATGCTTGATTTTTCATCCTTTGTCCAACAAGGAGTGAACCACGCTGCACACCACCACCGATCTCCTCTTTATACTACCCTGCCTCGGCACCCCACATGCTCCTCGCCCTCAGCGCCGACTTACAAGGTCCACAATCGGAGCACAGTCCGACAGCAATGGACTCTTTTAAAGCCTTCCCAGTAACCCCATAATGTCACCCACTTCTCAAAACCACTCCCTCACAAATTCCCACCCCCTAGTCTCCTTTCAGTCCATAAACCCCAATTAATATTTAAGAACCCTTCTTTCTTTTCCCTCTCCCTCTCCACCCTACTCACAAACACCCCGTGTCTCCAAATCCCCAAATCCCGCTCTTCAAACAAATCTTTTTATACCCGTCGTGTCCCCATCAGATCTTTTTAATCGCATAGTAGAATCATAGATAATGAACAAGAAGATGACGCTATAGACAATTTTGATTTTGATGCTTTTCTCTCAATTGCTGAAATTCTGTGTCTGGCTTCTTCTGTGGTTATATTTTGAATTCCCAGAAGCCAATTTTGGTGGGGCTGGGGAATAAGATTTTTGTGTGGTGATTTGTGTTGTTGGTGGGTGGGATGGTGATTCGGAGGCGGCAGTGGAGGAGGTGTATGGATTCTTCGAGACCCCTGGGGGTTCAGGGGTTGATTTGGTTGATAGGATAGAGAAATTGTGTAATTATTTATAATTATGTTTTTTTTCTGTAATTTGCCTAATTATTAATGTTAATTTTATATATTTTATAATTTATATTATTTGTTTAGTTTTTTATAGTTTTATTTGTTATTTTATTTTTTTGTCCTTTGTCTCATTAAAAATATATATTATTTTTACACATAAGCACTCATTTCGCTTATTGTGATCTGCGCATCATTGAATTTCTCGAATCGATGCGATCCAATTGAATGAAATCGAAAAAAATTAATAGTGCAATCATCTAATTGATAAAATTAAAAGGTGGATCACTGAAGTGGAATATGACATATAATTTAGGGTAGTAATTTATATTTAAGCCTTTTATAATTAATACCAAATTTATATATTAATAAAAGAGTAATATGACCATACACAACTGTGCATATTTTATTTGTGTACAGTCTGCTAAAACTACGTGACTTTGTCAAATTTATTTTTTTTAAAAAAAATCTCTACTCTCAAATTAAAAATTAAAAATAAATCTATTAAAACGATGTAATTTTGACAGACTATGCACAAATAAAACATACACATTGTATAGAACTATTATTCCCTTAATAAAATTTATAATTATAATTAAGCATAAATTTCTCTTCACATATAATTTCACCGTGTGACGTATGATGATGTATAGAAGAAGGATCAAAATTCTAAAAATTGTGGAGACCATTGCATTTTGCATCACATCACATTCTAATAAGCCAAAATTGACAGATCAAGAAAAGAATTTTTTTTTTCAACAAAATCCGACCCAACTTATAATAATAATAATAATAATAATAGTGAGCATTTCATTGTCTTGGGAATGTTGTTGGCACGTGCTAACATGATCTCAAAAATTCTAAATTCATGAAGGGGAGAAAAATATTAGTCTTACTGATCAAATATATACTATCTTCAACAACTCCATCTCAATCTTCCTAATAGCTAGTAGTATTACATGTTTGCGTTATAATTTAATGTCTCATTTAATTTGCGGAGTAGTGCATGTCTCAAAAATTAACATTTTAGTTTCATACTTTTCAACTATATATACACGTCCCAATTTTTCGCATGATCAGCAGCAAAATATATTATAGAAACCCAATTAACTAGCTAGTCTTAAAGTGACAAAAAATTCTGAATATCCATCGAGCCACACACACATATATATATATATATATATATATATATATATATATATTTATTTCATCCACAAAATTATATATATATAAACTTTCTATATATATATGAGGAACGATCTATAGCATCTATATATTATGGGATAAAAAATGGCATATAAGCTCTAAACCACACGTTTTATAGATGAATGGCTGCGATCAAATTTGTGAACCCATCGTCCGCTAGTAATTCTAGTGGACGTTTAAATTATAATTTTCGGACAATTTTCCCCCATTTATACACAACAACTGCTGAATAGAAATTACAAAATGTTCACCTTCCGCTAGACATACTAGCGGACAATAGTTAACTATCACAATTGGGAGAAAGGTAACAAAGGTAAAACAATACAGAGGGATCGTAAAAACTGAGTGCTGCGATCTTGGCGAAATTCGACAAACCCTAACCCTAGAAGCAATCATTCCCCAGATACGTTGCAAGAGAAATTAAGAGGAATCGTGCGTGAATTTTACGAGTGCTGCGATCTTGGCATACTTCGACGAACCCTCAACCCTAGAAGCAATCATTCCCCAGATACGAGAAATACAGAGGAATCGTGCGTTTAGTTTGAATTGGGCGAAAAATGAAGAACCCTAGAAGCAATCCATCCCCCAAATCACCTGTAAGTTCTCGAATTTTGAGTCATCTTCAAATCACCTGGAAGTTCTCGAAGTTCTGTAAGCATAACCGTATTGGGCGTAACTGACGAACCCTAAGCAATCATCTGCAAATCTCAGCCAAAAACGTGAAGTGTTTTATGCCTTTTCACGTTTTGAGTTCAGAATCTATCTACAGTACATTTGATTATCTCTTCTTCGATTGTTTTTTGCATTTAAACATGCCATTGGAATTTGAACATTGAGTTGGTCTAAAAATTGCATTTTTTTATTCACATTTAGCTTTGTTCTAGATTGAAGAATTGAGTTATGTAATATGTTGTTTTCTTCTTTTTTGTCAGGTCAGTTAGATGAACTATTTATTTCCCCCATATTACAACCTGAACATGCTGCATTTCCTCCTATTGTTGCATCACCAAAGTTACATGTTTTTATTTGTAATTTGATTGTACTCTAAAATGATTGCATTTATATGTTGCCTCTTGCAGTCCTTATAACTCTGTTGTGATCCCTGATTATAGCCCGAGTTCGTCACAATATAGGTGAGTTAAATCTTTTTAATCCATAGTCAAAATTTTCTATTTTTGGGGGTTTATTTTTGATTTCCTTGTCTTACTGATGTTTCTTCAAGATGGTTTGATGTTCAACATTACTTGAGTTCTGTGATTGTTTAATATTTGACATTGTGTTGAATTTCTAGGACAGATATGGATATCAATCCAGGACCTTTTGATACTGTTATCTTATGGGACCAAGAAAATCATGTTTCTTCTGACTTATGACAAAATATTGTAAGTTTTTTGAACCATATATCATATTTCTCTTAAAATTTTGTAAAAAACTTGTATATTTTGACAATTTATGTATGTATGTTCTTTTTAACTTGTAGGATAGGGGTGTGTTAGAAATCTGTCAGATGTCTGCAAAATTAATTGAATGGAACTTGACTAAACAACAAGAATATCTACTGGAACAGTTAGGTTTCGGTATATTTTGTCATCAAGATGTAGTGTCAAAGATTGATGCATCTCTTGTATCTGCTTTTGTTGAACGTTGGAGGAGTGAAACAAATTCGTTTCACTTAAAATGTGGAGAGGTGAGCATTACTTTAGAGGATGTGGGATTTATATTCGGGTTGCCCATATTAGGAAAACCTTTGACTTGCGGAGAACTAGAACATCCCAAGAGCTATTTTATGTGGGTTCACAAATCTGATCGCAACCATTCATCTATAAAACGTGTGGTTTAGAGTTTATATGCCATTTTTTATCCCATAGCATATAGATGCTATGGATCGTTCCCCTATATATATATATATGTGTGTGTGTGTGTGTGTGTCTGTGTGTGTGACGCCCCCAAAATAGGTATACATCACCTATTCTGAGTCGCCAAATACATGGTAAATAATACAAATACAATCTTTAATATACAACAAAAAGTCATGAGTTTTAATACAAATATTGTCTTACAGACAATATTCACTCTCTCGAGAATAAGTCCTCAATTACATTTATTGTCACACTATTTAATGAATAGTGAGGACTACTAATACTATCATCTGCGGACCATCACTCCGCTTCCCGACTAGTCCCGGTTACGTTCTCATTTCCTCAAGAAAATAGTGAAAGAAAGGGTGAACTCAACTAGCCCAGTAAAAAATATTATGACTAAGATAATGCAGAATAAATTATCATTAGTCTTCAACAATGTTAAACTGATAAAATACAATAGACATCAAGTTTAACTGCAGCGGAACATGCAATCTATTAAAAGAGTCAAGTAGAGAATAAAATCTACTATCTTTTATGATTTAAAAAGTTTTTCATCACTTTTATCATTGAGACTCGACAATAAATAATCCACATCATCCACCTTTACTGACCAAGGATATTCATTAAGATCACAACCACAAATTATCCACGCACTACTACGCCAAGGATATTCGTGTATTCATCAATGGTCATGATCATGCCAACAACCTGTCTATCAATGCACTACGGGCCAATGAGGACTTTTACCACATCATTTGTAACATTACGGTGCATGATTATATCGAATAATCCACGGTCATAATCATACCAAGTCCATCTATGCACTACAAGCCACGGATGACTTTCAATAAAATATAAACATGAGGATGATGACAATGATATAAGAATTCAATAAAACAAGTTCAAGAATTAATTTATCCAGAACTAATAACGTCCAAATTGTCAACATGATACTTCTTTGTAGAGTAAAATTCAAGAATGTTCGGAAGAATATTTCTATGAAAAGATCTTTGGATGAAGCGCAAATATCGAGGATATTCTACTAATTTCATGGAGTATAGAAGTCAAAACTTTAACCAACTGAGTATAATAAAGAATGGAATAACAAAAGAAATCACTATGCATGCAATACTTCGCATAGACAGGTTATTCCAACAGAATAATAAATAACGGAATCAAACGCACAGACAGGATATTCCAACAAAATAATAAAAAGACGGAACTGAGTTCTACAGAAAAGCGCCTGAGCGAGGATGTTCCAACAGAATAATAAAGAATAAAATGACAACATAAATCACCAAGTATAGGGTGAGATAGCATTATCTGAGTTATGTCAATGTAATAATAAAGAAATGGAATAATGTAAGTTCTCTTCATGAATATAAAAAAATAATACCCCTTAAACATAAAGAAAAGTACTCAAACAAAGAGAGGCGGGGATATACTGAAGAAACTTGCACTACGCCTGAAGCTTTCTTAAACGCTAAAGAAATACGCTCAAGATTATAGAAGAATAATTCTCTCTCGCTTTCTCTCTAGAGTTTTAGTGAATTCGTAAGAAATAATGAAGGAATGAGCTTCTATTTATAGAAGAATGGCGAATAGTAACCAATTCATGAACTGATTCCGGATCGGTTTACAATAAAATATAATATATTCTATTTATAATCTAATAAAACGAATAACTTTTAAAAAGATTTTACTATCAAAACACTATGCAAAGACTATGCAAAACACTATACATAATAAAATATAATATAATCTAATTATTATCAATAAAATGATAACTTTATAAAAGTATTACATTTTATATAAAAAAATTACTATTAGCCTAATAAAACGAATAACTTTATAAAAGTATTCTGTTTTATATAAAAAGCTTTTCGGTTTTATTAAATTAATAATACTAATAAAACAAAACTTCATCATCATCATTATTATTCACACTATAAAGATTTCTCCCTATTGACGCGCAATTAGGTGATCAAACCTCTCCTTGGCAGAACTTCTAGACATCGTTAATATTGCAAATAATAATATTTATAAGACCCCGATTTTTTTTTTTAATAAAATGGAATTTCCTTAATTTATTATTTTGAAATAGTAAGGGTTTATTTGATTAATGTGGTTAGTTATGGGTAAAATGCACAAATATTTTTAAATAAGCAAGTACGTGGTTATAAAATATTCATTGTTATCGGGGAATATTCATTTGGTCGTGGAATATTCTTACTGTCGGAGAATATTAAATGCGATAGCCTTGCCTTAATATGGGCCCCATAACGAAAAGCGATTGGATGAAGAAAACGACAAGTATAAGTTGTTTATAAATAACGACGTAGTTATTCTGAATTCTTCTTGTTGGAATACCGGTGGTTAAAATACAATGTCTGGCGTTGTTGTTGCGATGAAGATACAAGATTGCACCAATTATTGATTCTTACGTAAGAAAACACTACTCAATAATTGTTACAGTAATTACTGTTCAATATTTTATTTTATTGATTCAATAATTTCTACGTTGATATTTTATATTATTGTTGTTTCCATAATTGTCACTACACAGTATTTTTTATTATCATATCAATAAATCATATTATTTGAATAATATTATTAGATAACATTATTGGCAATGTCTAGAAAGTTCTGTCTAAGGAGAGGTTTGGTCACCTAATTGCGCTAGTAAGGAGAAATCCTTATTGGAAAGCCCCCTCTTTCCTGGGAACGGCTTGATTGTCAGTATTGTGATTCTATAATATTCTTTGTGGATAATTAATTATTGATTTATATGATAAGAAAAATATTCATTTTATGTGGATATAGATGGAGAAAATTTTTAATGTGACAATTATTGAAAATTGATAATTTATCTTTTTCTGATAAAATAATTCATTTAAATATATTATTATATTTTAATAATATAATAATGGTGATATTATTACAATGAAAGTGTGATATATGAATAAATGAGGAGGAAGAATATTTTTGTTTTAATAAATATTAAAAACATGTTTTTCATGTTTGTGGACCCCATTTCTTGATGAAATTTGATTATAGCACATGAAATCGCTTGGTTTGTGGATTTCTTTGCCAATTTCTCATTTGGAATTTGGAAAACTTTCTTACGTAAGTTGTTGTAGAGAATGGAATTTCCTATGGAAAAGACATAAGGTTTGAATTTTTCTGATAAAAGGGTTATTTATTATGAATTATTGAAGTTCCGAAGTTCCAGAATAATTGATTTTTGAAGTTTTAAATATTTTTTAAAAGAAAAACATTTTATTCATTTGCGGGCATGTGTTAAATGGCTAAAATCAGATTCTTTTGTGGTGGGCTTAAAAATTTAATAAATAATATTATTATATTAAATTTTCTGCTTTGGTGTTCTAAGCATTTTCCTATAAAAAGGGTTCTTAGGTTAGAATTTAAAATCACACCAGAAACTGAAGTTTTCTCTCTCTATATTATCGAGCGTGTTCTTGTGAGTATTTTGATATCTTGAGTGTTGCTATACGGTGCAAGTTTCCTTCAGCGTTATATCTGATATTTTAGCCAGAAGTATTATTCTTTTGAGGTAAGGGATGTTATTTTTTTTATAAATGATATTATTTCTTTTAATATCATTATGTCAGAATATTGGTAAGATTTTTCTTGTGAAATTATGATATTTTCATGTCGGGGTTACTATTCATGAGTTATTATTCACGAGTTACTATTCACAAGTTACTATTCATGAGTTACTATTCACGAGTACTATTCACGAAGCATGATGATTTTCTTGTGAAATTTCTACCTTTTAGTGTCGGAGTTACTATTCACGTATACGACACTATTCATAAATACGACACTATTCACAGAAAAATTAAATTTTCTTTTCTGTGTCCAAGACATCTATTATAGATACTAGCTTTGATTGTATCCATGTTTTGATCATTCTTGAATTTTACTCCACCATAATTATTTATGAAGTATTTTTGAACTTGGATTGTCTAAAATACAAATCCTTAATATTTGTTCTTTTGTCTCACTGGATTCTTTTTCTTTAAAATATTTTTTATCATCCTCAGTCCTAAATGATGATATTACTGAATATCTTTGGCTTGTGTTACAAGAAGATGAATATCTTTGGCTTAATAGTCAAAGATGAATGTGTTGAGATGAACATGACTGACTAATTAATATCTTTGGCCTGTAGTGCAAAGATGACTATTTGATTTAAGATGTATATTGATTGATGTTACAGGGATAAAATATTGATGATGGACTTTTAAATTCATAAATGATAGTAGATTTCATTCTCTACTTAACTCTTCTAATGAATTGTTGTTTCCGCTGCAGTTGTTGATCTAAAACTTGTTGTCTATTGTATTCTATCAGATTTTTTCCTGTTGAAGACTAACGATAATTTGTTCTATATTATCTTAGTCATAATGTTCTTTACTGGGCTAGTTGATCTTACCCTTTTCCTTTTTGTTCCATTTTTCTTCTCAGGAGGCGAGAATATAGCGGGAACTAGTCGGGGTGTGGAGTGATGGTTCAAAATAGTTGTTTTAGTAGTCCTCACTATTCAGTAAAATAGTGTATCAATAATTGTAATGAAGACTTTATTTGAGTGTTGATATTGTCTAGATGACAATATTTGTATTTAAACTCACAGTGTATGTGTTGTCGTATTTTGCACGATAATTGTAATAATGAGGTTGTAGTTGTTTCTGTACCATGTATTTGGCGACTCAGAATGGGTTGGATGGAATGAACCTATTTTGGGGGCGTCACAATATTAATAACTCTGTCATCTCAATTATTGATTTAATAATATATAAAATATCGACAATAATTGAATAAAACTGAATGACTTCTCACGTAAGCATCAATAATCAATACCGTATTATTACTATGCAACCACGTATTCACTTCGCTTTTACTACCGAGTAGTTCAACAGTATTAACGATAAAACTTCCGTCGTTATTTTCAATAAAATATTTTTGTCGTTTCTCAATCCAATAATAATACCGTTGTGGAGTCCACCAATGATTGTGCCGTCGTTCAAATATTTCCTTTTAAAACGAATATTCCTCGACCAATCGAATATTATATAACAACTTGTGTACTTTGCAAAATTTATAAATATTACCCACAACTATAACATTATATCAAATTTATTCCATAATATTCAAAAATGATATTTATAAAAAATTCATTTTTATTCATAAAAGTTGGGGTCTTACAATCTCCCCTTCTTATGAAATTTCGCCCTCGAAATTAGGGTACGTACCTGGTATGTCAAAGAAGTAAGGATACCTTGATTTCATTTCAGATTCTAACTCCCAGGTCATTTCTTCAACATCGTTGTTCCTCCATAAAACTTTGACTTGAGGTATAACCTTGAAGCGTAGAATATATTCCATCTTATCCAAGATTTGAACAGGAACCTCTTCATACGTTAAATCTTCCGTTATTTCGTCCGGTTCTAACTCAATAATGTGGTTCGGGTCTTTCACATATTTACGTAACATGGATATATGAAAAACGTTATGAACATGAGACATACTTGGCGGTAAAGCAAGTCTATAGGCTACAGTCCCTACTCGATCGAGGATTAAAAATGGGCCAATGAATCGAGGATTGAGCTTTCCTCTCTTTCCAAATCTCGTAACTCCTTTCCATGGAGCAACACGTAACAACACATGATCTCTAATATCGAATTCCACGTCCTTTCGATGAAGATCAGCATAACTCTTTTGTCGGTCTTGTGAGGTTTTTATACGTTGTCGGATCGTTTGAATCTTTTTCATAGTCATACGCATTCAACTCCGTCCCTAACAACATTGCTTCACCCACCTCATCCCAAAGATATCTTGAGAACGACACTTTCTTCCATACAACGCTTCGAATGGAGCAATGTCAATGCTTGCTTGATAACTGTTATTGTAGGAAAACTCCACTAATGGTAAGAACTTGTACCAACTTCCCTTGAAGTCAAGGACACAGAGTCTTAATAAATCTTTAAGAGTTTGAATAGTCCTCTTTGATTGTCCGTCCGTTTGAGGATGATATGTCGAGCTAAATTGTAAATCCGTGCCCATAGCTTTTTGCAAACTAACCCAAAATCGTGAAGTGAATCTTGGGTCTCGATCGTAAAACTATGGATACTTGGCATACCATGTAATCTTACAACCTCA
The DNA here is from genome assembly GCA_020205605.1 of Panax ginseng. Classification (NCBI taxonomy): domain Eukaryota; kingdom Viridiplantae; phylum Streptophyta; class Magnoliopsida; order Apiales; family Araliaceae; genus Panax; species Panax ginseng. Next base: position 4,351,574 of record CM035131.1, on the reverse strand, counting down.
TTTATGTACATACGAGCAAGACGTTCAAGTGTATAAGTTTCTCGTATAGGTAAAAAATGAGCAGACTTGGTCAATCTATCAACAATGACCCAAATTGCATGTATACCCTGAGAAACCCTGGGAAGACCAGTAACGAAATCCATGGTAATGTGCTCCCACTTCCATTTTGGAATTTCAAGTGGTTGCAATGGACCTTTTGTGTGAGACCCCAAATTTTACGAATAAAGATTTAATTTTCTCGAAATATTTTTTCAAAATTTTGGTGTGGATTTGAGATAACGTTATAGTTGTGGGTAATATTTATAAATTTTACAAAGTACGCAAGTTGTTATATAATATTCGATTGGTCGGAGAATATTCGTTTTAACAGGGAATATTCGTACGACGGCACAATCATTGGTTAACCCACAACGGAAGTATTATCATAGTAATAAAATGACAGAATTATTTTTATGAAAATAACCGCGGAAGTTTTACCGTTAAAACTGTTGAACTACTCGGTAGTAAAAGTACAGTAATACACGTGGTTGTGTAGTAGCACACGGTATTGATTATTGATGTTTACGTAATAAGTCACTCAGTTATACTCAATTATTGTTATAGTAATTGTTGCATCATATCTCTCATATTATTGATTCGATTATTGTCACAGTATCATCTGCATTATATGGAATATTATTAAATCAATAATTGAGACGACAAAGTTATTCATATTATTAAATTGCAATATTTACAATGTCTAGAAGTTCTGTCAAGGAGAGGTTTGGTCACCTAATTGCGCGCCAATAAGGAGAAATCCTTGTTGAAAGCCCCCTCTTTCCTGAGAACGACCTGGTTGTTAAATATTGTGAGTTATGATATTAATGATGAATGTTATTATAATTGAATTTGAGTTCGGAGTTGAATTTGGAGACGCGGACATGATATTTGAGTCCGGAACGATGAAATTAGTAGAAATAGACTATAAACACAAAATTTTCCGATGTTGACTTTTTGGTCAAAAAAGTCAATAGTTGACTTTTTCGTAAAAAATCAAACTTCGAAATTTTAAAAATAAAATTTTTGAGAAAAATATTTCCATTGTGTTGTGATTGTTAGTGTTAGTGAAAATCGATATTTATTTCGATAGTAATTGATGTCTGAAAGTTATATTGACCAATCGGGTAATTAATCGGGTAAATGAGCAATTAATTTCTACTAATTCACATGCTCATATAAATATTTGTTCACATATGTGTACTATTGAATCACATTCTTATACTATTAGGGGAGTTGGTGCAAGATTGATGATACTTGCATGACTAAGTTAAAGATAGAGGTATAGATGGATGTACTATATTGTAATTAATTTTTTTCACATGTTTAGAACTATTGAGTCACATGATTTACTATTGAGTCACATGATTTTACTATTGATTCACATGATTTACTATTAGGGGAGTTGGTGCAAGATTGAAAATACTTGCATGACTGAATTAAAAATGAAAAAAAAAGTTGGAGGTATTGTACTGTAATTTTTCGAGCCCCAAAACGTGCAATTATCGAAACTATATTTTCCTATAAATAGAAGCTCATTCTTTCTTCATTTCTCACTAATTCACAAAAGCTAAAGAGCAATTATTATAGAGAAAATTATAGAGAGAAAGAAGAAGAGAAGTTTGCTACTTCGCTATTCCAGTATCCAGTTTTCTTTTGAGGAATGGGGTATTATTTCTTTTGTATTCATAAAGAGAACTTCTGTTATTCCATTCTTTATTATTCTGTTGGAATAACCTGTATATGCGGTGTGACGCCCCCAAAATAGGTCCATTCCATCCAACCCATTTTGAGTCGCCAAATACATGGTACAGAAACAACTACAACTTTATTAATACATTTGTCGTGCAAAATACGACAACATATATACTGTGAGTTTAAATACAAATATTGTCTTCTAGACAATATCCATACCCAAATAAAGTCTTCATTACAATTATTGATACACTATTCTACAGAATAGTGAGGACTACTAAAACAACTATCTTGAACCATCACTCCACTCCCCGACTAGTTCCCGCTATATTCTCGCCTCCTGAGAAGAAAAATGGAACAAAAAGGAAAAGGGTGAGCTCAACTAGCCCAGTAAAGAATATTATGACTAAGATAATGTACAACAAATTATCGTTAGTCTTCAACAGAAAAAAATCTGATAGAATACAACATACACCAAGTTTTAGATCAACAACTGCAGCGGAAACAATAATTCATTAGAAGAGTTAAGTAGAGAATGAAATCTACTATCATCTATGAATTTAAAAATCCATCATCAATATTTTATCCTCAGAACATCAATCAATATTCATCTTTTTGCACTACAGCCAAAAGATATTCATCGGTCGGTTATATTTATCTCAACACCGTGTACATCTTTGCACTACGAGCCAAAGATATTTATCACTCGGTCGTATGTTCATCTCAACACTGTGACATCTTTGCACTACTACCAAAGATATTCATAATAAAATCAACCATCTTTGCATTACAAAGCCAAAGATATTCAACAACATGTCATCATTTAGGACTGAGGATGATGAAAAATATTTTACAGAAAACGAATCCAGTGAAACAAAAGAACAAATATTAAGGATTCTTACTTTAACCAAACCGAGTTCAAAAATACTTCATAAATAATCATAGTGAAGTAAAATTTAAGAATGATTAAAATATGGATACAATCAAAGCTAGTATCCATAATAGATATCTTGGACAAAAAATAAAAAATTAATTTTTCTGTGAATAGTGCCGTATTCATGAATAGTGTTGTATACGTGAATAGTGTCGTATACGTGAATAGTGACCCCGACACTAAAAGACAAGAATTTCATAAAAAAATTATCATGCTTCGTGAATAAGACTCGTGAATAAGAATCGTGAATAAGAACTCATAAATAAGAATCGTGAATAAGAATAACTCCGACATAAAAAGATCGAAATTTCACAAGAAAAATCTTACCAATATTCCGGTATAATGATATTGAAAGAAATAATATCATTTTAAAAAATAATATCCCTTACCTCGAAAAGACTGACGATAGACGACGACGGAATACTAGATATAATCGTCAAGGAACTTGCATCAGATAAAGAACACTCAAGGTATCAAAATACTCACAAGAATACGCCAATATATATCGAGAGAGAAAGAGAGAGAAGATTTCAATTTAAAGTGATTTTCAATTCTAACCTAAGACCTTATTTATAGGAAATTGCTTAGAACACTAAAGCGTAAAATTTAATAAAATAATAATATAGTTATACAAATTTCCTTAAAGCACACCAAGAATCAATTCAAAGAACTTATCACATGTTTAATGAGGCCACAAAATGTAAAAAACGTTTTTCTTTAAAAAAATAATTAAAACTTCTAAAAATCAATTATTTCGGAACTTCGGAACTTCAATAATTCATAATAAATAGCCCTTTTGTCAGAAAAATTCAAACCACATGCCCTTTCCATAGGAAATTTCATTCTCTACAACTTTACAGAAGAAAGTTTTTCCAAATTCTAAACAAAAATTGACCGAAATCCACAAACGGGCGATTTTACAGGCTATAATCAAATTTCAGTCAAGAAATGGGGTCCACCGACACACAAAATATGTGTTAATCATTTAATGCCACAAAAATACTCTTCCTCCTCATATACTCATATATCCCACATTCATTGTAAAAATATCACCATTATTATATTATTAAAATAATATATTTAAATGAATTATTTTATCAGAAAAAGATAAAATATTAATTTTCAACAATTGTCACATTAAAAATTTTCTCCATCTATATCCACATAAAATTAATATTTTTCTCATCATATAAATCAATAATTAATTATTCACAAATAATATTACAGAATCACAATACTGACAATCATGTAGTTCCCAGGAAAGAGTGGGCTTTCCAATAAGGATTTCTCCTTACTAGCGCGCAATTAGATGACCAAACCTCTCCTTAGAACTTTCTAGACATTGCCAATAATGTTATCTAATAATATTATTCAGATTATATGAATTATTGTCTCAAGATAATGGAAAATATTGTAGTAAAGTGACAATTATCAAAACAACAATAATAGAAAATATCAACGCAACAATTATTGAATCAATAAAATAAAATATTGAATAAGAATTACTATAACAATTATTGAGTAGTACCTTCTTACGTAAGAATCAATAATTGGTGCAATAGATGTCTTCTTGTATTTTTTAACCACCGGGTATTCCAACAAGATTAATTGTAATAACTACGCCAAGTTATTTATAAATAACTTATTCTTGTGCTTTTTTTCTCCAATCGCTTTTTCGTTATGGGGCCCACATTAGGTCGCTACCGTCGTATTTAATATTCTCCGACAGTAAGAATATTCCACGACCAAATGAATATTCTCCGATAAAATGAATATTTTAAAACCACTTGCTTGTTTGAAATAATTGCACATTTTACTCATAACTCACCACATTAATCAAATCAACCCTTACTATTTCAACATAATAAATAGAGGATATTAAATTTCATTAATAATAATTTGGGGTCTTACATGCGGGCTATCCTATACTTGGTGAAATTCTTCTGTTATTCCTTTCCTTATTATTATGTTGGAATAACCTGTTTATGCGAAGTACCGCATACATGGTGAAATTATTCTATTATTCTGTTCTTTATTATTCTATCGGAATATCCTGTCTGTGCTTTTACGCCGGACCTGGTTCCATTATTTATTATTCTGGCAGAATATCTTGTCTTTACTTACGCAAGACCTAGTTCCATTATTTATTATTCTGTCAGAATATCCTGTCAGTGCGTTTACGCCAGACCTGGTTCCATCATTTATTATTACATTGGGAATAACCCGTCATGCATGCAATCTATCGCATTGCATGGTGAATCCTTCTATTATTCCATTCTTTATCATTCTGTTGGAATAACCTGCCTGTGTGGATTACCACATTCATGGTGAATGATCCTTTGTATTCATTCCTTATTAAATTGTGGAAATGATCTGATTATGATGAAAGTCATAATAAAAGCATTGGACATATGAAAATCATGGGTATATGAAGTATTAGTAAGTGTTATTATGAGTTATGTTGGTTATTATGAGAAAACATGAAAGTTTCTTAGAAATCACAAAGAGTTGAAAATCAAATTTTGGTAAAAATGGAACATGAAAATTCAATTAACCATATCTCATTTCGAATTTTTGAGTGTGGTCAAGTCCTAGAGTTAGATCTACGAGTTTACTAACTTATCCAAGTGGAATCACTAAAAAATGTGTTGTAGCTTTTCGTGTGGACTATTTTTAGCAAAGGAGTCAAAAGTTGGAAAATAGCAAAAAGCTACTGCCCATAATTTTGTAAGGGCTGTTTCGGCCACTTAATTTATAAGAAAAATTCTGGCCTTTTGGGACATGAAAGTATACGGTATAAGGTACCTTCTGTCCAAAAATGAGCTCATTCTGACTTAAAATGAGCAAGTTATGACTATTTCAATATTAAGGTTTTTCTGACGAAAAATGCTATAACCGTAGTTCTATAACTCCGATGACCATAAAATTTAAACTGGAAGCTCACGTTCACATATGTAAGATCTTTCCAAGATTTGAGAATTTTTGGAGTTAAACTTGAAGTAGCTAATTTCTTAAAGAAATTAATTAGAAATTAATTTTTGAAAAATAGTATATGAATTTAAAAACTCCGAGAAAAATATATGTTCATTATGAGACTATATCCTGCTAAATCCCAGAAAAGAAATATTTTTGGGACTGATTTGGTATTTTTCACGAAAATGATCTAGTTATGAGTAAATGAGTTAAATATGTTATGTGAAGTAACAAAATTGGAAAATAGGATTTTATGGCTTAGAAATCCTATATAAGGTATATGAAGGTTTTTGATGAGGGATTTGATCATTGGTGATGAAATCTTATGAGTATGACATTTTTGAATGATTAAATGCATTATTTGGTAAAGTGTAAATAATTGAAATAAATTATTTATAAGTTTAAGAAGTGATTAAAATATTGTTATAATATTAATAATATTAGATTATGAGTTTATTAAGTGATTGATAATATTTGGATAAATTTAAAGTCTTTAATATTTATCCTTGTTTTCGTTTGATTAATGCTTATATCATTGTTATCATTCTCATGCTTATATTGTGATGAAAGTCATCTTTGGCTTACGTGCATAGATGAACTTGGTGTGATTATGACCTGAGATTATTCGGTGTAATCAGGACCGTAATGTGACGAATGATGTGGTAAAAGTCCTCAGTGGCCTATAGTGCATTGATGGATAGTTTTTGGTATAATTATGACCAGGGATTATTCGGTATAGTCATGACCATTGATGATTTAATGAATATCCTTGGCCCATAGTGCAGGAATGATTCGATCTTTTGTGGTTTATTTATTAAAATCGAGTCTCAAAATGATTAAGTTGATGAAAAACTTTTTAAATCTCAGAAGATAGTAGATTTTATTCTCTACTTGACTCTTCTAATGGATTGCTTGTTCCGCTGCAGTTAAACTTGATGTCTATTGTATTTTATCAGTTTAACATTTTTGAAGACTAATGATAATTTATTCTGCATTATCTTAGTCATAATATTTCTTACTGGGCTAGTTGAGCTCACCTTTTCTTTCACTATTCTCTTCGGGAAATTAGAATATAGCTGGGACGAGTCGGGGAACGGAATGACGGTCCAGATGATAGCATTAGTAGTCCTCACTATTCAGTTAAATAGTGTGACAATAAATGTAATGAGGACTCCATTGAGAGTGAATATTGTCTAGAAGGCAATATTCTTGTTTAAACTCTCAGCTTATGTTTTGTATTATTAAGTTGTATTTTGTATTTTTGTACCATGTATTTGGTGACTCAAGATGGGTGATGTATACCTATTTTTTGGGGCATCATACTTTTGTACTTGATGCTCCGCCTTGACTCGTTGACACGTTAGACACCTTGAGATAAACAGCGCTATCTCTCTCTTCATATTGCCCCACCAAAATGTATGTCGAAGATCATGATACATTTTAGTACTCCCAGGATGGATTGCAAATGGTGTGTTGTGCGTCTCCATCATGATTTTATACTTTAACTCAGGGTCGTTAGGAACACAAAGTCCGGAGTTGACTTCAAGTATTCCTTCTTCATCAATTCTTGCTTCCTAAGATAAAGACCTTCTACAGTACTTTCTTCCTCATATGCATCGACTCCGGTATGTAGCTGAAGCAGACTTTTAACTTTATCGATTAAAGTCGGTTCCACTTGTATATTCACCATCATCACTTGGGTCCCTGGAGTCTTTATCTCTATCTCCATCCTTTGCAAGTCATACAAAATGGGCCTTTACGTTGACAATATCGCACTCGTACCCACATATGATCTTCTACTCAATGCGTCAGCTACCACGTTAAGCTTTTCGTGGATGGTATTGGATGGTATGATCATAATCTTTCAATGATTCAAGCCAACATCGGCCGGTCACATGTTTAGTTCCTTTTGAGTGAAGAAATATTTGAGGCTTTTATGATCCGTAAAGATCTCCACTTTCTCCCATACAATTAATGCCTCCAAATTTTAAGTGTGAAGACAACAAATTTGCCAACTCTAGATCATGAGTAGGATAATTCCTCTCATATTCTTTGAGTTGTCGAGAGAGGCATAAAGGCGACTTTCCCATGTTGCATGAGAACACATCCTAACCTTTTTGCCCGAAGCATCACCAGTAGATGACAAATCCTCTCCGAGCCGGATGGTATTGTCGAACAGTCTTTGAAATGAGCCTCCTCTTGAGTTCTTGAAAACTCTTCTCGCATTCCTCACTCCAACCGAATTTTGTATCTTCCAGTCAAATTTGAGTTAAGGGGAGTAGTGATTTGAGAAAACCCTTCCACGAATCTCCGATAATAACCAAATAAGTCGAGAAAGCTACGACTTGATCCATCGATTTAGGTTGCTCCCACTTTGAATAGCTTCAATATTTATCGGGTCAATAGATATTCCATGACTTGATACCACGTGCCCAAGGAATGCTACTTCCTCGCCTTAACTCGCGATTTCTTCAACTTAACATAAAGCTTATATTCACGAAGCTTTTGGAGTATCAGCCTCAAGTGTTGCTCATGATCTTCACGACTTTTGGAATAAATAAGGATGTCATCAATAAAGACGACCACAAAGTGATTCAAATATTCCTTGAATACTCGGTTCATCATATCCATGAAGGCAGCAGGAGCATTACTCAATCCAAAAGACATGACTAGAATTCATAATGCCCGTCTTAGAGTTAAAAAGCCATCTTTGGAATGTCATCGGTTCTAATCTTCAATTGGTGATATCCGGAAAAAAGATCAATCTTTGAAAAGAATTTGGCGCCTTGCAACTGGTCAAACAGTTCATTAATACGTGGCAATGGGTACCTATTTTTGATGGTGACATGATTCAACTCCCAATAATCAATACAAAGTCGCATACTCCCATCTTTCTTCTTCACGAATAGAATAGGAGCACCCCAAGGAGAAGTACTAGGACGAATGAAACCGATGTCTAACAATTCCTGCAGTTGGGTCTTTAACTCCTGAAGTTCAATAGGAGCCATTCGATATGGGGCTTTGGAAATAGGTTTTGTACCAGGTTCAAGGTCAATACAAAATTCAATTTCACGCACTGGGGGTAGGCCAGGAAATTCTTCAGGGAATACGTCAGGAAATTCATTAACAATAGAAATATCATTCAAAACTAACGTATTTTTGTTTAGATCTGTGACATGAGCTAAGAAAGCTTGACATCCGTTTTTTAATAAATGAATAGCTTTATAGATTGAGATGACAGTGATTGATTTTAATGGTTTGGTTGCTTGAATTCGCATTATAGGTTGATTAGGAATATGAAAGCTAACAACCTTATGAAAACAATCAATTTTTGCATGATAAGTGGTTAACCAATCAATCCCTAGAATTACGTCAAATACAAGTATTTTCAATGAAATAAGATCGACAGGTAATGTGAGGGTACCGATTTGAACCAAACAAGACTTATAAACAGTGGATGTAATGAAGGTTTCTCTCAACGGAATTTCAATAGATAAGTCAAAGTCCAATTTCTCCGGAGTCAAATTTAAACGTTGAGTACAAGTAGGAGAAATAAAGGAATGGGTAGAACAGGTATCAAATAAGGTATATACTTCGCTAGAGTTTATGATAAGCTTACCCGTGATGACCTCATTCGGGTTCCTTACTTTCTGGGAGGTCATGACAAACGCCTCTCCTGACCATCTTGGCTTTGACTTTTCTCTGGGCGTCCTTTGGTGCCTCCATCCTAGTGAGCTTGTCTTGATGAAACGAAAAATCGGGCCAGTGACCTTCTTCCACAATTATAACACGCTTTAGACGACATCACACAGCTTGGACTGATGTGTCCCTCCCCTCCGCATTTGAAGCATATGATAGGTGGTCGTTCTCCTTCCTTAACAATAGGTGCTGATGCTGACATCTTTCCATTATTATTGAATCTCCTCTTCTTGAAATATCCATTCTTATTGCTTTGGCCATGATTACCACTGAAGAGAACAGTGAAAGAGTGAGCTCAACTAGCCCAGTAAGAAATATTATGACTAAGATAATGCAGAATAAATTATCATTAGTCTTCAACAATGTTAAACTGATAAAATACAATAGACATCAAGTTTAACTGCGCAATGAATATCAATCTATTAAAAGAGTCAAGTAGAGAATAAAATCTACTATCTTTTATGATTTTAAAAGTTTTTCATCACTTTTATCGTTGGGACTCAGCTTAATAAATAATCCACATCATCCCTGCACTACGGCCAAGGATATTCATTAGTATCACAACCACAAATTATCCATGCACTACGGGCCAATGATATTCGTGTATTCATCAATGGTCATGATCATGCCAACAACTGTCTATCAATGCACTACGGGCCAATGAGGACTTTTATCATATCATTTGTAACATTACGGTCATGATTATATTGAATAATCCCTGGTCATAATCATACCAAGTCCATCTATGCACTACAGGCCACAGATGACTTTCAATAAAATATAAACATGAGGATGATGACAATGATATAAGAATTCAATAAAACAAGTTCAAGAATTAATTTATCCAGAAACTAATAATGTCCAAATTATCAACATGATACTTCTTTGTAGAGTAAAATTCAAGAATGCTCAGAAAAATATTTCCATGAAAATATACTGGATGAAGAGCAAATATCAAGGATATTCCACTAATTTCATGGAGTATAGAAGTCAAAACTTTAACCAACGTAGTATAATAAAGAATGGAATAACAAAAGAAATCACCATGCATGCGGTACTTTGCATAGACAGGTTATTCTAACAGAATAATAAATAACGGAACCAGGTCAGACATAATACGCATCGACAGGATATTTCAACATAATAATAAAGAATGGAATAACAACAGAAATCACAATGCGGATTGCCAGATAGACATGTTATTCCAACGAATAATAAATAATCTAATCAGTCCCATGTAAAATGCACGAGACGGGATATTCCAACAAAATAATAAAAGATTTTAACCCGGTCCTGCGTAAACGCATGAACAGGATGTTCCAAATGTAATAATAAAGAATGGAATAACAACAGAAATCACCAATGTAAGACCCCAAATTTTATGAATAAAGATGAATTTTCTATAATTATCATTTTTAAATATTATGAAATGAATTTGATATAATGTTATAGTTGTGGGTAATATTTAAAAATTTTTCAAAGTACGCAAGTTGTTTATAATATTCGATTGGTCGGGGAATATTCGTACGACGGCACAATCATTGGTGGACCCCACAATGAAAATAACGGCGGAAGTTTTACCATTAACTGTTGAAACACCCCGTTGTTAAAGAAATGCGAGAATACGCGTGGTTGCATAGTAGCACACGGTATTGATTATTGATGCTTACGTGAGAAGTCACTCAGTTTTGTTCAATTATTGCTTCAGTAATTGTTGCATAGTATCTCACGTTAATTGAATCAATTATTGTTGATATTTTATAATTGAGATGATGAAGTTATTAATATTATTATTTGCATTATTAACGATGTCTAGAAGTTCTGCCAATGAGAGGTTTGGTCACCTAATCGCTACCGATAGGAGAAATCCTTATTGAAAGCCCTCTTTCCGGGAACGACACGTCGATTAATAGTGTGAATAATAATAATGATGATGAAGTTTTGTTTTATTAGTATTATTAATGTAATGAAATGAATACTTTTATAAAGTTATTCATTTTATTAGGCTAATAGTAAAATCTTTTATATAAAATGTAATACTTTTATAAAGTTATTCGTTTTATTGACAATAATTAGAATATATTATATTTTATTATGCGTAGTGTTTTGCATAGTGCTCGCATAGTGTTTGCATATTAAAATCTTTTTAAAAGTTATTCGTTTTATTAGATTATAAATAGAATATATTATATTTTATTATAAACCAATACTGGATAGTCTGTTTAAAGTAAATCGATCTGGACCATTCATGGATTGAGTTCTTATTCATCCATTCTTCTATAAATAGAAGCTCATTCCTTCATTATTTCTTACGAAATCAATTTGAAACTCTAGAGAAAGCGTAAAGAGAATTATTCTTCTATCTTGAAAGTATTTCTTTAGCGTTTAAGAAAGTTTTGAGCGTAGTGCAAGTTTCTTCAAGTATATCTCCGCCCCTACCAGTGAGTACTCTTCTTTATAAGGTAAGGGGTATTATTTTTTTTATATTCATGAAGAGAACTTCTGTTATTCCATTCTTTATTATTCTGTTGGAATAACCTGTATACGCGGTCTACTCTATACTTGGTGAAATTCTTATGTTATTCTATTATTTATTATTCTGCTGGAATAACCTGTCTATGCGAAGTACCGCATGCATGGTGAAATTTTGTTATTATTCCATTCTTTATTATTCATTGGAATATCCTGCACACAATGCGTTTTTGTGCCGAACTCGGTTTCCGTCTTTATTATTATTCGTTGGAATATCCCGTCATGCCCGCGCGTTTTACGCGGACACAGGTTCTCGTTATTTATTATACATTGGAATAACTTTTATCCATGTAAAGTACCGCATGCATGGTGATTTTTGTTGTTATTCCATTCTTTATTATTCTCATTGGAATATCCCGGCTTGGTGCATATTACGGTGACCGATTCTCGTTATTTATTATTACATTGGAATAACTCATCCATTCTTGAACTTGTTTTATTGAATTCTTATATCATTGTCATCATCCTCATGTTTATATTTTATTGAAAGTCATCTGTGGCCTGTAGTGCATAGATGGACTTGGTATGATTATGACCAGGGATTATTCGATATAATCATAACCGTAATGTTACAAATGATGTGGTAAAAGTCCTCATTGGCCGTAAAGTGCATTGATGAGACAAAGTTGTTGGCATGATCATGACCATTGATGAATACACGAATATCCTTGGCACAGTAGTGGTACTGGATAATTTGTGGTTGTGATACTAATGAATATCCTCGGCCGTAGTAAGCAGGGGGATGATGTGGATTATTTATTAAGCTGAGTCTCAGCGATAAAAGTGATGAAAACGTTTTAAATCATAAAAGATAGTAGATTTTATTCTCTACTTGACTCTTTTAATGGATTGCATGTTCCGTTGCAGTTAAACTTGATGTCTATTGTATTTTATCAATTTAACATTGTTGAAGACTAATGATTATTTATTCTGCATTATCTTAGTCATAATATTTCTTACTGGGCTAGTTGAGCTCACCCTTTCTTTTACTGTTCTCTTCAGGAAATGTGAACGTAGCCGAGACTAGTCGGGAAACGGAGTGACGGTCCAGATGATAGTATTAGTAGTCCTCACTATTCTGTTAAATAGTGTGTTAATAAATATAATGAGGACTTATTCTGAGAATGGATATTGTCTTCTAGACAATATTTGTAGTAAAATTCACAGCTTTCTTGTTGTATATTAAAGATTGTATTTGTATTCTGTACCATGTATTTGACGACTCAGAATAGGTGATGTATACCTATTATGGGGGCGTCACAACCAAGTATAGGGTGAGCTATCGTGATACAAAGTTATTCCAATGAATAATAAAGAATGGAATAACAAGTTCTCTTCATGAATATAAAAAAAAATACCCCTTACCTTATAAAGAAGAGTATTCCCGACTAGTGAGGGTGGGGATATCTTGAAGAAACTTGCACTCTGCTTCAAAACTTTCTTAAACGCTAAAGAAATACGCTCAAGATTATAGAAGAATAATTCTCTCTATGACTTCTCTCTCTAGAGTTTCAATGAATTAAGTAAGAAATAATGAAGGAATGAGCTTATTTATAGAAGAATGGATGAATAATAACTCAATCCATGAAACGGTCCGGATCGATTTACTTTAAAACGGACCATTCAGTATTGGTTTACAATAAAATATAATATATTCTATTTATAATCTAATAAAACGAATAACTTTTAAAAAGATTGTACTATGCAAATACTATGCGTAATAAAATATAATATAATCTAATTATTGTCTAATAAAATGATAACTTTATAAAAGTATTACATTTTATATAAAAAGATTTTACTTATTAACCTAATAAAACGAATAACTTTATAAAAGTATTACGCTTTTATATAAAAAACTTTCTGTTTTATTACATTAATAATACTAATAAAACAAAACTTAAATCATCATTATTATTATTCACACTATTAATCGACCAAATTCGTTCCTGGGAAAGATGGGGCTTTCCAATAAGGATTTTTCCTATTGACGCCAATTAGGTGACCAAACCTCTCTTTTGGCGTAACTTACAGATATCGTTAATATTGCAAATAATAATATTAATAACTCTGTTATCTCAATTATTGATTTAATAATATATAAAATATCGACAATAATTGAATAAAACCGAATGACTTCTCACGTAAAGATCAATAATCAATACCGTAGTGTCTTCTATGCAACCACGCCATTCATCAGTAGTTTTACTACCGAGTAGTTCAACAGTATTAACGATAAAGCTTCCGCCATTATTTTTAATAAAATATTTTTGTCGTTTTCTCAATCCGACAATAATTTTATTGTGGGGTCCACCAATGATTGTGCCCTCGTACGAATATTCCCTGTTAAAACGAATATTTCCCGACCAATCGAATATCATATAACAACTTGCGTACTTTGCAAAATTTATAAATATTACCCACAACTATAACATTATATCAAATTTATTCTATAATATTCAAAAATAATATTTATAGAAAATTAATTTTTATTCATAAAAGTTAGGGTCTTACATATATATGCCCTGGCCACGACTTAACCTCTTTCCTATTATGTTCCCAACAGAAACAATCCCTTCCTCCCTATCTATTCTTTACCCTAAATCCACTCTAACCCCCGGCCCTCGATTCTCTTCTTCTCCTTTAGCTAGCTTAAATTCCTTATCCTACACCATATATACTTCTCTTTTTCTCAAAGTAACTAGCTAGCTAGCTAGGTTCAAAACCATACCAAAAAGGGTGCTTGAATTAATTCAGCTTGGAAGTTTAACTTTAATTTAAAAAATATTATATATTGCTCAAGATTAATTAGGTTTTTCTCGAATTTTTTTTACTCAAATTCAGTTATGTTCGAGTCTAATTATATATAATAATTAAGACTATTCGAGTCATGCACATGATACTTAGTTTTGTAGTACGACTTTATAAGTATATAGAGTTACAATTATATATAATTAATGAAAAATAATTGATGAATGATAAAGGGAGCCAAATATTGTACCGTTTGATTTAATTTTCATCTCTAGAAGTAGCTTTGTCTTTATAATTTGTTTATCTTAAGATTAACGATCAATCTTTTCATGCTACGTACGTACGTGCATAGGAATTCAAAAATTAACACCATAGCCTAAAAAAGACGCGAACTAGAGAATAATTGGCAAAATGTGAGCCAGAAGAAAGAGGGAAATGCCATTGGAGTGGTATACTTTACTACTTCCTCGTACGTGAGGAACCCCTTTTCTTTTCTTTCTTCACAAGGAATTAAAAAAATGTTATCAAAAGTTGATGTATCTAGCTAGCTATTACGATCGATACTAATAAATAAATACTTTAATATAATAAAATTAAAGGATTCATTCATCGATCAGAATGGGCAGTTGAGAATTACAAAAATAACTCACTTTTTTTCATATTTTTATCTGTTATTCTATCTGTCATATATACATACATACCTAAAAGAATATTATCAGTATTTATAAAATCGAGCAAGAGACTGAGATGTGAAGCATGTTTCCTTTCCACTTTTCCCCCACCAACACTCTTCCACAATTCACACCTTCGGATTTTTTTTATATTATATATATATATATAACCTAGCTAGATCCCTACACATGGCTACTACAGACTCCATACATGCATGGAAATGAACTGTCAAATGTAATTGTATATTAATTAATAAAAAGTAACTTTGAGAATAGAAAATACATACATACATACATATATACTACTACTTTCATTCCATAATAAATGTCTTTTTTAAAAAAAAAAATTATTTATCGTTTACAACTCTTTAGAAGAATAAATTATTTATTTATTTTTATCATCCCTAACTTTTTTTATTGTCTCAAGAAATTTTCTCTTATATTAATAGTTTTCAATTTCCCATAAATGGGTAGTGATGAAATTTTCTATAATTTTTAATTCTTAAATGATAGTATTAATGACGGATCCGGCTAGCATGAAGTTTATTTGTTGGTAAGTTGGTCAATTGACCAATAGAATGCTGACACACATAGAACCTCGCCTGCGTATTAACACTATTGGTCAATTGACAAACTTACACAAAAATAAACTTCATACTAACCACTTCCATTAATGACTTTCTTAATTCATGTGCATTAAGCTAAAATTATGGAATGGAGATAGTAATATATATATATATATATATATATATATATATATATATATATGAAACTAATATTTCTACATTATTTTTAATATTTTTATATGTAAGATTCACAAATTAACTGATCTGACAAATTTTTATTAATTAATATATAAATTATTCATGTAAAAATATCAAAAAAATAACGTAAAAATATAAGTTGAGATATATAGTACTCCTAATATGTATTGCATCATTTTTTGTTATAATTTATAGCTAAGGTAGTATATGGAGATGCATGGTAATTAAAGACGGTCCAGTTCGATTTTCACCCAGACCCAGTATAGAGCTACAAAAGTCGAGGAGTAGGGTAGAGGAATCAAAAGTTTGTTGATTAGAGAGGAAGGAAAGAGCACACTTTACTATAATTCAAAGATACTCCCTTAATAAAAAGGTTTTAAGTCACTTGCAAGGGATCGAGGTTGGCACTTGGCACATAATAAAAAACTATACTCCCCGCACTAGCTAGTGCCTAGTAGTACAGTTTTTGCTTTTATTTTATTGTGCTTAATTTATACTAGTAATATTTTATTCCATTCAGTTATCGATTTTATATATTGATGAAACCACTAAAATCAAAAAGTAAATATAGAAATTATGTGGTCACCTCACCTCGAGTAAAAAGTAATATATATATATATATATATATATATATATATATATATATATATATATGCCATCAAATGCCATCAAAGTTTGCCACTCCTTTCTACAAGAAAGCCTTTGTCCCACTCTTCGTATATTTTAAAGAATATAGTACTACAAGAAGCCTTGCCAGAATATTTGTACTTGCATCGTTTTTGAGGATCATAACCCAATATTCTCACTCTTATGATATCAAATGCAAGTGTTTTGACAAATTTGCTCTGGGTAACAAAATTCAACAGTAATTTTTTAGGAGTAATATATGTTTCATTGTGATACTTGGCATGGCATGGTAACATCATTTCAGCAGCAATAGCGTAATGATGCTACTTTTTCATCATTTTCCTCGAGTTGCAGAAAACCCATGCTCAAACAAAGAAATACTCCTACATTACTAGCATTTAAAGGTTTTTGAATTCATACTTTCTGATTCCCCCACCAAACCACTGCCAGAGAACTACTGCTAATGCAAAAAATATAATTACCAGTTAGCAAAAAAAATATAAACAACACGGTCATTTTTCTTGAATTAAATAAACCCCTATATAATCTTCAGGCCATTTGTATTATTGACTTGAGATTAATTAAATCCCATTCTTGGATTCTTCATTCAGAAGCACAGAGAAAACAGACAAACCCCTCCCACATCCATCCTATTCATTTGGGTAGGGTAGATGCCAAACAGATTAATGCTCTACTATAGTGTCCCATACGATTCATACACACGATAAACTGAGGAATGAGACAAGTACAAAAGAGCATTTGAAGCAGATATTTTGCAGAAAATAGCAAAAGTAATTGAGCACTAGTGGAGCTGTAATAGTAATTGCAAATACCAAACCTACTGGCTACTGCAGCAGATAAGTCATGAGGGAGAGAGTTCCAGCCTTACTTTTTAAACTAATGCATTTATTTACCTTCTCTCCAAACCTTTTCAAGGACTGGAAAAACTGACAGGTTAAAAGTTAAAAAGATGAAATACCCACTTTTTAATAGTCTAACAAAATCCAAATATGAAAAAGTCTGGTACTGAAATTAACTATGTACATGTAGATAGAAAAAGGGACAAGGAAAAAGGTGACAAAATCTTCGCCGGCAAGCAGTAGTAATATTACCATTTATACAAACAAGACAATACTATTAGATTCCCCTGCCGGTAACATCTGATTATCTTCAGTCCATCCACATTTAACAGCTCAATGCCTCGTATTTCACCGCGATTGGAAGATTAAACCCGGTCTGTGATAACAAATTCCCAACTGCTGCAATGTCTCTACAGAACACTCCTTGAAACACTGATGATGCAGCAGCAGCTGCTGCTACTGCTGCAGCAGCAGCAGATGTAGTGGTTTTGTTATCGACCGGATTGAGATTCGACACCTCGGAAGTAACCATCTTCATTGAAGTTGTATTGCTCGATTCTGCTTCAAATTTTGCTCGGTCTGGTGCCTGCTGAACTTGCTGCATTGCTGCGGCAGCTTGCAATGCAACAGAAGCCTTTTTCCTTTGTTTATCCGTGGCTTCCTCATCCATGATCGTACCCATTACACTTGTGTAACCCTTCTGAATCAATCTATACAACAACAATGAGGACATCTTTGCCCTGTCCCTAATGGAATCAACATCCCGATCATCCGCAAACTCACACCTATCAATAAAAGTATTAGACTTATCCGGCTTATGTCGCAAAGTAAGCAACAAATGGGCTCTTTCTAATTCAGACCTCGAACATCTCCTTCTCAAACCAATCAATGCATAGTAATCCACATTCCCAGTTTCTCCCGAAGCAACCCTTTGCTTTAACGCTTGAATCTTTGTGGCTAATGTACACAACCTTCCCGGGATTTCTCTGTAATGTACATATTGACGCTTCCAGGCTGGACCAGGTAGTTTTCGATCACGTAAGATTGTATTGTATAAGAGCTTCAAGTGTTCAAGATCATGAAGAGAATCAGGTAAACATCTAATAGTCTCAAAAAGGGCAGCTCTAGTACTAAGGGCATCAATGCAAGATGGGTCTAGGGCCAAAGTTCTATTACAATCTGCCAAGGACTCGGCAATTCTACCAGCAGATCGATAAGCCGACGCACGGTGCACGTAGCATTCGGCCAGGAAGCCTTGTGGTGCCCCACGTCGGCCATCTACAATCTTGGAAAAGTGTCTTATGGCTTCGGCATATAGTCCAGCATCAAGGGCGGCAATAGCTGAGGTCTTCCGGCGGAGGAGGAGCTTAATGTGGCTGAGGAGTTGGGTGATTGTTTCAAAGTCAGTTTTTGGTGGCGTTGGTGGTTGATTATTAATTACATTTTCCCCCGAGATTGGGAATTTAGAGAAGGAGAAGCTGTCATCTGACCAGCAAATGCTTTCTCGGCGGAATGCCGCAGAGGCCAAGCGCTTTCCAGTCTGGAGGAGTACCATGCCATCTTCCATTAATCCTAGGTGGCAACATGCTTGTCCCAAAACCAAGTACCTGAAATTGAAAAATCATTAGCATCGACGAAAACCAAGTATCTGAAATTGAAAAATCATTAGCATTGACGAGACTGAGTATATACAAATCAAAGCTAGTTAGTTAACTCATTTTAATTTATAACTATTTATTAGAAGGTACTACTATTTAGTTAAATACCTTCTAATAAATTTTGTCGCAACTTTTTAACATCGAACTAATGTCAAAACCATCAAATGTATGTCACTTATGTGCAATTGTGTCCAAAAATAACCGTCAACCAAAACCTAGTTGACTCTTATTAGATGGAGCATATATAAATACAAACTAATCCAAGTCTAAACCAGCTAAGAAAAACAGATTAGACCTTTTGAATTTTTAATTTAAAGCGTGACTAGTGATTACATCATTCATTAATTCATTAATAGCTGGCGGCGGTTCGCGTAGTCTACAAGCCAATGTTCTGTATCCGAGTTAATAAACAAATAAAATAAAATAATTAAATTACACAAATACGTAGAAGAAAGGAAAATTACCTCCATTGACCTTCTTTTTCGCAGTTTTTACAGAGTCCGGCCATGACTTTCTTCTTCAAATCGGAGACTGAAAAGCACTTGAAACTGTGTTCATCGCGACTCAGTGAGTCACCGGAGGAGAGAAGCTTGACTCGCTCTCTGGAGAACTGTAGAGACGAATTGTCGGAGGAGAGAGAAGACGAGGTGAATGAATCGTCCAAAGACGACATTTTCAGGCTCGGAATGTAATCCTGTAACATATCGGCGACGTCTTTAAATCGCCGGAGATAAAGCAAAGATCGAGCCTTTAACTCGAGTGCCGGCTCAAACCTCGGCGAAAGCGTTAGAGCCGCGTCGAGAATGTTGAGAGCCGAAGTGACTTCACTCTGTTCTTGGGTCACAAAGAGAAATCTTGCATCTTTCACATATTTCTCTACAATCTGTAGATTCAAAAATCAATGGGTAGTCAAGAAATTGATCAACAATGAAAATATAACAGAAAGACTGAATTTTCATACATTCAAAATCAATGGGACGCCCTGAAATGTGTCAAATAATTAATGAAAACATAACAGAAAGTTGAAATTTTTCTACATTCACAATTGATGGGTAGTGAAGAAAGGAGATGAGTAATGAAAAATATAACAAAAAAGTTAAGATTTTGATATACAATCAAAATCAATGGGTGATAAAGAATAATGATATATAGAGAGAAAATATTACACAAAGTTGAGATTTTGATGGAGGTTTATGGGTTAATGAATTACCTTTCTGTTGCTAAGCCACCATGGCTTCTTTTCTCCACAGGAGAGAGATGAAGATGGAGACGAAGGCATAGTTGATGTGCAAAGATCAACCATCAATTTCTCACTCACTCTCTCCCTCACTTAATTCTGTAATTGATTTGTATGTATGTATATATACATATATATACACCAAAAGAGAAGATCGAAGAAATATGAGAGAGAAATAGAAGGTGGGGGAAAATAAGATTATTAATCCTGCTAATGGTAATGGTGGAGAGAGAGAAGCTAGCCCAAAAACTAGCGCCAGCTTTGAGCTGAGAGAAAGCTTTGATCCTTCTATTTCATCGCTGGCACTACAGATTCTCTCTCCCTAGCTCTGTACTAATTTTCATTATTTATTAAGCTCCAACCCTCCCACATTAAAATCTAAGGGACCGGTAAAATGAGAGAGAATTACGCAGTAAATTTCTACATTTGTTACCGGTTATGGCCGCTGACCCACTCACGGGTCCTCGGGTTCAACTACCTGGGAAAATGATAAGGCGCCAACAAATTGCCCATTTGATAGAAAACATCATTAGTACTAATCTATTTGATCTTTAAATTTACTGCTTTTTTTGGAGTTTGGATTCAAGTGGTATGCCATTAATTTCACGAGAGTTGTTAGAGTAAAGTTAATTTTGATCAATTAATTACTAATACGTATTGATATACAGATAAAAGGTGATTTCTTTTTTTGCATATTAGTATTGTATTAATCGATTGATCAATTTATTATAAAATCAATTTACTATAAAATCAATTCATTAAAAGTGATATGAATTTAAAATCAAAATTTTCATTATTTCGCATTGGACGGCTTTTAGAAATGAGGAGGATGATGATGATATTAGCTATGGATATTTAAAATAATGTAGTAATGAGTTAAAAATGTAATTTACTAGTATGGATTGATAAAGGTTTTAACTTTTTCACTTGAATAGTCATATTTTTAATGTCGATTAATACTTTCATTAAGAACCCACCCACTTACTTATGGAATGACTTAGCTTAAATGTAGTTAGTAACTTTATTAAATGAGTTAATTAACCTAAAATTTGTAGTATAAAAAATCATAATGAAACCTTGAATATCGAGAAACAGAAATACTTAATGACGTGAATTAAAAAAGGGAGTGAAAGTTAGAACCGAGAGAGGAAGGGGGAAAAATGGACATTGTAAAACATGCATGGTGGTGGAGAGCAGGGTAATTAATGAGTGATGAGAGAAAATAGATCAATTGAGTGAGAGAAAGGAAAAAAGAAAAAAAAAAAAAAAAAAAAGGAAAGCCACAGCCACAGTCGCACACTATTCCCTCTTCTTTAAAAAGAGTTTTATTTTCAAATTTTATTAATATTAAAAATATATTGAATGTTTAGTTAAATAATACTACTAATGTCGTATTGTATTGTCGTGGTAATATATTATAATGATAAATTAAAAAAGTATAATATAATTTTATATTATTATAAAGAGTTAAATATCAATAACAACCTTATAATATATATTTTTAATCCAATGAGATATTTTTCGAGTGGGAGATGGAAATATTATTTAGGGAGGTAGGAGACAGTGACCCTTGATCTCGTAAACCACAAGAATCATGCTTTTTTCTTTTCCTTTTGGGATGGGATGGGATGGGATGGAATGGGAGGTTCCCTTTGCTTTGCATTGCATTTCACCCACATGAAGTACTAATTATGATAAAAAAAAAAAAAATTACTTGATCTTTTATGCGTATTAAAAAAAAAATTAAATTAAATAATAATTTTTTTGTATTTAAATTTTTATTTAATTATATAAATTTTTTATAAATATGTATAAAAAATATAAATATAAGAATTAATACTAAATTTACTATGGATAAATTACTATGAGAGGAGAGTACATCCATCCACATTTTGGTTAATGAATGAATGCACATGAATTATGGATACATGTCCATATGGTTTTTGTCTTAAAGTTCCTCTCCTTTCTCTCTCCTCCTTTTTACCCAATTAAAACACTCCCCTTGGGCCCTTTATAAAGGCACACTTCCTACTATCTCGTGCATGGTCCCCACCTCTCCAGCCACATCACTTAATGCGTCTTTGCCTGTTTCCACGTGTCACTCACCATCTATGGTCCCCACCTTACATGGATTCCTACTTCTATGTACAGGTCAGCCAGCCCTTTGGAGAATTGATTATTTAGGGTCTCTTTTCTAAATTTACTTCCTTACCCCCACCTTTTATTTTTTTTCATCCATTTTCCCATTTCATGTGTTGTTGTCGCATGTTAATAACACTACCTCCCAGGCTCTCATTTTTTTTCAAATTAGAGATATCATTTGATTTTTTTAATTAAAAATGATATTAAATTTTAAATTAATAGAAATTTATTTAATTTTAACTAATACAAATACTATAAATGATATAATATATAATAAAAATAATTAATTATAAAATTTATTTTATTCTAAATTTTTATGAGTCGTATTAATTTTAAAATTTATAATATTATCGTTTGACTTCAAAAATCAAATGGTAAGAGATAGTAGTAATTATTTACTTATTTAGTTAACGGCCCTTTGATCGATCATCAATTCATCATGTGTTTCAGACATAATTTGGTGCACTTAAAATCATTATTGCAAATGAAAAACAAAAGAATAGGAGGAGGGAGCTAGCTAGACAGCCCAGCCAGCCAGCCAATTATTCAACATTTCAACGTACTCACATTTATTGCTTAATTAAATTATGGGCACCTGACAAAAATTAATTGTGATCTAGGGAGTAATTAATTAGAAATTAAATGAGTCGTTGCTTAATTCTGCATTTGTGTAGAGGCCTCAATTTAATTAGATTAGGTACTGGGGACAAGACAATTGTATTTGTAGCCATCGACAACAACTAAGCTACTCAATGGTAGGTTAAGGTTTGTAGTTGTAGCAGCCATATGTAGTACTCCATACCATTGTTACAGCTAAGAAGGTTCCAAGTAGGGCCATTATTGATGAAGGCGGCCCATTTTTTAAATTGTTGTTATCTTGTGGGCTTATGGTCCATTCATATTTATCTGATTTTTTATTTTTATTTTTGTTACAGTTGAACTGTTGTCAAAGAATTCTCAACCTCAGATCTAGTTATATGTGAAGATACTACAATTAAAATTGATTAATTAAGAGTTGTACATGTTGTATACGTCTGATATATAAGGCTGGTCATGTCCTCCTAATAGTAGTGAGTAGTAAGTAATATATATAGATAGATACACTAGTTCCACTAAAATTTATTGCATGGCAATGGCCTAACCTATAATTAATTAAACTTAATTAGGTCAAGAACTAATTAATAAACATGTATGTGATTTTCAACTTTTGGATCCGAACGTACAAGTACTACGTACGTGGAGTACCTTCTTAATTTGTTGCAGGGTTAGTGTCCTAATAACTACTTATGCTACAGTTATACGTTAATCAACGCTTTGGAGAAACATAACGCATGGAAATGTTGCACGTCAAAAACACATGGCGTGTTTGGGTTTCTATATATATTAAAGATCTGGCCACATTAATTAAGTGATACTACTCCATAGCCACAGGGCATCAAACTTAATTCATCGTCATGTCCCTACCTGCATGCCAAAGCATGCACAACCTATTTAAGTTTTATGGTCTATATATAACTGCTACTGTATATGCATATATCCTTTTTTTTCTATATTTAATTAGTTGCATGTCCTGCTATATTATATTATTGACACTTAATTTATTTAGAAAATTGATATTTTTATAATATTTTTGATATTTTCACATGACAAGTGTTGTTATAGATGATTTTCATGTAAAAAATATATTATTTTCTATTGTAGATTTATATACTTTTAATATATATATTGTTAACGCCAAGTTTCGTCGACGCGTCCAATCACAGAATTCACGCGCTTGAACCTGCACAATAACAGATCACACACGAAACTTGACGACTTGTACCGCCGGGGGATAGCTCCGGTGTAAGAATAAGTACAGGTCGTTCACAAGGTTTAACAATGGAGGTTTTAGTGTTTAGTGCTCAAAGAATGTATTACCTCTTAATTGAAGCCCAAGCCTTGTATTTATAGCGTTCACATTGTCTTAGAATCCCTCTCCGAGTCGATTTAGGACTCCTAAATATTGCAGTTATCATTATTTGGGTCTAACACAATCTCCTTAAAAGGTGCAAGTGGAATTCAATCACAACAGTACCTTTGGAGTTACCTTAGTTGAATATGGTTAGGACTAGAATCCTTAACCATTTTGACTCCTCATGGCTCCAGACTCTGCACACAGAATAACCAACTGTACAGATTCAATTCAACCGAACTCATATACTGGTCTGAGCTCCGGCCCCAAAGGGTTCGAATATCCGACCTCGAACACCATACCACAAATTAGGACTCCGGCCCAAAGGACTCGGATGCCCGAACCCGAACGCCAAAAACCCGAACAGGACTCTAGCCCAGAAGGCTCGGATGCCCGAACTCCTTCGACATTCCTGAGGACTTCGGCCCAATAGGCTTAACATCCTCTTCTAGCACCAAACCTTCAGTTCATCCGAGAGTCGGTAAAATACTTTCGAACATATATGTATAACGTTTACAAATAAAAAAAAATTTAATAGAAAAGATGGAGTAATATTTAACATTTAAAATTTTATTAAAAAGTAGTAAGAATTAATAATGTTGATTTGAATTAAAATAGATTTTGAAACGAAAAGGGGCATGGCATGTGAGGGGGGGTTACGTACGTACAGGCAACAGCAGACCAGCCTAACGCTTACAACGAGATCCTTATTTAATGGGAAATGATCAAATAACATGGGATGATCTCTCTCTCTCTCTCTCTCCACAATGTAATCTAACTTGCTAGCTAATAATTAATTAAGTTTAATAATATAGATTCACAGATGCGGATAGATTAATTAAGTAGGAGTATAAATTAATGAATAGTAGCAAGTCAAGTAGCTGGTAGTATTAATTTGGTTAATGGGAGCGACGCTCCCATCACCTAGACATGTTGGTATCCAAGGAGGCATTGTGTGACGTGAACTGAACTCCTACATTAAGATTCTCCTATTGACATCCTAAACTAAATGAAAAACAAATAGTACTATCAACTTCTCTCTTTCCTTTATATATATATATATATATATATATATATATATATATATATATATATATACACACACCCCTTTCTTATCAGTATTGATTTTTCAAAAGTTAATTTTAAACTCAAAATTCATGACATAAATTCATATGAATACAATTATTAATATCATAAATTACTTAAAAATTATTATTAGTTATAAGATTTATTTTTTTTAAATTTAAATAAATCGTATAATTTTAAATTAAAAAATATTTCAAATTGACTTCTAAAAATAAATATTGAGAGAGTATATATTATATAGAAACTCATAAATCAGTCATTTCACTTTTTACTAGGGGTTCATGATTACATTGTAAATGTTAGGTAATTAGTTAAAATATATTAAATTTAAGTCTCATCGGAAATTTAGTGAGTTTTCGAGAAATCAATATTTTATCAGGTGTCTTACTTTTTAAACAAAATATTAAATATATATATATACACGAGAAAGAGTTGATATTTTTGTAATATATAGTAGTACAAAATAACACATATTTTTTGAGATTAGTTGTTTTGCCACTGTTAAACCAACAAACTTATTATTATTTTGAAGTATATATAGAACAAATATACATATAAGACTGTAGCCAGCTTTATGTAATCAAAATTCAAAATGGAGAGGCCAGGTAAATAGGTAATACACTTAAAAAGAGATATATATATATATATATATATATATATATATATATATATATATAGTACGTATACGTAATTAAGTTGGCATGCATGAGTCACCCATTTTGTTTAAATATTTCAGTTTTTAGTTGGTTGGGATAGTGTATATATTGTATGTACATATATGGTTGCTACCAAAATTAAAGTCCATCAAATATTTAATTATGAGATCCATTCCATGCATTGACAAACTGTGGAATGATGATTTTCTGCTTCTGGAGGATTTCACTTCAGCATGCAGTACTACTACTGTACGTTGCTGTATTTGTCAAACCTTGCGGATTTACAGCTTCTTGTTCCCAAGGCCAAGGGCTACGACTTTTTTGGTTTAATATGTTGCCGATTACTACTAGTATATATATATATATATCAGACCCACCACTACATTTGACTCTCAAAACTTCCACTCTGTTACATGCCATGCACATTATTTCAAATTTTCATGCATGCATGCAATTTTTATTAATTTTTCATCTCCGCCAAGTCGCCAACTTAGATTAGTTGATTTCACATGTATCAGATCAAACTCAGAACACCCCAAATTAAACACCAAAATATTTAAAATAAAAATTGAGGTCAAGGCCTCAGAAACTTTATAATTGTATTTTCTACTTTCTGCAACAATTTTTATTTATTTATGAAGTCTATAAAAGCCCATGGTCAGCTAGGAAAGCTGGCCCGATACAAGGTCCGATTAATTAGAAAGTTAAGTAATTAAAGTGGTTCCACCAATTCTTGTTCTTCAATACAGTTGGGCCCTTATATAATTAAGCACCCTTGGATACAATCAAATTTTTTATTTTTAAGATTGATATATATATATATATATATATATATATATATATATATATATTCAACAACTTACTTTTTTTTTATCTTGGTTTTGTCTCAACAAAGTGCTATTCGGGATTATTATTTTTATTGCATAATATTTATATCTCTATCTAATTAATTAATTAATTTATTTATACTCATGAATTCGCCAATTCTTATTAGAGAAGGCTGCAAGAATAATGTAGCAATTAATTATTAGTCTCCACTTTAATTAATTAATTATGTATCGATCGATCGATCATGATTCATGAATAAAAAAATTATTTAACACAGAATAATTAAACTGTGAGTTGGTTGGGTATTGGAATTTGGAGGGCTCAATAATTTCACCCAAGTCTATCAATAAACACGACTCAGTATTCCAAATTAAGCTAAATCAGCATTTCTACCAATTCAAATGGCTTGGGGAAAGGTTCAACAGTCACCAACTTTGACCAGACCAGACCTAACCCTTCCATTTACCCTTACGTACCAAATCACAAATTAACAAGGCTCCAAATATTTTTAGACTCCGTTATTTTTGTTTATGAAGATATTCTATAAGAATTAGAATTAGAATTAGAATTAGAATTAGAATTAATCGATATTTATGAAATTCTAATTTTAATTAGTATGAAAAAATAGGAGGTTTCTTTATTTTTGGACAAAAAATGGATATATATTTCTTTCTTTTGCCCTTTGTATTAAAAGATCCTTATAATTTTTTTTTAATTAAGTACTCCTCCTTTCGCCTAAAAATTAAGATTCTAAGTTGACCAACTTTTCTTCTTCTCTATTTTTTTTCCTGCTATGCATAATAAAGTGTGTTAAAAGATACACATTAACACACAACTTTTGGGATTTTCTCGACAATTTTAATTTGCAAAATTATTTTATTGAGAAAATCATACCTTGAAGGGGTTGTTCGGCAGTGACTTATAAGTTGTTCAAACCAACTTATAAGTTATTTGCCATTGTTTGAGTGTTTGGGAGTTATTTATTTTTTAACTTTTAAGTTAGTTTTCAAGTCAAAAAAATAAGCAACTATTTGTGACTTATAAGTCATTTTAAAAAAGTTAGTTTGATCAAATATAATGTCTATTTGTCTCTCTTCTATTTTGTCACTCTTTTTATTAATGTCCTTTTTAATAATCTTTACATTATTTTAACTTATAAGTCATTCTGAACCGAATACCTTCATAACTTGTTTTAACTTAATTTTTGACTTATAAATTAAATTAATATAGAACACTTTTATTTATAAGTTACAAATTAAAATAACGTATAAGCCATTTGAAATAAAAAAATTCCGAACATGCTCGAAAATTATGTGTATGTGTGTGTGAGAGAAGTTAAAAGGTTAATTAAGAATTTCAGTTTTAGCCAAATGGAATATATATCCATTTCCATTGACGTATTAAATTATGGTTTCTATTAAAATGGCAATTTTTAAAAAAAAAATAGAAAATTTCGATTTTATTCCCAAAACAAGCAATGTTAGGATAAAATATCACAAAAGTAACTTGAATATCTTCGAACACGTGGTTTAACAACCTTTTACACAATTAACATTAAATAAACACCACTCAACACGTGACAATATCCAACTAGGTAAAAATAAACTTTACCAGATTAGAGTTAAACAAGCACATAAAAAAAATTACCGAGTCTTGCACATGTAGAAGAATCTTCACTATTTCTCACATTAAACTCTATATACTATATAGTCCTTATATTGTTGGCAACACTAAGCTACTTAATTCTCTTGCATGAAAAATCTTCCCGATGAAAATTTGTTAGGAAGAGTGCACTTAAATTAATCTTAAAATTATTATTTTTTATTTATATAATTAAATAAAATATCAACAAATTCAATTATGTGAATGAAAATAACAAATAATTATCTATAAGCAGGACACAATATTAATTAACGTGAAAAACTTTAAAAAAAATAGGTGAAACTCAGAATCTCCACTATATCATGAACTCCTCTCAAGTTTTTCGCCCTAAAACTTGAGGCTACACGATAAATCGAGAGAGTACAAATTTATTTTTAATTAGGTTGAAAAATCTAATTAACTTAACCACTCAAAGTAAGAGGCAGAGTGCGTCTATTTAAATTCAGTCTAAACTAACAAAAAAAATCCGAAAAAATAAAGTCCTTAAGCTTTCAATTGAACAGAAATAACAACAAATACCCATGAGCAATAAATTATAATTCTGTCAATTTATTCTTTCAGCACCTTCTTGTTACCGAATATCTCTCATGTAAACCTTATTTATAGTGCTTTCTCCTAATCTATTGGCATCACCCAATAAAATTCTGGTTAAGTTACCAATTTGGTACTTATTAGTTGTGGGGACACGATTATCTTACGTGGTTGGATCCAAATAAAGTGTTTATAACAATCAGTTATTCTAATATTTATGCAAAATGTATGTTAAGAAGTAACCTAACCAATATTACTTGGGAAAATATTGTGTCCGTTTTTAATAGGAGAAGTACATTAGAAAGGACGAAACTAAACGAAATTGGGATGGATCGGATAAACATTTCCATCTAGTAACATTAATTAATAAGTCTAATTTGACATACCTGCATATATCCATGATCCATCCAACAATTTACGCAGCCTGCCCTGATGATCAAGTCTTAAAATAACCAATGGCGGATCTTGGGCTTCATACACTTCTCCTTAATAGTATCCAAACTGGGCTTCCATCCTTTACCCGACACTTGCCTGTTTAAATAATCCGGCCTCTCCTCCAAAATCTCACTGAACAAATCTTCTTTTATCTCCTCCTCCAATTTCTCTCTCTTCCGCACCACGCTTTCATTCCCCTCCGCCGGACATATTTTCGCGAAAAACGGCAGAAACCCGGCCGTCGAAGAAAATAAGGTCGGAGACTTTAACACCGTATTAGCACGTAATAGCAGCTGCCGAGATTCTTCCGACGATAATGAAGCTGGTTTCCCTCTCTTGATCGGCAGCATGACATAGAGTTTGTCCATCTCTAGCTTCTTGTCGGCCGGCAGCGGACACGGCCGTTTTGAAGTTGTAACGGACTGGAATTCAACCACAACTCGTTGCGGATATTCTAGCATAAGCTCTGCCACCGTAAGTGGTTGATCATACTCATGCACGCTGCCGTCTGATAGTATCACTTTCCCGTTCCTACCCGACGGCCGCCGGTTCGATATCTGGTTGCCCATGTTTGATTTGGAGAGAGAAAATTTGAAGGACTCTGATCGATCTGAACCGAGTTAAAAATCATGCGCTAGCTTTTGTGTCTATATATGTTTTATTAAGAGGGAATTAGTGAGGGTTTGTTAAACGGCTCCAACTTGTTTTAATTGTGTTATAGGTGTAGTCTATATACTATAGCGGTGGTGGAAGTGGTAAATTACGCGAGGCTATGTTCACGTCAGCTACAATTGGATTAATTGGGTCGTTGGATGGGTATTTGACTTTCTCTTTTCATTTTTCTGATCCAATCCAATGGCCGGGTTGGATTAGTGAAGGGAGTTGGAAGGTAATTGAAGCTAATATTATAATAATTAGGCGCTATATATATATATATATATATATATATATATATATATATATATATATATATATATATATTGGACAGTTTTACAAAGATGAGTTATAGTTATATAGAAATTATGAAGAATATAAGTTACTTCATTTTAGTGTATTATACATTTGGGTAGCTTTTAGACCCCAAAATTACTGAGTTTATTACTCCATATACTTAAAAGTTAGACTTTTAAGTTAAAAACAAAATAAATAACAGTTTGATATAATTGTGTTTAACCGAACAAGATTTATAAATACATTTTGGATTTCAAGAATTAGGAACTAAACATACCCATAATCGGATATTATTTATTTATATTTAATTCATTTGTATATAAACTATATATTCAAATAAATTATAAGCTTGGGGTCAGAATTTATGTGGTGTAGAATGTTGAAGTTGTACCTAATAACAAACACAAGTCAACTAGGAAGAGGAAACCGTTCAACTAATGTCCGATTATAATCTACTTCTGAATTAATGAAACCTTATTAATTAATTGTAATACCGATCAGTCGAATTTATATTACTCCTGGTGTCCGGCATTACTGATCTATAAATGCATACATACCCCTATATATATATATATAGGGAATGATCAAATGAATGAACGTTAGTTTATTATTATTTTGATATTATTTCATCCGGTAGTCAAAATTGGAGTTAGTGGTGAGATGAGATAGCCGACATATTAGAGAATGGCCAGACAAAAAAGAAATTTGACTTAATTACTGATTATCCTAATTATTCTCGTAAAATAAAATAAAATAATAAATAATTATAAGGATAATTATAAGGATAATCAGTAATTATCTTTATACTTATCCTTATACTTATTAACAAAATAAGTATGTATAAGAATAATGATTTGATTATTATTTTATGATTTTTAATTATAAATAGAAAATAGTGATTGAGTTTATATATTTGAGTAGGAATATAATATAAATTCAATCACTATTTTTTATTTATAATTAAAAATCATAAGATGATAATCGATAATAATTCAATCTTTATTTTCTATGTATAAGGATAATTACTGATTATCATCTCATGATTTTTTAATTATAAATAGAAAATAGTGATTGAATTTATATTATATTCCTACTCAAATATATAAACTCAATCACTATTTTTTATTATAATTAAAAATTATAAAACAATAATCGATAATTATTCTTATACATACTTATTTTGTTAATAAGTATAAGGATAAGTATAAAGATAATTACTGATTATCCTTATAATTATCCTTATAATTATTTATTATTTTATTTTATTTTACGAGAATAATTAGGATAATCAAGAATTAAGTCAATTTTTTTTTTTTCGGTCACACTCACTTAATAGCTCCAATAAAACATCGTTATTTTGATCGGTCATTAGAGGGAGTAGCGGCCAGCATAAAAAAAATTTGTTGGCCGCTACTCCCTCTAGCGGCTGGGCGCTCATCTCAGCCATTAACTCCAATTTTAGACTACTTGGATGAAATAATTGAAATAAAGAGACAATATCTAACGTCATTCACTGATCGGGCTCCTATATATATATATAACCATTAATAAGAGACTTTGCTGATTGCTATACCGGATTTGAGAGGTTTTTGTTACAATGTTACATGTGATTTTATTCCATTGTATTCGGCCTACAAGAGGCGGGCTATATATATGTAGAAAACATTAATTTTAAAATATGATCCGATCAAACTTTCTTGTGTAAATATACTTGGAAATGAAGCTAGAGAAACAAAACGGGAAGAAGTCATGTAAAAAGTTTAAAATTTCCAACTACGTCAGCTATCTCCATGAAAATTACAAATTTATTAGCTTATATATATATAAATTCCGGTTCTTTAATGAACAAACGAACGTGGGATATGGCGACTGGTCCGTACCGACGCCAGTCCTATGACGATGATTTTTGCCTATGACGATGGTATGGAGCGTCGTCATAGCTCATGTTCGTTTATTCGCGTCATTTGGAAAATCGGACTATATATATATATATATATATATATATATATATATATATATGGATTTTGATCCATAAAATGTATTTGCTACGGATTCTTATAGGGTATACACAATCTTTATCATCCATTTTAAACATAAACGAACGATATTAAAAAAGTCAAAATTATCGTCCACTAATAATAGTTTCACGCGAGTAAGGTTTTTGACTTTATTAACTATAGTTTATTAACACATACAATCTTTATCATCCATTTTAAACATAAACGAACGATATTAAAAAAGTCAAAATTATCGTCCACTAATAATAGTTTCACGCGAGTAAGGTTTTTGACTTTATTAACTATAGTTTATTAACACATGTTAAGGATTTATAAACCAGAGTTTATGTTTTTTAACTTTATTAACTTCTGATGAATAAACCCTACACACTAATTAATAAAACCTAGTTAATAAACCTTTAAGTTTATAAACTCTAAATCCTACTTAATAAACCTTAAATGATCTAATTAATAAAATCAAACCCTTTCTCGCGTGGAAGTTGATTAGCGTCTGTTACTATTAGTAGCGGATGTATTGTGTTTTTTTAACCGTCCACTACAATTAGTAGTGGGCGCCTGGTTTGGCTTTTTTAATATCGTCCATCGATGTTTAAAATGAATGGTAAAGATGATGTATATATGTCCAAGTTATAATTAAGGATTCGTAGCAAATACGTGTTTTAAATCATTTTCTTATATATATATATATATATATATATATATATATATATATATATATATATATGACAGATTCATAATCAACGACATTATCCTTACAAAATATCCCAGTTCCATTTACAGATCAAACTGTATAGAGAAACTGCAATACGTAGTTTAATATGAGGGCGTTCGCGGTTTAATTTTACGGATAAGAAAAATGACCAAAAATACCTTCCTTCTAAAAAAAATCAAGGCGGTCCAAGAAATTTTCTTGTTTTTTGTGCGTAAGAAGTTGATGCCCATTTTTTTTTTACCAAGAACAGTGGTTGTTGGCTTGGGTTCATCCATAAAATTCATGGCAACTTGATTCTGAGTACGAGCCCTATCAAACATGTTTATACCAGTGAAAGCAGCTCGGTTGTCACGATCATCGAGAATAATTTTTCCATGACTGTGTTGCTTGCTACAAATTAATTCCAATTCCAAATCAACTCCAATTGTCAGCTTTCACCTTCTTCGCCAAAATCAATAACAATTAAAATTAGAATTGATTTATTAGTAGTTCCCGACAAAAATTTAGTTTGGATACGTCCTTTGATCGACGACAATTTTTAGGAGGCCTGAGTTTAATGGTAATCGATATGTAACGTATAGTCAGTGGGTTTTTGGAGGCTTGACTTTTGGTGGATTTTTCTTCTTTTTTTTCCTAGCAAAGGCAACGACAAGGGAAATTTTCTGAATTTCTGTAGCTGACGAGAGGTAATTTTTTAATATGGTGGCAAATTGAAGTATATATATATATATATATAGCACACATCGTAGATAACCCTACATGTGAGCAAAAAATTGAAGCAAGCTTGAAAGATTAAAGAATATATTACAGGGGTTGAATGCTTCTTCTGCATAAAAAAGAGAAGAAAAATTATTCGTCCGTACTTTAATTGTGCGGACGGTGAATTTTTTTTAAAGAAAGATATTTTTGAACTTTATTTTTATCTGCAGAACAAAATTACAGACGCCCCTATATTATACTGTAGATTGTATTTTCACTATACCGTTTGATCTGTAAATGGACGACAAAAATCTGTTGTAAAGATAATGTTATACTTACAACGTTCACCATTCATTAATCCTCGTATATATGTGTGTTGCACAATGTGAATGCATGGTTATCGTTGGAGATGCATAATGGCTTTAGACGATTGATATTGTTTATTGATGTTTTAATTATTATGCAATTTTACACAAGTTAAGGGTTAAATACACTTTTTTCCACTTTACTAGAGGTCAGTTTATAAATGCATCATCGAACTGATTTTTTTTTACGAACAACTCATTGAACTATACATTATTTATAAAAAGTGATTTTATCGTCTATGTCTATTAACCATTTAACAAAAAAATGACGTGACAATACGTGGCAATATTGACAGAGATAGAAGCTGAGTTGGATAACTAATTAAATTAAATTATACTCAATTTTATAATAAATAGTTAAACAAAATATAAATCAAATTAATATACATAACAAATAATTAAATTAATTAATTAATTAATAATAAAATAAATTAATGAATAATTTTTACAAATGTATTTATATAAATTAATGAATTCATATTTTTTTAAAATTTTAAATTTTTAATTTCACTTTAAAAATATAAAATTATCTAATATTTTGAAATTAAGGATTATTATTATTATTATTATTATTATTATTATTATTATTATTATTATTATTATTATTATTCACCACCGAAATATCCAAGTGAGCCACCGAATTATTTATAAGAACCCTAAAATTTCCAAAATTAAAAAAATATGTTAAAACCCCAATAAAACAGAATTATGAAAAGATGATGATAATCAATCTTGGGTTTCCTTTATATATCAATAATTTTCAAAGAATTGAATTGCAAATGTTGATAATGAAAAGATGATCTACATGGGTGAGAGAACAAGATTAAGAAATGTTTGACCGACTCAATTCAGACTTCTCCCCCACTACTATTACCACCACCATCACCACCATCCATCTCTCTAAACAAAGAACCAACAAAGTCCGGATAATCATCTCCAACTCATCGTCGCTATCAACCATCGCCCCAACTCCAACTCTCAAAACCCGCCTCAAAAAATGGTGAGACCATCTACGGCCTCCTTCTTCTCAGCTTCTCACCTACGTACCCTCGCCGAGAATCGTTGGCCTCTCTGACTATGACTTCATCGTCGTCGACATGAAACACGACCATGGTGGCGTCTCTCCGACGCTCTCCTTTGTTTGGATTTCGATATTCTGCGACTCAATTAAAACTGAATCTATTCTGGAGATTGATTTTCTCCATTTCTATAACCTTCAAACTATAGCTAATTTTTTTTTTTTTATCTCAAATCTATATATCCACAAATAGATATAGAACCAAATGGGATTTTGAAATTGGAAAGAGAAATGAAATGGAAGTTTTGAAATGTATTTAACCCCACAAGTTAATAATGAGTTTGAACTAAACACTAAATTCGATTACTTAATAGTAGTGGAGTATAAGTTAGTTAATTATAACTTACAAGTTACTTAATGAACATATGACATATTTATTGTTACTTAAGTTCTAACCATGAAACTTGCAAAAGCAAGTCCTTAATTCCATCATTAAATAAGCATTTAATTTTGTTTGTGTTAGCAATATGTTTTACTAGGTTTATTAAAAAGTTGTATTTAAATGTGTCCTAAACAAAAACCTTAGTTCTTAGATAAATAGAAGGTCAAGTAATAACTTCCAGTACATGTCAAAAGTACCTAATTAGAATTTACAAATAAAATAGAGTAGCAGTCTTTCCCTATAGAATGGAGTAGTAGTTTAGATTAGAACTAAGTTATGCTTTTTTAAAAGCTCTGACTACTTCTTGGTTTCAAGTATGATACTACTATTTTAATAACATTATTTATATCCAACTTAATACTAAGAGACATTGTTCTCGTCAATATTTGACTAACTAATTGCAGTATTACTATTAACAACGTGAGACTTCACAGTTACAATAAATAAATGAAAATTGCATCCACCGGAATAAGTTTGCCCTAATCTGAGGTGGCATGTCATCATTTCCAAGTAAACCTCCACGTGTGAACAACTCTTTTAATCAAATCAAATCAAATCCATTCACAAATGGGCTCCAAAGCAGGCCTCCACTGCCTGTTATTGTTGACCCCCAACCGGCAACTGGGTACCCCGGTATCATTCTCTCCCCCACTTTCTCTCTCCTCCTCACAAACTACCTCCCTCGCCGCCGGCGAAACCTTAGCCGACCGCCGCTTGGGCCTCCTTCTCTGACAAGCGGATTCCAAAACGGCCATCTCCGCCACAGATGCCTTAGAATGAAGCCTACTCGTAGGAACCAACATGTATAACTTTCCGGCCGATAGTTCGTCGTCTGCTTTAACGGCCGAGTAACGAAGAGTTCGCCGGAGATCTTCAGCCGGAGAAATAAAGTGACCGGGTTGTTCAAGCATGAGCTCGGCAGCTGTAATTGGCACCTTTACACGCTGGATACTTCCATTAAAGTCGATGAGTTTAGCTGTTTGGAGATCAATAACACTCACAGTAGTGCAACAAGATGTAAAATTTCCCATATTAGAATTGGGGATTTTGGGTTTAAGTGCAAATTAATGACGATTAATAGATTATTGAGTGATTGTAATTGTAAATTGAGTGAGTAGAGAGCGGAGTGTTTGGAGGTATTTAAATAATGGAGAGAGAAGAGAAAAATGATGAGTATTAAGCGTGTTAGACCCGCTGAAGCCGAACATGAAATTAGGATTGGATTGGGCCAAGAACGCGGATAATTTTCCACTTTGTGGGTCCACTTTCTATTAGCGAGCTCGGAACGCAAATTTTACTGGTTCTTTGATTGATGTGGGTCCCCCCTCCCTCAACTGAGTACTTCTCTCTTTTTGGTACATCTAGCTTCCCCCAACCCTGTTTTTCCCGGTCCAATAATGAGTGTAATGACTTGTTTTTGGTCGAATCATATTCAGATTTTTGTAATTTATTTTCATAATTTGTTTAATATTAAATGTCAATATGTTTTTATGTATTATGAAAAAAGAAAATAGACCCGTTTAAGTTTTAAGTATTTTGTAAATGATTCATGTGATTCATGTAAATGATGTGCTCTTATTAAGTATTTTGTATGAATTAGATGTGCTCAGTGCTCTTATTCTATTTGGCCAAGTTAGGGGATTTTAGTTTTAGCCAAATTTATTTTAGATAGAAGGCAAATTTTATTCAACTTAGTTGTTTAACTGTTGTTTTTCAACTTGGAGGTATTTGATAAAAATTGAATAAATTTGAATTTTATTTGATAATTGACATATCCAAAACAGCTTAATAACAAATTTTTATTATTTTACTCTTCTAAAAAAATTCAAAATTGTTATAAATATATTTAATATTACCTATTACTTAATATAATAGTTAATATTGTTAAAAAAAAAAAGAAGAAAACTTCATCCGGCCAAAAAAATTACACTAAATCATTCCGTCCAAATCGTCTGAATGGCAAAATTGATCAGCCATTCAGACGATTTTTTTTCCAAAATAAATAAACTTAATGGTTGATCGATTCTGCCATTTAGACCTAAACAAACAGCCCCTTAATTAGCTTCACTTGTAGTAAAATTTGCACCGACAATATTGGGGAGAAGGAAGGAAGGGCATGATGAAATGCTAACCATCCTTCTCTTGTTCATGGTAAACAAAGTCTCTTAATTATCAATAGGGATTGGGATACGAGGCAATTAGAGCATTCACAACAGATTTTTTAATAGACTTTTTATCCCCATATTTGAAGAATATATCAATAAATCAATATCCAACAGTTTTCTTATCCTTATATAATTCTCTATTTTAATCCCTATATATGATTTGACTCCTCAGGGTGAGGGAATCAAAAGAGCGTTCCCTATTTATGTAAAATGACATTTCCACCTTATTTATTGCGATTTTATGTTGGTTAAAGGATCTTTATCTTACTTAATTACTGATTTGGGTATGCATGCCTATTAAATTCACTCATTTTTATTTTTTAAACAGAGAAGAAAGAGAACTATAAAAAAATTAAAAATCAGTCAAATTTTGATTTTGATCATTTTGTGTAAAAAATATTACTACTAATTATAAATTTTATTATTTTATAATTAAAATAATGTTGTTTTAGTTCTCATAAATACATAATGATTGTTGCACATTTTGATTTCTAGCAATATTTATTTTTAAATTAAAATAATTTCAAATTTTAAATTAACAATTATTTTTAAATAAAAAAATAGTTACAACGTTCAAAGCATGATTTGACTGTTGGAACTTTTAAATTTTAAATTTCAAAATTTAATATTTAAGGAATCAATATAAGAAACCTGTTAGGTACATAGTGAAAAAATTGAATCTCTATCCTACAGAAAGAATGACCCAATAGCACTACAAAGTAGGAATAGAAATAACAAAACTGTTGCAAATGCTCTACGCGCTGCGCTGCGCTGTGCTAGAAAAGATCCGTGTTGGGAGGTGCAAGTTTTGGCACATATTCATTCAAGTGATCCAACTCCACCAAGTTTGTTAATCCAACCAAATGTTAAAAAAATTAATCAGGAACAGGGAGGGAATCCAACCAAAGTAAATATACTTTCACTTATCCACCATTTCACCCCCACTATCAAAATTTCTACAAAAACACCTTCAGTTGATACATGTAACAAGTAAAATACTACCAAAATTCGGAGGCTCATAATCTCTCATTTCTGCTCTTATCATAACACAAAGAAAGATCGGTCTACCAACCAATGTAACAATAGAAAATGATAGGTCTCACCAATTTCATTTTTTTTTTTTGAACAAACTAGAGTAGGGGGAAATATTTTGTGCTATGCCTAAAAATTGTACAGGGTAATGAATTAAATGCCTTCTTCCACACAGATCAGAAGCACATCCATATAAACCCTCTTACAGACCAAATCAAGCTGGAAAATGAATATCAATTTTAATCCTTCTTCATGATTTTTGTGCTCTCTTCTTCAAGAGAAGGGGAATTACACCAAATTGTGGCTGACCGTTTGACCTACTTGATATATTGGGAAACCCATTTGAATCCATCGCCGTAACCCATTTTGCGTACAATGCTGCACATAAACACCTCCAAGGGACACACACTTGAATCTGCAAGATTCACCTTCCCCTTTCCAGTGGTGACGCCAGTCAGGCCAAGGTGGAAGCGCAACTCATCCTCTGAGGCAGCATATGGAATGTCAATCTTGTTCCCTAAAATGAGAAATGGGACAGTGCCAAGGGACTCATCAGAAAGGAGAGCATCCAACTCCTTTTTTGATTCTGCAAACCGCTCCTTGTCATAGGCATCCACGAGATAAACTACGGCATCAACCTGTATAATAAGTAGATCTAATTATCAGACTTGCATCAATTTATCAATAACATTTCAATGCTTGAACAATCAGTGGGGAAAATAGCAACTCTACAGTGTCCATAGGAGGTAGGGTCGCACAAAAGGAGAAATATCGATATATGTATTATTATTAAATCTTAAGTCAATTCAAAATTAGATACAACGGACTGGTAACACAAGATCAACATAAAGTCAGACCAGTGTTCGAAAAGTCGGCCGACTAAGCGACTAGGTCGGGGTCGGAGCCTCAACGAGTCGACTAAGGCCTAGTCCTTTGATTTAGTTGCTGGCCGATTTAGTCGGGCTCCAGTCGGCGACTAGTCGGTAAAGTTGTTCAATCAGAGTAAATCAAAAAATCGAAACAAGTCGGGAAAAATAGAAAAAAATGGGAGCGAATAAGTTCCTTCTGCCTAGAAGAAATAGAAATATGCGAGAACTAGATGAAAACGAGTTTGTGTCAGAAGATGATGACAACGAAGAGGAAGATTAGGATTATGAGTTTGAGTCCGATGGAGAGCAAGTCTTGGAGGGATATGGAGAAGAGGAGGAGTGGTTGACTATTGATTTTGTGCTACTTAATTTCATTTGGTTAATTGGTTTTGAACTTGCGTTGAACTATTTGGTTTTACTTAGTTTCCATGTTTTTATTTGATGATTTGTGTTATTTATGTTATTCTACTTGCTCAAAACTTATGAAGGATGAAGGAGAATATATGTTTTAAAAAAAAATTGAAAATCCAACTAGCCGATTAATCCCCCACTAATCTCCTAGTCTCTAGTCGGTAGCCAACCGGCCTGGGACCGACTAACGACTTTTAGAACACTAAGTCACACTTACATATGGGATTCA
Organism: Panax ginseng; assembly: GCA_020205605.1. Taxonomy (NCBI): domain Eukaryota; kingdom Viridiplantae; phylum Streptophyta; class Magnoliopsida; order Apiales; family Araliaceae; genus Panax; species Panax ginseng. Next base: position 4,310,935 of record CM035131.1, on the reverse strand, counting down.
ATTTAAACCTAAACCAACTAGTTTAGGATAAAAAAAATAGCTGAGTCTAGGTCAATATGTGTAAGGTTATACATAAAAATATTAAAAGGAAATTTAATCAAATTTGATCTGGAATAACATTTCGTTTGATAGAAATTTTTATAAGAAATAAATAAAATTGGTGAATCAGACAAGAAAAAAATGACCAAAGCTGCTATGTTAGAGCAAGAATTTCAAAGTTTCCGAGTTTTTTAAAAATAAAAATAAAAAACACGGTGACAAGGTAAAAAGGTCAGAAATAAATAATGGGTCCAAGCCAAGAACGTTGCTAAGAAACTCACAAAAACTGAATAGATGTCAAGTTTGCAAGAATGAGAAACATGAGCATGCCTTAAGAAACTGCTTTATTATTGACACGTACAAGCAGTACATAAATTTAACTTGCCAAGGGAAATGCACTAGACCCAGAGATGATGAAATTGAACACCAAGTGTATGTGGATGAGTTTAAAGAAACAAGTAGCATGATCATGTGATACAGGTTGCAAACTAATATAGACAAATTCGTGAATAATAATGTATATTTAATAGCACATGCATACACATGCCCGAAGAGTAAACAGGGATATTATCCACTGTTTGCCCCTATCCTACTTATCAATTAATTAGTTAATTCTTTGCCCAATCAAAATTTGGCCAATTTTATATCAGAAAATTTAAAATTTACAATCCTATGTTATGATTATGGAATAATACAGCTCTCAGAGATTCCATAAGTGATTGTTCTCCATTAGCCTTATCAAACTAGACACATTCTATTCAGACTCCTAAAGTCACCTGTCACACCTTCCCCATTTTGCGTTTTTTATTTACTTTCTTTTCGTATGTTACAAACTTTCTAACATCTTAAATAGCATATTCCCAAGCAACAAAAAGGTCATACCCAACACATTCTCACAAATTGCAGGGTCTAAGGGAGGTCAGATGTGTGCAGCCATACCAAGTGCATATTAACGAGAACGGAAGAAATTAGAAAGAACACAATAAACAAGCTTACTCTGTGGTGTACAGGTAGAGCCTATAAGATTTAGATACTACTTAGTATACCCTCTGTCCCAAATTAGTTTCCCCCTACTATGCCACCCTAGTTTGTAACTCTTTCGAGCATCACCAATGTACCCTTGTTTTAAACACTACCGATTGACGGTATCCATCAACAAAGGGTAACGAACAAAATTTTTGCACTAAGATCGAAAAAGTTTTAAGTGCGTCAAATCTTACACGGATACAGAGGGAGTATGTTATTCAAGATAATGAATGTTATGCAACAGAAAAGTGGACATTACTGTGGGTTTTTTTACTATGAAAATGGACATCTCTATTATTGACAGAGTATTTTCTAATAATAGGACAAATGACATCCAACTTTCTCAAATACAACCAAATCGTTCAACTTTTTTAAAAATAACCCAAAAGCCAATTGAAGTGGCTTTTAAACACTAAAGTGAAAATCAAAAGCCACCCCAAGTGGCTTTGGAATTTTAGTGTCAGGTCTTTTTTTAAAAATATTCGTCCAAATTGTTTTTTAAAAAATAACAAATTTGATAATTTTAATTTTTTTAAAAAAACAAATTAAAAAATAAAAATATTATATACTTGAAAGCCGTTGGAATAATTTTTTTTTATAAAGCTTGAAAGCCATTTCAAATAGCTTTGGAACAATTGTTTTTTTCTTAAGTTGAAAGCCTTTTCAAATGGCCTTGAAACAATATTTTTTTTTTTTTTTTTTTGAAGTTGAACGCCATTTCAAATTGCTTTGGAACAATATATATTTTACAGATCTGTTGAACTGTTCAATCTAAAACGAACGGAATCTTTGAAAGAAATCAATGATGGGCACGAGTTTTGTATCGAGTCTAGAAAGAAGTTTGGAATAATTATGCAGAAGGCAACAACTCACGTGGTGAATTCATATTTCATACAATGTACTAACTGGTATATTTGATGTCAAAACTATATGAGTTCGACGCGGTAACAACTGGAAGGGAGCATAGTGGTTAAGGCGTCGCCTAGGCGTCCAGGCGATGAAAAAATAATACAGCGATGGGCGCCTTGTGGTGGAGCTGCTAAGGCGTGCGCCTTGAGACGCCTGGACAACGCCTTGGACGTCTTGGCGACGCCTTGAGATGCCATGATGCACGCCTTAGCAGCTCTGGCTCAATCAAAGTATTTTACAGTTCTGATCCATTAACTCATTAACCCATGACCCATCGATTACAAACCCATGACCCATCTCATCGATTAAAAACCAGGGAGAAAGGAAATAAAACCCTAAAAAACTTATTAGTAATTGGATAAGACACATCTTTATCATATTACATATTTGTGATGGTTGGGACTTTAGTTTGTATGTAGTATTTGTTGAATTCTTTATTTCTTTTACTAATTTTTAATATCAAGTGTTATGTTTTTGGATTGTTATTACTAAGTATTTACATAATTATTCTTTTAATGTTATTCCATAGTGTTATGTTTTGAGTTTTAATGTATATGAAATTTTATTTCCAATATACTTGTTAAGTAAAATAAATAATATATAAATTGCACATTGTAAACGACTTATCGTCATACGGACGACATGACGGTCGCCTTATCGCCTAGGCGTCCAGGCGATCGGCTACCGCCATGACTCGTCATGGCGCCATGACAACTATGGAAGGGAGGCAATATACAAGTTGTGCGATTGAACGAATGGTCTTGTTCATGCAGAAAGTGGAAAGCAAAACGATACCCTTGTTCTCATGTTATTTCGGCATGTATGAAGATATAAAAAGATGGGCGTCTGTATATTGCAGATCATCTCAAGAATGTACAATATGCAAAAATGTGGGAACCTAACTTCCAACCACTTATGCACCAAGATTATTGGACCTTGTCGTTACCAAATAATTGGGAAGCATTTGGGATTTTAATACCTAATGCAAATTTGAAGAGGACAAAGAGGTGGCACGACAAGAATCCACACAGAGATGGACATGTCCAATAGAGTTGTCCATTGTAGTGTGTGTGGACAGGAAGGACACAGAAAGCATAATAAAAATTGTAGTAAAGTACCATAACCTCGACGTCATTAATGTTATATGTGATGGAATTTATATGCGAACGAATGTAGTTTTGTACTATTTTTATCAATGTTTAAGTACATTTATTTTGCATTTAGTTTTATTAAATAAATAAATAAATTTCTAAATTGACGTTAAATAACTTTAGTATTTTTTTCAAATTTGATTTACAAAAAAAATTACAAATTAGAATGACAATCAGTTAACTAAAAAAATCACTTAAAAAATGGTTTCAAGATTCCAACGCCACTTCAAGTTGTGCCCCTTCAAGTGGCGTTCAATTGTTCCAAAGCCATTTAAAATGGCGTTCATTTGTTTTATAAAAAAATTTAAAAAAAAAATTGAGTCCAAAGCCAAGTTGACAATCCACTTTAAAAAATAACAAAATATTGTTCCAAAAGAAGTGGCGTTCAACTTCAAAAAATAAAAAAAATATTGTTCCAAAGCCATTTGAAATGGCTTTCAAGCTTTATAAATTTATTATCAAATTTGTTTTTTTTTAAAAAAAATAAAATTATCAAATTTGTTATTCTTAAAAAACAAATTTGGACGGATTTTTTATTTTTTTTTTTAAAAAGATCTGACAATAAAATTCCAAAGCCACTTGAAGTGGCTTTTGATTTTCACTTTCGTGTTTAAAAGCCATTTCAATTGGCTTTTGGGTATTTTTTGAAAAGTTGAACGTTTTAGCTGTATTTGAGAAAGTTGGATGTCATTTGTCCTATTATTAGAAAATTATCATAATTGATATGTTCAATTAATCCTAATACCACATCGACTACTCGATGAAAATGAAGAAGTGCAGGTTTTGCTCTTTTCCCTAAAAACACATATTCTATGTTGTATTTATCACAAAAACAAACCATCTCTTATCAGTGCTTTTCGACATCTAAAATACGTCCCGAAAATATTGAATTTGATAATCACCAGATCTGAGAATATAATAAAGCTTGTGAAATATCATAATCAAAAGCTGGTGCTCATACAACTGAATGGATCGATCAACCCAGATCAGAATCAAATAAGACACAATAATAATAATAATAATAATAATAATAATAATAATAATAATAATAATAATAATAATAATAATAATAATAATAAAGAATAAAAAAATAAATAACCTTGGCATAGTAATCCTTCCACACCCTGCGAGCGATCTGATGACCTCCCAAATCGAAAGCTTTAAACTTGATTTTCCCGATACTCAGCTCTTCCGATGTGGGATGCTGTGTCGGTTGATGCTGAACCAATCTCTGAAACCAAAATCAACCCAAAGATGAAAAATATTTTTCACATAACAATACCAATCAAAGAGATCAGAATACGATAAGAAAATAAAAACCTCGTCTTTGAGCATGTGAAGCAAAGTGGTTTTGCCGGCATTATCGAGTCCTAGAAACAAGATCTTAGCCTCTTTTTGCCATAATCCAAGAGAGGCTAACACGCCATAGAACCAATCCAGAAGAAACATCTTCTATAATCCGATGAGAGAGAAGGGGAAGGGAAAAGGGAGAGAGAGAGGGATTCCAAATCCAACAGATCTGGACTGAGTTTGGGAGTGAGAACTGAATTTCTGTCCTCACTGTGGTGAAGTGCACGGGTTAATGAATGTTTGGCTAATTTCACGGATAGGATACTCTTGTTAACTTTTCCGTATGCTAAAAATGTACAAATAAATAGAAAATTTTATTTAAATTACTTTTTTTTAAAAGTTTAATTAAAAGAATAACTATTAAAGTCCATCTACAAACAAATAATCAACTCTCACTTTTGGACAGAAAAAAAGAAAGAATAAAAAACTTAAATTAGAAAAAAAAAAAAAAACTTGAAATTTTCTTTGTGTTGTTTCTAAGTTTTTAATTGAAAAGAATTGAAAATTTTAAAAAAAAAATCTTGCGTTTTTGAGTTTCAATGATAAGAAAAAAAAATTATTACTTTTATAAATTTACCCTTCTATTAATTATAACCATTAAATCATTAATAAAAATATGCAAGATAAATTTAAACAAAGAAAAAATTCATATTCAAATACAAATATCTAAATACATTTCCTCTCCTTTTTACTTAATTTTTTAATAAAAATTTAATTAAATTTGCGATATATTCTTCTACAATTCTTTTAATTTTTTATCACACTTTATTCTATTCGTACAAGCTTATAAAAATTTAATGTGTATCGGTAAAAATATAATCTCTTTCTTTTCTAAATATATTTAAAATAAAATAAAAATACCTTTAGTTCAAAAACAAATATTGAACTTATTTTGTTTGTCTATTTCTGCATCAATGGATAATAATAGAATTGGAGGCCATAAATAAATATATACATGACCATATAATATCCGTGTCCGAACAAAAAATAAATAGTTTCCCTTTCTAGTCAGTATTGTGCATTAAGTTTAGTAGATAAAAATAAATTGAGGACATGAGTTGTAATTTAAAATTTATTATATTGAAAGTTGGCGATAATATGATAATTATAAAAATATTACTTATTCTAATTTCTTTTCCGTCCAAATCAGGCCAATTTTGAACGGAAAATTTGGCCGAAAAAGTGGTCAACTTTTTTTACCATTTCTTCTCTTTTCCGTTTATTAAAAAACTCAGAAATATAAAACTTAATCCATTTCTTTTCTTTTCTGTCCATTTTAAAACTCAGAAACAGAGCGTAAAGATTTCGATTCGGGATTCAATCTTATTAAACTAAAATCGAAAAAAAGGTTTTCCATCATAGACGATATTTTCAATTTTTTATAATAATAATAATAATAATAATAATAAAGGTTTCAATTTATAATAAAAATATGATAGAGAATTGTTAAATTCACAACACTTTTTGTTATTTTCACAACAAAAGTGTGAAAATAACAAAATAACAATTTGCAGTACTTTTATTGTGAAGATAACAAAAAGTGTTATGGATTTAACAATTTGCAATATGATAATATGACCCCTCATCAAAAATAAAAAAAAAATCACTATATATCTGCTGCGGGCTTGCGACTCTTGGAGAAAGCCTCCCCAATCCTTTGTTCTCTCTTGAGTCTCAGGTAAGGTATTTTATTCTGAACTGTGCAAGTTTTAGTTTTGACAGCTTAATGGCAAGGACTGGTCTTTGTGACTTTGATTGTTATATTTGTTCATGATTGTGTTTCTACCAGACTTGTGCTTTTGAGGTTCCAATGGATCAGTCATACTGTTGCCAAAGCATGCTGACCTTGTATTCTCTCCACTAGTTAAAATGAACCATTTTGTTTCGTGTTTGATTTTCATGTCAGAGGCTGCTTATGGGATTCGATTGATTTGTTATAAGAGAATCTTTGATGCCGACTTGTGCTTTCTGTTTATCCAGCTTATAACTCCCTCAATGAAGCGTCTTTCATTGATCGCTAAGAGGTTGGTTAATTCAATATCTAATTCGGGATCAGCCCTGTTTTTGGTGAATTAGGATTCTCTATTTCATGGTCCATAATTAAAATGTGTTGGAATGTGACATCATGATGATAATGATGATGAGAGAGATGATGACGGAAAACATACAAATAATAGAGAGAATCCTAGTCCGTCATTGATGTTGTCTTGTGGTATTAGGTGGTTTCCTTGTCATTTTCTTGAAATTTTCCACCATCTACTTAACTTTGTCTGGTTCCATTATTTTGCAAATACCAATAATACTAAACCAGGAACCCTCATATGCCTGGAATCTGTGCTTCCTTCCTCTTCTGTTGTAGAACCTAGGACTGTTGTCCAATTCAGATCTGGCAGTACTTGGACCGTAAAACATATGAAAGAAAACCCAAATTTTGTAATGAATAAGGCATTCAAGCATATTTTTGAATCAGATTTACATATATGCACGTCAATCACTCGGATCACTTGGCTATTTTTTTTTTCCTCCATCTTTCTAATGCTGTAAAGGATGATCACTACTTATTTTTTTCTACTGCGGGTTTGAAGGGATTCCATCAATAACCCCGTAGCACAAGTATATGCCATAGTGGCAAGATCCTAGCTTTCATGTCCAAAATGTTTTTGGTTCTTTGGTTGCTTCACCACCACTGTGGGGCACTTAACGTGTTTAGAGCACTAATCGCTCACACTTCCAAGAAGGGCCCTGCATATATATAAGGATTAATTATCCTCGATCCTAGCAATAACCAGTTAATTTGTGAATTTCTTGAATATAGGGCAGTATATACACGACAGCAGATCCTCTGTCCCCAAATTATCTGTCCTTTTATGTCCCTCTTTTTAAATTGTGACACCTAGTCTCTTACTTTAACATTAATTAATTCTAAAATTAAATAAAAAGATATGTATCAAAATTTAAATGGGAGACACACGAGGGACATATAGAGGATCTGCTCTCATATATACACACCTCTTGAGGAAGCCATAGTCATGGCTTCCCATAACTAAAATGTCTACTTCAAGTTTTTTAACAGCTGCACATATCACAACCTTGGCATCTCCAGTTCCAACTTTCTTCTCGACTTTGATCTGTAAATTCCCAAAAGTTTGTATTTGTCACCAGGTGATATATATATACACCCAACCAAGAAACCGAAGAAAATTTTATAGAAGAAATCTTAATATTTTGCTGGAAACATTAAATAATAATGTAGGGTTAGGGTTATACCTGTGGCATCTATGGAGGAATAAACGGGGGGAGGGGGTTTGACATAGAGAAGGAAGAGGGTAGTTTTGTTATTTTGGGGGAAAAGAATGCTGAGGCACCATGAGAGTGCATGCAATGCTCTCTTCACTTTCATCCACTGCTACTAATGTCCTCTTCTCATTCATCATCTTTCCTACTTCCATTAGTAACCTCAATGAACCAAAAAAAACTTGAGAGATAATATTGAGGCTTGGATTGAAGAATTGTTGATAAAATGAATCTGAGCTTTATGTTGGGGGGTCTCTTTATAAATGAAGAATTCTTGTGGAATTTGTATGTGGTGGGTGGGTGCGTGGGTGTGTGGGTGGGTGGGTGGGTGGGTGGGTGGGTGGTAAGCTGTTTCTGGTATCCAGTTTACATTTATGAGTGTGTCCAGTCTAGCTATTAGTTTAGAAGCACCCAGTTTGAGTAAATTAAGTCAAACTTAATTTAGTGAGTTATTCCTAATGATACTTTGATACAAAGCAAAGATCTCCTTTGCAGGCAGAAGATATGTTTGCATCCAATTGAAAAATACACTTGTATATATATCTACATAATGGGCCGCCGCTGCTGATCTTTTTTCCTTCTAATTACTTTATTATGACATGTAGCTGACCATTATCACTTGGAAGTAATCGAAAAAGTTCTGTCACACTCATACCCATACCCATACCCATACCCATACCCATACCCATCTATAAAAAACCAACAAGAAACTCTAAAGCATGAAGAAACTCAACTGGAAAGCCTAGATAGATAGATAGGTAGATGATTGTTGGGCCATGATATTTTATATAGTGGGCCGGATTGTTCGGGCCGAATTCTTTGGTGAATTCATCTGGTCATTTCTATTGGGCTTGGCAAGTTAGGCCAAGTCAATGGGTTATCTTTATTGGATCTTGAAAGTCTTGGGCCGGGTTCTTGGACCGACCCATTAGATGACTAAATATATACATTTTTGGGCTTTGACTGGTAATGATGAGAAAAGATAACAGTTGACTGTTATCTCTGCCATGCATTAAAGTGGATGAGATCTAGTCGGCCGGCGGTGGAGAACAGTGATGGGATGAAGCAGGTGAGCTACTTGTAGTCGGCTGAGATCACCAGTAGTGGGGGACTGTGTCAGATGGTAGTGGGTGGCACAAGAAATTGAACATGAGAGTATATGTATGCAAGGACATCACACAAGAAAAGGTAACTGATATTTTTCTCTTTCAATACACTAGATATTATTTCCCTCCATTGTTAACCTTGTGATCGCTTTGTCTTGACTCTCACGTCGAGATATATCCCCCAAATCGGTCAGGCGTCGAAGCTTTTGGTGTGTTGTCGTGTTTTATCGTGCGAGGATCGGACGTGTCTTACGTGATTGGAACGTATGAAAAGATCTTGGCGTTAACAATGATAATAATGTTCTTTCTAGATATGATTACATTTCCATCCAACATATCTACTAATAACTTGGCAAATTGGAGTCAATTCCTGGTCTGAGAAACATTGTTGAAGATGAAAAAATGAATCGATCAAAACCATGGGGGAGCAGACAAGGATATTGTTGCTGCTGTGAACGAAGAAATTGGATGAATTTTTACTTGAAGATAGACCTGGCAAAATTGGTCATAAAAATTGGACTTTGGAATTAACTTTTTAAGCTCATGAAAACTTGGGCCATTTTGGCCCAGCACATTGTGGTCCGCCCGCAGGTGAACAGGCCCACGGACTTTTTAAAAAAAATTAAACTAATACTCTCCTTGAGAATTGAACTCTGGAGTTCCCACACTCCTTAAACAAATTCTCAAACCAACTAAGCTACAAGATTTTTTTATTATAAAGTCACTTACTCGGAACTCCTACTAGCATAAACTATCCAAACCTTCATGCGAACTGAAAGTTCATGCTAAGATGAAGGAAGACCCACCAATTTAATGCTTATATATATATATATATATATATATATATATATATATATACGATCGTTCTCAACGATTTGAATTCGATTAACGGACGATCCATTTCTGAACAAACTGTATATATATATATAAACTATAGTGGAGTATATATGTGAGATCCCAAATTTTATGAAATAAAAGTATTCAATTTTTCTATTTTGATAAATAGTTAAATTGATAAAAGTTCAAAGTTAAGGGTGATATTTGAAAATTTTGCAAAGTAAGCAAGTTGTTATAAAATATTCATTGTGTCGGGAAATATTCGTTTGGTCGGGGAATATTCTTTTTGTCGGAGAATATTTGTGCGACGACACAATCATTAGTGGACCTCATGACAGAATAAGCTGCTTGGATATAGAAAGCAGCGAAATAATCTTTTATAAAAATAACTACGTGAAAGTTTTACCATTAGGCCGTTGAAATACCCGATGGTAAAAAATACGATGTCTGGCGTCGTTGCGTAGTAGCACACGATATTGATTATTGATGCTTACGTAAGAAGTCACTCAGTTATACTCAATTATTGTTATAGTAATTGATGCATCATATCTCTCATATTATTGATTCAATTATTGTCACAGTATCATCTGAATAATATTTTATATTATTAAATCAATAATTGAGACGACAAAGTTATTCATATTATTATTATTAGTAATATTGATAATGTCTAGAAGTTCTGTCAAGGAGAGGTTTGGTCACCTAATTGCGCGCCAATAAGGAGAAATTCTTATCGGAAAGCCCTCTCTTTCGTAGGAACGACCTTGTGACACCCCCAAAATAGGTCCATATGACCCATTATGAGTCGCCAGATATCATACTATAAAAATTAAATACAAACTTCATTTATACAACTGTTGAACTGTCGTGCAGAATATGACCATAGTTAAACTGTGAGTTTTAATACAAATATATGTAACTCTCGTGGTGCCTTGACCACAAGACCTTACAATGGTACCTTATATAATGGTACAGTCAATAACTATTTTAGAAATTAAAATATTTAGAAAATACTCAAGGAAACCTTTGTACATGGGAGGCCATGTGTCTAGGTTATGATAGATATCATATGTCCACAGAATTACACTTGGTTGACCCAAAAGTCCCCAAAGAAAAACAAGAAGATTACTATCATTTTCTTTCCAATGGTGAGTCTTCTCTTGATATATAATTATCTCCGTTGTCTCCAAGTGAAAATTATATTTCAAATAAACTCCAAGATTATATAGGTAGTGCTCGTAGATATACTCAGCAAGTGAATGTGCACAACCCTGTCTTATGATAATACGAGTTTGTATGTCATTAGACATCTTGTATGATAGTGGCCAAACACCCTTCCAAAGTTTGGTTCACCTCACCCTATTCTGTTCACCAAAATTAAATATCAAATGACGTATACAATACGACACACTTATCTAAAGTTCTCAATAAAATTATTTTCATACTATTTAGGGAGAACCTCAACAGCTATAGACCATCGTTCTATTCTCCTGTTACCCCCATTCGACCCAAATTAAACTCTTATTACACGAAAGGAATTGTGAAGCAAAAAGAGTGAGCACAACTAGCCCAATAAAAGAATATCATGACTAAAGATAATTAAATTATCAATAGCCTTCATCAAGAATAAATCGAGATTTAGAACATATGGTAGATGATAAAACTTTTCAACCATAGTTGCAATGAACGAAGCGATCCATTAGAAGAGTCAAATAGACCATCGTGTCATTATCTTATCCATGTTAAAAAGTCTACCAATAATGTTTTATCCTGTAACATCAATCAATAATTCATGTCCACAATCATATGAATAACTCATAATCATAATTGTGATTATAAATTCCTCTTCGCACCTGGATTTAAGATAATTTTCATCACCTATCTTCACCAAACATCAAAAATCATGGTTATACCAAATCACAATTCCTGCCCATAATCATACTAATAAATTCATCTTTACACTACGGCCAAAGATGTTCATTAACAATTCATCTTTGCACTACAGGCCAAAGACATACAACTGTAATTTAGAAGAGTCAAGTAGAGCATGATATCTACTATCTTTTACGAATTAAAAATGTATAATCAATATTTTATCACTGAGACTCAACTTAATAAATAATCCACATCATCGAATAATCCCTGCACTACGGCTAAGGATATTCATGTAATCATCAATGGTCATGATTATGTCGAATAATTCCTGGTTATAATCATACCAATAACTGTCCATCAATGCACTACGGGAGAATGAGAACTTTTACCACATCATCTATAACATTACGGGTCATGATTATACCGAACGATCCCTGGTCATAATCATACCAATAAACAGTTCATCTATGCATATAAGCCAAAGATACTCATCAATCATTAGTTCATATTTGCACGTAAGCCAAAGATATACAACTGTAAAACCAATAATCAACAGTCCATCTTTTCACGTAAGCCAAAGATATACAACTGTAAAACCAATAATCAACAGTCCATCTTTGCACGTAAGCCAAAGATATACAACTTTAAAACCAATAATCAACAGTCCATTTATGCACGTAAGCCAAAGATGACTTTCATCACAATATAAGCGTGAGGATGATGACAATGATATAAGAATTAATCAAACGAAAACAAGGATAAATATTAAAGACTTTAAATTTATCCAAATATTATCAATCACTTAATAAACTCATAATCTAATATTATTAATATTATAACAATATTTTAATCACTTCTTAAACTTATAAACAATTTATTTTAATTGTTTACACTTTATCAAATAATGCATTTAATCATTTAAAAATGCCATACTCATAAGATTTCATCACCAATGATCAAATCCCTCATTAAAAATCTGCATAAACTTTATGTAGAATTTCCAAGCCATAAAATCCTATTTACCAATTTTCTAACTTTACATAACATATTTAATTCATATGTCCGTAACTAAACTATTTTCATGAAAAATACCAAATCAGTCTCAAAAATTATTCTTTGCTGGAATTTAGCAGAATATAGTCCCATATTGAACATATGTTTTTCTCGGAATTTCTAAAATTTATTTACTATTTTTCATATGGCCAAAACTGCCGAATAGTTAGACATTTATCATAAACTGTACTTTTGTCCAAAAATTCTGAATTTTACAGGGTATACTCCTGTTATATACATGTACTCCTAATAAATATTTTTACCAATTTTGGAGTTAACTACAAGGAGTTATAAGGGTTTACTTTTAAAATAGTCTTTTCCCATAAAATTCATAACTCCTAATCTATACATCCAAAAATCACCATTTTTTGATACAATCTAGAAAACTCAACAAACTATCATTTCAAATTTTTCTAGAATTTTTGAGGGACAGAAAAATTATGAAACTGCAGATGGATTTTCACCCGCCATTCGGTAATCCACGTAGACAGATCATTTCCACAGTTTAATAAGGAATGAATACGAATGATCATTCACCATGCATGTGGTAATCCACATGTATGTGTTATTCCAATGAATAATAAAGAATGAAATAACGAAAGAATTCACCATGCATGCGATAGGCCGCAAGACGCAGTTATTCAGACAGAATAATAAATAATGGAACTAGGTCAAATGCGTAATCCGCATGCAGACAAGATATTCCAATGAATAATAAAGAATGGAATAACGAAAAATTCACCACGCGCGACGATAGGCCGCCGCAGACGGTTATTCCAACGAGAATAATAAAGAATGGAACCGGTCATGCGTAATCCGCATGACGGGATGTTCCAACAGAATAATAAAGAATGTAATAATGTAAGAATTTCACCGTGTATGCGGTGATTGGCATAGACAAGTTATTCCAACATAATAATAAAGAATTGAATAATGTAAGAATTTTACCATGTATAAAGATTACAGATGTAGGCGGAGTTATTCCACATAATAATAAAGAATGGAATAACGTAAGAATTTCATCATGTATGCAAGATTAGATATTATGAAGCGAGTTATTCCAACATAATAATAAAGAATGGAATAACAGAAGAATTTCACCATGTATACCGTAGTCCGCGTATACAGGTTATTTCAACAGAATAATAAGGAATGGAATAACAATAGATCTCTTCATGAATACGAAAGAAATAATGTCCCTTACTATAATAATAATAATAATATCCCTTACCTCAGAAGAAGACTGGATACTGGAATAGTGAGGTAGCAGACTTCTCTTCTTCTTTCTCTCTATAATTTTTCTCTATAATAATTGATCTAAAGCTTTAGTGAATTGGTGAGAAATGAAGGAAGAATGAGCTTCTATTTATAGGAAAATATAATTTCGATAATTGCATGTTTTGGGGCTCAAAATATTACCATATAATACCTTCCTCTTTTCTTTTTTTTTGCAAGTATTATTAAACTTGCACCACCTTTCCTAATAGTAAATAATGTGAATCAATAGTTCAATCATGTGAATCAATAGTTATAATCATGTGAATTAATAGCAATTAATTGTTCATTTATCTGATTAATTACCCGACTGGTCAGTATAACTTCCAGACATCAATTAATATCAAAATAAATATCAATTTCTACTAACAGTAATAATCCCAACACAATGGAAATATTTTTCTCAACAATTTCTTTTTTAAATTTCGAAGTTTGACTTTTTCTGAAAAAGTCAACTGTTGACTTTTTTGACCAAAAAGTCAACCCCGACAAATTTTGTGTTTATAGTCTATTTCTACTAATTTTATCGTTCCGGACTCAAATATCACGTCCGTATCTTCAAATTCAACTCCGAACTCAAATTTGATTTTTAATAACATTCATCATTAATATTATAACTCACAATATTTAACAACCGTGTCGTTCCTGTGAAAGAGGGCTTTTCGATAAGGATTTCTCCTTATTGACGCCGCAATTAGGTGACCAAACCTCTCCTTAATGTAACTTCTAGACATTGTCAATATTGCAAATAATAATATGAATAACTTTGTTGTCTCAATTATTGATTTAATAATATATAAAATATTATTTAGATGATCTTTGTGACAATAATTGAATCAACAATATAAGAGATATGATCGTGAATTCTCAGTAGCAATAATTGAGAATAACCGAGTGACTTCTCACGTAAGCATCAATAATCAATCTTGTGTTACTACTATGCAACCACGTGTATTCTTTGCTTTTTTACTACCGGGTAGTTCAACAGCTTTTAACGGTAACACTTTCGTAGTTATTTTTATAAAATGATAATTACATGCGTTTTAACTATGACAATACTTCCGTTGTGGGGTTCACCAATGATTGTTGCGACGCCCCAAAAAATAGGTATACATCACCTATTCTGAGTCGCCAAATACATGGTACAAAAATACAAATACAACTTAATAATACAATTGTCGTGTAAAATACGACAAAACATAAACTAAGAGTTTTAATAAGAATATTGTCATTTAGACAATATCCACACTCAATGGAGTCCTCATTACATTTATTATCACACTATTTAACGTAATAGTGAGGACTACTAATCTTATCATCTCGACCGTCTACTCCGCTTCCCACTTCGTCTCAAATATATTCTCATTTCACAAGAGAACAGTGAATGAAAGGGTGAGCTCAACTAGCCCAGTAAGAAATATTATGACTAAGATAATGCAGAATAAATTATCATTAGTCTTCAACAATGTTAAACTGATAAAATACAATAGACATCAAGTTTAACTACAGCGGAACAAACAATCCATTAGAAGAGTTAAGTAAAGAATAAAATCTACTATCTTCTATGATTTAAAATATTTTCATCAATTTTTATTGCTGAGACTCAGCTTAATAAATAAACCACATCATCGAATCATCCCTGCACTACGCGCCAAGGATATTCTTTAAATCATCAATGGTCATGACTATACCGAATATTCCCTGGTCATAATCATACCAAGTCCATCTCTGCACGTAAGCCAAAGATATACAACCATAAAACCAATAATTAACAATCCATCTTTGCACGTAAGTCAAAGATATATAATTCAATAAACAACAGTCCATCTTCGCACGTAAGCCAAAGATAACTTTCATCACCATATAAGCATGAGGATGATGACAATGATATAAGCATTAATCAAACTAAAACAAGGATAAATATTAAAGACTTTAAATTTATCCAAATATTATCAATCACTTAATAAACTAATGATCTAATATTATTAATATTATAACAATATTTTAATCACCTCTAAACTTATAAATAATTTATTTCAATTGTTTACACTTTACCAAATAATGCATTTAATCATTCAAAGAATGTCATACTCATAAGATTTCATCACCAATGATCAAAACCCTTATCAACAATCTACATATACCTTATATAGGATTTTCAAGCCATAAAATCCTATTTTCCAACTTCGTTACTTCACATAACATATTTAACTCATATGTTCGTAACTAAACTATTTTCATAAAAAATACCAAATCAGTCCCAAAAATATTTCTTTTCTGGGATTTAGCATAATATAGTCGCATAAAGAACATATATTTTTCTCGAATTTTAAAATTCATTTACTATTTTTCAAAAATTAATTTCCAATTAATTCCTTCTTAAATTAGCTACCTCAAGTTTAACTCCAAAATTCCTAAATCTTGGCAGAATCTTACATGTTGTTAACGTGAGCTTCCAGTTTTAAATTTCATGGTCATCTGAGTTATAGAACTCCTAAGTTATAGTATTTTTTATCGAAAAACCTAAATATTGAAATGGTCATAACTTGCTCATTTTAAGTCTGAATGAGCTCATTTTTGGACAGGAGGTTCTTTATACCATATACTTTCATGTCCCAAAAGGCCAGAATTTTTCTCTCACAATTTAAGTGGCCAAAAAATTTCTTCTAAAATCTGGACAATAGCATTTTGATAATTTCCAACTTTTTGACTCTTTTGCTAAAATCACCCACACGAAAATCTACAACATCTTTTCCAGTGATTCCACTTGGAGATGCTACAAAACTCATAGATCTAACTCTAGAACTTGACCACACTCAAAAATTCAAAATATATTAGGAGATATGATCGATTGAATTTCATGTTCCATTTTCACCAAAATCTGATTTTCAACCCTTTGTGATTTCTAAGAAACTTTCATGTTTTCACATAATAACCAACATAACTCATTATAACACTTATTAATTCTTCATATACCCATGATTTTCATCAGTCCAATGCTTTTATTATGACTCTCATCATAATCAACGTAACCAGATCATTTCCACAATTTAATAAGGAATGAATATAAAGGATCATTCACCATGTATGTGGTAATCCACATGTATGCGAGTTATTCCAACGAGAATAATAAAGAATAGAATAATGTAAGAATTCATCATGCATGCGATAGAGACCGCATGCATGAGTTATTCCCAACATAATAATAAATAATGGAATCAGTCCCAGGTCGAACGCACGCCTGTGATATATTTCGACGTAATAATAAATGCGAATAATAAATAATGGAACCAGTCCCAAGTAAACGCGCATGACAGGATATTCCAACGGAATAATAAATGTGAAATAATAAATAATGGAACCCGTTCGGCGTAAAAGCGCATGCATGTGAGGATATTAAAGCGTAATAATAAAGAATGAAATAACAATGAGAATTTCACCACGTATGCAATGATTGCGATAAAACAAAAGTTATTCCAATGAGAATAATAAAGAAGCGGAACCAGTCAAAGAAATTACACCTAAGTGGATATTCCAATGTAATAATAAAGAATGGAATAATAGAAGAATTTTACCATGTATTCGATATTTCGTAAACAAAGTTATCCCAACATAATAATACGAATGGAATAATGAGAAGAATTTCACCATGTATGCAGATTGTGCATAAACAAAGTTATCCCAACATAATAATACAAAATGGAATAATAGAAAAATTTCACCATGTATGCGGTATTGATAAAAGCGAGTTATTCCAACATAATAATGAAGAATGGAATAACAACTCTTACAAGTATTGAAAGAAGTAATTCTCTTCATGAATACGAAAGAATAATACCCTTACAGTACAACAAATAATATCCCTTACCTTAGAATAAAAAGTTGAATCTTTTGGGTAGAGAGTAATGAGACTTTCTTCTTCTTTCTCTCTATAATAAATGCTCTATAGCTTTAGTGAATTGGTGAGAAATGAAGGAAGAATGAGCTTCTATTTATAGAAAAATATAGTTTTGATAATTGCACGTTTTGGGGCTCGAAATATTAAAGTACAATACCTCCAACTTTTCTTTTATTTTTAATTCAGTCATTCAAGTATTATCAAACTTGCACCACCTCCCCTAATAGTAAATCATGTGAATCAATAGTAAATCATGTGACTCAATAGTTCTAAACATGTGAAAAAATCAATTATAGTATAGTACCTCCATCTATACCTCTATTTTTAACTTAGTCGTGCAAGTACAATCAATCTTGCACCAACTCCCCTAATAGTAAGTGAATGTGACTCAATAATACACACATGTAAACAAATAGTTATACGGGCATTTGAATTAGTAGCAATTAATTGTTCATTTATCCGATAAATTACCCGATTTATCAATATAACCCCCAAACATCAATTATCATCGGAATAGATGTCGATTTCAACTAACACCAATAATCTCAACACAATGGAACTATCAAATTCATCTTTAATCAACACGAACTTATTCATCATTAATATTATAACTCACAATATTTAACAACCAGGTCGTTCCCAGGAAAGAGGGGGCTTTCCGATAAGGATTTCTCCTTATTGACGCGCAATTAGGTGACCAAACCTCTCCTTGACAGAACTTCTAGACATTATCAATATTACTAATAATAATATGAATAACTTTTGTCGTCTCAATTATTGATTTAATAATATAAAATATTATGCAGATGATACTGTGACAATAATCGAATCAATAATATGAGAGATATGATGCGGAATTATCATAGTAATAATTGAGTATAACGAAAGTGACTTATCAAGTAAGCATCAATAACCAATACCTTGTGTTATTATGCAACCACGCCAGACATCGTTTTTTTTACTACTAGGATAGTTCAACAGTTTTAACGATAACACTTCAACAGTTATTTTTATAAAAATAATTACGTCATTTTATTACTACTACGAAAATACTTCCGTTGTGGGTTCACCAATTGTTGTGTCATAAATATTTGATATTCTCCGACAAAAAGAATATTTCCCGACCAATCGAATATTATAAAATCACTTGCTTACTTTGCAAAATTTATAAATACTACCCACAACTATAACATTATATCAAATCCATACCATAATATTAAAAAAAATATTTTGAGAAATTTAAATCTTTATTCAAAAAATTTAGGATTTTACAATTGTGCCGTCGTACGAATATTCCCTGTTAAAATGAATATTCCCCGACCAATCGAATATTATTTAACCACTTGCTTACTTTGTAAATTTTTTTAAATATCACCCTTAACTTTAACCTTTATCAATTTAACCATTTACTAAATAGAATAATTATAAGAAAATTGAATACTTTTATTTTCATAAAATTCGGGGTCTCACAGACCTGGTTGCTAAATATTGTGAGTTATAATATTAATGATGAATAAGTTCGTGTTGATTACAGATGAAATTGATAGTTCCATTGTGTTGGGATTATTAGTGTTAGTGGAAATCGACATTTATTTCGATAATAATTGATGTCTGGAAGTTATACTGACTAATCGGGTAATTAATCGGATAAATAAGTAATTAATTACTATTAATTCACATGCTTATAACTATTTGTTCACATGTGTGTACTATTGATTCATATTCATGTACTATTAGGGGAGGTGGTGCAAGATTGATAATACTTGCATGACTAAGTTAAAAATGAAGGTATAGATGGAGGTACTATATACTGTAATTCGTATTTTCACATGTATAGAACTATTAATTCACATGATTGAACTATTAATTCACATGATGTACTATTAGGGGAGGTGGTGCAAGTTTGATAATACTTGCAGGACTAAATTAAAAATGAAGGAAAAGATAAAGGTATTGTACTGTAATATTTCGAGCCCCAAAACGTGCAATTATCGAAACTATATTTTTCTATAAATAGAAGCTCATTCTTCCTTCATTCTCACGAATTCACTAAGTCTCACAAGAGCAATTACAGAGAGAGAAGCTATAGAGAGAGAATCTATAGAGAGAATGAAAAAGAGTAGTCTGCTACTTCACTACTCCAGTATTCAGTCTTCTTCCGAGGTAAGGTGTATTATTTATTTCATATTCTAAAGAGATATTATTTTTCGTATTCGTATAAATATTATTTTGTTCAATATTCATAAAGGATATTATCTTCGTTCAATATTCGTAGAAATATTATCTTCGTTAAATATTCGTTGGAATATTATTTCTGTTCAAGGGATGTTATTTTTGTTTAATATTCGCTGAAAATAATATTTTCTTTCATACTTTGTAGTATGTAAGTAATATTATTTCGTTTCAGATTTTGAATTTTATACTCATTTTTGTTGAAGTTTTGACTTTCATACTCCACGAAATTAGTAGAATATCCTCGATATTTGCGCTTCATCCAGTATCTTTTCATGGAAATATTATTCTGAGCTTTATTGACAATTATTGATCTTTTCATGACAGAATACTATTTATGAGTTACTATTTATGGGTTACTATTCACCCGGTTACTATTCACTCAAATATTATTCACTCAGGTATTCAGGACACTTTTCATGCCGGAGTACTATTTATGAGTTACT
The DNA here is from genome assembly GCA_020205605.1 of Panax ginseng. Classification (NCBI taxonomy): domain Eukaryota; kingdom Viridiplantae; phylum Streptophyta; class Magnoliopsida; order Apiales; family Araliaceae; genus Panax; species Panax ginseng. The sequence goes on along the minus strand of CM035131.1, from coordinate 4,290,444 downwards.
ATTCACCCGAATATTATTCACTCGGGTATTTGGGGTACTTTTTGTGTCAGAATACTATTCACGAGTTACTATTCACAGGTTATTATTCACCCGGTTACTATTTACTCTAGTATTATTCACTCGGGTATTTGGGACACTTTTCAATGCCGGGTACTATTTATTCACGTACTATTCTCAAGTACTATTCACGAGGATACTATTCACGGGTATTATTCACCTAAAAATATATTTCTTTTCTCATCCAAATTATTTTTGGTACATGAATATTATTCTTAAATTTTACTCTACAAAGCAATGATCGTGTTGACAATTTGGATATTTTTAAACTCGGATAAATTTAAAGTCTTTAATATTTATCCTTGATTTCGCTTGATTAATGCTTATATCATTGTCATCATCATCATGCTTATATTGTGATGAAAGTCATCTTTGGCTTACGTGCATAGATGGGACTATTGATTATTGGTTTTACTGATTGTATATTTTTGCTTACGTGCGTAGATGGACTGTTGATTATTGATTTTACAGTTGTATATCTTTAGCTTACGTGCAAAGATGGACTGTTGATTATTGGTTTTATAGTTGTATATCTTTGGCTTACGTGCAAAGATGGACAGGTATATGACATGATCATAACCACTAGTGATAATAACGAATATCCTTGGCCCGAAGTGCATGGATAATTCGATGATGTGAAATGGCGGATCATGACCATTAGTTAACAATTGAATGTCTTTGGCGTAGTAGTCTTGATCGACACACAATTGTTTGGTATGATCATGACCATTGGTTTTATAGTTGAATATATTTGGCTCGTAGTGCAAAGGTAGACAACTGATTGGTATGATCATTGTTATTACATTTGAATATCTTTAGCCTTTGAGGTAAGGATATTGAGTAAACATTCTATTAAGCATTTGTGGCAAGGAGAAACTGTTGATTTACATGATTATAAATATGAATTGTGGTTTTAACTATAATCTTTGGTGGTTCAGGTGAAGAGAGGTGATGCTAGTTCTTTTTGTCTTGGGTATAACAAAGAACTGTTGTTGATTATTATAAGAATAAAATATTAACGATGGACTTTTAATCTAGAAGAGATAGTAGACATTATGTTCTACTTTACTCTTCTAATGGATTGCTTATTCCACTGTAGTTAAACTTGATGTTTATTATATTTATCAGTTTAACATTGTTGAAGGCTAAGGATAATTTATTCTGCATTATCTTAGTCATAATATTTCTTACTGGGCTAGTTGAACTCACCCTTTTCTTTCATTGTTCTCTTCACGAAATGAGAATATAGCTGGGACTAGTCGGGGAATGGAGTGATGGTCCAGGATAAGTGGCTTTAGTAGTCCTCACTATTCTATGAAATAGTGTGATAATAATTGTAATGAGGACTCCATTGAGTGTGGATATTGTTTAGAAGACGATATTCGTGTTTAAACTCTCAGCTATGTTTTGTCGTATTTTGCACGACAGTTGTATAATTAAGTTTCTAGTTGAGTTCTGTACCATGTATCTGGCGACTCAAAATAGGTGATGTATACCTGTTTTGGGGGCGTCACAGTTGGTATCAAAGCTTAGGGATATGATCCCTGGCTGAGATGTGAGATTAGAACTAGGAGGGGAGAGACGGGTTAATCTTTCGCTAGTATTACCTACCTAAGTTATTTGTTATTTAATTGGTCGGTCAGAATATAGGGGTATATTGTGGTATGTCAATTAACCCTTATTTTGAATCTATATTCTAGAATGATATCTGAAATATAGGAGATGATAAATGGGAAAATCATGATAGAGAGGAAATAACCGGAAAGGTACAATCCGAAAAGAAAGCAAGGTATTCTCACCTATTCGAACTACCAGGTACGTAAATTTCGAGGGCGAAATTTCATAAGGAGGGGAGATTGTGAGATCCCAAATTTTATGAAATAAAAGTATTTAATTTTTCTATTTTGATAAATAGTTAAATTGATAAAAGTTTAAAGTTAAGGGTGATATTTGAAAATTTTTTAAAGTACGCAAGTTATTATAAAATATTCGTTGTGTCAGAAATATTCGTTTGGTCGGGAAATATTCTTTTTGTCGGAGAATATTAAATGCATTTACACAATCATTAGTGGACCCATATAATGGAATAATAATCGGGATATAGAAAACGCTATTGAAATAATCTTTTTATAAAAATAACGACGAAAGTTTTATCATTAGACTGTTGAAATACCCGATGGTAAAAGTACAGTAATACGCGTCGCTGCAAAGTAACACACGGTATTGATTATTGATGCTTACGTAAGAAGTGACTCAGTTATACTCAATTATTGCTACAGTAATTGCGGCATCATATCTCTCATATTATTGATTCAATTATTGTCACAGTATCATCTGCATAATATTTTATATTATTAAATCAATAATTGAGACGACAAAGTTATTCATATTATTATTTGCAATATTGACAATGTCTAGAAGTTCTGTCAAGGAGAGGTTTGGTCACCTAATTGGGCGCCAATAAGGAGAAATCCTTATCGGAAAGCCCCCTCTTTCCTGGGAACGACTTGGTTGCTAAATATTGTATAATATTAATGATGAATAAATTCGTGTTGATTAAAGATAAAATTGATAGTTCCATTGTGTTGGGATTATTAGTGTTAGTGGAAATCGACATTTATTTCGATAATAATTGATGTCTGGAAGTTATACTGACCAATCGGATAATTAATCAGATAAATGAGCAATTAATTGCTATTAATTCACATGTTTATAACTATTTGTTCACATGTGTGTACTATTGATTCATATTCATGTACTATTAGTGGAGGTGGTGCAAGATTGATAATACTTGCATGACTAAGTTAAAAATGGAGGTATAGATGAAGGTACTATACTGTAATTCGTATTTTCACATGTATAGAACTATTAATTCACATGATGTACTATTAGGGGAGGTGGTGCAAGTTTGATAATACCTGCAGGACTAAATTAAAAATGAAAGAAAAGAAGAAGGTATTGTACTGTAATATTTCGAGCCCCAAAATGTGCAATTATCGAAACTATATTTTTCTATAAATAGAAGCTCATTCTTCATTCATTCTCACGAATTCACTAAGTCTCACAAGAGCAATTACAGAGAGAGAATCTATAGAGAGAATGAAGAAGAGTAGTCTTCTACTTTACTACTCCAGTATCTAGTCTTCTTCCGAGGTAAGGGGTATTATTTATTTCATATTCTGAAGAGATATTATTTTTCGTATTCGTATGAATATTATTTTGTTCAATATTCATAAAGGATATTATCTTCGTTCAATATTCGTAGGAATATTATCTTCGTTAAATATTCGTTGGAATATTATTTCCGTTCAAGGGATGTTATTTTTGTTTAATATTCGCTTAAAATAATATTTTCTTCCATACTCTGTAGTATGTAAGTAATATTATTTCGTTTTAGATTTTGAATTTTATATTCATTGTTTTTGAAGTTTTGACTTCCATACTCCATGAAATTAGTAGAATATCCTTGATATTTGAGCTTCATCCAGTCTCTTTTCATGGAAATATTATTCTGAGCTTTGTTGATAATTATTAATCTTTTCATGACGGAATACTATTCATGAGTTACTATTTACAAAAGTTATTATTCACCCGCATTATTATTTACTCAAATATTATTCACTTTCGGGTATTGAGGCACTTTTCAATGCCGAGTACTATTCACGAGTTACTATTCAGAGTTCTTATTCACCCAATTTCTATTCAATTCAATATTATTCACTTTCGGGTATTTGGGGTACTTTTTATGCCTAATACTATTCACGAGAGTTACTATTCACGGGTTACTATTCACCTCTGCTACTATTTACTCTAAGATTATTCACTCCGGGTATTTGGGACACTTTTTCATGCCGGGTACTATTCATGAGGTACTATTCCTGAAGTACTATTCACAGGATACTATTCACGGGGTATTATTCACCTAAAAAATATATTTCTTTTCTGTCCAAATTATTTTTGGTACATGAATATTATTCTTAAATTTTACTCCACAAAGCAGTATCATGTTGACAATTTGGATATTTTTAAACTCTGGATAAATTTAGTCTTTAATATTTATCCTTGATTTCGTTTGATTAATGTTTATATCATTGTCGTCATCATCATGCTTATATTGTGATGAAAGTCATCTTTGGCTTACGTACATAGATGGACTGTTGATTATTGGTTTTACAGTTGTATATTTTTGGCTTAAGTGCATAGATGGACTGTTGATTATTGGTTTTATAGTTGTATATCTTTAGCTTACGTGAAAATATGGACCGTTTATTATTGGTTTTATAGTTATATATCTTTGGCTTACGTGCAAACATGGATAAAGCGTGTATGATACGATCATAACCATCGGTGATAATAACGAATATCCTTGGCCCATAAAGCATGGATAATTCGATGATGTGATTGACGGATCATGACCATTAGTTAACAGTTGAATGTCTTTGGCCGTAGTGCAATCGGCTGCATAAATTGTTTGGTATGATCATGACCATTGGTTTTATAGTTGAATATATTTGGCTCGTAGTGCAAAGGTAGACAACTGATTGGTATGATCATTGTTATTACATTTGAATATCTTTAGCCTTTGGGGTAAGGATATTGAGTAAACATTCTATTAAGCCTTTGTGGCAAGGAGAAACTGTTGATTACATGATTATAAATATGAATTGTGGATTTAACTATAATCTTTAGTGGTTCAGGTGAAGACAGGCGATGATAGTTCTTTTTTTCTTGGGTATAACAAAGAACTATTGTTGAGTATTACAAGAATGAAATATTAACGATGGACTTTTAATCTAGAAGAGATAGTAGACATTATGTTCTACTTGACTCTTCTAATGGATTACTTATTTCGCTGCAGTTAAACTTGATGTTTATTGTATTTTATCAGTTTAACACTGTTGAAGGCTAAGGATAATTTATTCTGCATTATATTAGTCATAATATTTCTTACTGGGCTAGTTGAGCTCACCCTTTTCTTTTATTGTTCTCTTCAGGAAATGAGAATATAGTTGGGACGAGTCGGAGAATGGAGTGATGGTCCAGGATAAGTGGCTTTAGTAATCTTCACTATTCTATGAAATAGTGAGATAATAATTGTAATTAGGACTCCATTGAGTGTGGATATTGTCTAGAAGGCAATATTCGTATTTAAACTCTCAGCAATGTTTTGTCGTATTTTGCACGACAGTTGTATAATTAAGTTTGTAGTTGAGTTATGTACCATGTATCTGGCGACTCAGAATGGGTGATGTATACCTGTTTTGGGGGCTTTACAATATATGTATATGTATGTTATATATTTAACACACGTTAATTTCTCATTATTAATGATTGTTAGATCATTTATACTATTTAATTCATCCCATGTCGCCAAAAAATGAGATGATCAGTTATGTTTTTTTACAATTTATTTGTTATCTTAAAAAAAAAAATTGCGCCTACGCTAATAAGTAGTCTTGGATTATGATTTTTACAAAGGCTATGTTTGTTTACCTGTTTAGAGTATGGGAATGGGATTGAACCCTTCATTCCATTTTGAATAATAATAATATATTTATTTATTTATTTTTGTCATTTTCAGATAATCCCTATTTGACTAATTTTTAAATTTTATATGAGATTTATCAAAGAGTGCATTAAATTTAATCTTCCGCCTAACTTGATAACTTTTAAATATATATATCGAGTTAAGTCTTACTAAAAGTAATCTTTTACTTCTATATTTTAAAATATAAGAAAAGAAAAGTTTTTATCTCCATTAACCATAAATTATTACAATTCAATATATATATATATAGATTAACTACAAAAAATTACATATATTTTATTTATATGTAGAGACATCTCTAAAAATAATAAGTCTAGATAAATGAGTATTTTTCAACCTTGTATACTTATTATATAAAATTAATTTGCAAAACTCATGTTTTCTTACCTTAGCTAAGAAAGAGTTTGGATTTTGGGTATTTCTAAAATTTATTTTGCTCATTTATTTTGAAACAAAATGAGAAAATATTTTTCTCATGTATTTTGACAGTGAAGGAGTATTATATTGTTTTTGTTTTTCCTTGAATATTAAAAGTTTCAATTTCCGGTTACAATTTAAGTTAAGGTATATAGTGACTTCAAAATAAAAATCCTTGTAGCTCAGCTAGTTTGAGCATTTGTTTAAGGAGTGGGGAGGTTTAGAGTTTGATTCTCAAAAAGAGCATTGTTTTGTTAAAAAAAACGATCGCGGGCTGGCCCGATCCGGTATAACCCGGGCCACGGGCCTCATATTTTCAGCCCACAAAAATTGGGCCATTTTGGTTCACCCTAAATTTGGCCCGGCCAGTTTGGGTTGGCCCGCCCGTTTTCCAGGTCTACTTGAAGATATATTATTGAATGGGGTTCAGGATCGATTAACACTCTTTTTTTGAGTTTTAAAATGGACAAAAAAATAGATAGATGGAAAATTTTAGTTTTCTTTCCAATTTATATGTTTTTGAGTTTCTTAATAAATAAAAAAAAGAAGATGGATAAAAAACTTACCACCTTTTTTTTGTCAAATTTTTCATTCAAAATTGGCCTGATTTGGACGAAAAAGAAATTAGAATAAATAATATTTTATAATTCTCATATATTAGCCTCAACTTTTAATATAATAAATTTTAAATTACAATCCACATCCTCAATTTTTTTTATTTACTAAACCTAAGTTGATAAAGAGAATGAGACTTTTTGGTGCAAACGATTTATTTGTTGTTGCGAACAAGTTCTCAGACTGAAGCAAACGATTCAGGTGCATGTCTTTGTTTATTTACTTAACCTTCTCTTGAATATCGGTTTTTTGTTGCAATTTCCTTGTGAAGACTTCATATCGAGTATAAGTTATCATTAGTGTAATAATTTTCCTTTTCTGAATCTTAAATAGTAGATTGCAGTTAAACATATTATTATTAGTAGCTTGAATGTTTTTTGCAAATATGTTATTTAAATTATTTACAATGTACATATTTAAAATAGGGCATTTTATTGTAGTTATAATTGCTATGCCTATCAGACCATGTTTCAAACTAACTTATTACTATTAGATTGTCTCTATATAGATAGTCTATTTATAATTTTGTAAACAAAAATATGAATTTACTATTATTGTTTTATGCCCATTTGTTGTAGTGTATTTAACTTTGAAACTCATTCAGTTTTATTTACTGAATAGATGGACAATCAGGAGAGTAAATTTAGAGATTTTATGATTTGATGACATTTTCAAGTAAGATTGATTTTGTCCCTCATAGTTCAATATATCAAATGTCGTATGACTAGAACTTATGGGAATATACCTAGTAAAGAAATAACTGAAATAAAAAAAAGTAAGAGATGAATTGCTGTAAGACCCCAACTTTCATGAATAAAAATTAATTTTTCTTAAAATATATTTTTGAATATTATGGTATGGATTTGATATAATGTTATAGTCGTGGGTAATATTTACAAATTTTACAAAGTAAGTAAGTTGATATAAAATATTCGATTGGTCGGAAAATATTAGTTTTAACATGGAATATTCGTACGACGACACAATCATTGGTGGACCCCACAACAGAATTATTGTCGGAGTTAGAAAAAAATAGAAATATCTTTTTATAAAAATAATGGCGAAATTTTACCGTTAACTGTTGAAAGATCCGGTGATAAAAGTACAGTAATACGTGTGGTTACATAGTAGCACACGGTATTGATTATTGATGCTTATGTGCGAAGTCACTCATTTTTATTCAATTATTGCTACAATAATTGCTGCATAGTATCTTACGTTATTTGATTCATTATTGTCAATAGTTTATATTATTAAATCAATAATTGAGATAACAAGTTATTCATATTATTATTTGCGTAATTAACAATGTCTAGAAAGTTCTGTTGAGGAAAGGGGTTTGGTCACCTAATTGCACGCCAATTGGGAGAAATCATTATCGAAAAGCCCCCTCTTTCCTGGGAATGATTTGGTTGTTAATATTGCGAGTTATAATAATGATTAATAAATATTATTAAAAATATTGAGAGGATTTTTATGAAGTATTTGTTATAAATTTTGCTTATTATATGAACCCCTACATAATCATTTTTCAAAATAATATGTGTTATGAGTGTGATAAAATATATATATATATATATTATAAACATGTTACGCTGGGGAGGAAGGAGTCACATGAGGGAGTAAATGATTATTAATATATATTATAATAGATTTTGTTTTTTTTATGAAAAATAGAATCTATTATATTTTATTATCCATAGTGGCTGCATAGTGAAGTCAAATTTTTTTTTCTTCGGCCGATTCAATCCGTGAACTTCCCTACTGTGCGTCCGTGATTAATTTCTAAATAGTATCATTTCATTCTCCTATAAAAAGGATGCTTAGTTTATAATTGAAAATTACACCAGAATTAGAGAATTCTTCTTCTATAATATTGAGCGTATTTCTTTCGAATTTTAGGAAGATTTGAGTGTAGAAAATAGAGAAAGTTTCCTTCAAGAATATCCCCGCTATACTAGTTAGAATACTCTTCTTTTTAAGGTAAGAGATATTATTTTTGTTCAATATTCGTATCAAATAATATTTTTTTCCATACTCTGTAGTATGTAAGTAATATTATTTCGATTCAGATTCTGAATTCTACACTCATTTTGTTAAAGTATGACTTATATACTCCTTGAAATTAGTAGAATATCCTTGAAATTTGCGCTTCATCTAGTATCTTTTCATGAAAATTTATTCTGAGCATTGTTGATAATTTTTAATTTTTTCATGCCCGGGGTACTATTTTCGAAGTACTATTAACGGGGTACTATTCACCCGGGGTACTATTCATGGCAAAAATTGATTTCTTTTTTGTCCAAATCATTTTTGATACAATATTATTCTTAAATTTTATTACACAAAGCAGTATCATGTTGACAATTTAGTCATTATTGAATTCTGGATAAATTAAATTATAAATCTTTAAAATTTAACCTTTATTTTCTTTTAATTGAATTCTTATATCATTGTCAACATCCTCATGCTTATATTGTGATGAAAGTTATCTTTGGCTCGTAGTGCATAGATGGATTGTTGATTGGTATGATTATGACCAGGGATCATTCGGTATAATCATGATATGTAATGTTACAAATGATGTGATAAAAGTCCTCATTAGCCCATAGTGTATTGATGGACAGTTGTTGACATGATCATGACCATTGGTGAAAACACGAATATTCTTGGCCCGTAGTGCATAGATAATTCGTGGTTGTGACACTAATGAATATCCTTGGCCCGTAGTGCATGAATAATTTGTGGTTGTGATACTAATGAATATCCTTGGCCCGTAGTGCATGGATAATTCAGTGATGTGGATTATTTATTAAGCTGAGTCTCAGCGATAAAATTGATGATAAACTTTCTAAATCATAGAAGATAGTAGATATCATGCTCTACTTGACTCTTCTAATGGATTGCTTGTTCCGTTGCAGTTAAACTTGATGTTTATTATATTTTATGATCAGTTTAACACTGTTGAAGGCTAACGATAATTTATTCTGCATTATCATAGTCATAATATTTCTTATTGGGCTAGTTGAGCTCACTCTTTTACTTTCATTGTTCTCTTTAGAAAATGATAATGTAGCCGGAACTAGTCGGGAAACGGAGTGATGGTCCGAGATGATGGCTATAGTAGTCCTCACTATTCTATGAAGTAGTGTGATAATAAATGTAATGAGGACTCCATTTGAGTTTGGATATTGTCTAGAAGATAATATTCGTGTAAAAACTCTCAGTTACGTTTTGTCGTATTGTATAAAAGAAGTTTGTATTTAAATTCTGTACCATGTATTTAGCGACTCAGAATGAGTGATGTATACCTATTTTGGGGACGTCACAATTGCTTCACGAGATAAGGTACCATTAGAGAGGAGATTGAATTTCTTGAAGAATTTGATGAATAATCTCCGTTAGTAATAATAAAATAGATAATGTTTGATGTCTTTTGGGTATGATATGATAATGACTTTGTAAAAGTAGGGGGGCAGATTGGACCGAATGGGAGGCCGGTTGGACCGAACTTCAAAACTTTATCTTATCTCGGAGAACTTTATAATATATATAAGGTGTTAATCCATGGCAACTGATCAACTGATCGACCAGATCATTATTTCAACAACCAATATGTCAACCGTAGATCAATTAAATAGAAAGTTGAGATCGAAAGTAATATATACCGAAGCCGCTAGCGGCTTCTATTTTAATAAAAGTCAAATTAATTTGTTAACGTTGTCCCATATTATCAGATAGTCATTCAAAAAATGAATTTATTTTTTATATATACAAACCGCTACAACTTGTAGCAACTTGGTCATATTTTATTTTTTTTATAACGTGGGCCCATTTTTGAAAAATAGAATGATAAAAATAAATTTTATTTTTTTATATACCACCCGCTACATCTTGTAGTGGTTTGGTCGTAATTTTTTTGTATGTCATCCGTTGTCCCACTTTGTTGATAATAATGTTATTACTTGTCTTTTTATTATTAATACTAATATTAATTAAATGAGAATTAAAAAGGCAAAAAAATACAATTAATATTATAATATTATCTTTCTATCTCTCAATTTTCTTACAACGGAAGTCGTTAAAAAAAACACCAAGCCGCTACATCTTGTAGCGGTTGGTAATAGTGTTATTACTTGTTTTTTTATTACTAATATTAATTACCTTTTTATTACTAATACGAATATTAATTGCCTTTTTAGTAATATTAATAATTGCATTTTTAGTAATAATATTAGTAATTGCCTTTTTATTACTATTACTAATAATAATTGCCTTTTTAGTAATATTAGTTATTATTTTTTTCGTATTAATATTAGTAATTGCCTTTTTAATATTAATATTAAATACTTTTTTAGTATTAATATTAATTACCTTTTTATTACTATTACTAATACTAAAATCAATGCAAACAACGCCTAACTTGACAGTGGGCATGAGTGTTTATATTGTGTATTATTCTAATTAATGGGAGATAGTTAACACCTTAATCTACATTTTAAGATATCTAAAAATTTTTGCAACTTATTCATGTGTTGTAATTTTTGGCATTGTGTTTGGAGATTGACAAGACAGTTAGATATAGATTTTAGGATTTCTAAATATGTGTATATATTATAAATAAATGGGTTAAGTTCAAATAACCACCTGGGGTTTGGGCTGTTTCCCACTTAACCACCTGTAGTCAGTAAAGCTATATTTAAACTCCTTACTTTTTGAGTTGAAGTGAAAACGTCATATTTTTCATCCAATTTAACTGTTCGTGTATGTCACACGCCAAAAGCGCGTGAAAAGGGGCTTTAACGATTTAAAAAGACTGAAATACCCCCCATTCCTCTCGTTTTCTTCTCCTCTCCGATCAAACTTCAGTCTTTCCCTTTATCTCTGATTAGGGCAAGCTCTTTTCTCTTATCGACTCCCTCCATGTCCACCGAAGCTGCTCCTTCTCCTCCATCACGCCTCAACTCCGATCACCCCATCCCTCCATCACGCCTCAACTCTAAACCCTAACATAACTTGTTGCTCAAGAGAGAGAAAAATAGTACCTTTAAGGCTCCAATCTGAAGGCGTCTTGGAATTTATAACTGCCAAAATTTGCCATCCCTTGATCTTTGCAAGATTTCACAGGGAATCAGAAGGGTAATTTGACACAGAGACAACAATCCACTTATCGGATCGAAAATTGGCAAAAGGGGTGGATTTATCAGAAATGGACGGAATTGAGTTCCAATCGATTTGAGGGAAATGGATGGTTTCGAGGGTTTTGGACTGAGATTGAAAGTAGAGGAGAGCGGCGGAGTCCCCAACATTGCGGAGGAAGAAGAGGGCGGCAACGGTAGCGATGAGGAGCCCAATAACGAAGAGGTTTTAATTCTCTCTAATTTCTTCATTCCTCAATCTTTATCTCTCTCTCTCACATCATCGACATTCTTGTATTTATATCACTTTCGTCTCTCAAAAGCTAAACCCATAAAAAAAAAATTAACTTCATATAGTACTTAAAAAATTTACTCCATTTCTCTCCTTTGCTTGGATCTCTGTGTTCTTGCTGATTCGTCGTAATAATATTTCAAAACTCTGGTTATTATTCTGTTCTGGGTCTCATAGGGTTGAATTAGTTGTAGTGAATTTCTTGCTAATTTGTGATGATTAGTGTATGAAAGTTCGCAAATTTATTAGTTTTTTACATGTGGGTGTGTTCTAGTTTCGTCATTTGTTGTTTAGATTAGCTGGGATTGAATTTGCTTTTCTTAGTTCTTTCTTGATTTATGTCAAATTTGATTGCATTTTCTTTACTGAACTTGGAATTATAATCACTGAAGATCGGTGGATATTATTGAAGTTGGAACTTGGTGTGTTTTTGTGTTGCTTTTAAGCATCATAAATTGGAAAATTTGAAGTTAGTGTTGATTTTTTTTGTTTGCTTTGTGTAATAGATCGATTTGTAACAATGGGAAGTCTTATGAGCAAGAAATCTGCTGAAACTTCAAATTCTTCTTTAATGCAATTAATCTCACAACTCACCGAATTCATATGGGTCACTTTGCGGAGCTTGATCACAAGGATTTACAATCCATTGACACAACTTTACAAGCTCGCACAAGTCATGTAATCAATACTCTGGCAGTTGGGGTCGAGGTTCGAGCGCTCTCATTTGATTCTTTGAAAGAAGTTACAGAATGCCTCTTGGAAATTGATTTCCGAAATCAACTTGGAGGTTGATAGGCTAGCAAGGAAGGTGACTTCCATATAATCAGTTTGGACTAGGATTTCTTTCCTTTTTTTTTCCTTTTTTCCCTGTTTTTCTTAAAGAAGAGAATAATGAGTTTGATTAATTGAGGCTATTGAATTGAATTTTGATTAGAATCAAGCAGGTGTCAACACTTGAATCCTTAATATCTAAAGGAGGGAAAGCTGCTGAGATAGTAACATGAAATTACTCGCATGTTCTCTTATTTGTCGTTTATATATAAGGAGGGTAATTAAGTCTTTATCCAACTTAAGTAACAGAGTTATAATGAAAGCGATTATTCACTTTAATTCAAAAAAGTTTTGAGTTTAAATGTAATTTTCTTCGACTAGTGGTTAAATGGAAAATCGCCCAAACCCCAGGTGGTCATATGAACTTAACCCTAAATAAATAACAGTCTTTTTTATATTGTATTGTATTATATAATTGTTTTTGGGTGTACCTTTATATATATATATATATATATAGACACGTGTGTTTGTATGTGTGGTGCAAATACACTCCTTGTTGTATACGCATCCACACATACTAATTTTAAAAATTGCATTGCAACGAATTTTGTAAATACAATTAGAAATGCAGATTAAATTAGACCTTGAAAGTACGTAATTAATTATTTCAGTTCATTTGTATTTGTCTTTTTAGAGATTAAATTTATTCTTTTTTAAAGAAACATTAATTATATAGGTTTCCATATTACTTATTTATGTTTTTATCTTTTTTAATGAATTTTTGAATGGTTTTATTGAGATTTTACATCCAATGTAATTAATCAGACAAAGCATATGTTTTTCAATATTTGTGTTTTCTTGAATTAAATAGGAATGGAGGAAATTTTTATCGCAAAAACAAAAAACCATTAAACCAAATTTGCTAATTTGATTGGAAAATTATATTCAATGAGGACGGACAATATATTATATATAATCTGCAAAGAATTTTTTTATTTTTTTCCTTTTAAAACATGAAATTAATTATGAGAAGAATGAGGCCGGCCAGGCCAAACGAGTTTCAATTGAATTTTTAATTAGTCAAACGTCCATTCTCCTTTTCCTGCCTAGCCGCTGGGATCCACTGAATTTGTGTAGGCGGGTGGATTATGATGATGATTAATCAACATAACACTACTCTCAACCTGTAACTGTAATAATGATTATTAATTTTATAATATTATTAAAAGAAATATAAGTTTTATCTATACTTTCTTATTTTTTTTATTATAAAAAAATGAGACTTTTACTTTTATATATTGAGGAAATAGCGATTATAGTAGTAATTAACGCTGCCCATTTATTTTGCTTGATATGCTCCCTCCATTTTAAAATTAAAATTCCATTTTCAAAACAATTTTTAAGAAAAGAATTAAGTTTCCAAACATAGCCTGTAATATTTGTTAAAAATAAATAAATGGTATATTAATACGTTCATGTAAATAATTTAAAATAAACGTGTATTTCTTAGTTTTACAACAAATATAAAAAAAATCTATACCTCTGTTTTTAAAATAGAATAAATAATTGTCAAATATTGTCAATGTCTCATCTTATCCTTTGAGGAGCAGGCAGGCATTCTCATCTATATCTATATCTATATCTATATCTATATCAATATCATAAAGTCTTCTCAAACAAACTAGTTTGATGTAATTAGATTACACTATTTTTTATTTTATTTTTCGTTTTACGTTTTTATCTCTATAATTTAAGATATATTATTATTTTGTTCTTTTAATACTAATATCTTTTAATTTTATAAAATTTTTATTTTATCTCACATAATTTATTATATATATATATATATATATATATATATATATATATATAATGATTCACGTGTCATTTTATGTGTGGCCTTAATGCTAGTGATTGATTTTGCCACAACTCTCTTATATAAAACAAAACCAAAGCATTTCCATTTCAAGTCGAGTGTACTCGACCGAACGCAGATAAAGTTTTTTATAGAGAGGGAGAGACAGGGGAGGGATAAGCACAAATAAATGAATCACCACCACTTTAAAATAAATAGTATCTCAAAACAGACTCAAGAAGCCTCATTAGTATACATATATATACATACGTTTTTTCTTTGTTGCAAAATATACATACACAAATTCGTACACACACACACACATATATATATATATATATATTACGGATAAAAAATAAGCATATATCATCTCTAACGACCGACATTAATTCACGCTCACTACTATTTTAAAGATCGAAATTAAGGTTATTGTATTTTAAAGTTGGCGAAGCTCAAATCATGATTTAAATTATAATTAAGGGTATATTAACTAATTGGATTACATCTGTTAAGTTATTACATTCAGAAAACACATTCATTTGAAATTTTAATTGATATTATAAAATAATCCAAATAATAATGTGACCATATAAAATATTTTACAAGTGAAAATATTCGTTTTACCAACTGACCTTGACTCAATTGTTACCAGCAATAGGTCCTGTGTTCAACTCCACCCCTGAATTATCAAAAAAAATAAAAAAAATGTTGGTTTCATAAGTTAAACATTTAAACCCTTGTAGATTCTTAATTCTTACGGCTGATCAACCAAGACTTGGACATGTTGCTATTCCTTGCTTCTCATCATTTATAATTTAATATATTGTAAAATGAAAATAGTAAAGATATAAAACTAATAAGGCACATTTTTTTACAATGGTTTAAAGGGATTTGCTTCTTTTTTCTTAAGAAAGAATCTCATTTATGAAATTGGCATTCTCTTTTTGAAACAGTTTGACACCACCACCGCAGCCTGTGAATTCTCTTTTTGGGGTCAAAGGAAGGGAAGAAGAGAATTGGCATTCCTTCCTCCCCCAAGTGTCTTGAACCGCGTTTGGACTTTGTCCAACTGAATAACAACACAATCTCCAATCCAATTATTATTAATTAATAAAATAAAAATAAGCCTTTAATTGCTGAATCATTCCAAATACTCGAGGGTATTTTTGGTATGTCCATTGTTCGTTTTCTTTTCTTTTCTTTAAAGTCCACAACTCCCACAGGGTGAGACAACAACAGAAGCCAACTTCAGGAAAGAGAGAAACAGAGAAAGAGAGAGAGAGGGAAAAAGTTTTAAAAAAACAGAAATTAGAAAAGATGGGAAAAGAAGTAATATTATTTGTAGATGAAATAGAATCATCTTCTGAAATTCCCTTCTGTAGAATATGCCATGATGCAGAATTTGAGAGCTGTAAGAGCTTGGAAGCTCCTTGTTCTTGTTCTGGAACTGTCAAGGTTTGTACCAATCAATCAAATGAAAACAAATCTATTTTCCCTTCTTCTGGGTTATCATTTGGGATTATTATTATGAGGTTTTACTTTTCCATGTTGTTTTCGTCAGTTTAATTTACTTGCTTGATCATATTTTTTGTTTCCAGTTTGCACACAGAGACTGCATACAGAGATGGTGTGATGAAAAGGGTAATACAATATGTGAAATTTGCTTACAGGTTTGAATTTTTTAATGAAAAATTTAGTCTTTATTGTTTATGAAGGAACTAAAGTTACTCTGTTTTGGTGTTTTGGGTTTTCCTGAATCCAAAGCTTCGAATTTTTGATATTTTTAAGAACTGAAAACAGAGTATTCGGCCGGGTTTCCTGGGTTTTAAGGTTGTCTCCGAATTTTCATTCCAACTCTGTTTTCATGTTTGTCTTTTTCTTTAATTTTTCATTAATTTTATTTATTTTTTCTTGTGTGTTATGTTCAATTTTTGGGTAGAAAAGAAACTATTTTGTCTTTCTTGTACTGAGTTTTCTTTAATTTTAATTAAAAATAATTTTTTTAAAAAAAAAAGAGTTCGGATAGGGGGAATTACCTGCATTTTTTTATATTGCAAGAAAAGGGCCATACTATGCTCTTCTAATCTGTATGGACCATAATTTAAAGCTACGTAAGTCTATTTTTTAACATTTCTTTTTAAAAAAATTGCTTTTGTTTGTTCCAAGTGAGTTTAAAGTTTAGAATTTTGTAATGGAGAAAATTGGTTGTTGTTTATTTATTGACAAGGTCTTTGCAATGTTGCAGAATTTTGAACCCGGGTACAGTGCCCCTATCAACAAGGCCCAGTTGCTAGATGCAGCTGTTACCATAAGGTTAGATTCTTCCGTCACTAATTTAATAGGAGTACAACTCTGTCCCACAATGTGTATGTGTGTCACCACATGATATTGTTAAAAATGGTAGTAAAATTAACTCAAAATTAATTGTATTTTGTCACAAATTATTGTATTGAAGTGAAATAAACTTCAAAAATAGACTACCATCCATGTTACTTACTTTTATCAAATGCGTGAAGTAATTAAACTAAAGAAAATTCCTTTGGACATGGGTGAATTTTGATCAAAATAGAGGAAGCTTGGAAGTTCCAAGAAGGGAGAGAGAGTTGGAATTGGATGACACGGATGAAGAACAGCTGCTCGAATATGAATGCTCGTTGGCTGCCGATAGACGTGCCAATTGTTGTAGATTTGTGGCTCTTACTGTAAGTTACATTTGTACTATGATTTATATGGTCCATATACAATTTAGACCAAATAAATTATAATTGTTAGTTAAGTGAGTTATCTAAACGAATAAGATTTTCAAATGTGTTTTTAAGCGCTAGAGAATGGGTCCTACCGCTATTTTGATGTATCATGATGTAAATGTACAACCATGATGTCCTGCTATATATGTTTCCTGTTCTGCTCGCTTCCAAATAATGGACACACATTTGAACTAGAAAAGAGCCAAACCCAAAAATGTAGGAGCATTATCAGCTCACAAGCAATAATTCTAGCTGGCCATATACTGGAGACAACTTTATTAACGGAACAAACAATATTTTGAGTGCGGAAATTTTGTTTAAGCTAACCCAGAAATTTTTATACACAAATTTGCAGTTTACGGTTGTTCTGCTGGTGAGACATCTTTTAGCCCTGCTTACTGGTGGAACAGAAGATTACCCATTTACACTCCTTACTGTAAGCACCAAACTTAACTGTCTTGTTGTCAACTTACTTCCCATTAATCATAATTACTTGAAGTTAATTTTATTTTTTTAAGTTACTACTTAATTGTTATCATTGCAGTTGCTTATTGCAAAGACAAGTGGGATAGTACTTCCAATGTACATACTGATTCGAATAATTGCATCAATCCAAAATAGTATCAGGCGTGGTTATGTGGTTAGTTCTGGCTTTCTCACTCGAATCAATTTCTAGGTACTATAAATAAGAATGCAGGATATTTTATACTCCACTAGGCAAATGATTCATTTTCCTTTGTTTCTTAAGGGTGCTGAAGATCAAGAGATGTTGATTTCTGAAAGCGAAGAGGATGATGAGGAGGAACACCAGCTTCATAGAGTTGAAATACAATCCTCATAAACAGTCCTAATTACATTTGTAAATTAATGTTATATTATTATTATTATTATTATTATTATTATTATTATTATTATTATGTAGGAGTACATACATATATCATGCTCTCCTTGACCTTCTCTTGTATCATGACATTCCTTTTTAAGGCAGGGCCGGGCCGGGGGACAATACATAAAAAGTTTTTTCAAGTTATATACATATAAAGTGAAAGGAAAAGACATTCATAACAATGAGTTTCACGATGGTACCAAAAACAAAAACATGGGTGTAATAATATTACTTATTACCTAAAGGCTAAAGCTAGCTCAAGGCACACCAATCTAGAAGTTGCCAACAACACAAGTTTAACAATCTTCTTTCTAGTTATTCACAAACTAACTTGCAAGTTACAAGAGGAGGGAGCAAGACTGACTTTCACAATCACAAGCAGTTGGCCTAAAATCCTTGGGTGACAAAAAATAACAAATTTACACCGAATTGAAGTTGGCTCCCTAACTTGCACAAACGCCTTCATTCAACTGCCCCAAACATCTGTTGTCCCAACAAAAAGAAAGAAATGATTAAGAGACGCCGGAAGTCTTAACTCATTGTTGCAAACATATAAGTAATACCTTGTGACAATAAAAAATTCATAGCCAACAATCATTGTTCCGACTGGCGACTGGAGTACCAAGACCTTTGGAAAGAAATTAATAATGGTCATTAAATTTATTTTAAAAAATTAATAATGATCTTATATTTACCTTTTTTGGTATAAAAAATTAATGAAATAAATGTTAAAATGAGACTCAATATTACACACAAACATTTTTTAGCCACATGTCGTTGTCGTTGTCATGTAATCAATTTTTGATGTGTTACTATTAATTTGACGTAATCAAAAAAAATTAAAAGTTTAATCCCTTAACTGAAAAAATTGAGAAGATAACCCCCAAAGTGAGAAAAAAAATTAAGAGTTTAATCCCCTAATTGAAAAAAATGAGAAAACAATCAGGGCCATATTTAAGCTTTTATTTTATGTATTATGGTTAACAATCTTTACTCTATAAATTTTGGAGCTAATTGTTTATTTTTAGACAGTACAGGAAGACAACATTAGCGCAATCAACTCGTTAGCAAGTTTGAAATACTGAACTAAAGATATTTAAAATGAATCCTGTCTCTCTATCATACTTATAACATACACAGTATTTTCCCTCCTGTTCACTAGAATTAGGGTTTAGGGTTTATCGAGTACAGCTGGTCTAAAAGGAACTTTGTATGCTTCCATCCATTTCATGTTTTGGAAGATTGTTCAACTTTGTCCATCCGTCATTCACCCGTATTGTTTTATCAAAAATTTATAAAATTTTTACTATTCGATCTTAAGCAAAATTTCATAATGAATGTGGTGTCTTGTTAATTAACAACCAAATAAATATGTCTTTCAATATGAAGGTGGACAATACAATCTTTAATTTATATATATATATATATATATTTGTTGATATCACAAGATGGAAAGTGAATATATGCATTAAACTCTAGTTGCATATAATTAAGGGGAAGGATTTTCTCCATATATCATGCACATAAAATATAGAATATTTTTTGCATATCTCAAAATTGAATTTCTAATGACGGTGCAGAGAGATACATGCAGTTTTCCAATGAAGATCACCAATTTCATAGCGTTACGACCTATTGGTTTCTTCATCGTTCTGGTAATTTCTCTACATACAATCTATCTCGTAATTTTTCACAATATTATTATTGTTGAATATGACTTGGCTTATTTTCTTCAAATCTGTTAATGCCAGGATCTTTCTCCACGTTCCAATCACGTAAGGCGTCTCCGATCTTGCGCGAAGAAACACAATCAACACCAAAAGCTTGACTTTTAAGGCCAGTCGAGGATAGCTCCCCGTGAGAGTCGAATCTGATGATCACAGAGGTTAACAATGGAGGAATAAATATCTAGTGACTTGAGAGCAATAATTTATGAGTTACCTTTCACCGCAGGTCATCCTTGCTTTATATCCCCAAAGTCCGGTTTGTCCCAGATGCAAATCGACTTTTTCGGACCCACGACTTTTCAAATAAGCTAAACCCCTCGTCTAATCCTCATTAAATCTGAATGCGAGATGACAATCAAAGTTCTATCCCTACTACACCCCACCAAAGCCCAAGTGGAACCATACTCATCTAGTAATTCTACCCAAACCGCATCCCAACTAATAGGGCGAGAATAATCATAACTTGGGGAGGAGCCCATTAAGTCCGCCCAATAAGGAAAAGGATCACGGCCCAACATTGCTTCACTTTTTATTAAGCAGAGGTTTAATGAAAGAGTATAAAGTGGAATCGGTCGAGAATAAAAGGAATTATAATGAGATCAACAAAGGCCCAAGATACAACTTACAGAGGCCCATCTGGTGAACATCAAATAGCAGCATAAATTAAGATCGAAAGTCCAATTGAAGAGCCTGCTTCCAAATGGACATACAACAACAAATATTTCACCGCCTCCCGAACGACTCGGACCTTCTCACAAAAAACCATTTTCTTATGAATCTAGGCAGAAGTTGTGGTGATCTGGATGATCATCGGTTCGACAATAATTCCATCATGGAACCGATGGGTGAAGGAGTGAAATACCGCACTAAAAGGAAGTTGAGATTCACCATCAATGCAATCGATCGATTAATATTAGTCATCTGCAAAGTAAACACTGTCTCCGTACCTCCGCCTCAAATATAAAGAAGTCAAGAAGATCTGAAGAGAATGCTTGAAAGATAACGCCATCCTAAGTCTGTGTTGGCAAAGAAAGAAACAATCTTGATATTGCTCTTCAACAATAAATGCCTTGGAAGGATATCGACAAGATCGAAGAAGAATCTGAAAAGCGACCAGGCCACTCATCGGGTCATCAACGATACAAATGTCGATCTGTCAAGCTAAAAGATCAAAGCATCGCACACATCGTCGGAAGCTCAAGAAGAGCTCAAAGAGCTTCGCCCTTAAATTTGAGTCCGCCAATCGTAAAAAGAATTTAAGTAGGATATCTATCGCAGAATCTGAAAAATCCGTGAAATGAAAATAATAAGATCGTCCATATGTATGCGAAAGGATATGAAATCTGCCGAAGTAAAGGCAAGAAAAAGCTCGGGCCAAGGTAGATCCATCTCTTCTAGACTCTTTAGATGGTGACGATGACAAGGAAGAAGCCTGAAGATGACCTCTCCTTATCTCTAGTTGTAGAACTTTATGTGAAAATTCTAACTTTATGTAAACAGTTAATATTTAATGAAATATCAACTTCATGCCTTATTATTTCTGTATGAACATTTCTTGTCAATAATGGATCATCAATCAACTTGAAAAATGTGCAAAGTGCCTCTTATTTTAAAAACCGTTAATCAATAATTAAGCAAACTATATAACGATTAAGAACAATGATAATATAATCCGAACTCAACACTTGAACAAAATAAAGTAATGCATACTTATCGTTTTCAAGTGTGAGATCGGTCATATGTGAAGTGAATTGGTGATCCTCCTTGTACCATCAAGATCTTGCTCACCACTCGGGGTAGAACAAGTATATAAGGACCAAGATATAAGGATCAAGATATAAGGACCTTTATCTACCACTCGGGAGTCCGATAAAGTCTAAGAATGACACTTGCCTACCACGGGCGGGCTGACAAAGTCAAAAGATGACATTCGCTTACCACGAAAAGGCTGACGAAGTCAAAAGGATCACTAAGAAGAGGCTACCATCGAATGGTCACGAGTCCTCCTCGAACCTCCTATCAAAACCAAAAGATGACATTCGCCTACCACGAAGGGCCTGACAATGCCAAAGTGGCGACAATTGCCTACCTCGAAGGGCCTGACAATGCCAAATAGTGGCGACAATTGCCTTTAACCCAAGGGCTGACAATGTCAAAGTGATTTACAATTGCCTACCCCAAGGGCCCGACAATGCCAAAGTGACCACTGTCCAAGAGGCTACCATCGAATGGTCGTGAGTCCTCCCAACCTCCTAACTCCGAGGTAGCATTTGTTGTGGCTGTCCGAATATGGATGAGCTACTGGTTCCATATGAATGTTTTAAACTTCGATCCCATGAGCCGGCGTTTGTTAACCTGATCCCTAGGCAATGGACCCAGTACGACTACCCCCCAGACAGCAAGAGGTATAGGAGATAAAATCAAAATATAGTCTTTTGGTGGCTGATGTGGGATCGAACCATTTGGCTGACAAATATCCACATGAACCCTCCAAGCAACATTTGCGCTTGACGGACCGCCCAAATTCCTCAATAGTGGGAGATGGGTCCAAAGTAGAATACCAAGTCTTTCATCGGTCAATCCTCGCCTTTCAAGAATATCGCTGCCAAAGTGCTTTGTAGGTCAACAACTTCGGGCCAAATAATTGTCACGAATATCTTTGTGAACTTCCCAAAGAACACACCCTACTTCGGATGGAACCAAATGTTTAAGTAATGATGACGAAAAAGGTCCTTCGATAAAGATTCTCATCAATGAGAACAAAATGGACACTTTTGTACTTGGTCTTCTTTACAAAGATCTCGATCCAAAGAAATGACGCCATCTGTCAATCAAAGTTATAAGCATCTCAGAGTGACCAAACTTCGATAATGCACCGTGGTGGAATTGTTATTGTGATCGACTCATTAATAGCTTCGCTATCTTGATGTCCGGAAATAGAATATCCATCTCAGATGCAATGTCCACGAACTTTGTTTCACCAAGAACTACAACGGCTTTATGTTTGACTCTCACCGCTTTCCATCTGAAGTGCAACTTTAGATGGATTTCCCAAGACAAGTGCCTGTATGTGGTGCCCTTAATGGACTCTCGGAGTGTGATTTCGGATCTACTTCGGTGAAACTTTCACATCAGTGGTGAGCCTTCGTCTGCTGCGACCATAATCCCAAAGACCAATAGGGCGGAATACCCTTCTCAGTCAATCAATCAGAAAAATGGTTGTTGGGTCTTCATCTACTCTGCTTCGACCATAATCCCGAAGACCAATAGGGCGGAATACCCTTCTCAGTCAATCAATCAGGAAAATGGCTGTTGGGTCTTCATTTACTCGCTTGACCATAATCCGAAGACCAATAGGGCGGAATACCCTTCTCGATCAATCAATCAGAAAATGGTCATTGGATCTTCATCTACTCTGCCCGACCATAATCCCAAGACCAATAGGGCGAATACCTTCTCGATCAATCAATCGGAAAATGGCTGTTGGGTCTGCTTCGATCCCGAGGAAGGCCTCGAGACATGTCTTTAAAGTGTAGACTTCTTTCTAACTTGATCGGTCTGTCAGTCTGACCACTTCGGTATAGGATTCTAAGCAGTATGTCTTCTACCCTTTTCCGACCATGGTCAGGTATTCTCTGGGCAACAAAAATCAATCTTCTTCCGGCATCATCCCGGGCTCTCGACGAGAACCCTCGAAACTCGCTTGAAAGCAAGATGCAAAGATGAGCATTCTTTGAAGGACCCAATCAATCCTTGACAGATACTCATCAGGTGAGGCGAAGTCATAGCCATCGGGTATCCTTTAGAGGTAATCGCTTCTACTCTTCTTCACCATGGATTCCGGCGTAGAAAGCGCCTACAATTTGTGATTGAAAACTTCAAGAACACTAGAACACGACCCTCCTTCTAGCGCCATATATTAACGCCAGGATCTTTCTCCACGTCCCAATCACGTAAGACGTCACCGATCCTCCATAGACAAGAAACACAAATCGACACCAAAAGCTTGACTTTAGGACCGCTTGGGATAGCTCGGCGTGAGAGTCGATCTGACAGCGATCACAAGGTTAACAATGGAGGAATAAATATCTAGTGACTTGAGAGCAATAATTTATGAGTTACCTTTCACCGTGTGTCATCCTTGCTTTATATCCCCAAAGTCCCGGTTTGTCCTTGTCTGAATGACTTTTTCGGACCCACGCTTTTCAAATAGGCTAAACCTGTCTAATCCTCATTAAATGCAATGCAGAGATGACAATCAAAGTTCTATCCCCTCAATCTACACCTGGCCATAAAGCCCAAGTGGAATAAATACTCATCTAGTAATTACTGCTTAATCGATCCGGACCAATAGGGTAAGAATAATCATAACCTCAGGGAGGAGCCCATTAAGTCTGGCCCAATAAGAAAAAGGATCATGGCCCAACAAAATCCAATCCAATGCATAAATAAAGTTTTTTCCAAAGAGATTTCATGATTATTTTTTTTACAAGTATTGCTTAAAAGTAAGGTATTATCTTAAGATTAAACAGCCATAAAAAGAGAACGCCTTGCCTTGCCTTGCCTTAGATATGGGTTAGTTGTGTTTAATTTTCTTATTAAACAGGGGCAGATTTACATGAATGTGGTGTATACAGGCTTTGACAGTGCTGCTGCTCCCCACTGTGGTGCTCCCATTTTGGATCACCAAGGTCAGGAGAACAGAAGATGAATTGAAGTTTATTTCCCAGAGTTTCAACCAAGAAATACTCTCTGGGATCCAAACCAAAGCTAATTGGTTACATCTACTAAATTCTTCCGCAACCAGTCTAGCAAGTATTTTAAGCACATCTTTGAATGATACCCAACTTTCATACCCTAAAATTGAATCCGAGGTACATTTATAGACACTACTTTACATCTATGGCCCGTCCGATTAAAAGGGTTTTAGTGATCAGCCCCGTGGACAACTGTGTATTGCACAATACAATATATATAGAAAATAGTTGTATTTGTTTAGAAAGATTGACAAACCAACAATGTTAACAAATGCAACTATTCCTATATGTATGTACCCACAACTATGCACCTCCATTTCCTATGCAACTATAAGCACAAGTTGACAAATATATGTAATCTAATGGCTTCCTCCCGTCTCTCTCTTCCAAATGCAGGTGGCTCCTTTGTTGTTTCAAGCATTTTCAACAATTCCATACCTCTCACAAGTTTCATATATTGGATTGGATGGTTTACTATTCTCATATTACAACAAAGGGAATCAACAACCTATTGCTGTGTATTCCAACTCCTCAAATTCCATCGACCAAAAGACTACAACAAAATACCCTTGGTACTCTCAGCGAGTGAGCTGCAACACTGGGAAGCCATACGGACCAGCTGTTACTTCCCCTACTTCAAGTACTGTTAATACAAGCTGGATACAATTTGCCTTGAAAACTAAAAACGGATATGCTTTACTAGGAACTGCCTGGAATGATGCTCAGGATCTTCTCTTCCTTAACACAGCTGCTATACATGGAAGAGGAGCTGTCTCATTAGGGTTTCGAGTGAAATCCCTAATCAAATTCTTATCCAATGGCAGAAGCTTGTATTTTGCTATGAAAGATGGGGTAGAACTCAGTGAAGAGATGATTCCAAATACTCGTGTGGTTATTCATGGTAGTTCAGTTTCATTTCAGCTACTGAATTCTAATGGTGAGCAAATAGGCTATGTTGATAGTATTACATGTCAGCAGAATGAAGTCAGGTTAAGAGATTCGATCCTCAAGATTTGGGAAACAAAGTATATGGTATACTGTTCATCTCTAGAAATTGTTGGGGTGGAATTGGTATGTTAGTGTTTTTTTTTTTTTCTAATTTATTACCATAGATTTCTTTTCAGATAGAATATACTTAAACTACATCATCCCTTTTTACTTGTTTACAGGTTTATGTATTGGCTATACCACTTAAGGGACCAGAGAGCTTTGTGCAGAATAACTTTAATGATGCCTTTCTGCTACTTCTGTTAACGATCGCTGCTATGTTTGTTTCCGTTTTTTGTTTTGTGTTTCTAATTGTTCGAGGAGGAAGAAGAGAGATGCACTTATGTGCTGCTTTAATAAAACAAATGGAAGCGACTCAACAAGCTGAAAGGAAGAGCACGAATAAGAGTATCGCCTTTGCCAAGGCAAGCCACGATGTGCGTTCTTCTCTGGCAGGCATCATTGGTTTGATAGAGATATGCCACATCGAAGTTGCTCCTGGATCCGAGTTAGAAATAAACTTGGTACAAATGGAATCTTGCACAAAGGACCTTTTAGGTAAGGTCATACATTGACTAGTTACATAAAACGTACTTGTTCATAAGAAATTATGTCATTTAAGTAGAATTAATAATGAGGTGATGTTTGTGTTTGTAGGGATTTTGAATTCAATTCTTGATACAAGTAAGATTGAAGCCGGGAAGATGCAGCTAGAAGAAGAAGAATTTGAGGTAGCACAACTACTTGAAGATGTAGCTGATTTGTTTCACTCTGTTGGCATGAAGAAGGGTGTAGATGTAGTGTTGGATCTCTGTGATGGCTCTGTTGTAAAGTTTTCTCATGTTAAAGGAGATCGAGTGAAGCTTAAACAGATACTATGCAACTTAGTCAGTAATGCTGTCAAATTTACCTCCGAGGGGCATGTTTCTATACGAGCATGGACTAGGAAACCGACTTTTGAAAATTCAATACTTTCTTGCACTCGGAATAATCCACTAACATGGTTATCATGCTTGTTCTTTAAAAAGGATGAAGCATACAATGACTACGAAGCCATGAATGCAGTCAAACAAGATGAAAATGGCATGGAGTTTGTGTTTGAGGTAGACGATACAGGAAAAGGAATTCCGAAAGAGAAGGCAAAATCAGTTTTTGAGAACTATGTTCAGGTCAAGGAGACGGCTCTTGGACAAGGCACCGGCTTAGGGCTTGGTATTGTTCAATATCTGGTACGTACTCACTCGAATAGCATATTATATAGTAATATTATGATTATAAAAAATCTCATGACAGGCTACTGAATCTGCTCTAATACTAACTAGATAATCTCATTCATTAAATCTAGGGGTGAAAACTGCAAAATTTATCTTACAGGCTGATTAATTATTATGTTGGGGCATGACTTGAAAATTTTCTAACATAACAGGTACGTCTGATGGGTGGGGAGATAATAATTGTAGATAAGGAAGTTGGTAAAAAAGGAACTTGCTTAATGTTCAATACCTACCTTAATATCTGTGAGACTGACAACATGGCTGATAATGTAAAAGAATATGACATCGAATCAAATGGTGGTCATGTATCTGGTGAATCCGATCAGTTTTCAGGGATGAGTACTCTTATGCATAGCCCTAAGGTAGAAGGTTCCCAAACTCTTCATTCAGTGTGAAGAAAGGCGCAAGGTTTCTAAAAAATTCATGGAAGGACTTGGGATTAAGGTGTCAGTTGTAAAGCACTATGAGCAGCTTTCTACTACTCTAAATAATATCAAACAAAAGCTGCTCCTTTCTCGATACAGTTCTTCAGGAAGATCTGATGTGAATTCAAGGAGTGACTGTCAAAGCATACCTCCATCGTACACTTCTAGCACCAAATCAAAGGAAGTACCTCTGAGTGTTCTAGATGGAAGTGATCAGGTACCACCTACCCAAAGGAGGACTAATACTAGAAGTACATCAAACTTTATTTTAATTGTGATTGATACAAATGGTGGACCATTTCGCGAGCTCAGTAGGGTTGTGGCTGAATTCAGAAAAAACCTTTCTAATATTTGCATTAGGATTGTATGGATAGAGAAACCAGGAACTCGTAACATTCATTTTCAAGGGCTCGGCGACGACAAACTCCCTCCAACTGACCTCATCATATCCAAACCTTTCCATGGATCGCGTTTGTATCAAGTGATAGGGATTTTACCAGAGTTTGGGGGAGCAATGCCAGTTGTTCTACCAGCAACTAAAGGAGAAATAACACACTGGTCAACTGGAGAAGTTCCCTCAGAAACCAGTACTTCCAAGAATCGAATGAAGCCAAACTCAACACAGAACTCTTCTGCTCAAAATCTCCAAACCCTGCATGGAGAAATTGAAGTACATGGTGGCACAAGTAATGAAAAACCTTTGAATGGGAAGAAAATCTTGGTGGCAGAGGATGATCTAGTCTTGAGGAAAATAGCTACTTCTGTTATTTCTCGGCTTGGTGCAACTGTTGAAATCTGTGGAAACGGCGAAGAGGCTGTAGAAATTGTCCGCAAAGGTCTTAATGATCAAAGGAAACACGGAGCTCCTGATGTTCTACCTTACGATTATGTTTTCATGGATTGCGAGGTAAAGTGCCTCATTCCAGTTTTTCTCAAAATATATAGCTAATTTTATTCTACTTACTGAAAATTAGCATACATCAACAATTTGAAAGATGCTAACCCAATACCAGCATAAGATCGAATAGATAGTGATAAGTTACTATGTATTATAAAATGATTGATAGATGTATAAGTATACCTTATAATTATTGCTCCGAGTTTTTCGAACTCCCTGTGAGAAGCAAATTGACCTTTCTGTTCAAAGTTTTAAAGAAAACAATATAAATATGAAGTAAACAAGAAGCTAGGATATAAAAGAAATTAAAAGATACAAGAAGTTATGCATTCGGAAATTCTGTTACCTACAGTTCATTAGGCAGCTGGGATCCATGTGAGATGGCATATGGACCTTTCGCCTTACCTTTGTGATCAACAATCTTCTGGAAGAGCCGGACCCTGTGGTTTCATGAGACTATTATGAAGCTAATATCCTACTTCTTAAGTCTTTATGTGGAAGAAGAGGGGAGGGGGGCAGCTTCATCATGTTCTTCAAGAAAAGGTCCTACATCGTATACAAAGCCCTTAGATCTACTACCCTAAGTCCCTGACCCAATCTCAGGGACATACACCCTCTCCTAAGTCCCTTGAAACCATAGCTTTTGACAATAGTCTCACTAGGATTTTCTAGCTTTAAGACTACTCAATTGATACCAAGCTTTACCGCCGGCCACAATGTTGCCTCAACTGCCAGCCAGCCAGCCAGCCAGCCAGCAGCATCCAAAATGTGTAAGGATCTTACTTACTGCATTAAATAAACCACCGTCTTAAGAAGCCATTGCCGCATGGCACTCCTTTTCTTTCAATACCCGTGTTTATGAAAGTAATAAGAAAACCATTAAACTAACTCACAGAGTCTTTCATCCTCTCTGATCTTCGATTTTGGAGAGTATATATTCGTATCTCTCTCTGTCTCTCCTATCGTTTAAGTGTGTAAAAATATTATTTCATGTTTGTTTGATAGATGCCGAATATGAATGGTTTTGAAGCAACGAGACGCATCCGAGAAGAAGAGGAATATTACGGTGTTCACATACCGATAATTGGTGTTAGTGCACACACAAACAGTCGAGAAATAAAGATGATGATCCAAGCTGGAATGGACAGTCATTTACCCAAACCGCTGAATCCAACAAACCTGCTGCAACTCATCATGGAAGTCGGAAGATGAAAATAGGAGTATTTGTTAATTAAAAGTCTTTCCCTGTAGCCCAGCCCAGCCCAGCCCTCGAGAATACATACAGGAGTATGAAGAATTTATCAGCAGCAGCAGCAGCAGCAGCAGCATTATTTCCAAAGATAAACCAAAATTGTTCAGGAAGTCCAAAAGAGTGAAAAAAATAAAAAATCTGTTTCACCATCATCTTCTCAGACTTCCTCAGGGACATCATACATTATTATGTCCTTCATTAAAACTACTAATTACTCTCAAAGAATTCCCATGCTTGCATCAACAGAAATGTAGGAGACAAAGTTTTCTTTATTTTTTTATTTCTTTATTATCTAACCCAACATTCCCTTGAAATACTAACAAAATTACTTTAGAACTGATAGGATCTCAAAAATAATAATAATAAAATTTATAGATATAAATTAATACTTTTGAAACAACTTACAATAATTAGTACAATTATATTTAATTAAGATCAAATGAGCTTATATATGTATATATAATTAAAATGTGATTTGCTTTTTATGAAATATATGGATGTTGAATTTGGTATTAAAAAACAAAAAAGAGTTTATTTTTATACAATATACTCAAATTTACGATCATAATTTTATAAACATGTCATTATCATTAAATTTTAAAGTTGTTATATTTAAAGATAAGAATGAATTGAAAATATGTTCCTAACTTTGGTCTTTAAATAGGAAGAACTAGTCCACATTATAAGTAACACGTGCATAAGTATTACGCAAACGAAAAATAATTTAAATATTAAAAGGAAATTTCCAATGAGCTATGCCTTGAATTATCCGCCAGTTGGTAGGTGGCGTTGTCAAAGGTGGTCAAAATTGGCCAATCCTTGAGAAAAAATATACTAGTAACTCCTACATTTATTCCACGAAAAGAGAGATTATTTCAACTTTATAGAATTGATTTATACTTAAATTTTAATATCTAAATTAAGAAATACTCCTCTCCTTTCAAAATTAAATATATAATTTATTTTTTTAAATAAAACAACGATATATTAAACTTTAAAATTGATATGATTCATAAAAATTTAAAAAGAAATAAATTTTATAATTAATAATTTTTATTATATATTATATCATTATAATAATTACGTTTGATTCTCAAAAAGTCAAATGTATTTTTAATTTTAGAATGCAGAAAAATATCAAATACCATAAGTTGTAGGATTTAAAAAATATTAATATAAACTAGATTAATTATATAAATTTGTATGATTTAAGTTTTTATAAATTAAACTTTAAAAAATTGAAACTATTTTTATTTTACTATTGGAATGGGAGGAGTATATGTATATTCTTAGTAGATCCGTCTCGAACAAGGTGCGTACCAAACACCCAATATTGCGTGCGGTCATAGCTGACGTCAACAACATTACATCTACCGCGGCACTCCATCATAAATTTATAATTAAATATTATTAATAAAATACCATTTGACAGCTTGTAAATGAACACAAATTTGCCTATAAAACCCCCTTTCCACCCCTTCCCATGCCTTCTTTGGTCCGCGCTTTGTTCGTATCGCCATTTTGTAAGTTTCATTTCTTTCCTCCCTGTTTTTAGTTTCGTTTTTTATTATCAGTATTATTATTTTCTGCCTAGTTCATATGTTATGATTTTAGGTCTAATTATTCAATTTTTGTTTGCCTGCATCAGATCGATTGAACGGTATTCTCTGATCCACTCGGTTATCAGAAAATTGTCTGTTAGTTCTGATCATCTCAAATCGTAATTTAGGTTTCGTACATTAGATTGTTGTTTATTTTCGGATTTTCTAGTTGTTGATAAAATGATTCTGGGGTTTATTAGGTGGAAACCCAACATAATTTTATAGCATTCATGAATTATTACTATTCTGTTCTCATGCGCCGGATCCGTATTCTACACTCATTTTCCGTTGTATTCCTATACTGGTTCTACGTGTTTTCATGAATTAGCCCTCGCATCCAATCCCAATTCCTCATTATAAACCCTATCTTTTTCTCCATTCAACTCTTGAAACCCCCAATTTATTTTGGCTAGGCAATTTCATTCTCGCACAAACATCTTGATACAAACATACATTAATTGAAAAAAATAAATAATAAGAAACGCCATTTTAAGAAAGAGATGGCATCAACACAACAGCAAGTAAGTTCAGGCTCCGATGGTGACCAACGATACGCCAAGTTCGATGAAAGGAAGAGAAAGAGGATGATATCGAACCGCGAGTCAGCTAGGAGATCGCGAATGAAGAAGCAGCAGCATGTGGATGAAATGATTAGCCAAGTGAGCCAGCTGAAAAATCAGAACAAGCTTATTATGCAGAAGATCAATGAAGCAACGGATATGTTTGTTGGGGTTGCATCCGATAACAATATTTTGAGAGCTCAACTTTCTGAATTGACCGATAGGCTGTACTCTTTGAACTCTGTTCTACACATTGCAGAGGAGGTGAGTGGACTTGCTATGGATATTCCTGAACTTCCAGATACTTTGATGGAGCCTTGGCAGCTTCCTTGTCCAATACAGCCAATCACGACATCTGCTAATATGTTCCATTGTTGAATTGTCTTCGATGTTGGATTGTTGTTACGTCTTGGTCTTGTAGTTCACTTTTAAGTTTGAAGTTATGCTTTTAGTTTCAATCTATGGGTTTCTATGTGTCTATTGGAGTCTGTTAGATATTAGTTTGGTGTGGTTAGAAGTTGTTTTGAATTATGTTATGGTATTTTGAGATTTTATGGATTTCAATTTATTAGTTTCAGTATATTGGATGGCCTAGTTTTGTTGATATGGTATGGTTGATTTGTTATTGAGCTCAATTGGTTGATCCTGCTGCATTCATGTAACTTTGTTTTGATCTTATTTACTAGTATTACAGATTTTATCATTCAGCAACGTGTTTTGATCTTTTTTGCTTGGTGCCACACCTCAAACACAGAAAAAACATTTAGAATGGGGAATTGCCTCAATAACAAGTTGCTGTTATCCATGTAAAGGCCCATGTTTAGATGATCATTGACTGTCCAAGTTGAATGATCCTCAAAGTTGCTATGAAGATCAGCAGGCACCTGGTGTATAATTTTGGAATTGTTGAAAACTAATCAGTAATGATATATCTGTTTGTGAATCAAACATTAACTATAAATTTACTGATGTGTTAATTTCTGAACTACACATGCAGAAAGCTGTCTTTTTAGTTCTCTCTTCATCATCTTCGTCTTCTTGGTTGCGTCAGGCATGTAGCTTATTACTGTTTAGAATCTCTTTTGTACCTAGAAGTAATGGGGGCCATGGTTGCTATAGGTATGAGTTCATGAAATCTATTATGATAATAATCTCTACTTTCTGATGCATGCTTAGTTTTGAATAACTGTTATTCTTGAGTTTCTTTGGATGGGATCCCAAAAAGAGACAAAAAAGACTCGCTAACTTCAATCTAGGGAAAAACAAACTCCACCAAAAGAGAAAATAAGAACCAAATAAGCGGGTAAAAGATGTAGGGAAAGGTATCTTTAAAAGAGGAGAAATTCTCCTCTAATTTAATTTTGAAATTTTGGAGGCTAGGATTTGTGTTTAGAGAGAAAAGAGAAGAGGAGAGGAGAGAGATTTGGTTTAAGTTGTATATACTGACCAATTAATTTAGGCTCAATCTTAACTGAATTCCTGTTGGTATTTACATATTTATTATTTGAAAATTTGCAAGTTAATCCTTACTATTCAATATTTAACCCCACCCGGCAGCCACAAAAGAAGAAGAAAGTCCATTGGATTGGACGTTAGAGGAGTTGATTGAAACAAATGTTACATCTAGAGAAGATTGTATAAATCCTACAAATCAGAAAGGGTGTAGATATGTAAATGAATCTATATCTCATAAACCCCTCTACACACATTTCCCTTTGATTAATTTAACGGAAACTTAACAATTAGCTTTAGAGTGGTCAAATAATCATCCATCAATAAAAACCATGATATTTAATTTATGCTATTGACTTAAAATTCAAGCAGTTATAGCTTAATAATCCAGGGTATCATACTAGTCAAAATGACCAAACAGCCCTTAAGTATTTTTCATATAAGAGGAAGAAGAAGAAGATATTTTCATCACAATCTCTCTTGGACTAACGTGGAAGTCCATGATTGGTAGAAAGATGATAAGAAATCAATGCTCCAAAATCATTACACCCCCAACTATATTACTTTTTCTTTTTTTTGCCCTTTCCATTGTATGATTTGCTCTCGGCATTTTCACCAGAAGAAGTGGTGTCTTGTACCTGAAAATTAGACAAAAGAAGAAGTCATGGCCGCAACAATAGCTGGTGTTAGCCTCTCAACCCCAAGAGTCCAAGCCAAGGCCTCATCACCAAATATCCAGACCATTAAGTCCCCATGGCTGAACCAACCCTGGAAGAGGCCCACCCAGTTCTTGGCGGGTCGGATGATGGTTGGAACCGTGGCAGCAACACCGGACCTATCGAATAAGGTGGCTGAGAGCATAAAGGAAGCGCAGGAAATCTGTGCCGGTGGTGACCCGGCAAGCGGCGAGTGCATAGCGGCGTGGGACGAGGTGGAGGAGCTGAGTGCGGCGGTTAGCCATGCAAAGGAGAAGAAGAAAGACCCGTTGGAGGAGTACTGCAAGGATAATATGGAGACGGATGAGTGCCGCACTTATGAAGATTAATTAATTGAATGATGACAAAGATATATATGGTGTTCTGGATTCATACTATGTATGTATGTATGTATGTATGTTTAACTGTGATTGATTAATGGTTAGAAGATGGTTTAATAAATTTGTACGAGTAATGAAGTTTTTGTTTATGTTGAATTATTAAGTTAGTTTGTGTGATGAAAACTTGGCCTGTGAGTATGTGACTAACTGTGTTTTATTTCTGAATGAATATACACACTGGAGTACTACTTTTGATTTAGTTTAGTTAATTGTAAGTAATTCCTATTCCTATTCCAATTCCAATTCCAATTGTTCAACCGTATCTCGTTGATATATATATATATATATATATATATATATATATATATATATATATATATATATATATATAGAGAGAGAGAGAGAGAGAGAGAGAGGAGGGGGGATAGGGTACACGAGTTAGCAATCTTTAAATGAAATTATGTTATTGATGCCTATTTTGATTTCTAACTGTCATTCGGTTTTGATAAATACAATTTTATAATATAAAATGCTATTACTTTTCTAATATATATGTTGGGAATTAATTTGAAAATAATTTTTTTTTCTTGAAAAATAAATACTCCTATCTAGAGAATATCAAGCTTCTTTATTAAGCTATTTTTTACCTGGGTTTATTATTTTAAAACTTCAGCATGGATAAGGATTTGATTGTTGTAACTTGTAAGACCCTTTTTTCTTGTTCCATTCCAATTTATCTACATTCCTATAATATCTCTAATTTCTCTCAAATTTATTCCCATAAAAACATTATTCTCTAATCTTTTCTAATAAAGGGTCAAATATGAAAATTGAGACTTTTATTAATTATATAAAATACATCCTGTGTTATTATTATCCTGTGTTTTGTGTTATTTTTTTCTTTTTTTGTGTTTTGTTTTATTTATTTATTTCTTTTGATTTGATTGTTTTGTGTTTTGTTTTTTTCTGTGTTTTTTTTTTGTTTTGATCCTGTGTTTTGTGTTTTATCGAATGGACAGAGTAGTTGTTTAATAAAAAATTCATGTGTAACTTATTGCCAACGACTTTTCACATTTTTGTGAGTTTTAAAAATGAAATAAAAGAAAGAAAAATTTAGGGAATTAACAAAAGTCAAGTCCCTTACTAAGTTTTTTTTTTTTTTAAGTAAAGGAAAGGAAAGAAAGGATAACGAAAGAGATTTTTAAAATATTTCTCCCAAATTTGGGAAGATTTGAATGAAAATTTATTAAAAACTTGATATTAAAATACTCGGCCGAGGCCTTGAAAATTTACTAAAATTATAGTTCTCAAATATAATCTCATAAGTTAAAATTTAGTTTCAAAACTCAAAAAAAAAAAAAAAAAAGACAATCAATTTTCTTTTTTCACTTTCTCCTCTCTTAAATTTTAGGAGAGAATAAAAAGAGGACCGTCTTAGAGTTTTATCTTATAGATAGTGGAAAATCTAAGACCAACATCCAATTTCATCCATTTAATTTAAACATCTTCTGTTGAAAAATTATACTCTTATATTACTAGTTTATTACTTTATTAGGGTTTCAAAAATCACCATCCCAAA
Source organism: Panax ginseng (assembly GCA_020205605.1). Taxonomy (NCBI): domain Eukaryota; kingdom Viridiplantae; phylum Streptophyta; class Magnoliopsida; order Apiales; family Araliaceae; genus Panax; species Panax ginseng. The sequence continues at coordinate 4,254,570 of CM035131.1, read as the reverse complement.
ACAAAGCATCAACTTCCACTAAAATCAAATTACTCTGGTGAAATCCCATTCGATGCTAATGTATCACCTCACGTGCCAATAAAATCCCATTCAATGCTAATGTATCTCTATACTATAATGCAAATATTTCACCTCACATGCCAATATTTCTATTTAAAATTTTAAATACCTATAATGCAAATATTAAGTAAATATTTCACCTCACATGGCAATATTTCTATTAAAAATTTTAATTACCTGATAACCTCAATAACATGAGGTTTGGAAAGAAAGCTAGAGAAAATAATGTGCAGAAGAGTAGCAGTAATTGTGCAAGAATCAAAGTCATATAAGTCTCAAAGTCATACATGCAGACATTAAGAGGACAAGCAAACCCAGAAAGCTTACAAAAAACTATTATTCAATTCCCCAAAAGAGTATGCTCATGATTCAATCAAAAACCAATGGGAAGCAACACATGCTCTTAGATACCAATGGAGTTATGTTTAATATCAACTTATTTATTCTTCAACCACCACACTGATCTCACCTTTCTCGAGCAAGTCATAGAATGCTCTTGTTCTCCTCTGTTCATTCCAGTGATGCATCTTCCATAAACCACCTGCCGCACAGCCAAGTATAGTTGCAATAACTAGTTCCTTCACCACACTTGGTCCCTTCAAGGTGACATGAGCAACCCTACCGCCAGCCATTTTTCTCCTAGAAGCCTGCAAACCCCACAAATAATAACCTTAAATCATTCTGTACATTTCTAGCACTAAAAGAACAACTCAAACAAATCATGCACAAACATTGTTTCACATCAACTAATTAAAAATGATGTGAATCCCACAAATACACACTAACTATTTTATTTTGGATGAATCAACATTAGATTCAAAAATATTAAATTATCGCAACCACAAAAGACTGTCAAAGACAGTCATCTGATTTCCAGACTAGCGATAAATTGAGACAAACCTGCCTTACAACTAGTATGAAGAAAATCGGATTCCCTGATAATATGGACCACAGAGTAACAAGTTTTCAGGATGGTGTCAAATTAAACATGAATCTGTCCAAATTGCTAATTTTGGGCTCACCAACTACTCCAGGTGTGATAACTTTTTTGGACCTCTATATAATTGAATCCTCGTATTGTAATATAATTCTAGCTACTCTTACATTACCGCAATTTTATTTCCATGAGAAAGAGAGAGACAAACAGAGAAGAGTATAGCATTTCCAAGAAAAAGGATAGCTGCCTCCAGGAAACAACTCAAAACATCTCAAGGAGTTGTAACTTGCAAGGATGTCACTTATCCATACAGAAATGAGCAGAAACAGGATGTCAGGATATCATGCCTTCAACAAACATAACATACTTCCTACTGCAATAGTGTAATGTACAGATTAGTTTGCTTCACCCCACGTATGCATAGGAATACAATTCAGCATAAGCCAGTAACGAAAACATTCTAGAGGCATTTTTAACAAGCTCCATCAAGATTAAAACTCCAACTAAGCAGTATGTGGGAATATTTTATAAATTGCAGAATAACAAATCCTCTAAAATGCTGAGACTACGGAGAGCTTTAGTTCTAAATTTTGTTTCGGGATTAATGATTAGTAAGACATGCTTATATTAAATTCGCCAATAACCCGGATTGAAGTGTGAAACCCACAGCCCTGCTTCAATATATTGATGTCAATGCAAGAAAAACAAAACAAACAATGGAACACAAGATTCATGAACAGTACAAGTTACATCAAAATTAGCTAGCTAGCGTTCCTTCCCAAACCCCAATTGTAATGGTCTTATCTACACAAACTTGATTTGATGAAGTATGTGTATATTCTGTAACCAATTAACTACTAACACCTTCACACATCATTATGTAAATACTTTTCGTACCCTTTTTCTGTACTCGTATCACTACTCAGAAATAACCCTTTTCTCCAATCCGATCTCCGGAAACAAACTATCACAACATATAGACCAACAGACCAGATTTACAGCAAAGAAATAATCACAAAAAAAATTACATGTACAAAGATAATCGACAACAAAATGAAAATTCTGATCGAAACCTAACAGGTCTTAGTAATAATAGTAAATCTAAATTGGGACAATACAATAAAGCAATAGTAAAAATCGGAAACAAACTCAGATCGGTAGATCTAAAGCGAAACATAAACCATGTTCATAATCCATAATCCATATTCAACACAATCACAAATAAACTGATTATAAAAACAAAAAACAAATATAAATCGAAGTTAATGAGAAGAAAGGGATCTGACCTGCGAAGATACGTCTGTTAATAAAACCCTATTCGCCAGAGGAGACCAAATTTGATATATCAAGCAAAGTGGCTAACGCCCAAAATATGAATTCCCTGATTTGTTCTCCTCATTTTGCATTATTTACAATTATATACAATTTTGTCTTTTCTTCAGCCCAAAATCTACTTCTTCTCTTGAGGCTTGAGCCCATATCACCTTTTTGGTTTTATTACTATCTCATACCATTTGGTCTTTACCTACTATACCCCAATTTATGATTTTTTAACTAAGATCATGATATTTTTATATTACATATTTAACTACGTATTAGTTTAAAAAGTTAATATTTTGATATTTCATATTATGATATATATATATATATATATATATATATATATATATATATACCTTGAATTGAAAATAATAATATTTTCAACGATAAAATTTATAAAGACCCCAACTTATTATAAATAAAATTGAATTTTCTTTATTCATTATTCTAAATTAATAAAGTGTTAATTTGATATAATGCTTTGGTTATGGGTAAAATGTGCAAATTTTACAAGATAAACAAGTGGTTATAAAATATTCATTTTATTTGGGAATATTCTTTTGGTACGCTGAAATATTCTTTTTATCTAGGGGAATATTCGTATTTACCACCAGCGAAAAGTTCGTGGGGCTCATAATGTAATAACCGCTTTGATGAAGAAAACGACAAAGTATGAGTTTTTATAAATAACTGGCATAGATATTTGTTAATCACACAAATTTAATACTCCGGTGGTTAAAATACAATGAATACGCTGGGTCGCATTAACAAAGATACCAGATTTGACATTGCAGATTATATTGAATTATTGATTCGTACGTAAAGAAGGCACTACTCAATAATTGTTACAATGAATTCTTGCTCAATATTTTATTTTATTGATTCAATAATTGTTTGCGTTGATATTTAATATTATTGTTGTTTCAATAATTGTCACCATGCATGATATTTCCATTATCGGATCAATAATTCATATTATTTGAATAATATTATTAGATAACATTATTGGTAATGTCTAGAAAGTTCTCGTCTAAGAGAGGTTTGGTCACCTAATCATTGCCAAGAAGGAGAAATCCTTATTGGAAAGTCCCATCTTTCCGAGAAACTACCGTCATTATAATTGTGATTCTGTAATATTATTTGTGAATAATTAATTATTGATTTATATGATAAAAAAATATTTATTTGATGTGGATATATATAATGAATTTATTTATGTGGTTATAAATGAAGAAATTAATGCTGAGATATTTTATCAGTATTTTGTCGGAATGGAGGTATTAAAAATCACCCGTTTATTGATTTCGGATATTTTCTAGTTGGAATTTGAAAAAACTCAAAGTTACAAAGTTGTAGAGAATTCGATTTCATGTGGAATGGATATAAAATTCGTATTTTTCTGATAAACGGGCTATTTTCTATGAATTATTGAAGTTTCAGAAAATAAAATAATTTTTATTAATTTATGGGTGGGATCCACTTTTGGGTTGGTGTTGAATACACATGGGCTGCTATTTTTTTCTTCCAAGATGGCATGCTTGATTTTTCCAAAGGTGTGCGTAGAGAAAAAAGAAAGAAATAATAATATTTTATTATTTTAGTCTCTATGATGCTCTAACATTTTCCTATAAATAGATCGCTTTAGGTTAAATTGAAAATCACACCAAAAACAAGTTTTCTTTCTCTCTAGATTATCGAAATGTATTTTTGTGAGTATTTAGATAATTTGAGAGTTGTTGTTCTAAAAAGTTTCCTTCACTTTCTATCCGATATTCGATTAAAGACTATTATTTTGAGATAAGGGATGTTATTTTCTTCTTAAATGATATTATTTTCTTCAATATCATTATGCCAAATATTGGTGAACTTTTTAATCAAATTGGAACTTTTTATGTCGGGTTACTATTCACGATATCTTACACTATTCACGAATCGACGACATTATTCAATCGAAAAAATAAATTTTTTTCTTTTTATCCAAGATGTCTATTATGGTTACTATCTTTGATTGTATCCATGTTTTGATCTTTATTTTGAATTACGCTTCACAATTGGTTATTATAAAGTATTATTGATCTTGGATAAACCGTTATACTTAATCCCTAATATTTGTCCTTCTCATCTCACCGGATTCGCTTTTAAAAATATTTTCATCATCCTCAAATCCTAAATGATGATATTATCAATATCTTTGGCCTCAGAGTGCAAAGATGAATATTTGATTAAAAGATGTATATTGATTGATGTTACGAGGGGATAAAATATCGATGATGGACTCTTAAATCTTAGAAGATAGTAGAATTCATTCTCTACGTGACTCTTCTAATGGATTGTTGTTTTCGCTGTATTTGTTGATCTAAAACTTGTTGTCTATTATATTCTATCAGATTTTTTCCTGTTGAAGACTAATGATAATTTGTTGTATATTATCTTAGTCATAATATTCTTTACTGGGCTAGTTGAGCTCACCCTTTTCCTTTTGTTCCATTTTTCTTCTCGTGAGGTGAGTAACATAGCAGGATCGAGTCTGGGTAATGGAGTGATGGTTCTAAAAGATGTTTTAGCAATCCTCACTATTTCAGAAAATAGTGTATGAATAATTATAATGAGGACTTATTTGAGTGTTGATATTGTCTAGAAAAGACTTGAAGTACAAAATACTGGTAGAAATGATGGCAACACGCTATGCATCACACAAATGCAGCGAGCTCAAGGAGTTGGGACCATCTGATTGGGAAAGCCCTATCCGATTAAAGCGAAAACACGGGTCAAACAAATTACCAAGATATTCGATGTCTTGGGATGCGAGGAGAATGAAGGTTCCATTTGCCACCTTTATGTTCCGTGGAGAAAGGTGACTTGGTGGGAATCATGAAGGCGTGCATCTCACCACCGCACTCAACATGTCTTGGGAAAGATTTCAGAATCGCTCAATGACAAGTACTTTCCTCGAAAGTATTCGGGCTATCGTATGAAGGAGGTAGAGTTTATTAGACCGAGCGAGAACAACATGACGGTGTCTCAAAGACGAGGCGAAGTTCGCGAGTTATCCAGTTCAGACCTCATTTGGTAGAAAATGAGGAACATATGACGCGAATGTTTCGAAAGGTCTAAAACCCGAGATTCGGCAATACCTTATCTCTCATAAATTTTCTCTCAGATTCGACATGTTGTCAACATGGCTCAATTATTAGAGCGAGATAAATGAGTATACTCAACCGAGGACCACAACTGTGGTCATAATGGGGACAACAATCATCGAACGATGATAATCAAACGAGGAGGAAAATACCGACAAAGGTGGTAACCACTCAAAGGTAATCGTGGCCCATGATAATAGAAGAGGTGAGTCAAGTGGAAATTTTAGAAAGAGGAAATTCAACAATGACAGACGACATCAAAGAATAAAGACCAAAGACCAACAACAAATTATAGGGAGGATATCGACCGCCATTAGATGTTACAAATGCGGAAAGAGGGACATATCACCCTCAAACCGTCCCACAATAATCCAAGGTATGTTATAAGCGTGGAAAGGAGGGCCATATAGCTTTCGAGACCGCTCAGAGAAAACCAAGTTCAAAGGGGATGGTGACTCCAAAGGCTATCCGGATAAGTCAAAATCGGTTCTCGGAAGAGCGTTTTGTCATAATCGCCAAACGTGAAAGAATCGAACGAGGTGATCACGGGTAAACTAATCTTGAATTCTTGCGAAGTTTATACCTTACTAGATAATTTGGGTTCTACCCATTCTTTTATCTCTCCTCGCCAGGCTCAACGCTTAAAATAGACTTGGAGAAATTGACTTTGATTTATCTCATTGAAACTCCGTTGGGTGAAACCTTCACACATCTACAGCTTATAAATCTTGCTTGATCCAAGTTGGCACTATCACATTACCTGTTGATCTTATCTCTTTAAAGATACTTTGCTTTTGATGTGATTTTAGGAATTGATTGGTTAACCACTCATCATGCCAAAATTGATTATTTTCGTAAGGTTGTTAGTTTTCATATTCTTAACCAACCACATTATACGAATTCAAACAACTAAACCACTAAAATCAGTCACCGTCATATCAAGCCACAAAGCTATTCGTTTATTGAAAAACGGATGCCAAGCTTTCTTAGCTCATGTTATGGATTTGAATAAAGACAAGTCAAATTTGGATAATTTTTCTGTTGTTAGAGAATTTCCTGATGTATTTCCTGAAGAACTTCCCGGTCTACCCCCAGAACGTGATGTTGAATTCTTTATTGACCTTAAACCGGGTACAAAGCCCATTTCTAAAACCCCATATCGAATGGCTCCTATTGAACTTCAGGAGTTAAAAGTCCAACTATAGGAGTTATTAGACATCGGTTTCATTCGTCCTAGTACATCTTCTTGGGGTGCTCCTATTTTATTTGTAAAGAAGAAAGACGGGAGTATGCGACTTTGTATTGACTACCGAGAATTAAACCATGTCACCATAAAGAATAGGTATCCGTTACCTCGCATTGATGACCTGTTTGACCAGTTGCAAGGAGCACAATTCTTTTCAAAGATCGATCTTCATTCTGGATATCATCAGCTGAAGATTAAAAGTGAGGATATTCCAAAGACTGCCTTTAGAACTCGGTATGGGCATTATGAATTCTTAGTCATGTATTTTGGATTGACTAATGCTCCTGCTGCTTTCATGGATATGATGAACCGAGTATTCAAGGAATATTTGGATCAGTTCGTTGTTGTCTTTATTGATGACATCCTTATCTATTCCAAAAGCCGTGAAGATCATGAGCACCATTCAAAATTCGATACTTGAAAAGGCTTCGTGAAAACAAGCTATATGCCAAATTGAAGAAATTCGAGTTCGCTTGAGGAAGTAGCATTTCTTGGGCACGTGGTGTCAAAACATGGAGTATCTGTTGACCAAGCCAAGATTGAAGCAATACAAAGTTAGGGAGCAACCAAGTTTGGTGGATCAAGACGCAGCTTTTCTGGCTTACCGGTTATTATCGGAGATTCGTGGGAAGGATTTTCTCAAATCGCTACTCCATTAACTCAGCTGACTCGAAAAGATACAAAATTCGTATGGAGCGAGGAATGTGAGAAAAGTTTTCAAGAGCTCAAGAGGAGACTCATTTCGGCACCTATTCTGGAAATATCATCTGGTTCGGATAGATTTGTCATCTACAGTGATGCTTTAGGTAAAGGGTTAGGATGTGTTCTTATGCAACATGGGAAAGTCATAGCCTATGCCTCGCGACAACTCAAAGAATATGAGAGAAATTATCCTACTCATGATCTGGAGTTGGCAGCAGTCGTATTCGCGTTGAAGATATGGAGACACTACTTGTATGGGGAGAAAGTGGAGATTTATACGGACCATAAAAGCCTCAAATATTTCTTCACCCAAAAAGAACTCAACATGCGTCAACGACGTTGGCTTGAGCTGTTGAAAGATTACGATCACCCTATTCAATATCATCCTGAAAAAGCGAATATAGTAGCTGACGCATTGAGTAGAAGATCATATGCAAGTACGAGTGCGATATTGTTAAAGCAAAGGCCTATTTTGTATGACTTACAAAGGATGGAGATAGAGTTAAAGACTCCAGGGACCCACGTGATGATGGCGAATATACGAGTAGAACCGACTTTAATCGATAAAGTTAAAGATGCTCAAGCTACAGGCTTGGGGCTGATGCGTATGAAGAAGAAAGTGCAAGAAGGAGCTATTCCAGAAGCAAGAATCGATGAAGAAGGAATACTTCGAGTCAACTCTAGACTTTGCGTTCCTAACGATTCTGACTTGAAGCATAGAATCATGATGGAGGCACACAACACCCCGTTTGCAAACCATCCTGGGAGTACCAAAATGTCTCATGATATTCAACATACATTTTGGTGGAACAATATGAAGAGAGAGATCACAGAGTTTATCTCGAGGTGTTTAACTTGTCAGCGAGTAAAGGCGGAGCATCAAGTGCCAAAAGGTCCATCAGAACCACTGAGATTCTCGGAATGGAAGTGGGAACACATTACCATGGATTTCAAGCATGAAGTCTTCCCAAAGTTTCTCAAGGCATAGATGCAATTTGGGTTATTGTTGATAGATTAACCAAGTTTACTCATTTCTTTACCGATACGAGAAACTTATTCCTCGAACGCCTTGCTCAGATGTGCGTGAATGAGATTGTGAGATTGCATAGCATACCAAGATCCATAGTTTGGATCGTGACCCAAGATTCACTTCAAGATTTTGGGTTAGCTTGCGAGAAAAGCTATGGGCACGGATTTATTGATTCTGGGCCATATATCATCCTCAAACAGACGGACAATCGTAGAGGACTATTCAAACTCTTGAAGATCTATTAAGACTACGTGTCCTAGACTTCAAAGGGTTGGATAAGTATTTACCATTGGTGGAATTCTCCTACAACAACAATGAGCTTATCGTTAAGTATAGGCATGGCTCCATTTGAGGCGTTGTATGGATGAAAAGTGTCGCTCTCCAAATCTTTGGGATGAGGTGGGTGAAACAACTTTGTTGGGACCGTAATTGCACGCATGACTAATGAAAAGATCCAAATGATTCGACAACGTATTCAAACCTCACAGGATCGACAAAAGAGTTATGCTGATCTTCATCGAAAGGACGTGGAATTTAATATTGGGGATCATGTACTGTTACGTATTGCTCCATGGAAGGGAGTTACAAGATTTAGAAATAGAGGAAAGCTCACTCCAAGGTTTGTTGGTCCATTTGAGATTCTTGACCGAATAAGAAATGTGGCCTATAGACTCGCATTACCTCCAAGTATGTCTCGTGTTCACAATATTTTCGACATATCTATGCTTCGTAAATATGTGAAAGACCCAAACCATATTATTGAGTTAGAACCAGACGAGATAGCCAAGATTTAACGATGCGAGAGGTACTGTTAAAATCTTGGATAGGAAAGAACAAGTCCCACGCACTCAAGGTTATACCACAAGTTAAGGTTTTGTAGAGAACCATGCTTATTGAAGAAATGACCGGGGAGTTAGAATCGAAAATGAAAGCGAGGTACCCTCATCCGCTCAAACACTGTGTACGTCGTCCAATTTCGAGGACGAAATTTTATAAGGAGGGAGGTTGTAGACCCCAACTTATTATAAATAAAATTGAATTTTCTTTATTCATTATTCTAAATTAATAAGGTGTTAATTTGATATAATGCTTTGGTTATAAAAGTGAAATATGCAAATTTTACAAGATAAGCAAGTTGGTTATAAAATATTCATTTTTTGTCGGAGAATATTCTTTTGGTCGTGGAATATTCTTTTTATTTGGGAATATTCAATGCGATGGCGCATGTACCATTCGTGGGGGCTCATAATGAATAACCGCTTGGATGAAGAAAACGACAAAGATGTAGACACCCCAAAATAGGTATACATCACCCATTTTGAATCAATCAATAACATGGTATGTAAAACAACTACAACTTTATTAATACAACATGAAAACTGTGAGTTTAAATACAAATATTGTGACTCCCCCAAAATAGGTATACATCACCCATTCTGAATTGTCAATACATGGTACAGAAACAACTATAACTTTATTATTACAACAGTAAAACTGTGAGTTTGAATACAAATATTATCTTTTAGACAATATATATACTCAAATAAATCTTCATCACATTTATTGATACATTATTTTACAAAAATGGTGAGGACTACTAAACAACTCTCTCTAGAACCTTCATTCCACACCCCGACTCGTATTCGCTATATTCTCGCCTCCTGATAAGAAAAATGGAACAAAAAGGAAAAGGGTGAGCTCAACTAGCCCAGTAAAGAATATTATAACTAAGATAATATACAACAAATTATCATTAGTCTTCAACAGGGAAAAAATCTAATAGAATACAATAGACAACAAGTTTTAAATCAATATTCGCAGCGGAAATAATAATTCATTAGAAGAGTTAAGTATAGAATGCAAACTACTATCTTCTATATATGAATTTAAAAGTTCATCGCCTATCTTTTATCCCCAGAACATCAATCAATATATATCCGAATCAAATATTCATCTTTGCACTACAGCCAAAGATATTCATCACCGGTCATGTTCATCTAAACACTGCTCATCTTTTGCACTACGGCCAAAATATTCATCGAAATCATTCATTTTTGCACTACAAAGCCAAAGATATTCCATAATATCATCATTTAAGACCGAGGATGATGAAAAATATTTTTAAAAAACGAATCCAGCTTTTATCCACGTCCAAAATACCTCAAAAATAATCATAGTGGTGTAAAATTCAAGAATGATCAAAACATGGATATAATCAAAACTAGTATCCGTATAGATATTTTGTATTTAAAAGGAAAATTTTCATTTTTCAATGAATAATGCCAGATTCGTGAATAAAGGTGATATCGTGAATAAGAATTTCGACACCAAAAGTTCTAAATTTGATAAAAATTTCAGATCAATATTTCAAAGATAATGATATTGAAGAAATAATATCATTACAAAAAAATAATATCCCTTTACCTCGAAAGATTAAAAGACTTAAATTTAATAATCTGTGTATATAGTCAAAGGAACTTGCACCGTATAACAATACTCAAAGTATAAAAATCCTCACAAGAATACGCTTCGATATAGAGAGAGAAATAGAGAAAACTTCAGCTTCGTGTAATTTTTAATTTTAACCTAAGACCCTATTTATAGGAAAATGCTTAGAACACCAAAGCGTAAAATTTATTAAAATAATTTTATTTAATAAATATTCAAGCCCACTTCCCAAGAATTGAATTCAAATTTATTTACCACATACATGTGGGCTTGCAAAAAACTTTTTTCATGAATAAAACAATTAAAACTCCAAAAATCAATTATTTCAAACTTCTAACTTCAATAATTCATAATAAATAGCCCTTTTGTCGTAAAAATTCAAACTCATGAAGTTTTCATAGGAAATTCCATTATCTACAACTTTTGTAAGGAAGTTTTTCCAAATTCCAAACAAAATTGACCAAATCTATAAACTGACGATTTTACAAAAGCTATAATTAAATTTCAAATAATAAATGGGGTCCACCGACACATGTTTAACATGTTTTTAAACATTTATTGCAACAAAAATACTCTTCCTCCTCAGATACTCATATATCCCACATTCGTTGTAAAATACACCATTATTATATTATTAAAATATAATAATATATTTAAATGAATTATTTTATCGTAAAAGATAAAATTTCAATTTTCAACAATTGTCACATTAAAATTTTCTCCATCTATATCCACATAAAATTAATATTTTCCTCATCATATGAATCAATAATTAATTACTCACAAATAATATTACGTAATCACAATATCGACAACCAGTGCGCCTCAGTGAAAGAGGGGCTTTCCAATAAGAATTTCTCCTTACTCTACAAGCAATTAGGTGACCAAACCTCTCATTAGATGTAACTTTCTAGACATTGCCAATAATGTTATCTAATAATATTATTCAGATAATATGAATTATTGCTTCGATAATGAAAAATACCGTAATGACAATTATCAAAATAACAAAGAATATAAAATATCAACGCAAAGAATTATTAAATCAATAAAATAAAATAATCGAATAAGAATTATCGTAACCATTATCGAGTAAAGGCCTTCTTACGAAAAGAATCAATAATCGGTTCAATACCGTGTGCTATCGTGTTTTAAATCCACCGAGTATTTTAACAAAGATAATCTGTGAATAACTACGCCAAGTTATTTTTAAACAACTTATATTTGTCGCTTTCTTCATCCAATCGCTTTCAGTTATGGGTCCCACACATGGTCATACTACCAGTCGCAATTAATATTCCCGATAAGATTTAATATTCCACGACCAAACGAATATTCCCCGACAACAATGAATATTTTATAACCACTTTCTTATTTTGAAATATTTGCGTATTTTACCCATAACTATCCACATTAATCAAATCAACCCTTACTATTTCAAAATAATAAATAGAGAAAATTAAATTTTATTAATAATAAGTTGGGGTCTTACAACCTCCCCTCCTTATGAAACTTCATCCTCGAAATTGACGTACGTACATGATGTTTTGAAAAGGTGAGGATACCTCGCTTTCATTTCCGTTTCCAATTCCCAAGTCATTTCCTCTATAGCATGATTCCTCCACATAACTTTAACTTGTGGTATGACCTTTGTGCGTAGGACATGCTCCTTCCTATCCAAAATCTTGACAGGTACCTCTTCGTACGTTAAGTCTTCGGCTATCTCGTCCGATTCTAACTCTATAACTTGGTTCGGGTCTTTCACATATTTACGAAGCACAGATATATGAAAAACATTATGAACACGAGACATACTTAGAGGTAACGCAAGTCTATAAGCTACATTACCTACTTGGTCAAGAATTTGAAATGGACCAATAAATTGTGGATTGAGCCGTTCTCTCTTCCCAAATCTTGTAACTCCCTTCCATGGGGCAACACGCAACAATACATGATCCCCAATACTAAATTCTATGTCCTTTCGATGAAGATCCGCATAACTCTTTTGTCGATCTTCTTGTGCCGCTTGTATACGCTTGTCAATTATTTGGATCTTTTCCGTAGTCATACGTATTAACTCGGTCCCAACAATGTTACTTCACCCACCTCGTCCCAACATACCGGAGAGCGACACTTCCGGCCCATACAATGCTTCAAATGGGGCCACACCTATACTTGCCTCGATAATCTGCTTGTTGTAGGAGAATTCCACCAATGGTAAATACTTATCCCAACCGCCTTGAAGTCTAGGACACGTAGTCTTAATAAATCTTCAAGAGTTTGAATAGTCCTCTCGATTGTCCGTCTGCTTGAGGATGGTATGCCGAATCAATCAGAAATCTGCGCTCCATAGCTTTTTGCAAGCTAACCCAAAATCATGAAGTGAATCTTGGGTCACGATCCGAAACTATGGATACCGGCATGCCATGCAACCTCACAATCTCGCTTTATATATATACTAAAGAAGACGCTCAAGGAATAAGTCTCCGACGGCAAGAAATGAGCAGACTTGGTTAATCTATCAACAATAACCTAAATAAAGATTGATGCCTTGAGAAACCGTAGGAAGACCCGTAACGAAATCCATGGTAATGTGTTCCCACTTCCATTTCGGAATCTCAAGTGGTTGCAACGGACCCTTAGGTACTAGATACTCCGCCTTTTTACACGCCGACAAGTTAAACACATCGAGATAAACTTTGCAATCTCTCTCTTCATATTGTTCCACCAAAATGTATGTCAAGATCACGATACATTTTAGTACTTCCGTGATGGATTGCAAATGGTGTATTGTGTGCCTCCATCATAATCTTGTACTTCAAATCGTAGTCGTTAGAACACCAAGTCTAGAATGGACTCAAGTATTCCTTCTTCATCAATTCTCGCTCCTAATAGCTCCTTCAGTACTTTTCTTCTTCATACGCATCACCTCCGGGTTCGCGGGCTTGAGCAACCTTAACATTTTCTATTAAAGTTGGCTCTACGCGATACTCGACATCATCGCACTCATTCCTCGCGATATGATCTTCTACTCAACGCGTCACCTACCATGTTCGCTTTTTCCGTGATGGTATTAAATAGTGTGGTCGTAATCTTTCAACAACTCAAGCCAACGTTGTTGCTTGCATGTTGAGTTCCTTTTGCGTGAAGAAATATTTGAGGCTTTTATGGTCCGAATATATCTCCACTTTCTCCCCAGTATAGATAAAGGCTCCAGATCTTTAATATGAAAACGATCACGCTAACTCTAGATCACGAGTAGGATAATTCCTCTCATACTCTTTAAGTTGTCGCGAGGCATAAAGCTATGACTTTCCCACGCTGCATGAGAACACATCCTAACCCTTTGCCCAAGATCATCAGTAGATAACAAATCCATCCGCATTTTATGGTATTGTTAAACAGTGCCAAAATAAGTCTCCTCTAAGCTCTTGGAAACTCTTCTCGCATTCCTCGCCCAAACGAACTTTGTATCCTTCCGAGTTAATGAAGTTAAGTGGAGTAGCGATTCGAGAAAACCCTTCCACGAATCTCCGATAATAACCAAATTAAGCCCAAAAGCTACGTGATTTCAAATACCGCCTTCTTGCTTGTTCTCAACTTTGTATTGCTTCAATATTCGCAGGATCAACAGATACTCCATGTTTCGATACCACGTGCCCAAGGAATGCTACTTCCTCTCGCCGTAACTCGATTTCTTCACTTTTGCATATAGTTTATTTTCACAAAGCCTTTGGAGTACCAAATTTCAAATGGTGCTCATGATCTTCACGACTTTTTAGAATATATGAGGATGTCATCAATAAAGACAACAACGAATCGATCCAAATAATCTTTGAATACTTTTGCTCATCATATCCATGAAAGTCAGGGAGGAGCATTAGTCAATCCGAAAGACATGACTAAGAATTCATAATGCCCATACCGAGTTCTCGAAGGCGCCTTTGAATATCCTCGCCTAATCTTCATTGATGATATCCAAAACGAAGATCGATCTTTGAAAAGAATTGTGCTCTCTGCAATCGGGTCAAACAGTCATCAATACGAGGTAGTGGATACCTATTCTCGATGGTGACATGGTTCAATTCCCGATAATCAATACAAAGTCGCATACTCCCGCCTTTTTCTCTTTACTTTAATAAAACAAGAGCACCCCCCAAGGAGATGTACTAGATTTAATGAAACCGAAGTCCAACAACTCCTCAGAATTTGGACCTTTAACTCCCGAAGTTCAATAGAGCCATTCGATATGGGGTTTTAGAAATGGGCTTTGTACTGTGTTCAAGATCAATAAAGAATTCAACTTCACGCTCGGGGTAGACCGGAAGTTTCTTCAGAAATACGTCAGAAAGTCAATAACAACAGAATATTATTCAAATTTGACGTGTCTTTATTCAAATCCATAACATGGGCTAAGAAAGCTTGACATCCGCTTTTTAATAAACGAATAACTTTTATGATTAGATATGACAAAGGATTGATTTTAATGGTTTAGTTGCTTGAATTCGCATAACAAAGTTGGTTAGAAATATGAAAACTAACAACCTTACGAAAATAATTAATTTTGGCAATGATGAGTAGCTAACCAATCAATCCCTAAAATCACATCAAAAGCAAGTATCTTTAAAGAGATAAGGTCAACAAAAAGTGATGGTGCCAACTTGAATCAAACAAGATTTATAAACAAAGGATGTGATGAAAGTTTCTCCTAACAGAGTTTCCATAGATAGTCAAAGTCTAATTTCTCCTGAGTCAAGTTTAAACGCTGAGCACAAGCAGGAGAGATAAATGAATGGGTAGCACCTTAGATCAAGTAAGGTATAAACTTCACAAGAATTTATAAATAGCTTACCCGTGATTACCTCGCTTGGTTCCTCGATTTTTTGACCAAATACAACAAATCCTCTCTTCCAGAACCGCTGACTTTGACTTTTCTCGGGATGTTTTTAGAGTCACCGTCCCCACCGAACTAGGTTTCACTATCGTGCATAATCTCGAAAGCGATATGTCCTTCCTTTCCACAATTATAGCATATCTTGAATCGTTGTGTGTAATTTGACCGATATGTCCTCTTTCCCACATTTATAAAGATACGACCGTGGTCTTTCTCCTCCTTGAACCCGCTTGTCACCGGTAATCGCTGCTTTCACACGGTCGTTGTTAAATCTCCTCTTTTTAAAATCTCCTCCCGACTCGCTTCTCCTATTTTCATGGCCATGATTACAACCAGAGTGGTTACCATTTTTGTCCGTTTTTTCTTTCTCCACCGGTTTTTGTTGTTTTGTTGATCGTTATCTCTCGGTATGATCCTCGATCAGGGTCCCTCACTGACTGCATTTCTCGTTATCTCGCCTAATAATTGAGCCCTCATTTACAACATCCGAAGAGAGAAAATTTTATGAAAATGAGATATTATCGACGCCGGTTTCAAACCTCTCGTAAACATCCGCGTCATACGCTCCTCATTCTCCATCAAATGAGGTGCAAACCTCGATAACTCGCAAACTTTGCCTCGCATCGAGACACCGCCATGTTGTTCGCTTCTAATCGATGAACTCCACTTCCTTCATATGACGAACACTTTCGTGAAAGTATTTGTCATTAAATAGTTTCAAACGCTCCTCAAGACATCGCCGAAAGTCTTCATTGATGGGTACGCTTCACGAGATTCCCACCAAGAGTCCGCCTCGCCACGGAACATAAAGGTGGCAAATGGAACCTTCGTTTCTCCGCATCCCAAGACATCGAATATCTTGGTAATTTGCTTGACCCATGTTTCCGCCATGATCGGATCCGCTTTCCTTAAATTCTCGTGGTCCCAACTCTTTGAATCGCTTGGTCGTGACAACCCGTGAATTGCTATCATTTCATCCTCAGATTTTGAACACGAGTCTCCTCGTCTGATTTTGCATGAACTGCAAAAGCTTCTAAACATCCCTCGCTCATCATCTCGCTTTCAGTGGTGTTGTTCACATGAGGAACATTGCACTGCTGTTGCACGCTCTCCTCGCTGCATGTGAGTACAAAGCGCCTCCACTGGCCTCATTTCTATCATTAATATTCTTAATCGACATTCTCAAATACCGCTATAAAACAAGGGTTAATTAAGCAAATCAATATATCACATAATATCCCTATATACCGACCAACTAACAAATAAGCTTAGTAGGACACACTAAACAAGGATTTACTCTGCCTCCCTCCTAGTTCTATTCCCCGATCTCCGCCAAAGATCATATCCCAAACTCGATACCAACCGTAACGCCCCCAAAATAGGTATACATCACCCATTCTCGAGTTGTCAATACATGGTACGTAAACAACTACAACTTTATTATTACAACAAGAAAACTCGTGAGTTTGAATACAAATATTATCTTCTGATAATATCTATACTCAAATAAATCCTCATCACATTTATTGATACATTATTTTACAAAATGGTGAGGACTACTAAACAACTCTCTCTAGAACCTTCATTCCACACCCCAACTCAGACTCGCTATATTCTCGCCTCCCGAGAAGAAAAATGGAACAAAAAGGAAAAGGGTGAGCTCAACTAGCCCAAGAAAGAATATTATGACTAAGATAATATACAACAAATTATCATTAGTCTTCAACAGGAAAAAATCTAATAGAATACAATAGATAACAAGTTTTAAATCAATATTCGCAGTGAAAATAATAATTCATTAGAAGAGTTAAGTAGAGAATGCAAACTACTATCTTCTATATATGAATTTAAAAGTTCATCGCTCATCTTTTATCCCCTCGTAACATCAATCAATATATATCTGAATCAAATATTCATCTTTGCACTACAAAGCCAAAGATATTCATCACCGGTCATGTTCATCTAAACACCTATTCATCTTTGCATACGGCCAAAGATATTCATCGAAATCATTCATCTTTGCACTACAGCCAAAGATATTCCATAATATCATCATTTAAGACCGAGGATGATGAAAATATTTTTAAAGAAACGAA
The DNA here is from genome assembly GCA_020205605.1 of Panax ginseng. Taxonomy (NCBI): domain Eukaryota; kingdom Viridiplantae; phylum Streptophyta; class Magnoliopsida; order Apiales; family Araliaceae; genus Panax; species Panax ginseng. Next base: position 4,236,697 of record CM035131.1, on the reverse strand, counting down.
TCCAAAGGAAACAAAATGACAAGGATTAAGGATTAAGGATTCGTATTTTTTTTTATCCACGTCCAAAAATACCTCAAAAATAATCATAGTGGTGTAAAATTCAAGAATGATCAAAACATGGATACAATCAAAGCTAGTATCCGTAATAGATATTTTAGACGAAAAAGGAAAATTTTTATTTTTAATGAATAATGCCGTATTCGTGAATAAGATCGATACGTGAATAAAGGTCAGATACGTGAATAAGAATCCACACCAAAAGTTCCAAATTTGATAAAAACTTCAGATCAATATTTCAAAGATAATGATATTGAAGAAATAATATCATTACGAAAAAAAAATAATATCCCTTACCTCGAAAGATTAAGATTTAAATTTGGAATACTGGGTATAAGTCTCAAGGAACTTGCACCGTATAACAATACTCAAAGTATAAAAATCCTCACAAGAATACGCCAATATATAGAGAGAAATAGAGAGAAAATTTCAGCTTCGTGTGTAATTTTCAATTTAACCTAAGACCCTATTTATAGAAAAATGCTTAAACACCAAAGGTAAAATTTATTAAAATAATTTTATTTAATAAATATTCAAGCCCACTTCCCAAGAATCCTAATTCAGCTCATTTACCACACATGTGGGCTTGCAAAAACGTTTTTCATGAATAAAACAATTAAAACCTCCAAAAATCAATTATTTCTAACTTCAAACTTCAATAATTCATAATAAATAGCCCTTTTGTCGTAAAAATTCAAACTCATGAGTTTTCATAGGAAATTCCATTATCTACAACTTTGTAAAAAGGAAGTTTTTCCAAATTCCAAACAAAAATTGACCAAATCTATAAACTAGACGATTTTACAAAGCTATAATCAAATTTCAAATAAATAAATGGGGTCCACCGACATGTTTAACATGTTTTAAACATTTATTGCAACAAAAAATACTCTTCCTCCTCAGATACTCATATATCCCACATTCATTGTAAAAATCACCATTATTATATTATTAAAATATAATAATATATTTAAATGAATTATTTTATCGTAAAAAAGATAAAATTTTAATTTTCAACAATTGTCACATTAAAAATTTCTCCATCTATATCCACATAAAATCAATATTTTTCTCATCATATGAATCAATAATTAATTACTCACAAATAATATTACGTAATCACAATATCGACAACCAGTGCAGCCTCTAGAAAGCAGGGGGCTTTCCAATAAGAATTTCTCCTCACTCACAAGGCAATTAGGTGACCAAACCTCTCCTTAGATGTAACTTTCTAGACATTGCCAATAATGTTATCTAATAATATTATTCAGATAATATGAATTATTGCTTCGATAATGAAAAATACCGTAATGACAATTATCAAACAACAAAGAATATAAAATATCAACGCAAAGAATTATTAAATCAATAAAATAAAATACCGAATAAGAATTATCGTAACCATTATCGAGTAAAGCCTTCACGTAAGAATCAATAATTGGTGCAATACTGCTATCGTGTTTTAACCACCTAGCATTTTAACAAGATACCGTTTTAAATTTAACCACCGTCATGTATTTTAATAACAAATATTCCACGATAATCTATTCCCAAAAAACAAACTACGCCTGCTTATTTTTAAACAACTTATATTTCTCAACCCTTTTCAAAATAATAATCCAATCGCTTTCCATTATAATAAGTTGGGGTCCAATATTATGGTATTCACACAAATAAGTCCTCATTATACCATTGCATTTAATATTCCCAACAAAACCATTTAATATTCCACTAGAACTCGCTACCAAAAAAGAATATTCCCCCCACAACAATGAATATTTTATAACCAAAAAATACTGATAAACATGCTTATTTTGAAATATTTCATGATTTTACCCATAACTATCCACATTAATCAAATCAACCCTTACTATTTCAAAATAATAAATAGAGAAATATTAATTTCATTAATAATAATAATATCATCATTTAGGACTTTGGGATGATGATTAAAAGTTCAAACCAATATTTCTAAGCATAATGATATTAAAGAAAATAATATCATTTAAGAAGAAAATAACACTCAAAGTATCAAAATACTCAAAGTCTTTAATATAAGATTTAGAATCTACATGATATAGTATTGAAGAGAACTTTAACCAGATAAAGAACACTCAAAATATCAAAATACTCACAAGAATACGCTCGATAATATAGAGAGAGAAAGGGAGAGAAAACTTCAGTTTCTGGTGTGATTTTCAATTCTAACCTAAGCACCCTATTTATAGGAAAATGTTTAGAACACCAAAGCAGAAAATTTAATAAAATATTAATTTATTAATTTTATTTTTCTACGCACACCTTGCCATCTGATTTCAGCAACTAATACATGTCCCACAAATGCAAAAAAGCGTTTTTTGTAAAAAAAAATATTTAAAACTTCAAAAATTAATTATTCTAGAATTTCAAAACTTCAATAATTCATAATAAATAGCCCTTTTATCAGAAAAATTCAAACATTATGTCTTTTATATAGAGAATTTCTTTTTTTACAACTTTGCAGAAGAAAGTTTTTTCAAATTTCAAACAGAAATTGATCGAAATCCACAAACGGGCGATTTTACAGGCTTTAATCAAATTTCAGTCAGGAAATGGGGTCCTCCGACATGTTTAACATGTTTTAAATATTAATTGTAACAAAAATACTTCTCCTCCTCATATACTCATATATCCCATATTCATTGTAAAAATATCACCATTATTATATTATTAAAATATAATAATATATGTAAATGAATTATTTATCAAAAAAGATAAAATAACCATTTTTCAACAATTGTCATATTAAAAAATTTTCTCCATCTATATCCACATAAAATTAATATTTTCCTTATCATATAAATCAATAATTAATTATTCACAAATAATATTACAGAATCACAATACTGACAACCATACAGTTCCCAGGAAAGAGGGGGCTTTCCAATAAGAATTTCTCCTTATCAACAAGAAATTAGGTGATCAAACCTCTCCTTGTATGATTTTTTCTAGACATTGCCAATAATGTTATCTAATAATATTATTCATATAATATGAATTATCGACCGATAATGAAAATAACTTCGTGTAGTGACAATTATTGAAACAACAATAATATAAAATATCAACGTAGCAATTATCAATCAATAAAATAAAATATTGAATAAAAGAATTCACCGTAATAATTATCGAGTAATGCCTTCTTCACGTAAGAATTAATAATTGGTGCAATACCACGTAAGCATCGTGTGTTTTAACCACCGATATTTCAACAAGATAATTCAGAATAACTACGCCTATTTATAAACAACTTATACTTGTCGCTTTATCATCCAATCGCTTTTACATGGGGCCCACATAAAGTCGCTACCATCCGTATTTAATATTCCCTTTACGCAGAATATTCCACGACCAAACTAATATTCTCCGATAAAAATGAATATTTTATAACCACTTGTATATTTGAAATATTTAAGCATTTTACCCATAACTAACCACATTAATCAAATCAACCCTTACTATTTCAAAATAATAAATAGAAAATTTAATTTTATTTATAATAAGTTGGGGTCTTACAACCTCCCTCCTTATGAAATTTCGTCCCCTAAATTGACGTGACGACTGTGTGTTTCAAAAGGTGAGGATACCTCGCTTTCATTTCGCTTTTCAACTCCCGTGTCATTTCCTCAATAGCATGGTTTCTCCACAAAACTTTAACTTGTGGTATGACCTTTCAGACGTAAGACATGTTCCTTCCTATCCAAGATCTTGATAGTACCTCCTCGTGACGTTAAGTCTTCTACTATCTCATCCGGTTCTAACTCAATAACGTGGTTCGGGTCTTTCACATATTTACGAAGCATGATATATGAAAAACATTATGAACACGAGACATACTTGGAGGTAACGCAAGTCTATAAAGCTACATTTCCTACTCCTACAAGAATCAAAATGGACCAATAAATCGTGGATTGAGCTTTCCTCGCTTCCCAAATCTTGTAACTCCTTCCATGGGGCAACACGCAACAATACATGATCCCCAATACTCAATTCTACGTCCTTTCGATGAAGATCCGCATAACTTTTTTGTCGATCTTGAGCCGTTTGTATAAGTTGTCGAATCATTTGGATCTTTTTTTGTAGTCATACGTACCAACTCGGGTCCCAAAAATGCTGCTTCACCCACCTCATCTCAACATATTGGAGAGCGACACTTTCGTCCCATACAATGCTTCTAATGGAGCCACACCTATACTTGCTTGCTCGATAATCTTTGTTGTAGTAGGAGAATTCCACCAATGGTAAATACTTATCCCAACTCACTTTGAAATCTAGGACACGTAGTCTTAATAGATCTTCAAGAGTTTAAATAGTCCTCTCCGATTGCCGTCCAGGTTTGAGGATGGTATGCCAACTAAATCATAACTGCGCCCATAGCTTTTTAAAGCTAACCCAAAATCGTGAAGTGAATCATGGGTCACGATCCAAAACTATGGATACTTGGCATGCCATGCAATCTCATAATCTCATTCACGTATACATACGAAGCAAGACGCTTCAAGGGAATAAGTTTCTCGATCGGTAAAGAAATGAGCGGATTTGGTTAATCTATCAACAATAACCCAAATCGCATTTATGCCTTGAGAAACTTTGGGAAGACCAGAATTGAAATCCATGGTAATGTGTTCCCACTTCCATTCCGGAATCTCAAGTGGTTGCAATGGACCTTTTGGCACTTGATGCTCTTGCCTTTACACGCCGACAAGTTAAACACCTCGAGATAAACTTCGATCTCTCTTTATATTGTTCCACCAAAATGTATGTCAAGATCACGATACATTTTGGTACTTCCGTGATGGATTGCAAATGGTGTATTATGTGCCTCCATCATGATCTTGTTCTTTAAATCGTAATCGTTAGAACACAAAGGTCGGAGTGGACTCAAGTATTCCTTCTTCATCGATTCTCGCCCCTAATAACACCTTCTTGTACTTTCTTCTTCTTCATACGCATCACCCCGGTTTGACGGTGGGTTTAAAGAACTTTAACTTCGTCGATTAAAGTTGGTTCAATGCGTATACTTGACATCATCGCACTCGTTCCTGCATATGATCTTCTACTCAACGCGTCAGCTACCACGTTTGATTTTCTAAGATGGTATTGAATAGTATGGTCATAATCTTTTAATAGCTCGAGCCAACGTCGTTGTCGCATGTTGAGTTCCTTTTGCGTGAAGAAATATTTGAGGTTTTTATGGTCCTAATATATATATCCACTTTCTCCCATATAGATAAGGCCTCCGCATCTTTAAGCGAAAAAACGATCACGCTAACTCTAGATCATGAGTAGGATAATTCCTCTCATATTCTTTAAGTTATCGCGAGGCATAGGCTATGACTTTCCCACATTGCATGAGAACACATCCTAACCCTTTACCTGAAGCATCGCTGTAGATAACAAATCCATCCGAACCAGATGGTATTGTCAGAACAAGTGCCGAAATGAGTCTCCTCTTGAGCTCTTGAAAACTCTTCTCGCATTCCTCGCTTCATACGAATTTTGTATCTTTCCGATTCAGCTGAGTTAACGGAGTAGCAATTCGAGAAAATCCTTCCACGAATCTCCGATAATAACCAGTTAAGCCCAAAAAGTTACGTACTTCGGTTATCGACTTCGGTTGCTCCCAACTTTGTATTGCCTCAATCTTCCTCGGGTCAATAGATACAACATGTTTTGACACCACGTGCCCAAGGAATACTACTTCCTCAAGCGTAATTCGTATTTCTTCAAATCGGCATATAAATTGTTTCACAAAGCCTTTGGAGTACCAGCTTCAAATGGTGCTCATGATCTTCACGGCTTTTAGAATATATGAGAATGTCATTAATAAAGACAACAATGAACTGATCTAAATAGTCCTTGAATACTCGGTTCATCATAACCATGAAAGTCGCAGGAGCATTAGTCAATCTAAAAGACATGACTAAAAATTCATAATGCCCAGACGAGTTCTCAAGGCGCCTTTGGAATATCCTCGCCTAATCTTCAAATTGATGATATCCGTAATCTAAGATCGATCTTTGAGAAGAATTGTGTTCCTTGCAACTGGTCAAATAGGTCATCAATACGAGGTAGAGGATACCTATTCTTGATGATGACATGGTTCAATTCCCGATAGTCAATACAAAGTCGCATACTCCTGTCTTTCTTCTTTACAAATAAAACAGGAGCACCCCAAGGAGATGTACTAGATCGAATGAACCTGATGTCCAACAACTCCCAGTAGTTGGACCTTTAACTCCTGAAGTTCAATAGAGCCATTCGATATGCGGTTTTAGAAATGGGCTTTGTACCAGGTTCAAGATCAATAAAGAATTCAACTTCACGTTCTAGGGGTAGTGTGACGCCCCCAAAATAGGTATACATCACCCATTCTGAGTCATCAATAACATGGTACAGAAACAACTACAAATTTATTAATACAACATATAAACTGTGAGTTTAAATACAAATATTGTCATCTAAACAATATTCATACCCAACTACGTCCTCATTACAATTATTGGTACATTATATCACAAAAATGGTGAGGACTACTAAAACAACTTCTAGAACCTTCATTCCATACCCCGACTAGTACTCGCTACATTCTTGCCTCCTGAGAAGAAAAATGGAACAAAAACGAAAAGGGTGAGCTCAACTAGCCCAGTAAAGAATATTATGACTAAGATAATATAGAACAAATTGTCGTTAGTCTTCAACAGGGAAAAATCTGATAGAATATAATAGACAACAAGTTTCAGATCAATATTCGCAGCGAAAATAATAATTTATAGAAGAGTTACGTAGAGAATGAAATCTACTATAATCTATGAATTTAACAGTCCATCATCAATATTTTATCCCTGTAACATCAATCAATATTAATCTTGAATTAAATATTCATCTTTGCTACCTGAAGCCAAAGATATTCATCACGGTCCATGTTCATCTCAACACTGTATATCTTTTGCACTACGGGCCAAAGATATTCATAATAAAATCAATCATCTTTGCACTACGTGCCAAAGATACTCAAAGAATAACACCATCATTTAGGGTCGAGAATGATGAAAAATATTTAAAGAAAACGAATCCAGTGAAACAAAAGAACAAATGTTAAGGATTCGTACTTTACACAATCCGAGTTCAAAAATACTCCATAAATAATCATACTGAAGTAAAATTCAAGAATGATCAAAACATGGATACAATCAAAGCTAGTATCCATAATAGATATTTTTGACAAAAAACAAAAATTTAATTTTTTGTGAATAAAGGTCGATATTCATGAATAAGTGTCAGATATCGTGAATAGTCTCGATATCGTGAATAAGAAACCTCGACACAAAAAAAGTTTTTAAAATTTCAAATCAATACTTCGCCATAATGATATTGAAAGAAATAATATCATATATGAAGAAAATAACATCCCTTACCTCGAAAAGACAATCTTTAACTCTGTAATATCGATATAGTCTTTGAAGGAACTTTGCACCGAGATAGCAACACTCAAGGTATCAAAATACTCACAAGAATACGCCAATATATCGAGAGAGATAGAGAGAAACTTCGCTTTACGGTGTGATTTTCAATTCTAACCTAAGACCCTATTTATAGAAATTGCTTTGAACACCAAAGCAGAAAATTTAATATAATATAAATATATTTAACAAATTTCAAGCCCACCTCTTTGACAACGGAATTCAGCCATTAACATGTGCAAGTGAGGGCCACCAAAGAGCAAAAAACGTTTTTCTTCAAAATAATAATTAAAACTTCCAAAAATCAATTATTTCGGAACTTCGGAATTTCAATAATTCATAATAAATAGCCCTTTTATCAGAAAAATTCAAACCACATGTTTTTTTCGTAGGAAATTTCATTCTCTACAACTTTACAGAAGAAAGGTTTTCCAAATTCCAAACAGAAATTGACCGAAATCCACAAACGGGCGATTTTACAAGCTATAATCAAATTTTAGTCAAGAAATGGGGTCCACCGACACACAAAATATGTGTTAATCATTTAATGCCATAAAAATACTATTCCTCCTCATATACTCATATATCCCACATTCATTGTAAAAATATCACAATTATTATATTATTAAAATATAATAATATATTTTATCAAAAAAGATAAAATATCAATTTTTTCAACAATTGTCACCTTAAAATTTTCTCAATCTATATCCACATAAAATCAATATTTTCCTCATCATATAAATCAATAATTAATCATTGACAAATAATATTACAGAATCACAATACTGACAACCAGGCAGTTCCCAGGAAAGAGGGGGCTTTCCAATAAGGATTTCTCCTTACTGGCGCGCAATTAGACCAAACCTCTTCTTAGACAGAACTTTCTAGACATTGCCAATAATATTATATAATAATATAATTCAGATAATATGAATTATTTCTCCGATAATAGAAAATATTGTGCAGTGACAATTATTAAAACAATAATAATATCAACGTAGCAATTATTGAATCAATAAAATATTAAAAAGTAATTACTGTAACAATTATTGAGTAGTGCCTTTTACGTAAGAATCAATAATTGGTGCAATACTGCAGTGTCTTCTTGTGTTTTAACCACCGGGTATTCCAACAAGATTAATTGTGAATAACTACTGCCAATTATTTATAAACAACTTATTCTTTCGCTTTCTTCCTCCAATCACTTTCCGTTATGGGGCCCACACAAGGTCGTGGTCATCATTTAATATTCTCCGACAGCGGTAAGAATATTCCACGACCAAACGAATATTCTCCGATAAAATGAATATTTTAAAACCACTTCATTTTGTTTGAAATAATTATGCATTTACCCATAACTCACCACATTAATCAAATCAACCCTTACTATTTCAACATAATAAATAGAGGAAATTAAATTTCATTAATAATAATTTGGGGTCTTACAGGTAGACCGGGAAGTTCTTTAGGAAACACGTCAGAAAATTTACTAACAACAGGAATATTATTCAAATTTGACGTGTCTTTATTCAAATCCATAACATGGCTAAGAAAGCCTGACATCCGTTTTTCAATAAACGAATAGCTTTATGACTTGATATGACAGTGATTGATTTTAGTGGTTTAGTTGCTTGAATTAAATAAACGAGTTTGGTTAGGAATATGAAAACTAACAACCTTACGAAAACAATCAATTTTGGCATGATGAGTAGTTAATCAATCAATCCCTAAAATCACATCAAAAGCAAGTATCTTTAAAGAGATAAGATCAACAGGTAATGTGATGGTGCCAACTTGGATCAAACAAGATTTATAAACAGTGGATGTGATGAAAGTTTCTCCTAACGGAGTCTCCACAAATAAATCAAAGTCTAATTTCTCCAGAGTTAAGTTTAAACGTTGAGCACAAGTAGGAGAGATAAATGAATGGGTAAAGCACCCCAGATTCAGTAAGGTATAAACTTCGCAAGAATTTATGATTAGCACCTGTTATCACCTCGTTTGGGTTCCTCACATTTTGACCATCCACGACAAACGCTTCTTCCAAAGAACTGCCGACTTTGACTTTTTTCCGGGGATGACCTTTTTGAGTCACCATCCCCATTGGACTTGGTTTTGCTACCGCATAATCTCGAGCGATATGTCCTTCCTTTCCACAATTATAACATACCTTGAACTGTTGTGGCGCTTTGAATGATATGTCCCTCTTTTCCACATTTATAAGATACGACCGGTGGTCGCTTCTCTCTCCTTAAGTACCGATTCTTTGTTGGTCTTTGACGTCTTCACATGGTCATTGTTGAATCTCCTCTTTTAAAATCTCCTCCCCGACTCGCTTCTTCTATTCTCATGGCCATCATTACCACCAGAGTGGTTACCGCCTTTGTCCGTATTCTTTTTTCTCCACTGGTTATCATTGTTTTGATGACTGCTGTCACCAGTATGATCCTGGTTATGGTCCCTCGGTTGAACGTACTCGTTATCTCGCTCTAACAATTGAGCCATGTTGACAACATCTGAATTGAGAGAAAATTTATGAGAAATGAGATACTAACGTATGTCGGGTTTCAAACCTCTCAGAAACATCCGCGTCATACGTTCCTCATTCTCCACCAAATGAGGTGCAAACCTGGATAACATTGCAAACTTTGCCTCGTACTGGGACACCGTCATGTTATTTTATTCCAGTCTAATGAACTCCACTTCCTTCATATGACGAATACTTTTAGGAAAGTACTTGTCATTGAAAAGTTTCTGAAATGTCTCCCAAGATATGCTGAGTGCGGCTAGATGGAGTGCAGCGCCACGATTCCCACCAAGAATCGCCTCATTACTTAAACATAAAGGTGGCGAATGGAACCTTCTGTTCCTCCGTGCATCCCAAGACATCGAATATCTTGGTGATTTGTTTGACCCACGTTTCTGCCTTAATCGGATCTGGATTTCCTCAGAATTCGGGTGGTCCCAACTCTTTGAACTGCTTGGCTGTGACAAACCGTGCGTTGTTATCATTTCCACCTGTATTTTGCACACGAGTCTCCCTCGTCTGATTTTGCATGAACTACAAAAAGCTTCTAAACATCCCGTCGTTCATCATCTACTCAGTTGTGTTGTTCACAGGAGGAACATTGCCAGCCTGTTGCACGTTCTCCTCATTGGTGAGCAAAGGTGTCTCCACGGTCTCATTTACTCCACTATTAACATTCTCAGTCGACATTTTGGCACCTATTCTGACAATACCATCTGGTTCAGATGGATTTGTTATCTACAGCGATGCTTCAGACAAAGGGTTAGGATGTGTTCTCATGCAACATGGGAAAGTCATAGCCTATGCCTCGCGATAACTCAAAGAATATGAGAGGAATTATCCTACTCACGATCTGGAGTTAGCGTGCAGATCGTTTTTGCGCGAAAATCTGGAGACACTACCTGTATGGGAAAAAAGTGGAGATTTATACGAATCATAAAAGCCTCAAATATTTCTTCACCCAAAAGGAACTCAACATGCGGAACGACGTTGGCTCGAAAGTCAAGAAGGATTATGACCATAAAGCATTCAATATCATCCTCGAAAGCAAGCGTTGTGGTAGACGCATTGAGTAGAAGATCGTATGCGGGTACGAGTGCAATGTTGTTAACACAAAGGCCCATTTTGCACGACTTACAAAGGATGGAGATAGAGTTAAAGGCTCCAAGTACCCACGTGATGATGGCAAATATACGAGTAGAACCGACTTTAATCGATAAAAGTTAAAGTCGCCAAGCTACGCACTCAGAAATGATGCGTATGAAAAAGAAAGTGCAAGAAGGTGCTATTCCGGAGGCAAGAATTGATGAAGAATGAATACTTAGAGTCAACTCCAGACTTTGCGTTCTTAACAATTTTGACTTGAAGCACAGAATCATGATGGAGGCACACAACACACCATTTGCAATTCATCATGGGAGTACCAAAATGTATCACGATCTTCGACATACATTTTGGTGGAGCAATATGAAGAAAGAGATCGCGGAGTTTATCTCAAGGTGTTTAACTTGTCAACGTGTAAAGGAGGAGCATCAAGTGCCAAAGGGTCCATTTGCAACCACTTGAGATTCCGAAATGGAAGTGGGAACACATTACTATGGATTTCGTTACGGGTCTTCCCAAAGTTTCTCAAGACATAGATTCAATTTGGGTTATTGTTGATAGATTAACCAAGTCTGCTCATTTTTTGCCGATACGTGAGACTTATTCCCTTGAACGTCTTGCTCGTATGTACGTGAACGAGATTGTGAGATTGCATGGCATGCCAGTATCCATAGTTTCGGATCGTGACCCAAGATTCACTTCACGATTTTGGGTTAGTTTGCGAAAGCTATGGGCACGGATTACGATTCAATTCGAGATACCATCCTCAAACCAGACGGAGCAATCGAAAGGACTATTCAAACCCTCAAGATCTATTAAGACTCTATGTCCTGAATTATAAAGAAAGTTGGGATAAGTACTTGCCACTGTGGAATTCTCATACAACAACAGCTTATCAAACAAGTATAGTAATGGCTCCATTCGAGGCGTTATATGGACGAAAGTGTCGTTCTCCAGTATGCTCGTGTTCATAATATTTTTTATATATCTATGCTTCGTAAATATGTGAAAGACCCAAATCACATTATTGCGTTAGAACCAGACGAGATAGGCCCCATCTTATTATGAATAAAAATTAAATTTTCTCGATTTATTATCTTGAAATAATAAGGAGTTAATTTGATATAATACTTTGGTTATGGGTGAAATGTGCAAATTTTACAAAATAAGCAAGTGGTTATAAAATATTCATTTTTTTGTCGGGGAATATTCGTTTGGTCGTGGAATATTCTTGTTGTCGAGGAATATTCATACGATGGCGTTGCCTGACCATTCGTGGGCCTCATATAATGTAATAACTGCTCGGATGAAAAAACGACAAAGTATGAGTTTTTATAAATAACGGTAATAATTGTTACCATTAACACTATTGGAATACTGACGGTTAAAATACGATGTCTGGCGTGGTGGCACGATGAAACGGTATTACCTGTATTGCACCGTATTGTTCAATAATTATTACAGTAGTTACTGTTCAATATTTTATTTTATTGATTTAATAATTGTTGCGTTGATATTTTATATTATTGTTGTTTTAATATTTGTCACTGCACAGTATTTTCTATTATCAGATCAATAATTCATATTATTTGAATAATATTATTAGATAACATTATTGGCAATGTCTAGAAAGTTTTGTCTAAGGAGAGGTTTGGTCACCTAATTGCGCGCCAGTAAGGAGAATCCTTATTGGAAAGCCCCCTCTTTCCTGGAAACGGCCTGGTTGTCATAATTGTGATTCTGTAATATTATTTGTGAATAATTAATTATTGATTTATATGATAAGGAAATATTTATTTGATGTGGATATAAATGATGGATTTATTTATTTTATGTGGTTATAATTGAAGGATTTAATGTTGAGGTATTTTATTAGTATTTTTGTCGGAATGGAGGTATTAAAATCAAATCGAGATTTTTACGATATATTAAATGAGTTATAATTTTTAATCCGACCGTTGGATCGTTGTGATTTTTGGATATGTTATACATATATAATGTATATAAGTTGAGTATATGTCCACAAAGTTTGAACCGTTAAAAATGAACGTATGATTTGTTATGAATTTTAAGAGGTGACTGATTCAGAAATTTGGTTTATAAATGATTTTGATAGAAAATTCTAGAATTGAGTGGGCCCTACTTGTGGTTGGTAAAGAAATATGCTAAATTTTATTTCAAATATGGTGGGTGGAAATAGTAGCAGGTAAAGCCATCAGGTAGCAGGTCAAGTCTGCTTCGTCGTGCTAACATTTTTCTATAAATAGAGGGCTAAGTTAGAATTAAAAATCACACCAGAAACATAAGTTTTCTCCTTTTCTACCTCTATATTATCGAGCGTATTCTTGTGAGTATTTTGATACTTGAGTGTTGCTATACGGTGCAAGTTTCTTCAACACTATATCCAGTATTCCAGTCAGAAGTACGGTTATTTTGAGGTAATGGATGTTATTTTCTTCATATATGATATTATTTCTTTCAATATCATTATGCCGAAGTATTGATCTGAACTTTTAATCAAATTTGAAACTTTTTGTGTCGGGGTTACTATTCACGTATACGACACTATTCATAAATACGGCACTATTCATCAAAAAATGAAATTTTCTCTTTTTCTTCCAGATGTCTTTTATGGTTACTATCTTTGATTGTATCCATGTTTTGATCTTTATTTTTGAATTCTACTTCACACTTGGTTATTATGGAGTATTATTGAATTTGGATAAACCGAAATACGAATCCCTAATATTTATCCTTCTATCTCACTGGATTCGTTCTCTAAAATATTTTTCATCATCCTCAGTCCTTAATGGTGATACTTGATGAATATCTTTGGCCTGTAGTGCAAAGATGAATGATTACCTGATGACTATCTTTGGCCCGTAGTGCAAAGATGAACAGGTGTTAAGATGAACATGACCAACTGGTGATACAAATGAATATCTTTAGTCGTAGTGCAAAGATGTATATTGATTGATGTTACAGGGATAAAATATTGATGATGGACTTTTAAATTCATAGATGATAGTAGATTTCATTCTCTACTTAACTCTTCTAATGAATTGTTGTTTCCGCTGCAGTTGTTGATTTAAAACTTGTTATCGATTAAATTCTATCAGATTTTTCCCTGTTGAAGACTAAGGATAATTTGTTGTATATTATCTTAGTCATAATATTCTTTACTATGCTAGTTGAGCTCACCCTTTTCCTTTTTGTTCCATTTTTCTTCTCAGGAAGCGAGAACATAGTAGAACCGATCAAAGGGTATAGAGTGATGGTCCTGAGATGCTTATTTTAGCGATCCCTCACTATTTTTGTAAAATAAAGACATCAATAATTATAATGAGAACTTTATTTGGGTGTTGATATTGTCTGAAGACAATATTTGTATTTAAACTCACAGTATGTGTTGTCGTATTTTGCACGATAATTGTATTAATAAAGTTGTAGTTGTTTTTCTGTTCCATGTATTTGGCGACTCAAAATGGGTGATGTATACCCATTTTGGAGGCGTAACAAAAATTTTAATTTTTTGATGAATATTGTCATTATTCGTAGAATAAGGTCGATATCGTGAATAGTAACTCCACACACAAAAAGTTCCAAATTTGATTAAAAGTTCAAACCAACATTTTCGGATAATGATATTGAAGAAAATAATATCATTTAAGAAGAAAATAACATCCACTTACCTTGAAAAGATCATATTTCAAATTGGAATACTAGGATATAGTCTTTGAAGGAACACTGCACCAGATAACAACACTCAAAGTATCAAAATACTCACAAGAATATGCTCGATAATATAGGGAGAGAAAGGAAGATAAGACTTCAGTTTTTGGTGTGAATTTTAATTCTAACCTAAGCACCCTATTTATAGGAAAATGCTTAAAACACTAAAGCAGAAAATTTAATAAAATATTAATTTATTAATTTAATTTTGCTACGCACACCTTGCCATCTGATTTCAGCAACTAACACATGCCCCACAAATGCAAAAAAACATTTTTTGTAAAAAAAATATTTAAAACTTCAAAAATTAATTATTCTGGAATTTCAGAACTTCAATAATTCATAATAAATAGTCCTTTTATCAGAAAAATTCGAACCTTCTGTCTTTTGCATAGGAAATTTCATTCTCTACAACTTTGCAGAAGAAATTTTTTCCAAATTCCAAACAAAAATTGACCGAAATCCACAAACGGGTGATTTTACAGGTTTTAATCAAATTTCAGTCAGGAAATGGGGCCCTCTGACATGTTTAACATATTTTAAACATTAATTGTAACAAAAATACTTCTCCTCCTCATATACTCATATATCCCACATTCATTGTAAAAATATCACCATTATTATATTATTAAAATATAATAATATATTTAAATGAATTATTTATCAGAAAATATAAAATAACCATTTTTCAACAATTGTCACATTAAAAAATTTTCTCTATCTATATCCACATAAAATGAATATTTTCCTTATCATATAAATCAATAATTAATTATTCACAAATAATATTACAGAATCACAATACTGACAACCATACAGTTCCCAGGAAAGAGGGGGCTTTCCAATAAGGATTTCTCCTTACTGGCGCGCAATTAGGTGATCAAACCTCTCCTTAGACAGAATTTTCTAGACATTGCCAATAATGTTATCTAATAATATTATTCATATAATATGAATTATTGACCTGATAATGAAAATACTGTGTAGTGACAATTATTGAAATAACAATAATATAAAATATCAATGTAGAAATTATTGAATTAATAAAATAAAATATTGAACAGTAACTACTGTAATAATTATTGAGTAATGCCTTCCTACGTAAGAATCAATAATTGGTGCAATACCATGTGCTACTGTGTTTTAACCACCGGGTATTCCAACAGTATTAATGGTAACAACTACGCCGTTATTTATAAACAACTTATACTTGTCATTTTCTTCATCCAATTGTTTTCCGTTAAGGGGCCCACACAAGGTCGCGTCATCGTCATTTAATATTCCCGACGATGAAGAATATTCCACGATCAAACGAATATTCTCCGATAAAATGAATATTTTATAACCACTGCGATATTTGAAATATTTGCGTATTTTACTCATAACTAACCACATTAATCAAATCAACCCTTACTATTTCAAAATAATAAATAGAGGAAATTTAATTTTATTTATAATAAGTTGGGGTCTTACTGTATGAGTTTTTATAAATAATTCGCAGTAGTTATACCGAATAAACCGCTTAATACCTAGTGGTTAAAATACAAGAATACGCCATTTGCTAAAGAATGCACCAGATACATTACATATTATTGAATTATTGATTCGCATATGTTAAAGTCACTACTCAATAATTGTTACGTGAATTATTGCTCAATATTTTATTTTATTGATTCATTAATTGTTTGCGTTGATATTTAATATTATTGTTGTTTCAATAATTGTCAACGCATGAGATTTTCCATTATCGATTAATAATTCATATTATTTGAATAATATTATTAGATAACATTATTGGCAATGTCTAGAAAGTTCGCTTTCAAGGAGAGGTTTGGTCACCTAATTGCGCGCCAAAGAAGGAGAAATCCTTATTGAAAGCCCCTCTTTCCCGAGGAACTACCAATTGTCATAATTATGATTTTGTAATATTATTTGTGAATAATTAATTATTAATTTATATGATAAGAAAATATTTATTTAATGTGGATATAAATGATGGATTTATTTATGTGGTTATAAATGAAGGAATTAATGCTGAGGTGTTTTATCAGTATTTTATCGGAATGGAGGTATTAAAAATCACCCGTTTATTGATTTCGGATATTTTCTAGTTGGAATTTGGAAAAACTCAAAGCTAAAAAGTTGTAGAGAATTCGATTTCGTGTGGAATGGACATAAAATTCGTATTTTTCTGATAAACGGGATATTTTCTATGAATTGTTGAAGTTTCGGAAAATAAAATAATTTTTATTAATTTATGAGTGGGACCCACTTTTGGATTGGTGTTGAATACACATGGGCTGCTATTTTTTTCTTCCAAGATGGCATGCTTGAGTTTTTCAAAGGTGTGCGTAGAGAAAAAAAGAAAGAAATAATAATATTTTATTATTTTAGTCTCCTATGGCGTTCTAGCATTTTTCTATAAATAGACGCTTAGGTTAGAATTGAAAATCATAGCAGAAACAAGTTTTCTTTCTCTCTAGATTATCGAGCGTATTTTTATGAGTATTTAGATAATTTGAGAGTTGTTGTTCTATCTGATAAGTTTCTTCGACTTTCTATCCGATATTCGATCAAGCATCAGTTATTTTGAGGTAAGAGATGTTATTTTCTTCTTAAATAATATTATTTTTTTCAATATCATTATGCAGAAATATTGATGAACTTTTTAATCAAATTTAGAACTTTTTGTGTCGGAATTACTGTTCACGTATACTGCACTATTCACGAATACGACATTATTCACCGAAAAATAAATTATTTTTTTTTGTCCAAGATGTCTATTATGGTTACTATCTTTGATTGTATCCATGTTTTGATCTTTATTTTGAATTCTGTTTCACAATTGGTTATTATGAAGTATTATTGATCTTGGATAAACTGTTATACGAATCTCTAATATTTGTCCTTCTGTCTCACTGGATTCGTTTTCTTTAAAATATTTTTCATCATCCTCAGTCCTAAATGATGATATTACTGAATATCTTTGGCCTGTAGTGAAAAGATGAATGATTAACTGATGAATATCTTTGGCCCGTAGTGCAAAGATAAACAAGTGTTGAGATGAACATGACCAACCGGTGAAATAAATGAATATCTTTGGCCTGTAGTGCAAAGATGAATATTTGATTAAAAGATTTATATTGATTGATGTTACAAGGATAAAATATTGACGATAGACTCTTAAATCTTAGAAGATAGTAGAATTCATTCTCTACGTGACTCTTCTAATGGATTGTTGTTTCCACTGTATTTGTTGATCTAAAACTTGTTGTCTATTATATTCTATCAGATTTTTTCCTGTTGAAGACTAATGATAATTTGTTGTATATTATCTTAGTCATAAATTGATGAAATTATTGATTAGGAATTGATGTTTTTATTTATACTAGATTATGGATAAATACTTGATTAAGCGACGTCTTTTGATGAGAGATATGAACAAGAAGTTTTGAGAAAACTAGTGTATAAACTAAGTGAAGTATAATTTCAATGGATGACTTTTGTATAATCAATTGCATTATGTGTTTGTTATATTTGGAGGTAATTTTTGTTATCAGTGAGTGCGCATTCATATTTCGAAACTGTGGTTTGTAGATACGGTATTTTGGTTCTACCACAAACTTTTGTTTCATAACTTAAAAAGACTTTTCTTTGATAAAAAATAATAATAATTAATTACCAAGTTCGAAGCAAGTGGTGGTATTAATAATTTTTACCATTTGGTTTAAAAATTTGAATTTCTACAAAAGGTTACGGTTCCACCAATGTTGTTGTTTCATTATATTCTATCGATTTTTTCCTGTTGAAGACTAATGATAATTTGTTATATATTATCTTAGTCATAATATTCTTTACTTGGGCTAGTTGAGCTCACCCTTTTCCTTTTTGTTCCATTTTTCTTCTCAGGAGGTGAGAACATGGCGCAGGATCGAGTCGAGGTATGGAGTGATGGTTTTAGAAAGATGTTTTAGCTGTCCTCACTATTTCTACAAAATAGTGTAGTATGAATAATTGTAATGATGACTTATTTGGGTGTGGATATTGTCTAGAAGACAATATTTGTATTTAAACTCACAGTATGTGTTGTCGTATTTTGCACGACAATTGTATTATTGAAGTTGTAGTTTGCTTTCTGTACCATGTATTTGGCGACTCAGAATAGATGTTGTATACCTATTTTGGGGGCGTCACAAAATTACTATTATCCATAATTATATATTATGTACGTATTCTTCATTTTTACCTTCACGACATTCGTAGAAATTTATTTTTTAATAGCTCAAAATTTTATTTTTCGAGATTTTGAGAGAGGTGATGATTTTAAATACTACTCTATTCGTTCTAAAATTAGAGATATAATTTAATTTTTGAGGTCAAATGACAATATATTAAAATTTAAATTTGGTATGATTCATAAAAGTTTAAAATTAAATAAATTTTATTATATATTATATAATTATAATAATAATTGTGTCAATTAAAATTAAATCTCAAAAGTCAAATTATATTATCTAATTTTAAAACGAAATGAGTATATCCAATATATGGTATTTGATTCTTATAAAAGGTGAAAGGCACAAAAAGTAAAATAATATATATATATATATATATATATATATATATATATATATATATATATATATATATAGTCCGTTATTGTGTGGAAAAAGTGAAGATATTACTAATATTTTGTGGAATTTGAATTATATAAAAAGTTTATCTTAATAATTATGTTACTATTTGTCCTCTTTAACAAATAAAAAGGATTTACTTAGCCATGTTCCGCCAATGAACATTTTTAAATTAAAAAAATAGTATAATATTTAATTTTCAATTTTAAAATAAATAAAGAAATTTTGTAATTCTTCATATTAATAGTTTATTAATGTTTTTATCCACATTCACCATATATATTTATTACAATATCTTAAAATATGTAATATTGATTTACCATATTTAAAATATTGTTGTATATGACAATAAAGTTATATTTATATCAAGTACGAACATATGTATATCCACAAGATAAGAGTTGGATCGACCCACATATTTAATATTTTGTCTTATCCTATACAATTCTAAGTTATTTATAATCAATTTAAATTCGACATAAAAACAGTCCACATATAAATAAAAAAATATTATTAACATTTATATATATATTAAGATTATAATTATTAAATTCCATTACTTTTTGTATTATCATTCCAAATTTCATGGTGTCACTATGAATTGTTAGCCAATGGAGTACTGAGGATATATTTTATGGAGTACTCCATATTACTAGTAATTACTACTAATTAGTGTTATCCTTTTAAAAATCTGTCTGTCAAATTAATTTCAAAGATTATGCAATCTATTTATTTCTAAATTTAGAAAGTCCAAGAGAATAAAACACGACAAACAAACTGATCAAAATCATAAACAACTCTGGCGGAGATTCCAAAGCCCCATCCCACTCCCTCCATCTATAAACCCAAAATATTTTCAGATTCCCCTCCTCCTTCCACCTATCTCTCACCTGTTAATTGTATCTCTCTCTCCTCCCCCACCTAACTCGGTAGTAGTCATACTTTCTCTCTCTAATTAAATACTCATTTTCTGTTTCTTATTTTCTCTAAATAAAGTACCCATTTCCTGTTTCTTTCTCTAAATACACTTTCTCTGTTTTTTTTCTTCTCTCCATATATCCATGGCTTTATTCTGCTCTACCAAGTTTTTTCTACTCATATTACTCCTCACAGCCGTCCCGATAGGCATCCTCATATCCCTCGAAACAGCCAAACCAACCTCCCACAGGTTCCAATTTCACAGCACCGGCTGGCTCAGGGAGTGCACCAAATGGGACGACCTCAACAACCGCTTCATCGTCTCTTTCTTCGAGGGCGGTATGGGTATAGTCCCGGTTCCCAAAAATGGCCTCTCTGATCCCACCGCTGTCCTCCAAGAAATTCCGGTGGTCAAAAATGCCGACTTGGCCGGAAACGGGTCCCTCGGTTTTACCATCGACCGGCCGAGAAATCGTGTGGTGGTGGCCATTGCGGACGTCATAGGCAACAAGTACAGTGCAGTGGCGGCCTATGATTTGAACACGTGGAACAGATTGTTCCTCACTCAACTCAGTGGATCAGGTACGCGTGGGTCTCTAGGTTGAAAATGCACGACTTATTTTGTGCTGATCAAATATGGGTGAATATGTTTTGAATTGCGAATTATTTTAAATCACAACGCAAATGGCGTGTATTAATTTAATATATGTATAGAAGGGATATATAAAATTTTAAAAATGATTATCTTAATTTATAAAATATAAATTTTTATATTGAACGTAATTTAATTTTGTCTATGTTTTTCAATTCATAACGTTTCATAGACATTACAAATTCTCTATTGGAGTATATTGGGCAGGCTATGGCTATGGCTATGGCTATGGCTATGGCTATGGCTATGGATGATAGGATTAGAAAGCATATTCTTAGTTAGTAGGAGTTGGAGAAAAAGATGCCCTCCCTGTCCTCAAAATTGTCCTCCTATAAGAGCCATTTTCTAATGTAAAAGTTCTGAGTAAAAAAGTAACCCAGTCCCAGTGGGTTGGCTGGCTGGCTGGCTAACTTTCTCGTAAAATGTGGAGCCAATTCTTTATGGGGTCCTTTTTGTTTTTTTTTTTCATGAAAAAGTAGATTCCTCCATGAATTTATCTGTTGTTTCCCTAGCCTAAACACACAATTATGCATTCTACTCGCTCCCTTCTTTAATATTCCTAAACGATTGTGGTTTAAGGTTTTAGCACATGAATTAAAAAAATATAATTTACCTAGTAAAATTTATTTGAAATTCCATCACTACCCCTTTATGGGAAGTTAGAAAACTATTAATACAAGGTTGGGAATTTTTGAAACAATAAGAGAAGATAAGGATAATATAGGAAAATAAATAATTTATTCTCCTTGAAACTTGTAATACACAAACTTTTTAGAACAAATTTTTTCTTCTAAAACGACAATCTTTTAGGAACGGAGGGAGTAGTATAAATATTAGTAGTATATACTAGTAGTAGTTTTTAGATTAAGAAAATAATTATATAACATTAAATATAATATTAATTATTTATATTATATTTTTTTTGTACTGAAAAAAAAAGTGTGCTATTTATTGTACAGAAAATCGGGAGAGAACCAAAGTTATATCTAATATTTGGGATGATAATATTAGAAACTAAGCAATTAATATTTATTTGAAATCTTAAACGATAAATATTAAAAGACAAAAATATTTTTTTTAAAACTGACTTATATTGAGGGAGGGAGGGAGTATACGTCAAGATTGGACCTTTTTAATTTTGACATAATTAATAATTCATGTATATATATAACTACTAAGTTGAATACTCCATAATAGAAATCCAGTCGTTTAGGCAATTATTGGTAGCTTATGTTATAGTAGTTTGATTTTAACGGAGGTAATCAAATTTGCAACCCTGTAAAGTTTTTTGTGATTTCATATATATATATATATATATATCTCCAACCAACTTTGAAATGTGCGGAGATGGTGACAACATTGATATAGAATAATCTTATCAATGTGTTGGTTATTGAAATAACTGGCTGGCGCATCAAAACAAAGGCAAGGCTCCATTATTTTTCTTTCTGCCATTCAATTATTCCTCATTACTTTAATCTTTCTGTCTGTCGTAGTCAAGGCCCAAGGGGGTGGGGGTGGTGTTGGGTTGGGTTGATGAATCCTTTTAAATTATTTTACTGGAATATTTTCTAATGCTAATTTATTTTTATTTTCTTGATCATGTAGGTGATAAAACTATGGCCGATGACGTAGCAGTTGATGCACAAGGAAATGCATACATTACGGACGTCAAAATGAGTACGATATGGAAGGTGGGAGTGAATGGAGAATTTTTATCAAACATATCAAGTCCATTATTCACTCCAAAAGAGTGGTACAAAAACTTGTTTACCCTAAATGGAATTGCTTATCATCCTAATGGATACTTAATAGTTGCTCACACTATAACCGGCAATCTTTTTAAGATTGACATAAACAACGGCGACCAAGTCGTCAAATTAGTGAAAATGATTGGAGATTCACTTTCATTTACTGATGGAATAGAGCTTTTATCTCCCAATAAGCTAGTTGTTACGGGCAATCCCAAGATAAGTTTGGTCGGAAGCCACGATGATTGGGAGACGGCAACTATATTGGACAAGGCACCGGTGGTCCGCCACCGTTTGGCCACGGCAACCACGGTGAAGGATGGTAAGGTGTATATCAACCACTTGTTTGGTATGGGATACCCCAAGAAGAAGCATGTCCTTGCCGAGGCACTTTTCTCTTCTAAATAATCATCTTTCAATTTTTCACATTTTATTATTTATGTAGAACTAGAATCAGAGCTGTGTTGTAATATTGGATTTTTGGATCGATAATGGTCTAGTGGAAGATTGCTATATTTTGGATGGAATTTAGATAATACTACTTGCTCACTACTATGTCCTAAAACTGTCTTGAAATGAGAGAGTCCCTCCCTAAAATTTAGAGTAAAAAAATATATGACTAATGCTGTGTTGTAATATTATATCTGGGTGCACAACTTTTTGTGTACAATTGAATTAGTATACATAATATTATTCAAAAATTATTTTAACTTGTTGTTTTAAAAAGTTAACCTTAACAAAAAGTTGTGCAAATTCTGCTATGCATTGCAATATATATATATACACACACACACACACACACCATTTTCCACCTATATATCTGCTTTGAAAACCAACTGAGAAGTGAACTCATGTTACCCTCTGTTGCAGCAACCTAACTATTACAAATCGCCAAGTAAAAACTGAAACCATTTCCATATCCATTACTATATCACTTAATTGTAACTCACTACTGCTCATAAAATAACAACAAAAAATCTGAAATCCTTGTATGCATTGTGGGAAAAGTTAACATACCATTAATAAAAACAGCAAGCATCTAAAGTTAATAGTATTATATTAATATGAGAGATAGGGACAGGGACTACATTCTTCTGTACTAGCAGTTTCAACATCTTATTCCTTGTATGCATTGTCAACGGTCCAGTGGCCAAGTATTTCCTAGCTTATTTCTTAAAACATAGTTTTGAATGCAACAAGTACGTTCCCATGAAGATGATATGTTAGTGAGATTGGTGTTTCTTTGCTCGACCTTGAGGAATTGACAGATGATCATCTCCCTTTGAACCCTCAGGTTTGCGAGCCCATTCAGGTGCTTGGTCAGGTCCATAACGATAATCATAGAATAGCTCCTCACTGGCTTCAATATGCTCATTGGCAAAGATGCCAACTCTATGATCGCCTGCCACCAGCATTACCTGTACACTTTATCTAATCAGTTTCATCAAGACAACTAATTTCACTTGAAAAATTAATTGAAGACAAATACCTTTGCATAACAGTTGGGATTCGATGAATGGTTTGCGAATTTCAGTTTGTCTCCTTTGCGATAAGCATCAAGGACATACTGTAAACAAAAAGCTACTGTGAGATTTGAAATGCTATATACCAACACTCGAGCATACATTGTTTGGGCCTTATATTTTCTTGATTTCATTAATTTGATACCTCTAATTAATAACAGAAAAGTAGTGTTGTTAGGAAGAACGAAGAATTAGGAAAGTTGAGGCTATGCACTACAATCTTTAAAAGCGGTCATGGGGTCAGCTGGTTACATGAATCCTATTGATTGTTTCAACTACCAAAGCATACCCAAAAAACATAACAAAATTATTACAGCACATCAATTTAAACATAACAAAAAAGACGGGTCTGGTATTTCTCACTTTAATATGTGTACTAGCAAGAGTATTATTATTATTATTGACATCATCAATTTTATTAGGCAAGTAATTCAAACACCCATGTCCTGACCGGGACTTTTAGTTTGCCCAACCCTCTGAGGATAACAGGATATACCACTCATGCTCTCTGGTGGATAATGAATTAATTCATCTCTTGTTTTTTACTCATTTCAAACCAGTAGTATTTGACACCGGACAAAATTACTTTCTTTTATTAATATGATCTTTGAATATCATATAACAATGGCTATAGTCAAAACTATACTATATATAAGCTTGATTCAACTAAGCAAAACTAAATTGACAGTGCACTATTCTCATCATTCTTTTTTTTTTTGTTGCTAAATACTCTACATCATTCTTTGTTCAGCAATAGCCATTTTTTTGTCTAGGAGTCTTGGGCACATCCTACTTTGGTTCATCCTATTGTTTATCATGTATTTTCTTTTAAAAATAGTGCAGGGTGAAACAAAGCTGCATTTCGGAAAACATTTATTACAACGATCTTTCCCCTTATTTGTGCCACTCCCACTTCTTCTGAACAGCATAATAAATGTTGTTCAAACATTTGGTTTCACGTTACATATTATGCAGGACATGCAACTTTTGGAAAATAATGGTCACTTGCCTGATCATTCAAGTCAAAAAGGAATGATGAGTTTGCACGGTCGTAAATTTTCCCACGCTTATCTGCTTCTCGATGCGAAATCAACTCACCAGTATATTCTCCAAGATAATCATTTTTGTTGACAGGGTTCTAGAACCAGATGATTCATTTTAGTAGAAGAAACAACGACCAACAATTGAAACACTACAACACACTTATGGTTTCATACCTTTAGAAAGGCTCCCCATCCAGCAACATCAGATTTTGCCAAGAGGATCTAAAAGGAAACGAAGACACAAAAAGTCAAATTTTTAGTGCTAATTTGATCATTTAAAAACTCCAGAAACTGGTTACCCTTTGCTGCTGCCTTAGAAGGAGCCTCATGTTCCCACATTGACCATCTCCCCGTCGAGGTGGCTCACCTAATGAGCCATCCCCACAACTGCAAAATGTAAAAGTATTTAAAAATAATAATAATCACATATATAGATTGATCTACCTGCAAGGTAACTAGTCCAGGATCTCTCAAATTAGAAATCAGAAATAGTTTTAGGCCACCGGGAAAGGATTCCCTAAAATAGGTCCTTGTAAACATTAGAACCGTCACAAAAGCATGGGAATTGTGACTTCTAGAACAATCTGGATCAAATTTATTTATGATATTTTGCCAAATATAATTTATTGATATTAATACATTAAAGAAAAATAAAAGTTAGAACCAAATGTAAAAGGTATATGAAAGGAATATGAACAGAGCACCTAGAGGCTAGAACCAAATGTCACCTATCTGAATTATATATTCATATCCTGTTCCTGATTTTAAAGAAATCAAGTTAATATATTTCTATTAAATCATATGCTAACGTTGTCATATTTAATTTGTCAATCCATATTCCTCCGTGGGTTCCCAGACTTGGTGCCCTTCTACTAGAAAAACAAAAATCTTCTCCTATTTCTTTTTGATTTGCTTACAAGCAATGATAGATTGATAGTATCTTTCGTCAACAATTGATACGGACACTAGTACTCTACTTTTAGAGAAAGTTAGGATTCAAAAAAGAGGCAACCATAAGTTTCGTTCCCCCCGGGTTTTGGTCAACGGCGGGCGGACCCTAGTTTGGGGCCGAAGATGAGATCTCCGACGAAAACCCTTTTTAAATCCAAGGCCCACTCCACGAGGATGAGGTTGACGGTTCGTGGGTGGAATATCTCTCCCTATCCAACGCCAAGTTATGAAACCCCCGCCAATTCCCGGACATGTCAAGATCAAAATTCGAATTGGTTCTGGTCCTGGTCAGAGACCACTGTGTTCACGCCGTAGTTTCATTCATTAAAAGTAATCTTTACTTTACTGAACTATGATCTCCCAATCCTTGGAAGTTCTTACCTATTTCATTCGATGCCGGGCGAATTGTAATTAAGTATTCTTGCTTGCTCCGCGTTGAGCCCATCTGATCATTCTTTTCTTCATTCTGGGCTATAGAAAGTAACGAGTCAGAGGAGGTGGCAACGGTCGATGGATGTTCATATTTGAGTATTTGCTGGCTTCAGTCTTCGAGTATTGCATAGTCTTTGAAGTCAACCAACATCCACACCAACATATGATGTGTTAAGAGTAAACACAGGTCAAGATGGACTCCTCTTATAGTTCAGTATTGCTCAGGCCGGCTTCTTCTCGACTGGAAAGCCAAGTCTCGCCCACCCCCCGAAGGGACTTATCGGTTGCTCCTCAGATTTACGGATTCGCAGGGGGCGTCTCAGGCCCTATTTAGTTGACTGACAATGACAAAGGCTTGCGAAACTAAGTAGGGCCTTTTGAATTAAATGGTTTCCTAACTCAATCCCTGAACCAACCCCATCCACAAACGCAAAGTAAAAGCAGTCGCACCTATTTGGGGGTTCCAAACCCCCCCTTTCCCCCCAGCTCATGAGTACGACTTTACTGTGATATCTAGAGAGTTCGGTCAAGCTTAAGCAGGCATAGGTCTTAGCCTTATGAGCTCAGCTAGGAGAAAGAAATTAAGGTTTCTATTGACTCATCAAAAGGTGAAATTTGTCAGAGGCTGAAGCCTTCCCATAACTAATAAAGTCTTCGTCTAAGCCAGCCATGGTAAGTGGTGGTCAGCTGTCCCCATTACCATATGAGTTGGTCGGAAAGACAGATAGCCAAGCCAAGCTGCTTCAACCTCAAGAATGAGAGCAAGCAAGTCCAAGTTTATTGTTCAAGTCATTGTCTTTCTCCGAGAAAATAGATCTGATGCCAACAATCGGGCAAGCATTGGATTTCCAACAGTCAATATTATTTCTTTGAATGTTGTCCCTTTCTGTAGAATCCCCTTCTTTTGAAAAGGTTAAGGCTTGAATGCCGAATTTCCCTATCATTTTCTTCTCTTTCACTTTGGCCAATATGAGTTCACCTGGTATTAGCAGCTTTATCGGGGAATTTCTCACCTTAGTAGGAGCTTTCCAAAGAAATAGCTTAGTAGCCACATTAGCAGCGCTTGGGATGATTTTAGGCGTGGCGTATTCTCTTTGGCTATATAATCGTGCTGTTTCTGGGAATTTAAAACCGGATTTCTTCTATAAATTCTCTGATCCAAATGCAGAGAAGTTCCATATTTATACCTTCTCTTGTTGGATGGGCGACCGTCCAACAGTGAGCAATTCCCGATCACTCGAAAATGTCTCTATCCAAAGGGGTTGGAGTCGTTCTAGAGTGAGAAGCAGAATGACTTTTTTCAAATAAATAGATAGAAGAGGCCTTCTGATAAGCCCACCTAGCGAAAAGAGTGGCTCTCCAACGAACAGGTAAGAAAGGGCAGTTCAGGACAAAGGAAGATGTCTTTGTACCACTTATACTCATCAAGGAAAAGCCTTAGGCTCATCAGGGATTCAATTAAGCGAGATGAAGTCGGTAAGCATTCCCCGAGAATGCCTATTTTCATATGCAATAAACATAAAATGCAAATTCTCCCAAATTTAAATAGCTGGCATGAGAATAAGAAAAAGAAGAGAAAAACTACTAGACAGATTGGTAAAATAGATGTATCATTGTATTGTCTACAAAATCTCCGAAGGACATACAATTAACATGATTTATTCTCTAAGTAATTGAACAGATGTGCTTAGATTAGAGACAAAACTTGTGCATTTGATAACTAGAGTACTTTTTTAAAAATAAAATTACCAGGGAACAAAATACTCCATTCAGCTAATAAGATATAATGAAGTATGCGCTTGCCAAGTTAAAACAAGTTAGTTGTGCATATACACATGTATACAGATGGAAACTCATTACCTAACCCAGCAATTTCGGCAAACATCTGGGTCACATTCACGTCCAGCAGCAAAGCATGGGCATTGTCGACTTCTGCATTGACTCTTTGCACAGTGGCAGCCTCTGAACCGATTTTTGCAGCTCTTTGAGCACCTGAAGATTTCATTTAGTAGCTAACTGATTAGTCAAGATTTTACTGGAATAATTGAGTGTAAAACAAGAATTCCAGCTAGCACAAAGGAGTTTACATAAAATTGTATATTTGTCTATTTTTCTGGAATTACATCCATCTTATGAGATTTTCAGTTAACACAGTTGATTAGTACATTGAAGATTGAATTTGATGTTGCCTCATCCCAGTAACTTGAGATTGGCTACAAGAATTCTAGATTATCACCCTAATACTACTCGTACAATCTAACATTCATCTGGGCAGTGGTGAAGTTACATAGGTGATTGTGGGGTCAATCGACCCCACTGAAAAAAATAATTGCTTTATAATGTAAGGTGAATTTTAAAAAAATTAAGTATTATATATAAATTGATCCCACTAAAATTTTATAAATTTTCTATTCTACGAGGTCAAATTGAAAATTTATAACTTTGTCAATCAAATTTTAACCACATATGACTATCCTCTCAATATATGTATATCTCTCTATAATATTTTAAACTAAATAATAATCTAATTTATATTATTTTTAAAATAATTAATAAATTAATTACTTATGAACAATTGTGATTAAAAAAGTATAATATGAGTCAATATAGTATATATATACCATATATTATTACTTATTATATTGTCATTGTAATATAGTGTATATATATATATATATATATATATATATATATATGACCCAAAAGTACAGAAGTATTAAAAAAAAGGCTCGGGGGCACCGTCTCCGAATCCCCGCCAAATTATTTATAGCTTAGTAATAATTTTGACCCCACTAAAAAATAATCCTGACCTCGCCAGTGCATCTGGGATGTCCTTTAACCAAGATCACCATAAATTTTCTTTGAAGAGCTCAATTATTTCACTTAATCAAGCATTTACCTATTTGAACATGACTTACCCACAATATTTTTCGCAGCAAGTTCCATTTTGTAGACAGGGGCATTGCTTTCCACAAACAGACTGACATCCACATGGTATATATTGCTTACAAGACTGATTTTTCCCATCTGCAATTCTTCTCCAAAATGATGGATGCCCGGCAGACTTCCAAGAATATTTGAGCTTTCGTGTTCTGCCTCTTCTACGAAATAATCGTGATCTTGCTGGAATTTCTCGCTCCTATAATAAACATATAATTAGGAACAACTATAATAGATACATATAGTAGGGAGATAAAAAAAATTGGAACCATGGAAGGGATTACATTTAGGGGATACTTCCGTGACAAAACAATACTATCAATCTCAAAATTACAATAATTTATTACATTCTTATATCCATTCTGGTTATAAACTACAGAGACGAGTGTATTTGACTTGTTTTCATACAAGCCAACTTCAAGGCCCTGGATTCATGTGAGACTGATAAGTGAAAGGATGTTCCCTACAAGCTTAGAATGCAAAGCGGCAAACTCATGCCGGTTGTCGTTTGACCTGGTCCCATGTTTTCCAGCTGACTGTTTTTTTTGTATTTGTTTTTGGTTTTTGAGGTGCGTATAGAGG
Organism: Panax ginseng; assembly: GCA_020205605.1. Lineage (NCBI taxonomy): Eukaryota > Viridiplantae > Streptophyta > Magnoliopsida > Apiales > Araliaceae > Panax > Panax ginseng. The sequence continues at coordinate 4,206,346 of CM035131.1, read as the reverse complement.
GGAGGGAGGGGTTGGGGAGCCAGAAACACATACCGCTTTGTCTGTATCAGCTTTTCCATTGTCTTCTAAGAAAGAATTTGATGCAGAATCGGATCTGTGGGACATTGCTGCTACATCGTCACGCATGTAACTTGATACCTCTATGCAAGTCTTCAAGCCAGAAAGTAAGTTCCTTGCTATTAGGCAACTGGAAAGCAGGTGTAAAGCTTAACATTGGAAGCTATGGTATAACATTTTTTATACAAGGATGAGAAATTAATTACAAACTGAAAATGTACATGCATGTATTTCAAAAGTAATGAAATTCTATGTGAGAGTGAAACAACAGTTTTTTTTTGCATAAATAAAGCACATTTTCAGTAATGTATATGTTCATGAAGTTTTCGTTCAAAATATTTCAAGAATAGTACCAAATGTATATGTTCATGCACCATGTCCAAGTTCAGCACATTACTAGTATGGAACATAGTAATTCAATCTGTTCTTTCTATGTAAAGAAAAATTAAAAGGCTTCAATGAATCTGGTGTTTGTGCACTTAAAGCATCTTATTCATTCCTTCATATCTCTCCCCTGCTCTTCAATGCCAGCTTATGTTCATAATCTTTCTTTTTGAAAAGAACGTTAATCTGCTAATATCAAACTTAAAGTGGCACAGCATCCTCTCTTACTCTACTATGGTTCATGTTTCTGCAGAGGCACTATTTGAAAAAATTACTATCATATAGCTATTGTGAAACTTCTAATAATCTTATAGCTGATATGCAGTCTTATTCCCTAGTAAAGTGTGATGTTAGATTCAATGCGCCGCCACCCCAATTATGATCTTTTGATATATAAATACTGATATGTACCATATAAAGTCTTTTTTTTTTTTGTGTGGAGAAAATTATATAAATTTCAGGTCATTTAACGATTAGTACCACAAGATGAAGTATGATTTTATCTAAGTACTCCAAAAGCACTTCCTCCATTCATATGAATAAAAAAGTATATGTCAAAGGATATAAAAGAATGGACATAATATTCAACATTATGTTTTATATAATATATACAGTGATCTTTTATATGAAACTGAGATCCATGTGATCTTTTATATGAAACTGAGATCCATATACCTGTTTCTTCCAAAAATTTCTATTCCCTTAATGTATAGCTCTTTCTCAAGAGGTTTCCACTCACAGCTGCTTACTACCCCTTTGGCTTGAGCTCCTAAAAGTTCGGATGCCTGCATAAATACAGCAACTTCTGTTAAGCAATTTGTTTGACCTTGGATATTGTCCAAATTCTTACTTCAGTTAACAGTAGGGAGACAAACTGGCCTTGTCCGAAGCATGTCCAGATGATATACTAGACAGATTGCTGGTGCATAAATTGAGTTCGTTTTTATTGGTTTCTATCACTTTTAGGACCGTACTTTTGGTACTGGAGCTGTCATCATCTAAACTCCCTTTGGCAGCTGTGGTATCTTCTTCAGGAGCTAATAACATTTTCTGTTTCTTACTACAACCTTGAAGATCATTAGAAAACAATGTCAAGTCCTCTAGAAAGGCATTAGTTTGCTCTGAGGCCTTGCGTTTTCCTGTACCTGGATTTAGAAAAAAGCATTGACTTTTAGACTATCAAAAAAAGAGAAAGAAAAAAGCAAGCATGTATTTTCAAGGGGAAAAAATATGCATCTATCATCAGAAACAATGTCTGTTAAATTTTCACCTGATTCCCCAGCATTGAGCGAGATTGTATCTCCACATTCCTCTTCTGAACTTTTGCTTTCAATTTTATCCAAGGTGTCAACGGCCGAACCATCTAGCAAGTCCTTGACAACTCTTAACTGAAAAATCACGAAGACCATAGGACACAACATAAACCAAGTTTAGCAAAACAGAAATATACAGGATGATGATAAAGTTGATGACTGAAGTATAACAATGAATAGATGTATAATGTATTACCATAATGAGAAAGCTAGCTTGTTTTATTTAATGATAATGCTTTTTATGAGAAGATAGAAGCTACAACTTCAAGTATATCTTAGTATTCTGAGCAATTCATCGCTTGTCATGTGTTTCATGGTGAAAATAGATGTCAGGAACCCAATATGTTATTGTATTGAGTTTTAGGCAGGCAACCAGAATAATATATAATTTAGCTGATACTTTATGAGCACAATATCTGAAAGCTTTGATCTTGGGCCAAGTGAATTAAAACAGATGGGTTAAGCAGAATGACAAGTAAGAATTCATGCAGGAGGCCCCCAAAATTTTCAAAGAAGGCAATATGAGTAATGAGTTGAGAATAATCATAAATCATCATGGATCTAGCTATTGATTAACGACGTCATAAGCCAAAAGTCTTAGGCATCAGCATTCTGCAAGCTGGCAGCAACCAAAGGGGCTCTTGAGGACATTAGTGTTGGTCCATAGCAGCAAAAGAATATTATTCTTAGAAATGTATGAAAACATGAAAGATCAAGGAACTTAAAGGTAATCAGTCTAATATTTAAAAATATAAACAGGATTCTTTCTAATTAATGGTCTGTGTGTTGCTGAAAGCACATATGGTGAATTCTTCAGTTATTGCTCTTTCTTGACCCTGTTGTTCATTGAAAGAAGAGTTTACACAAGAAATGTAAATTGAGTGAGTAGTCTAAATCAGTCTGTTAATTCATAAAAACAGCTCTATAATTTCATGTGCATGTTTCTTTTTTCTTTTATATATCCATCCATCCTTTTGTAAACATGATATAAACCTACATGCCTCGTTTATGGAAAATTCATGCAAATAATATCTAGCGGACTCCGCTAAGGTCTAGGGAAAACTCTTTTGCAACCTTTGTACAGGGTTCATCTGAAGAAGCTTACAAACCATTTGTTGCCTCTTCTTGAGCTTTGGTCCAACCCAGCAAGACTAGTAGTTCTGGGTTGCCCCAGTGAGACTTACCACCAAGTTTGTTAGCATAATAAAACCTTGAGGGTATTTGATTTAGTGGCTAGAGTTAAGAGCTTAGCTAAGGCGCACCCTGCATGTGGACAAGTTAAATTTACCATTTAAGAAGTGGAAGGCACTAACTGGTCAGCCACTTTTAAGTTTTTATGAATATGTCATAGCCTTTCATGCTTCAACATGGTAAACAATTCAATTATGTGAAAGGCCCATTGTACTCCGCTTTACCTTAGATAAATTGTGCACACACTCAAAATTACGATACACGCGAGGGGGCTCGTTAAGAATATAAAGTTCCACAAATCAGACAAATCAAGCCTTAAGTGAGTTCACTTAAGACTTAATATATGATTGTAGAGAAATAAAGAAGGGAAGATACTTTCTATTATACTATATCTTACAATTTACAATAGAGAACCTTTATATAGGTTTAGAACTGCAGTACATTTAGAAAATAAATCAATCATCCCTTAATCATGCAATCTCCCTTTAATCATGCAATCCCCCTAATCATGCAATCCCCCAAATCATACTATTAAAATAATATCCTAGAATCCTCTAGATTATCTACTAACACCCCCTCTTAAGTTGAAAGTCTTATATTATAACTTACAACTTGTTATAAAATATAATCCCAAAACTAAAAATTCAAACCAAACTTGAAGAAAAATATATTATCAACAACACTCCCACTCAAATTGAGGTTCTCTTCAATTTACACAAAAATAAAAAAGAAAAAGAAAAAAAATGATGTGTATGTCCAAAGTTGATTCTCACCCTCAATACATAACTTCACATCCACATCCACTTTCCAAGGATATTATGTGTAGGAAATAATGGAGAACTCTTATCTCCAACAAAAACGATGAAAGACTCCTTGCCTTCCTCAATAACGGAGAATTCTTAAGCCTCCCAACAAATCGAAGGACACGCATTCGTCAAACCATTGTCCCATGAAAATCTTTGTTCTCCAATCAACAACCCATTTACATATTTCAACACAAGAAATGAACTACTCTAGACATGCAGCCTTTTTTGAAAATGAGAAAATAAAATTAAAAAAAACTTCAACTCCAACAAAAAACCAGAACTGAACCCTACTAACCACTTAATTTTTTCTTAAGATGAAGTTAAACAATAAAAAGAAACGATACCCGCTGTCGGCTATGTGTCGTTGGCGGCGGAAGCAAAACCTTTTGATTTGATTGCCAAGATTAACCAAGCTTTGATATAGAGAAATAAATAAGGAAATATGTTTTCTATTATATATCTTATAATGTAAAATAGAAAGCCTTTATATAGGCTTAAAACTACAGTACATTTGGAAAGTAAATCAATCATCCCTTAATCATAATCTCCCTTAAAACATAAAAGCATAAATAGTGGGTAATTCATTTATTGCTAATTCATTATAAGTTTGATCCATCAACAAAAAGCATAGTTGGCATGCTTCTCCACACATTCAACACCATATAAAAGACAGCAGACCTCATTTTCACAGACCAGTATAAATAGTGGGCAATTCATTTCAGCCGACACTCTTACTGGACATCACAGGTCATCAATATAGTTCATAGAACATCCCAACATTCTCTGAGACCTATACCATAATCAACTGAAATTCTCTAAAGTATCTACTTTAGGAACACCTAAGATATATATCCTTCCAAATTTTAAGGGAGCAGCATCCAAAGCTAGCTGAAATCACCACAGATAACAACCCCAATTCTTGGCTTCGCAGTTCTCTGTCTCTCTTTCCTCAGAACTGCTTTGGCCTTGCACTCTCCACGTACCCTCTTCTGAAACTGTTACATGCCTCACACTCTTATCTCTCTAAACCCTTACCCTCGCGGAATCACCTACATTTCTAAGGTAAAGTACATTAAGAAACAGAATTCCTATTTGAAATGCAGCTGGCTAGAGTTAGAAAAACTATTTATTGCAAATAAAGATCCAAAAGAAAAGGCATACCTGAATGTAACACTGATCACCACACGGTTTCCCGTCTTCTTCAGATTCAGATGAATAGGACTGCTTTTCACTCTGTTGAGAAAGCATCTTCAAAAACAACAGATAAAAATAATAACAATAACATGAAACTAACGAAGACAGAGGTAACACTTACAGAGTTAATTAGACCTTGAGAGCAACCATGCAGCCGACAGTCAAATACCTGTTAGAAGGATATACACAATGAGAATACTATTCAAGCAAATTATTAATATGCTTTGTTATATTAGATATGCTTTACATGTAATTGAATATATGTTAAGGTCAAGTACCAAACAGCGGCGACAGAATAGATTATCAAAAGAATCTAAAGAAGCGCTAAGGCTTTTGTCCAGAAATATGCTTCTGTCTGGCCCAGTTTTGTGGCTTATTTTTCTTGATGGTTTCCCTTGAGCATACTGTAGCGCTCCTGCATATCAAGAACGTAATACATCTGAGCAATGAAAAGCATTATTGCAAAAACACAACCTATAAAGTGAAAAGGCTACATAATATAATACTTCCAATATAAGAGTTGTTCTTTGTTTATTTACAATTTCATTATTGTTCTTGAAGTATACTCAAAATTCATTAATACATTGCGCAGTCAAACCGACATTACCAGGATTTCAGAATTGGTGCCTCCAATAAATTGTGTCAAGATGTTAAGTACTTCTTCACTTAGTCCATGCTCCTCAGCAATTATCCTACAAGATTCAGCAAAAATACATACAATGTTTGCACAGCTTCCTATAAATTTATGAATGAAAACTACAGAAAACTACAGGTACAGTCATAAGAACTGAACTATAGAGATGTTTTCTGGCCATGTTGTCACCCACTCTGCCAATTCACAATTTAAGCAGTATACAACCCCCCCCCCCTCCTCTCCTTCTCCTAGTTCGCTACATAGGTTATATAGTCACATATTAATGTATGTGCTTAAAAATATAACTTTAAAATCACAAAAAGAAGAAGAAAAAGGCAAAATAAAAAAGAACACATAAAGAACTCTCCTCATGTTTATTTTTCTAATATGTAGTTATTTTAATAAAGTATATGCATAGTTCACGGGTTTAGAGGTGGAGGGGCAGCAGGGAGTGGATAATTATATAATTGCAGATGTTGAAAACACAATTCACAACTGGAATTAAGCTTTTCAATTTGAATATTGTAGCCACAAAATCCATCTATTGGAGCTAATCACGAATTCTGTTTGATATTCTTTCTTCACGATGTGTACAGTAGTTAAACTCACCATAGAATATGATCTTCAGCCTGAGAAAATTCATGTTTTTCTTCCTCTGGCTCTGTAATTTCTTCCTCACTGTCACTGCAGACTAGTGCTTCGCTGCCATGTTGATCATAGTATATACGTCTCCTCCCAACAACTGATTGGTCTTCAGCCATCCTCTGATTCCTGTGCTGCGTAAAGGACACTTGAGAAAAGAGAGGACACCAAAATCTTCATTTTGGAGAAGACGAGGAGATGACTTGAGTGCATGCATTTGTAATTAGGAATCCAGTGCAATTTTCCAACTCAAATAAATATGCAAATGCAGATAGCAAAATAGTATATTAACTAATAATTAACTGAAAAGGTAAATGTAATTCTCTGAGTAAGACGTGTGAACATGAGCTTTGCATATATTTGACACTCAACTTCATTACGTCAGTTAAATGATAAAATCACCCAGTAATGTGTCCAGCTTGGGAATCAAAACAGTTAACTGCTCAATAAGTTAGATGGTGAAGCATAGATTTGGGTAAGGGTGCCCCATTGCTCTCCACATATTTATGCATCATGCCTATAGCAGTCCCATCTGATAACCATAGTTATTTCTCTTCAGAATTTGGCTCTCTAGGTGTCACCCAAGTGCCCATTTGGTAATAAAAAGAAACAAAGGGAAACAAACTCTTATCCTACCACTATTTACTTATTCAAAATTTCAAGGAAACAAAGAGTCTGGACCAAGCCTTTGCCTCGGGATTTCCTTGGCACTGACTGATAATTAGCTGAAATTATATTTAACCGAAGTAGTCTTTCCCTCTTTTCTTGATTTATACATCTCAATGTGAAATATGCCTTCAGTCATCACTCCCACAGCTTGAGCTTTAAACTGTTAATCTCCCTCAACATAATATGCATCCAAAATACTTGCTCATGTCACTCGTCAAAATATATAGCAAACACGATTTGTGCTTGCCTCTAAAAACATACAAACACCAGTCTGATATTTGCACCACAACTTCCCACCAAGGTGCACAAATTCTGATTCATTTCTAGCTGTAAATAAATTTTTCTTAACTCGTAATATATATTTATCACATCCGCAATCACATAAATGACCTGAGCACATATGCAATGGCGTGCCATGAAGGATCATCTGAGTCGACACATCAAGGGATGGCCTTTAAACAAGCCTTCCATCAGAAACAATTCTCCAAGATTAAGGGTGTATTGTTCTTGCCTAATAATGCTTAGCTCATTTCTACACGGTGGCATGATGCCCATGCCAACATATGTGCGATCTAGAAGGAGTTACCTCTCCGAAGCTTTACTCAACTTAAAGGAGGAAAAATCGACGTTTCCTAAGATGTTGGAATATCCTTACAAAATGAAGAAACAGCAACCCAAAAGTATGGTTTTGCCATCTTGCATGTCATTGCTACCACTGTAGCCTTTCTGGTTTACCATATTGCCTATTGAGAGGGCCACCCCCAGGCCATCACATGCCTATGACTTGGGTATACCATTAATTCCCATTACATTGGTTTACTAGGCACCTAAAGACAAACAATGTGATTTCAAATCAGGTTATTAAAGATATACTCAAACATCACCATATAAAAACTAATGGCACAAAGGAAGGTGGTTATCAACATACCTGTCCAAAAATATCCAAGTAGTATAAGGTGGTATGTTCTCAACAAGTGGAAGTTTGGCACTTGTTGAATAGACAACATCTTGACAGTTGACATAATCTTTGTCTCCGAATCCTTGAACAATTCCACCAAATTTCCAGAGAGGATTTTCGATTCTTGAAGAAAGCATTTTACCTGAACCATTTTTCTCCGATGATGAACCATCATGGTTGGACCAGACTGCTGACAAAAGCAGAGAAACATGACTCTCGAGTTTCTTCCTGTTCTTTTGGAGTTTTTCCTGCGCTACAAATAAGGATGCTTAACTCTCCAGCATTGTTTACTATGATTGAAACATCAAAACACAAAATTAAACTTACTTTGACTGAAAGAATCCTGTCTGCTTTAATCTGCTTTTCCAGTTGAAGTATCTTCTGTCTTAAAGTTCCTAAAAAATCACTCACCTGTTTCCAAAAGTACAAGTAATAATTTAATGTCATCCATAATGAATCAATGCAGTGCAGAACAACATTCCAGAACAAAACAATCAAGGAAATAGAAGAGGAAAGAAACAGTTATAGCAAAAAGTATGAGAGGGAAAAACAGAAACTGAAAACTATAAAACTATTGCAATTACTTAACTTCCAATTGAACTTAATTTCACCATTGCATTTTATATTAAAATATGCATTGTGGACTTGAATTCATTAAGAGTGTTTGATATTTAATTTGTTTCTATTTCTCTTTTCTTTCCTTCATCGATTTTCCAAGTTCCAAATTGAGCATAGCTCTATTAGATTGGTTATAATATATGTAAATGGAAGTATGAACAAGAAGTAAAGGAAAATATAAATGATTCAATTTCTACAATTTAATGCCACAAAATTCCATCTGATTAATGGGTAGTAATAAATGTAAAAACGAAGTTTTCAAAAATATAAGATTCAAATTGTCTTTAATCTTTTCCTTTCCTCTGTTTTCTCAGAACCAAAACTGATGTAAAGCTTCAAGAAAAAAACAAAGCAAAACCCCTTATTTAACAGTGGTACAATTCAAAGTTTAGTTCAGCTGCATAACTTTTAGCTAAGACGAGAAATTACGGAACAGTAAGTTAGCTAAGCAATCGGTCTGATCATCATTCTTCTTCAAAATCAAGGTGTTAAACCTATACTTACTACAATTTTTTCCCCTTCCAAATACAAGTAAAGTGAATCGGCCCTAGGGACCCAGAACAGCAATAGTTAATTAACGGAGTAACCATTGAAAAGTATAATTTTAGAGAATTCAAATATTTTGAATTTGAATCTAATAGGGACATATATAGGAAGAATAGACTGACTTTGGGTTTAGATGCAGAATCACTTGACTTGGACACCATCGCTGCTTTCACCGGGAAATTCAATCGACCGATCAATCAATCGATCCACATAAAGTGAGTGACAAATTTAGTGATAAAGAGAGATAGCAGAGAGAAAATAGGGGATCAGTGAGAGACTGTAATAAGGGAAATGGGCGAGCGGGCGAGAGGGCGAGAGAGAGGGGGGTAAATATGGAGGGACGCTAACGTGACATTAACGCAGCCAGCCGAATATCTGGGTAATAATGAGTCGGACTTCCCATACGAAATACCCGTTAAAATACGCGGGTAAAACGGTTAAAATACCCGTTTGCCCGTTGGATTGTTTTTCCCCAACGTTGTTTATAACTTTTTTGAAATCACTTTTCATTACAGCTTATAAAGTCCCGTGAAAATCAAAACTTATCGTATACTCACTCCATCTCTAATTATTTGACGTTTTAGAGGTGGACATAAGAATTAAAATAATAATTAGAAAGTATTAAATATAGTACTCAATTATCTATAATATCCTTAAGGAGTTTTGTTGAGATAAAGAGAGAGGAAGAGTTTAAAGTATCAAAAAAAATAGATAGAGTAATGAGGGGTAATTTTGGAAAAATTGTCATTAATTCTCCTAGATTTGAACAAACGTCAAATAATTAGGGACAAATGAAAAACTCTAAAACGTCAAATAATTAGGGACAAAGGGAGTATTCGACTTGAATTCGAATTGTATTTGAAAAATTATAGTCAGATTAGACTCGACTCGAATATTTATTACTCGAATTCGATCCGACTCAAATTGAATTATATTCAAACTACTCGCGAACTTCAAATTCAAACTCGAATTTGAGTCTTTACATAATAACTAGTTTTATACTAAATAAAATTATAAATTGAATTTGTTATTTTACTTAGAAATGAGAAAATATATTTACTATTACACTTTACAAATATAAAATCACAATTAAAATTAAAAACAAAATAATAATAATAATAATAATTAATTATCCTAATATGATTTAAATTTGTATATATTATAAAAGAATGCATGTATCGAGTATCTAATCAAATATGTATCGAATCACAATCAAGAATTCGACTAGTTTGAATATTAAACGAGTCGAGTATAACCTTACTCAGATTTTACTCATATTTTTATTCGAGCTATTTTTAATGCTCAGATTTAGATCATATTATTAACGAATTCGAGTATCGCCTGTATTTTTTTGAACCGTTTGGCTGGTTTGCGGCCTCAGTAAATAGTCAAGTGAGTTTTATCATAGGATTAAGAGTAACAATTAACTTCACATTCAAAACATGAGAAGGTCAAACTAGAGTCGTGGTAATCCTTGTTTTATATTTTGAAGTAAAATGACAAAATTCTCCCATTCCATAATTTCCCTCCCAAAAACTACAAATAATAGGATTATTAAACTCCACTAAAATATAAATGATTTTGCATAATAATATTTGTTTGTTAATTTTACCATTCATCACAACAATGTAGGCCTGTTTGCTTTATCTGCTGTGAGCCTGTGACTACAATGTAGGCCTGTTTGCTTCCCAACAATAAAACTTTCTTAAATTTTAGTATGTTTGGCCATTTCTTCGGTTGATAATCTGCAGCATGCTTGGAAAACCTTAATACGGTTTAAAGAAAAGAGAAGAGCTAAAAAGTGAATTGGGACTCTTATCCAGGGAGTATTATATTTGTTAGATATTTTCAAATATGGAAAGTATATATAATAAATAAATATATTATATGCTGTAATTAAAATAAATAGATGTGTTGGTTCAATTGGTTTGATTTGAAAGATTGCAACTCTTTGAACAAGAGGGATCTATTCGGTTAGAAGCAATTGAATTAAACAAAATATTCAATTCATTTTAAATGCAGAGTCGAATAAAATAGAAACAAGTTGACTTCATGGGTAAATGGTACATTTTAAATGCATTATTCAATTCATTGTATGATGTGTATGAAGCCAAGTTCATGGAAAAGACGGCAAGAGAATTATGGGAGGATCTCGATAATAAATATAAAATAGATGACGCCGAAAATAAATTTTTTTTAGTAAGTTCATTATTTGATTATCAAATGATAGATAACAAATCTGTTATGCTGAAAGTACATGAATTTCAAATTATTATGAATTAAATTGTGTCGGGAGACCATAGCCTTGACGAAGGGTTTCAAGTGTCAACAATCATTTCAAAGTTACCATTTTCGTTCGAAAGAAATTGAAACAATAGAAAGATGCAATGACTATGGAAAAGCTTATTAAATTTTTTCAAGTTAGAAGAAAATTCTCGAAACTTGAATAAATTGAAAATGGAAAATAAAAGTGCTAAAACTCTTGTCATAGAAAATGTATCTAAACCAAATGACAATAACAAAAGAAAGCGTGGTCGTCAAGATAACACTTCCATAAATAAAAAATTGAAAGGTAGTTGTCTGAAGTGTGATAAACAAGAATATATCTGCATACATATCTGCCACATGCTCTTGGTAAAACCCACTAATAGACAAAGAATCAATACCTAATAACAAAGGAACAGAATAGGAAATACAATCTAAAATTTTATTGGACCTTTATTTACCTTTCACTAAATTGCATTTTAATATTATGCTTGATAATAAGTTTTTTAGACATAGATAATGTTTTATTTCTTTATTTTTATTTTTGCTTTTCTATTCATTTTCTTTCACCTGCAGTGTTCAAGTTCCAAGCAAACTGGAGTGGAAATAACTTTGTATTCCATTCTCTTTTGTGCTAAACTTTCTTTCCTCTTCTCTTCATTTGAAACTAACAAGCATAGCCTTAAACTAACTTTGAAGTGATGCCTCAAAATGCCACAGGTTTGATTTGAGATATACTTGGATGTAAATGTTTGGTTCCCAGCGTGGGCAAATAGATATTTGTGGTGATGTTTCATTGCTAATACAATGACAAGGGTCTATTTTGGATAATATTTGTATGCAGGAGAAACTATCATAAATTGTCAAAGAATGAAAACAAGTAAAATGGATGGTGTGACCGACACTAAAAAGTACAGGATACTGGACCCAGGAAAGAAAAGAAAATGTAGTATATATAGAAGAAGGATCTGTGAGGGTTTTGAGGACAATTGAGAAGAAATGGTGGTCTTAAAGCAAACAAGAGGAATTAATCATAGCGTAAAGGTTTTTCTTAGAGGGAAGCTCTTTGGCACATCAGTTGAGTAAATTGTAAAGGTATTATGCGATAATCTTAACCCCGCTGATTTCTAATTGTTAATTAATGATGAATACACAAAAACTGATCAAGTATCACCGTATTATTTCTGATTAATATTGCAATGTAGTAATAGCTTGTTTGAATAAGTAACCTTTACTTCACCACTACATTAGTAGTAATATTTTTTTCTCTCTAAAAGATCTAGCTGTAGCCAGATGTAAACTAAAGTTATGGAGTGACATATCAAGCATCATAGTTTTACTGTTTTAGAAATCTAATAAGCAGAGAAGCTAATTTTATAGTATTATTATGCAAATCAAGTTTACTAGTGCAAACACAGAGCAACACACTGGCCTTTGTTCTCCTTTTTCTTTTGGTGATTTGGTGTAGGATGATAATCTTAATTGAACTTCCAAACTGAAAGAGAATGAATTGGGGTTCCCTTCCACCCAACAATTGGACACTTACCATTATTATCAAGATTGCAGGAACTTCCACAGGAAAATTGCTGCTCAAGGACTAAGTTAGATTGATACAGAGATGACTTGCTCAATTCAATTTCCACCATTTGAAACCTTGCAAAGAATGCTCTCCACATGCCAATCTTCACACTTCTAATAATTCATTCTATGTCTATCCTAAAACAGTAAAACTGTTCACTGTCCCCTTGCCTAAATGATTTCTTTCTATGTCTATCCTATATGGGTTGTCTCGGTCCATGCAAACTTCCAATCAATCAAATTATGCACTATAGAAGAAAAGTGCCTCTATGAAGCGATTTACAAATGAAGGTGAGTTATCGCTTGCTTCTATCTCAGAGACTACCATAATCATATAGATCTGTGCCTCTAGTTTCTTACTTTCTTCTGTTGACAGACTCGAGAGAGCAGAACCATATGGATGGATAAAAGTGGTGATGCCATCAAGCTTTTTGTTAGATAACTGGATGTATCTTTCTCCCGCCACCCTAATAATTTCTTCTGTTGATAATTTTCTGTCACTCTCAGTAGCTTTGCTACTTAGATTGTTCAAATTTTCATCTCTTGACTTTTCTTTCCCTCTTCCATAATAGCTGAGGAGCTCAAAAGAGTCCGTAAAACTTGGATACGGATTAAGCTTGACTGGTTCACTTGGTTCTGAAATCAGGTTTGGAAGTTTCCCATGCTTTTTGGCTTCGAAGATTGACAGAACCAGTAAGGGCATGCCATTGGCTTGGGTATTGTGGTGCAAGCCTTTTTGCATCCAATTATCCAAAATGGTTTGCTGTTGATCTTCAAGTAGATGGACTCTTGTCTCCGCCATGTTTGCTGAATGCAACCCCCCTCCAGAGTCTTCAATTCCAAATACTTGTACTTGTTTTCCTTGACTGACTACTTCCTCGTTCTCAACCCCTGTATAGGGACTATAACCACCTTGAAATTCATTGATACCGCACAAAGAGAGGTCATCTGCCATCTCAATGCAGATATACCTGTTCTCTTAATAAAATGAATGCCTGTACCAGGTTTATACAGTTTCTTTTGGATTATAATTACGAGGTGCTGCCATTAAAAGACAAACAAATGAATATTAAATATAGTAAGGAGTATAACAACAGAAGTGACAATAAGAAGATTATGTCACAGATCAAATCAGAACTCTTCACGAAAGAATATTATAAATTTAGTTTATGATATCAAGGGCAATGAAATATTGTCCTACGGTTTTTGCTAACTATCTCCGTCCCTAAATAAAAAGTCTTAATTTAACCTTTTTAAGGCATATTGGTGTTTAATCATAGGCACACTTGTAAAAAGAATTTCAGTTTTAATTTTAAAATTTAATACATATATCTCGAAAATATGATGTCTGTATTGATAAACATTAATGTGCTGAATAATTATCTTATTTAAACTTAGGAAATGTGGCTTCGCCATCCTCTTAGATAGTAATATGATGATTCATTGATGATGTAATGCTGATTATATGTACTCAAAAGGAAAAGTGAGGTTTTGACAAACTCTAGAAAACAAAGAAAGGAGCCGATTATGATGGAACCAACGAAGCAGACTCGGAGAAGTTTATCAAAATGAGAGTAGATGGAGATCAAAACATACAAAAGAGAAAGACAAGTTATTTGTTTGAATTAATGTTAGTGCCAGCGTTATTGAACACAAGAAAATTGGCCCCTTTAGTTTTATAGAAAATCACTCGTCCTCGTACTGTTTGTTTGGCTTGTATATTCATTTCCTCTCTGTTTTTTCTTTCTTCTTGTTTAAGGTGTTAGTGATTGGTAATCTTATTGTAAGGACTGATAGTTAAATGTGACTAGAAGAATTAAAAAAATGAGATAAGATATGCGGGAAACTCACCCTAACATAAACTTGGGCTCACATAGTCACTTGTCTATCAAAATATCAATATAGTACCTATAGTTTTTGTACCTACAAGACTTTTCATGAAATCCCACACGAGTGATTCAATAAGTTAAGGGTTAGCATGAGACTTAAAATAAACTCAGCATCCTGTGTTTGACTTCTAAGGGCGATTTAAACAATCATATATTCGGACTGGTTAAGCAATTAGCGAATTTGTGACTTCTATGTATGCTTGTTAAGTATTCCTAATCTATACTGAAATCTGTCACATAGACAATCCTATGGTTGTGGATGATTTCTTAGTCTGAACTGCTTTGGTAGCATTGATTGCATTTATGCCCACCAACCCAGGTGGTGCTTGGGTTTGTTGATCTGTCCAAAGGATGAAAGACAGTCTCTGACCATCAAATCATGTGAAGCAGCCCCAAAATTTCGAACCCCTGAAATCAAAATTTAATTGATTAGGTTGACTTCCTCTTAGACTCTCAAAGTAACAGTTAAATGCTCACCCTTATATGTATTTATGAGAGAGATTTTTTTTTGGCAGCATAAAGATTTTCAAATGACTTGAAATCGAGGCATATCATGGAAATTCATTGATTTTGAATCGTTAAGAGTATATATCCACTTACAGAGCCTCAAATTGTGCAGACTCGCAATATATGCTGAGCAAAACACACCGGGTTCACCAATTTCTTCCCCAGTTGACCTATTAGCAATCAACTAATAAAGGAAGTCAAGCCTCCGTTTTTGAAATTGCTGGTGCGCCAGCTGAGGGTGAAGAACATGGTGTAGAGAAAGAAGATAATTATAGCATTGTGGAGGATGTACACGAGGTCCATTGGAATGCTAATGCAGGCCCCTTGATCTTCTGTTTAAGTGCTCAGATTAGAAGATTTCGACATGTCCAGATGATCCCCAATGAAAAGCTTCACAGATGCCTGTAGAATGAGGGTCTTTGATTATAGAATTCTCAATTCTGACATATCCTGCTGTTGGGCTGGCTATTGTTGTTAGTATTCTTTTAGTGAAGAAGCTTATGAAAGCTAGCGGAATATGATTCTTTGATATCAAACACTTTGTTAAGGAAATGCATAGTTCTTTAATATATTTCCAAGGCTTGAGGGTGGGAGTAATTAAGGACTAGTTGATTCATAATAAGGATACCCATTATTAATCATAATGCTGCATTGTTGATCTTTGACCTAATGTAACCTGATTTTATAGAGCCATTTTTTATGGTCACTTTGGTGATCTTTTTCTGCGTATACATTCTTCAACTTTAATAATGTGTATATATTGCAGCAGTGTTATTGGCCTTGAGCCGTTGACCTCATTTTATGCTTGATGTTGTTCACATAGTCATCACTTGATATATAATTTTATACGTCATTAAACAGAGGCTTTTGTCCGTGATTTGGATGCGCATACATTTCACAGTAACAATGCATATATCCGATCTCACTATTTGCATACCTTTCTTATTTATTTATTTATATATAAGACACTGGGTTACATATACATGTATATATAAAGTATCTTTCAAATCTCTCTTACCTTTCCGGGTTATAGAATGAATAAAACAATAAATGACATACATATCATCAAGAAAAGGTCCAAAACTCAGACTTTTTCATCATTTCCGCAGGATTCACCAGCCTTGTTTTCTACCTTCTTCGAAAGCAATACCATTCCAACCCATACAACACCTTTGACCACCCTAACCAATCCAATAGTAACAGTTAGGTAATACAACCACCACCCCACGAAATCCCCCACACAAATACCGCTCCATAGCTCCCTCTTGACCTCCGCCACAACCACCAGCACCTCAACCTCATCCTTCAATCTCCACCACCACAAAATACTAAAGCTAGAAGCCATCAACACCCTCTCAACCCACCTTTCCTCCCTCGTAGAACCAAAAACCGTGTCGTCAACCACCGGCTTCACCACCGTCCTCGACCAATGAAGCATCGTCTTGTGTAATCCGAGAAAAAACATAACTCGAGTCAACAAACTTCTCTCATAACCAAAGTTAGAACCATCCACTCCAGCCCCAATGCTCCCCTCAATCCCCAAACCCACAAAAACTTGTAATGTGCAAAGTAATACCCAAGCTGTATATAAACGGGAACGTTCAATGGGCTCCTGAGACTGATCCCTTGAAGGCATAACGGTCTGACCATTACTGCTCAAGCCATGAAAAAGTGATGAAACGCTAACAATAGAAACTAGGCCATGGAGAAGAGTTGGATTTGTGTATAGGAAAATTGAGAATAACTGAGAGAGGTTGAGAGAGAGGATTGGAGTTTAAATCTAGGAGATATCGAGCGGTCGTAAGCCTTGCTAGGAGGAGAAATGAGAGTGGAAGGAGAAGGCTGAGGATGGTGGTGGTGAGAATTTGGAAGGGTTCTCTTAAGGTGGCAGAATTCAATACCTTGTTCTTCTCATTTTGTTGCAATATTTTCCAACCCATTTGATCAATTAATAACCAAACAAAAACACAGATGAAAATAGATAATGGTTTGCTGCGAAACTAATGCGACAGGACTATCTATATATATGTCGTGCACAAATATAACTAGTAAAAGTGGTTTCCACGACTTGGATATATAGTTGACATTGTTTATTTTACTTGTACAAATGCAACAAACTAATAATTTGCATTAATTTAATAATTTGGTTCGTTACATGTTCATGTTGTATATTCTCTTCATATTATAAAGATAAGTTGTTAATTATAAGTTCAGGGCCGGCTATTGCTCGCTGTTTAATTAAAGGTCATATGACGGATCAATGTGCTACAACAATATATATGATGCATGTTACGATTTGTTATTCAAGCATCTACTTCAAATCAATGCATTATCAAAAATGATACATACATCTTCTAATTTTATATGTTTTGATTTTTTTTTTAATGTACATAATTAATTATAATTGATAATTTCTTAACTATAGTGGATCAATTACCTTACAATCATATTCAATTTCGTGATATACGTCGGCGTCGCAATCGTAATTCAATCAACTTCTTTCATAATACATAACAAACTCGTACATTATATGTAAATAGTACCAACAGAAGACAAGAATGCTAAGAATTGTAAAGTTTAATTTGTTAGATGCATGTAACAAGCCCTTAATGCGTGACATGATATGAACCTACCAAACACAATATTAATTGCATGCCCGGCTCAAATTGAAAATTGCTCTATTTTTCGTTCTTTTCTGTTATTTCTAAGCTCCATTTTCCTTGTAATTTAATGAATGGAAGATTATGGTAAGTGTACGTTAAGGATGAGTCTGGACAAAAACAATGTAACTCCAATATTAATCTATCAACTTATGTTGCTAAGGCTAAGAAGGTCAGAATATTTTGTTGTGGCTCATAAAGTCTCAACCTAATTAATGGCATTCGGTCAAGTTCACACTTGTACTAGTATTTGATAACACATCTTTTGATATATATATATAGAGCGGCTGACATGAGCGATGAATTTGCGTCTTATTATTATTTTTTTATTAATTTTTATCCTCACAAATTTAATTATATTACTATTTTATCTTTTTATATCAATTTTATTTTATCTTTTTATTTAGTTATTTAAATTTTATAAAAAAATTTATTTTACCTTACATAATTTGCACACATCATTGTGTGCCACCGAGTGCTAGTACATATTATGCAACTACGTATCCATTAATCTTACGTTTTGATATTTTGTCATTAATTTTCTGATAAATTTAAATATTAGTAGTGTTGACACGCAGACGAAAAAATTATTCCTCCGTCATATATCAACACTGTATTAAATATGAAGTGAACTTATCATGAAATTCACTTCAAACTAACCGAAGCGTTATTAAATTTTGATTAATGATCTACTAGTACTATAATTTATGAATAAATACGATGAACAAGTTAGTTGAAATGGAGAATGAAGACTATTTCACAACCAATAAACAACATTTTGTAATTATTTTCCCCCTAAAATAATAAAAATTTACAAGAATAACACCATCCAATAGAGAATATAAATATTGTTGAATAGTAAGCACGTAATACAATTGGCAGGCCAATAATTTAAGTAGTGGGTCTATCTAATGGTTTCAATTATGCTTATCCGCGGCAATTGATTTGACGAGTAACATACTACTACTACTACTGCTACTACTTAAGATGATGCATGCATGCGTCATTGATAATGACTTGCAGATTAATGAAATATAGAAGATGAAGAATACATTACATCCGCTCTTCAATTCTAGACATACTTTAATTATTAAAAATATTGTATCAAATTGTTAATATATAGTCACAAATTACAACATTAATTAAAATCTATTAAAAAATTAAAACAACTCACTAAATTTTGGTACCTTTATCTCAAATTTAGCATTTAATGCTAGTAAACTCCTGTTTATCCTAATATGAGTTATTTTAATTTAGACAAACTAAAAACGAAATTAGGATAAATAATTATACTCGGAAGAATGGAATATATATTAAACAATTCTAATTTACCATTTATTAATTTTAGTACTATATATTGTCTTTAATGACCCCAAAGACACACACACACACACACAAACATATATATATATATATATATATATATATATATATATATATATATATATATATATATATATATATACGCACTTTTCACTATTTATGTATTCATTGTAAGTTTCAACAATAGTAATATGGTTTCTTATATTATAAACTTATTATTTAACTCAATACCACAAAATGAATCAAAACATATATCGTATAATATTTTTTATATTTTTTATTGTGTTATGGTTGTTACTTGAATCATTGTTAAAATGTTTTATAAGAAAATCTTACTAATTTTTTTTTCAAAAACATTAATTGACACATTAAATATGTATAAATATTAATTATATTAAATAAAACAAAGCCATGCCTGGCATGGCATGGGTTAAAAAATTAATTTTATTTAAATAATAATTTCAAACTCATTAAAAACATCATCACTTTCTCTCTCCTCTCCATTATCTCACTCAAAATTTAACGAGATGAAGATGACTTATTCACTCAAATTGAAAAGTTTTCGCGTATGGTTCAAATCCAACATTTCACATGTAATTTAATTGTATATTTTTTTATAAATTATGACAAAAACATGTTAATTTTTATTGCGAGTGAATATAATACAATATTTTGTAAATTAATACAAATATATATATATATATATATATATATATATATATATATATATTCATGGGTAATTGATTAATTTGTCTATTAAGAACAAAGTTAATATATTTCTATCGCAAAATAAATCTTCTTTCGTATGAGTTTATATAGATTGGGGAGGATTGGATTGTATTGTATTGTATGTATCTGGTTCATTGCATACCCATATCGATATTATACGTACAGATAAAAAAATAATAATAATGTGTGGATTAATCATAAATAAATAAAGATATTGGTTAATTCTACAAGTTTGGTTAGCTAATTCCACAAGTCACCAACCCCCTCTCTTAATTTATTTGGACTTTGGTGGTAAGTAAGCCGCAGATCCAAACGTTCAGCTGGCTAGATAGATATGACTAGTCTATTTCAAGCAATGGTACTCACTTAATTGGGCCACCGCCAAATGCTCTAGCTGGGTCCACAACTATTGTGGCCCGCACGTTGTTGTTAAACTAAACCATCCACTGATCCACATCTGCATAGCGGTCCAGCTCCTCTTTACGGACTAAAATACGTAGACCGTCTTACTCAATTCAAAATTACTCCTACGTAATTAAAGGGGCTAATATAATCTAATCGATCTCTACTAATTACTCCACTATGCATTGAGGCAAATTAAATGATTTGAGGCAAGTCCTGTTTACCATGAAAATGAGATTAAACGTGTAATTACTTGAAAAAAACAATAGCAGTAATAAATTAAACAATCAACGTGTAACACAAGGTAGCGTGCACCATATTACTTTATTATTTGTAAGAATAAAAAAAACAGTTGGTTTATTTATTTATTTAATATTAAAACTTATACGAGAGAGTGAGACCCATTCCTCAATTTATAAATATGAAAGGTTTATTGAAAAGTTTTGTCTAAACTATCAACCGTGATAAATTTTAATACATACATATTATTAAAACAGATCAAGTATAATCAAATCCAGACTTGAGTAATTCTGACCAACCAATCAAATGGCGCGCATAACATATTGTTATCTTATCTACTTATCTTTGCTAGCTAGATCATTATATGACCATTATTTTTAAACAAATAGTAATACAGTAGTAGTATTATATTTGAGACACATCTTAAAGTTCTTAATTACCTTTTATCTGTGGGTGTGGAAAATGTGTATATTGTATGTTTTGTGAAGGTGGGAGGTGGTGAAGTGCATAGTTGTGTACTTGTATAATTAATGAGTGAGAAGGAGGAATGAAAGCAGCTTGTGGGTTTGTCATCTCTCTCCTCTTTCTTTTTTGTTTCTCTCTCATAATCAATCATTTAATGGAGCTCTGATTTTGATCCATCTGCTTCCTTCTTCATTTGCTCCCATCTGCAACTTCCATATATCTCATAAAAGTAACTAAGATACATACAAGAGCGAGCAAGATAATTTTCATGGATAAGTACTCTCCCTCCCCTATATTGAACTCTGCAGAAACTCAGGCTGCCAAAAAACGGTCAGTTAGCATCTGAACTGTCCTTAATTCTTTATTTTCTTTAGAATTTATGGTGAATTTCATGAATTTGTAACATTCATAAGTTTTTTCTTGTATATGTTATGAAATTATATATACAGGAAGATGTCTCAGAAGACTGTATTAACAGTGAAGATTGAAGAAAATGAAAATGGGAAACAGAAGAGTGAGGGGCCTCCTCCTTCGGATTGTTGGTCATGGAGGAAATATGGGCAGAAACCCATCAAAGGATCTCCTTATCCCAGGTAATTAATTAATCCATTTTCTCTCTCCTTCCCTTCCAGTACTAATTTCTTTCACTCTTTGATCTGTACCAAATTGACAGTATCTTACTTTATGTATTTATCTGCTGACTGCTAGTAAAAAACATGAAAAATGGATATTCCCTTTTCTCTTCAAGATTTCCCCAAAATGGCCTCCAACCTTTTTCCACATCCATGCATCTACCCTGCCAATTATATATGGATTCCTTTTCTTTCTTTCTTTCTTTTTGTTCATTCTCTTACTAGATCTTTTGGCACCTAAAATTCCTGCAGGGGATACTACAAATGCAGCACATCAAAGGGTTGTTCAGCCAAAAAACAAGTTGAAAGATGCAGAACAGATGCTTCATTGCTCATCGTCACTTACACCTCTACTCATAACCATCCAAGTCCCAAAGAGCCAAAACAAGAACCACCCAACATCCAAATCACCGAGGAAGACAACAGTCTGATAACCGCGGAAGAAAAAGATGAAAAAGATCAACAATCCCTCAATGGTCATGAAGAAGATGGAGCTATTGAAAATATTACTGATTTTCACTACTGCCAATCTCCATTCAATAGCTCTGATCATCAGGACATCGTCATTAACATCAGACATGAAGAAGAAAGCACTTTCACAGAAAATCTACAGACTGTCCTGTTTGATGAAAAAGAGAAACCCCTTTGTTATCCTCATCTCATGACCTTCTCAACCCCCAAATCAGAAGAAAATGACTTCTATGATGAGCTTGGAGAACTACCCCCATCTACTTCTTATTTTACAAGCTTCATGTGGGGAAATTTCTTTGAGGATAGGATTCTTGTTCACCTATCTTGACTTTTAAGTACTTTTGTGATTGCATCCCTTAATTAGAGAAATGTACTTGATTTGTTCATATAAAATTAGAGCGCTACTATTAAATCTTGGCAGCTTTCAAATGATATATGCTTCTTCTTCTTCTTCTTTCCTCTCATTTCCCTTCTGTCACTGTTTTTAACTTTTTCTTTCCCGTATAGTTTTTTACACTAAAAAGGATGAGAGAACTGAAAATATGCGGTAATTAGTGTTATGGAGGTAAATCATTACACTCAGGCGTGCCCTTAATTTGAGACTTATGGAGGGTTCTGTGGGAGAGAGAAGAACAGATAAACACCAGGAGAGAGAAGTTAAAATTTACTACAATCTTTAGAAACATAGCACGAGGGGTCACAAGCCTAATGCTCAAAATTGCTTTGTACGAAGATAATGGGACTAATTTTATTTTTAATTCGCAAGTGGTTTAGTTGGTGGAGTGGAGTGAAGGAGATGCATGTTTGGTGTTTCCTTGGTAGTATTGGTCCGTTTGGACAACGGCTCCGTATATATATATATACTAACGATAATCCGTGCTTGAAGGTACTGTATAATTTAAAAAAAAATTATGAACACAAAAAAATGAAACAGTAAATATGGACA
The DNA here is from genome assembly GCA_020205605.1 of Panax ginseng. Lineage (NCBI taxonomy): Eukaryota > Viridiplantae > Streptophyta > Magnoliopsida > Apiales > Araliaceae > Panax > Panax ginseng. The sequence continues at coordinate 4,183,227 of CM035131.1, read as the reverse complement.
CACACTAAACTAAAAACCTAAATTAATTATTAACACATCTGCACTTTCTATACATACTCCACAAAGCATTTAAATGAAAAAATTTTACGAAGACAAATTTCAATCAAAAAATAAAAAATATATACAACTTTAATAGTCAAATTCTCATACATTTAAACTAAGTTTAACTACATTTCAAGATTTATTTTTTATTATGTATAAGCCTTTTTAATTTATTGTAACTTTTTAAATAATAACTTGACAATTAAAAATTATTGTTTGCTTGTTATAACAACTCCTTTTTTTGTCGCACGTAGATGGGTATACAATGTAGCAGAGCAGTAACTTGATACAAAAACTGATTGCAGGTCGTTATATAAATTTAGGATTAGCTCAGCAACGAAGTTTAAAAATGAAAAACCACGACCAATAAGAGAGAGGAAGAGTTACAGCTATACGAAATTGTATGAATTGTATAAATTATATAAATTTAGGTGTTATAAATGTATGAAACAAATATAAAGATTTTTTTAGCAATAGATTCATCTGAACTAATCATATGAAATTAGATATTATATTCAAAGGCAACCTAACCTATTCCATTATAAAGGAGAGACTTAGTCATCCAACAACACACACTGATACAACTAACATACCATGTGGTTGGTTCACATCTATAATATTTGACAAACTTTCTATTTTAAATGGGAATTTGCAGTAAAAGAGAAGAGATGACTTCTAGATTAGACAATCTTAGTACAATGCTCAAACTCATCTTGCATTTTGAAAATTTCATCAGAGAATAACCACAAAGAAACATGACGCAAATATTGTGCACCAGTGCAACTCATTTCGACTTTTTCTCCTGTTTCTTCTTGATAACTTCATCTATATACATTATGCCTTTGCCTTTATAAACCTCAGGAGGTTTACAACTCCAACATCAAAGAAAGCAGGTACCACTTGCTCGTGTCTCAAAGGCACTATTGAAACGAAAAAATTAGATTAAAATTCAAAAAGTAATACATTACCTAAATACTCTTTGCAACTTAAAATAACTTATAATCAGACATAACAATTATCATAATTCACTATACAACCACAATAATTAATACATACTCGATCATCAACACATATCCAACCACCAAAAAATAAAGCTAGTCGCTACTAATTTCAATAAATTTCGGCAGAGTTTCCTTTAAAAATAGATATCCAGAAAAATCTAAATCTGTCTACAAACTTACAATCATCTATAAATATTCAAACCACCAAAACAACCATCATTCCATACCCAAAATCATCATAACCATGTATAATTAGTTAACTTTACAAAAGACGAAACACAAAAATTATACACATGCAGAAAATAGAGAAACAACTTCGTATTTTTTACAGCTTACACCAAGTATCCTTCAATGTATACTTGAAAATACCTGAAAACTTATAATGAGTGGAAATATATCACATGCCAAAATTTTCCTGACATTTTCAGAAATGTATAAACATGAATTCACCCTAGGGCCAAAGTTACATCAACGAAGTAGTGAATCTAACCTTATCAAGGATAATTTATAGTACACTATACAGACGAATTAGCATACTTTCACTGTGTGTAACTGTTGCATTCTGTCTCATCCGACCACTACAACTATGTAATTCTGCATAACAAAACAATAATCAACATAAATAATCATATACAATTTAGTTTATTTAATGCAAACCTTAAAGTTCAAAAAAAAATTTAACAAATAGTACTCGTGACAAAAAGAAAGTAAGCAGTAAAAGTATATCAAAGCATATCGAAGAGTAAAAGTAGCACCATTGATTTGTCTATAGCGAAAACAATGTACAAAGTACCTTCCTCGATGCAACCCTACTAACAGATACTGAATCTATGACCATAAAGGCTTATCACCGCCAAGAAAATCTGAAAGAATCAGATTTCAAATACGGAGAGTTGAAACACTCTCAAATTATCATTAAGACTGTTATTAACAAATCCCAAACAGTAAAAAAGAATTTTTGTTAATGTGTAGAAATCTCAAGTTTTCTCTTATTGGATACAAAAATCCTAAGTTATCTCTTATTTGATACAAAAATCATTGAGAGCAGTCGTAGTATAATAAAACTTCATTACATTTCCACTATTCTTACAAAGCACAAATTACATTTTCACTATTCTTACAAAGCACAAATTGCAGATGTTAAGAAGATGGAAGTATAGGAGTGCAGGCGAAGAAGAATTTACATATTCTATCAAAACTCAAACAGAATTCCAATCACATAGCTGTCAGCCCAAGAGACATAACAGATTGTAGGAGCTCATCATAGCTTTCCACAATTTAAGTTCTCCACTGTATATTTTTAAAAAAGGTACGCTAGAAAACCTCAATGTGTATTATTTGTTCACCTCATTGAACTCTTCTTTCCTACATCCAAAGTTTAAAATATAAGTTCAGGAATCAAGAAACCGAATCACGGACACCCTTTTTCTAAAATATTATTAATGGCAATCCTACTGCTCCCCGGTCCTTAAATAAATAGTTCAAGTTATTCAGAAGTGAGCTATAAGAATTTCCCTTACTAAACACAAATAATAGTGGTTAATACGCTAAGATAACACTTTTAAGAATTTAAACAGTTAGCCAATAGAGGAACCGACTCTAATAATGCTCTCAGAAAATAGTACCTTGTAAGCATATTGAGGAGCGATCAAACACTGGCAAGTTGCTTATAGGATGTAGCATTCTGTTCACTTAGATAAGTTCCCAACTGCCCAATCGCTGTCAATCTAAGACCTATAAAACAACAATATAAATGTTAAAGAGAACCATGAGAAGCTCACTCAAGAAAGCTTATGCATGAAAAATGTCCAAAAAAATTCAAATGACATCACAAGGAAAATTAATCAGCCAATCATGAAATTTAAATAAATTGTTCTCCCTTGGTTCAAAAAATGCGAGTCCCTCGGCCCTTTAGTATTAGAGGCTCGTTAGGCTCTCATGTAATCCGAGTGCCTCGGTGTATTAAGAGTTTTCAAGCAATTGCTCAAGTAAACGTCAAGTGTTAAGAGTGTATATATTCAAACTTGAGGGAAAGCGATTTGTTAAAGTTCGGATTTACATGTTAAGGAAGACGATGACTTAATATACTTTTGGGTCAAGTTGGGAACCGAGTCCTCTGACGGGTACCACAAATCAAGAGCAAATCAATGATTTTTTATTTATTATTTATTTGGAGTTTTATTATGTGTAACGTAAGAAGTAATTGGTTTTGGAAAAATCATTAATAGATTTTCTTTTACCTAAATTATCCTTTTGATTACTTTTTAATTAAAGTATTTCTCTAATTTTCTATGACCTCATCAATTACTCGTTCCCACGTGAATCAATTCTCTTTTTTGGTATTCTCACATTGCCAATAAGTACACTAAATAGAAAGAGTTTAGAAAGCTATTAAATGGAAAGAATGTTATACTGAAAGTAGTACAACAAACACACACTTTTTCAAAGTAATCTTTTTCGCATTTTTTTAGTTTCCAATAAAAATTGAGTACAAAGATTATGAGGGTTTAAGAGGAGAAATAGAATAAAAGTAGTTACTAATATTGAAATAGGACATTTATTTTGGGATATCTTAAAAAGGAAATTAATTAATACCGAACAGAGGGAGTATTTATTGGTTGGGATGTAGGACGTTTAGTAGTGATTAGGATTTTAATGTTTAATAAGGGTATATTAGTCCTTTACTTCTTTTATTGTTTCCCAAGTAATATTTGGATTTTGAGTCTCTATAAATATTGATGTAATCTTCACAAGTTAATAAAACTACTGATTAGATTATTGATATTTAGCTATGCCTTATTTTATCTCTTTTGCAGTTGAAAAAACCTTGGGGTAGTGGTGTGCGAAACATCACCCAAGTAAAAGATTTTTTGGGTAGTGAGGTGCAGAGCCTCGCCCAATTTAATTCTTCAAATCTTGTCCTACATCGACCTCATCAGACTTCCTTACAATTTTTATGGACAAATATTACCCAAGAGTAGAAGTCTCAACCGCTGGTTCTCACCTACTATTACAGATAAAAGATGCTCTCTTTTATATTATAGATTCTAGCGTAAGGTTTTATTTTCATTTGGGATGACAAATACTATAGGCTTGACACAAAGGAAAGATGGGAGAGGAAATCCAACATGTAACATGTATCTCCTCTTAAGTGGTAGTAATGCTGCTTTAAGTGACGGTCACTTTTTGGGCACACTGAAACTCACTTCTAAGGACTTTTTTTGTAAGACCCCAAATTATTATTAATGAAATTTAATTTCCTCTATTTATTATGTTGAGATAGTAAGGGTTGATTTGATTAATGTGGTGAGTTATGGGTAAAATCAATGATTATTTCAAACAATGCAGTGGTTTTAAAATATTCATTTTATCGGAGAATATTCGTTTGGTCGTGGAATATTCTTATTGTCCGGGGAATATTCGCAATGCAAGAGCGACCTTTTGTGTGGGCCCCATAACTGAAAGCGATTGGAGGAAGAAAAAGCGACAAAATAAATTTTTATAAATAATAACAGTAGTTATTCTTAGATTATCTTGTTGGAATACCCTATGGTTAAAATACAAGAAGATACGCGGTATTGCACCAATTATTGATTCTTACGTAAGAAGGCCTTTTACCCAATAATTGTTACGATGAATTCTTTATTCAATATTTTATTTTATTGATTCAATAATTATTGCGTTGATATTTTATATTACTGTTGTTTCAATAATTGTCACTACATAATATTTTTTATTATCGGAGCAATAATTCATATTATCTGAATAATATTATTAGATAACATTATTGGTAATGTCTAGAAAGTTCTGTCTAAGGAGAAGTTTGGTCATCTAATCAAAGCAAGAAGAGAAATCCTTATTGGAAAGCCCTCTTTCCCTGGAACTGCACCGTTGTCGATGATTGCGATTCTGTAATATTATTTGTGAATAATTAATTATTGATTTATATGATGAGGAAAATATTAATTTTATGTGGATATAGATGAAGAAAATTTTTAATGTGACAATTGATGAAAATTAATATTTTATCTTTTTCTGATAAAATAATTCATTTAAATATATTATTTTAATAATATAATAATGGTGATATTTTACAATGAATGTGGGATATATGAGTATATGAGGAGAAAGAGTATTTTGTGGCATTAAATGATTAACACATGTTTTGTGTGTTATGGTGGACCCCATATCTTGATCGAAATCGAATATAGCACAGAAAATCGCCTTTATTGTGGATTTGGTCAATTTCTGCTTGAAATTTAGAAAACTTTCTTCTGCAAAGTTGTAGAGAATGAAATTTCCTACAGAAAGGACATGTGGTTCGAATTTTTCTGACAAAGGGCTATTTATTGTGAATTATTGAAGTTCAAGTTCAAAATAATTGATTTTTGGAAGTTTTAATTATTTTTTTAAAGAAAATATTTTTTACATTTGTGGCCTCATTAAACATGTGATAAGTTGTTGAATTGATTCTTTGTGTGCTAAGGAAATTTGTATAAATATATTATTATTTTATTAAATTTTACGCTTTGGTTCTAAGCAATTTCTATAAATAGGGTCTTAGGTTAGAATTAAAAATCACACCGTAAACCTGAAATCTTCTCTCTTTTCTCTCTCGATATATTGAGCGTATCCTTGTGAGTATTTTGATACATTGAGTGTTCTTTATCTGGTCTGAAGTTCCTTCAAAGACTATATCTAGTATTCCCGCCGTGAGAATCTCAGTCTTTTCGAGGTAAGGATATTATTTTTCAAAAATGATATTATTTCTTTCAATATCATTATACCGGGAATATTGGTAAGATTTTTTTGTGAAATTACGATCTTTTATGTCGAAGTTACTTATTCACGAGCTTCTATTCATGAGTTCTTATTCACGAGTTCTTATTCATGAGTTACTATTCACGAGTACTATTTACTTAAGTATGATAATTTTTCTTATGAAATTCTTGTCTTTTAGTGTCGGGGTTACTATTCACATATATGGCACTATTCACGTATACGTCACTATTCATGATTACGACACTATTCACAAAAAAATTAATTTTTCATTTTTTGTCCAAGATATCTATTATGGATACTAGCTCTGATTGTATCTATGTTTTGATCATTCTTGAATTTTACTTCACTATGATTATTTATGAAGTATTTTTGAACTCGGTTTGGTTAAAGTACGAATCCTTAATATTTGTTCTTTTATTTCACTGGATTCGTTTTCTGTAAAACATTTTTCATCATCCTCAGTCCTAAATGATGACATGTTGTTGAATATCTTTGGCCTGTAATGCAAAGATGGTTGATTTTATTATGAATATCTTTGGCCGTAGTGCAAAGATGTACAGGTGTTGAGATGAACATGACCGACTGATGAATATCTTTGGCCTGTAGTGCAAAGATGTGCAGGTGTTGAGATAAATATGACCGACTGATAAATATCTTTGGCCTGTAGTGCAAAGATGAATATTGATTGATGTTACAGGGATAAAATATTGATGATGGATTTTTAAATTCATAGATGATAGTCGATTTCATTCTCTACTTAACTCTTCTAATGAATTGTTGTTTCAGCTGCAGTTGTTGATCTAAAACTTGTTATGCATTGTATTCTATCGATTTTTCCTCGTTGAAGACTAACGATAATTTGTTGTACATTATCTTAGCCATAATATTCTTTCTTTGGGCTAGTTGAGCTCACCTTTTTCCTTTTTGTTCCATTTTTCTTCTCGGGAGGCGAGAATATAATGGGAACTAGTCAAAGGTGTGGAGTGATAGTTAAAGATAGTTGTTTTAGTAGTCCTCACTATTCTATAGAATAGTGTATCAATAATTATAATGAAGACTTTATTTGGGTATGGATATTGTCTAGAAGACAATATTTGTATTTAAACTCACAGATATATATATGTATGCGTATTTTGCACGACAAATATATTAATAAAGTTGTAGTTGTTTCTGTACCATGTATTTGGCGACTCAAAATGGGTTGGATGGAATGGACCTATTTTGGGGGCGTCACATTTTTAGTCATCAAACTCTGACGGACTAAAGTTTCAAGCTTCCGTGGGTACTTTTTCTCAAACTGTACAAATTAAACCAAGAATACTAATAACTTATAACACAAATCAAATAAGTAACACTGGATGTATTTACCCCATATCATCAGCCAGAGGCCCAGAATGCATCCATATATATTCGCAGCACTACATAAACCTAAAATGCAGTTTCTCAGTATGTGAATAAAGTATTAAATCAGATAACAGGACCGACTTAACTGTCATTCATTGTTCAAACTGCAATAAATCTTTTAAACATGACTGACTTAACTTTTATTCATAGTTCAAACTGTAATAAATCCTTCACTTGAAAAATGAAGAAGAATATAAAAAAGATGCAGAAAATGGTCTGCGAACCAAATTCATTCACACATTTTACTTAAAAAAAATAGCAAAACCTCAAGACCTTTTTCTTCATATAAAAAATTAAAAGAGCAGAACAATCCAAAACCTTCAACTTTCAAGAGGACCCCCTAAAACAAAGCACACAATGGTTAAGAAATCTTTAATTTGACCCTCTCCCCACCCAAATTGCTATTATGACTAACCTGCCCATTTACTACTAGCATAAAGTTAAATTAGATTGTCATTCAGAATGTGGGTAGAGTCTAGCATAAGTTATTTATGTAGCCTAATTATAATGTATTAAAGGTGGCTTCTGCATTGCCCATATTAATGGAGTAGGATGGGAGGTTGATGAAAATTTGAAATAAGTTGATATTTGAGTTATGTGAATTCTGCAGGATTGCGGATGCTGCTGGAACTTGAAGAAGGTTAAGAACATTTTTTTAGTTTGAACAACATGAAGACTTTGATATTAGTCATAGTTACATGGTCACAGCCGGGAGAGAGTTAGCTGGGTATGAGAGATAAAAGCTCTGTGTGTGGGTTTAAAATTTGAATACGAAGAATGAGAGAGAGAAGCTCACGTGCAACTTGGATGGGACATTTATGTATTTTCTATCTCTGCCAAAATGCAATATAGCATAACAAAACTCATGTTTGATCTACATGCATGTGATAACATACAAATTCAACATGTTTATATTCTGTTCAGGTCTTCATATTGGATATTCATTAGTTGAGCGTATATATGATTGATGGGTTTATGATTGATAACTATAAGCTTGTATTCTCTCTTTTCATAATAATTTTTTTTCTTCTCGATTAGAGTTCTCGCCAATTTCTGAGATAAGTAGTCGTGTTGTTAGTAGACGTGCTGTTAGTAGACATTATGTCTTGGGCATATTTCATTTTCCAGTATTTTTTAAGCTGCCAAATCTTAAAGGATATCAGGAAGAAAAAAAAAAGTTCCCGAAAGATTTTATATTTTGGTTAGATTCATAGTGTGCCCTTCTTTATTCTCTATGGAATTTTAGGACATTTTGCCAGATTTTCACCTCTTTGCTTTTGTGGTTACAAATTAATTATTGTAGAGTTCATACAATTTCTTGTTCTTCTTCCCTTTAGTTACATTCTCAAAATCATTTTTTGATTCTTTTTCAGTTATTTATGTTGCAGGGTTCCTCATTTTTTACTGCTAAACTCTGTGTAAAAAGGTTCTTGGCTACACAGTGTCCTGTAAAATACCAACATTGCTTAAGATATTAGGTGGCTTTTGAACTTGAAAAGAATTGAAGAGAGAGCATACAAAGACTTCACCAACACATTTGCTACAGATAAAGAACCATGCCTAATTCAGGAAAAGAAGAGGGGTTTACCACCATAAAAATTGCATTAATGAACACTATTGCTTAAATTCCCAAAAAAGCCATACTTTTGGAAGATTTCATTAACGACAATTTTCAGTTTATGTACTTATGTTTCAATTAGGATGCCATTTGCTGTCTTGCATCTCCAATATATGAAGTAAACATTCAAAATTATATTTTGGGTAGAACAGAGGCAGACAGGGCTTTATGTGAAGTTAGGGAAAGTAAACCTACTTCTTCGAAAAAACTATAAAGGAACACACTTTATGCAGTCCAATTTCAAAAGTAAACCAAGTTAACTAACAAAATACAAAAAGAACAGTGTATACACATATAAATCAAGTGAACTATGAACTATATAAAACAACATCAAGTGAACTATGTGTATATGTTCAGATCCAACATCCAATATATACACATATAAATACCTCAAATGTGATATTGAGTGGCTTATCAACTGCAATAAAAGAGAAAAACAAAAAACAAAAAGCAAATGTTAGGGTTTTGGAAATCTAATCACCATTTTCCCATTTCCTGTGTTATGATCACCATTTTCTCTCAAAATAAAATTGACCCACTTCAAAAAAACTCAAACCCAAATTCCAAATTTCTCTGATTCAACTCTATGGCTCTGAAAAAAATTAAAAAATAGTAAATTTCTCTGGTGGGTATGGGTGAAAGTGCAGAGGGAGAGGAGAAAAAGAACCTTGTTGTTTGCTGCTTTTGTTGCCGCTGACCTGTTTTTAGGAAGATGACCCCTGCGATAGTGAGAAGGCTTGATTTTGGGGGAACTTTATCTCTCCAAAAAATGAAGGAAATGTCCAACGGATAAGGAGAAGACGGAATGAGAAGGGGGAAAAAGTATAAGGCGGGACTTGGGTAGAGTTTAAGGGATTTTTGAATTGGGCGTTGTTTTGTTTTTTGTTTGGCTGAAATGAAATCAGAGCCATTGGATGATAAAGTTTTAATCGAGGCCGTTGTTTGTTGAAGCCGCTCTATTTTATTATAATTAACTCATTCGCATATTTAACTCATTCGCATATTTATAGCTCAACTGTGAAACACAAAGAATTTAAGGGAATTTCATTCGCCTTATCTTCACTAACGTGGATATAAGAAGACATGGGTAGTGTTAAAAAGAATGCCATACAAATATAGTTCCTTGAAAATTTTCAAGAATGCATTATAAAAATGCTTTGCGTAGGACCATTAATTTCAATTACAGAGTTCAACAATGCCAACAGTTGCATACAAAAATAAGTTTGTGATATTCACGGAAAGCAAACGTACCCTTTGCCACAAGAAAAGAAGATCGACATCTCTTTGATTAATAGCTTTCATCCATGTATTGAGGTGAGCTTCATTCGCAGGGAAATTCTTAGACGCTGGATCAAAACCTTGATAGAGATAAACCTTTTTTTTCTTTATTCTCTTACTGCCATTCTCCATCACATGAGATCCTGCATTATAAGTGTTGAAATTGGATGTTCTCTCATTTACCTAAACAAATTCAATATCCTAATATCAAACCAAATTGAAACAGCTAAGAACAAGTGCTACATAAGAGTTTGAAAGTATAGAAACCAACCTTCCTGTACTATTGTTCTATTGTTTTTTTTCTTGAGTTATGCATCTCAATTTGTAGTTCAAAAGTCACACGATCAACTCGTAAGCAAATTATTTATTCATTCAAATCAAATCCCAACGAAGAAAATAAATGAATCGTTACCAAAGGATTAAAACAATTGTGCACAATACTACTAGTTTTTCCATATGAATCTTATATGAGCAACCTCTTTCATAGCATTCAAGTTAATTTGTCTTGAAATAAACGGACCTCCCACTTCCATAGTAATAGATAATTGTATTAGTTCAGAAAAAGAAAATCAGAAAATCCCAAGTATCCTTAATGTCTTACCATAATTATATTTACTGAATAGATCTCCAACATCAAAAGTAACGGATGTCATAAGCATGGCCATATGGGAATGGGAAAATACCGTAAACTTGAGAAATACAACACAACAAAAGACGTGTGAAGGAAGATCACGATCGATGGCGGGAAAATCAGAAATGTATTCCAAGTGACCCTGCGGCAAGTAAACCACCGGGCTTCCTTTCTTCAGCAACGAAATCAGTGGACCAGCACACGCGTGCCATAGCTCCAAACACACAGCTTGCGACGACGACACCAAATTAGCCAGAGCCGGAGCAAAGGAAGACGGGGTCGATGTGGCCGAATCTCAAAACCCTAGAACTCGAATTGTGCATAAATTAAACACTCGGGCCTTATCCTAGAGAAAGAAACACTCGGCAATGGAGATGGAGTAGAAGTAAACTATGCCAAGTGCTAACTGTACCTGCGACTTAATCTTCTCTCCCTTTCTATACTTTCTCTCTAAAAATATATACAGTCTATGCTTTGGATCGTACATTAGGGGCGGGGTATGAGAGATTTGGGGCTGGAATTAGGGCTAGGTATGAGAGATAAAATATTTAGGGGAGTTGGCTGGGTATGAGTCTGTGTGTGTAAGAACAAAGAGAGCTCTGTGTATAAGAACAAAGAGAGAGAGAGAGTTGGCTGGGTATGAGAGATAGAGCTCTGTGCGTGGGTTTGAAATTTGAATACGAAGAAAGAGAAAAAGTCAGTGGCGACGTTAAATGAGAGAGCTCATTCCATTTTTTGTCTGTACCGAAATGAAATCGAGCCATTAGAGCCAATAGATTAAATCTGAGCCATTGGATGATGAAGTTTTAATCGAGACCGTTGTTTGTTGAAGCCGCTCTGTTTTATTATATATATATATATATATATATATATATATGGGATCAATCCATATCAAACGTTGTAAAAAAGATTTTAACCTTACAATACATCGTGACCCTTCACGTTAAGATCGAACGACTTCCGTCCGCAATTTAGTTTTCAATATTCTGCAGTTTAATACTGCGGACGGGACAAATTACCAAAATACCTTCCTTGTAAATGTCTTCCGTCCGCAGTATTAAACCGCGGACGCTAGTTATGGCCAAATGTTTCCCGTGTAGATGTCAAATTCATTTTTTTTTAATTTTCAAGTCTTCAAAAGATCGACTTTCTTCATCGATTCCCTCTTCCTGTCATTCTCAGGTAATAGTAGTATCTCTTTATATACACTCACCCATTTTTTTAAAAACAATTGAGAAATTAACGGGAGGAAGTACTTTGGCTTTGCAAAAAGTTAAAACAGAACAAGACTATGATCTAATAATTCGATCCCCAACTCCCGAAGAGATTTTCGATAGCCGAATCCTTCTCCCGAAGGAATTTTTGATAGCCAAATTCTTCTCCCAAAGAGATTTTCTGTGACGCCCCCAAAATAGGTCCACACGACCCATTCTGAGTCGCCAGATGTAAGACCCCAACTTTTTATAAATCAAATTAATAAGGGTTAATTTGATATAATGCTTTGGTTATGGGTGAAATGTGCAAATTTTACAAAATAAGTAAGTGGTTATAAAATATTTATTTTTGTCGGAGAATATTATTTTGGTCGTGGAATATTCTTTTTATCGGGGAATATTAAATGCGACCAGGCCAGCCCAATCGTGGGACTCATAATGAATAATATCGCCGAATGAAGAAAACGACAAAGTATGAGTTTTTATAAATAATGGCGTAATTGTTACAATTAACACTTTGTTGGATTACACGGTGGTTAAAACACGATGAATACGCGTGGTTGCACAAAGATGGTACCTGTATTATACAAAGATTGTTGAATTATTGATTCATACGTAAGAAGGCCTTTACTCAATAATTATTCACGATGAATTCTTTGCTTAATATTTTATTTTATTGATTCAATAATTGCTGCGTTGATAGTTTATATTATTGTTGTTTCAATAATTGTCAACTTGCATGATTTTTCCATTATCAGATCAATAATTCATATTATTTGAATAATATTATGAGATAGCATTATTGGCAATGTCTAGAAAGTTCTGTCAAAGGAGAGGTTTGGTCACCTAATTGCGCGCCAGTAAGGAAAAATCCTTATTGGAAGGCTCCTCTTTCTAGAAAGGCTACTGGTTGTCATAATTGTGGTTCTGTAATATTATTTGTGAATAATTAATTATTGATTTAAATGATAAGAAAATATTTATTTGATGTGGATATAAATGATGGATCTATTTATGTGGTTATAAATGAAGGAATTAATCTTTGAGGTGTTTTATCGGTATTTTGTTTAGGAAGGAAGGAAGTATTAAAAATCACCCATTTGTGGATTTCGGATATTTTTTGTTGGGAATTTAAAAAAAAATTCTTCTATAAAGTTGTAGAGAATTCTATTTCAGGCAGAATGGACATAAAATTCGTATTTTTCTGATAAACGGACTATTTTTTATGAATTGTTGAAGTTTCAGAAAATAAAATGATTTTTATTAATTTATGGGTGGGACCCACTTTTTGGTTGGTGTTGATTATACACATGGGCTGCTGATTTTGTCCAAGAAGGCATGCTTGGATTTTTTAAATGGTAGGTGGCGTAGGAAATTAAAAAGAAATAATATTAGTTTATTATTTTAGTCTCTATAAATGTTTCTAGCATTTTTCTATAAATAAATAACTTAGGTTAGAATTGAAAATCACACCGTAAACAAGTTTTCTTTCTAGATTATCGGTATATTTTTGTGAGTATTTATATACTTTGAAAGTTGTTGTTGATACATGAAACTTTCTCGCTTTCTATCCGATATTACGATCGTAAATCTTAGTTATTTTGAGGTAAGGGATGTTATTTTCTTCTTAAATGATATTATTTTCATCAATATCATTATGCCGAAATATTGGTAAACTTTTTGTGTTGGAGTTACTATTCACGTATACGGCACTATTCATGTATACGGGCACTATTCATCAAAAAATAAAATTATCTTCTTTTTGTCCAAGATGTCTATTATGGTTACTATCTTTGATTGTATCCATGTTTTGATCTTTATTTTGAATTCTGTTTCACAATTGGTTATTATGAAGTATTATTGATCTTGGATAAACTGTTATATGAATCCACTAATATTTGTTAAATGCATCTCCATTTGGATTCGTTTTCTTTAAAATATTTTTCATCATCCTCAGTCCTAAATGATGATATTACTGAATATATTTAGCCTGTAGTGGAAAGATGAATGATTAAATGATGAATATCTTTGGCCCGTAGTGCAAAGATAAACAGGTGTTGAGATGAACATGACCAACTGGTGAAATAATTGAATATCTTTGGCCTGTAGTGCAAAGATGAATATTTAATTAAAAGATGTATATTGATTGATGTTACAGGGATAAAATATTGATGATGGACTCTTAAATCTTAGAAGATAGTAGAATTCATTCTCTACACGTGACTCTTCTAATGGATTCTTTATTTCCACCGTATTTGTTGATCTAAAACTTGTTGTCTATTATATTCTATCAGATTTTTCCCTGTTGAAGACTAATGATAATTTGTTGTATATTATCTTAGTCATAATATTTTTTACTGAGCTAGTTGAGCTCACCCTTTTCCTTTTTGTTCCATTTTTCTTCTCAGGAGGTGAGAACATAGCAGGATCGAGTCGGGGTATGGAGTGATAGTTCTAGAAAGATGTTTTAGCTATCCTCACTATTTCTGTAAAATAGTGTATGAATAATTGTAATGAGGACTTATTTGGGTTGGATATTGTCTAGAAGACTATATTTGTATTTAAACTCACAGTATGTGTTGTCGTATTTTGCACGACAATTGTATTATTGAAGTTGTAGTTTACTTTCTGTACCATATATTTGGCGACTCAGAATGGGTGTTGTATACCTATTTTGGGGGCGTCACACCAGATATCACACTATAAAAATCAAATACAAACTTCATTTATACAATTATTACAATCATTGTATGTATGAAATCGACCACGATTAAGTCATGTGAGTTTTAATACAATATTGTCTCGTAGATGATATCAAACTCAAATTGTTATTCAATGCCATATAAAATACAAAAGAACAAATATTTTAAGACCCCAAAGAAGAACGAGAAGATTATTATCATATTCATTCTAATGAGGTGCACTTTTGACGCTGTCAAAGTCGAGTTCTCATCACCCTATTGTTGTTCGCCAAAATCAATTATTAAGTGACGTATAAAATACGACACACACATCTTAGGTCCTCAATAAAATTATCATTGCGTATAATGCCGCTTTTATAATGTATTAAGAAACTTTGATGCCCTCGGACCATCCCACTATTTCCTGTTATCCCGCTCGATCCAAATTACACTCTTATTACCTTTTAAAAAGAGTATTCCGAATTTGGTAGGCGAGGATATACTCAAGAAAAAACTTGTACTACGCCAAAGCTTTTTAAACTCTAAAGAAATACGCTCAAGATTATAGAAGAAGAATTCTCTCTAGAGTTTCTCTCTCTAGAGTTTCAATAAATTCATAAGTAATAATGAAAGAATGAGCTTCTATTTATAGAAGAATAGACTGCATAGTAACTAATTCATGAACGGTCCAGATTGATTTACTTTTAATCGGACGATCCATATTTAAAGCAAAATCTTTTAAATAAAATATAATATATTCTGTTTATAATCTAATAAAACGAATAACTTTATAAAAGTATTCTGTTTTATATAAAAAGCTTTTCTACTATTATAATTTCAACCAACGGTCTGAAAAATTAGTACATTTCTTCATGAAATAATATTGTACCCAAAAATGATTTGGACAGAAAAAAAATATATTTTTCGGGTAAATAGTACCTCGTGAATAGTAACTCGTGAATAGTACTCCGACACAAAAAGTGCTCCAAATACCCGAGTGAATAATATTAGAGTGAATAGTAACCGAGTATTTTATGACAACTTGTCTACTTAAAAAAAAATTCACATATCACCCTTAACTTTAACCTTTTATCAATTTAACCATTTACAAAAATAAAAAAATTGAATACTTTTATTTCATAAAATTCAGGGTCTCACAATCTCCCCTCCTTATGAAATTTCGCCCTCGAAATTGACGTACGTACCTGATATTCGAAGAGATGAGAATACCTTGCTTTCTTTTCAGATTGTACCTTCCCGGTAATTTCTTCGCTATCATGATTTTCCCATTTCTCATCTCCTGTATTTCAGATATCATTCTAGAATATAGCTTCAAAACAAAGGTTAATTGACATATCACAATTTGTCTACTTATCAAGTAAACAATTTCAAACTTAGGTAAGTCACACACTTTGCAAGTATATAACTCGCTCTCCCTCCTAGTTCTGACTCTTATCTCCGCCAAATGACTATATCCCTAAGCTCGATACCAATTGTGACGCCCCCAAAATAGGTCCACACGACCCATTCTCGAGTCGCCCAGATATCACACTATCAAAATCAAATATAAACTTCATTTATATGTTATTGAGCTGAACTCGTCACATGAATAATTACGATTAAGTTTTATGCGAGTGTTAATACAATATTGTCTCGTGAAAGATATCCAAACTCAAATTGTTACAATGTCATATAAAAATACAAAGAACAAATATTTTAAGACCCCAAAGAAGAACGAGAAGATTCTTATCATATTCATTCTAATGAGGTGCACTTTTACCATTTGTCGAAATCGGGTTCTTATCACCCTATTGTTGTTAAATCAAAATCAATTATTAAGTGACGTATAAAATACGACACACATCTTAGGTTCTCAATACAATTATTTATTGCATGTCAAATGCCGGTTTATAATGTATTGAGAAACTTCGACAGTCTCGGACCATCCCACTATTTCCCTGTTATCCCCGGCCGACCCAAATTACTCTTCTTATTACCTTTGAAAGAAGAGTATTCCGACTGGTAGGGCGAGGATATACTCGAAGAAAACTTGTATTACGCTCAAAACTTTCTTAAACTCTAAAGAAATACACTCAAGATTATAGAAGAAGAATTCTCTCTATAGTTTCTCCCTTTAGAGTTTCAAAGTGAATTAAAAGAAATAATGAAAGAATGAGCTTCTATTTATGAAGAATGGATTGCGTAAGAATTAATTCATGAACGGTCCAGTATTGATTTACTTTGAATCGAATCTATCCATATTTAAAGCAAAATCTTTTAAATAAAATATAATATATTCTATTTATAATCTAATAAAACGAATAACTTTATAAAAGTATTTTGTTTTATATAAAAAGTTTTTCTACTATTATAATTTCAACCAACGGTCTGAAAAATTATTACATTTCTTCATGGAATAATATTGTACTCAAAAATGATTTGGACAGAAAAGAAATATATTTTTCGGGTAAATAGTATCCCGTGAATAGTAACTCGTGAATAGTAACTCATAAATAGTACTCCGACACAAAAAGTGCCCCAAATACCCGAGTGAATAATATTAGAGTGAATAGTAATCGGGTATTTTATGACAACTTGTCTACTTAAAAAAAATTTCACATATCACCCTTAACTTTAACCTTTTATTAATTTAACCATTTACAAAAATAGAAAAATTGAATACTTTTATTTCATAAAATTCGGGGTCTCACATTTTCAATAGCCGAATTCTTGTTCCGAACAGATTTTCGATAGCCGAATCCTTCTCCCGAAGAGATTTTTGATAGCCCAGAGTAATCGTTTCTCCCGAGCAGATTTTCGATAGACAAATCCTTTTCCAGAAGAGATTTTTGATAGCCGAATCTTTCTCCCAAAGAGATATTTGATAATCCAAAATAATAGTCTCAATCTTAAATTCATTTGACATCCGTAGTTTAATATTGTGTAGACTAAAAAATAGAATAAAATCTGAATTCGGTTAATACCGCCCCTTGTCTTGCTTTTTTTTTTTTTGTGTGCGCTTCAATAGTAGTTGATACTTGAGAGATTCTCTTTGCAGAAAATGCCAAAACTTACTAAGTATCCATTTTGTGGACGAGAGAATATTACATTAAATCCCACAAACTCTGGAATTGGGGCCACCATGTATAAAATAGGATTTCTATAAACTCCTCCAGAATTTACAACCTAGCTGCTCATTTTACAAGTCAAAATAGGATAAAATATTATTACTAAATCTGAAACCTACACCTCCACCCCTTTTACATTTGAGAGGGAGAAATTATTGGGAATTTAAGATAAGATGCCGCTACTTGCTCTTTACCAACTCAACGAAAAATTTGTTTAGAAATGAATAGAATCTAGAATTGAATAGAAATTTGAATCTAAATAATCTAATCTCATTAATACGCTTTGTTTTAATGCAATTCTTTGAATCGGTCGGATGGACGATGAAATTGAATGGTTAAATCAGATTTTTTTAACTGAATGGTTGAATGAACAGCTGAATAAAAAAAAATTAAAAAATTAAAAAATTAAAAAAAATATTGTATTATATTAAGTTATATTAAATAAATTTACAACAATTTTAAACTTTTTCAGAAGGATAAAATAATAAAATTTTGTCATTTAGATGTTTCAGACATATCAATTATCAAACAGCTTTTTTAATTCAGATTCAGATTCAACTCATTCAGATTCAGATTCATTAAATTTTTATCAAACACCCCCGAGTCAACTCCATCCCTTTACTAAATCTTCTCTACTTGCTCAAGAATAGAACAACCCTGTTTGAACCTTTTGGTTTGTATTGTTTTGGGCCATTTAGCAACCACCTGGCTTTGGACCCTTAACAAGAACTCTTCCATAGAGAACATTCCTCCAAGCTCATAAAAATGAAGGCTGGCTTAAATAACAATAATAGAATTGACCATCTAATAACTAATAACCGAGGGAGATAATTCATAGTTGAACTGAGAATAAACCGACTATAACGACGATTTTTTCCGTCGCTATAACATAGAAAGCCGATTTTTTATGCTATAACGACGAAAAAAACCAGCCGTTTCACTTTTAGTTCGCTAAAGAGAGCCGGGCTGCAAACTATTACAATCAGACCTTCCTCATTATTCCTGCTACTACTTGTAATCAATTATGACTTCAACAGATATCACAGTTTCACCAATTATTTTAAGCTAAAACAAACAGGCACAATGATGACCAGCGGTAGCAGAAGCAGAAAAGGCGGTGTTTAAACCAAATTACACTAAATAAAACTTTGATTGCTCATCAAACTAAAATTGGGATGAATTACAAAGCAAAACTCATAAAGTTTATCCAGTTGTGCACAGATAACAACGTTCAGAAGTATAGGGAATTTAGAACAATACAAAGATGATTCCTTTCAGCACTACAGAGTAGAAATCCCATTCAATGCAGCAAAACTGTGAAAGGTTTACACGCCAATATGGTCACCGTTACGGACTTGCAGTAGCTGCCAGAGGTTGGAGTGCTTTGAGCGGATTCATGATTACACCATCTATAAGACCATATTCTTTGGCTTCTTTAGCACTCATAAAGAAGTCACGGTCTGTATCCTGATTTATCTTCTCCAGGCTTTGACCAGTGTGGTAGGACAGATACCCATTTAAGTTTGCTTTGTGATGCAACATTTCATTGGCCTAAGCATAAAATATGGCCACTAATAATCAGGACTTTAAGCAACAAAATAAAAGAACAAAATAGGTTTAATGGTAAACGATGGTCCCGTTTCCTCTCCATTATACATTCCACCCAATTTCCCCCAACACACATTTAGTGACAAATATTAGATTTAGTCACAGCAAAATATTTGTTGCTGGTGTTGTTGCTAAAAGCAATATTTTTGTCGCTAAATGTGTATAGGGGAAAAAAGTGTAATGGAGGGGATCCTCGTACAGTAAATGACATCCTTATCAAAATGGAAAGTTTACACACCAAGACTCGAGTAAAGTACACCTATATATAGATAATAATAAATTTCCCTAGCCTCTTACAATATCATAAAAAAGAATGCTCGGGGGAATATCATTCCTCTCATCTGTTAACTTTTTATTGCACATTCTTTCAGAAGATCCCATTGAAACACTGCTACATGATCCAATTTCCTAACTTAAATTGTGAAACTGTTTCACGCAGATGGTCCATACCAGGTACTTGAGAATGTACTAAATCTATTTATCCTAAGAAGCAAAGCCACAAGAAAATAAACTTATTATTTTACAATGGAACTCAAAAATGAGGGCATAACCGATGTAGGGCGGAAATTATTAGAACAAATAATTAATTGGAAAGAAAAGTAAGAGAACTAGGATAATCCAACTACAGGAGAACCACTACTCCTAGGTTTCCCAACTGCAGGAGGGAGAAAAAAATATTGATCGCAACCAATAATTAGAACAATTTCAATATCAAAGTGTGTCCAATAATCTGTCATGACTTACATATTTATAATAAAAATAAACTCTAATAATCCTAAGCTCATTAACAATTGAGCCTCTAAATAAATAACTCAATACTGAAATAAACCAATAAATAACAAGTCCACGAACTAAATAAATAAATAGACACTAGTAAATAAATAACTAAATAGCGAATCATCCACGACGACGTCTCATAGATCGATCCCTATCAATAACAATCAAACACCACTTTGATATCAAGTAGTGAAGATATAAAGAAATATACTTCAAACAC
Source organism: Panax ginseng (assembly GCA_020205605.1). Taxonomy (NCBI): domain Eukaryota; kingdom Viridiplantae; phylum Streptophyta; class Magnoliopsida; order Apiales; family Araliaceae; genus Panax; species Panax ginseng. Next base: position 4,162,843 of record CM035131.1, on the reverse strand, counting down.
CACTTTGATATCAAGTAGTGAAGATATAAAGAAATATACTGAAGCTAACTTATTAGAGAATTTCCCAGAAACCCTATACACGAGACACAATGTTAACAGAAAATAAAAAAGAGAACTGATTGATGTAATAAACCCCGAAAAGCAAAAACTTTAAAATTGCAGCTCTAAGGCCTCCATTTCCGAAGTTAACACCCTTCGGTTGTACACTTATACTACATTCCATCTTATCTGCTCGAGGCCTTGTTCAGCAATTTCAAGATCTCATAGCAAGAGGATTTTAGTGCATTTTATGTGTCAAATTTGATCAAGATGTACCTAATTGAAAAACAAACTGCCGAGATATACACACCTGAATATCTATGTCAGTCTGTCCGCCTTGTGCTCCACCAAGAGGCTGATGTATCATAATCCTCGAGTTTGGTAGGCTATATCTTTTACCTTTAGTAGTCATTAAGAAGACAGGAAAAACTTTAGAATTGCAAAACCAAACAATTGTTACAAAGAGGATCTAAAAGCCAAAGGAACTGAAACCCAAACTTGCTACCTTTGGTCCCAGCACTGAGTAGGAAAGCTCCCATGCTGTCAATTAAGAAGGAATCATATTCATCACTAATAAGAAAGAGTATCTTTTTGAGATGTTAACACGAGAACCAAATGAATGTGGTATAAACTCCCCTCCACACCATACCATATGGTAAAATTATATGCAATAAACGCTTAAAAATATTATTAACAAATAGGCTAGAGCTAGGCAGCCAAATAAAGTCAATGAGAAGATTTTCTTCTGGTGTTCGACAACTAAGCCTCATTTCTAGAGTGAGATGCGACACTGTAACCAGCCCAGTCTTAGGCAGCAGTTTTACAGCTACAACACCGTTCAGCGGAACTAAAAGATGTTGTCAACAAAGTCTTCACAGCACTTGATATAGAACAAGCACAACAGCATAAAAGTATAAAACTTTATGGCTTTATGCTCATGTTTCAGAACATATTGATAGGCCACAAAAACAGCATTCAAAGATTCAGAATTTGTAACAAAATTAGCTACATTGATTTTTAAAACATGTCATTTCAATCTATAAGTATCATCATGAGTGTGCCATGGAGAAATATAGGTTAGAATAGGAGTGCAAAATTAAAAAAGAGCCTGTGTTGATAATTCATTTACCTAGCTGCTAGACCAACACACACAGTGGAGACATCAGGTCGAATATGCCTCATTGTGTCGAATACAGCCATACCTAGGGTAATAATAAACCAAGAAATAAACATATAAATTGTCCACAACACATTATGTAAAAAGTACCAAGATGCAAAAAATGAAAATAACTGTTATAAAGATAGGAAACATTACCAGCTGTAACAGATCCTCCTGGGGAGTTCACATACATGACAATATCCTGTTCAATATGCAAGGGCAGTTATGACAAATTAATCACTTCCACAGGATTTTCAGCTTTCAATAAAGTTATTTATGTGTGTGCATGAGCGACGGTGATTATCTTGTCAGGGAGGTCACAAAATTCCATCCTTGCACCCCCACCCAAAAAAAACAAAAAAACATAAACTAATACTGGTGGTGAACACATGGGTCTTTGGGGGGTTGGGATTAGAGAAGCTGCTTGGCTAGAATGGAATATAACAAAAAATATGGAAATTTTTAATTGGATTGGTAATTTTGTGCCCAAGTGTGAGGGTTGGAACCATTACAACACTTGAAAATTTATGACAATGGTGCTTGTGACAAAATAAATAAAAATCCTCACAAAGATGCTATAGCAGCTAATATTATCATAATCCTTAATCACACCAATATATCGGTCAGAGCAGGGCCCGATTGATATATCACCATAATTGACCACAATAGTTCATTCATCAATCAAACGACTCAATTCAGTTTTCACTCCACTCATGATAGAGATGTCATTTTTCATAACAGTCGGTCCAAAAGATTGAAAAGACTCGAATACAAATCACATAAGAAATTTTGTTTCTAAGAAATATTCAGGTAAGAATACACTTTATATACAAGTGAATTGCACACACTAACTATAACAACTCATGCTAAAGTGCAATTCCTCCAACACTGTAACTTGTAGCTAGAAATCTTTGTTTTGTTTTTACAAAGATACAATAACACAGAGCTACTAACACAATTTAGTTTGGAGAGAAAAAAATGTCAAACCAGTCATATCTCTATTATGCATGAAAGGAAATCATGATATAGCAACCTAAAGTGTAATAAAGCAGGATACGAGGTCCAAAGCTCACTGAAAATGATGATATGACACACTAAGATGTTTTAAGGAAAGGAAAAACAGAAGAAGAACAAACCTTGTTAGGATCAACAGCATCAAGATAGAGAAGCTGTGCAACAATAATGTTTGCCATATCATCATCAACAGCTCCACCACAACGTATTATTCTCTATAAATCCAATTTAAATACTAATATCAATACTCCTCAAAAATCGAACAATAATAGACTAATCAAATGGAAACAAGATGTAGATAAGTATTTACATGTTGAAAAAGCTGACTAATGACACTCTGGAAACGCTCTTGAACCATCGGAGGCGGCCCTTGTCCTTGTGCATATGCTGGGAAATATGGCGATGATGGAACTTGCAAATCATCCCTACCAACATTCAAATACTAAATAATGGAAAACTGATTAAATAAAACAACAATTCAAGCATTATATATACAAAACCCAACCTTATGGACCAAATCCCTGGCAATGAACTCCTTTCAGGCGCCAAAAATCCACCAGAGTATACAGCCTTCACAGAAACACTACGAAGTTTCTTTTGATTACTTTTTCTGCAAAGATGATCCAAACATCGGAATTGAAAAGGATAAAACTGAAAAGAAAAATCAATTTATTCCAGGCACTCAAAACTTCAAAATTTCAAGCCCAACAGTGTACAACTAAATTAGTTCTCATCTAATTTTGACAAAGTGTTCAGATTATATAAAACTTATGAAAATTGGCAGTGTACAGTTCTATTTTTGCCTACAAAATGTAGAAAGCTGATAGATTTGGAAAAAGTACCTGGAACGACGAGGGTCGAAGGGAATAGATAAAAATTTAGGGTGGGAACTGGAGGTGGAGCTAGGGTTTGGTGAAGAGAAGACGAGAGAGTTAAATCTCAGGGATGAGATGCAGGAATGCGCCATTGTTGGTGTTATTGGTAATAACTCGAGAACTCAGCGGTGAATTTCCTCCAAGCTTATCTATCCACTCTTACCGGCGGCGACGGGATGAGTGAGAGAGAGAAAACGTCAAGTCGTTTTTAGCAGTAACGTAGGAGGTTAGTCTTTGGCTTTTGGAATTTTGGATTTTTACGGGTAGTGTGTAAAGTGTGACTATGTACACTGCCTTGCCCGATCTATAAGATCCAACCCGACGAAACTAAACCAAACCATAATGAGCTTGACCAATTTATACGTTGTTTCGTACATATAGCATAAAAATTTTAATTTAGAGAGCAGGCTTAAATATGTTTAAGTGTAATTTTTATTTTAATGATTTATTTTTTAATTTTATCAATTAGGTATTAATTTTTTTAATTTCATTCAATTGAAACTATAGCGTCTAAAATTGTAAAAGTGATTATTTGGGTGAGACATAAAAAAAAATTAATGTTTGTTAAAAAAATAATTTTTTATTTTAAAATTAAAGGATAAAATAGTCACCCCCATTTCATTAATACATTTTTCACTGATTAAAAAACATCAAAACCCTCAAAATTATGAAATCCCCAAACTCGATCGACAAAAATCCTAGCTCTGAGAAACACAAACTATGAAAACTAATCGATACACTTATTTGATGTGTAAAAAATTAATTTTTTATTTTGTGATTAAATATTATTAATTTATTATTAAAGGGTAAAATAGTTACACCCCTTCCAAAATAAAACTAAATAGATACACATAAAAAAATTAATTTTTTACGCCCCCAAAATATTTTATCGTATTTTACACGACTGTTGTATAATCAAGTTGTATTTGAATTTAGTACCATGTATTTGGCGACTCAAGATGAATGATGTATACCTATTTTGGAGGCGTCACAATTTGGGTGGGACATTAAATTATTCACACTATTAATCGACCAAGTCGTTCCCAGGTAAGAGGGGGTTTTCCAATAAGGACTTCTCCCTATTGACGCGCAATTAGGTGACCAAACCTCTCCTTGACAGAACTTTTAGACATCGTTAATAATGCAAATAATAATATTAACAACTTCGTCATCTCAATTATTGATTTAATAACATATAAAATATCGACAATACTTGAATCAAACCGGTGACTTCTCACATAAGTATTAATAATCAATCTGAAAAGTCTTCTTATCACAACCCATGCCAGACATCTTGTACTTTTACTACCGAGTAGTTCAACAAAGATAATCGGTAAAACTTTCGTAGTTATTTTCATAAAAATATTTTTGTCGTTTTCTCAATCCGACAACAATTACATTGTGGGGGGTCCACTGATGATTGTGTAGTCGTATGAATATTTTCCGATCGAATCGATTGTGGCGCCCAAAATAGGTATACATCACCCATTCTGAGTTGTCAATACATGGTGCGAAAACAACTACAACTACAACTTTATTATTACAACAAGAAAAGCTGTGAGTTTGAATACAAATATTATCTTACAGATAATATCTATATTCAAATAAATTCTCATCACATTTATTGATACATTATTTTACAAAATGGTGAGGACTACTAAACAACTCTCTAGAACCTTCATTTCATACCCACAGGCTAATTGTATTCGCTATATTCTCGCCTCCACGAAAAAAAAATGGAACAAAAGAAAAAGGCTCAAATTCAATAGCCCAAAGAAAGAATATTATGACTAAGATAATATACAACAAATTATCGTTAGTCTTGACGGGGAAAAATCTAATAGAATCTGATAGGCAACAAGTTTTAAATCAATATTACGCAATGAAATAATAATTCATTAGAAGAGTTAAGTTGCAAACTACTATCTTCATGTATGAATTTAAAAGTTCATCGCTCTATCTTTTATCCTGTAACATCAATCAATATATATCCTGAATCAAATATTCATCTTTGCTACTTCTGAGCCAAAGATATTCATCATTAATCATGTTCATCTAAACACCTGCTCATCTTTGCATTACGGGTCAAAGATATTCATCAAAAATCATTCATCTTTTGACCACTGAGCCAAAGATATTCAATAATATCATCATTTAAGGCGAGGATAATGAAAAATATTTTTAAAAAACGAATCCAAAGTGAAACAAAATGACAAGGATTAAGGATTAAGGATTAAGTATTTTGTTTTATCCAAGTCCAAAAATACCTCAAAAATAATCATAGTGGTGTAAAATTCAAGAATGATCAAAACATGGATACAATCAAAGCTAGTATCTCAATAAATATTTTAGACGAAAAGGGAAAATTTTCATTTTTCGATGAATAGTCTTAGATTCGTGAATAATGTCATTATATCGTAAATAGTCTTGAGTATCGTGAATAAGAACTCAAACACCAAAAGTTCCAAATTTGATAAAAACTTCAGATCGATATTTCAAAGATAATGATATTGAAGAAATAATATCATTCTGAAAAAATAATATCCTTACCTCGAAAGACAATCTTAATTGAAACAAGTATATAAGGCTATGACTTGCATGGTATAGACAACACTCAAAAGTATACTCACAAGAATACGCTCAATATATCGAGAGAGAAAGAGAGAAGTTTTTCGGTTTACAGTGTGATTTTCAATTCTAACCCAAGACCCTATTTTATAGGAAAATGCTTAGAACACAAAGTAAAAATTTAATAAAATATTAATATATATTATAAATTTCCTTAGCCCACCTTTGATGATCTGAATTCAACACACTGATAACACATGTGAGCCCACTAATTGTACAAAAAACGTTTTTCTCAAAATAATTAACTAAAACTCCCAAAATTAATTATTTTAGAACTTTGAAACTTCAATAATTCATAATAAATAGCCTTTTATCAGAAAATTGAATCTCATGAATTTTTATAGGAAATTCAATTCTCTACAACTTTGCGGAAGAAAGTTTTCCAAATTCCAAACAGAAATTGATCAAAATCCATAAGCAGACGATTTTACAAGCTTATAATCAAATTTGATCGATAATTGTGTACAAAAACATGTGTTAAACATTTAATGCCACAAAATACTCTTCCTCCTCATATACTCATATATCCCACATTCATTGTAAAAATATCATCGTTAATATATTATTAAAATAATATATTTAAATGAATTATTTTATCAGAAAAAGATTAATTTTCAACAATTGTCACATTAAAAATTTTCTCCATCTATATCCTCATAAAATCAATATTTTCCTCATCATATAAATCAATAATTAATTATTCATAAATAATATTACAGAATCATATTATTGACAACCAGGCAGTTCCCAGGATAGAGGGGGCTTTCCAATAAGGATCTCTCCTTACTGGCGCGTAATTAGATAACCAAACCTCTTCTTAGACAGAACTTTCTAGACATTGCCAAAAATATTATCTAATAATATTATTCAGATAATATGAATTATTGCTCCGATAATAGAAAATACTGTGCAGTGATAATTATTAAAATAACAATAATATCAACGTAGCAATTATTGAATCAATAAAATATAATATTGAACAATAATTACTATAACAATTATTGAGTAGTGCCTTCTTACGTAAGAATCAATAATTGGTGCAATACTGTGTCTTCTTGTGTTTTAACCAATAGGGTATTCCCGATGATAATTCAGAAATTCTGTAGAAGTTATTTATAACCAACTTATTCTTGCTGCTTTCTTCCTCCAATCGCTTTCAGTTATGGGGCCCACACATTTTGCATCAATGCGAATATTCCCCGACAGTATGAATATTCCACGACCAAACGAATATTCCTCGACAATAATGAATATTTTATAACCACTTGTTTATTTTGAAATATTTGCGTATTTTACCCATAACTATCCACATTAATCAAATCAACCTTACTATTTCAAAATAATAAATAGAAAAATTAAATTTCATTAATAATAAGTTGGGGTCTTCAACCTCCCTCCTTATGAAATTTCGTCCTCGAAATTGATGTACGTACTGTGTTGAAAAGGTGAGGATACCTCGCTTTCATTTCGTTTCGAATTCCTGAGGTCATTTCTCATAACATGATTCCTCCATAAAACTTTAACTTGTGGTATGACCTTTTGTGCGTAGGACATGCTCCTTCCTATCCAAGATCTTGACAGGTACCTCTTCGTACGTTAAGTCTTCGGCTATCTCGTCCGATTCTAACTCTATAACGTAGTTCGGGTCTTTCACATATTTACGAAGTGCAGATATGTGAAACACATTATGAACACGAGACATACTCGGAGGTAACGCGAGTCTATAGGCTACATTTCCTACTCGATCAAGAATTTGAAATGGACCAATAAATCATGGATTGAGCTTTCCTCTCTTCCCGAATCTTGTAACTCCTTTCCATGGTATAACACGCAACAATACATGATCTCCGATATCAAATTCCACGTCCTTTCGATGAAGATCCGCATAACTCTTTTTGTCGGTCTGTCTTGGTTTGTATCGTTATGTCGAATCATTTGGATCTTTCCGTAGTCATATCGTACCAAATCGGGTCCCAACAATGTTCTTTCCCCAACCTCATCCCAACATATTAGAGAGCGACACTTTCGTCCATATAATGCTTCGAATGGAGCCACCCCTATACTTGCCTGATAACTGTTGTTGTAGGAGAATTCCACCAATGGTAAATACTTATCCCAGCTCCCTTTGAAGTCTAGGACACAGAGTCTTAATAGATCTTCAAGAGTTTGGATAGTCCTCTCTGATTGTCAGTCCGTTTGAGGATGGTATGCCGAACTAAATCGTAAATCCGTGCCCATAGCTTTTTGCAAGCAAACCCAAAATCTTGAAGTTAATCTTGGGTCACGATCCGAAACTATGGATACTGGCATGCTATGCAACCTAACAATCTCATTCACATACATACTAGCAAGACGTTCAAGGGAATAAGTCTCCCGTATCGGCAAAAAATGAGCAGACTTGGTTAATCTATCAACAATAACCCAAATAGCATTTACGCCTTGAGAAACTGTGGGAAGACCCGTAACGAAATCCATGGTAATATGTTCCCACTTCCATTTCGGAATCTCAAGTGGTTGCAATGGACCCTTTGGCACTTGATGCTCCGCCTTTACAAGTTGACAAGTTAAACATCTCGAGATAAACTCATGATCTCTCTCTTTCATATTATTCCACCAAAATGTATGTCAAGATCACGATACATTTTGGTACTTCCAGATGGATCGCAAATGGTGTATTGTGTGCTTCCATCATAATCTTGTACTTCAAATCAGAGTCGTTAGGAACACAAAGTCCAGAGTGGACTCAAGTATTCTCTTTCATCGATTCTCGCTTAGAAATAACACCTTCTTGTACTTTCTTCTTCATACGCTTCATCGGCTCCGGGTTTGCGGTGGCTTGAGTAACCTTAACTTTTTCTATTAAAGTTAGCTCTGTCGCGTATACTTGACATCATCGTACTCGCGTTCAGCATATGTTCTTCTACTCAACGCGTCATTTACCACGTTCGCTTTTTTCGGGATGGTATTGAATAGTGTGGTCATAATCTTTCAACAACTCGAGCCAACGTCGTTCTTGGTATGTTGAGTTCCTTTTAGTGAAGAAATATTTGAGGCTTTATGGTCCGAATATATCTCCACTTTCTCCCCATATAGATAGTGCCTCCAAATCTTTAAGCGTAGCTTAAGCATCAAGGCTAACTCTATATCATGGTAGGATAATTCCTCTCATATTCTTTAAGTTGTTGCGAGGCATAAAGCTATGACTTTCCCACGTTGCATGAGAACAAATCCTAACCCTTTGCGAAGCATCGGCATTGTAGATAACAAATCCATCCGAACGGATGGTATTGTTAGAAACAGTCTTAAAATAAGTCTTCTCTTAAGCTTTTGGAAACTCTTCTCGCGTTCCTCACTCCAAACGAATTTTGTATCCTTCGAGTTAGGCGAGTTAATGGAGTAGCGATTCGAGAAAACCCTTCCACGAATCTCCGATAATAACCAATTAGGCCCGTAAAGCTACGTCTTGATCATTAACTTTTGGTTGCTCCCAACTTTGTATTGCTTCAATCTTGGCGGGATCGACGAAACTCCATGTTTAGACACCACGTGCCCAAGGAATGCTACTTCCTCGCCGCAATTCGCATTTCTTCAACTTGGCATATAGCTTGTTTTCACGAAGCCTTTGGAGTACCAGCTTTAAATGGTGCTCATGATCTTCACGACTTTTGGAATATATGAGAATGTCATCAATAAAGACAACAACAAACTGATCCAAATATTCCTTGAATACTCGATTCATCATATATCCATGAAAGTCGCGGGAGCATTAGTCAATCTAAAAGACATGACTAAAAATTCATAATGACCATACCGAGGAGTTACGAAGGCGATCTTTGGAATATCCTCGATTCTAATCTTGGTGATGATATCCAGAACGAAGATCGATCTTTGAAAAGAATTGTGCTCCTTGCAACTGGTCAAACAAGTCATCAATACGAGTTAGAGGATACCTATTCTTGATGGATATCTAAAAAACGTTATGAACACGAGACATACTTGGCGGTAAAGCAGCAAATCTATAAATCGCGATCCTACTCGATCGAGGATTAAAAATGGGCCAATGAATCAAGGATTGAGTTTTCCTCTCTTTCCAAGTCTCGTAATTCCTTTCCATGGAAGCGAACACGTAACAACACATGATCTCCAATATCGAATTCCACGTCCTTTCGATGAAGATCGGCGATAACTTTTTATTCGGTCTTGTGAGGTTTTATACGTTGTCGGATCGTTTTAATCTTTTCCGTAGTCATACGTACCAACTCCGGTCCCCAACAACGTTGCTTCACCCCTCATCACAAAGATCTTTGGAGAGCGACACTTTCTTCCATACAACGCCTCGAATGGAGCCATGCCAATACTTGCGATAAGCTGTTGTTGTAGGAAAACTCCACCAATGGTAAGAACTTGTTCCAACTTCCGTTGAAGTCGAGGACACGAGTCTTAATAAATCCTCAAGAGTTTGAATAGTCCTCTCGATTGTCCGGTCAAATACGAGGATGATAAGCCAAACTAAATCGTAAATCATCAGCCCATAGCTTTTTGCAAACTAACCCAAAATCGTGAAGTGAATCTTAGGTCTCGATCGAAACTATGGATCTTTGGCATACCATGCGATCTTACAATCTCGTTTATGTACATACTGACGAAGACGTTCAAGTGTATAAGTTTCTCGTATTGGTAAGAAATGAGCGGACTTGGTCAATCTATCAACAATGACCCAAATTGTATCTATGCCTTGAGAAACCTTGGGAAGACCAGTAACGAAATTCATAGTAATGTGTTCCCACTTCTATTCTGGAATTTCAAGTGGTTGCAATGGACCTTTTGGTACTTGATTCTCTGCTTTGACTCGTTGACAAGTTAGACACCTTGAGATAAATTATTATCTCTCTCTCTTCATATTGCTCCACCAAAATGTATGAGCGAAGATCACGATATATTTTGGTACTCCCAAGATGGATTATAAGCGGTGTGTTTGTGCGCCTCCATCATGATTCTATACTTTAAATCGGGGGTCGTTAGGAACACAAAATGCAGAGTTGACAAGTATTCCTTCTTCATCGATTCTTGCTTCTTGTACATAACACCTTCTTGTACTTTCTTCCTCATATACATCGAAACTTTCAGTGCAGTAGCTTGAAGACTTTAACTTTCGATTAAATTCGGTTCTACTTTCAGATATTCGCCATCATCACATGGGTCCTGAGTCTTTAATTCTATCTCCATCATTTGCAAGTCATACTGAGATGGGCCTTTGTGTTGACAATATCGCACTTGTACCGCGTATGATCTTCTACTCAATCGTCGTCACTATCGCGTTTGCTTTTTCGGGATGGTATTGGATGGTATGATCATAATCTTTCAATGATTCAAGCAACGTCATTGTCGCAGCGTGTTGAGTTCCTTTTGAGTGAAGAAATATTTGAGGCTTTTATGATCCGTAAAGATCTCCACTTTCTCCCTATACAAGTAATGCCTCCAAATTTTAAGTCACGAAGACAACAAATACTTGACTCTAGATCATGAGTAGGATAATTCCTCTCATATTCTTTGAGTTATCGAGAAGCATAAAGCTATGACTTTCCCATATTGCATAAGAACACATCCTAACCCTTACGAAGCATCACCGTAGAGATGACAAATCCTCCAGAGCGATGGTATTGTCGAGCAGTCTTTGAAATGAGTCTTCTTTTGAGTTCTTGAAAACTCTTCTCACATTTCTCGTTCCAACCAAATTTTGTATCTTTCAGTCAAATCACCGAAGTTAAGGGAGTAGCGATTCGAGAAAACCCTTCTACGAATCTCCGATAATAACCAATTTAAGCCAGAAAAGCTACGTCTTGATCCATTTGATTTAGGTTGCTCCGAATTTGAATGGCTTCAATCTTTTTGGGGTCAGCGGATATTCTATGACTTGATACCACGTGCCCAAGGAATGCTACTTCCTCAAGCCAGAACTCGCATTTCTTCAACATGGAGCTTATATTCACGAAGCTTTTGGAGTATCAGCCTCAAGTGTTGCTCATGATCTTCATGGCTTTTGGAATAAATAAGGATGTCATCAATAAAGACGACCACAAAATGATCCAAATATTCCTTGAATACTCGGTTCATCATATCCATGAAAGCGGCGGGAACATTAGTCAATCCAAAAGACATGACTAGGAATTCATAATGGCCATCCGAAAGTTACGGCCGTCTTTGGAATGTCATCGGTTCTAATCTTCAATTAGTGATATCCTAACGAAGATCAATCTTTGAAAAAATTTGGCGCGCTTGGCCCGGTCAAACAGGTCATCAATACATGGCAATGGGTACTTTATTTTTGATGGTGATATGATTCAACTCCAGATAATCAATACAAAATCGCATACTCCCATCTTTCTTCTTCACAAATAGAATAGGGAGCACCCCCAGGAGAAGTCTTAGGGCGAATAAAGCAATGTCTAACAATTCCTGCGGTTGGGTCTTTAACTCACGAAGTTCAATAGAGCCATTCGATATGGGACTTTGGAAATAGCTTTTTGTACCGGTTCAAGGTCGATACAAAATTCAATTTCACGCTCTGGGGGGTAGGCGGGAGTTCTTCTTGAGAATCGTCGGAAATTCATTAACAATAGAAATATCATTCAAAACTCGGCGTATTTTTGTTTAGATCCGTGACATGAGCTAAGAAAGCTTGACATCCGCTTTTCAATAAGCGAATAGCTTTATGGCTTGAGATAGACGATGATTGATTTTAATGGTTTGGTTGCTTGAATTCGCATAATAGGTTGATTAAGAATATGAAAGCTAACAACCTTACGAAAATAATTAATTTTTGCATGATGAATAGTTAACCAATCAATCCTAAATTACGTCAAATGCAAGTATTTTCAATGAAATAAGGTTGATGGTAATGTGAGGTACCGATTTGAACCAAACAAGACTTATAAGCGATGGATGTAATGAAGGTTTCTCCCAACGGAGTTTCAATGAGATAAGTCAAAGTCTAATTTCTCCTGAGTCAAATTTAAACATTGGCGCAAGTAGGAGAAATAAAAGAATGGGTAGAACCAGGTATCAAATAAGGTATATACTTCATTAGAATTTATGATAAAACTTACTCGTGATGACCTCGTTAGGGTTCCTTTGCTTTACGGGAGGTCACGACAAACGCTTCCTCCTTGAACAATGGAATTTTGTCTTTATGCAGGGCGACCTTTCTTGCCTCCATCCCACCGGACTTGTCTTGATGTGCCGACAAAATCGGGCGAGTGTCCTTCTCTTCCACAATTGTAACATGCTTTGGAGGGCATCGTGCAGTTTGGACTGATGTGTCCCTCCCCTCCACATTTGAAGCATATGATAGGTGGTAGTTCTCCTTCCTTAACGACAGGTGTTGATGCTGACGTCTTTCCATCATTGTTGAATCTTCTTTTCTTGAAATGTTCATTCTTATTGTTTTGGCCATGATTACCACCGAAGTGGTTACCATTTCTGGAATGTTGATTCCCTCCACGCTTATTGTCATCGCTTCATGGACAAATATCATCATCGATATTATCATTTTGTCTCTTTGCTTTCTCTTTTGGTTGGGTTGACTCATTATCGCGCTCCAATAACTAAGCCCTATTAACAACATCCGAATACAAACACGGTTTATGAGAGATAAGATATTGGCGTCTCTACGGTTTGAAACTCTTAGAAACATTCGCGTCATTCTCTCCTCATTATCAACCAAATGGGACGTGAACCGACAACTCGATAAACTTGGCCCGTCTTGTGACACGATCATGTTGTTTTGTTCGGTTTAATGAACTCTACCTCTTTCATATAGCGAATACTTTTCGGAAAGTACTTGTCGTTGAAAAGTTCTTGGAACTTCTCCCAAGTCATCTTTAGTGCGGCAGGTTAAGTACGCTTTACAGATTCCCACCAGTAATCTGCCTTTGCCTGCAACATGAAAGTGGCAAAGGGAACCTTTTGCTCCTCGAAACAACACAAGACATCAAATATCTTGTTGATCTGTTTTATCCACGTCTCACTTTTAAGTGGTTTTGGCTCTCTAAAAAACTCGGTGGTCCCAGCTCCTTGAAGCTGTTTGGCGGTGACCGTCCAGAGAGTTGCCGGTGTTTCCACATATTTTGGACATGAGCCGCTCTACTTTGATGTTGCATGAATTGCATGAAGCCTCGGAACATTCCATCATTCATCATTTGGTTAGTGTTGTTGTTTTTGCATTAGGATTGTCTCCTTCGACGATGCACATTATCCTCGATTATTGATCATGGAGACTCAACGGTCTCCTGTGCTCCATTGATGTTCTCAACATTCTGGGATGCCATTTTCAAATCTTGCCACAAAACAAGGGTTAATTAACATATCACATATTATCCCTATACTCTCGACCAGACCAATTAAATACCAAATAAACTTAGGTAGGTCATACTTAGCGAAGGAATTCTCCGCTCTCCCTCTCTTAGTTCTTATCTCACATCTCGGCCGGGGATCATATCCTAAGCTTTGATACTAACTGTGACACCCCCCAAAATAGGTATACATCACCCATCTTGAGTCGCCAAATACATGGTACTAAATTCAAATACAACTTGATTATACAACAGTCGTGTAAAATACGACAAAATACATGTTGTGAGTTTTAATACAAATATTGTCATCTAGACAATATCCACACTCAATTTAGTCCTCATTACATTTATTATCACACTATTTAACAGAATAATGAGGACTACTAAGACACCATCTCGGACCATCACTCCGGTTTCCCATTTAGTCCCATTCGTTCTCATTTCCTGAAGAGAACAGTGAAAGAAAGGGTGAGCTCAACTAGCCCAGTAAGAAATATTATGACTAAGATAATGCAGAATAAATTATCATTAGTCCTCAACAGTGTTAAACTGATAAAATACAATAGACATCAAGTTTAACTGCAGCGGAACATGCAATCCATTAAAAGAGTCAAGTAGAGAATAAAATCTACTATCTTTTATGATTTAAAAAGGTTTTTCATCACTTTTATCGCTGAGACTCAACTTAATAAATAATCCACATCATCTCTGCACTACGGCCAAGGATATTCATTAGAGTCACGATCATAAATTATCCATGCACTACGGGCCAAGGATATTTGTGTATTCATCGATGGTCATGATCATGCCAACAACTGTCCATCAATGCACTTCGGGCCAATGAGGACTTTTACCACATCATTTGTAATATTACGGTCATAATTACAATCAAATAATCCTGGTCATAATCATACCAAGTCCATCTATGCACTTTCTGACGAGCCACGAGATAACTTTCAAAAATAATATAAACATGAGGATGATGACAATGATATAAGAATTCAATAAAACAAGTTCAATAATTAATTTATTCGAGAACTAATAACGTCCCAAATTGTCAACATGATACTTCTTTGTAAAGTAAAATTCAAGAATGCTTAGAAGAATATTTCCATGAAAAGATCTTTGGATGAGAAGCGCTTGAATATCGAGAATATTCCACTAATTTCATGGAGTGTAGAAGTCAAAACTTTAACCAACCGAGTATAATAAAGAATGGAATAAAGAAAAGAAATCACCATGCATGCGGTGCTTGACATATGAAGCAGGTTATTCCATCGAATAATAAATAACGGAACCGGTCAGTATGTCGCCCAAGCGTGATATTCCAACAAAATAATAAAGAATGGAATACAACAAATCACCATGCATGTGGTACTTGGACATATACGAGTTTATTCCAATGAATACTAAATGAAGGAACAAGGTCGGTGAAATTCACACCAACAGGATGTTCAATGGAATAATAAAGATTTAAATCGGTCCCAAGGCGTAAAGCATGAGACGGGATATTCCAATGAGAATAATAAAGAATGGAATACGAAAGAATTTCACCAAGTATAGGGTAGCAGCGTATCACAAGTTATTCAATGAGAATAATAAAGATGAAATAATAGAAGTTCTCTTCATGAATACAAAAGAAATAATACTCTTTAGTAAAAGAAAACTTGATATCGAGTAGTGAAGTAGCGAATACTTTTCTTCTTTCTCTCTATAGTTTCTCTCTACTAGAGTTTCAATGAATTCGTAAGAAATAATGAAGGAATGAGCTTATTTTATAGAAGAATGGAATGAATAAGAACTAATCTATGAACAGGTCTAGATTGATTTACTTTAATCCAGACGGTCCATATTTAAAGCAAAATCTTTTAAATAAAATATAATATATTCTATTTATAATCTAATAAAACAAATAACTTTTAAAAAAAATTTTACTATGCAAATACTATGCATAATAAAATATAATATATTCTAATTATTATTTAATAAAATGTATAACTTTATAAAAGTATTATGTTTTATATAATTTTTTTACTATTAACCTAATAAAGCGAATAACTTTATAAAAGTATTCTGTTTTATATAAAAAATTTTTTTGTTTTATTACGTTAATAATACGAATAAAACAAAACGTCATCATCATTATTATTATTCACACTATTAATCGACCAGGTCGTTCCCAGGTAAGAGGGGGTTTTTCAATAAAGATTTCTCCTGTTAGGCGCCATTGATTAGGTGACCAAACCTCTCCTTGGCGTAACTTACTGACATCGTTAATAATGCAAATAATAATATTAACAACTTCGTCATCTCAATTATTGATTTAATAACATATAAAATATCGACAATAATTGAATCAAACCGAGTGACTTCTCACATAAGTATTAATAATCAATCAATACCGTCTTATTATTATGCAACCACGCGATTATTCTTTACTTTTACTATCGAGTAGTTCAACAATGATCAATGGTAAAACTTCCGCCGTTATTTTCATAAAATATTTTTGTCGTTTTCTCAATCAAATAATAATTACATTATTAGGGGTCCACCAATGATTGTCTTGTCGTCGTCGAATATTCCCCACCAATCGAATATTATATAACAACTCTTGCGTCTTTTGCAAAATTTATAAATATTACCCACAACTATTATATCAAATTTATTCTATAATATTCAAAAATGATATTTATAGAAAATTTATTTTTATTCATAAAAGTTGAGTCTTACACAAATAATCACGTCGATAATTTTTTAAATAATTAATAGTTCAATTATTTAATTAATAAAATATCACCAAAGTAAAATATAGCGTAAAAATATATTTAAGCCCAGAGAGAATAAACAAGTGAAAGGAAAATAAAAAGTAGTAGTTTTTGAAGCTTTTAATTATTAGAAGAGAAAAGAAAAGAAAGTGATGTATTGAAATTTTAATTAGTAAAAATAAGAAAAGAGAGTTGTGGAAAGTAATTGCATTTTGAGAAGAAGAAAAGAAACTAGAATTGAACTATCGGAGCATAAGAACATGTATTTTTTTTTTCAAAATTGAAATATAAGAAAGAATTTAAATGACTATGTTTTTAAAAAAATACACATTTTATATCAAAAATACATCTTAACCATAGGGGAAAAATGATAAAATATATATCCTTGAACAGTTCTTCGACACAAATAATGAAATAATAAATTACCTTAATAACATCACACTCAAATTTAAAAATATCGTTAATAAGCACAATAAAATATAATTTTACAAACAAAAAAAATAAGATAATGGAGGCAATAATACTTTATCTATTTTAAAATTCAAGATTAATTATTTTTGTGAACTACAAAATTAAGCAATTTTACATTTTAGTGTTGAGAAAGTATTGAAATAATTTTCATTTTTTATTTTAAAAAATAATTAGCAAAGTATGAATGAATATACGAGTTATTTATGTTTCAAGAATTAGTTTTTAATAAATTAATCTCATAAATTTGTAACGGCGGTAGTATTATCAATACCATCTCGATTCTCGAGACCCGCAAAGTTAACAAAAACCGAAAGCTACGTATTTATCATAAACATAACTAAATTCAAACGTCATGTAATTCTATTTCTAAGACCAAACTCCCTTCACCTCGATTTTCCAACACCGCCACGCCACCCCACCGCCGCTGCCACCGTAAAATCCTTACTAGAAGAAGGAACCCTGTGAATCCAAGTCGCTTAGTACTCCCTCCCACCAACCTTCTCGCCGCCTCTCTCTCTCTATAAACACAATCCAAATTAAGCAGAAACCGTGAAAATCTTAATAATACACCCCACTTTTGACCCTTCTTTAAACAAAATTCTAACTTTCCTGTACTTACCTCAGCCACGAAGTACCAATACCATTTTCCTGGAGACATGAATTGCCAATGCAGTTCTTTTAATTCGCAAGGATAAATGAAAATAATTCTAAAATCCAGTTTGATCAAACAAGTTAAAAGATAAATTTCACCCACCTTGAAATGGAATCACTGAACTAGTTGACAAAATAAAATCTGTATAGGCTTCCAAGTTCCCAGTATTTCCACGTATGTATGTATGTAATCGTTAAAGAGGATACACTACTAACACTAAACAAATTACAAATGTTATTTCATCACACATTCAAATATATTAACCTAAATGTGCAGGAATACCTGCACCCAATGCCTACTACTAACATTAGCAAGCAGTTCCGGCCTGCATCTTTTCATGAACTGCCTTGTAGCACTGGAGACTGCAAAGAGGAATCATTGACTTGGAATCTCGATACTTGTATGGGTTATTACAAGATGGACCAACACATTTTTCACGTGGAGGAGGATAACTGCAAGTCCACGAACTATAAGCAAGCTATGACAAAATAATTTTCAATACCAACTAAAAAGGAACAAGATGGAATGGTCTCAGAAACAGAACAAAACACACAACAGAAAAGCCCTGAAGACATGCACCAAGAAGATAAAGAACATTACACTTGGTTAAAAATGATGACCGTGTTAAAACCCTTTAAAAATTATTTATATTTTAAACAAGAAACCTCACCTGAAAGGTTTAGGGTCAAATATATGAGGCAAACCCATATCCTCTGAGAATGTAACTGTGGTTCCAGTAGCACCCATGACACATCTAACAGTGTTTGGAGGGAGTGTCTGTGCATTGGCAGCCTTCTCCTGCACAATAATAACAAACTTGTAAAAAAATTGATAAAAGATAACCAAAAAATTAAATAAAAAGCTTGAAAAAAAGTAGTACACAGACATTTTGATACTACCTGAGCCAACTCTTCCTGGCGCTTCTTCAACTTATCTTCTCGCTTCTTCCTACCGGAATCTTGACCAAGTATTTTTCTGATTGCCTCGGCCTAAAAGGTAAATGTATGACATCATTGCAAAATCAGAAAATAGTAGAGCATATAACAGTCAAATAAAACGAGCTAAAACCAAAACCAAAGCAGACCTCCGACTCACGAGCACGCCTTCTCATTTTGCATTACCGTCTCTCTCAGCAGCTTCAGCTTTCTTCAACTGCTGCTCCACTTCAGTGAGTTTATCCTTTTGCTCTGGAATGGGTCAGGTCAAACAACCAGAGGAAAATTGAATGGACAAATCAATTATACCGTATGAAAATCAATTAATTTTATTTATGTTGTCCTTTGAACAGGTTGATAGAGTATGAACAATCTGATTTAATTGGCTTTCTAGAATTTGATTATTGCTATTCAGAATCAAAAAGCGGATTAGATCTTTGGATTGCCTTATTTGGCCTAAATAATCAGAGTTTAGTAAAATACGGAAAAAGCAAGGGGAGCTGCTTTTTCAGATTTCTAGATCCGGATTATATGATTCTGCTTTTCAAGGCAACAATGTCGAAATAAATGAATTCAAGCTACTTTTCTGCTTGTGTGTATTCTTTCAGCAATTTTATACTTAAGTTAATCCAAACAATTAATGTCATTCAATAATCCAAATAAGATAAACAAATATGAAGTGAATCCAAACAGGCTCGAAATATAAAAATATATAGCAACTCACTTCGAGGTGGTGGTGGTGGTAAACCATTTGGGAACTCAATTGGATTTGCTGCAGACACAGAAGAGGCGTCCTTTCCAGATAAAAGGGCTCGTTGGCGCGTTGTGAGAGCAATTTCCCTCTTACTTTCTGTTGGTGAATCAGGAGAATCCTTTCTTGGCTTCTTCTTCTTATTATCTTCAGGCTCACCGTCAGACATTAGTTCTTCCTCCTCATAATCTGTGTCCTCAGAAAACCTATCTGATCTGGACTTCTTACCATCTTTACCTGACCTTGAAGGGCCAAAATCTTTCAAATTGTCATATTTCCCACCCATCGAAATCCTAGATAGACTTCGCTGTTTGATGCTAGATTCTTCCTCAACATCTCTGTATCCTGCGGCAACCTTTGAAGTTCTGAGCTTCTCCAAGTATCGGATCTCATCATCATCATCAAATTCTCCATTTAAATCACGCTTCTTTGGCACCCTCTTGCTCTTGTGAACTCGATCTGACTTCTCTCCTTGCTTTCTAGAGGCACTTTTTTCAGGCATCTTACACATAAGAGATTCCTCCTTCCCAATACTAAACCCGCCTCTTGAGAAATCCTTCCACGGGATTCCTTGCAAGCGAAACTTTTTATCTGGAGGAGGAGAATTGTCTTCATCGGAATCGTCCTGAAATTTAACCCCAAAGAAATTATATAATAAGATTCATCAGATTACAAACACTACAATATAGCAACAGTGTTAGGACCAATCAAACTTATTAATGCAAAAGATTCTTGTGACATATAAGAGGTGTCCAAGAAACCAAGTTTATGTACAAGAAATGAATTCCAAATGCTTCAATCAGAGATATATGCCACAATGTAACCCCAATAATCAAGTATATTACTAAGGACATGGGAACAAATATCTAGAAAGTGATTGCATCTTCAAATTTTGTATAAATTATCTTTTATTTGGAGAACAAAGATTCAAATCCTTATTGACTCATTAAATCCCTAAATGATACATAGGAGTAGAAGATTTGTTTGTGATTGTTCAACTTTCTATTTCATTAGATAGATCAAATCGAGGGGGGGAATCTAAAACTGACTCTGAGTGACCCTAATAAACTTCAAGTCACTTGAAGTAAGTTCATTTGACTTGAACTTCGGCAATTAGCTTATTAATTTTTTAAAAGAGACTTTCTTCTCACAAAAGCAAGAGAAAGTAAGTTGGATAATAACTAGATACAATTTCCAAAGTTTGTCGTTCATGCTCCTCATCATAAACATATATTTCTCATCATCATCACCAAACGATCACTTGCCAAAAGAATACTACAATTCCCAGAAAGGGAATTGTTATTTTCATAAGGAAAAGCATATTTCCACAAGGTTTCACTCACATGAACGTGGAGCCTCATGAAAGTATCAATTCCCTTTCCCAAATTTAAATGCATCAAAAATTCAGATTCAATCACAAAATTTACTATTTCAGACTGTAATAAACCTGGAGAATCAGTTTCTGCCGTGGCCGAGGAGCCTCTGCGAGTCGAACACTCGTCATAGAAGATCCACTTCCCGATGTAGCATGTGAAGTAGCCTTCGTTTGAATGGTACGCGTGACACCACCAACCTTAAGCTTCACTTTTTTAAACTTGTTCTCATTCACAACTCCATCTCCAACCACAATTGAGTGCCTACTAGGAGCAGTGACACCTTCATTTAACTGCTTGTGATTCAACCCACACCGTCTCTGCTCAATACCTTCTTCCGGACTTCCATTGCTATATATCGTACTTGATCCTCCAACCTCCATCATTTTATGAGAATGTTCACCTTCAATTCTAGTAGCTGAGGAACTCCTTGAAGCACACTGATTAAGGTTGAAGACTTTCTGCCCAGAATTATCATCATAAGCAGTATTCTCATCACTGGAGAACTTGACTGTATCATCAGAAGGCGTTGAAGATAAGGGTGGCTGTGATTCAGGTTTAGGTCGACGAGAAGTTCGACTTCTCTTCCTCCTCACCGTCTTTGCAATATCTTCAAACCGGTCACCGCCAAATTCATCCATCACGTAGAGGATGCAAAATCCTCTGCTAGCTGCCGTCACTTGTTAGTATTAATCAGATGATGAGGGAAGCAACTACAACTTTCATGCAGTGCAGCAAGTTTGAAGACGCTGCATAAAAAAATTGGGAATTCAAAGCTGAATAAATTCTTGATGATCTACCGGTTCAATGATAACTTACCAAAATTTAATTGATATGTACAGCAAAAAAAAAAGGAAATGTATAAAAACAAGATTGACATCCATATATTGCACATTATTCAATTGATATGAGAATCCAATCAAAAAATGAATATACCAATATACCTTTACCAAGCACCAAAATATCCATGAGGAAAAGTTTCAATTTCAGAATAGATCAGCAATATAAAGTAAATTGTCCTTAAAAACTAAAACATAAAATTTCAATTAGATACAAGAAAGTAACCCACAACCTCACAGAACCATCAGTTCAAGAAACAAAATCAAACGAAAAATAACCCAATAAAAATATACCGAATTAACAACCACAAATGCACATTAAAATCAAATTTTCCCATAAAAAAATAACCCGAAAAAAGACTAAGCGTGACTGAACCCAGATACAACCCATACACACAACCAAAAGGCCAACAAAACAAAACCTAATCTTTATAAGATAATTCACACAATCACTAATAGACTATTCACCAATCGCCACAAAAAATCAGAAACCCATACAGAGCTTAAATCAATGCAGCCCCATTGAAAACCAAAATCCAGCCGACAGAAACCCAAATTATTCGACACCCCAGATAGAAACTTCAAACAAACACACATATATAGTAAGAGAAGAAAAAAGATACCTTGTTGTAGATTGCAGGAAGGGAATTGAGAAACCAGGGGTAGACAAGTTGCGAGCTTTGCGAAGAAAAAGATGGGGAAGAAAACGATTAAGATGAGAGAGAATGGCAGAGACGCTATTATGGAGAAGAGACAATACGGGTCGGTTTGTATATATATAGACAGAGTAAGGGGTACAATAATTTGGGTTAGGGTTAGAGTTTTGGAGTAGAGTTAGAGTAGTAGGATTTTGAGTATAATGGTAAAGGCGAAGACTAGTTGTAATCTTCTCCATTTTTCCCCTTATTTTCACAAACACATTACACACGCCCTGTGAATTTGCTTCGTTGGATATTGGGGCCTGGTCGACTCGATCGCCCGACTCAGTAAACCCACTTTACTCGCCCTCGATTTTCTTCTCTATTCCTTTTATTTCCTTCCTCTTCTCTCTAGTGATAGTCTCTACCACGGTTATGCTGCAAGTATGCGCACATGTTAATTTCCTACGCACCCCTGTTCATGTTAGAACGAAGCTTCTTCATTCTTTGATTTCTTCCTTGACCGGGGTGACGTGGACTGTTACATGTTTTTATTACACCTTTATGCTCTCTCACATTTTATTTTTTTTAATAATTTTATTCGACTTTTTTTTGGTAAAATAATATTAAAACCTGTTGTTTAAGATAAAACTATAACTTAACATTTGAGAAATTTTTCAAAAATTGGATGCAAGTACTAATTGTTGCACATAATGAAAATTTATTTTTGATTCTATGAATTTTTTTGTGAAAGCTCCTTATTAATTTGTTCCTCCACGATGAAAGTTTGATTTTTTTTTTTCATAATGTATCTTAATTTCTGACTTAAAACTTATTTTGATGATTAATTTAATCTCTAAATCTTAAAATTCAAACCTCGTGTCCTAATAATAAATATTCCTCGCGTTTTAAAATTAGATATATAATTTGATTTTTGAAATTAAAAGGCAACATATTAAATTTTAAATTAATGTTATTTAATTTTAGTTGATATAATTATATATGATATAGAATAAAAACTATTAATCACAAAATTTATTTTATTCTAAACTTTTATGAATTATACCAATTTTAAAGTTTAATATGTTATTATTTGACCTCAAAAATCAAATTATATATCTAATTTTGGATGGAGGGAGTATAATATAACTTTTCAAATGGATTATATGGCACATTATTTAATTTGTGTAAATTAAAAGTAGAGCTATATAAAACACTTTGCACTACATATGTAATTGCCTAATTGGACAACACGTATACTATAATCAATTTGTTTTATATTAGTATTTAATTATTGTTAATTTTTAAAATATAAATTATTATTTTTATTTTAATTAATATAATGATAAATATTAAAATTTATTTATTTTTTAAAAAAGAAAAAACTGGAGCTGCGTTACCATGCTCCTAACATACGCAGGCAGGCAGGCAGGCCTGTAAAACGGTGTTGTCGGCATAAAAAACGAGCTTCTATTTCTCTTACTTTTCATGCCCTCAGCGAGTTTTCTTTTCCATGGCGGCAGTGATTTCACAGAAGCTTATGACTACGATGAGTCAATTGTATGTCGCCGACATAGGAATCACAGCACAGCAGTACAGGAGGGAGGGGGAGAGATCAATATTAGGGGTTGGTCAATTTACAGAGATCTTAATTTGTTTGTAATTTTTGGTGTTTGGAAGAGGATTTCATGTGTTGGTTTGCTAATTTAACACAATCTGGGTTCCATATATTGTAGTGTAAAAGAGAGAGAAGGGATGAGTAGTTGTTGATAGGGCTGAGCAAGTAGAATCGAAACCGCACAAAAAAATTCACAAACTGCATCAATTAAAATTGCACCAAAAATCACACAAAACGTCAATTAAAACACCTTTATATGTGCTTGCTGTTCATGCATGTATACATCAATTTTATGCTACAAAAGTTGATATCTTCGTAAATACTATAATATTAATTAATTCCTAATTAAGAAAAATTATGTCAAAAAATAATAATAAAGCTAATTAACCGGTATAATTTCCAAGAATGGCTAGGAATTCACTTGCTGCAGCAGTGATGGAATCCTCATAGGGCTTCAATGGAGTACTATCAGCTCCTACCATCTCGGTAAAGCACTCTTGACAAGCTGCTATTTCATCCTCTATTGCACTAAGATCTTCACTTAGCATGTAAAAATCATTTACTTGAAGATCATTAATGGCTTTCATTAAATCATCTACCATTGTGCTATAATTTTCTACACACTGACTTAGGCATGACTGCACCATATATGTTGAGGCAGGATCTCTCAAGAGTTTCTTGGATACCACGATAGCTATATTTGCATCGCGAGCCGCGCTCTTTAAGCGCAATTCGAGGGCATTGCTAGGGTTATTTGGATCCGATGATGGTGAAGGGGAAGGCGAGGAATTGGGTGAGGATGAATAATTAGGTCATTTGCCTCGGTAAAGAATGAAACTATGATGAAACAAAATAAGGCTAAAAAGAGATGTATATGATTGTAAAGCTTCATGGTTTAATTTCTTGGAGGCTAGGGCAGAGGAATTAGAAGGAGGTAGGTAGGTAGCTAGGATTAGTTAGTTAATCTATTTTGAGGAGAAATGATGGAGAATATTATTGATAATAAGTTTCTATGAGGTTGCTTATATATATATTATATAGATATATAGAGGGAATTATATATGTCCTGATCTGGGGTAGTAGTAATCAAGTGCCGCCGATTAAATCACAATTATAAATAAATGTTGGTTAATTAAATATTACTACTTGGTTGCTTGCGTTTCAAGCAATTAATTAGAAATCAGACCGTTAAACAAATCGATCGATCTCGCAATTAATAATTTGTTGATTTCGTAACTTCCCTCGACTTTGTGTACTTGGAGAGACGACCGACATAATTAATAATGCACTGCCTAGCTACGTACACTTAATAATTTCAAGGCAACTACTGCAGGGTCTTGAGAATCCAAGAAATTAATTAATATGCCGATGGGTACGGGGAAGAAGAAGATAGAGATAAAGAGAAAGGAGAAGAAATCAGATAGACTGGTAACATTCTCAAAGAGGCGCAAGGGTCTGTTCAAGAAAGCCCATCAACTCCACTCACTTTCCGGTGCTAATGTAGCCCTCCTCGTTTTCTCGCCGGCCAATAAGCCTTATGTTTACGGTCACCCCTCCTTTGATGCCATCGTTGATCAATACTACTTCTCCATGTCCATGATGATAAATAACAGTAATAACAAAACTAATAGCGCTAGTACTAGTACTAATAATGTTATTAGTGTTGATGATGATGATTCTGCAGAGACTGAATTGTGGAGGTCATGGATGGAGACTATGGAAGTGGATGAATATGATCAAGTGGATGATCTTCTTGTGATTAAGAACGATTTGGAACAAATCAGAGACAAGTTGATCAAAAGAATTGCTGCTGGTGATAATGAATGATTAATGGTGATGATCAGGATTCAGGAGCAACAGTTAGGGTATCCTTATATATATATATATATTCTCTACTCTTTTTTTCTTTTTTTTAGGGCTCTCTATTTGTGTTAACTTCTAATCCGTAGACATGGTATTAAATTAGAGAAACCGTAATTTTTCCAGCTTAATGTGCTTTTAATTCTTTGGAGGGATTAATGTTGGAATTCTCCAAAATTTTGAAATTCAGCCATACATCATAGGGGTTTGCTTGATATTTTGTATACAAAGATTATTTGTTTCGAGTAAAAGATTAATTGGCAATCTGGGTGGTTGCGATTCCACAAGCGGGCCATGTCATGATTAATTCCATGTATAAATATAATTAATTACACAACTGCATGCCTGCATTTCAACAAGATAAACAAGTAATCATCTTAATTTGTTTAGATCAATGGATCCATGCCATCATCCAATTATTAACTGATGTATTTCTGAAGTTTGGCAAGGGAATCACTAGCGATCCCCAAGACCCAATTATCCAACATTTGTGGATACTGCACTAACATCCGCGCTCGCCGTGTAATAATCCCCTGATTTTACGTCATCACTCATCAGTGCTGTTCTTCATGTTGTCCACCACAGAGATTCAGACCTCCTGGCACTGCTTGAGGCATACTCGGGTTGAAGCCGGGGCCGGGGTGGCAGGCTCCTTCGCCCGCTCCTGCAAAGCCTTGAGATAATTTAGTGACCTCGGCCGGTGCCACATCAGGTGCCAATGAGATGTGTGAGATTGTGGGTGTGGAGTCCACCTTTGCGGACAAGGCGAGAAGAAGAGCAGAGGCGAAGGCAAAGAGCAGCACACGGTTGATGTTGATTGCCATTGTCGCTTCTCTTGGAGGAGAGAGGAAGCTAACATGAGAGGAGAGACACAATGGGAGGGAGGGAGGGAGGGAGGGAGGGAGCCTCTTATTAGCGGGATGTATTGAGAGTCTGAGGGGATGAAGATTTTGTGGGATGGGTGATGGGGTTTTATACCAGGGTGTTAGGGAATGAGTAGTGGCCATGCATGAAACTAGGATCCATTAGTTTAGAACAAGTTGTTTTCTAGTCTGTCCAGTTTTACGCAACTGATCATCTATTTTTATCCTTTTGGATTGCCCTATAAAATTAAACCAGCACACTGCACATGGAACCAATTTGCTTATCTGCGCTTTAAATGTTGAAATTCGCTGCTCTATGCTCCAAAGAAAGGCCATGCTACACTAATAATGTCTGGCAACTCAACACCCAGTTTCGGAATTAAAATAGAAAACACATTGTGAAATTGAAAATTAGCTATAACTCATACTCAATTCCAATTTGAAGGCTTGGAATTGAATTGCCAAATATAGCTTCAGTTACAATTGCACAACTAATAAAGCACCACAATATCACCCAATGGGGAGAAAAAAAGGAGGATTTGAATTTCCTTTAGATTTCCAATGAAACAAAGTTTCCAAGCATATGTACATACTTGAATCCAACATAGAGAGAATGACCTCCTGTGCGAGGGAAAACTGTACAATGGCTCTGTACAAGGGGATTAGAGAAGAAAAGACTAGTCCTCATCCCCACCACCAAACAATGCCCCAAACCTTTTGTCATTTACATCACCACCAGACTGAATTCAACACCTTCGAATTGTAAAAATTAATCATGTTGTTGGAATGGACAGACAAAGATTTTGTGACAATGAGCTACCTAGAAATTTGATCATCTTCCTTCCTGAAGATCTTCAGAAAATACAGCTGTCCGAGAGATGGTGTCATTATCAAATGTAATTAGCCCAGAGAAAGGACCAGAAGAGAAAATCGAAGATGTCCCATCTGACTCGAAGGTGGTAGATGACTGCCTAAGGGTAGGACGGTTGTTGGAGGTCAATACAGAGTCTTGATACTCCATAATACGCTGCACCATTTTAAGTGACTGAACTACTTCTCCCATAGTGGGTCTTTGGTTTGCCTCTGGGGCAACACAAGCTGCTGCAATCGTACAAACCCTTAAAAAATCTTCTTTGGGGTACTTTCCTCCAAGCCTAGAGTCAGCAAGTTCATCCAGGCGATCCTTATCTTTAAGTATTGGCCTAGCCTGGAAACAATATAAAGTTCAGTGAATATATGTAGCACTGTATTCAGATTGATGGCTAAACAAAAATTAATACGACTTTTATCATTTAAGAGAACTTTAAAGGAAGAGAATATATAAAACGAGCAACTTGAAAAGTTTTAAGGGCAAAAAACCATGAATAAAGAAGATTCAAAAGAACGAGGGAAAAAAATCAAATCAAATAAGTGTCCATCCCTGAATACTAACCCATGTAACAAGATTCTCCTGTCCTGATGGTTGTGACATATCAACTGGCTTTCGTCCCGTCAACAACTCAAGGAGGACAACACCATAACTGTAGACATCACTTTTCACCAGTAGATGACCAGTCATAGCATACTCAGGGGCTACATACCTGTAAAACAGTTTCTTCCATATGAGTGCCAAGTTTATCCGAGTAATGATAGATTTATGTTAATAGTAGCCAAATTACTTCCTTTAAAGTTTTCATCTTAGTGCCACTTTTAATCTTGAACAGATAACAAAGTCAAAAGAGGGGACTGACCCAAATGTACCCATAACACGCGTAGACAGGTAGTTTACTCTGCCTTCAGGTGCCTGTTTTGCAAGGCCAAAATCAGCAACTTTAGCATGAAAATTGTTCTCGAGCAAAATATTGGATGCCTTGAAATCTCTGTGGATAACACAAGGTTGTGAATCCTCGTGTAGGTAAGCAAGGCCACGTGCAGCATCAAGGGCAATCTTCATTCTGGTATCCCAGTCGAGAGGACAGTTTAGTCCCAAGGGACCTACAGTAAGGTGGGGCGATTATTAGCATTGGCAGATAATCATAATGAATTATTTTCTATCAGTATCTCCTCTTTTATACTGTGAAGTGTAGTGTGACAATTCTTGAGCAGATTTTGAATTTCTGGTTACTAACTTGTGTCAGCATCAAGATGACAGAAAAGTCAACTTATTAATAAATATATAAAAGATGCCAGAAAGAATCTGTAATTCATGAAAATTATTTACCATGGAGCCATGCCTCCAGACTTCCATTAGGAACAAGCTCGTAACAAAGTAGGTTTTGTGAAGAGTCGTGATTGCTGTAATAACCGACAAGCTTCACGAGGTTACGGTGGTGCAGCCTACTAAGCATCTCAACCTCAACTGAAAATTCTTTATCCCCTTGTTGCCCGCCACTAGTAAGCCGCTTTATTGCTACCGCTGTACCATCACTTAATATCCCCTTGAAAACTATGCCAAAACCACCCTCCCCAAGTATGCTATTGCGTTCAAAGTTATTTGTTGCTTCTTTTAGCTCTTCATATGCAAGAAACCGTGTGCTGGTTGGGTGGGGAAGTGGTCCTGCTCCTGGAAGAGCACCCACTGTCCTTGACTTAGCTGTTTTGAACAAGAGGAGAAGGAAGTAAGAAACTATAACAAGATAACCCACAAGAAGCTTTAAAACCACTTAAGAGCCAATTGACTACAAGTTATAGTTCATACTATCAGCTGATAAAGCATTACAATGGAACTATGGTAGTCTTCCTAAATTCCCTTAACTATTTTCTCCATAAAAAAACAAATTGAGATTTTGGAGAAGTTGTACCCAGTGCGTGAAATTTATTACATATATTCAAGAAAATCAAACATGCTATGATGTGGAGACGTTGACAGTTTGACGGATTATTTTTGATAGTATTAAGAATTACATTACATTATAGGGGAGGGGATGAGATTTGTACATTTGCCATATCAAAGGGGAGCTTGACCCATTATTATTTTGATAAGTCAGTCCAATGATTATATTAGGATGAGAACTGTATAAATATGTAAAACTGTGCAACTGTGCAACTGTGCAGCCTGTTCATTGGCTTCATTTAAGATATTGCCACTAAAATCGACCTTCCTACTGACAGAAGTATTAATTTACCACAATAATTCTGAGCAGGCCTATTGTAGATCATAGACCTTAACGTCTCTTGTTCAGCAGGTAGAGCAAGTTAACTCCCAAGTTCCAAAATACACTACCGTTACTCACCTATACTTTTAGATAAGTACTCCAACTAAAAGTTTCTAACAACTGCGTATTACTCCCTCCCCCAAGATGAAAAGTCCTCCATCCATAGATTTTTGTGGTCAAATTGACCATTTTTCAAATTAATATATCTTATTTATGCAAAAAGCCTATAAACATTATAAACTACGTACAATTTAGTACATATCTCTGTGTTTGCTTTTTTGAAAATCTAAATATATATGCTTAATTATTAATTTTAAAAAGGTCAATTTGACTACAAAAGTCAATGGAGGACTTTTATCCCAGACAGGGAATATATCTTTTTTCGTGTGGTGTCATAAAAAGCCTTCCTCTCAGAGCACTAAGGGGGGTGGATCACGAATTTATCTGACCTAACACTGGGCACGCATATAATTTCATTACAAGAATAAGAAGGTACACTGCGTAGCAAGAAAAGAAGGTAAACTTGCATGGCATAGCAATCTCAGTCAGGATAATATATCAAAATTTGAATTAACTTTTTTTTAATAGAACTGGAGACCCATCCTAACCGATAATGCCTTACAAAACAAAATGTACTCAGTTTAATTTTGAATTCATCACAGGGACATATATTAGAGTTTTTTCAATGATTTCGTCTCTTGACATTCAGTACTTCACTTGTTTTGACAAGTAAATAAATTTTCAAACTATAACTACTTCCTGACTATATTCATTTTAATGGAACACGAATAAAAACAAGATATCCCCAAAGTTCTGCTGAAAATGCGTAATATAATCAATTAAAAACCGAATGCTCCCTGATAGAATAGGAACCTCATTTCAGGGGTGCCTTATCTTATTATCTTCTTCTTGGTGAACCTATGAAACCAATTTAATTGTTGACAATTTATTCTCCACAATATTTTTTTAAAAAAAATAAATTTATTCTCCATTACTATCTATTCTATAACCTAAAGTAAATACTAAAAAGATGGTAATTTTACTCGTTATAACATTGATAATTATTTAATAACACTTATCAAAGTAAAACAGATAAGAAAAAATAAGTAAACAAGGACCTGAAATTGCATAATTATTGCATTACCATTTTCTATGAGAGATGCTTTCTTCTTCACTTGGTGAGATGCACATGAACAGACTATAAGAACTGAAATAACACCAAAAATAAGAATGCCAGCACCAATACCGACAATCAGGATCACATTTGAATGTTTTCCTTTGTTTGAAGTAACAAGCGCTGCAGGAGATGAAGGCTTGTATGGAGATCCTTTAGCTGGCGACGTTGCAATAAGAGGAGCTGTAAATGGACAAAAGTTATAAGAAAGATGCCAGAAAATGGAAACAAGTGAAGGTCTTTTTGTTTTAATCTTTCTGCAAAATTACTAGCTGGCATCCGTAATACTAGTCACTTTACCATTTAAGTGAGCTTTTTTCTAGTTTAGAATATCTATGAGTAAATAAATAAATAAGTAAACTTATTCTATCCTAACCATCTTTCTCATTACCCTTCTCCTAAACTATATTTCGACAAACAAGCTCACTTAATTTAGCACGGAGGTAGTACATTATATTATCAACCTGCAATGATCATTAAATGTTTTTGTGTGTATCTGCATGTGAGAGAGAGAGAGAGTTGGATGGCTCATGGATTTTCAGATCTGCACAAAAGTATGAATCTCGTTGATGCTCACAGTAGAGCATTTACATGATGCTATAACTCACATGTTTGCAATTGCATTACTCCCTCCCCGTCCCATTCCCTCCTGCTAAGTTATTAGCACAGAACCGTCTCGCAGTCATCAATCAAGAATGCATTTCTTGTTTATTAGTAATTTTTCAATTTTGGAAAACATTATCTGTTATTAATATTTTCCTTCGTTGTTCTTTTAAAGTATGTTCAAAATTTTCCTTCCCTCTATTTTTCTATTTTTGATAGTTTCCTAACCTTTCTTTCTCCTCCTCTCCCTGAGATCCCTTTTTTGACCATAGCATAATTTATGTATGGTTCAGTTTCTATATTGTATCGAAAGATCTCTGCTTACCTTAGATAGAGGAGCTACCCTAATAGCTTATGGGAGCTACTTGGGACGCTTTGGCCCTAGAGATACTCACTAGCATAGCAGACTGGCTATCCATGCTATACAGACAGCTATTCCCAAAAAAGGGCCTTAAAGTCATCAGGCTTTCCAGGTTCTTTTTAGAAATCTTGTTGGAATTTCATAAAATAAGATCTCTTCCAGCTGGTCACTTATTTCTTCGCTGAAGGTACGATCCCCCGTTCCATCAATGCGACTTTATGTGGTTCTGATATTTTATTTTTATGTTTATGGATAAGTATAGACTTAAGAGCTTTATATGTATACTCTTTGCTCAAAACTTGACATAAAATTGTTCATACACCACATTTAGAGAAAAAGGTATGCAACAAAGTGAAAATAAAAGCTTGCCCGTCTCACCATTAAACAATGACGAGGCGTTGCAGCCCAAGCATTCATGTTTATAGAGAGATCCTACAAGCAGAAAATGAAGGTGTAAATTACCCTGCAAAGGAGTAAGAGGCTTGAACCAAGTTATATTGAGAAGGTTGTAGTCGCCCACTAATCTGGGATCCATACGAATCCTATGCATGGAAAGTGAAGAGTTTATTCCAGATGCTTCAAAAGCAGAGAAACTGATTCCCGTATGTGGAGTTATGTCCATTGAAATATTCCAATTTGATGAAGTCACTACATAAAAGTTGATTGGCTCAATTTGAGAACCCCGCAAACCAAGTTGAGAAGCAAACTCATCTAGGAAAAGGTTCCAATTTGGGTTAGATGAGACATTTATAAGGAGAATGTCAAGCTTTATAGGATATACACAATGGCAATTCCTGGTCCCTCTTTTTAGCACCATGTCCGGTCCACAACAATCTGGTAAACAGTGAAGCCATAATTGAAATCAGTAAGATTATAGCCTTTGAATTAGAAAAATATATTTAGGGGGGATATTTTTTTAAATATTCCTGATATTTTCTGAATAAACAATAATGATCAAGAATATTTATTTTTGTTAACGGTAATATTTCTGAGCAAGAATACAAGTACATATTTATTTTTATATGTAATAATGAGCAAGAATACAAGTACATATATATAGGTCTTACTAGAGGAGTGCGGCGATAGTGGTGGCTGAGCTAAACCGTTAGGTATAGTACCAAAACTAGATTGTTCTGGGGAAATCTCTGCCAAATGTGACGGTGCCAGCCCAGCACCGGGAGACACTAATTTGCTCTTTTTCATTGACGGTTTTGACAAACGTGACCTTGAAGGAGGGTGAGCAGAGGTTATCAGGGGGCTGTAGAAAGGAGGCTGAGCAGGTGCTATTATAAGATTCGGTGCAGGATGAGGTGAGAGATGTTTCCAATGTGGTTTGTGGGACATTGGCAGATTAGCTGGCAGGGGAAGATCAGGAGTAGCTGGTGTTAGCAAAGGCGAATTGGTTGGCGATACAATCTGTGCTTCCAGTGGGTTATCAAGTAAATCTGCATAGGAAATGCATAAGACATAACACGTAACAAGCAACTGTTTCAGCAATGACCATTGGACCTTTTTCAGTGCTCCTGCAAATTCTTTTGAAAAGAAAAGTCAAGCACACATCTAGCAAGCAAGCATTCCATATTTCCATTAATGGTGAAAGTACTAGCTACGTTTATATAGATAGCAAGAATGAACCTAACAATGAAGAGATTTCTGCTTGACAGATAAAGATCTGTTCACATTACCAGGGTCTTTTTTACTTTTCAGGTGACTAAGCATTTTATTGAACAAGACTGAGTCTGAATGTTTAGATAAAAGTAAGAAAAATGAAACATAAAACAAATCTTAGTGTTGAAGACTACACAAAAGGCCCCAGCTATACAGATACAAAAGTTTGTGGAAATACAAACATAAACTACACAAGACCTATACACTTGAATTGCAAATGCCACTTGCCGGTCTAAAGTATCATTAGAAACACTCCTCCCTTTAATACCATCAATTATTGTTGAGAACCATATGAAAGTTGCCTTCAATATCATCAATGCATTTAAAGATCCGTTACAAAAAACAGATAAGTCGATCAAACAGCAGCAAACATTTCATTTTTTTACTTTTTTGGGACAAGTAATCAAATCATTTTTTCACTTGAATATAGATGTAGGAGAACACCCGGTATTTTCTATTAAATTATCAAAATTACTCATAATACCACTCGCATCAATTTGAACCTGGCCAAATTTACCTCTTCATTTTTAGTAGCCATGCTGAATATATGACTAATCTCTAGGGAGTTTACTTTACCGAAACCGATAAATGAAATTTGGTATGAGAACGTTAAAAACTGTTTTTCAAGACCGGGTTCAATATATAGTTTCGGAGATTCGATAAAAAAACACGGAACTGAACCGGGGTTTAGCGGTTGTACTTAATTAATTAAATATGCTAGATACTTTTCCAAACACGTGCCCAAGCCCAATCTTCCAAATCTTCTCGATTCTTCGTCACAGTAAGATTCCCTCTTCCTCCCATCTTCAATTTTGCCAGCTGCCCATCTCCAAGTTCCCTCTTTGATCTTGAATCCTTGTGTTCCAGTTTCTCTCCTGATGGCTTCTACTTTTCTAGTTATTAAAACGGCCATTTCTCCTCCTTGCTGGAAACTATTTTTCTTCTTCACCTTCTTTCTTCTTCTCAACCAAACATATATACATGTGTATATATATGCCTTCTCCTTCTCTTCTCAGACCCTACGAAGAATTTCTTTTTTTCAAAAATAGCTTAGCATCTTCTGATCTGGTATCTTATATGGGTCACTCAATATAGATCTAATCAATGAAAGTGGATTAAAGGCTAAAATATTAACGAAATTGCTGGCATGAAGAAGTTATTCTCCTAGCAAGTTTTATTATTAGCAATTTTTCATGTTTTTAAATTTTATTAAGCAAATGTATTTAGTATCTACTTGATTCTTTATTAAAGGAAATTATTTAATTGACTTGATTGGAAATTTGTATAAAGCTTGAATCTTTGCTCTTACTACTTCCGTAGCAACTTATTGGGGTATTACTTATTGGAAAAATACAACAAATTTGTTTCAAATTTCTCAGGTTCAAATTTCTTTGCTTGACTGGAAATTTGTGATGGATTGGAAAAAGGGTAAAACATAGGTAAAAATGGAGACCAAATTGGTACCGAAGCATCTCCAACTGCTCCGGGATACCGGGTATCCGGTACTAGTATCGGAGCGGTATTTTACTGATGCACAGGCTTACTCATCTCCAACCAAATCATATGCAAAAAAACAGGCAAAGCAAGTTTTTTCGGATTTATTAAGTAGACCTTTTCTTTTAGAGTCTGCATGTTACAGTTGTTTAATCTAATGCCGTGTTGAAAAATTCTTTAACAATTACCTAAGAACGATTGGTTCAGAGTCTACTTTAAGTACCTAGCACAGTGAACCTTTTTATGCCACAGCACTCTGCAAACTACTATTGTAGATCATGGGAGACTGGAACCTAAATGCTCTGTTTGAATTTCTGACAAGAAAAAATACACCTGCAAATGTGGACTAAATTGTAGTCGTAATTATTAATATCAAATTATTCATTATTTGAAAAATGAAAAAGCTAACAACCAACTCAAACTTAAACTTAATTTCTCAAATTGATGCATTTTCCGCAGATATATTTTCCAAAAATGGCACTTCAAAGCTAAGATGACGAGAATAATAAGTAAACGAACACTACTGTTTCTACTGAGCTCCAAGAAAATACTCCACTGAAGAGTTAAATTAGGAAAGTATATTCTCTTCCCATATTCCATAAGAAAATTCATTTGCATAAAAATACCTAAAAGTATTACTAGCAGAGCGAACCCAAATGTTAAAATTAAATCAAGCAATTTCAACACAAACCCTAGTTTAAGCAGCTCCAACTAGTACATTCATTGAGAAAAATGTTCGACATTTCAAAATTTTGGCAAAACAAAGAAGTAAAGCAGAAGAAGAAAACAGTTCAAATCATACGAAGCACAATAACGCACCAGTGCCATCAAAATCAGAGAACAAAGGAAGCACCGACATCACTGTTTAGATCTGCTATGATCAGCAGCAAGCATTTGTATGAGTGAATGTATAATGATCCAACGGTGGTGAAATCAGCATTAGATGGAGTCGAGATTGAGAATTGGAAGACATGTTGGCCATTTTTCAGGTTGGAGAAATATATTCTGGAGATAAAAACGGCGAGTCTTTTGGTGGAGATGTCGTTGGCTTCACTCTGTTATCACTACTACTCGAAAGCATATAGTAGTATTTTTTTTTTCTGTCTTATTCTTTATAATTATTCTATTCTAATGCGAGAAGGGCCTTATGCTTTTATTTATGTCAGTCTAACGTCCGCCATTGACGGAAATTAGTGACATAACGGTAAAGAACGGTCGACGTCAGTCGTGTCGGTCGTTAGTTGAAGTGTATGCATGAAGATCGGTGATTAGATTACTATGTAGTGCCTGCCCATAGTTCATTCCTGGACTCTATTTTTTTTAATAACAATATATAATCTTTTTCTTTCAGCTACTTAACTGTTATTTTTTTTAGCGTATTCGTTTTTCACCTAAAGAATGTGGACAAAGATCGTGAGAGCTCAATTATCCTGTCAAAAAAGTTATTAACATCCTACTCATTATGAGTTATGAGTTTACTTTGTAAATATATAATTATATTTTATATAATTATGTAAAAAAAACGATATTATTTTATATATTTAAGTATATTCTTATTTCTTTCTGTATTATGTATGAAAAGATATTTTTATAATTTTTTTAAATATTATTATTATTATTATTATTATAAAGGGGGCCCATCTCCTCTTGTGACCTCTTATGTAAATATTGAGTAATTTTTTGTCATAAATTATTCAGTTTATACTTTTTGTGTATTTTAATATTGTAAATGATAAATACGTCCCTAATTTATTATGATTCGCAAAGGGTTAAAAAGCACATCCAATTTTACCTAATGAAATGTTTTTATATCCGTAAGTTATTATCATATCATATAACACTGAAATTAATAATTATGTAGTATTTTTAAGATTATATATAAAATAAAAATAAAAATAAAAATAAAATTTTAATTGTTATGAAATAGAGGAACTGAGGAAGTATAGTTTTTGTATTTTTTATAATAAAAAAAAAGGTTGTATTTATTTCAGAAGGATAAGTTAGCCTTCTTGTCAAGAAGAATTTATCACAAATTAAGAAATGTCCCACCCACCCAGCTTGTACAATCAATTTAACTCACGTCTCAAAATTTAGGCCCCCCTTCTGGCGACACGTATGAAATTAGATTAACCTATTGATCACGTGGCATGAACGACTTTTACTAATTTAGTAAATAAATAGCAAAATGTCAACCTAATCTTAATTGTATATTTCAAAATAAATATCACAGAATGTACACCTCTAATGCAAGACTAGTTTATATATTGTCAGTTAATTTAGCAGTCTTAATTTTTTAACTACACTAGGTTTTTGAATATATTCTCCATTTTTCTAGTATAATTTAATTTTGTCTACAAAACAGAGAAATTATATGCAACCCAACCCAACCCAACCCAACCCAACCCAATATTATTCATTCCTGCTAATCACTAGTAATCAACAACCTCACCTACAGCCTTATCCAGAAATATGATTCAGATGCACTGTTCAGTATCTATCTATCTAGACTTTACTCCAACCAAAAAACAGGTGAGCTCCAATAGTTTGTTGCAACAATCAATAAATAGGTTTGGTTAGTATATAAGCATTGCTAGTTCAATGATTGAAGGCCCCAATTTTGCTTCTAATATAATTAATTCCATCTCATATGCCCATAATTAAACCATTTCCTCCTTTCCTTTGACTTTCTAAATTCGAACCCAAAAGAATTTTCCTAAATGCACCACACCAGACCAGACCAGACCGATAATGGGGAGGGAGAGATTTAGTCTCCTTTTGTAGTCAACATTCAATTCATTTTCGTAATGCTTCTCCATGTTCGTATCAACAAAATAGTGGAAGATAAAACTTATGTACAGGAACAACATTATATTACAATCTGCAACTCATGAGATGCTATTTCAGTTTACCAAAGTTCTTCCCTTTATTGTTATGCTCCACCCTGGACAATTCCCCGCATCAGTGACATGCTCCTGAACACATTCTTTTCATCTATATTTGCCACTAGTTGTACAAGAAGAATTCTAATTAGAAATTTTTTAAGTAAAGAAGCAAAGACTAGAGTATTTGCAGGTACAAACCGTATCTGAAGAGGCTATGGTATGGTAGCATCCAATGGGCATGAATCAATGATGTATATCAATGATGGGAGGGATCGACACTATGCCTTGGGACATTTCAATGCTTCCATGCTATTAGTGACTTGTTTGCGTCGACCGGCATTTGGGCATATCTCCAAGCAGGGCTCTTTGAGAGTGATATCATCTTCCGGCACAGGAGGGAGGACACCAAATTTAAACTGCCTCCACATAATCAGATGATAGAGCAAGAACTTGAAAATGAAATCTTAATACATTATGGGATTATTTGAAAGAGAGATGTGGTTGAAGCTTAGATAGCTGTTAGATAATTGCCTGAACAGTTCAATCATGGAGGAGCCATATGACATTTATCAGTGTGACAACTGTTAGGAACTGTATTGGGGTTAACATCCAACTATCCAAGTTACATCAGCTAGAAATCAGCCGCAATGGTGATACTTCATTGTGGTCCACATAGATATTAAGGTGATAAAATTTCTCTGTTTAAAATCTTCTTTAAATCAATGTATATCCATTCTTAATTTTCTTGTTGAAAAATGAAATACAACAGTCATTTATATCAGATGAGATCTAAGGATAAGTTCCTCTTACAAATCTGTAGAAACTTTTTCAGTTTCATTCCTAAATAATTTCTACAACCATATAGAAGAAATGGAACTTTGTTTTTGAATTCCTCCAGATCCAGATTACCTCTCGACAGAACCTTGCATGTATACTAAGGGTTTATCATTTAAACATAAAAGAGCAGACATATATGATGAATAGAACGACAAATTCCAAATTCCTCCATCAAGATAACAAGCAACACTGTCACAATAGTGAAACACATAAATGAGAATATAATCCATTAGACCTATTAGCTTGACAACCAAACCACATACCTGACAGCTATAATCACTGAAGTTTGGCTCCATCAGTAAGGGCACACCCATGCAGTCCTTCATGAAATTCTGAAATAACAATCGTGAAACAAAACTAATATCTGCCACTCATGTATGATTCAAGTAAAATATCTCATTTCTTTTATAATTTTCAAGGTTCTTGTCTAAAAATGAAAGTTTAAAACTATAAATTTAGTATATATGTCCTGATATAAAATTTATAACAACTAAAAATTATTTGGGTAGTCTAGCTTGCAAGGTTGATTATAGAACCTTTCTACCAAAGGATCCGATCACTATTTATGAAAAAATCGAGACAGAAGTGATCTTAATCATTCGTGCATGGTTGGAACAAGAATAGTGGTGATGGGAGGATTTCAATTCTAGTTATACATATTAAAACCATTGAGGATGCAAGTAAATTCTTCATAAAAGAGAAATGCATATGAAGACAAGAAACATGAGTTTTAAAACCACTAACCTGTGTAGGGAGCTTACATGTATTAATACATATGCCAACACATTTGCTCTCCTCTAAATACTTGCATCTTTCAACAAATACCTACAATAATATCCAAACCCCAAAGGGGATCATGACTGCTAAATTATACAAGTGAAGATCAGCCAGTCAAGACAGGAGGCGATTCAGAAAGAAAAAACCATTACCCCACTCATCAATGAGAATCCATTAGGAAGATCAACAGAGTTAACAGTGCATGGACCCATGAGCCACTGGCAAGATAGTGCAGTCACCCTTGCTTAAAAAAAGACAGAAAGTGCAAACTTCTATCAGTCAAAAACGAACTGAGCACTAACAATCAAAGCAAACAGCCAAACTGAACAACTCAGTTCAGGAAGCACAAATTGAGTTCTATGAACCGCCCTAAGAAGGATAAACTCACCAACCATCACTGCTGCTACTTTTCCTCCGGCAATAGGGGCAATGAGCATTTTGTAAAGCTCTAAAAGTAATGGAGGAAACAGTGATCTTAATATACGAACCTTGCAAACAAACAAAACAATAGCTACTGGTGATCAGTGCAGTATGTAATTGGCACAAAGGCATTAATGACAAAAAGTAGTTCCGACTTCTCTTTCCTATATACAGCATATGGATATTTAACTTTTATTATATCTTCTGCATTAAATCTACAAGCCATTACTCAAAATATCAATGTTTGTTCTGCTAACTCAGAAAATAGACATAATTTAATGTTAATCACACTTGTAACCACAAACAAATGAAGATTGAAATACCGCTGCTTCTGTCGTTTCAGAGTTGCTTCTGCCAATCATAAGATGGTTTGCCACTTCTATTAATCCATCATATCCAGACTTCTCCGAATCCCATCCAGCCTCCTGTTACTAGTCCCTTAAAATATAAACATACAAGCTAAAAGTGTAACATTATCGAGTGACAAACTAGCGCTAATATGACCAAATTCACTGTTTCGCCACTCAAAATGCAAGAAAATTCGTTGCTACCCTTTTGCTTACACTTACAAATTTGAAATGGAAAAGACATAATAGAAAGATCTATCAGGTAAAGAAAAAACATTTTTTTACAATGTTATCATCTTTGTCGGCTAAAACATTTTCTACGAAGTTATAGTCTTTCTTAGGCTATGTTTGGAACTCGGAAAACTGGAAAAGCAAGGAAAAGGAAATGGAAATGTAAAATTTTATTGGAACATTATATATAACAATACATTTTAACATTTTTATCGAATTAGAATTTTAAAGGTATAAATAACTGGATTTTTGTGCATTGAGATGGTTTTTCTCATTTATATATAATTGTTTTTGTTCCCCTTTCCTTTCTTTTTAAGTTCCTATTTTTCTTTACTCTTCTTCTTCCTTCCTTTTCGCACCCTAGTAAAAATAACAGAATCACAAACAAAATAATAGTATTACCAAATTGTTGGAATTTACAAGTAAATTGGCCATCAAAATTGAACTGACCTGGACCATTTTGTTTCGGAAGTAGTTGAGAAACAGGTTGTCCAAGATACTGGGTTCGTGTTCTGGTTTTGAATTTTTCTCTGTTGATTTTATCTGGGAAATACTCGAATAAAATTTAGATTCGCATCCCATAAAGTGTTTGTGGAAGAAACTGATTAAAATAAGTGAAGAAACGCACCGTTTGTGATTGAGGAGAGAGACGTGAAAATCGAAAATTAGGGTTCCGAAGGTGAAGTTTCGGGTGTGAGAGATTAAAATCTGAAAGAGAGAGAGGAGGACGAACAAGAGCCATAGCCATAGAGGTAAGGTAGCTGCCACCAAGTCTCACTGCCTATGCGTTTAACACAATATCATAAACAAATTTTTTACCGGTAAAAACACTCCTATTTCCTACCCGCCAACATTGTTAGTTTATAAAATGACGCATGAAAACCTAATTAGTTAATAATTTAGTGTAAGTGGGTTCGGTGATCATATAATTAATTAAAGTCATCTATTTTTTGTCAAAAATTAGAGATACAATTTGATTTTAAAATATATATTAAATTTAAAATTAATATGAATTTATTTAATTTTAATTAATATAATTATTATAATTATATAGTATATAATAAAATAATATTAATCACAAAATTTATTTTATTTTAAATTTTATAAGTCATGTCAATTTTAAAGTTTAAAGTTTAATATGTAGTCTTTTATAAAATTGGTATTTCGTAAAAACTACATATAAATAAATTTATAAATCAAAAAATAAATCACATACAAACACTCGAATAATAATAATAAATAAATAAAACTACTTATAAATTGATTTCATCAACTTATAAACCACTCTCAAACATGCCCCCCAAAAAATATATATCTCTAATTTTGGAAAGTTAGTTCACTAATAGTTGAGTCTCCAATGGCGGGGAAAGAAGAACATGCACCACAAAATGAGAATTAGGCAAATGCTGGTGAAGAAACTTTTTGTTATCTTTTTCTTTTTCTTTTTTGGTAGAGCGCTGCACAAGCCGTGTTTCATTAACATATCAAGGTATATAATGGAATACACAATTCTTTTCCAATATTACAAGCAGTGACTGAAAAGCCGCATCACAAAATTCGCAACCAACAATCAACAATAGCCAAGATCAAACACCCCCTCCCCCCTCTTCATTTTCCTGCCAAACAAATCCAAAAGCAGAACAAGGAGAAAAAGTTCCTAAAAAATGTCTGCTTCTCACTATGGAATTCAGTGGCTGGGGATCCTGGGAGAAGCCGCCTTCAACAAGAAACCGTTAGATCCTCTGCTTCAGCGTCACATCAATGATTCCTATTGAAGATTTAGGACGATAATGTTCATCTGTGTCAATCTCTTCAATTTCCTGAATACCACATTGCAGGGAAATACACTAACATAAGAAGAAGAAGAAGACTATTGAAAAATAATATGGCAACATAAAATTACTAATTCTTCCCATCCAATACAGAGGATGTTCCAAATTTGAGGATTGGCATGACAACATGCTAACAATTAAAACTAAATTTACAAAGCTAACTTTTACATGCTATCAATCCTATTGAGGTGCTCAACAATAATGTTGTTTTTATATTCCTCTTCTGCCGCTGGATGTTCTGCTATTCTATGTAATTATAAAAGATAGAAACGGAAATAGGTAAAAGGTAGAGAATGGGGTGTTATTCCAACTGACGAAATTGTGATACAGAATCAGCCAAGTAAGAGCATCTCGTCTTCATCTGTCCTAATGGTGCTAGAGGAAGTTGAGAATTGGTTACAACAATTTTTATTTTTTATTTTTGTGTGTGGGGGTTCTGATAGGATATGCATGTAAATGTTCTAGTTTATTTTGTTTTAATTCCACCGTTGCAGTTGATATTGTAGAGGGGGGAATGCCCCTAGTAGTTCTTAAAATTTTGCTGAGGTTAATAAAATTTACTAACATTCACACGATAAATGAAAATAAAAATACACAGCAATACTGAAAGAATATGACTAATTCCGGCTATTTTCTAAAACATATTAGAATGCAGCAATGCCTTTTTCATGGGACGTGAACTCAAAAACTCAAAAACTCAAAATTCAGTTCGAGATCCTTGTATGCAACAACTTTATGAAAATCCAGATATGTCAACGCCAAAAGAAAGAAATAGATAGGAAAAAGGAGGGGTGTTCAAAATTGTTTATCACCTGAACAACATCTTCTCCGCTGATCACACGCCCAAACACATTAAGCTTCTCATTTAGATCCGGGATAGGAGCAGTTGTAATAAATAGTCCAAAGCCTTCTTTGCCATGTTTTGCCTTCGAAGTACCAATCATAAAAGCCTCATGCTTCACACTGGATAAAGACCAGAAAATTGAGACAGAGAGGGGGGAGGGGGAGGCAAGAAACCAAACATATCAGAAGTTCATCAGGATACAATTAAAACATCTAAAAGGGGTGCAGGTCAGGGAAGACCTTTTATCCAGTTGATTATAATGTTTTCCTCTAGAGGTCCAATCTTCGGTAACTCCATGTCTTTCAACATCACCTCCTTGAATAACAAAATTCTTAATTACACGATTAAATTGCATCCCTTTGAATTGCCCCATCTGACTGGAAAAATTAAAATATCTCAGCTTTATATACAGTAACAAGGAATGAGTCGCTCCAAAAGCTAAGCTAACATCAAGCACACAATAAATGCATAACAAAGATGCAACCAGCATTTATATTAAAAGATGCTAAAAGAAAAGTTCATCTCAATACATTATTATCTATGTACATTTTCAATAATAACACTAATCATTTATCCAACAACTCCAGAAACATTATATCAATCACTAGAACAATGGGATCCAGTTCTGCACTCTCCTAGGCTTCTACTTAAACTGTTTTCTCCTATCATAACCATTTTCAGATACATTCCCTTTTAAATGATACTTGTATTAGAATAAAAATGTCAGGCAACTTAACCAAGCTATTTCTGATGAGGATAATGAACATAAACATTTAATAGTGTACAAAACTGCAGTAATATTATGAAACTATTTAAAAAATCGTTAAACACCTAATTGCACTGAAATCAGTGAATATGTAAACGCTAGAATCTAGAACTTGAATTCCTATTTGCTAAACTAAAAGGCATAATTTTGAAGGCTAGAAGCTTCATTACTTCTAGCTTATTAATCAATATATCAGTACAAGGAAATGGTAACTCCAACTTTTATTTGGTAATTATCTATTTTCTTACTCATGAATAACATCAACAATTTACTTGATTGAATAATGAAAACTAAGATATAGTGAGACAAAATAATAGAATGTAATTAAGGTCACTGCATGAACACCTAACATTAGTTTTAAGATAAATAAATGGATAAAAGAGCTGAGCTCAATACTCACCATGAGTGAATAAATTCAGCAACAACTTCTGGAGCACCTTCCTTGTAAAGTTCCACGGTTATTGTACCTTTTGAGGTATTAAAAATCTGTTGTTCATAACCACGTCAAGATACACTACTCAAGTCAAGATACACTACTCACTAGCGAAGGAAATAATATGAAAGAGCTTTAAAAAAATGGACACAATGGCTTTAAAATAATAAATTGTCTGAAGCTTGCAGCATCCCCAAATT
This sequence comes from Panax ginseng, assembly GCA_020205605.1. Classification (NCBI taxonomy): domain Eukaryota; kingdom Viridiplantae; phylum Streptophyta; class Magnoliopsida; order Apiales; family Araliaceae; genus Panax; species Panax ginseng. The sequence continues at coordinate 4,118,009 of CM035131.1, read as the reverse complement.
ACAGATAGTGAAACGATTTCTAAAGAATAAGAAACAAGAAAGACACAATATCTATAATATAAGGACCACTATTCTAAGAAAGATCAATTTCAAAACAATCAATCAAATCTGGTAACAATTAAGCACTACATGTGAAATCTTACCGCATATCTGGCGACATCTGTTTTCTTGGAACCATCAAAAGCACCTTCACTCTGCAGTATGCAAAAGAACAAACATAGGCAGATGCAATTAACTTGATAATTGCAAAACTTCTTCAGCATATAAAGCATTAAAGATCTATGACGCATACTTGAAATTCCGCATGACCATGCAAAGATGATTTCAAATATTTACGTTATCAATGAAAAAGCCACAACGCACGTGAATTGTCACATTAAAGGTAGGTAAGAAGAAAGCTAACAAACCAACAGGCAATAAACAAATAATAAGTGTAAACCTATCAAAATTGAAGTAAAAAAGTACTAATCCCAAAACCAAAAAAAAAAGTAAAAAATTGTACCTCATGAATTGGTAACCCATCCTCTGTCTGAAACCTTGACCTAAACAAAAGATTAGCATGTACAATTCTAATCAGACAAAATAAGTACTGATAAGTGTTTTCATTCATTCCTACAGGTATATATCTACTTAAAATTCAATCTTTATTTATCTGATTTATTAAAACATGATGTTTCAGGACTACAGCCAGGTTGTTTGAGTAAAGGAAATGTCTTCATTAATTCCCTTGACAGTTCATTTCTTCAAAAAATATATTCCCCCATCCCCCATTTTTGCAACTCTTTTTTTAGAGTGTGTCAAAGTCGAATATTTTAAAATATATAAATAATCTAAATATGATTTTGGAACGTCCTAAAGTCTGTGCAGCACACTCTAGGAAAGAGTTGCAAAGAATGTGGGAAGGAGGGAATAAAATATATTGATGGACATGTGCATTTAACGTGTCACCTATCTAAGTATCTAATGTGCATATATATATATATATATATATATATATATATATATATATATATATATATTTTAAATATGGGAAGGCTTAAGCATTCTTTGTGAAACACTTTCATTAATTAATTTTTAATATGACTTGCACATTACTGAATTTAATTCAAGCCATAGATTATGCTAAAATAATATCTTTAAAGTAACAATTTGGTTAACTTAACTCAAAGGTCCCACTGGTTAAGACACATGTTGTAATACAACAACGATTATTTTTGTGCTTACTTCACATTAATATAATAAAAAGATGATTTTAAATGTTGCATTTACTGACAAGCCAAAGGTGATGCTATGGGTCTCAAATTTTTTATCTCAAATGATGTGTCATCATAACATTGGTTGAGTAGATCTCATGAGATTGGTTATACCATAAATTATCATTAAAATATTCAATGTCATGCCATTTGAGACCAAAAATTTAAGACCGCTAGTATTACTTCAAGCCAAAAGGTTAAAACCAATGTTGGGTAGTGTACCTACTCCAATGTTTAAAGAGGTCTTTATATGCTTCCTTATTCCTAAAATCTCTTGAAATCTATCACAGATATTTATAGACCTTCGTAAGTATTGTCCTGAAATTTGAATTTGTATCAAAATCGAATAAGAAAACCCAAGAATTGAACATGTCGCATTTTATCCAATTTCATAAAAAACAAAAGGTTGTAAAAAACAAATAGTGAAATCCATAAACCTTCGAGTCCAATGTCTGTATGTTGCAAACAGGAAGAACACCATCACAAGGACAATCAGGCCATACAACACAACCGTAGTGGCACTAATACGACTGGGCCCCTTCTTCTTCTTCTTGCTTTGTTGTAGCAGAGCTTGAGGTTTAATTCTAGCCATTGAAGCTTATATAGCTTCAATCCTAAGCACTAAAAACCTAAAAACATAGTAAGTCATAATATATGCCCACTGTCAGATTAAAGATCTGAATCGCCAAAAACCACATTTGAGAAAAATTTACCACACAAACATATATTATCCAAATTATAGTGATACAATATCTTCTAGCATACAGTATCAAAGTTGTCAAATACTAGCAACAAGTATAATACAGAGTTGCTTTAGGGCTAGCTTGGAATGCCCATTCCAGATTCTAGAATACATTCTAGTTCATTAGTATTTCTTCACTATAACACTTTTCCACTTTTTATTTAAAAGAACAAAACAAAACAAAACAAAAAACAAGTTCTGACTTCTTCTACTTGTAGTGCCAACTTCACTGCCAAAATCCTTATTGCTAATAACAATTTCTATACTTAATGTTTCAGCGCTAAAGTTGAAATTGCTAATAAGAGCTTCAATGGATAAATTTGGAAACAGTTTGACTCTAGTTCAATAAATACTTTTAGGAAACATGCCAAGTAGAAAGCTCTCTCAAACTTCTTTACATTTAATCCCTCTATGTTAATTTACAAATATTAATATAGTTATATTTATATAAATGACAAAAAAACATTGTTAGCAAGTATGTGAACAAAGAAACCAATACTCGAAAAGATTCAAATAACAGATCCTAGGCATATTCATAACATTAAAAAGATCAAAGTAACACCAACTTAAAGACAAGATAAACATTTTATAGTATATTAAAAACAGGAAAAAATGCATTTGCAACACTGAAAGACAAAGACAAATTCTGAATATCATATTTTCCAGTTAGCCAAATGCAGGGAAGTCAAAATCCACTTAATTCAATCATTTACTTGGAAAGCAAAACAGAAAAAAAAATAATAATAACAGCTCCCAACCAAAAAGGATCATATGCGCTGATGCGCAAATTAAAACGTAAATCAGGTAAATAGATGTGAGTTTTGTGTGCGATGCTAAGAATATATTCAAGTGTTAAGTTAATTTCGCCCTAGAACAGGAAATTTCTAGAAAGAGAAGTTACGAAGTTTGAATCTAAGGATTAATGGAAAATTAAGATCATGAAAAGTAGTTGAATTACCTGAATAAATAATCGTATATATGAATTCAGGAACAATGACTGGCTGCAGATTCCGATTCGTCTTTCAAGAGAAGAGACGGTCTGTCGTATCCAAGTTTTCACGCTTTCTCTCTTTTGTTTTAAATTACTTCCCTGTTCGGGAATGACTTAACCGACTTATACTTGTTACTATTCTCCAGTTTAGCTTATTTTTCTACTTATAAATTAAGTTTTAAGTTAAAAAAATAAATAAATAATAAGTACTTATAATTTATTTTAAAATGAGTTAGAAGTTATTTTAAAATAAGTTAATTTGACTAAATGTAATATCTATATTTTGTCCATCTTCTATTTTGCCCATTTTTTTATTAATATTATTTTTAATAATCTTGATTTTAAATTATACACATTAATAACTTATTTTAACTTAATTTATTACTTATAAATCAAATTAATGTCGAACACTTATAATTTATAAATCACAACTTAAAATAATTTATAAGTCAACTTATATTTTAACTTATAAGTCTTTTTAAAATAAGTCATTCCCGAACATGAGCTCGTTTAGCAACGACTTATTTTAAAATAACTTAAAGTTAAAATACAAGTGATTTATAAGTTATGTTTAGCTATGACTTATAAATAAAAACGTTGTGCATCAATTTGACTTATAAATCAGAAATTAAGATTAAAAAAATTATGAAAAATATTCGGATCATAATGACTTATAAGTTAAAATCAAATATAAAAATTACTAAAAATGACATTAATAAAAAGAAGAACAAAATAAAAGAAAGACAAAATAGAAACTATTATATTTAGTCAAATTAATTTATTTTAAAATGACTTATAAACAGTGACAATAACTTATAAATAAAAAAAGAAGTTGTTGTCAAACAGGAATAGTGACAATGACTTATAAATTTGTTTAACCAACAACACTCTTAAAAGTTAAAAACGTCTTCGGCACATTTTAATACTAGCTCTGCTCGCTCTATCTCACAAAAAAAATCTAATTTATAAATATGAAATTTTTAAAAAAAATTATACTTAAAATTAATAAATTATTAATTTAATAACATTAATATGATTATAAAATTATGATGATAAATATTAAATATTAAAATGGTCCATGTTGCTTCCGGTTTAATTTAAATTTTTTTTTTTTCACAAAAAAATACACGGATTAAGTTAACAAATTGAGAAAAACCAATCCAATTCAATATAATTTAGTCAGTTTTAATATGATTTTCGGATCAAATTATCATATTTGGTCTTTTCTTTAAGATAATACACACATATTATATATATATATATAACGTATGCTTTCCAAAATTTTATTTAAGTTGACTGTTAATATTTACGGAAAGCCTTCAACCATATCTAAATAAAACTAGTAATTACCCTTCTTTCATTGATATATAATAATACACTTTCACAAAATAAAGAAGTTCATGCTTATAAATATATATGCAATTAATTAATATCCCATAAGAAATTTGCAAAATAAGCAGCAGGCCCTAACTCTGTCAATGGACTGTGTTGGGCCATGATCTTTTTTTTTATTGGGCCAGACTTAATGGGCTCCTCCCTGAAGTTATGATTATTAACATCATATTGAATTAGGATCGCGATTAGTAGAATTCTTAGATAGTATGGTTCCACTTGAACTTTGTGGGGTGTAGATTGGGATAGAACTTTGACCGTCATCTCTGCATTGCATTTAATAAGGATTGGATGAGGGCTTAGTTGGTGAAAATTCAGTAAGCCAAAAAGTCGATTCAGACATCTGAGGACAAACCGGACTTTTGGGATATAAAGCAAGATGACACAGTGAAAAGGTAACTCATAAATTATTGCTCTCAAGTCACTAGATATTTATTCCTCCATTGTTAACCTTGTGATCGCTTTGTCTTGACTCTCCGCCGGGTTATCCCTGACGGTTCTAGCCGTCGAAGCTTTTAGTGTTGATTTGTGTTCTTGTCTGCGAGAATCAAGACGTCTTACGTGATTGGGGCGTGGAGAAAGATTACTGGCGTTAACATTGGCGCTGAAAGAAGGAGGGGTGTCTAGTGTTCTTGAAGTTTTCAATCACAAATTGTAGGCGCTTCTGCGTCTAAATCCATGGTGAAGCGAGTAGAAACGATTACCTCTAAAGGATACCCGATGGCTATGACTTCGTCTCACACATGAGTATCTGTCGAGGATTGATTGGGTCCTTCAAAGAATGCTCATCTTGATACTACTTCCAAGCGGGTTTCGAGGGTTCTCGTTCGAGCCCGGATGATCTTTGGAAGAAGATTGATTTTTGCCGCCTGAGAATACCCGACCATGGTGGGAAAAGGGTGAAGGTATCTTGCTTAGAATCCTATCACCAAGTGGTCGGATGATAGGCCGATCAAGTTAGAAAAGAAGTCACACTTTAAAGACATGTCTCGAGGCCTTCATCGGGATCGAAGCGGACCCAATGACCATTTTTTCCGATTGATTGGTGAGAGAAGGTATTCCGCCTATTGGTCTTGGGATTATGGTCAAGCGAGTAAATGAAGACCAAACAACCATTTTCTGATTGATTAAGCGAGAAGGGTATTCCATATTGGTGTGGCGCCCCCAAAATAGGTCCATTCCATCCAACCCATTCTTAGTCGCCAAATACATGGTACATAAATAACTACAACTTTATTAATACATTTGTCGTGTGCAAAATCGACAACATATATCTTGTGAGTTTAAAAAAACAATTATTGTCTTTTAGACAATATACATACCAAATAAATCCTCATCACAATTATTTATACATTATTTTACAAAAATGGTGAGGACTACTAAACAACTCTTTCTAGAACCTTTATTCCATACCCCCGACTAAGTACTTCGCTACATTCTCGCCTCCCTGAGAAGAAAAATGGAACAAAAAGGAAAAGGGTGAGCTCGACAATGCCGATAAAGAATATTATGACTAAGATAATATACAACAAAATTATCATTAGTCTTCAACGAGGAAAAAATATAATAGAATACAACAGAATGACAAGTTTTAAATCAATATTCGCAGTGAAATAATAATTCATTAGAAGAGTTAAGTAGAGAATGCAAACTACTATCTTCTATGTATGAATTTTAAAGTTCATCATCTATTTTTATCCTCAGAACATCAATCAATATATATCCGAGATCAAATATTCATCCTTGCACTACAGGGCCAAGGACATTCACCAATTAGTCATGTTCATCTAAACACTGCTCATCTTTTTTTCACTGGCCAAAGATATTCATCGAAATCATTCATCTTTGCACTACGGGCCAAAGATATTCATCGAAAATCATTCTTCTTCAGACTACGAGCCAAAGATATTCATCATAAATCATTCATCTTTGCACTACTGTGCCAAAGATATTCAATAATATCATCATTTAAGACCGAGGATGATGAAAAATATTTTTAAAAAAAACGAATCCAAAGTGAATCAAAATGACAAGGATTAAGGATTAAGGATTCGTAGATTTATTTTATCCACGTCCAAAAATACCTCAAAAATAATCATAGTGGTGTAAAATTCAAGAATGATCAAAACATGGATACAATCAAAGCTAGTATCCATAATAGATATTTTGGACAAAAGAAGAAATTTTATTTTTAGGTTGAATAGTCTTAGTATTCGTGAATAGTCTCAGATATCGTGAATAGTGCCAGATACGTGAATAGTAACTTCCAGACACCAAAAGATAGAAATTTCACAAAAAAACATCTTCACGCCGTGAATAAGACTAAATGAATAATAACTCGTGAATAGTAACTCATGAATAAGAACTCATGAATAAGTAACCCCACTACGAAAAAGTTCCAAATTTGATAAAAATTCCAACCAATATTTCAAAGATAATGATATTGAAGAAATAATATCATTTGAGAAGAAAATAACATCCCTTTACCTCGAAAGACAATGATTTCAAATGAAACAGGATATAGGCTATGACTTGAACTTTCACCGATATAGCAATACTCAAAGTATACTCAAAATACTCACAAGAATACGCTTCGATAATATAGAGAGAAAACTTGATTTACGGTGTGATTTTCAATTCTAACCCAAGACCTATTTATAGAAATTGCTTAGAACACCAAAGCAAAAATTTAATATAATATTATTATTTATAATAATAATTCCTACGCACACCTTGAATCTGAATTTCAAAAACTTGTCATGTGTTAAATGAGGGAACCAAATGAAAAAACGTTTTGTAAATAAAAATATTTTAAACTTCCAAAATCAATTATTTGAACTTGAACTTCAATAATTCACAATAAATAGCCTTTTGCCATAAAATTCAAATCTCACAGCGTTTTTATAGGAAATTCAATTCTCTACAACTTTACGTAAGAAAGTTTTTCCAAATTCCAAACATAAATTGATAGAAATCCACAAATGGGCGATTTTACAATGCTATAATCAAATTTCATCGATAAATGGGGTCCACATGACATGTTTAACATGTTTTAAACATTTTTGGTAACAAAAATACTCCTCCTCCACATATACTCATATATCCCACGTTCATCGTAAAAATATCATCGTTAATATATTATTAAAATAATATATTTAAATGAATTATTTTATCAGAAAAAGATAAAATATTAATTTCAACAATTGTCACATTAAAAATTTTCTCCATCTATATCCTCATAAAATCAATATTTTCCTCATCGTATGAATCAATAATTAATTATTCACAAATAATATTACGAGAATCACAATATTGACAACTGAGGCGCTTTCTGCGGGAAAGAGGGGCTTTCCAATAAAGATTTCTCACTTCTTGGCGCAATTAGGTGACCAAACCTCTCTCCTTATGTAACTTTCTAGACATTGCCAATAATGTTATCTAATAATATTATTCAGATAATATGAATTATTGTTCAGATAATGAAAATCTTGTGTAATGACAATTATTGAAACAACGATAATATAAAATATCAATGCAAAGAATTATTGAATCAATAAAATAAAATCTGAACAATAATTACTGTAACCATTATTGAGTAGTGCCTTCTTACGTAAGAATCAATCATTGGTGCAATACCGTGTGCTACTGTTCAACAACGCGTATTAGTGTGTTTTAACCACCGGGTATTCCAACAGTATTAACGGTAACAACTATGCCGTTATTTTTAAACAACTTATTTTTGTCGTTTTCTTCATCCAATCGCTTTTCAAGTTATGGGGCCCACAAAAGATCATGCGTAGTAAATGCGAATATTCCCTCGACAGATTTGAATATTCCACGACCAAACGAATATTCTCCAAACAATGAATATTATATCACCACTTGCTTATTTAAAATATTTGCGCATTTTACCCATAACTAACCACATTAATCAAATCCACTCTTACTATTTTAAAATAATAAATAAAGGAAATTCCTTTTTATTTAAAAAAATTTGGGTCTTACAATTGGTCTTGGGATTATGGTCGCAGAGATGAAGGCTCACCACAAATGACAAAAAGTTTCACCAAGTAGATCCGTAAATCACACTCCCGAGAGTCCATTAAGGGCACACTGCCTCTGGGTCACTTGTCTTCTCGAGAAATCCATCTAAGGTCAGTAGCTCCAGGATAGAAAGCGGTGAGAGTCCGATAAAGCCATTGCGATTCTTCAAAGACGAGTTCGTGGATATTAAATGCAGATGGATATTCTATTTGGACATCGATATAGCGAGGTTATCAAGGAGTCGATCACAATAACAATTCCACCGGCCGTGCATTATCGGTAGCCACTACTGATGCTTATAACTTTGACGACGGATGACGTCATTTCTTGGATCGAGATCTTTGGCAAAGAAGACCAAGTACAAGAGTGTCCATTTTGTTCTCATTGATGAGAATCTTTATCGAAGGACCTTTTTCGTCATCATTACTTAAACATTTGGTTCCATCCAAGGCGAGTGTGTTTCTTGGGAAGTTCACAAAGATATTCGTGACAATTATTTGGCCCGAAATTGTTGACCTACAAAGCACTTCTAAGAAATGATATTCCCGAAAAAGAATGGGGATTCAAAGACAGAAAGACTTGGGTATTCTACTTTGGACCCATCTCCCACTATTGAGGAATTTGGTGCGTCATCCGGTCTGCAAATGTTGTTTGGAGGGTTCATGTGGATATTTGTCAGCCAAATGGTTTGATCCCACATCAGCCACCAAAAGGCTATATTTCGATTTTATCTCTTATACCTCTTGTTGTCTGGGGGGGTAGTCGTACTGGGTCCATTGCCTAGGGATCAGGTTAACAAACGCCAGCTTATGGGATCGAAGTTTAAAACATTCATAAAGAACTTCCGTAGCTCATCCATATTCTGACAAGCACAGCAAATGCCACCTCGGAGTTAGGAGGTTCGGGAGGACTCGCTGACCATTCGATGGTAGCCTCTTCGGCAGGTGGTCACTTTGGCATTGTCAAGCCCTTCGGGGTAGGCAATTATCGCCACTATTTGGCATTGTCAGGCCCTTCGGGGTAGGTAATTGTCGCCACTATTTGGCATTGTCAGGCCCTTCGGGGTAGGCAATTGTCGTCACTTTGGCATTGTCAGGCCCTTCGGGGTAGGCAATTGTCGCCACTTAGACTTCATCAGGCCCTTCGTGGTAGGCGAATGTCATCTTTTGACTTTGTCAGGCCCTTCGTGGTAGGCAAGTGTCATTCTTAGACTTTGTCAGACCCCGAGTGGTAGACAAAGGTCCTTATATCTTGATCCTTATATCTTGGTCCTTATATACTTGTTCTACCCCTAATGGTGAGCAAGATCTTGATGGTACAAGGAGGATCGGTAAATTCACTTCACGTATGATTCGATCTCACACTTTCGGTAATGATAAGTATGCATTACTTTATTTTGTTCAAGTGTTGAGTTCGGATTATATTATCATTGTTCTTAATCTATTATATAGTTTGCTTAATTATTGACTAACGGTTTAAAATAAAGAGGCACTTTTGCAGCTTTTCAAGTTGATTGATGATCCATTATTGACAAGAAATGTTCACACGTAAATAATAAGGCATGAAGTTGATATTTCATTAAATATTAATGCTTTACATAAAGTTAGAATTTTCACGAAAAGTTCTACAACTAGAGATAAGGAGAGGTCATCTTCAGCTTCTTTCTTGTCATCGTCACCATCTAAAGAGTCTAGAAGAGATGGATCTACCTTGGCCCGAGCTTTTTCTTGCCTTTTACTTGGCCGATTTCATATCCTTTCGCATACATATGGACGATCTTATTGTTCAAATTTCGGCCCGGATTTTACGTAGATTCTCGCCTGAGATATCCCTACGAAATTCTTGATCAACAATGGCGGACTCAAATTCTTAAGGGCAAGCTCTTTGAGCTCTTCTTCTCGAGCTTCCGACGATGTGCCGATGCTTTGATCCTTTAGCTTGACAGATCGACATTTGTATCAGTGATGACCTGATGAGTGGCCTTGGTCGTTTTCAGTTCTTCTTTGATCTTGTCGATATCCTTCCGAAGGCATTCATTGTTGAAGAGAGCAATATCAAGATTATTTCTTTCTTTTGCCAACACAGACTTCAGGATGGCGTTATCTCTTCGGCATTCTCTTCGGTATCTTCTTCGGCTTCTTTATATTTGAGACGGAGGTACCCGGAGACAGTGTTTACTTACAGATGACTAATATTAATCGATCGATTCAGTTGATGGTGAATCTCAACTTCCTTTAATGCGGTATTTCACTCCTTCACCCATCGGTTCCATGATGGAATTATTGCCGAACCGATGATCATCGGTGTCGCCACAGCTTCGAGCATAGATTCATAAGAAAATGGTTTTTGTGGCGAAGGTCTGAGTCGTTCGGGAGGCGGTGAAATATTTGTTGTTGTATGTCCTATTGGGGCAGGTTCTTCAATTGGACTTTCGATCTTAATTTATGCTGCTATTTGATGTTCACCAGATAGGCCTTGGTAAGTTGTATCTTGGGCCTTTGTTGATCTCATTATAATTCCTTTTATTACGACCGATTCCACTTATACTCTTTCATTAAATCTTCTCGCTTAATAAAAGACCTGGGGCAATGTTGGGCCATGATCCTTTTCTTATTGGGCGGACTTAATGGGTTCCTCCTCAGGGTTATGATTATTCTTTTCTATTAATCCTGGATCACAATGGTAGAAATTACTAGATAGAGTATGGTTCCACTTGGGCTTTTGGCAATTTGTAGATTGGGATAGAACTTTGATGTCATCTCGCATTGCATTTAATGAGGATTGGACGAGGCTTACTTAATTTGCCCATGGGCCGAAAAAGTCAGTTGCATACAGGACAAACCGGACTTTGGAGATATAAAGCAAGGATGACACACGGTGAAAGGTAACTCATAAATTATTGCTCTCAAGTCACTAGATATTTATTCCTCCATTGTTAACCTTGTGATCGCTTTGATCCGACTCTCACCACGAGCTATCTCCCGACGGTCCTAACCGTCAAGCTTTTGGTGTTGACTGTGTTTACTGTGCAGGATCAAAACGTCTTACGTGATTGGGACGTGGAGAAAGATTCTGGCGTTAACAAACTGCAATCATATTAAGGTACATTCTCTTTCTATATTTTAAATTTATAACTCTATATATTATATTTGATTTGATGTTTTGTTAATGGCTGCATGATTTTTTATTTTTATTTTTAATTTGCAGACTTGTGCTTTGAAAGTGAACATCAACTGTTGTAAAGCATGTCCTATCAAAGTCAAGAAAAGGTTGCTGAAAATCAATGGTACTCCTTTTCTTCTATTTATTAATTTTATTTTTTTTGAATAAAATAATTTGTTCATATATCGTTATGATATAGTGATCAGTACTGCATAATAATTTCATTTGGTGACTCGTCATCTAGTATTTAATTATTTTCTTATTTTGACGTTTTTAGGCGTTATTTCAGTTGATGTGGATCCAGAAAAGAATTTGGTATCAATTATAGGCATAGTAGATCATATTCAACTAATCAAGAAGATGAAGAAAATGGGAAAAAAAGCAGAGCTTGTGGAAAGAGAGGATGCTGATAATAATAATAATAACAATAACAATAACAATAACAACAATGATTTTGGCCAGCAAGTCCAAAGTGACGCACCACAAAATCTTATTCAAGCAGAATACAATGAAAACATGGCATCTCCTGGTGAATATATTCACCCCCACCCCACCCCATCCCACCCCACCCCACCCCACCCCTTATCCGCATCCCCCACCTCCACCCCCACTCACCCTCCACCTACCCCCACCCCCACTCCACCCCACCCACCCCCACCCCACCCCACTCCACGTATCCACCCCCACCTCACCCACCTACCCACCCCACCCCACCCCACTCACCTACCCACCCACCCACCCACCCAACACTCCCAAAAAATAATATTAAGCGATTATGTATACCCCACCCCCCACTCCCACTCCACCCCACCCACTCCTACCCACCTACCCCCACGTCCACACCCCATACCCCCACTCCCCACTCCACTCCAACCACCCACGCACCTACCTACCTACCCATGCAACACTCCCTCTCAAAAAAATGATATTAAGCGATTATGTATACCCCACCCATGCACCCCTACCCCCACCCCCACCCCCTCCCCACCCCCAACCCTATCCAAAAAAAATAATGTGTACATCATCCACCCCACACCCACGCCCACCACTCTCTCCCAAAATAAATTAATATTAAGCGATTATGTATCATTCACCCACCTCTACATCACCCACCCACCCACTCAAAAAAAAATAATCGTGTTTGGTGCGAGTTCTTGAGAGAGAGGAGTGCAATTGAATAGAATATGGGTTGAAAAATGGTTAACCAGTTAATTAACTATATTTGTTTTAAAAATATGAGTTCAAACTTTAACCAACCTGAATAAATAAAAATAATTAACCGACCTATTTGGTTCCAATTAATATGGTTTGACTCAACAGTTAACTACTTATATTGCCAGGTGTAATGCCACCAGGAGGATATCTTGATTTTCACCTCATTCTTTTTGTGTTATAGGAGTATATTTTTCATTCCTCTAACTATCAGTGATTGTCATTGTGTGGTTTTAAATATATTGTCTTCTATCTGCTTTAGCAAATAGTACAGAAAATATGCAGTTTTTATAAACTATGCTACCTACTTGGGAATCAGTATTAAGCTCGCTTTTGAAGGGATTCTGCTTAACCATATAATTGCACAATGCAAAAAGAAGAGTCTTACAAAATGACTCAAAAAGGTTTTCTGTTAGACATTACATTATAACAAGAACATAACAAAATGAGGAAAATTGTTGTGGTTATTTAAATAATACATTAATTATTTATAATACCAGCAGATTTGAAGGAATTTTTTTTCCTGTACTCCTTACATATAGGAGGTGGCATTTGTTTCAATAGCCTAATCCTCCTGTTAACAAACTAAATTAAGAACAAATAAGTGAGAGACCCCAAAACATATTGATTAGGTAATTAAACATAACCATGCATGATCATCTCTCAATAAACAAACATCCTGATTAATTCGGTTTGCTCAAATTCCATGGCTTGCCTTCAACATTGCAGCTTATAGCCCATTCCACCGGTCTAATAATCAACAAGACTCTCAATTTATCTCATGATTAATTACCGCCCCTTTTGATTGACAAACTGTGAGAAAATATCATTGGTGTCATCCTCTGATCCCTCTTTTTCATCTTGTTCACTTCCGAGGCTTAGAGTGCTCCTGTGCATTGCCTTTAAACTGTTGTGAGCAATCTGTTCGCCAATGTCGTGGTCCACGCTTCCACTTCCTGCTGAACCATGTTTAGAGCCACTGGGATTCGACTCCATTTGCAGGGTGAATTCAAGATTCCACAAGACATCTCCCATAGAGGGCCGATCCGTCCCATGGTCAGCTAAGCACTTCTCAGCTGTCTCAGCAAACTTCTTCAAACCCTCGGGGCTTATCTTTCCTTTGAGATGGGGATCAATAATTTCATCCAAAGTTCCTTTCCTCTGGCAATGCATAGCATAATCCGCAAGACTAACTTGTTCCTTTGGAAGGCTAGGATTGAGAGCCGGCCTGGCGTACAAAACCTCAAAAAGAACAACCCCAAATGAGTACACATCGGATTTCTCAGTCAATTGTTGTCTCCTAAAATATTCAGGATCCAAGTAACCAAAACTACCCTTTACGACAGTGCTAACATGGCCTTGATTCATGTTAGGACCTGTTTTAGATAGCCCGAAATCGGATACCTTGGCAACCCATTTATCATCCACAAGAATATTGGTGGTCTTGACATCCCTGTGAATGATTGTGTACTTGGCCCCCGTGTGAAGGTAATGCAGCCCCCTTGCTGCACCGATACAAATTTCCAACCTTTGCTTCCAAGACAGAGTGATCTTGTTGTTCTTGTAAAGATGCTCCCTTAGAGTTCCTTTTCCCATGTAATCATAAACCAATGCCATCTCATTACCCTCTTCACAGTACCCAATCAAGGACACCAAATGCCTATGCCTCAGTTTCGAAAGCATCTCAATTTCGGTCTGAAATTCATTTACTCCTTGTTCCGAAGATGGATTTGATCTCTTAATAGCCACCTTCACATCGCCATCAATCACACCTTTGTAGACCTTACCAAAACCACCAACCCCAATAACATGGGACTCGTCAAAGTTTTTGGTGGCCTGCTTGATCTCCGCCAGAGAGAAATACCGACAATTGCACGCTGCGTCCGATGAAATAGTGGTGCTACCGTGGCTCTTGCCGGAGATGGTAGATTTGCTCGCTGAAGTATGGGACTGACCGCAAATTGGCAGCCAGCTTGACACCGAGTCGGTCCCCGGGACTCTCTTCTTCCTGTTATAAGCAACCAAAAATATGGCAGCGGCTACCCCAAAAGCAGCAGCACCACCAGCAGCTCCACCAATAATGGCGCTGGCGTAGCTTTTCTTTGGAGCAAATTCCTTTGTATTGTGATCAGCTTGGTGTTTAAGCATCAAATCCGACATTACCGGGTTGGGCCCTGCCAAGTTTGCCTTTGTATCACTAAGCTTAAATATCTCCATTCCATTCACCATTGCATCATAATATTCAGGTGTAGTGTTCACATTGGGATGAACTGCCACCCATATCTCATTATCTTTGCGCTTGTCATTCACATACACGGCAAAATCTTGTTTCATGGGACGATTCGCCCCTTCTGCCAATGCAATTATATCCAAATTATCTGTTGCAGTCTGATTGTTGAGATATATCTGAAACACCCTCTGATTCGTCTTTTGATCCAGATAATCACAAAAATGAAACCTCACAATATAGGTAAAATTGCCATCCACCTGAAACAACCATGTGAGATTATAATTCTTGTTGATATTGAAATCTGGACCCATAGTTCTCGCAGTTTTGTAAACATCAAGAGGGGCTACAAACTCCGGCAATCCTTCAAGGCGGATTGTATTTTCAGCATCATTAGTAACACCACTAGAGGCACCAAAAATATAAGCCGAATCGTCATACCAACTCCTCATTAAACCGGCTGAATCATTTGTAGGTGAAATAAATTGACCACCCACATTCAATCTGTATATTGTCTCCAGACTGGCCTTTGTAGCCTCCACAGTTGCTCCCATAGCACCGGCAAACCCCACCACTTGTGTATCGTCGGTGAACATTTCAGGTACTTCAATCACCTCAATACCATTCACAAACGCAAAACTCCCATTATACTTATCAGAAGGCTTGAATGTCACATTCAAGGCATCCGAATTGGTCGGTGTCAATATATATTCTTTTACAATGTAAGACAGTGACAGAGCCAGACCAGTTGTTTCAGCACTGAAATTGTTCAACAGGGTTATTCCACCGGCAACAACCGAGAAATAGGAGTTGGAGATATTGAAATTCGGGTACGGAGATGGGTAGAAATGGAGCCTAAGGAAAAGCCTGCTAGTCCCATTAACCGCAAATTTATATGAGGTCTCAGCATTGAAAATTCTGGCAGTCATGTATGGAATTTCGGAAGGGAGCGAAGGATCCTGTGTTTCGGCCTTGGATTCCACGGATTTATCTGAATTCACTAGGTATTTGGAATCCGGCTCCCATTTTCTGCCATCGGCATCAGAGCCACCTTTTGGATTACCGCAGCTCAAAAAAATCTGGTTGGTTCCAGGACCCGGTTTTGCATGGATGGGATTTAAAACAAGATAGAGATATACAAGGAAAAACAGGACGACGGAATTGGATTTCATGGTGAAAGATGCAAAGGGATTGGTCGACGTACAGGAAAACAAGAGCTCAAAAGGTAAGGGGTTTTCCTGTACGCCCAAGGAGATGTTGAGATATGAACTAAAACTTTTTACTCCAAGGCAATCTTAAGGGGTTGAGCTAAACCATCTCTCGGCAGCCATGGAGGAGGAGATGGGCCAACCCGGATTGCCGGGAAAATGAAACAAAAGGATGTATTATGTGTATTTGATATGTATTGCTATTATTTTCTTTCTGTGCGTCTGGGAATAAATGGATGGCAGTGAAAATAGGTGTAAGATTGGTTGGTATTGAAGATGGGGCAATTCTTCCCAAAACTTAATGTGGGATGATTGACTCGAGTATTCCGAGTCTTTAGCATTTCATTGCTGTCTAAGTCTATTTATGTCCAAATTGTTTTGTTCCTTTCTAAATCTTGGTTCATGTCCCGGTCAATCCATAAGCTTGAAACAATTTTAATGGAGGATGGTTGAGGATAGATTAACCACCTATCCTGACAATCTTAATAAAATTGCCTTGTTTTGGAATATGCTGAGGTTTACATAAACTAAAGTTAAACACAACTTTATGGGATGATATTGTTTTAAATGTATTATTCTACACAAATTTTAATATGTTCAAAAGGTTAAATGAAACTCATATATTCGAACACTAGTTAAATGAAATTATTGAATCAATTCTAATGCGTTTTGTTCATGGCTTTTCGTAATTATGCAACGCTAAAATATGGCCATCTAACGATATTGAAGTTCACATTTTTTGAGGACTCGCCATCGGTTGTTTTCAATTTGAAATGTTTCAAGGGGAAAAAAACAATTTTGAAGAGGATAAATATTATACTCCCTCCATTCCATGAAAATGAAACCCATTTGAATTTAATTTTAATTAATTTTGAACAAAAGTAAAATCTAAATTGTATTTTATATTTATTTAAAAATTTAAAATAACAAATTTATACTTTTCAATAGTTTTTAAGTAATTTGTTGAAAGGATATGAATTGATTTGTCAACAACTTAAATATATATATATATATATATATATATATATATATATATATATATATATATATATATATATATACACACACACACACACACACGAATGTATACTTAGTTTGAATAATTGGGTTCTATTTAAAGCCCTGCTTCCTCTCTTCTCCCAATCTTCAAACATATTGTCAAATCCATACAAACAACAAACTCCAATCATTTCAACCCTCCATTCTCCGGATCCGATTAGCATGAAGTTTATTTTTTTGGTAAGTTGGTCAATTGATCAATAGAATACTAACACACATAGAGCCTCAATGCGCGTCAAGATCTTTCTATTGACCAATTAACCAACTTAACCAAAAATAAAATTCATGCTAACCACTTCCCCATTCCCCTTTTAATTTTTAGTCATTTCAGTTGCATATATTACCACAAAATAAAAACACAACAAATCGCAAATAATAGCAATTAATACGGTGACCAAAAAGCAAGAAGTATTAAACTGATCAATCAAGTAGCAAGAAAATAAAAAGGAAAAAAAGGGAGGGGGAATAGTTTTTGTTTTTAACTCGTACATAATCTTGGAAAATAAAATCAGACAGAACCAATGGCAATGAAGTGGTAAGTAGGCCAAATATCTTGCCCTAAACTAAAATTAGTCAATTTCATATACATTTTCAACCAAAAATAAATGTCTAAATGCAGGGTATTCAAAGGGAAGCAAATAAAATTTAAAATTAGCTATGCAAGTACTGAGAAGAAGAATTAGAGTGGGCTAGTGAGTACCCAATTCATAAAAAATTATTATGGCCATCGCATTAATATCAGTTAGCATTGTCCTACAAAGCTTACAAAATACTAAAATTGATAGCTAACTTCTTATACCTATTCACACCTTTAACAAAAGCCATATGAAGTGAACTGAAATAACACTAAAGAAAAAATTATTGATGAAAATAAACATATGATACATGATTTAACAATCAAGTGAAAAAACAAATTGAAACTTTGTTTTTAATACAAAGTACCGAAAAAAGATACTTGGGTCTACAAATTTACAGCTAAAAATTATCTCAAGCATCATTGCCTTCTAGTTGCCATCAATTGTTTATTCTTCTTCATCATCTTCATTAAATTCTTCTTCTTCTTCACTTTCTGTTTCTCCTTCCACATTCTTCTCATCTACTACAATAAAACCTCTAAGGGTTTCATCATCTTCCTCTTCCTCTTCTACTTTTATTGTTCTTCTGTCGATAATTCCTACCAATTTTTCATAATGGTTCTGTCATTGTCCTTTAATCTGGTCAAATATGTTGGTCTTTGAACCCTTCTGACTTTTGTAATTAGTTCCTAATCCTCTTCAGTCTCACCTGTTCACTACTCATCATTCTTGCCCCCTACACCTTTCTTCCTTTTAGTCCTTCCACCTATTTTCCCTTTTTTCCTACTTCACTGTCTTCTCCAGGTTGATCAATAAACCAATCCCAATTCCTGATATGCGAAACATTTTCTTAGGATAGTAGTCAAACTCATGGCCCATTACAACAAAACCAAAATCTACAATTCCAAAAACAAAGATTAATTTTAAATAACATAGATACTGAACTAATTCCTTAAATGTGAATCACAACAAATAATAACCAACTTAGACCATTTGAAACAACTAATAGTTTGCAGTGACATGTATAAAAATATAAATTACATACGAAACGTGTGTTCTGACTTCTGAGCTATGAACTATTTCCAGACATAATTAAATACCCAAAATAATACTATAAAGAATAAAAATAGAATGATTTCATAAAATGGCAGTTAAAGACAAACCTGTAACAGGGTCAAAAGTTGAAACGTCTATAGACTCGATCTCTAATTCTTCTATCCCTCTCAAATCAAAGTTACTGTGCAAGCTCTCATCCAATTCAATTTCAAGCATAGATTCAGTATCCATTTTGTTCTTACTTTCACCTCCAAGTTCCAATCTTTTCAAAGTGGACCAAATACGTTTCTTGGCAGAAATGCTGAACATAATCTTGAAAAATAAAATTTGGCAGAAGTAATGGCAATGAAGTGGTAAGTAGGCTCAATATCTTGCCTACCAAAACTGGTCAATTTCATATACATTTTCAACCAAAAAATTAATCATTCAAACCAATGAAATCATCATTATACAAATAGTTTATGTTCTACTGAATCAGGAAAGAATTGGAAATTGCTAATATGAAAAGCTTCTTTACTGGCATAAAAGCCTCCTCAAAAATGATGCAATCTTCCTTGAACATATTTGTCTAATTGAAGACTAAAATGACTGTATATGATAATATAATATGACCTCTCTATGTCATTCCATCAAACAGGTAACGTGCAAGTTTAGTTCAGTAAAAAAATTTGAATCCAACCTTAAAATCCAGCCCATTCCCCCCAAGAAAAATTTTTACACAAAACTAACAATATTCCAAGAACATGAATTGAACTTACAATCATATTGAATTCACAAAATATAATAAAAAAAATAAAGAAAAAACAAACGCAGAAAACATCAATATGCTAGTATTTTAGGTTTTTGATAATGTGATAATTTTTCAAACACATACAAATTGTCAGAATCAAGAAAAAGGGAAAGAAGGGTGCATATAACTATAGAATTAAGAAAATTTCAATTCTCACTTTTACATAATTTGAGCACAATCCAAACTTACCTCATTCGAGGTCCTCGGCCAATACCCCAATTTTGGCGATTGTGAGTTTAGTGAGTACCTGAATGCCGCGGTGGCAAAGACATTAAAATAGTTAGAGTGAAGTTGAAAACGACAGTGTAGAGAGGATGCTTACCCTCTTGGAGCCTGTTTGTTACTCTGTACTCCCTCTTCTTCGACGGTATCATTGATGAATTACGTTGGACGATTTTGTTTCTTAGCTCAGGTTAGTCTGTATAGAGGATTTTTTGGATAGATGCCCCTGTTTTTGAAGAGGTGGTCTGGGCTGGTTTATTTGGGTTCCTGGTGTATATACTTCTTGTATGCCACTGATACATTCTCTAATTTTGTTCAAAATTAGAAAGGATTTTAACTGAATGTATTTTGATACTTTCGATTAGGTAGGAGGGATAGGCAGGGCAAGAAATGTTTGGGAAAAATACCTAATGGGGGCAGACAGGTTTTCTAGGGCCGAAAACATACAGAAGGGAAACTCTGCAGCTTAACTCCTAAGAGTCGTGCTTAGAGCGAAAGCTTATCCACTTTGTAGTCCATTAAGTCAATTACGTCACAAATGTGATGTTATACTTTGATGCCACTAGGGTAAACATATTTGATCTGAAGCATATGGTATTTCCCTAAATCGTATAAAACTCAAAATAAGCAAAACTAAGTTACATTGGAAACTTCAACTTGCCTGTCCTAAACTCAATACCTTTGACAGTGGGCTTTCACTTGAGATTTTTTCTAATTTGGATTATTCAGGTTATTCTATTACTGAAATGCTAAGATTTGTTTTACCTTAAAAACTTGAACAAAATGATATGTATTCTAAAAATCTGTTATTTATAAAATAAGTCAAAACAAACAAGTGACTAATGGGAGTCTGTAATAATTCAAAAAATTAGTCTTTTCTTAAGAAACAGCAGCTATAACTATATTAGTAGCGGGAATCACGTATGTGGTAAGCATAATTAAAAGTAACTAATTATTTACCTTTGGTCATTTCGAATAAATCTTCTTCTCGATTTCAATTAAGGATCGGAAATCTGGAAAAACAGAGCATGAAATGAAACCTAAAACTCAATCAAATGAAAACAGATACATACATACATATGTATATACACATTAAAATTTAAGAATTTCGCGATAGTTTCTTCGAATCGGAAAGCTTGAATTCATCGATCTGGATTGAAGATGATCTGAATAAACGAAGAGTATGAAAAGACAGATTACGAGTTTGTGCGTGAATCTAACACCATCCAAAACAGGGTCTTACCGAATTGAATTATAAAGCGACTGATTATAAGGTATGGTATAAGATATGAATTGGTCGAGTTTAGGATTATTAGATTCACGCACAAACCCGAAATATGGCTCTTCTTTGAGGTCTAATCGAGTCCCCGTGGATTATGTATCTCTATAATAGAAGATGTAGAGAGATAGAAATGGTGAACTTTGGCGTTGGGCTCTGTCGGCTGTACTTCGCCAGTACCAAAAGCCCTAGATCTACTACCATGAAATTTTGCCTTTATTTCCAAAGTCTCCAACTACAGTAACTGAAGCTCACGTCATTTACAGATAGTTACAGCCGGGCTCAAGTTTTTAAAATACTAATACTATTATTACATTAAAAAAAAATAAAAAAATTACATAATATTCACGTACACTTATATATTTATGTCAAGTAAAAAATTAAAAAATAAATGAATAGAGATATTATTTATTTTTTAATTTTTTCTTAAAAAATATTATGGTGACAAAATGCATAAGCTGCAAGGTTGTTTTTTTTAAAATTAAAATATTAATCAAAATCACGTTGTTTTTGCTATAAAAAAAATTACAACTCTTAAGGACAAGTTGGGGAATGAAATATTTTAAATGACTTATAAATTAAAATATAAGTTAATTTATAAATAAAAGTATTCGACATCAATTTAACTTATAAGTCAGAAATTAGATTAAAACAAGTTATGTAGGTGTTCAAATCATAATAATTTATAAGTTAAATAAGTAACAATATTGCTAAAAAGATATTAATAAAAATATAGACAAAATAAACATTACATTTGGTCAAGTTAACTTATTTTAAAATAACTTATAAGTTATTTTTAAATGAATTACAAATAATTATTCTTCTTTTTTTTTTTACTTAAAACTTAAT
Source organism: Panax ginseng (assembly GCA_020205605.1). Lineage (NCBI taxonomy): Eukaryota > Viridiplantae > Streptophyta > Magnoliopsida > Apiales > Araliaceae > Panax > Panax ginseng. The sequence goes on along the minus strand of CM035131.1, from coordinate 4,095,948 downwards.
TTATAAGTTAAAAAATAAGTAATTTTCAAACACCTTAATAATAAAAAAAAAACTTATAATTTGGTTTCCTCTTTCTCGTTGATTCAAACCTTTAAACCCTATAAGACTAGACTATGCTTTCATATAATTTTAAATTGATCTCAATATTCTGTTGGTTGAAATATTGGTCTTATAATATAAATACTTGATAGCTAATTTTTTTTTTAATGATTAAGTCTACTTAACCATTAAGATTTCTTAATTGTTAATTTTATTAGTCCAGTAATTTGTTTTGTGAAAGAGTTAGGTGGGTGTACGTACGTGAATTGATAATTGGATTGGTGGAAATTAATATGCGGGAGGACTTTCCTCAAGTCATTACAATTACTAATTCAGTAAGATCTTTAAATTGTAATTATTTACTCTAACATGAACATATATGGTGAATGATAATTTAGAAGGCATATATTAATTCGGGCTGGTCTTAGTGGACGGACGAGTATTTATTTAACAAACTAATTACAACCAAAATATATATGATATGATAACATTAATAATGTCTCTTATTTTAAATATATTTTTTATTATATAAAATTTTAAAGTGACATTAATTTCTTTTATTTATACAGTTTTGAAACTTAAATTAAGAGAGGGCTTTGAATATTGCAAGCTATATGGAAGGAAGAAGGCTTTGAATTTCAAAAACACGCTTTCTCATAATTTGTTTTGTATGCTAAATCTAAGAAATTAAAAGATGGGCTGACTGACTGACCTCGTGTAGACCTTGAATCAAACGGGCCGGGAGGGATTTTGTATTTCTTTAGTCCAAAGAAAATGTATGGGATTAAGCTAATATTTTAAAGCCCAATATAATGGTTGGTGGTCATACTACCATAAGCCTAACCTGGCCTCATCATGTCCCTCAGAAATCTATAACTCGGTGATTATTCTTCTTCTATCCCAAATTTAAGTCTATTTTATCACGATGATTATTTAACATGAATTTAATAAGATTATATCAACAAAAATGCAGATATTATATTTTCCTTGTTTTTAACATCAATATACTCGATTTAATTAATAGCCAGCCTCTATAGATATTGAATAAAATACTTCTTTTAAATAATGTTAGGTAAATTCAAAATTAACCAGAACACGGAGAAGAGAAAAGTTAATTTTTTCTCTTATACTGATAATGATAGAAGAACCCTCAAATAATTCATGGGTTCCATATTATTATTTGATAATTATTAATTTTTAAAAGTTAATTTAAGAGATAATTTTCATAATGATGACTATTATAAATTATGGAATAAATAGTAATTAATCATGGTAAAATTTATATTTTCATAATTGTTAATAAAACACCTCAATATTAATTTTTAAATTGATTTTCAAAAGTCCATAGTGATCATATATATAATTTGGAAAGGAGTACGTAGTTTATAAGTTATTAATTTACAAATTCCACGTGACCACGTCAGCAACAACATGTACATTTGGATATAGAATATATATGTGTGTATGCATATACTTGTTCGACCATGCATCCTTTAATTTTAATTCCACCTGTAGCTAGCTGGCTCCATTTGTTCCTTAAACATATTCACAATATATAAAACTTAATTAAAGACATATATAATATAGGCGCCAAGGGATTGGATTGCCTTATAATAATTTGACGACTATTAATGCCGAAGCAACTTCTACTTTACAATTTCCACATGGAGAACATGGATTGCCTGCCTCTGCTGCCTATGAATGCCAAGGGAAGGAAAAAACAAAACAAGAATTATGTTTGGGTTCTATCACTTGCTATATACTTATTATAATTATATTACGGCCGGCCACTATATAAGCTAGGGTTTTATTCCTTGCGCGCGGCGGCTCTCAATGTTGCTCACATGGTGGTGTTACTCCAATATTTTCACTACGTACCTAATATATATATATATATATATATATATATATATATATATATATATATATATATATATATGTGCATGTCTCATTGAAAACCTTTATTATACATTCCAACAACAAAAAAAATATATATATAGCTAGTTAAATGAAATTCTCATTTTGAGATTAACAAAAAAAACTATATATTAACTTTGACACAATTACCAATATATATTAAATAATGAAACGGTTCTCAAACAATAACTTCTCCGATAATATTATATAACCTTAATTCCTCAATTTTTATGTTATTATTGTTGTATAACATCTATAAGATAACCGGTTGACATGGATATATATATAACAAATTAATTAAATTGTTACAAGATTGAATTCATAGATATGATTGCCAAGTTGGTCAGGAATAAAAAGGACCCTACTTAATTATCTAGATCGTGACTAGGAGCCTAGCTTAGCAAGAGACTAATCCATGTGCTGTAGCCGTCGTCACTAGATGCATAATGGGTTGCTTGGTGCCATCCTTTAATATAAACACGTAATTAAGTGGCATGAAAATGAAATCACACTAACCACATTAATTAGCATGGAAATGGAACCTACTAATTTGAATGATTTATTTTCCGACTTATATAATTATTTTATCCTACCTGTTCTGCTAATCATATGCCACACAAAAGCACATAAGCAAGCTGTATTTGGGACCCGATTACGTACGGGACGGTGCCTCTAGTTACACTAATTGTACGTGTCACGATTACATGTTTATTCGGCATTAGTCCCTTTTAGTTTAATATCAATAAGTACTAGCTGGATTGATGATGGATATCTTTTATAAATGCATGTGCCATGCATAATCAAATTAAGCTAGCCAGTCATCCTTTGTGGGACCCAAAAAAAAACCCACTTTGATCGGGCACTAGCTAGGATTTGTTTTGGGGCAGTAGTGTTTGTAGTATTTGGACCTTCAAATGACCACTAGTGCATTGAGTTTGAGTTATAAACATTGAATTAATTTGCGAGCTAAATAATTTGTATTTGAGATAAATTGATTTTTAGAAGATAAAAATTTTAAAGTGCGTTTGATCTTCCATACATTCCGGACATAGTGTAACCAAAGGTTAACCTGCTATATAAGTTAGTATATGACCAAATATTAACAATATTGTTGGGGGGAAATGCATGTGTTCTCGACGAGCGTGCCTTGAAATTTGTGTGAAACTACTGAAAGGGAAATGTTGCAGCACTTAAATTGGGACGACGGAGGTAGGAGGGAGTCCTAGCTTTAAGTTTGCTTGTTCAAGAGTAAAGGACTTATTGAAAAGGGGTTCAGAATCTACAATGGCTATAGACTTAATCAAGAAGTTTGCATGTTGGGTTGAAAGACTGTCCCTGTGAAGATATCATGCGCGCAGCAGTGTACTTTGAACCAAGCATGTAAATTAAGAACCTGACTTGAACAATAATATATAAAAAGGCCTTATCTTTAATATCATGAATATCATTTGAATGAACTAAAATCTGGTACATGAATGTCAGAAAATTATGTTCATTATCCCAACATAAAAATCTTAAGCCTACCCATTTGTTGAGACAAACATGGACAAATTAATATCCATACTAGGTACGTGCTCCTATTTCTATTTCTTAAATAGGCTGGCTTCCTGCAAGGGAACATGGAGATAATCACCCAAAACGCTAGAATTAGGGAAATTAATTAGGGTTTTCAAATTCACATGATCTGAAATCCATCCATTGAATTTGGAAAGTGGGAAGGAACAATCCAGGGTGTTTTGATGAGATACGAGTTGATGGAAGAGGGTGGGTGTTTTAGCTATAGTTAGGAAGGAGGTTGAGTGTTATGAAGAGGAATCATGTGGGTGCATGTGCATAAGAGTTGGAGAACATGCATACCCAAACCAACAAGCAAACTATAGGTATACTTGGCAGTCCCACATTCATTGACACCCCATTCCTCTGGAAGGAGAAGGGTATATATATTGTATAGAAAAATGAAAATTTTTAGTAGGCCCCACAATTTTAGTACAGATAATTGTGTATTAATTAATTATATATACGTATAACAATATTATCCTCAAATTATCACCAACCCATCTTCAAATTTTTGGTATAAAAGCCACCATAGGGTGACATACTTGAGAAATTAAACCATTGAGTTTTGTTCTTGACAAACAAAGTGGGACACAATAAGAGAAATTAATTACAAGTGTTTGTTTGGAGAATTAAATTCTTGAATTAATCATCAAACATGGGTGGCTCTCCACAACCTTTTGCTGTTTCTCTTGATCATTTTCTTGGAAACAAGGGATCAATAATTAGAAGGAGACAAAGGGTGGCTGCAGGGATTAAAGGAAGGCACATCAGGATCAGCAAAAGGACTAGAAGGATTCTCATGAAGAGAAGAAGTACTAGAAGGGCTGCTACTGGGTTAGAAGGTTCTAGAAGGCCAAGAAATGAGGTAGAAAGAAAAGTGAGAACCCTGAAGAAACTTGTCCCAAACAGCAATGCCACCATGGGGTTGAATGGGCTATTTAGAGAGACTGCTGGTTACATATTGGCTTTGGAAATGAGGGTAAAGGTTATGAAGGTTATGGTTAAGGTATTGTCAACTGCTTCTGATGATGATGATGATGATGATGAGTGACTCATCTTTTCATTTGTAAAGGCTAATGATCATTCATATTTATATTATCATTCTTTTCATTTAATTTTCATAAATCTTCTTAATTTCAAAATAGCAGCTGGTTTTGGAAGCTCTACTATATGTGTTGGATCATGTATTGTACTCTAGAGTCTATATCTATATATATATATATATATATAGATATAGTTAATTTTTTTATGTGTGTGTGTGTGGTGTGTGAAGATTGATTTAATTAACTTTCAGCTAGAGGAAGAAAGCTAGGAGTTTGGTAGATTCAGTTCCTGTTATAACTCATAGTTGTAAAGTGTTTCGCCTGGCTATATATATATATATATATATAGTGCCACTGCATGCATCCTATTTCAATAAAATTTTCTTACTCATTTTCATCGTTACAAATTTCACAACTATTATTCTCTTGAAATATGTTTTTGTTTATCATAAATATAAAGGGTCCTTAACACTAATATACAACAATTAGAAAATAATTACAAAAATAAAACACACACAACATAATTACAAAAATAAAACAACACAATAATAAAGTTCTTAACATCACGCATGCGCGTCGGTTCTGCATTATCTATCTAACACTAATCGCTCCTAAATTCAAACAACGAGAACCTGACATACGACTTTGATATCGGAGAAAGCCAAATCTTACATCGGCGTTTGCCTTTCGACTCACCTCTGAGATCGCGACAAACATCTAAGATCGGAGAAGGCGAAATAGCATACAAAATCATCATCAACTTCAGTTCGATAACCAAAAACAATCACAACAACCCGATAAAATTACGAACAACGAGGTATGTGAGTTAAAGTTCATATGCATATAGTTACCTATGGTTTACTACGGTATTCATATATTGATTACCTTTCTTAAGTTTTTCACACTTAAAATGGTTCTTCTACAAATTCTATAAGCGTTTGGTTGATTCATTAATATCTTTTAGATTATGGTTACTAAATACATATAAATTGTTTCTTTGTATATTGTGTATTTGTTTGCTAAATAATGTTTATTTGATTAATTTATAATTATAAAAGCAGAGTTCTCTTGATTTTTTTATATTAATGGTTACTCATCAAAAACATTGATTCTTGTCTCTTTTATTTGTTAGTTCTTTTCTCTCTTTGTTGTCTTGATTCTTTATATAACATTATATTGTTCAATCTTGTCTTGTTTCTTATCTAATGCTATTTTGGTTCTTGTATGACAATATGTTTATTCTTTATCTAATGTTGTCTTGGTTACTTTGTAACATTATATTGTCTAATGTTGTCTTGGTTCTTTGTAAGACAATATGTTGATTCTTGTCTAATCTTTGTCTTGGTTACTTTGTAACATTATACTATCTAATGATTTATTAGTTCTTGTCTAATGCTTCTAGGTTCTTATATAAAAATATATTGATTCTTGATTCATGATGATTCGATTCTTGAGAAACTTTATATTGGTTACTACATATTCCTATATTGTGGTTCTTACATATTGTGATTCTTGACACAGTTCTTGTGTAAGATTATAAATTTATATTCTTTTATATTTAAGGTTACTAATTGAATACATTGTATTGGTTCTTGTCTAATATTGAGGTGTATCGGTTTTAAAATTATATGTATATATTTACCTATGGTTCTTACAAATTTCTATGGTTACATATAGTTCTTGAACAATTATATGTATATAGTTACCTATGTATGAACAATTATATGTATATGTTTCTTGACTAATCTTTGAGTTGATTCTTTGTTTAACATTATATTGGTTCTTGAATAATCTTGATTTGGATCTTATGTAAAAATATAATGGATACTCATTAGTCTTTGAATGTTCTTTGCATTAATCTAATTATACTTATATTTTTATATTAATGGTTACTTATTAACTACATTGGTTACATTCTTACAACAATTAGCATTTAAGCGCCCCTGACCCATTATCTTTGATTGTTATTGACTATAACAATTAAATTGAAAATGTTTTTATCCTATGGTTACTAAATAAACATGTGTTGATTCTTTATCTACATTGGATTTTGATACTTTATAATATTGTTATGATTCTTTGTGCAATATTTGATTATTTTATATTGGTTTGTTTTATTATGATGGAAATTAATTAGCTACATTGGTTACCTTCATACAATTTGTTATAATTTAATTGCTAACAAATAACATTAAAGCTGATTGTTTCCATTGTAAAATGAATGTACAAATATGTTTCATTTTTAATTCTTAACATTATATAGTTTGATTCTTTGGTTAACATTGATTTGGTTACTTTACAAAACTTATTCTATTTTTAGAACAATGGAGATGATTCTGTTGTGCTTTATTTTCAACGGTACATGGGTGATAGTAACGATTACACCAACTTTGAAGTTCTGCGGCATCTTAGTTCCATCAACTTGTTAGATTCGAGAAATGCAAAACATGATATGCATTGCATTACGGATAGACACAAACAAAACAACATTGTCGATCAAATTTCACATTAGAATCGACATTCCACCGATCTGTATATCAGATGAAGCAACCTTGAGATTCTTTATTGAAGTCAGTAGAAAATCTGAAGAACAAGGAAAATTCCCATTGATTATAGATATTGAAAAAAGAAGCGGCCGCCCAACAATCTTGCATAACTTGACAAATATAGAAGAATCTATTGTTCACGATGTAACGCCAATCAGATCAACACAAGGGAATTCAGCACTAGTTCCACTAGCAACACAAGATTGCCAAATTGGAACGCAATATGTTGATCAGCTTGCAATGGAAATTATTGAACAACAACAAGACAGACAACATGAGAAATCATACACAGAAGAACGATATGATGATGTAATAACAGATCCGAATGAACGTGAAGTAAAATTACATCAAACCTACAAAGACAAAAAAATCCTATATCACAATCAATGAAATTTGCATTCAATCGAAAAAAGCGAATGACACAAAGTTCAACGAGCAGGTCATAGAGACTTTGTCTTGGTGTGTCGTAGATGATGAAAATTACAAATGGAAGATGAGAGCATCAAGTATTGAAAAACCCGATTCTGTTCAAGGTGAGGAATTCAATGACATTCATACGTGTTCGATCGATGTATTCTTTGGGAGACCACGAACGGGCAAAAATAGTGAGTTGGTCGGTGAATGCATAATGCATAAATTAACAAATTTGAAGAAAATATACACACCAAGCCGATATTATCGAGGACATGATGACGAAATATAATAATGTGTCTATCTCTTTACCAAAAAAGCATGGAGATCGAAGGAGAAAGCGTTGGAAAAGGTAAGAGAAAATCCACACGACTACTCATTGATCCATCGTGGTTATACATCTTTTGCAAAAAAAAATCCGGTAACACTTTAAAACATATTATTAGTTTTCATAATTAGTTGGTTACTTACTCAATTCAAGTGATTTGGTTGCTATAATATGCATTGGTTACCTTCCTCATATTTATAATTTTTAAATGAGTTCTCTTGATTTTTTTATATTAATGGTTACACATCAAATTCATTGGTTCTTATCTCTACTGAATTGTTGGTTCTTTGTCTAATGTTGTCTTGGTTCTTTATTGGTTATATTGTTTAATGCTCTATTAGTTCTTTGCTAATGCTCTTTTTGTTCTTGTATAACAATATGTTGTTTCTTGTATAATGTTGTCTTGAATCTTTGAATAACATTATACTATATAATCTTGTCTTGGTTCTTTGTATGTCATATATTTATTCTTGTCTAATCTTGTATTGGTTACTTTATAACATTATCTTTGTCTAATGCTTTATTAGTTCTTGCTAGTCTTTGTCTTGAGTTCTTTGTGTAACAATATATTGATTCTTGATTGTGTAAAAATATATTGTTCTTCTTGATTATTTCTCTTGTAAATAATATATATTAGTTCTTGTCTTGATTTTGGTTCTTGCTAATGTTTGGTTACTTGGTTTCTTTGACTAATGTTGACTTGGATCTTGTTTAACATTAAATACATTGGTTCTTGTCTCTTTATTTGTTGTTGTTCTTGTCTCTTGTTTGCCTTGTTTACTTTATAACATTATATTGTCCAATGTTGTATTGATTCTTGTCTAATGTTGTCTTAATTCTTTGTATGATGATATATTGGTTCTTGTCTAATCTTTGTCTTGGTTACTTTGTAACATTATACTACTTGTAATTCTATTGATAATGTTGATGTTTCATAACGAGGTTCGTCCACGACTCTTGAGTTGGAAACAAATGCTCGTTTCAAATATTTATTCTTTGCCATTGGAGCATCCATTCAAGCATGGCATCATTGCTTTCCAATTATTATGTCGATGGCACATTCATACAATCAACTTACGGGGGACACTCGATGATATAAGCACAACGAAGATCTGGCCCAAAACATTGTTCCGATTGCTTTTGCGATTGTTGGCAAAAAAATGAATTATCTTGGAGATGGTTTTTCATGAATTTGAGAACTAACTTGTGGAGTTAGGGAAGGGCAATGCATTGTTTGAGATAGACATGAAGCCATAATCTGAGGATTTGAATTATGTGTTTAGGATGTCATGCATGGTTCTGCACATATCATATCTTGAAAAATATAAAAATAGATTCAAAAAGAGAGAGAAGAACTTAAGCGAGGCATCTGACGGGGCATGTAGAGCATACTGATATTGAACAATTCAACAAACACATGGTGAACTTGATGCCATTGATCCTCGAATAAGGACATATTTGGAGGAAGAGGTCAATTTGGAAAAGTGCACAAGACTCCATGGGGTATGGCGAGATACTCAACAATGACTTCAAACACCGCAGAATCTATTAACAACGCATCAAAGATGATTAGGGATCTTCCGGTTGCATCAATGATTGAATGCCTCGTTATGCGGTTCAAAGATGGTATTTCACAAACAAACAAGCGACCTATCAACATTCACAACACTTTCCCTGAGCAATTTGAAGAAAGGTTGCAATCTAATATCATTACATCAAAAAAAACTTAAGGTAACTAATACAAACTATAATTTATTGCATCAATTTTTTATATTGTATTTCTTCTTGACTAATCTTATCTTGATTCTTTGCATAATATTATATATTAATGTTGACTTGTTTCTTGACTAATCTTGACTTGGTTCTTTGTGTTACACTATAATGGTTCTTGACTAATCTTGACTTGTTTCTTGAATGGGTAACTTGGTTACTATGTAATATTATATTAGGTTATTAATTAATACTTAATTTACTTAATGCATACCATTACAATGAGTTCTTGACTCTTCTTTGAGTTAGTTAATGTGTATCATTATCTTTGGTTACTAACTTGTTCTTGTTTGGTTACTCTGAATAATTATAATATTCTTTCTTTGGTTGGTTACTATGTATCATTATCTTTGATTTTCTTACTAATCTTGCCTTAGTTCTTGCATAATATTATATATTAATGTTGAATTGTATCTTGTTAATCTTGACTTGATTCTTGTGTTACCTTATAATGGTTCTTGTCTAATAATGACTTGTTTCTTGACTAATGGTTACTTGGTTCTTATGAAATATTATATTGGTTATTAATTAATACTTAATTGCTTAATGCATATATCATTACAATGATTCTTGACTACTCTTTGTTAATTCTTGTGTATCATTATCTTTGATTCTTAACTTGTTCTTGTTTGGTTACTCTGAATAATTATAATATTCTTCTTTGAGTTGAGTCTTTTGTTTATCATTGTCTTGATTCTTAAGCGATGCTTGTTTGGTTACTCTGTATACTTATAATATTCTTCTTTTTGAGTTGGTTATTCTTTGAATTGCTTGTTTTGTAATTATAACATTGAGTTGTTTTACTTACTATAATTATTCTTTTTTAAAACAATGAAAATGATTCTAGTTTTACTTTATTCTAACAACACTTTATTTGTGATGTAGGTTGAGACATCAAACTTAGTGATTTTCACTTTGTTTATGATGTCGTGAACAATATATTGTGGACATCGACCAAAAGACATGCACGTGTGGAAAATTTGATTACCATGAGATGCCTTGTCCTTGCTTATTTTTCTTTTATTATGAAACAAGCGAAATTTGAGTGTTATTATGATTTTTGCTCAAAAAAATACTATAAAAACAACTTTGGTAAACACGTATTAAACTTTTCATCATGCCATTAGATGACAAAGAAAAGCGGGATGTACGGAAAAGTAAGAAACATGGTTATAAAACCACCGAACACAAAGAAGACCAATTTGGAAGACCAAAAGTAGGGAGAATACAAACACGGATCTGAAATCAAAATTCAAAACAAATCGTGCGTGCGAAAAAAGGACACTGACGGAAAACACTGCAATAATCCACCGGTTTTAAGACCAAAAAAAACCACGATATAGTACATTTACATTAAGAGTGTAAATACATGTATATATAATTGTTTCTTATCATTAACCATAAACCACATGGGTTGGTAACAACATTTTGATTTTGTCGATAACCAAAATTTTTATTGATTAATATTTTGATTTACGAATTCATTATGAGTTGCCAATATAATTAGGAACCCACAAAAGTACACTGTGCACTTGATAATTGTTCAAAATATAAGTTGTAAATTATTTGATTCTTAACATAAAAGTCAAATGGTTACCTTATATGAAAATTTGGATACCAATTGCACATCTCAAAAATATATTTAATTCATTGAGTTTATAAATGACCATCATATATAATAATGGAATCTCTTAATTAAAATTCTTATTCCATAATGATGATAGACTAAAAAAACACATACATTTAACACTTAATAACATTAAGTGATACAAATTTATAAGCTTTGTTTTATTCTGAAACTAAAACAAATATTGTTAACATATATGTATGTTTGGACACCAACATAACATTTCAACTTAAATAAGCGATATATCTTGATTTTATCAAATTTTATTACAATTTGTTTACTTATAAAAACATAATATGGTGACCATAACAATATAAACTATTTGATTACTTATTTGTTATAACAATAAACAAAATATAACAAATAGGTAACCAAATATTTAGATACTTGATCACCAAAACAAATTTTATGTTAACTAATGTATACTTTCACATATACATTTAACAATAGTTATATGTCACGATACAAAATTGTAAATCTCATTTCTTATCAAAACATTAGTTGGTTACCCTTTTATACATATTTGGTTACCAATTGTACATTTCAAAATAATGTAGCAAACCTGACCTAAAACGAATCAAATACCAACCAACACACAAAATTACTTCCAATCTTTACTATTATAATAAAATATGAAATCCCATCTATATAAGATCCAATAATCATCCTTAATAAACCATACAAAATTGTTGTGTATATTCAAAAAAAACAAAAAACAAAATACAAAACACAATTCATACTGACAAAACAACAAGATCTGAACTAATCAAAATCTGGAACAAATCTTCCTGGAAATTCTCTGTCAGTCTCATATCCCTCCAATTGTTTGTTCCTTGCATGCATATATAGGTTTGTGCATAACTTCTTCCGATACTGCGTAATGGGGAATGGAATAGGAATTTCAACAAACTTCTGATGAATGACATGCTCAATGAAACAAATTGTGAACATCCATGATCAACATACAAATGCACAAAAGATAACAAAAATCAATACTAGAATCAACTTATATATAATACATATCAATTTATCTGATAACAAAAAGCAGATTATATATAAAATTAACCAAAACATAAATTAAAGGTAACAAAAACAAAAACATGTATACCAACAAACATATTGAAAAAGTAACCAAACAATTATATCGTATTAACGAAACAATGTTTTAATGGTAAGCGACACATGATCAACATATTGACCAAACCCAATTCGAACAACCAATGTATAATACGCCAAATATATATGGTAACTAAAACAACATACAAAAGTAACAAAAATACCAAATTGAGGAACAAATATTATTTTCCAAATCATAAGCAAGCGATAAGAAAAAAAGCATACTAATTAAGTATCCAAGCGATTCACATGATAGTAACCAAATCGGTTATATGATAGTAACCAAAATAGTTATATGATGTTAACGAAATCATAAACAACATATAAACTAAAACCGGTTTATTAAACCATGAATAATAGGCAAATACATGGTAACCCAACCTATTTTGGATACTTATTTGTTATAACAGTCAAAAAAAAATATAACAAATAAGTAACCAAATAGGTATATAACAATAACCATATACATATTTTAATAGTAACCAAAGCATAACCAGCATGTATATCCAGCAACTTATAATGAAAGTCATATTGTAACAAAATAGTTACAACAAAAATATTTTTCGAATCATAACCAAACAATAACAAAAAACATACTAAATCAGTAACCAAATAGTTACAACATAGTAACCAAAACAGTTATATGATAGTAACCAAAATAGTTATATGTAATAATTCAAAAATTGTAAACATTGTAACCCTTACCCCTCGACTTGTTAGGGCAGACTACTGCAAATTCAACTCAATTATATCATCTTCCTCCTTATTGCTATCACGGTTCCTTTGCTAAAAATCGATATCACACCTATCCTCCAAAACCCAGTCTTGCGCAGTAAAATGGGAAGAATAAATATATAAGGTTCACAAACATCCATGATTTTTGTTTGCATGGATTTCCTTTTTGGCTGCAGAGAATTGTAAACAGTTAGACGTCTACGATGCACATCAAACGTTAACAAAAACCAATGGTCCGGTGATGACATATGGATGGGGAACAAAACATAGTCAATATTTTTCCATGGTGTGTTGACATCCATAAACAACCCATGAATGTATTCAGCAACATCACCCTCCCCAGACAATACACTCTTATCTGCGTTTTTACTTGAATACTCTTCAAAAATAGAGGTCATCTTGGCATGGAACCAACAATCCGTAGTCGTTGCCCTTATATGCACACTATCAGAATGTCTGGCCAATTTACGAAAATAATATAATGCAACATTGATGTGCTGATCCAAAAAAAATATAAAATATTAATAGTTGCTGAAAAATAACATTATGTAATGAATGTAACCAACACTGTTAACACTAGTTACTTAAACAACTAAATAATGTAACCATAACTATAAAAACATAATTTGAAAAAAAAACATAAAACATGTATGATAGTAACCAAAACATATATAAAACATATATGATAGTAACCAAACAGTTATATTATAGTAACCAAACAGTTGTAAGATAGTAACCAAACAGTTATATGATAGTAACAAAACAGTTATATGACAGTAACCAATCACTTATATCATAGTAACCAAAACATGTTAATATAGTAACATATCAGTTTATATGATGGTATCCAAAACATATATAAAACATATATGATAGTAACCAAACAATTATATGATAGTAACCAAATAGTTGTATGATAGTAACCAAACATTAATATGATAGTAACAAAACAGTTATATGACAGTAACAAAACAGTTATATGACAGTAACCAACATTGTTAACGCTAGTTACTTAAACAACTAAATAATGTAACCATAACTATAAAAACATAAATTGAAAGAAAAGAACTCACATCGTCGTCTAACCATTGCCCAGGAGTCTTTAATTTATAAAACCACATTTTAGATGAAATTGGGATAGACCCAATCTGGCGCGAGTTCGATAATGTCATTCTTCCCGGAAATTTGTCCGTCCTTCATATAAAAAACATATTAGTATACTGCGTTGACATTAACAATCACCATGTTAGTATACACACTACCCAAAAAGCAAATTTATTTGTTTCATAAAAACTATATAACATTGTTAACGATAAAAAACATACCTTTTTCACAGGTTGTTAAGTCTATTTTAAACCATTGTTCAAACAATGCCTCTTCATATTTTGACGGCATATCCATGCAAAATTTGGGGAATCTGAAAAATAACGAAACTCTTTGACTAGCACTTTGATCGTTAGGCGATAACCCAGTAGAACCAAATGTTGGAGTATATGGAGCCATGAGAAACGACACTCTCTTTGCATGTTGTGAATTAATTACTACTTTGACTTTATCAACGCTTCTTCTCCGATTCATCACCTTTGGGCTATGTCACATGTGTAGTCGAAACCATCTCATCAATCTGATTTGCTTTACGCCTCAATTTATTACCCTTTTACAATTGACGAGAAAATGTAACAAATCTGATTAGATTTTCACATAAACACACTGCATTTAACTAATATATGCGATAACAAAGCAGTTGTAAAAAGATATAAATTGAACAATAACGAACAAATTAAAGTGAACATATCATAATATAAACAAAAAAAAAAATAAAGCGATAACAAAAGCAGGTTATATAGTGGTGACCAAAACACATTGTAATAGTAACCAACCAATATAATGATAGTAAACAATCCATAATACTAAAATAGATATAAATTGGTTCTTTGTTTATTATATATTTGTTTGCTGAATAATGTTTATTTGATTACTTTATAGTTTTCAAATGAGTTCTACTGATTTTTTAATACTGATGGTTACTCATCATATACATTGGTTACCTTCCTATGATTTGCTTGAATTCTTTGTATAATGATGTCTTGATTTCTTGTGAAACATTATACTGTCTAATGCTCTATTAGTTACTGTCTAATGCAGTCTTGTTCCTGCCTCAAATTTATTCCCCTGTTTATATTGACATAAAGGGTAACAAATACAATTATATTTTCAACACATGGAGTTAACAACTATATTTAATAAAAAAATGAATGAACAATAATCGACATATTAAAGTGAACATATCATATTAGAAACCAAAACAAAATAAATTACTAGTCAAATTATAATATAGTAGTAACCAACACACAATGTAATAGTAACCAACCAATATTATAATAGTAAACATAATATATATAAAAGTAACCATATAACAATATAACAGTAACCAATAACCAACAACATGTAAAAAACAGGATGGCATGTCATTATAACACTAACCTCATCAGCAACATACAAAAAACAATCTCTTTACGGTCTTGCATTGGCTTAATATGTCAAAGCGATGGCATGTCATTATTCTTGACAATCATGAAAGATAAAAAACAATCAATTAATCATTAAAATCAAAAGACATATAACCTGACAAAAACAAACAAATATATACAACCTTGACATTTTACGCATCATCATCAATTTTTAATTCATGATGTTCTTGACCCCCAACATCACGTTCAACTTCATTACCAATCTCAGATTCATTCCCATCCTTCTTCACAACAAAATTCAACACACCATCACCATCATTATTCTTATTTATTTTTGAACCATCATCAACATCCTCATAAACATGGGGGTCTTCACACTCTTTAAGAACTTCATCATAATTAACAACTTCATCAACATTAACAACATCTTCACACTCCTTAACGACTTGGTACAAACTCATCATTTTTCTCATCACTGTCAACCCATCATCACAAACCTCATCATCATCATTATTTTTTTACCTTTAACAACAACATCATCATCAATGACACCATGATCGACTTCATCGATCATCGACTTCATCACCTACATCATCATCATCATCATCATCATCATCATCATCATCATCATCATCATCATCATCATCATCATCATCATCATCATCATCATCATCATCATCATCATCATCAACTTTTTCTCCCCACACCTTTGATACCACGTAACTCATCTCTAATAATGGACCTAAAGTCCCTACATAAGCGAACATGAAAAACATGCATATCATCCTTAATATCGACCCATGATTTTACAATGTCTTTCTTAATTTGGACATTTTCTTCTCCAACGACCTAAGCCGTGCATCAATTGCATCTTTAACCCGGACATATCAATTCCGATTGTTGCCACCACTTAACTTTTTTTGAAACCTTCTTATCAGCATCCTTCCCATTTAAAAATTGAAGACCACCCAAATCAAGCCGATCATTCTCCTCGGACGTGGGAACTAGACTTTTTATCCTCAACTGAAAAACATTAAGTACATTTAGTATAATATCCGACAAACATTGAACAAATACATTAAAAAAATAGTAAATAAAGAAACATGTAACATAATTAGTAACCAACTACATGTAGACAGTAACCAAATGTATATAAATCAGTAACCAAAACAATTAAGAAAGGTATACAAAATTTGTATAACCGGGTAACCAACAAAATTGTTATTAGCAACACAAGGATAATTTAATTAGTAACCAAAAATATTGTTATTATTAACACAATATAACTAATCAGTAACCAAATGAGTATATAAAGGTATCTAATTAATTTGTTAACAGTAAACAACACAAAAAATAATCAGTTACTAAATATATAACTAAAGGTAACCAATTATACTCTTAGTAGTAACAAAATACATACATCAGGACAAAAATACTAAATCGTTCAACTTGTCATTCGTAGGGGGGCTTCACTAGCTCCTTCCATCTAAATAAGCGGATATCGAATGGATCTCATCATCATTACATATGCCCGAATTTTGAATAACGGAATGATCTCAAACATAAAAACTTGAAATACATAAGGTAAACCATTCAACTTGTACAATTTTGTATAATGATCCTTGTAGAAATTATATATTGACCCACCATTCCTTCCTTTCTTGAATCTCCCTTGAAGCATTAGACAAAGAGTACTTTGTCATCTCGAATCTGAATTTCCCCAAGGAAAACTATTAACATCACCATAACATAGAAAATTGAGCATTGCCCCATCCATGATGATTTTCAAAAATGTGGATAAAATGAAATTAAACACCGAAAAAATAAATGACATCTTAATAGCCTCATCATCATTATCAAAAGCGCCTTTCCGATAAACCACCTTTTCTTTACTACAGCGTAACGACTTCATGCCCAAAAAACTTTTCAATAAGCATATTCTCCATACCTTTATCGCGATAATATCATCCTTACCACCTGCCATCTCAAACCGAAAATTAGACAAAACTTCGAGCAAAACCAAATCGACCCTCTTTTCCCCAAACAAAAACCACATTTCACCAACATCACTCTGGTGAACCTCCAAGTATAAGGCGTGGTGAATAATGCAGGAATACATTTGGTCTTGATCACCGAACTCCAAGAAATTCCCAAAACATGTTGCCTTGAACTTCTCCAGTGACTTTAGTTCGATTTCTTGGAAATCATCTTTGGGAACTTCCATATCGCACCGATAAATAACTTTTCGATAAATTTTACATTACATCCCTCGTAATCATGTCCCATAGCTTTGCAAAATAAACAAAATCGATTTGCACGATTATTAGTAACCAATATAAAAACATTGTTTATACCATAAGCGATTACATAGTAACCAACAAATAATATCATACTAGCAAAAAAACATAATATAACAATTACACGATTGCCAAAACATATACTATAAAGCAGTTTCCAACATCCAACACTTGATTGCACAAAAATAGTTACCATATTGTAATATAACTTGATAACCATAACATGATAAAAGCATAACAAATAGTTATATGATAATAACGAAATAGTAATATGATAGTAACCATACGATTATAAGATAGTAACCAAACAATTATTTGATATTAAACCAAACATTTATATGATATTAACAAAATAGTTATATGATAGTAACCAAACAGTTATATCATAGTAACATATCAGTTTAATATCATAGTAACATATCATAGTAACCAAAACATGTTTATATAGTAACATATCGGTTTACATCATAGAAACCAAGCAGGTTATATAACATAGTAATCAAACAGTTATAGCATAATAACCAAAACATGTTTATATATTAACATATCAGTTTATATGATAGTATCCAAACAGTTGTATGATGGTAACCAAACAGTTATGTCATAGTAACCAAAACATGATCAACATGTACACCAATCCATTTGACCCGACAAATGTATACTACACATATACATGAAACCAAAACAACACAAAAAAAGAAACCAAAATACCAAATTGAGGGAACAATAATAGATTCCAAATCATAAGCAAACATTAACAACAAACATACTAAACAAGTAACCAAAAAACTATATGATAGTAACGAAACCATGTATCCATGGTAACGATACATAAACAAACATATAAATCAACCACATTTTAGTCAAACAATGTATCTTAAAAGCAATTATATGGTAACCATTACAACAACAAACGATAACCAAAGACCCAACTCGAGGAACAAAAGTGGTATCAAAATCATAATCTAACGATGGCAGAACAATTATATGATAGTAACCAAAACATCTTTTAATGGTAACCATAACAAAATAAAAAAAGTAACCAAACATTCCAAATCGATTGAACACAAGTGGTATCCAAAGCGAAACTAACAATATCCAAAAACATCTTAACTAATAAACCAAACATTTATATGATCGTAAAATAAAATAATAACAAACCTTTAAAATTCTTTTTACATTTGGAATTATATTACGGCTAAGCACTTGTCCTTGACTTAATTACATCGACATCAAAATCGAGAATCTTTTTTTGCTTGGAAGCTTGATACCACTATATAACACCAACTTTATGCTCACTCTTACTTGATTCACGACCAACATTCTCCCCTTCCCCTTCTCTCCACAACAAACTTCTTGAACCCTTTACGAATCATCCTCTGTGATTCTCTTTCTCTTTCGTCGTCTTTCTTCATTGTATCGGTCATTCAACACGGATCGAGCGAACAAAACAAAACAACTAATCGAGCGAGCGAACGAAGAGCGAAAATGGCGACCAACAAATAGGGAGTTATGCGAGGCGGCGAGAAAACAACAATATAACAATAAACAACGACAACAAGTAACAACAATAACTATACAACAAAAGCGAAAATGGCGATCGAAGCGATTGAAGAATAACACGAGCAGAGAGAGAGATAGCGAAAGAAGGCGAACAAAAGAAAGAAAAAAAAAAGGTTTGACATGCAAAGCGAGGTTTAGAAACAAAACAAAGCGTCTTCATGGTTATCACGTCTTTCAAAATAAAAACAACCCATTAATATTGCCATATCGTACCATTATATATAATTCCTTAATTTAAGGACCTTTAATTATGTTAAGATTGAAAATAAAAAAAAAAAAAAAAGTATAATATTTTTTATAATTATTTTAAGAGAACGAAACATTTCTGGAACGACAGATTTCACTGCCCTTGATTCCCAAATCTTATGCAAATCGAAAAGAGATCGTGCTCTCACAAGCCCTGGGTCCATAAATTCGAAGCAGAGATCGTGGCCCTTGAAAATCGAGTTCAGAAATTTGAACGGAGAGTTCGTGGCCCTTGAAAATTGTATTCTTCACAAATTGGGGAAGCTCTCAGAGTAATGCCTCACTTTCCTTTTACCTTCTTCTTCATTCCTGCTTTTTTTTAAATTTAGGTTCTTTTGTTGTTAATAAAGTAAAAGGATTTGATATTTTCAACTTAGTGTGCATTACCCTAATACATGTATTATTTGTGAAAATGTTTGACAACTCATTGATATTCATGAAGTATCGAAGAAAGTAGTAAAGTAGTTGGCATAAAGATTACTCAAAATGTTATCATCTAATGTTTGACTACTCGTTAGTGTCTTCCTAGAAGATAAGTAAAGTAGTTGGCATAAAAGATTTCCTTTTTTTTTTGATTTGGTATGTGTCTGTGAAAAGAATCAAGCTTTATTTTGTAAGTCTAACTTCAAGTTGCTGTAAATTTCTATTTGTCCAGGTGTAAATACAATGGATGACATGACACATGAAATAGGAGTTCATGGGGATAATGTAGATATGAATTTGGAAATAGAAATGGATGGGGATGACTCAAGTGGAGAGGGGTTGAATGTGAATAATACTAATACTGTTGTCTACTATCCGCAAGTAGCAGATGAGTTTACACCTAAGCCTGGTCAAGAATTTCAAACATTAGATGATATTCACACGTTTTACAATACATATGCAATGCATGCTTGGATTTAGTGTACTGAAAGTTTAATGAGAAAAAAGGCCGGTAGAAAAGGAAGGAGACGTGTGTTCTAAGCAAGAAAAGGGCAAACTATTAGCCGATGTAGTTGTAAAGAGAAACGTAGCTCTACAAAAGAAGGTTGTGGTGCAAAAATTATAGTAGTAAAGAGAAATGACTTGTACATAATTACTAAAATTGAGGAGAGGTCATTGTCATCCACTGTCAACTCCACATAAGAGGCATTTGTTACGATCGCATCGTAATGTGTCAAGTGTCCAAAAATCGTTGTCTCAGCAACTTGGCACAGTGAATATACCACAATACCAACAATACAATTTTCTTGCAGTGCAGGCAGGTGGTATTGAAAATATTGGTTGCACGAAACGAGATTTATATAACTTTGAAAGAGACAAGCGCAATGACTTGAAGGGACATGATGGGGATATGTTGAATGAGTACTTATAGTTAGAACAACAAAAGAATCCTTCATTCACCTTCACAATTGACACAGATGATGAAAATCGGATCAATCGTTGTTTTTGGGCCGATGCCACTTCTAGACGGGCTTATGGATTTTATGGTGATGTTGTCATTTTTGATACCATGTACAATACTAATCGTTACGGAATGATATTTGCACCACTAATGGGGGTTAATAATCATGGTCAAACTACGGTATTTAGTTGTGCTTTCTTAAGTGATGAGACCATAGCTAGTTTTGAATGGCTTTTCAAGTGTTTTTTGGAAGCAATGTCAGGCGATGAACCTAAGATGATTATCACCGATCAGAATCCAGCTATGACAAATGCCATTGCACAGATTCTTTCCAATACATTTCATAGGTATTGTAGTTGGCACATATTGACCAAATTCTCAGAGAAGATTGACTCAGTCAAATACAGTGCTTATTATAAAGAGTTTTCAGATTGCATTTAGAATTCGAAGACTGTGGAAGATTTTGACTCTACTTAGGTAGAGTTAATGGAGAAAAGTGGGTTGAATGCTAATAAATGGCTACAATCAATGTATGACATCCGTTGTAGATGGGTACCCGCACATGTGAATCATATTTTCTCAGCCGGCATGTCAAGTAGCCAACGAGCGGAGAGTTATCATTCATTTTTTAAAAAGTTTGTTTCTAAAAGGAATTCTTTAGTGGATTTTATGATTCAATTTGGTCGGGGCCTTCAACATCAACGACACAATGAGTTGGTTTCGGATAACAAAGATTTGGTTGAGAGGCCGAGAATGAAATATCGGCATGACTTCTTAGTTCAAATGGTTGACATTTATACACACACTATATATTATAAATTTGAAGAAGAGTTGTGTGAGAGCTTGAATTATAGGTTTGAACTTATGACGGAGGATGTCAATCACCGTGTATATAAGATTTACCTAAGGAATGTCAGCAAGTTTAAAGTAAGAGAAATTCAGTATGACAACCCTTTGGATTATGCAACATGTACTTGAAAAAAGTTGAGAGCTTAGGAATCCTATGTCGGCATGTGATAGCTTATTTGCATACGTATCATAATCTTGACAAATTGCCTACAAAATATATTTTGAAAAGGTGGACAAAAGGAGCAAAATCAAGTGGTGTAGTTGAAGAGAATGGTGTGGAGATAAAAGATGACAAACCATACTTACTCTTGCGGAGTCAGTTTATTCAACAATCTCTAGAGATGATTGATAGTGCTCTCACAAATGAAGAAGCCACACATATTTTAAAGGAATGTTTCGATAGAGATTATGAAAAGATCAAGAAAATACTTAGGAATAGTGGTTCCAAACGAACCATAGAAATGGAGTCTGGTGGAATGAGTGCATCCAAGTCAGTTAACATGACTAGGGACTTATGAACACAATTACATTGAGCGGAACCAAGTGCGTGCAAAAAGGGTGTGGCAAAAAAGACCTAAGGTGGCAAAGAAAGGGCTTTGGGAAAACAAAAAATCCCAAAGGAGACGTTGTCATGGATGTAGCCAAGTTGGTGTCACACACGACAAAAAAAAGAATCCGTCCTAAGTCTTAATAATCGGTAAACATTCATGCTTGTTGCTACTTTGGCATTTGTTTATAATTGACTTTGCTATTAGTTTAAATTTGACTTTGATATTTGTGCAAAATGTAGGATTGGAGAATCAAATGTTGATGCTATTCAGGACACAAGTTTAGATGATGAATGTGATTCAACCACAGGTGGAACTAAGATTGCTATAACAACACATGTATAACTCACATTGCTATTAATCAAGTGGATTTTTTTTGTGCATAGGGTCCTTCAGGAACATGAAGAATTCAGGACTTTGCTATTTCATGGTATCTCACTTCAATACATGTCTTTTTCCCAGGTGTTTAAATTCTTTTCCCATGTGTTTAACAGACTTTGAATTCAGGACTTTGCTGCATTGTTTATTGGTATAACAATCTTAGTTCTCCCAAAAGATGTATATTTTCTTGCATTGTTTATTGGTATAGCAATCTCACAGAAAAGGTATGCAGAACTTTGCTTAACTTTGCAGAACTAGAGTCATGGACTTAATTTCTTATATTTCTCCCAGAAAAGGTATGCAGAACTTTGCTGCATTTTTTATTCAGGACAATTGATTCTACAATTGATTCTTATATTAGTCATGGACAATTGATTCTGCAAGCAAAGTTATGCAGGACTTTGCTGCATTTTTTATTGGTATTCAAGTGTTATTAGTATTATTCATTTCAGTTTGTCAGGAATCTGTATCTGTAATATCTGTAATAGTGATTAATATTCTGCATAACTAATATCTGTAATATTGACTAATATCTGTAATAGTGACTAATATTCTGCATAACTCATTTTAGTGTTGCTCTTCTATGCGAGAAGTTTTCTAAGAATCAGAAATTCACACTTGCGAGAAGTTCACACTTGGAGATGTGAATAGTCAGAAATCAATAGACAAGGGAGCATGATCAAAGAAACATGAAGAAACATAAGTTTGATGTAACAGTGATATGCACTATATGTAACAGTGATCATGAAGAAACGTGAACTGTAATGTTTTAGTACCATATGTTTCAGTATTAGTTATTTAATTTTGGTGTAATAGTGATATGAACTATATGCACAATTTTGATATAACAGTGATATGCAGTATTACATACTTTGTGCTCAAGTTCATAAACTTTGTGCTCAAGTTCATTGCAAAGTCTTGCCAAGTTCATAAACTGGGTAATGTGTAACAGGTGTCCAGCCATACAAACCATAAACAAAGTATGGCCAATCACATACTTTGTGCTCAAGTTCATTACACAAACTGTTTAGTTCATTGCACAAACTGTTTATTAGATAATCAAAAGAGACATGGCACAACACAAGTTCATTGCACAAAAAGAGTTCCCCTTGGCAGTATAAAACAGAACATTCATTTAATTCTAAAACAGAACATTACAATCAAATTATAATTCCTTTAATCATAAAACAGAACATTCCTTTAACACAACATTCCTTCAACAGAACATTACAATCAAGGATCTTCTTTAACAGAACATTACAACGTTATAATCAATTCATTACATCTCCCAAATTATAATTACAAATGTTTCCTTGTTAAGCATCTTCTTGGACAGAGATGGTTCCAAAGAAATTCCAAAGTAGCAAAATCACCGAAACCCACATGATTATCAAGTAAATCCTATGTTTGCGTCTAATAATTTGAACTTCATTTTCAAGAGCCTTCAACTTTCTCAACAAACCAGGAATCACTTGAATGGCTCTCGGCTGCATCGGAGGATCATACCACATGAAATACCCGCAACCATGTGGCTGTCAAAAAAGATAATTTTTGAGAACAAACTTCATATCAAAGGAAATTGCATATAAATTACTTACTCTTGCAGTTTGACATCCATAAAATCGACGACCAGGATTCAAATCGATTTATCAACATAAATGGGGCGATGACAATGACGAAGGTTAATCGTGGCCATTTAAGTTGACTCTTTCCTGTTGAGATGTGGTGCATGCAACATAATCAAAATAAATCAAGTTAATAAGTTAACAGAACTTATATAGGAGATGATTAATAAGTTGCAAGTTAATAAGTTAACAGAACTTAATAAGTTAATAAGTTAACAGAACTTAATAAGTTAGTAATGGACAATTTTGGGTTTGGGTGGCAAATCTTTGATTTGTGCAGGACTCTCCAGTGGTGGAGCTCTGAAATATTTTATAAGGAATATCAATGCATGCTGCTTTAGACTTGAAACATAAAATCTCTTTTTAATGCAGCAGTACGCAATAATCACACTTGTGTCTTTCTCCTCCTAGTTTTCATTTTTGGCTCACTATTGTGATTCTTTAGGTGGGATATACCTCAATAGATTCCTCATATTGATCGACTAAATCAAAAGATCTTGAACTCTAACAAACCGCCAACAAACCGTATATTGGAGTGTTTTACTTGTTATTTTTAAAATGATTGGACAACTTCAAAGCGCGCTTAACAAAGACAAGAGAGGAAACCATACATTACTCATCAAAGTCGCTTAACTCACCCGAAAAGAATTGAGAACCAATTCACAAGATAACAAAGCAATCTGAAAAGCCAATGACTATGACATGACGAAAATAAAGATAATTCATCACTTTGAACACAAATACATTTTATGATCCAAAAAAGGTTATTAAACTACAAGATGTCCTCCTGATTGATGCTAAACAAAAGAGGTCATCCTTTAACAAAACCCAATTGTTTTATGTAAGCAACTACATACATGTAGAGAAAGTCCAACTCTGAAAAGGAGAAAAAAGAGAGACGATGATAGATAAAATTGTAAGGGCTTACCGAATCGAACGGAGATTGCGATTCTAGGGCTCTGCCTTCAGTCGATTTCGCAGCAATCGTGTTTCTAGGGCTTGTCCCTGCTTGACTTTCTCTCTTGCAGTAATCGTAATGGAGGAGGAACTCGTTCACTTCATTCGATTTTGAGAGTTGAGTGATGAGGAGGAAGTCTTGCTTCAGTCGTGACTGGATTTTGAGAGCTGAGTGAGGTGAGCGAGGAGAGAGATATAACAAAACACCGGTTTGGAAAAAAGAATGCTCTTTAAGGGAGTATTGCTCTTTAGGGAGAATGCTTTAGAACCGCCAATACATACACACACACACACACACACACACACACACACACACACACACACACACACACACACATATATATATATATATATATATATATATATATATATATATATATATATATATATATATATATTTGCCTCAAAAGCATTCTCGCTAAAGAATATTACTCCCTTAAACAGCATACTTTTTAAAAAACCCGTGTTTTGTTATATCTCTCTCCTCGCTCACTTCTGACTTCACTCAGCTCTCAAACTGAAGCAAGCGACTTCCTTCTCCATCACAATTGAAATCCAGTCCTGCCAAATCGAATAAAGTGAACGAGTTCCTCCTCCATCACGATTGCTGCGAAATCGACTAAAGCAATCCCTAGAAACGCGATTGCTGCGAAATCGACTGAAGGCCGAGCCCTATAATCGCGATCTCCGTTCGATTCGGTAAGGGCTTGCAATTTTATCTATTCTCGTCTCTCTTTTTTCTCCTTTTCAGAGTTGGACTTTCTCTACATGTATAATTTGGAATATTTCAAACCCAACTAAATGAATATAATTTTGGCTGGTGTCTATAATGGCGGTTGTGTACCGTGGGCTATGTTCTATGGAGGAAGATGGAGAAAAACCCATGATAAACCCATAATATTGGTATTTGTCTATAATGTTTGGGTTTTACCTTTTCTTCCTGTCTTCTGCTGTTAATTTTGATGGTATCATAACAATGAACAGTTTAAGAAATGGGTCGCCTTTTCAGTCAATTTTATGAAGAAGAAATTATATAGTTACTTTTATACCTAAATTGAATTCATTTGCTTGACTAACTGAAAAAATTCACATTAAGGTGGAGGGTAAAAAATGTAGTTATCTGCTTAACAACTGTTTTCTCATTTGGAAATCTAATTCAACTAATTATGTTCCCTCATAAATTTGGATTTACTGTAGAAGTCTATATTGAACTAATAGCCTATACTTTAATGTTTTGTAATCTTACTGGAGGCCAACTGCAATTACCAGAGTAAAAGACATGGCTATTTAACAAGGTATCCTAGTAAAGAGGCCAAAAACTTTGCAATGGAGTGGATAGGATATAGTCTAAACATGACAACTGCTGCTATTTAATGATACAAGATATCTCCAATAGCATTTGTCATTCATGGCTGTCAGTAGTTTAATGATACAACATATAATGTTTTGATTCTATATGGCTCGTGATGTCTCATGGAATTTGTTGTGTTTTTTGTTTCATGAAATTAAGAAGTTGATCAAGTGGATCAAATTTTCCCTATACGAGTTTATGATAATTGACTTTGTACCGCAGATGGTTGTGATATGCTTTTCTTTATTAACTTTTGGTGTTGTTTCTTCTGTATGCAGAGTACAAAGCACTAAGAGATGTTGACCTTGAAAAGGATTTGTTACATCAAAAGTATGCAGAGTACAAAGCACTAAGAGATGTTGACGATTCCCAGAAGCGGTTTATCTTGCAAGGCCTCTCACTTCCTGAGGAAGACCGTCTTCCTGCTGCCTTGCAACGAATTCTATAAGTTTCTCTTGCCAATTCAACCAGGAAACAAAACATGGATACTGGTATTGATGGTGTTGTATCTAACGTTAGTACAATACAGATGAGTAACTTAGAGGATCTTGCAGATATTTGTATAAGAGTTGACAAAAAGTTGTTCCATTGCCATCAAGATTTTATAGGTGATATATTGTATATGATATAGACTAGACTATACATCCTAAAAAAATTGAGCTTGGAAAAAATTGTATCCCATTGTTATGATTCAGTCATGCTTTATGTACTCTTAATTGACATTGTTATTCAGTGAGTAATAACCTTAGTGGTCAAAAAGAACATGCTTGGCCAATTCACAAGGATACACAAGTCTCACCAGTCACCACAATCTCACCAGCACATTCATTACAGCAATCAAGACAAATATCAAACAAAAAAGATAATGACAAAAAATAAGGCACCGCACAATACCCTAGTCCAGATACTGCACATATTGCATAAATGCTCAGTGCACATCAAGTCATCACACCAACATAATATGAAGAACAAACATATAGTACTCAAACATTACACATGATAAAATTTTACATCATTGTTACTTATGCATGTACAAAATATCAAACCAAAACTAAGAATCTTCTCAAATAATCAGAACTTTTGGGTATTACCAAATGCAATCACCAAAGCAATTGATTTTACAATCTACATCCCAAAGAAATAACAAACACCTATTCAATAATGTTACAATAACTAGTGGATATCAAGAATACTCAGCATTAACATGTCTCATGGGTAAACAAATGACAATGCAGTACTGCTTGCTATTTCCATTTCTTTCAAGTGTCCGGGAGGCTACAACAGAAGAAAAAGGAAACCTAATTAAGCCTGTGCTGACAACTCAGTCGCCAAACTAGTACTCAATCCCCACTTGACATTGGATTGGCCAGTAACAGGCTTAAATGGGATCAGTAACTCGCCAAACCTAATTGGCCAGTAACCCCAGCTTGACATTGAATTGACATTTATCAATGGGATCCCGAATGATTTCCACACATAGCATGCCATGATGTGAGATACTACATCTGTAAATGGAAAATAACAAAATTTGTAAACTGTAATGTAAAGAATAGACAGGAAGGTGGACAACTGTAGTTATGTCATAAATCTGGAACAAGCAGCTCATTACAAATAACTTGGGCAGATTGATAATAACAGAAAAACTAAAGAAAACAGACAGCACAAATTCACAATATTAGTAGCTTAACCTTACCAATAAGTACCTAGTCAGGCTGCAAACCATAGAATGGGTTCAGCCCACATTATCTATTTTCAAAATCTTAAAAGGTTTATATACAAATGCATCAAGCAAATTTACCTAGTTCCAAAAAAGACATGGAAATTCCATTCGTTTTTGTTCTTTTCCATATTAGTGAATTGGCATTGTCACTTAGGTGGCTCAACTTGTAATATAACTTAGGAGCAAGATGCAATCATCACACAAAATAAGTCAATGATTAATAACACCTACAGAAGTACAGAAGCCCAGATAACATTAATTAACAAGCTCCTGAACGCAAAATAAAACTTCTAAAGACTATAACTAAATAAATTCCAAATTGCAGGCCCTTACCAATCCCTTACAATACGAACATTATTATTAAAAAGGAGGGACACTTGTTGCATAATATGTCCTGCTATTTTATTGTAGAAGATAGAGGACAATAGGAATGTACATCTAAGATAAGGTTTTTAAAAGCCAAGGGGCCTTGGTCCATGCCAACCCCAAAATTCACTTACTGCTTGCTATTAGTTTACAAGGTCTGTTAGTAGAAACAGATCTCGTGTGATGCCCCCAAAATAAGTATACATCATCCATTTTGAGTTGTCAATAACATGGTACAGAAACAACTACAACTTTATTAATACAACATATAAACTATGAGTTTATATACAAATATTGCCATCTAGACAATATTCACACCCAAATAAGTCATCATTACAATTATTGGTACATTATTTTACAAAAATAGTGAGGATTACTAAACAACTTTCTAGAACCATCATTCCACACACCGACTAGAACTCGCTACATTCTCGCCTCCTGAGAAGAAAAATGGAACAAAAATGAAAAGGGTGACCACAACTAGCCCAGTAAAAAATAATATGACTAAGATAATATAGAACAAATTATCGTTAGTCTTTAACAGGGAAAAATTTGATAAAATACAATAGACAACAAGTTTCAGATCAATATTCGCAGCGAAAATAATAATTCATAGATGAGTTACGTAGAGAATGAAATCTACTATAATCTATGAATTTAAAAGTCCATCATCAATATTTTATCTCTGTAACATCAATCAATATTCATCTTGAATCAAATATTCATCTTTGCACTACAGGCCAAATATATTCATCAGTTGATCATGTTCATCTCAACACCTGTACATCTTTGCATTACAGCCAAAGGTATTCATCATAAAATCATTAATCTTTGCACTACAGGCCAAAGATATTCAATAATATCATCATTTAGGACTGAGGATGATGAAAAATATTTTAAAGAAAACAAATTTAGTGAAACAAAAGAATAAATATTAATGATTCGTATTTCGGTTTATCCATGTCCAAAAATACCTCATAAATAATCATAGTAGAGTAAAATTCAAGAATGATCAAAACATGGATACAATCAAAGCTAGTATCCATAATAGATATTTTGACGAAAAAAGAAAATTTTCATTTTCGATGAATAATGGTCGTGATTCGTGAATAATAGGTCAGAGATATCGTGAATAAAGGTCGATACGTGAATAAGAACCCCACACAAAAAGTTCCAAATTTGATTAAATGTTTACACCAATATTTCGGCATAATGATATTGAAGAAAATAATATCATTTATGAAGAAAATAACATCACTTACCTTGAAAAGATTGTACTTCTAGCTGAAATACCGGATATAGTGCTGAAGGGAACTTGCACCGTATAGCAACACTCAAAGTATCAAAATACTCACAAGAATACGATTGATAATATAGAGAGAGAAAGGGAGAGAAAACTTCAGTTTCTGGTGTGATTTTTAATTCTAACCTAAACACCCTATTTATAGGAAAATGCTTAGAACACCAAAGCAAAAAATTTAATAAATATTAATATTATTTTTTCCACAACTTCCTACGCACACTAATTGAGCCAAACATCAACCACCCACTCAATTAAAGTAAGAAAAACGTTTTTCTTAAATAAAATATTTTAAACTTCAAAAATTAATTATTTCAGAACTTCGGAACTTCAATAATTCATAATAAATAGCCCTTTTATCAGAAAAATTCGAACCACATGTCCTTTCCATAGGAAATTCCATTCTCTACAACTTTGTAAGTTTAAGTTTTTTCAAATTCCAAACAGAAATTGACCGAAATTCATAAACGAACGATTTTACAGGCTATAATCAAATTTCAGTCAAGAAATGGGCCCACAAACATGTTTAACATGTTTTAAATAATTTTTGTAACAAAAATACTCTTCCTTCTCATATACTCATATATCCCACATTCATTGTAAAAATATCACCATTATTATATTATTAAAATATAATAATATATTTAAATGAATTGTTTTATCAGAAAAGATAAAATATCAATTTTTCAACAATTGTCACTTTAAAATTTTCTCCATCTATATCCACATAGAATGAATATTTTCCTTATCATATAAATCAATAATTAATTATTCACAAATAATATTACAGAATCACAAATCGACAACCAGCCGCTCCAGAAAGAAGGGCTTTCCAATAAGGATTTTTCCTTACTCACACAATTAGGTGACCAAACCTCTCCTTGAGCCATGTAACTTTCTAGACATTGCCAATAATAATATCTAATAATATTATTCAAATAATATGAATTATTGATCTGATAATAAAATCTCTTGTGTAAGGACAATTATTGAAACAACAATAATATAAAATATCAATGTAGCAATTATTGAATCAATAACTTAAAATATTGAACAAAGAACTCATCAGAATAATTATTGAGTAATGACTTCCTACGTAAGAATTAATAATTTATACAATACCACGTACTTCGTGTTTTAAACCACCGGAATATTCCAACAAGATAATAATCAGTAATAACTATGTCGTTATTTATAAACAACTTATACTTTACGTTTTCTTTTTATCCAATCGCTTTTCGTTATGGGGCCCACACAAGGTCATTTTACAACTAAATGCCTAATATTCCCCGACGGTAGAATATATTCCATGACCAAACAAATATTCTCCGATAAAAATGAATATTTTATAACCACTTGCATATTTGAAATATTTGCGTATTTTACCCATAACTAACCACATTAATCAAATCAACCCTTATTATTTTAAAATAATAAATAGAGAAAATTTGATTTTATTTATAATAAGTTGGGGTCTTACATCTCGACTCTAAGTTCTATGTTGGGTCTAATTATTCTTTTAATTTTTTTTTGATATCCACATAATCAGTGAAGATTGGAAAATAGTATACAAATTAGAATAAAAGTACCAAATTGCAAGCCCTTACCGATTCGAACTGATGAGATGAAAGAGATCGCGATTCTAGGGCACGTCGAGATTTCAAGGGCCTCTCTATTCTGAAGACTATAGGGCTCGGCTTTCTCTCAAATGGCAATCACATTTTTAGGGCTTGGCTGAGCTGTCTCTCTTGCAGCAATCGCTCTGGAGAAGGAACCCTTTAACTGAGAGATCTAGGGCTTCTGAATTTCTCTTTTGCAGCTGCTGCGATGGAGAAGTAAGGCATTCGATTTTTGCAATCGTGTTTCAAGGCATTCGATTTTGGCGAGAGCTAAGTCTTAGACTCTTAGTATTATGACTGAGTGAGGAGAGAGAGATTAAAAACCGACTTTTTAAAAATAGAATGCTCTTTAAGGTCAGATTTGTTCTTTAAATCGTATGCTTCTGAGCGAGGTAGTATATATATATATATATATATATATATATATATATATATATATATATATATATATATATATATATATATATATATATATATATTTATTATGTAACATATATAATCTCATCACACACCTAAGGGTTAGAGGGTATCATCAAACTAAGAATGATAACATAATTAATTGTTGATGATGCATTAATTACATTATTTTTACAATCAGTGTTAAGACTGAGAGTTTGGATCGATCTTTTCAGCTAGCTAGAGGTTTCTTTTACACCCTACTTTAGTTAAGGTTTATCTCTTTTGTAATTTTTTATTTTCAGGTTTAATTTGATTAGATTTATCGGTTTGTGTAAATTAATTATGTTAATCAAAGTCTCAGCTTGAATTAATTGTTTTTCCATACATAAATCTATTTTGCCTGGCCACAAAAAAAAAAAAAAAAAAAAAAAAAAAAAAAAACTATTCTCATCAAATGTGCGTGTTTAGTTTGTGCTCGATCTTTTTTATTTATTTATTATGAGACTTTATTCCCCTTGATGTGGGGCTTATATATATATATATATATATATATATATATATATATATATATATTACAAAATATTTATTTATATTACTCACACTAGAATTGTATTCAACTCACCTTGTTTGTAAATAAATTAGTTAAAGTTTTAAGTTCCAACATCCTAACTTCCAACATAATAATTGAAAGTTGATAGACTTGGAAGTCAAAATTATCTACTCTTTAGACATCAACCTAACTTGACAAGCCAACTAATACTTAAGCACTTAATTTTTTTTTGAATTTTTTAAAGTTCATTTTGATAGTTCAAAATTCGACATTCTTAATCTTTTTCATTTTTATATAAAAACTAATTAATTTTAATATAAAAAAAAAAAAAACTAAAAACAACACTAAAATGAAGTATAGACATAATCACTAGATAATATTTATATTAAAGAAAATTGTGTGTGTATATATATATATATATATATATATTGATAAATATGTGATAAAATTAAAATCTATACAATTATGTAAAAGAATTTAAGATAAAATCATTATTAACTCTTACTTATTTACATATACACATGCATTATAATTATAATTAAGTCAATTAAAAACTTTTATAATAAATTACACAGAATGACTTTTATTATATATATTATTATTTATTTTTTTTAAAAAAGAAGGGAATTATGGAGGTTCAAAGATAAGTACGACTCACACATAAGCGAAGAGTGATAGTAGTAGGAGTGACTAAAGAAGAAGATGACTTCTTTACTAACAAACAAACTTTCACTACTTGCATTTTATTTTTGTTTGTTTGTTTGTTTTTGAGCTCCACAAACGTATCCAATAAGCAACCCCCACCCCACCCCACCCCACCCGTCAAATTAAATTATTTTAATCTTTTTAATGTACTCACGTCACACCATTTTCAATTTTAAATTTCAAAATAAATATTATTACCCCACTTTTAACTTATTATTATTATTATTATTATATTTAAATTAGTAATGAACATGTACTCATAAAGGGTTAGCATGGTTCTAGAGAGCGTATGCTACAAGCAAAGCCACGCCCTCAGAATATTCCCAAACCGCGTAAAATTGGGGCACGTGCTTCTGACGTCATTGAGATAAATCGCAGCCGTAGGATCCATCTAGTTAACGGTGATTGCGTGAATTTGAGAATACAAGTGTGGGACCAGGAGTGGGTAAAAGGCCACCGGTCGAGCATCGGATTGCGGTTTGATGGTGACCGGGGTCCTTGTATCGCGGTGGCCCAGTTGGCTGCACCGAAATCGAGCTTCATTAATAAACTATTTAATTCATTAATCATGTGATTGTAAGTAATCTTTATGAATTGATTTGATGATTTGGATTTTGCTCCGATTATGATTTCCGTGATGGGCTCACCTACAATTCGATACAATAAACTTTTATTTTATTTGTTATTTTTATTAGTAGTATATTCTAATAGTTGGAATACTCATTTTATTTTATTTTTCAAAAAATTCGAGAAATATTTATTAATCAAAAACACCTTCTACTGTTAACTAATAAGTAGAAAAATTAATATTTGTACTTAGAACCTGTTCGAAAATGATTTATTTTAAAACGATTTATAAATTATAAGTCATTCTAAATAAAAGTACTTGACATTATTTTAATTTACAAATCAAAAATTAAGTTAAATCAAGTTGTGAATGTATTTTGCTAAAATAATTATAATTAAAAATAAATTATAAAAATACTAATTTTAGGGCAAAGAGCCTCAACATTTGGTAGAACTTATTTATGTTAAAATGACTTATATCTAGTCATTTATTGAGAAATAATAAAATATTACTTTTCAAAAAGTACTTCTAAGTCAATATATATGTTATAAAAAACTATTTATAAATTAATTTGATGAACTTATAAGTAGTTATTGAACATGACCTTAATCAGTCTTTTTGTGTTAAATATATAATATAATTTTCTTTTCATTATGTCTATGTATTATTATTATTATAATTGAAAATGGTCATTCCAAACAACATTGTGCATTATTGTTTATATTAATCCCCTAGTATTGTTTGTTAAAAGATGACTGATTTTTCACAAATGAACTCGTATGAGATACATCTCTTATTCTAAAGGTAGAGCAACTATAAAATAATCGTTATTTGGAAATTGTTTACTTGCAATTTTATTTTATTTTTTACATTTTTGTCCTTGCAAGTTTCACTTTATTATAATTTTTTTCTTTTTAAACCTTTTTATTATATCTTTAAAAATAAATAAAAATTTCTATTATGTTCTTGTGGTAATTACACAGGTAACGTGTACTAGTCAAATTAATTAGTGTCAAATAACTTTAAAGTAATTGCCTTTAAATATAGACCTTACGTGGGAGGTGGGATACTTACTTTAGCAATACACGTGAAACTCTTTTTAAACATTTTCCATGGAAAAGTGATCAAAGGAAGAAAAAAACAGTATTTTTTTTAAAATTTCACTCCTCATCTTAATCGCGGCGATGCAGATGATAACTTGTAAAATACTAACCATTCATTTGAGACCGTCAATTTTATTTTTTAGATAATGTTTGATTGTATCTTAAGTACATATTAACCGTTTGTCTTTTAATAAATTTTAATGTGATTGCATTCATATAAAAAATTAAGAGGTGGACTGTTAAGACAAATGCAAACTTAAGATTTTTCTGGATAATTTTGTCATTTCTTACTGGTTTATGAATGTCTCCGGGGTGGACTTGATTTTACCAAAGACGATGAGAACGTGAACTCACAACCATTTATGCCAGCAGCATATGTGGCGTAGCTAAGGAGGAAACAGGTAATTAATATGAAATATGGATGATTATTTTCATTTTTATATATCCAGACCAGTTATATATCCAGTTGATTTATGTGATAATACAAGGGTTAACCGATGTATAAATAAATAAATGAACTTGTTGGGAGTAATGAGATAATTGCTTACGTACGTGTATATTTTATCTAGATTTGAAGTTAGAGTAGTTTTATTCTTTGAATTTAGTTATTTTACAATTCTGTTTTTCTTCTTATAATAATTATATTAGTACTAGTAGTAGTAGTATTTTATTACTACTACATGATAAGTATACTCCTACAAGACTATCATTTGCTAAGCTCAAGAAAAGTAGCCGAATAATCCTCCTCCCGTATCGATGCATGAAGTAGTAAAAGTGTAATGTTGACCATAACATTTCATTTCACATGCACACGTACGAGATTAGTACTAGTATCAAACTCGAATCTCCCCTATGCCTCCCGTAAATAAGCTCTTGTCTTGTGTAAGTCGATCGCCTTCACACCACAACCGGTTACCGGTCAAAACTAACGTCTGAAAGCGTAGGCCTTTCTTGTCTGCTCCAACAATCAACTTCGCATTTAATGCCCCCTCACCGGCCCTTGTTTTGTTTGTATTCCGTACAAGCCCTTGACCGGCATTTGTCAGTCAACCATTGCGGCCATACTCCCCCCAACCAACCAAAACCCACCTCACCATTTCCAAACCAAGTGACCTGACACCTTTAAACTTAAAACCCCACTAAAAACTCTCCCTCTCTAAAAAATAAATAAATTTACTACTACAAGTACCTACTGAGAGTTTTTATGAACAAGTTTTGATTCTCATCATCAAATAATGGAAAAGAAACAGAAGGTGAAGGCAGAAGAAGATCCGACCCAGTGCTCATCGGATCCGAACTTATTATTAGCAGATTTGTTGGACTTTGTTGGTGATCAAAAGAGCTCATTAGGGTTCATGGAGTTGTTGGGCATTCAAGATTACAACAACACTAATTCAATCTTTGATATATTACGAGAAGAACACTCGGCTCCTCCTCCCCCTGCTGGTCAAGCTTCAACAAATCCTGCAGACTCATCAGAAGTCTTAAATACCCCTGCTACTCCAAACTCTTCCTCAGTTTCTTCGGTTTCAAGTGGGGCACCAGAACAGAGTAAAATAGAAGTAAATGAACAACAAGGACACCAGCAGCATAAAACCAAGCAACAGTAGGTTTCCTCTAATTCCCTCTTCTTTTTTTTCCTTCTTGATTTTGTTGAAAAAAAATACTACTATATTATATTGATTCTTGTTACGAATAGACACAGCAATTAAGTCAGTAACATAGCTTGCAATACAGATACATGAATATAATTGATTGAGGTATTTATTCGCAACAAAAATTATTATCTTTTGTCTTTGAGGGGAGGTGAATTGCGTGTGTTGTTTGATCTAGTTTTAATTTATTTTTATATTTTGATTTTTTCTATATACTCTAGGTTGAAAGCCAAGAAAACGAGCCAGAAGAAAAAGCAGAGAGAGCCAAGATTTGCCTTCATGACAAAGAGTGAAGTTGATCATCTGGAAGATGGGTACAGATGGAGAAAGTACGGCCAAAAAGCTGTGAAAAACAGCCCTTTTCCTAGGTACTTTTTCAATTTATTCCAAAAACATAATTGTATGCTCTTTTTCTAAAATAAAAATAAAAATAGAAAACTCCAAATTAACTTTAATGGATTTGCATGCGGCTATGCTCTTTTATATAACTTCCAATGGAGTATTCTTTACATCGTTTTGAATCAAATTAAACTCATGTAGATATTTATTAATCTAGAAATTTAGTAAAAAGGGTTTACTTTAATTAATTTGCAGGAGTTACTATCGGTGCACTAGTTCATCATGTAATGTTAAGAAGAGAGTGGAGCGTTCTTTTGAGGATCCTAGCATAGTTGTGACCACTTATGAAGGCCAACACACCCATCAAAGCCCGGTGATGCCACGAGGCATCAGCCCTGCCGGATTCCCACCGGGTTCCGGTATTTCTGCTGCCGGCAGTGCGGGATTCCATCTGCCGGTGCAAATGAACCTATTGTCTCACCATGGCCAGCCGCATTTCAACAATTTGGCAGTACCCTTTAATTTTGGTTATAATATGATGATAAATGGTTGCACAAATCCTAATGTTGCTGCATCCATGAACGATAGAGGTTTCGTCGGAACTCCGGCGACCATGGCTTTCTTGAGAGATAATGGGCTTCTTCAAGACATTGTGCCTTCCATTATGAGAACGGAAGATCAGTAGATGCAGGGGAAAAAAACTTACTTCTTTTTATGTAATTCTATTTATAAGTGACTGACAACAATGGGAGGTGTAGCCTCTGTAGATAGATGACCATTTCATGTAATTCTCTTAATTCCTTTCTAGCTAGTAGCAGCTTTTTTGGCATCATTTGTAAACCCTAATGATCATATATCTGACATGGGTTTTTGATCCAATGAAGATACTGGTTTCTTGATATGTTGTATACTTCTTCTTACAAAATTTACCCTTGTTGTTTTTCTTACCAATTTGATTTGAATTCGTCTTTTTAGGCTATTAATATTGACAAAGTAAAAAAATAATGTTAACAGATCCATAAGGGTCATTTAAATTATTAAGAATCGTCAAGACAATTATAAAAACGTTGTTAAATGTATAATTATTTTATTTTTGTCACAATGTCAATAGGATCATCTTTGAATGTAGAAGGAATGTATGTGCATTAATGTTTGCCAGACTCGAAAAGAGCAAGTTCAGGAAACAGCCGTGGCAGTTCTTTTATCTCTGGATGTGAAGGTGAAGGTGAAGGCGAAGAAGCAATTTTAAGTAAAAAGGAAGAAAGCAACAGTGATGAGTAAATGAAGGTAATAAATGTTCGATATCTTGTTCAAGTTGAAATACATTAGCACAACGTAGGAAAATTATTATAGAACTTGGGAACAACTTCTGACCTACGTTTATCCTTTATGAATTATTGCACCCCTCCCTTCATTTACTTTTACAATGCGTTAGATCTCCACTCTTGGATTTTTTGATTCATTCAATGCTAATATATACTCCCTCCGTCCCAAACTAATTGCTCAGGTTTAACTTTTTTAAGTTAAATTGACTATTTTTAGAATTAATAATTAAGCATATATAAATATATTTCTAAAATTATAAAAATTGGTATTAGTAATAAATTGTATATATTTTCTTTTGGTTATAATCTCTTCACCTATATTTTAGCAAAAATAGTAAAAAGATTAGTTTTGAAAATGGTCAATTTAACTTTAAAAAGTCAAAACTGAGCAATGAATTTGGGACGGAGGAAGTATATATATATATATATATATACGATCCGGATCTTAACATACCTTGCTCACTCTCTTTTAGCGACGTATCGGGCGACGATTCGGTATGTCACTATATATATCGTCTTAGCTTTTAGCGACGAACAACATATAGCGACAGACAACATATAACGACAGACCAAACATATAGCGACGGACCGAATCGTCGCCCAGTACGATTCGGTCCGTCGTTAAAGGATTCGGACTAGTATATATATATATATATATATATATATATATATATATATATATATATATATATATATATATATATGACTCATTCATAGTTAACGTTGTCAATAATTTAAAGTTATTCTTATAACATATCTTGAGTGTCCATCTGTAGATCGAATGGTTAATAGAGTCATCATTCGCAGTATTAAATTGCAGACAGGACTGATGACCAAAATACCAAGTATTTGTTAGGTTTGCATGTAGCGCGATTAAGTAATCAAATCACATAAATAAAGCGGAAGCGCGAAAGAGGAAATTTTAAAATTTTAATGCAAACTATCATCATGATCATCCTATATGCTTAGTTATCAATACATATAAGAAGGAAAAGAAGATGAGATTCATACCCTTGTAAATCGAGCTTTCACAGGTACGAGTTCTACTCCAACTTGAATCCACGATATTGATTCCTTCCTTTGATCAATGCAAGCCATCCAATCATCATTTGGCCTCTAGAGGTGATCCACCAAGGAAGAATAACTAAGAAGGTGGGTGTTTGGCTAAACCATAATTCTATCTCTATAGAATCTCTGTACTCTCCCAATGCTGGAAAATTAAGCGTGTTCTATTTATTCG
This sequence comes from Panax ginseng, assembly GCA_020205605.1. Classification (NCBI taxonomy): domain Eukaryota; kingdom Viridiplantae; phylum Streptophyta; class Magnoliopsida; order Apiales; family Araliaceae; genus Panax; species Panax ginseng. The sequence goes on along the minus strand of CM035131.1, from coordinate 4,056,298 downwards.
TTCTATAATAAGACTTTTTTATTTATAGATGTAGGCAACCCTCCTAAATAGTTAGGATTAGGGTTTCATATTAATTAATTGAACTCTTTTAATTAATTAGGCTTCCCAATTCAATTGAAAATAATTAAACTCTTTTAATTAAATAGCCCCTTAATCTTATTAAGAATATATGAGAGAGAGTATCTAATTAATTAATTCTCAAACTCTTTAGAAATTAAATAATAATAATAATAATACTCCTCTTATTAATTAATATTTAATATTTCCAAACTATTAAACTATTTAATTTATTCCATCACCATAGATTAAATTAGATATACTTAATTTATTATTACGATTATGCCATTAACTTCTTTAATAATTATTCTTTCTTTTATGGTGTGACCCTTTAGGTTCTCCATATTAAATCGGTTGTGAATAAATCAATTAGAACAATTTTAATCTTATTTAAATAAATAAATTAAACTAATAATTTATTTAATTAAATAATATTTATTCTATAACCCTTAGCGATCAATGACTTTCCAGATAATATAGAGTTCAACATTAATCATAAAGAGTAAATAATTACCGTACAATTCATTCATTCTACCATACAATGTCCCAATTAAATATAATGCATGGATTTACTATTAAGTCTTATTTTATTTAATTATATGTATTCCGATCCTAAATGCACAAACTCCAATAGTGTAAATTAGAAATAACTTTCTAATTTCATTCTATCTTGGCCAAGGACTACTCGATTGTTATTTATCGAATCACATAGGACATTCACTTCTTTTACTAAAAGTGGTAGATCCTTTATTGATAATTCATTATCGTCATGTATAATTAATTATACTCAAGCATACCCTTTGATATACCCTTAGGTCTTAAGGGACATGTCAAAGTATAACTCATCATACACGAGATACTTTGATGATCTCAAGTATAAGGTGTGACGCCCCCAAAATAGGTATACATCACTCATTTTGAGTCGTCAATAATATGGTACATAGACACCTACAACTTTATTAATATAACATAAAAACTGTGAGTTTAAATACAAATATTGTCATCTAGACAATATTCACACCCAAATAAGTCCTCATTATAATTATTGGTACATTATTTTACAAAATGGTGAGGACTACTAAACAACTTTCTAGAACCATCATTCCACACCTTTATTAGAACTCGTTACATTCTCGCCTCACCGAGGAAGAAAAATGGAACAAAAAAGAAAAAGGGTGAGCTCAACTAGCCCAAGAAAGAATATTATGACTAAGATAATATAGAACAAATTATCGTTAGTCTTGAACGAGGAAAAATTTGATAAAATACAATAGACAATAAGTTTCGGATCAATATTAGCATGAAATAATAATTCATAGAAGAGTTACGTAGAGAATGAAATCTACTATAATCTATGAATTTAAAAGTCCATCATCAATATTTTATCTACGTAACATCAATCAATATTCATCTTGAATCAAATATTCATCTTTGCCTACAAAGCGAAAGATATTCATCACCGATCATGTTCATCTCAACACTGTACATCTTTGCATTACGTACCAAAAGGTATTCATCATAAAATCATTAATCTTTTTGCTACTGAGCCAAAGATATTCAGTAATACCATCATTTAGGACTGAGGATGATGAAAAATATTTTAAAGAAAACGAATCCAGTAAAACAAAAGAACAAATATTAAAGATTCGTACTTTAAACAATTCGAGTTCAAAAATACTTCATTAATAATCATAGTGAAGTAAAATTCAAGAATGATCAAAACATGGATACAATCAAAGCTAGTATCCATAATAGGTATTTTGGACAAAAAACAAAAATTTAATTTTTCTGTGAATAGTGTCGTATACGTGAATAGTAATCCCGACACTAAAAGACAAGAATTTCACAAAAAAAAAAATCTTACCAATATTCCATAATGATATTAGAAGAAATAATATCATTTTAAAAAAATAATATCCACTACTCTCGAAAAACAAGATTTTACCGGAATCTTTGGATATAGTCTTTGAAGGGAACTTGCAACCGTATAAACAACACTGAAAGTATCAAACCATGAACGACCCCAAAATAGGTCCATTCCATCCAACTCATTCGAAAGTCGCCAAATACATAGTACAAAAAAAATAACTACAACTTTATTACAACAATTGTCGTGCAAAATACAACAACACATATATCGTGAGTTTGGATACAAATATATATCAACTGTGACTCATGTCCCAACCGTGGATAAGACCTCATAATGACACCTTACATAAAGGTATAGTCGAAAACTGCTTTTAGAAATTAAAATCTTTGGGAAGTGCTCAAAGAAACCTTCGTACATGGGAGGCCATGCAAAGGTTATGGTAGATATCATATGACCACAAAATTATTCTTGGTTGACCCAATAGACCCCAAAGAAAATGAGAAGATTACTATCATATTCTTCCCAATGATGAGTCTTCTCTTGACATATCATTATCTCCACTGCCTCTAATTGAGGGTTATATTTCAAATAGACTCCAAGATCATATAGATAAAGTCTTTGGTAGATATACTCAAAGAAGTGGATGAAAGACAACCCCTGTCTTATGATGACACGAGGTTGTATGTCATTAGACATCTTGTATGATAGTGGCAAAACACCTTTCCAAGTTAAATTCACCTCACCCTCAACATCTATAGACCACCGCTTCTATTCCCTTGTTATTCCCCGTTTCGACCCAAATTTACACTTTTATTACCTCGAAAGGAATTGTGAAGCAAAAGGAAAGCACAACTAGCTCAATAAAGAATATCATGACTAAAGATAAATAAATTATCAATAGCCTTCAACAAAGAATAAATCGTAGATTTAGAACATATGGTAGATGATAAAACTTTTCAACCATAGTTGCATAATGAACGAAGCAATCCATTAGAAGAGTCAAATAGACTATAAAGTCTATTATCTTCCATGTTAAAAGTCCACCAACAATGTTTTATCCTCGTGACACCAATCAACAATTCCTCATCCACAATCACATGTATAACTCATAATCGTAATTGTAGTTCTAAATTCCTTTTCTCATCCAGACAAAGATAATTTTCATCACTTGTCAAAACATCAAAGATTATGGTTATACCAAATCACGCTTTATGTTCATAATCCTATTAATAAATTCATCTTTGCACTACTACCAAAGATATTCATCAACAAGTCATCTTTGCACTACAGCCAAAGATATTCAACTACTCTTTGTCTTTGCACTAAAAAGATATTCATCAACAATTCATCTTTGCACTGCTTACTAATTCAAAAGATATTCATCAACAAGTCATCTTTGCACTACGGACCAAAGATATTCATATCTCAAAGAAATACATAATCATTTCGAATTTATATAAACCATAATTATAACCATATATGTTGATCAATTCACCTTTGCACTTAAGCTAAAGATATTCAATTATAAATTCAATGGTCATGATCATACCAAATCCAACAATTCAACTTTGCACCATCGCCAAAGAGAGAACCTATAGTCACGATCATACCAATAATCTATCCATCTTTACACTCAAGTCAAAGAGAAATATCATCATTAGGGTTATTAAGAATGTTATATAAAAAACATATAATCAACATATAGATTTAATCTCAAGAGTAAGATTCATAAATCAATGATTTCATAACAACTTAATCAAAATGTTATAAATTACTTAATAATCTCATAATCTAATATTATTAATACTACCACAATATTTTAATCATTTCTTAAACTTATAAACAATTTATTTTAATTGTTTACACTTTACTAATAAATGCATTTAATCATCTTAAAATTCCAACCTCATAAGATCTCATCACCAATAGCCAAAACTCTCCTCAAAAATCTGCATATATCTCATATATAATTCTCAAGCCATAAAATCATATTTTCCAATTTTCTTAATTCACATAACATATATAATTCATTTACTCATAACTAGAACATTTTCATGAAAAATAACAAATCAGTTTTAAAAATATTTCTTTTCTGGGATTTAGAAGAATATAGTCCCATATTGAATATATATTTTTCTCAAAATTTTTTTTAAAATTCATTTACTATTTTTCACATGGCCAAAACCACCGAATATTCAGACATTTATCATAAATTGTAATTTTATCCAAAAATTCTGAAATTTACACGGTATACTGATATTATATAGATGTATTCACAATACAAATTTCATCAATTTTGAAGTTAATCACAAGGAGTTATAAGCAGTTACTTTTAAAATAGTCATTTCTCATAAAATCCATAACTCCTAATCTATAAATCCAAAAATCGCCATTTTTGGACACAATCAACAAAACTCATCAAATTATCATTTCAAATTTTTCCAGAATTTTTAAAGGCTCAGAAGAATTTCGAAATAGTAACCCTTAAAATCCCTTATTATCCCTTACCTCAAAAGAAGTAGAAGATTGACCGAATAACGTTGAACGAACTTGCAACCCGTATAGCAATACTCAAAGTATACTCAAAATACTCACAAGAATACGCTTCGATAATATAGAGAGAAAAACTTCAGCTTTACGTGTGATTTTCAATTATAACCTAAGCACCTATTTATAGGAAATTGCTTAGAACACCAAAGCGTAAAATTTATTAAAATAATAATATTATATTTTTTTTCCAAGACTTCATACGTATGCTCTCAACATCAGAACTCAGCCCCTAACACATGTTAAATGAGGGAAACAAAATGTAAAAAACGTTTTTGTTATTTAAATTATTTTAAACTTCCAAAAATCAATTATTTTGAGCTTCTAACTTCAATAATTCATAATAAATAGTCCTTTTATCGGAAAAATTTGAATCTCGAGTTTTTATAGGAAATTCAATTTTTACAACTTTGCAGAAGAAAGTTTTCCAAATTCCAAACAAAAATTGACCAAATCCATAAACTGCAGACGATTTTACATGCTATAATCAAATTTCAGTCAAGAAATGGGGTCCACCGACACATAAAACATGCTTTAAATATTTTTGGTAACAAAATACTCCTCCTCCACATATACTCATATATCCCACATTCATCGTAAAAATATCATCATTAATATATTATTAAAATAATATATTTAATTGAATTATTTTATCGTAAAAAGATAAAATATTAATTTTCAACAATTGTCACATTAAAAATTTTCTCCATCTATATCTATATAAAATGAATATTTTACTCATCATAAAAATTAATAATTAATTATTCACAAATAATATTGCATAATCACAATATTGACAACCAGTGCGCCTCAGAAGAAAGAGGGCTTTCCAATAAGAATTTCTCCTTATCGGCAAGCAATTAGGTGACCAAACCTCTCCTTGATGTAACTTTCTAGACATTGCCAATAATGCTATCTAATAATATTATTCAAATAATATGAATTATTGTCTGATAATGGAAAATAATCGTGTAAAGACAATTATCAAAACAACAATAATAAAATATCAACGCAAAGAATTATCGAATCAATAAAATAAAATATCGAATAAGAATTATCGTAATAATTATCGAGTAGTGTCTTCTTACGTAAGAATCAATAATTGGTGCAATACCGTCAAATAGTCGCTATTGTGTTTTAACCACCGGTATTTTAACAAGATTAATCTGTGAATAACTACGCCTGGCCATTTATAAACAACTTATATTTGTCGCTTTCTTCATCCAATCGCTTTTTTCACATGGGCCCCACAAAAGGTCGCTTCACGTCATTTGGATATTCCCCGACAAAAAGAATATTCTACGACCAAACGAATATTCTCCTCCACAACAATGAATATTTTATAACCACCATGCATATTTTTGAAAAAATTTCATATATCACCCTTAACTTTAACTTTTATCAATTTAACCATTTACCGAATTGTAATTATAAGAAAAATTGAATACTTTTATTTCATAAAATTGTGGGTCTTACAATCTCTCCTCCTTATGAAATTTCGTCCCCAAATTTACGTTTCTGCATTATTTCAAAGTTGAGAATACCTTGCTTTCATTTCAGATTCTATCTTCCCTCGCATCATCATAATTTCTCCAATGCTCATCTCCTCGTATTTCAGAGATATCATTCTAGAATACAAACTTCAAAACAAGGGTTAATTGAACAAATTAACATATCACATAATATCCCGATATTATGACCGACCAACAAATAAGCTTAGGTAGGACACACTAAGAAGGATTTACTCATCTCTCCCCCTAGTTCTAATCCCGATTCCCCGATCTCCGCCAGAGATCATATCCTAAGCTCGATACCAAATGTAATGACCCCAAAATAGGTCCATTCCATCCAACCCATTCTGAGTCGCCAAATACATGGTACAAAAAAATAACTACAACTTTATTACAACAATTGTCGTAAAAATACAACAACACATATACCGTGAGTTTGATACAAATATATATCAATCATGACTCATGTCCCAACCGTGGATAACACCTCATAATGACACCTTACATAAAGGTATAGTCGAAAACTGCTTTTAGAAATTAAAATCTTTGGGAAGTGCTCAAGAAACCTTCGTATACTGGGAGGCCATGCTGCTAGGTTATGGTAGATATCATATGGCCACGTAATTATCCTTAGTCAACCTAATAGATCCCAAAGAAAAAAATGAGAAGATTACTATCATATTTCTTCCCAATGATGAGTCTTCTCTTACATATCATTATCTCCATCGCCTCTAATTGAGAGTTATATTTCAAATAGACTCCAAGATCATATAGATAGTGCTTTGATAGATATACTCAAGAAGTGGATGAAAGCACAACCTCGCCTTTATGATGACACGAGGTTGTATGTCATTAGACATCTTGTATGATAGTGGCAAAACACCTTCCAAGTTAAATTCACCTCACCTCAACATCTATAGAATTCACCGCTCTATTCCTTGTTATTCCCCGCCGACCCAAATACACTTTTATTACCCGAAAGAATTGTGAAGCAAAAGGGTGAGCACAACTAGCTTCAAGAAAGAATATCATGACTAAAGATAAATAAATTATCAATAGCCTTCAACAAAGAATAAATCGTAGATTTAGAATATATGATAGATGATAAAACTTTTCAACCATAGTTGCAAATGAACGAAGCAATCCATTAGAAGAGTCAAATAGACTATAAAGTCTATTATCTTCTCCATGTTAAAAGTCCACCAACAATGTTTTATCCTCGTGACATCAATCAACAATTCCTCGCCCACAATCACATGTATAACTCAGAATCGTAATTGTAGTTCTAAATTCCTTTTCTCATCCAGACAAAGATAATTTTCATCACCAAACATCAAAGATTATGGTTATACCAAATCACGCTTTATGTTCATAATCCTACTAATAAATTCATCTTTGCACTACTACCAAAGATATTCATCAACAAGTCATCTTTGCACCATCCAAAGATATTCATCAACAAGTCATCTTTGCACTACGTAGCCAAAGATATTCATCAACAAGTCATCTTTACACTACTGGACCAAAGATATTCATCAATAATTGATCTTTTGCACCACAAAGCCAAAGATATTCATATCTCAAAGAAATACATAATCATTTCGTAATTTATATAAACCATAATTATAACCATATATGTTGATTAATTCACCTTTGCACTTAAGCTAAAGATATTCAATTATAAATTCAATGGTCACGATCATACCAACAACAATTCAACTTTGCACCATCGCCAAAAGAGAACCTATAGTCACGATCATACCAATAATCTATCCATCTTTACACTCAAGTCAAAGAGAAATATCATCATTAGGGTTATAAGAATGTTAAATATGATAATAAAAATAATATAATCAACATATAGATTTAATCTTAAGAGTAAGATTCATAAATCAATGATCTCATAACACCTTAATCAAAATGTTATAAATCACTTAATAATCTCATAATCTAATATTATTAATACTACCACAATATTTTAATCATTTCTTAAACTTATAAACAATTTATTTTAATTGTTTACACTTTACTAATAAATGCATTTAATCATCTTAAAATGCCAAACTCATAAGATCTCATCACCAATAACCAAAACCCTCATCAAAAATCTGATATACCTCATATATGATTCTCAAGCCATAAAATCATATTTTCTAATTTTCTTACTTCACATAACATATTTAATTCATTTACTCATAACTAGAACATTTTCATGAAAAATACCAAATCAGTTTTAAAAATATTTCTTTTCTGGGATTTAGAAGAATATAGTCCCATATTGAATATATATTTTTCTCGAAATTTTAAAATTCATTTACTATTTTTCATATGGCCAAAACCAATCGAATATTCAGACATTTATCATAAATTGTACTTTTATTCAAAAATTCTGAAATTTATACGGTATACTGATATTATATAGATGTACTTCCAATAAAAATTTCATCAATTTTGGAGTTAATCACAAGGAGTTATAAGCGGTTACTTTTAAAATAGTTTTTCTCATAAAATCCATAACTCCTAATCTATACATCCAAAATCACCATTTTTGACACAATCAACAAAACTCATCAAAATATCATTTCAAATTTTTTCAGATTTTTGAAGGTCCGAAAAAAATACAAAACTGAAAACATAATCACCCTTAAAAATCTCTTATTATCCCTTACCTCAAAAGAAAGAAGATTTAACTGGAATAACGTCGAATGAACTTGCACCAGATAGCAATACTCAAGATATCAAAATACTCACAAGAATACACTCGATAATATAGAGAGAGAAAACTTCAGCTTAAAAGTGATTTTCAATTATTATAACCCAAGCACCTATTTATAGTGAAATTGCTTTAAACACCAAAGTAGTAAAATTTATTAAAATAATAATATTATATTTTTTTCCAAGACTTCATACGTGTATGCTCTCAACATCGAACTCAGCCCCTAACACATGTTAAATGAGGGAAACAAAATGTAAAAAACGTTTTTGTTATTTAAATTATTTTAAACTTCAAAAATCAATTATTTTGAGCTTCTAACTTCAATAATTCATAATAAATAGTCCTTTTGCCAAAAAATTGAATCTCATGAGTTTTATAGGAAATTCAATTTTCTACAACTTTGCGTAAGAAAGTTTTTCCAAATTCCAAACAAAAATTGACCAAAATCCACAAACTGGACGATTTTACAAAGCTATAATCAAATTTCAACAAAGAAATGGGGTCCACCAACACATAAAACATGCTTTAAATATTTTGGTAACAAAATACTCTCCTCCATATATACTCATATATCCCACATTCATCGTAAAATATCATCATTATTATATTATTAAAAAATAATATATTTAATTGAATTATTTTATCGTAAAAGATAAAATATTAATTTTCAACAATTGTCACATTAAAAATTTTCTCCATCTATATCCACATAAAATGAATATTTTCCTCATCATAAAATCAATAATTAATTATTCACAAATAATATTACATAATCACAATATCGACAACCAAAAGCCCTCCTCAGTGAAAGAGGGGCTTTCCAATAAGAATTTCTCCTTCACCTAAGCAAGCAATTAGGTGACCAAACCTCTCCTTAGATGTAACTTTCTAGACATTGCCAATAATGCTATCTAATAATATTATTCAAATAATATGAATTATTGCTCCGATAATGGAAAATACCGTAGTAGGACAATTATTGAAACAACATAATATAAAATATCAACGCAAAGAATTATTGAATCAATAAAATAAAATATCGAATAAGAATTATCGTAATAATTATCGAGTAGTGTCTTCTTACGTAAGAATCAATAATTGGTGCAATACCGCGCTACCGTGTGTTTTAAACCAATTTAGGTATTTTATTCAAGATTAATTTATAATAACTACGCCATCATTTATAAACAACTTATATTTGTCGCTTTTTTTCATCCAATCGCTTCTAAGTTATGGGGCCCACAATAAGGTCATAACTGGCAGTCATGCGGATATTCTCGACAAAAAAAGAATATTCTACTACCACCAAACGAATATTCTCCGACAACAATGAATATTTTATAACCACTTTGCATGTATTTTTGAAAAAATTTCATATATCACCCTTAACTTTAACTTTTATCAATTTAACCATTTACCGAATTGTAATTATAAGAAAATTGAATACTTTTATTTCATAAAATAAATCGTGCCCATAGCTTTTTTGCAAACTAACCCAAAATCGTGAAGTGAATCTTGGGTCACGATCCAAAACTATGGATCTTGGCATGCCATGCAATCTCACAATCTCATTCACGCATATATATAAGCAAGGCGTTCAGGGAATAAGTCTCCGTATCGGCAAAAAATGAAAGCGTACTTAGTTAATCTATCAACAATAACCCAAATTGTAAAGACCCCAATTTTTATGAATAAAGATGATTTTTTCTATAATTATCATTTTGAATATTATGGAATGAATTTAATATAATGTTATAGTTGTGGGTAATATTTACAAATTTTACAAAGTATGCAAGTTGTCATATTATATTCGATTGGTCGGAAATATTCTTTTGTCGGGGAATATCCGTATGCGATGGTACAATCATTGGTGGACCCCACAATGAATTATTATCGGATTGAAAAGCGACAAAATATTTTATGAAAATAACTATGGATGTTTTACCGCGTTATTATCTTTGTTGAACTACTCTGGTAGTAAAAATACGATGTCTGGCGTAGTTGCATAATAAAATGCGGTATTGATTATTGATGCTTACGTGAGAAGTCACTTCGGTTTTGCTTATTTTATAGAATTCCCCATTTTGCCCATTTTTCAAAATAATCGGGAGAAAGTAATATCAATTTTTTCGTATATATATACTATTAGTGGCATGTGATTATATATATATATATATATATATATATATATATATATATATATATATATATATTGTTAGTGGGTATGTGGTGGAGTGTGAATATATATATATATATAATCTAGTGTTGGTGTGTGTGTAAATATGGGTGAGTGGGTGGTAGTGGTGAATAAAGTTGTCAAGTTGTGAAAGTGGGTGGGGGAGGAGATTTGATTTTTACGGGAGGAGTACAATTATTATTATTATTATATATATTTAGGTTTACAACATGTGTGGATTATATATATAGATATGTTTTATAATTTGTCAAAGTTGTGGATTATTGGTTGGGGGATTGACAATTACTAGCTTTGTTTGGCAGATTGTGGGATGTTTTTCAAACCTAGACATTCATTGGCCAACACCTTGACAAATGATGCATGGGTGGTAGAAATTGTCTAATATAGTATGTGTTGTATTATATATGTATATATATATATATATATATATATATATATATATTATAAAATTTGATTTTGAAAATCTAGCATATAATTTTAGCTAGTGAATTACACAGTTCCTTTTCATTCTCCTATAAATAGAATCTCATTCCTTCATTATTTCTTATGAATTCACTGAAACTCTAGAGAGAGAAAATTATAGAGAGAAAGAAGAAAAGTATTTTGCTACTTCCTACTCTTATATCCAGCTTTCTTTTACTTGTAAGGGTATTATTTCTTTTGTATTCATGAAGAGAACTTCATTATTTCATTCTTTATTATTCTCACTTGAATAACTCAGATATGCTACGATACCCTATACTTGGTGATTTCGTTGTTATTCTATTCGTTATTATTCTCGCTGGAATATCCACATCACATGCGTTTCTGTGGACACTGTTCCGTCTTTATTATTCTCGGTTGGAATATCTTGTCTGCATGCGCTTTCTGTGGGACCGATTCCGTTATTTATTATTCCGTTGGAATAACTTGTCTATGTAATCACCGCATACATGGGGATTTCATTTGTTATTCCATTCTTTATTATTCTATTGGAACATCCTGCTTAATGTAATTTTGCTTAACTCGGTTCCGTTACTTATTATTCTGTTGAATAACTCGCCTACTGTCTGAGTACCGCATTTATGGTGATTTCTTTTGTTATTCCATTCTTTAATATACTCAAATTGGTTAAAGTTTTGACTTCTATACTCCATGAAATTAGTGGAATATCCTTGTTATTTGCGCTTCATCCAAAGATTTTTTTTCATGGAAATATTCTTCCGAGCATTCTTGAATTTTACTCTACAAAGCAAGATCATGTTGACAATTTGGGCGTTATTGGTTCCCTTGGACAAATTAATTTGTGAACTTGTTTTTATTTAATTCTTATATCATTGTCATCGTCCTCATGTTTATATTATATTGAAAGTCATCTCATGCACGTAGTGCGTAGATGGACTTGGTATGATTATGACCAGGATTATTCGCAGTAATCATGATCGTAATGTTACAAATGATGTGATAAAAGTCTTCATTGGCCCAGAGTGCATTGATGGACAAATTGTTGGCATGATCATGACCATTAATGAATACACGAATGTCCTCGCCCGTAGTAGTGCATGGATAATTTGTGGTCACGATACTAAAGAATATCCTCGCGTAGTAGTGCGGGGGTGATTCGATGATATGGATTATTTATTAAGTCGAGTCCCAACGATAAAAGTGATGAAAAACCTTTTAAATCATAAAAGATAGTAGATTTTATTCTCTCTTGACTCTTTTAATGGATTCTTTGATTCGTCATAGCTTAAACTTGATGTCTATTGTATTTTATCGGTTTAACATTGTTGAAGACTAATGATAATTTATTCTGCACTATCTTAGTCATAATATTTCTTCTTTGGGCTAGTTGAGCTCACCCTTTCTTTCAACCGTTTCTTCGTAAAATGAGAATGTAAATTTGGGACTTAGTCGGGGAACCAGAGTGATGGTCCTGATGATAGTATTAGCTAGTAGTCCTCACTATTCATTAAATAGTGTGACAATAAATGTAATGAGGACTTATTCGAGAGTGGATATTGTCTAGAAAATAGTATTTGTATTTAAACTCACAGCTCCCTTGTTGTATAATTAAGATTGTATTTATATTCTGTACCATATATTTGGCGACTCAGAATAGGTGATGTATACCTATTTTGGGGGCGTCACACAAATAACATTTATACCTTGAGAAACCGTGGGAAGACCCGTAACGAAATCCATGGTAATGTGTTCCCACTTCCATTTTGGATTCTCAAGTGGTTGCAATGGACCCTTAGGCACTGATGCTCCGCCTTTACACGCCGACATGAGTTAAACACCTCGAGATAAACTTCAGCGATCTCTCTTTCATGTTATTCCACCAAAATGTATGTCAAGATCATGATACATTTTAGTACTTCCAGGATGGATTGCAAATGGTGTGGTCATAATCTTTTAACAACTCGAGCCAATGTCGTTGCCGCATGTTGAGTTCCTTTTTGGGTGAAGAAATATTTGAGGCTTTTATGGCCTGAATATATCTCCACTTTCTCTCCATATAGATAGTGCCTCCGGATCTTTAAGCAAAACGAAAATTCTTTGCCAACTCTAGATCATGAATAGGATAATTCCTCTCATACTCTTTAAATTGTCACGAGGCATAGGCTATGACTTTCCCACGTTGCATGAGAACACATCCTAGCCCTTTGCCTCAAGCATCGTCAGAGATAACAAATCCATCCAACCGGATGGTATTGTCGAGCAGTGCGCCAAAATGAGTCTCCTCTTAAGCTCTTGAAAACTCTTTTCACATTCCTCACCATCCATTAATTTGGTATCTTTCCGAGTCAATTTGAGTTAACTGAGTAGCGATTCGAGAAAATCCTTCCACAAATCTCCGATAATAACCAAACAAGAAAGCTACATACTTGATTCTCGACTTCTATTGCTCCTAACTTTGTATTGCTTCAATCTTCGCCGAATTGACGGATACTCCATGTTTTGAGACCACGTGCCCAAGGAATGCTATTTCCTCGCCGAACTCACATTTCTTCAACTTGGCATATAGCTTGTTTTCACGAAGCCTTTGGAGTACCGAACGAAATGGTGCTCATGATCTTCATGACTTTTGAATATATGAGGATGTCATCAATAAAGACAACAACGAATCGATCCAAATATTCCTTGAATACTCGGTTCATCATATCCATGAAAGTCGCAGGAGCATTAGTCAATCCAAAAGACATGACTAAAAATTCATAATGTCCGTCTGAAGTTCGGGCGGCGCTTTTGGAATATCCTCGGTTCTAATCTTGGTGATGATATCCGAACGAAGATCGATCTTTGAAAAGAATTGTGCTCCTTGCAATCGGTCAAACAGTCATCAATGCGAGGTAGCGAGACACTATTCTTGATAGTGACATGGTTCAATTCCCAGAGTCAATATAAAGTCGCATATACCCCGCCTTTCTTCTTTACAAATAAAAGCAGGAGCACCCCAAGGAGATGTACTAGACGAATGAAACCGATGTCCAATAACTCCACAGAGTTGGAACTTTAACTCCACGAAGTTCAATAGAGCCATTCGATATGGGGTTTTAGAAATGGGCTTTGTACGGGTTCAAGATCAATAAAGAATTCAACTTCACGTTACGGGGTAGACCGGAAGTTATTCAGAAATACGTCGGGAAATTTACTAACAATGAGAATATTATTCAAATCGGCGTGTCTTTATTCATATCCATAACATGGGCTAAGAAAGCTTGACATCCGCTTTTCAATAAACGAATAAATTTATGACTAGATATGATGATTGATTGATTTTAATGGTTTAGTCGCTTGAATTAAATAACAAAGTCAAGGTTAGAATATGAAAATTAACAACCTTACGAAAACAATCAATTTTGGCATGATGAGTAGTTAACCAATCAATCCCTAAAATCACATCAAAAACAAGTATCTTTAAAGAGATAAGATCAACGGGTAATGTGATGGTGCCAACTTGGATCAAACAAGATTTATAAATAATGGATGTGATGAAAGTTTCTCCTAACGGAGTCTCCACAGATAAATCAAAGTCTAATTTCTCCTGAGTTAAGTTTAAACGCGTTGAGCACAAGCAGTAGAGGTAAATGAATGGGTAAGACCCCAGATTCAAGTAAGGTATAAACTTCGCAAGAATTTATGATTAATTTACCCGTGATCACCTCGTTTGGGTTTCTCAGATTTTGACCGATCCACGACAAACGCCTTCTTCCGAGAACCATTGACTTTGACTTTTTCTCGACAATGCCTTTGAGTCACCATCCCCACTAGACTTGGTTACGCTTACCGCATAATCTCGAGCGATATGTCCTTCCTTTCCACAATTATAATATACCTTGAACCTGTTGTGGGCGCTTTGGTGATATGTCCTCTTTTCCACATTTATAAAGATACTGACCGGGTGGTCGCTTCCTCTCCCTTAGAACCGATTCTTCTTTGGTCTTTGCGTCTTCGCATTGTCATTGTTGAATCTCCTTTTTTTATAATCTCCCCCTGACTCACTTCTTCTATTTTCATAGCCATGATTACCACCAGAGTGGTTACCATTTTTGTCCGTATTTTTCTTTCTCCGCTGGTTATCGTTGTTTTGATGACTGCTATCTCCGGAATGATCCTGGTTGTGGTCCCTCGGTTGATTCGTACTTGTTATCTCACTCTAATAATTGAGCCATGTAGACAACATCTGAATAGAGAGAAAATTTATGAGAATGAGATATTGACGTATCTCGCAGTATCAAACCTCTCGAAACATCTGCGTCATATACGTTCCTCATTCTCCACCAAATGAGGTGCAAACCAGGGATAACTCGCAAACTTCGCCTCGTCTTCGGGACACCGTCGTGTTGTTTTGTTCCAATCTAATAAACTCCACTTCCTTCATATGACCCGAATACTTTCGGAAAGTACTTGTCATTGAACAGATTCAAACGTCTCCCAAGACATGCTGAGTGCAGCTGGATGGGTACGCTTCACAGATTTCCACCAGTAATCTGCCTCATTATGGAATATAAAGGTGGCGAATGGAACCTTTTGTTCCTCCGTGCATCCCAAAACATCGAATATCTTGGTGATTTATTTAACCCACGTTTCTGCCTTAATCGGATCTCGCTTTCCCACTCGGTGGTCCCAACTCTTTGAACTCGCTTGCGTGACAAACCGCGTCGCGTTATTATCATTTTCACCGATATTTTGTGCACGAGTCTCCGCTTGTCACGATTTTGCATGAATCGCAAAAAAGCTTCTAAACATCCGTCGTTCATCATCTCGCTCGCGGGTGGTGTTGTTCACAGGAGGAACATTGCCGCCTAAGGCCGAAAAGCGGATCGAACTGCCTGCCGGGCTCGGATCGAGTCGATTCGGAAATATTTCAAACAGACCCTTGATTCGCATATTAACTGAAGTCAATTTTGAGCAACTTTCATTATTCGACTTCTCGCATAATCCGGATCCGAGAGAAGCCATACACTGCTTCGCTTTCTCCCGAGAGTAGTTCGATCGGCCTGAATCATTCGCCATGGATTCGATCAATATATTCGAATATGGTTCGCGAGTATGCTTATATATGTATATACATAATTTTATTTTTTGATTTACTGTCTAACGAGTAACGATTAGTCTTCCAGATTTCTCTTCCCCATACCAGTTGGGACTTGGGTCAGAGTAACGATTTCTCTTCTCCTGTTCGGCTGTTCCCCAGTTGAGACTTGGGCCAGAAATCCTTACTTCCTTCCTCCAGTCCTCCTACATGCTACGGTTTTCACTTTTCAGTCTTCTTATTCCTTGATCTGTGTTTGAGAAGTGTAAATACAATTAACTTTTAATTATTGTCAGAAATACTAATTTTTCAAATTTATGTTATGTTGTAGTTGAAAATCTCAAGATCTGCAGATGCATGGCTATGATTTGAGAGAATTTAAAAGCTTAACTTGGTAAGTTATCACTTTCAGTCGATTCAGTCCCCAGATTCATTTATATAAACCCAATTTTATTTTCCCCAAATCATTCAAAAATCAAAACCTAGTTTTAGTTTCTTCTAAACTCTAAACCTAAACTTTTTCAAAATGTTAAACTCGTAGTCATTCTATCGGTACTCAACTAACCAACTTCTTAACGATAATGGTAATAGTTATCAATTTTGATTAATTTTCAATTTGGGTCATAGTTTAATTTTTATTTACATTTAGAGTTATTAGCTTTTCATTATTTGTCTCATTATCATTCTTTTTTTTTTTTTCGGTGGTGAGTTCAATCGACCAACACCAAAGAGTTAATCTTTCACAACCTCGATAATGGCAATACTTCTGCCACCAATAATGCTATCATTGAAATTGACGATAGTAAGGGAGAAGAGAAAGGTACTGAAGAAAATGGTGAAGGAAGAAAGAAGAGAAAAACTTCAAAGGTTTGGTCTGAATTTAACATTATTAAATTACAAGATGGTACCAAAAAATCCAGTGCAATTACTGTTTTGCTAAACTTGCACATCAAAGCAATCGGATTCAACTAGCCATTTAAATAAAAGTACACGTTAACTTACATGATTCGTTTATCTAAAATTGATGGAACAAAGCAGAGTGTGTTGAGCTTTACCCTACTATTGAAGTTCGATGGTCAAATGAGTAATTTGACAAATTTTAGGTTTGACAAAGAGAGGACTAGAGATATTATGGCAAAAATGATTATGGTGCATGAATATCCCTTTAGAATGGTTGAACATGAATTTTTCAGTCTTCTCTTGAAATCTTTGAACCCTAAATTTGATCATATTTCTCGTGTTACTACGAAGAATGATTGCATGAAAATTTATGCTTTAGAAAAGAAAAAAGTGAAAGCTTTGTTGTTTGGCATCGATAGAGTGAGTTTAACTTCTGACTTGTGGACATCTAATCAAACAATTGGGTACATGTGTCTCACTGCACATTTCTTAGATTCTGATTGGAGGCTTCAAAAAAGAATTCTGAATTTCGCATCATTTGCCACCTCCTCACACTGGCCTCATGATTAGTGATGCCATCTTTTCTTGTCTTAATGAATGGGGCATTGAAAATAAGATAACCACAATCACTTTAGACAATGCATCTTCTAATGATTCTGCAGTTAGGAATCTTAAAGATAGTTTTGTGTTAAAAGGTAATTTGTTTTTTGGTGGAAAATTATTTCATCTGAGATGTTGTGCACATATTCTCAATATTATGGTACAAGATGGTTTAGCTGTGATTCAAAGTTTTATTGTGAAGGTTCGTGATAGTGTGAAATACTTTAAGGGATCCCCTTCTAGACTTCACAAGTTTTCTGAGATTGCAAAGCAATTGCAATTATGCACAACTAAAAAACTTGTTTTAGATGTTCCAACTCGTTGGAACTCCACTTATGTCATGCTTGAGTCTGCTATACAGTTTAGGGAGGTGTTCCCTAGATATCAAGAAAGGGATCCACATTATCAGTCTTGTCCATCTTTTGAGGATTGGGAGAAAGCTGGAAAGGTAATGGAGTTGCTAAAGGTGTTCAATGAAGCCACACATGTTTTCTCAGGCTTTGAATATCCTACAGCAAATCTATTTCTTCCTGAAATATGGAAAATTAAAGAGTTGTTGCTTAAGACATCAAATGATGATTTTCACTTGTTGAGAGACATGGCTTTCAAAATGAAAGAAAAATTTGATAAGTATTGGGGAGAGTGTAACATTTTGATGGCAATTGCATCTATCCTTGACCCAAGGTATAAGATGCAATTGGTCATCTTTTGTTTTCCAAAAATTTTTACAACTGAGTTTGAAGCTGAAAGAAACATTGGGCTTGTGAAAAGAGCACTTTATGAGCTCTATGAGTACTATGTTGGTGTTCACTTGCTTAATACCTACTTAGTGTTGCCTGGTATGGAAGGAAGTTCTCGCTTAATGCTAGTGGTAATTCCTTTGAGAAAAATAAAACAAAGAAAGAGGTGAGTTTGATTCTTGGGCTCAAGGTATGGACAATTTTATTCTCTATTAAATCGATCCGGATGCATATCTTTGAAGAGGGTAGGTATATATGTAATGATGATGAGTCCTTTGATGCTTTACTTTGGTGGAAAGCAAACACCTTAAAGTTTAGAATTCTTTCAAAATGGCAAGGGATATACTATCAATTCTCATTAAGACTGTGGCATCTAAGAGTACTTTTAGTCTTTGGTGGAAGGGTACTAGATCAATATAGAGCTCTCTCAAGCCAAACTGCAAAGCTCTTATATGTACTTCTGATTGGCTAAAAAAGTGTGATTATAGGCTAAATAAAATGAGTGATGCTATGGTATGATTTATTTCTTATCAACTTTTAGTTTACTTTTTTATTGTTATTGTTTATGAATGTAACAAATTGGTTTAACACTTTACACTTAACAGGTTGATGAAGATGGTGTTAATGACATTAATTTGGAGTGAATTGCAGTTGTGTTGCTACTGGATTGCTGCTTTCTGCAGTGCTGCTGTTAAACTTATTTTATGGGTTGTAATCTTTTGTTAAACTTGAATTTTTGTTGGTACTGTTATTTGGGTTTTGTTGAACTACAAAATTGGTTGTGTTGGACTGCAGAACTGGTTGTGTTGAACTACAAATTAATTTGGTACTGTTATTTGGGTTTTGTTTGAATTGGTTGTGTTTGAATTTTGTTATTAGATTATAAATTGCTTAACTTATTATTTCTTTTAATAATTATTAGATGATTACTTAATATTGAAGACCTGAGGTAAGGAACTAAGAATCCAAATGTTTATTCTCCTAATACTTCTAGTTTTACACCCATTTTCTGATACTTCTAGTTTTCTATTGCTTTTTATTTTCGATGTTGCTTTCATGTACCAATAACTTCCATTTATAAAGCGGAAGAGCCTCTATATGCAAATTTGTTTGTTGGCCTCCTTTCGGTATTATAATTTTGTTACTAAGGTATGTATAGATTTCTAGTTTGGATACATGACTATTTAATAATGTAGAAATCATAAATTTTGTTTTATTGTCCATTTCTGCAAATTGTATGGCCATGATCTTGAGGATTTAATTTTAAATGTGATATGTACTTTTAAGTTTGTGGAAAGTATGAGACTTGAGAGGGTGAGTGGCACTATTACCACACTACCTTTATTTATATTAAAACTTGGGAATTCCCCATTTGCTATTTCTAATCTTGACCTAGTTATTTGGTTCAAAATCAAAATTTCGATGTTGTTCTTTATGATATAAGCAAACCCACTTACAATTTCCACTTTTTTCGTGCCTTCAATCGATGGATTATATGGGATTAACTCGAGATCCAGATTACTGGTATTATTGTTGTTGCATTGTAGTCGTTCTTTCTTTATAGACCCGATGGATTTTTGGGTAAATGAAAATTTTAGAACGCTTAATGTGTTATTTATTGTTAAATTTTGATTCTTTGCAAATTTGAAGTTAACGATCCGGTGAATTTATGTTTTCTATAAACCGAGTAGAGAATTTTGTATGTGGTTAAGGTTGCATAAGCCTGATAACTTTCAATGATTCAAGCTTGGAGTGAACACGCCTTATAAGCCATAATGCGCCTTATTTTTCAATTGTTTCTCTTTTGTTCATCTGTTGCTTAAGTTTGGGGTTGGTGTTGAGTATTTTCTGCAGTATAATGGGACTATTATTTATAATGGGTATGTTCTTGATTATTTTTCTCCTGCAGCTTCTGAGCTTTTGATGAGTATGAAGGGATTGAAGTGGCACGGAATCGTAAAGCTTTATGATTTTCTCTGAAGTCCTCAAGATCTTTAGAGGTTGTATTGTGAAATTCATCTCGCCATGACTTTGAAACACAAAGAACATCATAAAGTTCTACACTTCTTGGGTTGATACTGATAATAGGAATATTAACCTCTGGTACTCTTAAACAGTAAGTACAACAAAGGGTTTATTATTTTCTGCTCTTCAATTTCACTGGTCTAGTTTATTGTGTAATTCTATTTTAATGATTGGATTTTCATTTTTAATCAATTGGGTAGGTATAGGCAAAAATACAAGAGAGTTCACATTAGAGGCGTTGAAACACTTTGGTGTGGCATTTTGAATGGCCTACTCTAATTCCATAGCCATGACCCTAATCTTCGCTTCTCTACTGCGTTGGTAAGTTCAAAATTCTCCAACTTTTAAAATCCCTGAATTGAATCCTATAAAATTATTACAAACCATCTATTCAAAAGATAAATATAATCAAACTTTCATTAAATTTAGGATTTTTGTTCTCTTAGGAACACCAAAGTTCATGGCTCCAGAAGTGTATGCAGAGGAATACAATGAATTAGTTGACATTTATGCATTTGGAATGTCGTCTTGGAAATGGTTACTTTGGAATATCCATATAGTGAATGCTTTCACCTTTCTTTAAGATATCTGAAAGTTATATCGGTATGTACAATAAACCCAATTCTTGTCTACCTTATTAGAGTCAATTCTGCTACTCCTTTTCATTAACATAATTTCATTTCTTGATATAGATAGGGTAAAAAGTCAGATGCTCTTTACAAAGTTACTGATCCCGAGGTACGACAATTTTAATACCACTAGATAGGACCCTTTTCTTCGAATTGATGATTATGAATCCGGTTTAATACCACTAGATTATTGCAGAGATTTTGATGGAATATATACTTCCCTTTTGACTTGGAAACATACACAGCAATGAGTGTTGCAGCTGAAATGGTTGCAGAACTGGATGACACAAATTGTGATTACTGTCAAAATTGTGCTTCAAGTGCCCCTTCTAAAACCCATCTTTCCCCAAGCAATCCATGTGCCAAGAACTTTCAGGTCCTTCATTTTTTGCTGACACTACCGCTTTCTATGCATGGCCGGTTTGAAGAGATCACGATCAATTAGAGCGTCCGAGCAATGTGTTACGAAGGTGCACCAAAGAGTATCAAGTCAACTCGATGGTATGCAATATTCGTGTTTCTTTTTACAAAATCAAGTTCGGCCTCCTCTTCATTTTATGTCTAAATTTAAATTTAGCTTAGTTGGTTGTTCTTAGTTGTTGTTTTTAGGCTTAATATCTTCATTCTTAGAAGTTCATGTATAATTCACCTCATGGTTTGCCAATGCAATTTTTTTTTCGATATTATTAATCGCTTTGGAATCTCGGTGGACTTGGACACTTGAATGAATCAATTAATGCCGCTATCACTTTGAAACTTGAATCCTTGTGATGCTTCTTGTTGGATAATGTTCTTCTTTAAAACTTGAATGTTAATGTTGTTCTTTCGCTTCTAATGTGTATTTTGTAATTCATATGCCTAACTTTTTAAAATTGTATATTGTAAATTGTAAATTTGGAATCAATAATATGATATAAACTCGTTTTTACTCGAGTTCGATTTAAAACAAGTAGTTCGAATATAATTTCGAGTCGAGTCGAATCGATTTTCGAGTATCATTTTTTGCATCGAGTCGAATACGAGTACATTGTTTAAATTTTATTTCAATTCGAATCGAATCTGAAGCAAGACATTTTATGTCGAATCAAATCGAAAGAAACTTAGAATCCGGATCGATTCGACTCATTTACTGACCTTTATTGCCACCACTGCATGACGTTCTCCTCGTTGGTGAGTAAAGGTGTCTCCACTACCCTCATTTACTCCAATGTTAACATTCTCGGTCGACATTCTCAAATCTGCCATAAAATAAGGGTTAATTAAGAAATCAACATATCACATAATATCCCTATATACTCGACCAACTAACAAATAAGCTTGTGTAGGACACACTAATAAGGATTTATTCTGCCTCCCCCAGTAGTTCTATTCCCCGATCTCCGCCAGAGATCATATCCCTAAGCTCGATATTAATCATGACGCCCCCAAAATAGGTATACATCACCCATTTTGAGTCAATCGATAACGTGGTACATGTAAATAACTACAACTTTATTAATACAACATAAAAATTGTGAGTTTAAATACAAATATTTCTATATAGACAATATTCACACCCAAATAAGTCCTCATTATAATTATTGGTATATTATTTTACAAAAATGGTGAGGACTACTAAACAACTTTCTAGAACCATCATTCCACACCCCCGATTAGAACTCGCTACATTCTCGCCTCCTGAGAAAAAAAATGGAACAAAAAGGAAAAGGGTGAGCTCAACTAGCCCAGTAAAGAATATTACGACTAAGATTATATAGAACAAATTATCGTTAGTCTTCAACAGGGAAAAATTTGATAAAATACAATAGACAACAAGTTTCAGATCAATATTCGCAGCGGAAATAATAATTCATAGAAGAGTTACGTAGAGAATGAAATCTACTATAATCTATGAATTTAAAGTTCATCATCAATATTTTATCCCTGTAACATCAATCAATATTCATCTTGAATCAAATATTCATCTTTGTACTACAGGCCAAAG
Organism: Panax ginseng; assembly: GCA_020205605.1. Lineage (NCBI taxonomy): Eukaryota > Viridiplantae > Streptophyta > Magnoliopsida > Apiales > Araliaceae > Panax > Panax ginseng. Next base: position 4,033,001 of record CM035131.1, on the reverse strand, counting down.
ATATTCATCAGTCGGTCATGTTCATCTCAACACCTATACATCTTTGCACTACAGGCCAAAGATATTCATCAAAAATTCATTCATCTTTGCACTACAGGCCAAAGATATTCAGTAATACCATCATTTAGGACTGAGGATGATGAAAATATTTTAAAGAAAAACGAATCCAGTGAAACAAAAGAACAAATATTAAAGATTCGTACTTTAAACAATTCGAGTTCAAAAATACTTCATTAATAATCATAGTGAAGTAAAATTCAAGAACAATCAAAACATGGATATAATCATAAGTATTTTGGACAAAAAACAAAAATTTAATTTTTCTGTGAATAGTGCCGTATACGTGAATAGTGTCGTATACGTGAATAGTAATCCCGACACTAAAAGACAAGAATTTCACAAAAAAAAAAATCTTACCAATATTCTGGCATAATGATATTAGAAGAAATAATATCATTTTAAAAAAAAATAATATCCCTTACCTCGAAAAGACAAAGATTTCATTTGGAATAATCGGATATAGTCTTTGAAGGAACTTGCACCAGATAAAGAATACTTTGAAAGTATCAAAATACTCACAAGAATACGCTTCGATAATATAGAGAGAAAACTTCGCCGTGTGATTTTCAATTCTAACCTAAGCACCCTATTTATAGGAAAATGCTTAGAACACCAAAACAGAAAATTTAATAAATTAATAATGTAATTTTCTCAAATTTCCCACGCCCACTTATTTGGCCCAAAACATCAGCCATCATGTGCCAAAACATTAAAAACGTTTTTCTTAATTAAAATATTTTAAACTTCAAAAATTAATTATTCTGAAACTTTGGAACTTCAATAATTCATAATAAATAGCCATTTATCAGAAAAATTCAAACCACATGTCCTTTCCATAGGAATTTCCATTCTCTACAACTTTGTAAGTTTAAGTTTTTCCAAATTCCAGCGTAAGTTGAATCAAATTCATAAACCAAGCGATTTTACATGCTATAATCAAATTTCAACAAGAAATGGGCTCACTGACATGTTTTAAAACAACTTTGCAACAAAAATACTCTTCTTCTCCTCATATATTCATATATCCCACATTCATTGTAAAATATCACCATTATTATATTATTAAAATATAATAATATATTTAAATGAATTATTTTATCGTAAAAGATAAAATATTAATTTTTCAACAATTGTCACATTAAAATTTTCTCCATCTATATCCACATAAAATGAATATTTTCCTTATCATATAAATCAATAATTAATTATTCATAAATAATATTACGTAATCACAATATCGACAACCAAGTCGTTCCTGTGAAAGAGGGGCTTTCCAATAAGGATTTCTCCTTACTTGGCGCATGATTAGGTGCCAATTCAAACCTCTCCTGTAGATGAAACTTTCTAGACATTGCCAATAATGCTATCTAATAATATTATTCAAATAATATGAATTATTGATTCGATAAAGAAAAATATACTTATGTAGTGACAATTATTGAAATAACAATAATATAAAATATCAATGTAGCAATTATTGAATCAATAAAATAAAATATTGAATAAGAATTCATCGTAACAATTATTGAGTAATGCCTTCCTACGTAAGAATCAATAATTGGTGCAATACCGGTGTCTTCTTGTGTTTTAACCACCGGTATTCCAACAAGATAATTGAGAATAACTACGCCCGTTATTTATAAACAACTTATACTTGTGCGTTTTCTTCATCCAATCGCTTTTATATGGGGCCCACACAAAAGGTACATACTGTAAATATTTAATATTCCCCACGGTAAGAATATTCCACGACCAAATAAATATTCTCCGATAAAAATGAATATTTTATAACCACTTGCATATTTGAAATATTTGCGCATTTTACCCATAACTAACCACATTAATCAAATCAACCCTTACTATTTCAAAATAATAAATAGAGGAAATTTAATTTTATTTATAATAAGTTGGGGTCTTACATAAGGATTGTTTGTACTACTATCACTAAAGGAATTTCTATTGATAGACGAGTAAAACTCCATTAGATTTTCCTTAGCGAGCCACATTCAGTGTACTTAATATCTAATAAGCATCTACATACTTGTTTAATATCTCCATACAAATGATTATGAGATCGATCATCCTCTTCCAAATAGCAAACAACGTATGTACCAATCTATCCGGATTCACTAATCCCCAATTTAGTAATCCATCGATTGAGAACTATTTTAATTTTAAGCTATCTAAGAGTATCTCATTAGAATGATCATCATAATTCTAAAAGCATTGCTTAAAACTATGAGTTTATCACATTTAAATATAACAACATTATGTAGATAATATAAACGCCTTTAAATATACAATTCTTTTATTAATAAATGAATAAGATTATTACAAAGTATATACTTTATCATTATACATGATTGACTTGTGTGCATACTACTTTCAGTATTAAACTGCGGTCGCTAAGTATGGCTGACCAATTGAGAAATAACGTTTTTAAATAAGTGTCGTCCGACACTAGGTATGACCCAAATTAAATTTTTCTTTAGTTTTCTCCAAATCACGATGGATCCTATCAAGCACTACTTCACTTGGCATCTAAAATAATGACATGTTGAGTAAATCTTATAACAAAAAACTAATTCGTTCCGAAGCCGAAGACATCCGTTGAATTGTCCAAAATTTAAATCTTATATGTAAACAGTAATTAGACAATTATCATATACGTATGTACGCAGAATTCTGTATATAATATATAAATAAAAAAATTATAATTATAATTTAAGTTCTTGATCTGAAGAAGAAGAAGAACGGAATAAAATGATGAATTTAGAGTTTCAAGAGCCATTTGAGAGATTTATGAGTTTAAAGAGAGAAAATAAACATGTTTTTTTTAATTTTCATTGATTTACAATCGTAGAGTGAATCAATGAAATCGTAGATTATTTGAAATTCGCAGTTTAATAATATGAAGCCTAAGAAACTTAAAAAAAAATTGAATTGGACCAATATGACGTCGTTGGCCAATTGATCGGACATATTTAGGGTCCGCAGTTTAATATTGGGAACGATACTTATTTAAAAACGACATCGTTTTAATTGACCAAAAATACTTAGCGTTTGTAATTTAATACTGCTGACGAGAGACTTTTACAAGTAGGGTATTTTGGACATTTATCCCGTCCGCAGTATTAAACTGTGAAATAATGAAAACTAAACTGCGGACAAAAACCCTATTAAATCGTTAGATCATCAGATGAATGCTCACAATGTGTTGTAAGAATAACCTTAAATTGACAATATTAACTATGGTCGGTCCTCAGATATATATATATATATATATATATATATATATATATATATATATATATATATATATATATAAGGGGCAGGCAATTTAAGGGTTGGGCTTCAAATAAAAGAGACAAAAAAAGTAGAGGAAAAAAAGATAACAACGTGTGAATTTTCTGTACAAATTTCATTCGGGACTTTAGTCTTGGGTTGGTTTTGTTAACAAATACAATTAATATGTTACATGCCAGATTGGACACCGAAACTTAGTCGATAAGGAATTATTTTATGGTCGATTCCCATTAAAGCTTAATTTTATAGGAAAATGACTTGTCATTCCCAAATTGGTTGGGAATATCTCAAAAAAACAGCACAAATGTCACTTGCATGGAGAAGTTATTCCTAAAACGTAGTTGTGAAACAAACAGACCCAAATCTGGCAAAATCATATGACGACCCTTCAATCTTCATTCATATGATTAAGTTGGACCACACAACCTCTATCTTATTCTTTACCAACACAGATAAGAAAAGAAGGAAAAATAATAATATCAAGACAGCACAACACACATTGCGGTTCCAAAATATATGAATTTGATGCCTGAAATATAAGATTTATTAATAAAGAAACCTTTACTTGACATCATTGCGATCCACTTCAAGATCACGTGCCCCCGAACTGTATTGTCTTGTAAGCATATTATTTACTAGTACATAAGATTAGAAACCAATCTTCTCTCTAAAACATACTAAGAATTCCAAAAGGTAGAAGCAAGAATGTCAAAGACCTCAACTTACTCCCAAAACAACTACTGAGCTTGTCCATGCCTGTGTATGGACATGATCAAGTCCCTGAAAACAAAAACATGGGAATACGAACTAGGCCATATCATGAACAAAATCGATGAAAGTATGGAACATAGAAACCAACAGCTAATTTCTTAATAAAGATGTTTTATGGTTAGTATGCTAAATATGTGAAACCAGAAAATAGGTATTAGTCATTTACTTCCTAAGCACAGGTTGTCCAGAACACCAGATGTGGGGTTAATATAGATTCCAAATATCTTAAGAAGGTTAGCCAAAAGTAAATAGGAAACAAGAAATAAAGGAAACAAATACCGTGGGACATTTCATACTTTTCAGTGTTCCCTATGATCCAGCACAAGGGTGAGCCACTAGAAGTGTTGCACGTTTTTGCTAGTTTGAACATTGCCTATATAATTCCGTGTACAGTGTTCCAGAGCACATACAAGGACAACTATTTGAATATGCACATGCAAGTGAGTATGTAGCGTTCATGCACATGAAAAGAGTCTAAACCATGTTTGACCATATTCGGCCCATGAAGCTCAGAAAAAAGCTGGAAAAATAAATTGACTGTGACAATGAAATCTTTCAAAAAGCAATAATTCTGCATGATTAGACAATTACCAGGGTGTCCCCATTCCCCATCTGCATATTTAAGTCTGATGGGAAGCATTCCCTTTAGAATACATCAGATAGTGAGCAACTGAGCATAGATTGCATAACATAAACCAGAGGTAAAACACTTTCTCAGTCTCTCATGATTGCGCCCCAAAAAACATATATTGGTCATATTGTATCATGAACCAATTTGGATTGATCATACATTAATTATTTTTGCGGAAGTTAAAGGTTGACTTTGTGTGGAAGAAGGTGAAGCCATCCATGTGCTCCTAGCTTAAATATGGATGTAACCCATAATTTAGCACTACATAAAAAGGAACAAAAATGTTAAAGAAAATATGAGGGTAGATCATAGGTTAAACCAACAATAGACTAGAACATGATCCAGAAGCTTCAGACGTGAAGACATCAAACAACCAATACACATCAGAGCATCACGTTAAATAAAATTAATTGCAGATCGAACACCATGCATTATCAGAGTGAAGGAATAAATCTTCAGAAGATAACAATAAACAAAAAGATATGGAGGACCTTTATAGTCCAATATTTTTTTGAAGAAAACTAATATACGTTCACAAATCTTCAAAACCGTTTACAAAGAACAGGAGGAAACAACTGAATTTAAGAAAATGGTTTTTGACAAGTTACCACAAGTCATCTTGCATCACTACATTTTTTGTTACAATGGAACTCGCAGCCACTACTCTATGGGTGTGCCAACCACTCAACGGGTAATCTCAAAGTATACTATATGGTGGCCTTTTGCGTATGCCATGAAAAGCACTTTTTACTAGGCTCACGACCGATTCAACTAACCCTTGGGGGTAACATGCATCACTTAACGTCAAAATACCAATCAGCTAATCAAAATGAACTGCAACAAAAATGGTCAAGTTTTAAAAAAGATGAGCCACTTATGCGAAGATATTAGCATAATTAACTTGAGACAACTCCAGGCATCCTCTTTTCTTTTTGTAATTTTTCTTTTATATTTGAGTTAAATTAGGCTATTAGTCAGTCTAACAAACATACTTCTTAGTTTTTTACACTGATGATAGAAGCAAAAACTCGGGTTCAAAAAAAACTTAAAGTAACTAGATAACCTTTTCTTGAATTTTGATGGGGTAATTCACAGTAAACTCATGTAGCTTGAAGTTGTAGGTTCAACAGTAGTTTGCAAAAAGAAGAAAGTTCGGTACAAAACGACATTGATATTGATCAACAATAAGTTCCCTAATGCTACGTTTGGATTGAATGAATGGAATGATTCATTCCATTCCAGTTGGAATGAGTTATTCCATACTCTCCCTCCCCCAAAGAAAAAATTCATAAATTAGGGAGGAATAAGAATGGTTCAATTCATTCCAATCGCAACCAAACACAATTTTTTTCATTCCATAAGAATGAATTATTCCATTACTACCTTCATTACTCTAATCCAAATGTAGCATAAGACTTATACCATGACAGTGAATCAAAAATTGAAATTTCAAAACTGTACAAGTTAACTGGGAAATACATACAACATGAAAAAGATAGAAGGTACAATGAGTACGCATACAGAGAAAAGAAAGTGGGGAAAACAAGCAAAATAATAAAGAATGCTGGTTTACAGTCACTTCAAGCATGCATGAACAAATCCCTTACAAATCTTCAGATGCTAAAACAGTTTTCAAGTATATAATATAATGAATCCATTTTGAGCACAAAGGATAGTACATGAGAAGTCTGGTGTTCCAACAGTCCCTCGAGAGGACTGTTGATAGATGAAAATCATTATGCAGATGCACATCTACGTACCTTGTTGATGCCAGTTCTTTTATCCTTGTGAAGAACAACCTCAACATTATTTTCATGTCCTCCAAACAAGGAGTGAATTTGACATCAAAGAAGGAATTATTAATACTAGTACAGAAATATAAAGTTCACAAGCACAGGTAACAGTGAGAATATTGAGGGCCAAATTTTAAATGCATGTAACATCATTATATTATCATCTTTATTTAATTTATATATCCTTCATAAATCACATGATTATATTTATAACAAGCAATGATTAGAGAAGATGCGATGATAAACTTGTGTGCAGTTTGCACATGCTAGATATAGTGGATGAAAGTTGTAGGAAAAACTACGCTGATTAATTAAGAAGAAAATCATATAATGCTGTTATTATCAGACAAACCGGTTAATTTATCACATTGAAGGCATTGAGATACTACTAACATCTTTCCCATCCAATTTAAAAGTTTCAACTCGGCAACATTATTGAGATTCAGATGAAAAACCTTGAATGAAAATTCCAAGTTAATAACAAATGGAGTATCTAACAACGAAATTGAAGTTAGAATTATGGTTAGTATCTTTTGCCTTGTAAAAGTTAATCAAATTTAGAGCAAAGGCTACTATCATATACCCTGTCCTTTCCAAAATGAGGTTCTCATCCCACTATTAGAAAATCATATACATTTTTTTAAGTACTAATTTAACAACTTACCTCAATTTGTAATAGCAGGTAACACTTCAGTCTGTGTCAAAAATGTGGACTTTCTTTTTCAGGATGTTTAAATTAAAAAACAATGGAGCTTCATTTTGCTATTGAGAGAGAGAGAGAGCAGTTGACCAATCCGAGTCCGGAACAAATCTAGGGACAAATACCAAGTACGAACCAGGCTTCGTACCTCCGGCAACCCAATCGGAGTCCGAATCAAATTAAATCCATGCCTTAAACCACTGGCCAATAGTATCTTCTTGATAATCTTAGTCCACCACAAAAAGGTTATGACCGTAGGTAATATTGGTAGAAACTCAATTCCTTAATATTCTTAGTAACTCAATTCCTTAAATATAAGGACAAACTTTGTGTATCGTTGGTAACTCAATTCCTTGTAATATATATCTACACGTATATAAGGAAATAATTGAAAAATAAAGAATGCAAACCAGGAGAAAATGCCTTTTCCGGTCACGGGAGCAAAATAATGACTGCAAACACTTTGGCCAAAAAATCAGTTGTTCGGTTTGCTACTGTAATTCTGGTGTTAGCGGTGGTGATGATGACGGCCTTTATGGTGATGTTGGTGGCTATTGTCATTTGTCGGAGTTCCTTTCGTGGTGAATAAAGGTGTCATCGGTGTTCCAGACGACGTCGCAGGGTGATAGCTGCTATTGGGGTCTCTATGTTACTTCGACTTTGTGTTCGGGAATAAAGTGCAATTACACCGTGTTGCGACTTGTGAGTTTTAAAAAAGGATTAAAAATAAATAAATTAAATTAAATTGCAAATTTGATCCTTTTATTTGTCATGTTATTGTGAGAGTGTTCCTTAAATTTAAGTTTTAGTATAAGTCTCCTTTATAGATGTTTTAGTCATGTAAAACTGTTCCACTATCCCATTCGGTTGATAATAAAGTAATTTTTGTTAATTGAATTTGACAAAAAAAATATTAAGATTAAGATTATTATAGTGATAACATGTCCCAATGTGACAATCGAATTATCTGCTCCATTTAAATCATTGATTTAAATCCTAACCTAACGACTACTTGTAACTTTAATTTCACAAAAATACTATTTGGTTTCAATGAATTTTAGCCCTAATTTAAAACTCATAGTTTGATTAAGAGAGACTTGTGCTAAGAAGAAAGTTTAGAGAACACTTTTATAAAAAATAATAAATAGGATGGTTAGATTTGTAATTTAGTGATAAGGAAGAAAATAAGAGATCTTTTTTTAGTAATCTTTATCCAAAACTTTCTTTTCAAAAAAATATTTGAAAATAAATTTAAGAAATTGATATAAAGAGAACTTATACTTCTATAATATTCATTTCACATTAATAGTAGATGAGTCACATTTGTTAAAATATCAATTATCTCAATTTATTAAAGATTTAGGTCATATTTTTAAAACATCAAAATCATTTTTATAATAATTCTTAAATGTAATACTATAAAAATAAAATAATAATGTACCTTTTTAAAGTTAAAATTTTATTTCAAAACTCACAAATACAAGGTAACACAATAGTTTTTTTATCTCTCGCCATTTTCGCTCTAATAAATTTTTGATTTATTTTTTTTTTCTTTTTCTAACTCCAAACTCACGAACACAGTGTTAATGATTTATATTAAAAAAAAGTATGCACAAATCACTTTTAGAGTCCAATTTTGTTATTCATAAAAAATAGTGTATATTACGAATATTTACATTTATTTTTTAATTATCAATTTTATAGACAAATATTAGTAATAATGATGCAAATTCTGGATAAAAAACTACTAATTTTGTTTTAAAATGTATAATAAATGGAGTTCTCTTATATTATATCCAATTTTATATATTAACATGTTTTGTAATTGTAATTCGATATAATTTTGGCAAAATACATAACACCATTATTTACTTTTAATATTTTATATCCAAGCCATATAAGAGGAGAGAAATCAAAAGTAGTTGATGAAATTTATACTCCTTTTATTTAACGAAAGGAAATTTATTAAAAAAAATACTTTATTGATATTTATATAAAGTAATATAATATATTTCAATTTATCATTATAATTTTAGTATTATAATATCATTTATTAAATTAATAATTAATTATTTTAAAATTAAAACATAAACAAAAACACATCAATAATATTGGCAAATTTAAATGAAATCTCTTTTGTGCAAAGGAGGTTATGATAAGACAAGAATTTAACTATCTGTTTCCTCTCACTTGTAAACGGTGGGCAGTCTGTTTGGTTGTTGGATCTGAGTATTCATGATTTTTGGGAGTTGAAATCATGACATAAAAATGGGAAGAAAGTGTAGTGTTTGGTGGCCAACCCATCTTTCATCAAACCCGCCACAGTCAGCCTTCTTGTTTGGTTGGTTTCTTCAACCCTCCTCCAATTTGCTCGATATTGTAGTTTCTTTCGCATCTACTGAACCTCAAGTTTCTTCTATTCCATCTGGCCTTCAGGTATAAACTACTAAACCCGGGTTCATTTTTCAAATTCCGACCTGCAGCATATAGCGCTGAAATGTGTAGTAAAATTTATTAGTACAATCGAATCCTTTTTGATTATTTTCTTAATATTTCAAACTTGGTTGTATAGTATGAATTGTTTTAATCAAGTTACACTTTTTATGAATTATTGAATTGGTTGATGTTCTAGCTACATTACTGCTAGTTATAAGAATTTAATTGTTATCATACAACATTCAAAACTAATAAGCTTACTGAAATCCTGCAGATGTCATTAATGGCTTACCTAATGGCTGTCTAAATACTTCTTAAGATGTTAGGGTCCGACCTTTTTTTTTGTGGTACCATTAAAATTCATTACAACATTTGGGGGAGAGGGAGCCAAAGGCTTCGGTAGTGACCCTTTTTAAGTAAAGGGGTAAATTTTATGTAAACTCATTGTGGATATACAAAGGGGAAGGTCTTATTGGAGGATTCTCGTGTTCATTTTGTAGAAGATATATAGTTCACTCTACAGCCATTATAGCGAAGATACCATGATTTTTTTTATGAAGTTTGTTTTTCTATTAGAACTTAGAAGCTAAGGGAAAATGTTGGGACTTTTTTGGGGAGGTAATGCTATGGTTTTGGGTCTCAGTTAGGCCTCATATGGTGCAGCCTTAGATTATACAATCAGATTATTTATGGATATCACATGTTTGAAGAATATTGTTTGAGGTTATTCTTAGATGTACATAAAGTTCATTAAATAGCAACTTGTGGATTATGCATGCTTTAAGCTATAATTGTATTATAGCTTATTGATATAATAAGATGTGCAAATACTACAATACCTTCTTATTTTGAGCTGTAAGATATAATCTGGTAAAAACAAGCTTGGATGAAACAGGCACCTAATCAATTTTACAAATATGTCATTCTTGTACCGGCTTACAAGATGATTATTTGCTGATTGAATCTTCTATGTGAATGACAGAACTTGCTGTTGAGCATGCATTTCTCGTTATTTCTGATTGAGTAATATATAAGAATGACTTACTCTTATTTAAAGAAAAATGTTGGCTGGGTGCACAACACGGTTGTTTCGGCTTTTAGGGGATTTTATTTTATTTTTTCTCATGCTACTCAGCTTTATGGCTTTATGAATTTTTTTTGGAAATTTTGCCAGTTATTGAGATTACTTCCTCCGTCACAAGTTAAAAGTCTCTGTTCACTTGGTATACAGTGTGAGATTCAATATGTTGATTAATAAAAACAGTGTGAGATGGAATATTAAGTTCTGCTTACCGTTTAATGGATTGATATTATATATGGAATGGAATCCACAATGTTTCAAGTTATCTTCTTCTTCTATTTTTTTTTAATTTACAAACGGAAGGGTAGTATATATTCATTAATATATGGAATTTGGACTTAATTTTGGAGGTCTAAAGTAGAAAGACAGTCACTTAATTGGGAGGGAAGTAATATTAATTTTTTTGTGGTAATCATTGCTCTTCTCAACCAGGAAATCCTTCATCAGACAAATGGAAAGATGCCAATGGTGCTACAAGATGGATGTATGTTTGCTATGCTGGGTTACTGTCAAGCAGATCTCCACAGCAACAGCAAGTTGTTAAGAACTGGAGTCAAAAGAGAGAATGAAACTAAATCCACTCATCATAATGAATATTTGAGAAGAGGCCAAAAGAAGCTGAAGAAGTATGAAAGCCAGTATCGTGGGTGCCATGAAATTGATAGCTTATTAGAACAAAATAGACGAGCTTCTGTTGGGAAAAAGGTTTTGATCCAGCTCGTATACGAGTCTTCTGAATATATTGGTAGAAGAATTTGGTGGATTCCTAGATTGCATCACATACATTGGGACAGTCAAACAGTGCCTGATCTTGATCTTAACGTATGCAAGTCTTGGTTACCTTTACTGCCTGCATTTGGTATAGTAGTAAATATATATTATCCTTGGTGGATAATCTCTATTCTGTTGTTTCAATAACGCAGGTAATAATTTATGAAACTCCCAGATATGGCAGTCACCATTTTTCGTTGGGTTTTTATAGTTCTTCTGAGCAAGTGAAAACTACTCTTAAGAAACCCATATAGTCGAAGACCTTCATGCAAAGAAGACACAACCTGACTTGGTAATATTTCTTCTTAGATTATTGTGTGTATGTGTTGTTCGCCAAATTTTAAAATGTTAATGGTTCTTGGAATACAGGATACAGTTATCTTAGCAATTAATAGTGCTGCTGCCGCCAAATTATTCTTCGAAAAACTTGTGTGTCCTGAAGTATCCACCATTTGGTTCCACATTGTGTGCATGTAAATGATCTTTACTTTCGGTAATTTCCCCTCACCAGCTTTTTCCATCTCTATGAAAGCTCTGATGGTCTGTGTTGTGTTTTGTCAGGTTTCTTACCTTCACATGGAAACTATTGGCCATCTCAATGGCTTCATTTTCCACTTCATTTTATATTATTCTTCAGTTTTTTCAAATCCTACTAAGTTATGGATCACAATCATGTATAAGCATCATATCAGCAAAGTTATTCAGCTGTACAATTAAGAATATCCGATTTCGCTGTTGTCAAATCTTGTACTGGCCAATCTTCCTTCAAAATAACGGTCTAAGGTAATAAGGTCTCTGTATCTGGAAACTTCTGATTGATTAAATCTGCATTAGTTTTTGATGTGCTAGGTTTATATCTTGATTCATGATACTCAATGGTGATGAAATGTAGACAATATATGCTGTGCTGTTTTTCTTTAATTTTGGAGCACTGAAATGTCACCCATTTTTTTGGTTGGTGGTTGGTTGGCGAAGTGCTTCGATCCAAATACATGCCATGTATACAAGAATGCACTTGCCATGAGGCATAAAACATGTGCTAATGAAGAGCAAAACCAAATGTTTCAGCTTATTTATTTGGAACTCTAGATTCCCAAAGACAGCTATACCTTAGGAAATGCATTAGAAATTTAGAGAGAATTAGAACGGAAAAACATTTTTGGCTACTCTAGAAACTTTGTGATTAAATTATTGACACAGGGGCTTGCCTCATAGCTTGTCTCTGTGTGAGTAATAGAGAGAGTAACTACTAACACCTCGTAGTACGTAAGTCTGTTGGTGTTCGTGAGTCTTTTTGTGAATTTTGTTAACATTCATTCATATATATGTATATTGGCCTGCATTCTGCTAGATAATATTTTTTTGTTGTTATTGTTCTCTCTCTCTCTCCCTCCCTTCTCCTCCTTATTATAAGTGTGCTTTCTCTTTTCAAACAAGGTCTTTTATTTTGCCGTTTTTATTCTGAATTTTGTTAATTTGTTAGGTCTGAATCATGCGTGGAGTATGCAGAGAAAGCTTCATTACAGAAACATTTCATATGGTCAAGTGTAGCTGTTGATCTTCTTTTTGGAAACATGCTTGGCATTGCATTGCTGATTCATGCTGAATTTGTTTGCATATGGATTACAAATTTTTCCGTTGATGTTACAAACCATTTATTGCGTATGGGTGGCGTGTCGTTGATGGGAAACCCTGCGGGTTTTAAGTTGAACAATGAGCTAGCCAGAGTTCTTGGCATGATTTCTCTAAACGCAATTCAAATCTGGTCTGCTATCTGGTTTTTCCTAAGTTTCTACTTCATATATTTCATTAAAGGGGTTGCAATATCTGGGGTTCTTTTTGGTCCCAACTACACCTGCTGCCCTCATCATAGACTTGATTTCACTAGCAACAATGCATGTGTGGTCTCTTCATTGGTTAATCTCACTTATATTTTCACAGCAGCTTCAAGCAATAGCAGCTTTATGGCGCCTCTTTAGGTAATTTGGGCCATCTATTACTGAAAGATAAATATCTTTACAGGTTCCATCTCAACTGTATACAAACGCATTCTCTTTTTTGTTAAGATAATTTGTTAATTGCAAATGAATCTTTCTGTTTAAGCAACCCAGTAAAAGTAGTGGGAGTTTCTTGATCTCATATAGTTGAAATAAACAACAGTCTTCATACATGATTTACAACTTAAATTTTCCTAGAAAAAAAATATGTCTATGTAGGTATCATACTATAAATTCCAAGTACATTTACTATACAATGTTGTAAGTTTCTCATAGAGTTGTCAAATATTGGCAGGGGTCAGAAGTTAAATCCACTTCGTCAGAGATTAGATAATTATGACTACACAGTGGATCAACATGTTGTTGGCTCTCTCCTATTTACACCGGTGTTACTTCTGCTACCAACCACTTCTGCTTTCTATATTTTCTTCGCCATGTTGGGCACTACCATCAGCATTATCTGTATATTTATAGAGGTCGCTAAGTGTATATTTATATTATCACCCTGGTTAAGTGTTGCATGAAGTTTGCTCTAGATGGGATCAGTCACTCTCACTTTGCATTCTGGAAATTTTCTATTAAATTAGTTTGAATAAAAAACTGAATTGAAATGGTTGACCACGGGTGTTTAATTTGACCTAGTAAACTTGTTTTTCTTTAAATTATTTTTAAAATATGGAAGCAAGGTTTTCTTTTAATTAAATTTACACACTCTTAGTCTTATTAGACCATAAGTTCACTATATTATATTTTAGTTTTTCAACAAAATTAAATCTTATTTTCTAGGTAATATTATATTTTTATGTCATCTATAACGATTCATCAATGACATGGCTGACTTTTAAAATATTGAGAATCGCCGATTTATTGATTATCAGATATATGGACAAGTATTAATGATAATTTTTTAAGAAACGTGTAATAAATGAGATTTTTATATAATTTCCATCAATTTAATAAATTTTATAATTATAATTTGACGACATAAATTTATCACAATACATATCATAAATTTTTAACCTCGAAGAAAGTTGGTATTTGTTTTGGTTGAACATTCTTGGACAATATTCTAATAATAAATATTTTTTAGAATAAATATGATTGTGGATGTTCATTATTTGGCTATAGAAATGCTTTAAAGCTATGTATTTTAATTAATAAGATTATGATGTTAAATTATACTTAATTAATAAAATTAGTGAAATGATAAAACTGTCACTAGTAAAATAGTACATTGTTTAAATCCGTTCAACCGTTGGCACTTGGCACAAGACTAACAATTAAACAATGTATAATTACTTTCATTAACTTGTATTAATTTAAAAGTCAAGTTGGATCTTATTTGAAGAGGAGGAGGAGGAGGAGGAGAATGTCATAAACTTGTAATCAAGAAAGGTCAAAAGTGAATACAAAAAATGTTGGGGGTTCCATTTGAGTATTTCACGGATTAGTGATTGAAAAACGAAGAAATAAAATCCAAAATGAAAAAAGCAGGCGAGCCCTAACCCTAACAGAGTCATCGAACAACTCGTAAGGTACCGGCGCCGCTCTCTTCTCTTTCTTCCTCCTACTTCGCCACTACTCTCAGGTGATGTAAAATTCTAAATCATTTCTCGTTTCCGCGGAAGAAACCTTTTAATTTTCGACCTAATCGACGGTGACTTGGTAATAATATTCACAAAACCTAAACCCTAAACCATTATATAGCTCATACTATAAGTCTGTAAGCGTCCAAGAGGTTTTAGGTGATTGATTCACTTGAAACCATGAAATTATCTGTAAATTATAGTTTTTGGCTAAATATTTCGTTTAAGTGCTAATTTTATTTAGTTATGGGTAGCATATTTTTATTTTATTGAGAGTTCGTCTCTGAGGTTTGAGCTTTAGTCAGCGTCAGTAAAAGCCTTCTGATTACATATTTCCTGTACTGAAAAGAGAAAACAATGTGCAACTAATTCATGAGAACACTCCCATCTCACAAAAATTGCAGAATTCTACCATCTGAATTGCTCAACTGTACCAAATTGGCGTGGCTCATTTATTGTCGTCCCTTATAATGTATGGGACAAATGTCCTCTATGGAATAAGGCATTTGTAGAGCAGCCAGTTAATAGCTCTCAGTGGCCTTTGGAACAGGCAGATAGTTTATAGCTCTCATTTTATTTTGGAATTAATTTTTACTAGTGAAAGCGTATTCCTAGTTTCTATTTGTTTTCATATCCCTTTGCCTATGGTGACAAGGTGTTGATTGTGTTTTGGTCTTCAGGAGTTAAACCTCGTTGTTATATTTTGGGATGGCAAGTAGAGAAAATTCGGACGTCGATGATGATTTTAGTGAACTTTATAAGGAGTACACTGGACCTCCAGTATCTAATAGCACCCGCGTACAAGATGTTGCAAAGGAAAACAAAAGATCATATGCTGGTTCTGATGAGGAAGAGGAACCTCGAGACCCTAATGCTGTCCCAACTGATTTTACTAGCCGAGAGGCTAAGGTTTGGGAGGCTAAATCAAAAGCCACTGAGCGGAACTGGAAGAAAAGGAAAGAAGAAGAAATGATCTGTAAGATATGTGGAGAATCAGGCCATTTCACTCAGGTATATCTTAGGTTCCTCTTCTCAATTGCTCTCAACTTCTCATCTTCAATTGAGCAACAAAAGAATAAAATAAACTTGCTCTTATCTTATCTGATGCATTTCCATCTCATTGCATATTGTAGACTGATGATTCAAGTATA
Source organism: Panax ginseng (assembly GCA_020205605.1). Lineage (NCBI taxonomy): Eukaryota > Viridiplantae > Streptophyta > Magnoliopsida > Apiales > Araliaceae > Panax > Panax ginseng. Next base: position 4,016,718 of record CM035131.1, on the reverse strand, counting down.
GATTTAAATAAATTGAAACTCAGGTAATGAGGAGGACTAGTCAAGAGTAAAAGAAGGAATTTATTTATTTATTTTATGAAATTAGCGAGGATTTAGGACGTTTGATAACGATTAGGAATTTTTAATATTTAGTAAGGGTATTTTAGTCATCTAGTACTTCTATTGTTTCACAAGTAATATTAGGGTTTTAAGTCTCTTTCAGTGATGTAATATCCTTACAAGAATAAGAATTCTACACATTATTGAGATATTATTTTGAGACCTAAATTTGATTGCGATCAATTCTACTATGTGGTAGAGGATCATAGAGGTAGTAGAGTGGAACTCCACCTTAGTTTTATTTTTCTTTTATTTTACAATAATTTCAAGAATTATTCATCTCCTTAATCTGCCCTACATCACTCGGCATATGGTTTTTTTTTTTTATTCTCAACGAATATTTTTTTTTTGCATGGGAAGGCATGGCGGTTTGGGTTTCTGGATGTTTTAAAGCTAAGCATATTTTTCATCTTCTTTGTCATTCTGGTATCTTTATATATATGAGGTTCTTATAAAAAATTCTTGATAGTACATTTTCTCAAAAAAAGAAGAAAAGAAAAAGATGATGTTACATGCTTTCTTTCATCTTTGATAGTTTATGAGGTAGTTTTTAGTTTTGTTGTAAATGTAAGTTTATTTGGCATGATTGGGTATACATATGAACTTTTTGGAGGATGCAGAATTATGAAATATTTCCTAGAGTCTCTAGAGATGATGAGTAGGATTGCACCTTTCTAAAAATTCTGTTTATATCATCTCATTTGTATAATGTTGGTTTTCAGATATACTTTTTGTGCTTTGATATGATTACAGGGTTGTCCTTCTACTCTTGGAGCTAACCGTAAGTCTCAAGATTTTTTCGAAAGAGTACCTGCAAGAGAACCACATGTGAAAGCACTTTTCTCAGAGGAGGTGGTAAGCAAGATAGAAAAGGATATTGGCTGCAAAATAAAAATAGAGGAGAAGTTTATTATTGTCAGTGGCAAAGATAGGCTGATCCTGGCCAAAGGAGTGGATGCTGTTCATAAAATTAAAGAAGAGGGTGACAAAAAAGGTGGTTCTAGTTCTCACATTACCAGATCCAAGTCGCCTGGGAGGAGGAGCCCTGTTGGCACTCGGTTTGCGCGCTCTGATTCCCAAAGGTCTTTTCAAAGTCCACAAACTGCATCACATTTCCAGCAGAGGTTTGGTAAACAAGAGAAAGTAGTGGAAGACCACGTCCGCGAGGATTTAAAAATGTTATCAAGGGGTTCTCCAAAAGGTAGGGACAGCGTAGGATATATTTACGGCGTCCATAGAAACATGGTAATCCCATGCTCGTAGTTTATGAGGTCTCATATAACTTTAGCTTTGTGCTGTTAGGACTATTCCCCCTCCCATTTCCTCTTTACAGTTGTATATATTATAATAATGTTGCTTGTTGCTTATAATTTTGTTTGCAGCGAGAGGTAAGTTCTTATCTTCAAGCATTATGTGTTCGATTGTGAAGTAACTTTCGTGGGTGGGTTGGTTTGATTTGAACGGATTGTCTGCAAGATGAAATGAATTACTGAAAGCATATCCAGATTTATTGCTTCAGATGGGTTCACTATGAGAATATAAGATAGCATGTCTAATTAAAGCTGGCATCTTTGTTAGACATCTTGAATCAAAGTGCTTAACACACTCTTCCTTTGGTGAAGCTTATGGTAATGATGGAGCCAGACGCCGTTCAAGCCATTCTAAGTCTCCAGCACGTCCTGCATACACTGGGGCCTCATATAGCTCATATGATGGTCATAGTCAGAGCAGGGGGGGATACCGGACAGATGGATGGGAGACAGAGAGACGTCGACCTGACATGCAATCTGGCCATAAGTTAGATTACCCCAGCTTCCCACAGACATTAGAGGAATTAGAGTTGGAATATGAGAGGGACGCAATGGATCTTGGTAGAATTCGTGACAAAGAAGAAGATGAGGAAAACTACAAGCATCGTGAGGTGGGAATGTGTAACTCACAATAGTATTTCATTTTGAATTATTGGTGATTTGACATGCCATAGCACTTTGAAAAGCACACCACTGACAGCATATTAAAGATTTTCTTGTCGGATTTTCAAGCATCTTTATGCATACTAAATTTGTTGTTAAATATTTTTTGGTACAAAACTTATTCAGATATCACTATTTGTCTTTTAGATAAATTAGATTTATTTATTTAGTGCCATTCCTTTTGGTTGTGTTAATTTAGATTTTAGACATTCTGACTCTTGGCTCTACTAATTTTAGGCTGTCAGAGAGATGAGGGAAAATTACATGAAGAGGCTGGCTATCTTGAGGGGAATGCACACAAAACAGTGGGAAGAGTTTCTTCAACTCGATGCCCAAAGGATGCAACAAAGGGCACGCCAGCAGTTATCCAGCTCAAAATATGGTGGTTATAGGCAGCCTGGTTATTCCGAGTATGATAGCTCTGCTGGAAATCCTCGTTATGCTGGAGGGAATTTACCCCTGGAGTCAAGGGGCAGGTACCAAAACTCCATGGAAAATTATCCTTCTTCAAGGTCTCATGATACTTACGGTGACTTCCAGCACCAGAGGCGTGATGAGTTTGGGAAAGCATATAATCGATTCTAAATCAGTACATTGGTGTTAAGCTTGGTGAGTTGTCTTATACTTTGAGCTACAATGCTTGAATTGGTTCCGTTTTTGTTCTTCTTGAGCACTAGATATTCCAGTGTCAAATCATCCCCATAATTGGGTAAAGATTTGTGCTTCATTAGACATGGTTCTTGAGATTATGGTAGGAACTGATCCTAAATGCATTTTGAAATTTTAGAATGCCAGATGCAATATTAGGGTGCAGTGTATATCAGCAGCGCTTCTTTTGTGAATTGTGTAGACTTTTAGTTGTTTAGGGGTGACATGTGCAGAGCTTATTTTTGTGGAGTTGCAGATTTTCATTTTTTTAAAAACTGCATTAGTTAAATTTTCACTCCCAAAATTTTCAGGGTTCAAATCCTGGTCGGTTACAAGTAATGCTTAGCAGAGCCTTAATCTTAGGTAAGTATATCAATTATGTTTACGATGATGATGAGCTTAAGAAGCTGGTACTGGTACAAATTTGGATGCTACATTTTTTATTATGTTTTTTTTTTTGAATGTGTTTTATCTGGAATTCAATCGTTGTAAACTGAGTGGCAAGACATTGTTTTGGCTTTGTCTACAAGTTCTCGTGGATTGAAATGTTGCTATTATTAAGTGGTTGAGATTTTTCATGATGTGCTAACTGATGTACAATAGTTTTGGGTTAGATATTAAGTTTGCAATAAAATTGTGCTGTGGGTAAGCAGGTTTAGTTTGTGAGTAAAGCAAGAAGTCAAGATCTGATCTCTTGCAGACAGGTGAGCAGAAAAGCTTTTGGATGGATTGGTTCTGATTTAGTTCTTGTGAGATACTGTACTGTTGTGAATATCACCCATAGTGAATACTCATTCAAACTGTTACCCAGAGTTACACCTGGCAGAATGCAGTTGCCCATTTTCTCATTGGTTAGTATTTATGTAGAGCAGGAATCTCAAACATAAACATGTTGTGACATTCACGATTTGAGAAGTGCTTTTCCACCTTTTTACGGTGCGTGCTCCCGTGAACATCTAATGATTTGTTGGTAAAATAAATTGTTAAATTAGAACCTTCCAAGCATATGGAACGAACGATGAAATGGAAATTTGGTAACCCATGATAATACCATAGTATGTATACCAAGGTTTATCCAGTCAAGTCACTCATAATTTAAAATCTTTACGACCCCACAAATGCATAAAAATATTTTATAGGCCCACATCACTCTTAATATTGTCTTTCCTGTTGAGATGTCTATTCTTTTGTTTGTTTGTTAATTCTTTTATGTTTTGCCTTGTTTTCATTTTGTTCATCTGTTTAGCGCTAAATGGTTAGAAACAACATATTTATTATTTAGCACTGGTAGCAGCATATCATCATCTCTTGCATACTAGACTTACGGTTTCATATTCAGTTAAAATGAATTATTTAAACAAGTTAAACATTACTCCATTCCACAAAAAAAAAAATATTTTTTAATCAATTTGTGAAATTTTAAAATTGGTGTAAATTTATTTTGTTTTGATTTATACACTAGTTAATATTATAAGCTATAGTACTTGCTACTAAGTACAAGATTGTTCTTTGGAAAACTAAAATACACACGCATCATAATTTTAATTTTATTTATTTTTATTTTTTTATAAATTAACTATTAAATGGAACATTTTTTTCTTTTGAAAGGGAGGGAGTATTATTATACCCGACAATTACCAAATAAAGTAATAGATGTTCCCAAACAAACGTGTAAGCACATATTATCTCAAGTCAACTACTGAAAATGAATAAAAGGCGCATCAGAGTATGTGATTGATTGGCTCACTTGTTTGGGACGAGTATTATAAATATGGATTACTTTCTTTAAAAATGATGTTGACCAACCTAAAATGGATTTTTCCAATTCTATCTACTTTATATCATGACTACCACGCAAGAGACTTGTACTATTTGAAAGATTCATTCAAGCTGAAACTATTAAGTGCAGTTGAAAGTTTAAAATAAATATAAAAATATCATTAAAGTGTTTATTTTGATAGTACACTATCAATAACTTTTAATAATTAATCAAAAAAATTTATCCTTACGAAAAACAGAATGCAGATAATATCTCAATAAACACACATAGAAAAGTTATATCTTCGTATATATATTTTTGATATTTTTATATGATTTTCTTCTAAACGCATGGGAATAGTGCTCCTCTATACATAAACTAAGATAAAGCAATACTACTTGTTTTGAAATATATGCTTATTATAATATTTGTAATTTTCAAATTACAGCAAATTATATTAATTTTAAAAAAATCTCATTTTGACTTTGAATTATTAAACTTGATCTTAAATTTTAAAAAGGATGGATATATTACTTTCACATTTAGGGGGTGTATTCAATTAAGATTTTTAAAGACTTTTAAAGATTTTAAAAGTTTGGTTGTATTCAATCAAGACATTTAAAAAGTTTATAAAAGTTTAGTGGTATTCAATTACAATTTTTTTAATGTCTTTAAAAGTTAGGTGGTATTAAATTAAGATTTTTACAAAGTCTATAAAAGTATTTTGGTATTCAAAAAATCATAGACTTTTTAGATTTCTATTAAATGGTAGAGTTTGACAGACTTTAGAAGAAGAATTATAACTATCAACCCATATCCAAAGTCTGACCTCATCTCTAAAGATTTCTAAAGACTTCATATCTCATCTTAATAAACTAAATAAATTTAAAATACAATTCACATGAATCCAATATTTCTAATTACTTCACATGAATCCAATATTTCTAATTACTTTATAATCTAGAATAATTAATACTTCTGTTGTACCCACAAAAATAAAACATTTATTTTGTTTTTGTAGTCAACGTACAAAATTCAAAATTTTTAAATTTTGAATTTTTTGGTTATTAATAATAAACACGTTATTATTTCAAAAATAAAAATAAATACACAATATTTTAAAATTTTATAATTTTGTAAATTAACTTAGAATCGAGTTAAATGAAGAAAAAAAAAGAGAGAGAAAAAAGTAATTTATATACAAGTACGTTATAGTTTATAGTGATATATAGTTGTATAAAATTTTATGTTACACCCCAAAATATTAAAAATCCCCCCATTACGAGTTTAAAATATATAAACAAGTATATATTATGCGAAACAACTATACAACTTTATTATTACAATAACTAAATTTTATTATTACAACAATGAGAAATGTGAGTTTAAATACGAATATTATCATATAGACAATATCCATACTCAAATAAATCCTCATCATAATTATTGATACATTATTTTACAAAAATGGTGAGAACTACTAAACAACTCTCCCTAGAACTTTCATTCCATACCCCAGACTAGCATTACTTTATATTCTCGCCTCCCGAGAAGAAAATGGAACAAAAAGAAAAGGGTGAGCTCTCATTAGCCCAAAGAAAGAATATTATGACTAAGATAATATACAACAAAATTATCGTTAGTCTTCAACAGGAAAAATATAATAGAATACAATAGACAACAAGTTTTAAATCAATATTCGCAATGAAAATAATAATTCATTAGAAGAGTTAAGTAGAGAATACAAACTACTATCTTCTATGTATGAATTTTAAAGTTCATCGTCTATATTTTTATCCTGTAACATCAATCAATATATATCTCGGATCAAATATTCATCCTTGCACTACTGAGCCGAAGACATTCATCGATTAGTCATGTTCATCTAAACACTGTTTCATCTTTGCACCACGGGCCAAAGATATTCATCGATCTGAGAAATCATTCATCTTTCTCATCTTGCTCTTGGCCAAAGATATTCATCATAAATCATTCATCTTTGCACTACTGGGCCAAAGATATTCAATAATATCATCATTTAAGGATGAGGATGATGAAAAATATTTTAAAAAAAACGAATCCGATGAATCAAAATGACAAGGATTAAGGATTAAGGATTCGTATTTTGTTTTATCCAAGTTCAAAATACCTCAAAAATAATCATAGTGGCGTAAAATTCAAGAATGATCAAAACATGGATACAATCAAAGCTAGTATCCACAATAGATATTTTGGACGAAAAGAAAAATTTTCATTTTTCGATGAAATAGTCTTAATTCGTGAATAGTGCAGTATCACGTGAATAGTCTCGTGTGAAATTTCATAAAAATATCTTCACGCTTCGTGAATAGTAACTTGACACCAAAAGTTCCAAATTTGATAAAAACTTCCAAATTTGATATATTTCCAATCATAATGATATTGAAGAAATAAATAATATTATTTTGAAAAAAATAATATCCACCTCGAAAGATCGGATTTAATTGGAATCTTTGGATATAGGCTATATCTTGAACTTTCATTGATAGTAGCAATACTCAAAGTATACTCAAAATACTCACAAGAATAAACTCGATATAATATAGAGAGAAAACTTGAGTTTCTAGTGTGATTTTCAATTCTAACCCAAGCACCTATTTATAGGAAATTGTTTAGAACACAAAAAGCGAAAATTTAATAAAATATTAATATTTATAAAAAATATTATACGTATTCTTTGAAATCTGAATCTCAGCAATTCACACATGTGCCAACCTTCTAGAAGAAAAAAAAAAACGTTTTTCTAACTTAAAATAATTTAAACTTCCAAAAATTAATTATTTGAGCTTGAACTTCAATAATTCACAATAAATAGCCCTTTTATCAGAAAATTCGAATCTCGCGAGTTTTATAGAAATCTAATTCTCTACAACTTTGCGTAAGAAAGTTTTCTAAATTCCCAAACAAAAATTGACCAAAATCCATAAGCGGGTGATTTTAGAAATTTATAATCAAATTTCGATCGATAAATGGGGTCCACCAACACACATTTAACATGTTTTAAACATTTATTACAACAAAAATACTCTTCCTCCTCGTATACTCATATATCCCACATTCGTTGTAAAAATATCACCATTATTATATTATTAAAATATATAATAATATATATTTAAATGAATTATTTTATCGAGAAAAGATAAAATTTCAATTTTTAACAATTGTCACATTAAAAATTTTCTCCATCTATATCCACATAAAATCAATATTTTCCTCATCATATGAATCAATAATTAATTATTCACAAATAATATTACTGAATCACAATATTGTGAACCGTGGTAGGTTCTGGGGAAGAGGGGCTTTCTAATAAGAATTTCTCTCTTCTTGGCCAGCATGATTAGGTGACCAAACCTCTCCTTAGATGAGACTTTCTAGACATTGCCAATAATGTTATCTAATAATATTATTCAGATAATATGAATTATTGTTTCGATAATGAAAAAATACACGTGTAATGACAATTATTAAAACAACAACAATATAAAATATCAACGCAGACAATTATTGAATCAATAAAATAAAACACCTAACAATAATTACTATAACCATTATTGAGTAGTGCCTTCACTTACGTAAGAATCAATAATTGGTGCAATCTGAGTGTCTTCTTAGTTCAACAACGCGTATTAGTGTGTTTTAACCACCGGTATTCCAACGATTAATAATCTGGTAATAACTACGCTGTAGTTATTTTATAAACAACTTATATTTGTCATTTCTTCCTCCAATCGCTTTTTTTAGTTATGGGGCCCACATGATCACAGGCAAATCGTCGAATATTCCCCGACGATCTGAATATTCCACGACCAAACGAATATTCCCCGACAACAATGAATATTTTATAACCACTTGCTTATTTTGAAATATTTACGTATTTTACCTATAATTATCCACATTAATCACATCAACCCTTACTATTTCAAAATAATAATTAGAGGAAATTAAATTTCATTTATTAATTATTTGGGATCTTACATAAAATATATAAGTTCTTGACCTTTTTATCATAATTTTATTATATGTTACATTACTAAACTAAAATTTATTAAAAGAATATAAAAAAATATTTTTTATTTAAAAAATAACTTCTTATTTTAAAATATACATGAAAAAAAGTATATATTATTTTTATTTGCAAATTTTGATACTAAGACGAGGTAATATTCACATATTTGAATGGAAATCGATATATTGCAAATGTTTATATATTAATTTTTTAATTGCTAATTACATAAATAAGTATTGATGACAACTTTTGTAGACTGAAATGAAAAACAACAATTCCAAATAAACGTACGCATATGCATAAAGTATATATAGCTCAATGAAAAGTGAGTTTAATTTTTGTATTGCGTCAGTAGTTTCTAAAGTTTTATTGGTATCCGAGTATCCAAATATATTATGAAATAAGTAGAATAATATGAACGCTTTCAACATATATAAAATCTCATGGCACAGTAATATAATGAGATTTATTCTAGTTCATGAAAAAAAAAGAGATGTTGTACATATGGGCTAATTAACAATTAATATAAGTTACAAGATATATTAAAAGTATACAAAAATCTATTACAGTCTTGATAAAAAGTTTATAAAAATCTGTTATTTATTTTATAGAGTCTATAAAAATCATTTTTAAATTTTTTTTAAAGTTTTTAAAAATCATTAAAATCCTATAAATTTTACAAAAATATATCACTTAAAAAAAATCTTTAAAAATCTTAATTGGATATACCCTTAGTTCATTCTTCTACTTTATGTATTTTAGGATTTTCTTTTTTCCTTTATATTAAGGTTTCGGGAAAAAATACTAAAAGAAAACAAGACAAACTCTTTTAAAGTAACACGTGGCAGATGCGACAGCAGGGGAACGTCCTAGTCCGCCCGCGAAAAGCTGGTTCGGCCACCGAAATAGTAAAATAACAAAACAGTGCCGGTGTGCTTTATTTGGTTCCGCCGTTTCTATACTACTCCCTTTTTATTTCCCTTTTTATTTATTTATAGCTGGTGTATTAATTATATCCCCAAATAAATATATCCTTTTTCTTGGGGACAAAAGTTCTTAATTTAGGGATATACTATCATTTATCGCAGAAATCTTTCTCAAAAATCTTAATCTATAAATTTTGCAGCTACTAAATCCTGGTTTGGTTTGTTCTTTCCGGCCGATGATCTCTCCGCCGTCTAATTGGGGTTTCTTATTGTTTTTTTTTTGACCAGGTAAGGGCTGCACTTTCCTTGACATTTTTGGTGTTTTTTTTCGCCTGGTTAATTAGATGTTTTTCTTTGTCATTGTATTTTTCGTTACCGCTCTTGTTATTTCAAAATTTTTAATCTTTTTATGCTTTCAATCCGTCTTGAGAAATATAGTTTTTGGTTATCTTATAATTTTGTTTCGATTCTCCATATTGTGTTTTTGAACGATTCTGTCTCTCTGCTTTTCCCCTTTCTCTGCTTGCTTGAATTTCAATGTTGGCTTTCTGCCTATTTGATATTTTAAGCTGCATTATTACGCTCATTGCACCACGAAATAAATATAAAAAAAACAAAAAACAAAGGCTGCATTATTAGGGTAAAAAATATTTGGGGGTTTTAGTTTTATCCCTGTCTATGTTTTTCTTGGTTTTTCCCTTTCATTTTATCATGTTTATAAAGTTACTGCTTCAAAAGTTTCTTTTTGTTTTCCTTAAGAAAGATGTAGTTACTCTTGTTTCCGCTATGTAGATGACTTTTTGGTATGGGGTAGAGTTCCTAAAGAATATATATTGATGACCACTTTGTGGTATGTTTGTGAATTACATCATGAAATTAGCATATGCAGCTGGTAGTAATATAGAAGATGTTGTTTTTCCACAAGTTTCTCGGTGTAGGTATTACTCTTATGAGGTTCATTTGTTGTATAGTAACTACAGGATAGATTGATTGCGAAGATCTATCTTGGTTTCATTTTGAAGAAGTGTTGCTTTTGTTATCTATATTGATTGGGGAAAGGAGAATCCAACTTTGAATTAAATGGACCATAATGCCTCAGAAGAAAGAGACCTTGAGAGTGGTGGAACAGGGCATGAAGATGAGACGAGCAAGAGCACCATTTCAGGCAACAAGCAAGCAAAGAATATGGTCGGTAGACTTATGAGTGGTTTGTTGGGTTATTCTGGATCTGCTAACGGAGAGTATAGTGCGAGCACAGACAGCAAGTTAGGAACATCTAGTGAGGACCCTCACGATAATATAGAATTGTTGACAGACAAGAATTCAGGACAGAGTGTAGAGCTCATGCCTCTTTTGGAGAAGAAGCCTGTGAAAGATAAAAGGAAAACTTCCTTTCGAAAGGCTTCCAAGCCGCCTCGACCCCCTAAAGGTCCGACACTGGATGTTTCGGACGTGAAGTTGGTTATGGAGATTTCTGAGCTTGCCATGAAGAAGTGTGCAAGGATTCAACGCATCAAAGCACTCAAGAAAATGAATGCTGAGATGTCATCATCATTGCCGTCGTCGTCATCACCATCGTCACCATCATCGTCATCAACATCAAATAGCAGTCTAGCTGCCATGGTGGTCACACTTCTCTTTTTTGTTATAATAGTCTTCCAAGGTAACCAGTCATTTCTCAAGTTCATAGCAGCTTTAAATTTTTATTTATATGAACTTCTTCTCTATAATTCTTCATGATATGTATGTATGTATGTATATGTATATGTATATGTATATGTATGTATGTGTGTGTGTGTGTGTGTGGCAAGTCATCTTAAGGTGCTGTATTTTGTCAATTATTCTGTAGGATTGTCATTTGAAACTGAAACTGTACTGTGATGTTAAATTACTTTCATGACTTGAATGTTTCATCGTAGTTTTTTTGTTTTTTTTTTTTTAAATTCTAGTTTTGTAATTTTTTTAATGTCTTTTTCCAGTAATGGATAGAAAGTTCAAAAGAAAATTTGAAATTGTAAAAGCAAGTGCAAAAGTGATTTAGATTTTAATAGAGATTAGCTGTTAATCTGCTGTTAGTTTCAAAGCATGAAAGTAAGACTTTTGGAAGTTAACTTTTTTGTACTCTAGACGTTTTATTTTTATTTTAGGTTCTCTCTCCATATATTTGTCATCTATGAGGTTTTACTTTGCGATGTTATGACCTGACAATTTGATTTACAAACTGGTGGGTCAACCCAAATTAACTAGAACCATTTGGGTTGGTTAACTATTTTAAGTTATTTGGGTTAGTTAAAGTTTTGATCCATATTTTTTAAAAGTAAAACAGGTCCATATTTATTTTCAGTTCGTCTCCCTCACTGCTTGATTGAGATCGACAATTCAAAATCTTGATCTCTTTCGGTAATTTACATACAGATAGATTACATACACACACAAAACCAAATTCACGTGTCTAACCTTGTTTAAATTACGTACGTACCCAATTTTATTGATGCATTCTTGTTTTTTTAAGTACCGAGAATAGTTATCTCTTATATTGTTATGAGTCTTATGACATACAGATCAAACATGAGCATGAATAATTGGGAATTAGTTTTCAATTAAATTTAATATGCACGTATGGATATGTATCAATGTTGTATCTATTCCATCTGTGTATAGAATATAGATTAATGGCTTATAGCAAATAAGGAATTTGGATATTTTTCTTTTATAGAGAGTATAAAACTTTATGAGAGTAAAAATTTTAGAGAGAAGATTAAAAAAAATGGGTGTATAAAATTTTTTAGATAGAGAGAATGTATAAAAAAAATTAGCGAGAGAAGTTAAAAGAAGACAAAAAAAAATCAATATTTTAAGTAATTTATTTCATTGTGCCATAACAATAGCAAACTTGAAATTTAAAAAAATGGGTTGAACTATATTGGACCCATAACCATTTGGTTCCAACCCACATAACACATTAAAAACAAGTTATATGGTTTAGTTCTTAATGGAACCATAACCATATTTTATAACCCATAACCAAACCAAGTCCATTTTTTGACAGGTCTAGTTATGATAGACTGGTATGGATATTTCACAGTAAGCTATAGCAAACTCAGGAGTCGATGTTGAACCACTTTCCCTGTCAAGAAAACTACTGATCTTATCCGCACTTCTTTTTTAAAAACATGTACTGCTTTCTTATATTGGTTTTGTAATTCTGTAACCTTGTCCAACAATATTATATACTATATGTGTATATATTTTCCCTTCTTAAAGTAAATGATTTATAACAAGTGAAATTGTTTGATCTAATTCTAGAATTGTCTGCGCTATTTTCTGTCAAGTTTGGAATGTTTTGGACATACAAGACTTGTTCACAAATTCTGTGTAGATTTTATAAGCAGCAGCTTCCTACCTTTCTAATAGGTGTTCTAAAGGATTACTAATGTAAAAATATATGGACTGAAATAGTGAAATGGCTCATTCCCTGACCCTTAAAGGGACCCTCCGACCTTAAATAGATAATCCAAAATAATGTGATTTCTGTTTCCTAAACAATGAAATTGTGCATTCAAAGCCTACAGGTCATACATTTATTTATATTATTCTCATAATTTAATTTTTGAAGTTCCCCCCTTCATTGGCAAAGAGGATTTGTTTTGGTATTTTGAACACCTCATGCTATTGAAACTATAGTTTCTATATTATGCTAACTTTTGGGAGTTCCGGCAGGAAAACCACATGCATCTTTAGAAGGTTAAGTAATCCAGCTGCCAAAAACAAAAATCTCAGCAGAGAGAATTAAGAATTGCTATAGTTTTTACGTATATATAATTAGATTTTAGGATTTTGGCAATTGCATATTTCTCTTCTATAGCTGTAGAAATAATTTCGACAGCAAATAAAGTGAAAAAATTTGTCTCCGGGCTTATGCTATTGAGACTTGGTTGCAGGCATTTATTCAAGAAACAGTTCAAATGCGAGCTTCCAGGGATCGCCTGAGCCGGCTACAGCAGTAAATGGCTTGATTTCAATTCAGTTGTATAATAGCACCCCGGCAAGTTAGCAAATTGTACCGAGTTGCGTCATTCCTAAATACATGTTTCTTCTTTTACCATATTACACTCTGGAGGATGGCAACAGAAAACTGCTTTTTCAGAAGATTTGGTTTTTTGCTGACCCACTTGAGATTTTATAGGCTTGCATTTTCTCATAATTATTTAGGACATGTTCCTGATTTGGAATCTAGACTCTAGCCATGTGTTCAAAGGCAGCAGTGAGACGCATATATTAATGTGCCCGACTTTGCGACATCAATGTAGAATTTCATCAACCATTCTTCCGTTTGTATATATTGTATAACCAACTCAACTCCCACTTTTAGCAAACAGTTGTGAAAGTTACCCCCCCCCCCCACCCCGACCCGACCCGACCCGCGTACAATTATTGTATTTATTTATTATGGTAATCGATTCTTTTAAGCCCGAGTGTGAATGTCAGAATGTGGGTACGAGACTAAGGAGGATCTCTGCAAGAAGTAGAGATGCAAAACCTTTGTTGTACATGTTTTTAGCAATAGGTGCTCAAGGCTGGCATGTCTTTGCATATTTTTCTCGATTGCTAAAATCAGGTTCAAAATAACTTAGTTTTACCACTACAAGTACATTTATCACTAAATAAATTAAACACTTAAAAGATAAAATGAGCCTTTGTTTTTGAACGGAGATAGTAGCAAAAACAGAATAGAAGGCCCACGAAGAAGTTGATTGTTAATTTGGAATCAGGATGGTGTCATGTGTCAAGTATAGGCAAATAAGAAAAAGACCATGAAAGATGGAAATTCATGTACATTGGTCTTGGCGAGGGTTCTTTAGAATCGAGTAGAGGTTGTTGGTGAGTATAAAGTACCGAATGATCACCCTTTTTATAATCAAGTATTAATTATATGTTTTCTGCAAATTATGTATGGGATATGACTAATGTAATGCTTTTAGGGACTATTTTCTTCCATGAGCCTTACTCAGTTATTTAATCTTATGTTTTTTTTTTCATTCAAAAGCCATTTGATGATGGAGTATATATTAATACAAATTTGAGAGGTGATATTATATAATTCTCCTTTTGAGATGTCAAATGATATTTCTAATACTAACAAATTGCTAGTCTATAAAATGATCCCTAATTAAAGTTACTACTAAAGTAGTACATACAATATATTTTATGTATCATTTTACAAACTGTTGGGACATGAATATTTGGATCCAATTATAATGGTGGGCTAAAGTTTGCGTGGAGATATTTTTATTCATGTGAAATTCTGTTTTGATAGTTGGAGTAGTTTAAAGAATCTTGAATTCTTAATTATATTTGATTTCCATTTATAAAAGGATTACGAGATCTTATAAAACCGCATTAAAGAATTATACCTAATGAGGTATTCTAATTTAATACGGGAAATGACTCTATGAAGGTGGTGAAATCACTATAAATACAAGATTTTACCATGATTGTAAGGTACACACAATTCATTATTATTTTTCAGCATTACAACTTTTTGCCTTCATTGTTAAACCTTATTTAGCTTGTATACTTATTCTCACACCGGAGCTATTCCTCGGCGGCACAAGCCGTCAAGCTTTTGGTGTGCTTACCTTTTTTGTGGAGGATTGGATGCACTTTTGGTGATTGACGCGCGTGGACGAATCTTGGCGTTAATATTGGCGCTAGAAGGAGGGCCTGCTAGTGTTGATTTTCAATCATCATTGAGAATTTTTTAGGTGAATCCATGGCGAACAACAAGACAGTTTCAGGAGTTGAAAAATCCACACCCATTCGGCAAAGAGGATCAGTTAAAAACAGATTGAGACCGTCCAAGAGTATCCATGACAGGTTGGGGTCCCAAGGTCGTTCGGGGGGACACGATGATTTGGACAGGGGAGACGATACTGTTCTCTACGGCAAGTAGAAACGATGGACATGGGGGTCGCATCGAGTACTTACCGTCCCGAACGCGTACCCACTCGGAGGGCAACGATGAAAGGAGACAAATCTTGTCTAGAAAAGCCTAGAAAACTGATAATGTTTTAGGGGATCTGGTCGCGCAACGGAAACAGATCGATTAGTAGATGGAGCTTCTGATCACTGGAAACGAGGATGGTGCCTCGATCCACGGTAGAAAGCGCGGAAGCGGTCATCGGAGGTTGATCCGAGATTATCGTTGAACAATGTCAAACAGACCGAGGGCAAGCTTCGGAGTCACTCTCAGGATAGGAGCAGTCGGAGGTGTCGATCGAAAGGTTGTTCGCCCAGGGACCACTCCAGGACTCATCCGATCATTATTATAAATCGGCGATCGCGTCGCGGGTCATTGACGATCAATAACACAAGTTTGCCTCCCAAAATTTGGCAGGAAATATCGGCGCCAAATCAGCGATCGCGTCGCATCGATATGATATATCCATCATTAAAAATCGGTGACCGCAGTGGTCGGCCGATTCTCATAAACTTAATCGAGACTCGGGTTAAGTGACATCGATCAGTAGAAAGAAAGAAAAGAGGAGATACTGACGCGAGGAGAAGAGGGAGTAGGGGAAGAGAATAAACCACTGCTTGCGATCTGTCATGCCGCCCTTTCAATGCCGCTCCACGCCATAACCCCCAATTAATCTCTAAAGTAAACTTTTAGTTATCCTAAATCTCTAAATTAGACCAATTGTGCTTTATGTAATTCTATTTTGTACATTTAAATTAGGTTGTTCTCAATACTCTAAATTGCATTTAAAATTAAATGGTACAATATGATTGTGGGTAAATAATATTTCTTTTTTTGATTATTTTTTGTAAATTGATAATTTCAATTGCACTTGATAATAAATGCTTTATAGAAGGAGATTTTAAGTGAGCTAATCCCTACCATTCTTCTGTTATACTTATACACTACATGATTTCTTCAATAATTGATAATTTATGTTATATACACTTCAGTAATTGATAATTTCCTCTGTTATACTCATACACTACATGATTTACTAGTTGCATACTTAAACTAAATTATTTATGTTTTAGATCTAAGTTGCATATCTTTTAATATTTACACGGTTACTAATTGATTATGTGTTATTACTTTTTTGAATGTTTCTTGCTATAATCTCAGTTTCTATCTAGTTTTCAAGTGATACTTGGATGGAGATTTTGTTTCTTTTGTAAAACAGAGAATAAATAATTTTCAGATAGCTGTTCATTCTCACAATCTATTATTAAATTATCTGATATCTAATAAAATCAATCACATGGTAGATAATCACATGGTAGCACATAGCAGTGGATACAGTACTAGTACTGATTCCTGGCGGTTCCCCCGCTAATACATTGATTATACATTATTTACCCACAGTCACATGGTAGCACATTGCTTATACATTCTTGTTGCTCCTATATGCCTAAAAACGGTCAAGTATGCATGCCCTCGTGCTTGTGGATAGTCCATATTATAGGGGAGACTCTGCCGAAATTTTTTCGTTGGTCGGGTAATTAAGACTTGTCCTAATGCTTATGCAGACCATGCATGATGCAATGATTCATATTCTACCCCTAGGAATCTATTGGCTTTAGGTTGGTGTCAATTAAAATATGTAGGATGACATAAGACCATAACAATCATATATATATGTAGGATGACATAAGACCATAACAATCATAATGATCTCAAGCTGTGTAAATTTGTTTTGGCATGTATCCTTGTTCAATTCCCGAATAATCATATATATATATGATGCACACTCATGTTATATATGTACATATATGGCATTGAGCTAAATTGTAAAACTCTAACAAGGGAATACAATAATTCATGTCAACATAGGTACCGTGGTATCATGGACCTCTATTCAAATCGTAGTTGGATGAGACGACGAAAGTCAAGTGCCCAGATAGGTGCTACAGTAGAATTTAGAGCTGGTTGCCAAGTATTTCTAGATTATGCGT
Organism: Panax ginseng; assembly: GCA_020205605.1. Lineage (NCBI taxonomy): Eukaryota > Viridiplantae > Streptophyta > Magnoliopsida > Apiales > Araliaceae > Panax > Panax ginseng. The sequence goes on along the minus strand of CM035131.1, from coordinate 3,999,294 downwards.
ATAGTCACCTGGAATGTGTTAATGGTCAAAACAAGATAAGATGTCTTTGTTTGAAGTGTAAGAATATAAATTATATGGACAGAGATATAGTAAACTATCATTTAAATTTTTCTGGGTTCATGAACAATTACGAAGAATGTTGGTGGGCACATGGGCAGAGAAGAGATGGTGGCAACGCACAAGTACACAATCCAGGCAGCAATACCCATCGTATGAATGACATGGTTCATGATATTACAGGGTTGAATTTTGATTGAGAACAAGACAGAGAGCAACCTATGAATTCTGATGCCAAAGCATTCTTTAAGTTGTTAGACGAGGGTAGCGAACCGTTGTGGCATGGTTGCACGAAGCACACTACATTATCTGCAGTGGCGACATTACTTAACATCAAGATTGATCACAACACGAGCCATGAGTATTTTGAGTCACTCTTGAGGGCCATTAAGAGTATATTGCCTGTCGGTGAAAAATTGCCCGATAACTACTACTATTGTAAAAAAATGGTGAAGAAGTTGGGTCTTGGATATCAAAAAATCGATGCATGTCCGAACGATTGCATGTTATTTTATAAGGAAAATGAACATAAGACAAAGTGCACGTTTTGCAGTCATGATCGATTTAAGCCTAATAAAGAGGGTGTGACTACAAAAAAGACGAATATACCTTTTAAGATTTTAAGGTATTTTCTAATTACATCTCATTCAAAAGATTGTACATGTCTTCAAAACAATTTGAACATATATTTGTTGGGCTTGACGCGAAACGCACAAATGAAATTAAAATTTTAAAGCAATTTTGAAACCCTAAAACAGGATCCATGCGAAAATTAATTAATTGAGAGGTTTAGAGATTATACGGATATAAACAAAAAGCGAGAATCTGAAACCCATTGCGCCTCGAATCTCAAACGAATACAAACCGATTAACGCTTCTACAGTATCCACATTTAACGCCCGCTTCGAACCGTCGAACGATTACTGCAATAAGAAGGACTTGCGGTACTAGCCACCAAAAGGAATGGATTTTGAAACTGCTTTCTCTCTAGTCTCTCTCTAGAAGCAGCTAGGGTTTTCAATTATGATATCTTACCTAAGTAGGCTGCTATATATCATATATATAGTAGTTAAAAGGAATTAATCAAATCAAAACCTAATTTTATAAAATCCGAATTTATATATATATATATATATATATATATATATATATATATCTTAATTAAGTCTTACTTAATTAATATACATATATATAATTATCCTTTTAATTTAAATTAAATGATTTAAATACTATTAATCATATTAATATATTTAAATCCTTAAAATTTAAATTAATTCCCTTTAAATAACGTTCATGTGTGTGACCTATATAGGTTATTATTACGTTGGCAATAATTTTAAAATCATATTATAAAATTATAAGCGGTGAAATGACATCTAGTAATGCATCATTCTTTACAAGTAATAATAAGATCGATGATTCGATGCAACCTTTTAAAGTGACCAATGTTTCAATGTAATTTAATCCTTTTAACCTTAATATCCTCTAGATTAAACTCGAGTCATGGAATGTGTCATACTCTTCATAATTTAATCTGAGTTTTCTTGATCAATGAGTAGACTATATGAAACAAATCACTATTTGAGCATGGCCATGCATTTCATAGTCTACTCAATCAAGAGGCCTATGGATATCGACCATAATATATTGGATGGTTAAATTCCATCTAGATCACTCATATTTCTCACGATTAATAATGAACCCAATAAGCACCTTTATAGTCCACCTATTAAAGGTGACATTTGATGATATCAAATTACATAAATTCTCGTGTAGTAATAATATAGCGATTTCGGTGCTCCGAGGACCATTACATCATTATCACTATGAGAATTGCTAATGACACTTCGCATAATGCTCCATATAAATTCTCATGGTGGATCCATCCAATTACATCGTTTCTAACATGTACACTATGCATTGACTTAATATCTCATATATATTTATGACCAATGAGATTTGGTCATCAATCGATCCACATACTAGTCTCAATGCATCATTGTTGTCCCATCAACAATGATACTTTCGACTAGGGACATTTAAGAACAACGATACTAATGGTAATATATAATCTCATGTTCAAGTCACATACTTGAAACTATATAATTTATTATCAACTATTCTAAGGAATTTTATTATGTTAACAATTATATTACGCAGTAAATAAAACCATAATAAAATCATATATTTATTCAATCAAATATAATATCAAAACGTTAAGCAATTATATCAAATAATTGGCCTCTAGGGCATAAACTCTAACAATGACTTGGCATGCAAAATCTCCAACCAAAGATGGAGAACTGAACCATCCCGCAGATGGGCAGGCTTGGAAATATTTCAACTTAGCACATCCGGGGTTTGTATTGGAACCTAAAAATGTGAGGCTTGGATTGTCCACTGATGGTTTCAACCCGTTCGGCCACTTAGCTATTCCGTACTCTTACTGGCCTGTGATTGTTACTCCGTATAACTTGCCTCCTTGGATGTGTATGAAACAGCCGTACTTGTTTCTTTCACTCGTGATTCCTAGTCCCAAGAGTCCTGGAAAGAACCTAGATGTTTACTTGAGACATCTTATAGACAAGTTGAATGTATTGTGGGAGTATGAAGTACAGACTTGGGATGTTTCCACGAAAACATATTTCAACCTTAGGGCAGCGGTTATGTGGACCATAAGTGACTTTCCTGCTTATGGTATGTTATCTGGATGGAGTACACACGGGAAGTTGTCTTGTCCATATTGTATAGGTCATACAAAATCTTTCAATCTATCAAATGGTCGAAAGCCATGCTGGTTTGATTGTCATCGTCGTTTCTTGCTGGTAGATCACCCGTTTGAAGAAATGAGAGAACACTTCGAGAAAGGAAAGTAGATCATGATATGCCAAAGACTGCTTGTTGTTGGGGACAGAGATGCGTGACGTGTGATGAGATTGTCGGTCATCCCATTTGGTAAGATTGCCTCTGACATCATCGATGGGTTTGGCGTGCCTCATAATTGGGTTCGGAGAAGCATCTTTTGGGAACTGCCTTATTGGTCTGGAAAATTTGATTCATCATAATCTAGACGTGATGCATATTGAGAAGAATGTGTTTGACAATGTGTTTAACACCGTGATGGGTGTTGCGGGCAAGACGAAAGATAATGATAAGGTACGGTTGGACATGAAAGATATTTGTAAGTGTCCTGGATTAGAACTTTATGAAACTACTAATGGTAAGATGGTCAAACCGCATGCAAGGTACACATTGTCCAAAAGCAGGTTGAAGATGTGTGCACATGGATAAAGTCTCTGAAACTACCAGATGGATATGCGTCAAACATTGCAAGGTGTGTTACAGGTGGGAAATTGCAAGGGATGAAAAGTCATGATTGTCATGTGTTCATGGAGAGATTCATGCCTATAGCATTTCGGGACTTGCTTGATAAACCAATATGGGATGCTTTGACTGATCTTAGTCGTTTTTTCAGAGACATGTTCAAAAACGTTAAATGAAAAGGACATGTCTATACTTGAGAAGAACATCATTGAGATCACATGTAAGCTTGAAAAAATATTCCCTCCTGGTTTTTTCGACTCTATGGAGAATTTACAAATCCATCTACCCTATGAAACTTGTGTTGGTGGCCCAGTTCAATATAGATGGATGTACCCGTTCGAGAGGGTCATGGGAAACCTTAAGAGGAAGGTGAAGAATAGAGCTTATGTCGAGAGGTCGATATGTGAGGCATACAATTTCGATGAGATATCTACGTTTGTCTTAGACTATTTTCCCGACGAAGTCTTGACAAAGGCCAATCGAGTCCCGAGACATGATGATGGGGGCAATGTTGAACTAAATGGTGAAACTTTTCGTATTTGGTTTTAAAGGGTCGCAGCGTATGGAAAAGGAAAACGCATATTCCTTTCTCGAAAGCAAGATTTACATCTCTGCAGCATCTTACATTCTTCTCAATTCATGGGAGATTGATGAATTTACGAGGTATACATGTAAAATTCATATGTATTAGACATATATCTTAACTCGCGATCTCATATTAATATATGTTAATGTTTGTAAAATTGTATAGAACATATGATGACGAGTTAAAAGCAAATCATCCCGGCATCACTGATAAAGATATTCAAGTTAGTCGTGATAAAAAATTTGCTCTTTGGCTAAAGGACAAAGTAAGTTAAGTTAATTAAGAATGACATATATCGTATTAATTTATGAATGTATTTAATTCAATAAAATTTTGTAGGCTCTTAATGAGGAACGATTCCTCCAAATATACAAGTCTAGCTATGGGTCCGCATAGGACCAAGTCATTCGTGATGGTTACAAAATAAATGGATGTGAATTTCATACAAAGACATATGATCGCGGTAAAAGAATAACTAATCTTTTGGAATGTGTGTTCAAGGAGATTATTACAATGAGCTTGGTCGTTGCCTTTTATGGGGAGTTGGAGGAAATCGTAGAGTTATCGTCTGAAGGCGCGTCACGTGGGGTCATATTAACTTGTTCAAGTGTCGTTGGTTTGATTCGAGAAAAGGGATACGTGTTGACGGACATGGAATCGTCGATATTGACCTCCATAGGGTCGAACACTCTCCAACGAACCGTTTGTTTTACCAACACAAAAGCGACAAGTATATTACACTCCTAGTCCTGTTAGGAAAAGGGATAGGCGCCTCTGATTGGCAAGTTGTAATTCATACTCCGGTAGCGGATTCGTGTCCAAGTAATGAGCGAGGATTTCTACCAAGAGGAGATGCTTGTGAGACCTCCTGTAATAAATATAGAGGACAACAATGATGTAATCCGGTTAGAGGTGGAGATGAACTTTGATGAATTGGATCTGAGGCGATTATTGTGCGGATAGCGGTGATCTTTGAGGAAGAGTTATTGGTGACACGACACGTAATCAAGAAGAAGAAGATGGTTATGAATCTCCGATACTTGTACAAAATAATTCTGACTCAGACAACGATTTTCATTAAAATGTATGTTTTGTTTTAATTGTATTACAATGAATTACATATTGGAATGTTCTCTATAGTACCTTTTATTTATAGTTGTCGTAGTTAATTATTTTCTATATGATTTTCATGTACTTTTATCTATAGTACCTTTCATTTCTCTATAGTACCTTTCTCTATACGATTTTCATGTACCTTTCATTTATAGTTGTCGTAGTTAATTAATTTCCAGTCATGTTCATGTTCATTTCATTAATTGTCATCATTGTCCTTTTCTATAAAATGTATGTTCAGTTTTAATTGTATTACATACAATTACATATCCTGATGTTCTCTATATCATTGACATGTTTATGTACCTTTCATTTATAACTCATACTAACATCCTAAATTTTTTATTTATAGATGTCTTTTGAACCTGGAGCACGAAAGCGCGGGTTGGGTCGGGGCCCTAATCATGTGCCGAAGGCCCCGGCTAATCCGGATGATCGCATTTTTATACAGATTCGTCCTCCTCCAGAAAACACGTAAGTTAAACATCGTGTATATATAAGGGTTTAATATTTTCATTGTTATAAATATAGTAGTGATTTAAATGTAAGGGTTTTAATGTAAATTATTGTATATTGTAGTGATTTTTAAGATAGTAAAATTGTGAAGTGCATTTCACAATTATGCTTATAGAATTGGCCTACGCCAATGATTACATGGGCGACCACACCTCTCGCCCATAAGGATGCAGTTTGGGCTGAATTTCAGGTATATTTTTATATCACTCTTGTAAGACCCCAACTTGTTATTAATGAAATTTAATTTTCTCTATTTATTATTTTAAAATAGTAAGGGTTGATTTGATTAATGTGGATAGTTATGGGTAAAATACATGAAATATTTCAAAATAAGCAAGTGGTTATAAAATATTCATTGTTGTTTGGGAATATTCGTTTGGTCGTGGAATATTAAATGCTTTGTGAATATTCGTACTCTGGTAGCGACCCACGTATGGGCCCCATAACTTAAAAGCGATTGGATGAAGAAAATGACAAATATAAGTTGTTTAAAAATAACAACAGTAGTTATTCTGATTAATCTTGTTAAAATACTTTCGGTTGGTTAACACACAAGAAGACACCAGATTGCACCAATTATTGATTCTTACGTGAAAGCACACTTTTACTCAATAATGGTTACGATAATTCTTTATTCGATGATTTTATTTTATTGATTTAATAATTCTTTGCGTTGATATTTTATATTGTTGTTGTTTCAATAATTGTCATTACACGATATTTTTCATTATCGAAGCAATAATTCATATTATCTGAATAATATTATTAGATAACATTATTGGCAATGTCTAGAAAGTTACATCTAAGGAGAGGTTTGGTCACCTAATTGCGCGCCATGAAGAAGGAGAAATTCTTATTGAAAGCCCCTCTTTCCCCGGAATTATGCGTTGTCAATATTGTGATTACAGAATATTATTTGTGAATAATTAATTATTGATTCATATGATGAGAAAAATATTGATTTTATGTGGATATAGATGGAGAAAATTTTAATGTGACAATTGTTGAAAATTGAAATTTTATCTTTTCCGATAAAATAATTCATTTAAATATATTATTATATTTTAATAATATAATAATGATGATATTTTTACGATGAATGTGAGATATATGAGTATATATGGAGGAGTATTTTTGTTACCAAAATATTTAAAGCATGTTTTATGTGTCGTTGGACCCCATTTCTTGGACCGAAATTTGATTATACACAATAAAATCGCTTGGTTTGTGGATTTCGGTCAATTTCTGTTTGAAATTTGGAAAAACTTTCTTCTATAAAGTTGTAGAGAATTGAATTTCCTATAAAAAGTCATGAGTTTTGAATTTTCTGACAAAAGGGCTATTTATTGTGAATTATTGAAGTTCTGAAGCTCCGAAATAATTGATTTTTGGAAATTTAAATTATTTTAAATTAGAAAAATATTTTTTCTTACTTTTTCTAGAAGGTGGCATGTGCTTATTGAGCTGAAATCAGATTTCAAGAGTGGCGTAAGAATTTTGATATGTATATTTATATTTTATTAAATTTTCTACTTTGGTGTTCTAAGCATTTTTCTATAAATAGGGTGCTTAGGTTAGAATTGAAAATCACACCAGAAACTGAAGTTTTCTCTCTCTATATTATTGAGCGTATTCTTGTGAGTATTTTGAGTATTGCTTATACTTGCAAGTTCAAGTCATACTTTATATCCTGTTTCAAATTTAAGATCTTGATCTTTTCGAGTAAGGGATATTATTTTTTTTTCGTAATGATATTATTTCTTCAATATCATTATCTTTGAAATATTGATCTGAAATTTTTATCAAATTTGGAACTTTTGGTGTCGGAGTTAATATTCACGTATACTAAGACTATTCACGATATCACGATCTTATTCACGAATCACGACACTTATTCATCAAAAATGAAAATTTTTCCTTTTAAATCTAAAATATCTATTGTGGATACTAGCTTTGATTGTATCCATGTTTTGATCATTCTTTAATTTTACGCCACTATGATTATTTTTGAGGTATTTTTGGACATGGATAAAACAAAGTACTGAATCCTTAATCCTTAATCCTTGTCATTTTGTTTCACCTTTGGATTCGTTTCTTTAAAAATATTTTTCATCATCCTCGATCTTAAATGATGATATTATTGAATATCTTTGGCCCAGTAGTGCAAAGATGAATGATTTTGATGAATATCTTTGGCACAGAGTGCAAAGATGAATAGGTGTTTAGATGAACATGACCCATCGATGAATATCTTTGGCACTGTAGTGCAAAGATGAATATTTGATTCGAGATATATATTGATTGATGTTACAGGGGATAAAAGATGAGCGATGAACTTTTAAATTCATACATAGAAGATAGTAGTTTGCATTCTCTACTTAACTCTTCTAATGAATTATTATTTCATTGCGAATATTGATTTAAAACTTGTTGTCTATTGTATTCTATTAGATTTTTCCCTCGTTGAAGACTAACGATAATTTGTTGTATATTATCTTATTATGTGATATATTTATTTCCTTAATTAACTCTTGTTTTATGACGATTTTGAGAATGTCGATGAGAATATTAACAAAGGAAATGAGACCGTGGAGACTTTGTCTTCACCAACGAGGAGAACGTCTGACAAAGTTTGGCAATGTTCCTCCCGTGAACAACACCAATCGAGCGAGATGATGAGCGAGGGGATGTTTAGAAGTTTTTTGCGATTCATGCAAAATCGAGACGAGGAGACTCGTGTTCAAAATACGGAGAGAGAAATGATAGCAATTCACGGGTTATCACAAATGCAAGCGATTCAAAGAGTTGGGACCACGAATTTAAGGAAAGCCGATCCGATCATGGCGAAAACATGGGTCAAGCAAATTACCAAGATATTCGATGTCTTGGGATGCGGGAGAATGAAGGTTCCATTCGCCACCTTTATATTCCGTGGCGGCCCGATTCTCGCTGGTGGGAGTTTGTGAAGCGTACCCATCCAAATTGCATTTTCAAAGAAGTCTTGGGAGACGTTTCAAAAACTATTTAATGACAAATACTTTCACGAAAGTGTTAAATCATATGAAGGAAGTGGAGTTCATAAGATTAGAACAAAACAACATGGCGGTGTCTCGACGAGGCAAAGTTTGCGAGTTATCCAGTTTTGCACACTCATTTGGTGGAGAATGAGGAACATTATGACGCGGATGTTTACGAGGGTTTGAAACCCGGCGTACGACAATATCTCATTTCTCATAAATTTTCTCTCTATTCGGATGTTGTAAACAGGGCTCAATTATTAGAGCGAGATAATGAAATGCGGACGTCAACCGAGGGAACACAATCGAGGATCATCTGGGAGATAGCGATCAAAAAAACAACGATAACCAACGGAGAAAGAAAAAAGACGGACAAAATGGTAACCACTCGGTGGTAATCATGGCCATGAAAATAGAAGAAGCGAGTCGGGAGGAGATTTTAAAAGAGGAGATTTAACAACGACCGTGTGAAGACAGCGGTCTTGCGTAAGAATCGTTCTAAGGGAGGAGAAACGACCACCGGTCATATCTCTATAATAAACGCGGAAAGAGGGACATATTAGTCCAAACCGCCCCAACAGTTCAAGGTATGCTATAATTGTGGAAAGGAAGGACATATCGCCGAGATTATCGCAGAATAAACCTAGTTCAATGGGGACGGTGACTCAAAAGATCGTCCCGGAAAAAGTCAAAGTCAATGGTTCTGGAAGAGCATTTGTTGTGGTGGTAAAATGCGAGGAACCCAAACGAGGTGATCACGGTAGTAAGCTATTTATAAATTCTTCCAGAAGTTTATACCTTACTTGATCTACGGTCTACCCATTAATTTATCTCCCGCTTGTGCTCAACGTTTAAACTTGACTTTGGAGAAATTAGACTTTGACTATCTCATGGAAACTCCGATTAGGAGAACTTTCATCACATCCAATCGCTTATAAATCTTGTTTGATTCAAGTTGGCACCATCACCTTACCTGTTGACCTTATCTCTTTAAAGATACTTGCTTTTGATGTGATTTTAGGGATTGATTGGTTAACTACTCATCATACCAAAATTGATTGTTTTCGTAAGGTTGTTAGCTTTCATATTCCTAAACAACCTGTTGTACGAATTCAAGCAACTAAACCATTAAAATCAATCACTGTAATATCTAATCATAAAGCTATTCGTTTATTGAAAAACGGATGTCAAGCTTTCTTAGCCCATGTTATGGATTTGAATAAAGACACGTCAAATTTGAATAATATTCCTATTGTTATTGACTTTCCTGGCGTATTTTCTGAAGAACTTCCCGGTCTACCCCAAGAACGTGAAGTTGAATTCTTTATTGATCTTGAACCTGGTACAAAACCCATTTCTAAACCCCTTATCGAATGGCTCCTATTGAACTTCAGGAGTTAAAGGTCCAACTACAGGAGTTGTTGGACATCGGTTTCATTCGTCCTAGTACATCTCCTTGGGGTGCTCCTGTTTTATTCGTAAAGAAGAAAGACGGTAGTATGCGACTTTGTATTGACTATCGGGAATTGAACCATGTCACCATCAAGAATAGGTATCCTCTACCTCGTATTGATGACTTGTTTGACCAATTGCAGGAGAGACAATTCTTTTCAAAGATCGATCTTCGCTCGGATATCATCAAATGAAGATTAGAATCGAGGATATTCCAAAGACGCGCCTTCGAACTCCCTAGATGGTCATTATGAATTTTTAGTCATGTCTTTTAGATTGACTAATGCTCATGCGGCTTTCATGGATATGATGAACCGAGTATTCAAGGAATATTTAGATCAGTTCGTTGTTGTCTTTATTGATAACATCTTCATATATTCCAAAAGTCGTGAAGATCATGAGCACCATTTGAAGCTCGTACTCCAAAGGCTTCGTGAAAACAAACTATATGCCAAATTGAAGAAATGCGAGTTCTGGCTTGAGGAAGTAGCATTCCTTGGGCACGCATTGTCAAAACATGGAGTATCTGTGGACCCGCGAAGATTGAAGCAATACAAAGTTGGGAGCAACCAAGTCGGTGGCCAAGACGTAGCTAACTACGGCTTAAATTTGGTTATTATCGGAGATTCGTGGAAGGATTTTCTCGAATCGCTACTCCATTAACTCAGCTGACTCGGAAAGATATAAAATTTGTATGGAGCGAGGAATGCGAGAAGAGTTTCCAAGAGCTCAAGAGGAGACTCATTTTGGCACATGTTCTAACAATACCATCCGATGCGGATGGATTTGTTATCTGACGATGCTTGAGCAAAGGGTTAGGATGTGTTCTCATGCAACGTGGGAAAGTCATAGCTTTATGCCCATGACAACTTAAAGAGTATGAGAAGAATTATCCTACTCATGATCTAGAGTTAGCGGCGATCGTTGTTTTATTAAAGATCCGGAGGCACTATCTATATGGGGAGAAAGTGGAGATATATTCAGACCATAAAAGCCTCAAATATTTCTTCACGCAAAAGGAACTCAACATGCGGCAACAACGTTGGCTTGAGTTGTTGAAAGATTATGACCACACTATTCAATACCATCATGGAAAAGCGAACGTGGTAGCTGACACGTTGAGTAGAAGATCATATCACGAGAATGAGTGCGATGATGTCAAGTATACGCAGAGAGCCAACTTTAATAGAAAAAGTTAAGGTTGCTTTCGAGCCACCGAATTTGAGTAATGCGTGCGTATGAAGAAGAAAGTAAAAGAAGGTGCTATTCCTAAGCGAGAATTAATGAAGAAGGAATACTTGAGTCCACTCCAGGACTTTGTGTTCCTAACGACTACGATTTAAAGTACAAGATTATGATGAGGCACACAATACACCATTTGCGAATCCATCCTCGAAGTACTAAAATGTATCGTGATCTTCGACATACATTTTGGTGGAACAATATGAAGAGAGAGATTGCAAAGTTTATCTCGATGTGTTTAAGTTGTCAACGTGTAAAGGCGGAGCATCTAGTACCTAAGGGTCCGTTGCAACCACTTGAGATTCCGAATGGAAGTGGAACACATTACCATGGATTTCGTTACTGGGTCTTCCTACGGTTTCTCAAGGCATCAATGCCATTTGGGTTATTGTTGATAGATTAACCAAGTCTACTCATTTCTTGCCGAATCGGAGACTTATTCCTTGAGCGTCTTCTTTAGTATATATGTAAATGAGATTGTGAGGTTGCATGGCATGCCAGTATCCATAGTTTCGGATCGTGACCCAAGATTCACTTCAAGATTTTGGGTTAGCTTGCAAAAAGCTATGGGCACGGATTTACGATTTAGTTCGGCATACCATCCTCAAACGGACGGATAATCAGAGAGGACTATTCAAATTCTTGAAGATCTATTAAGACTCTGTGTCCTAGACTTCAAGGGCAGTTGGGGTAAGTATTTACCATTGGTGGAATTCTCCTACAACAACAGTTATCGAGCAAGTATAGGTGTGGCTCCATTTGAAGCATTATATGGACGAAAGTGGCGCTCTCAATATGTTGGGATGGGGTGGGTGAAGCAACATTGTTGGGACCCGAAAGTTAATGACGTGATGACTCACCGAAAAGATCTAAATGATTCGACAACGATACAAATAAAGACAAGATCGACAAAAAGAGTTATGCGGATCTTCATCAAAAGGACGTGGAATTTAGTATAGGGGATCATGTATTGTTGCGAGTTGCTCCATGGAAGGGAGTTACAAGATTTGGGAAGAGAGAAAGCTCAATCCACGATTTATTGGTCCATTTCAAATTCTTGACCGAAGTAGAAATGTAGCCTATAGACTCGCGTTACCTCCGAGTAGTATGTCTCGTGTTCATAATGTGTTTCACATATCCGCATACTTCATAAATATATGAAAGACCCGAACCACGTTATAGAGTTAGAACCGGACGAGATAGCCAAAGACTTAACGTCACGAAGAGAGTACCATCAAGATCTTGGATAGGAAGGAGCATGTCCTACGCCTGAAAGGTCATACCACAAAGTTAAAGTTTTATGGAGAATCATGCTATATAGAGAAATGACACGGGAATTGGAAACGGAAATGAAAGCGAGGTATCCTCACCTTTTCAAACACCGTGCACGTCGTCGTCAATTTTGAGGACGAAATTTCATAAGGAGAGGAGGTTGTAAGACCCCAACTTGTTATTAATGAAATTTAATTTTCTCTATTTATTATTTTGAAATAGTAAGGGTTGATTTGATTAATGTGGATAGTTATGGGAAAAATACGCAAATATTTCAAAATAAGCAAGTGGTTATAAAATATATTCATTGTTGTTAGGGAATATTCGTTTGGTCATGGAATATTAAATCTTTGTCAAGGGAATATTATTAACTACAAGTGCGACCATGTATGGGCCCCATAACTGAAAAAACGATTGGATGAAGAAAATGATAAATATAAGTTGTTTAAAATAAACTACAGTTATTCACCAATTAATCTTGTTAAAATACTAAATGGTTAACACAAGAAGACACATTATTGCACCAATTATTGATTCTTACGTAAGAAGGCACTACTCAATAATGGTTACGTAATTCTTTATTCAATATTTTATTTTATTGATTTAATAATTGTTGCGTTGATATTTTATATTCTTTGTTGTTTGATAATTGTCATTACACAAGATTTTTTCATTATCGAAGCAATAATTCATATTATCTGAATAATATTATTAGATAACATTATTGGCAATGTCTAGAAAGTTCTGCTCTAAGGAGAGGTTTGGTCACCTAATTTAATTGCGCCAGATGAAGGAGAAATTCTTATTGAAAGCCCCTCTTTCCTGGAACTGCACCGGTTGTCAATATTGTGATTCTCAGAATATTATTTGTGAATAATTAATTATTGATTCATATGATGAGGAAAATATTGATTTTATGTGGATATAGATGGAGAAAATTTTTAATGTGACAATTGTTGAAAATTGAAATTTTATCTTTTTCTCGATAAAATAATTCATTTAAATATATTATTATATTTTAATAATATAATAATGATGATATTTTTTACGATGAATGTGGGATATATGAGTATATGTGGAAGAGTATTTTTTATTATCAAAAATATTTAAAGCATGTTTTATGTGTCTGGTGGACCCCATTTCTTGATTGAAATTTGATTATAGCACATGTAAAATCGCCTGGTTTGTGGATTTCGGTCAATTTACTCGCTTGAAATTTGGAAAAACTTTCTTCAGTAAAGTTGTAGAGAATTGAATTTCCTATAAAATTCATGAGTTTTGAATTTTCCGACAAAAAGGCTATTTATTGTGAATTATTGAAGTTCAAGTCCAAATAATTGATTTTGGAAGTTTAAATTATTTTAAATTAGAAAAACGTTTTTTCTTACTTTTTCTAGAAGGTGGCATGTGCTTATTGAGCTGAAATCGATTTCAAGAGTGGCGTAGGAATTTTGATATATATATATATATATATTTATATTTTATTAAATTTTCTACTTTGGTGTTCTAAGCATTTTCCTATACTGCTTAGGTTAGAATTGAAAATCACACCAGAAACTAAAGTTTTCTCTCTCTATATTATTGAGCGTATTCTTGTGAGTATTTTGAGTATATTTTGAGTATTGCTATACTGATGCAAGTTCAAGTCATAAATTATCCCAGTGTTTTTTATTTAGAAATCGATCTTTCGAGGTAAGGGATATTATTTTTTTAGAATGATATTATTTCTTCAATATCATTATCTTTGAAATATTGATCTGAAGTTTTATCAAATTTGGAACTTTTGGTGTTGGAGTTACTATTCACGATATCACGACTTTATTCACGATACGATCTACTATTCACGAATCTGATTATTCATCGAAAAATGAAAATTTTTCCTTTTGTCTAAAATATCTATTGTGGGTACTAGCTTTGATTGTATCCATGTTTTGATCATTCTTGAATTTTACACCACTATGATTATTTTTGAGGTATTTTTGGACATGGATAAAACAAAGTACTGAATCCTTAATCCTTAATCCTTGTCATTTTGTTTCACCGGATTCGTTTCTTTAAAAATATTTTTCATCATCCTCGGTCTTAAATGATGATATTATTGAATATCTTTGGCACAGTAGTGCAAAGATGAATGATTTCGATGAATATCTTTGGCCCGTAGTGCAAAAGATGAGCAGTGTTTAGATGAACACGATGACGAACTTATGAATATCTTTGGCTGTAGTGCAAAGATGAATATTTGATTTCGATATATATTGATTGATGTTACAGGGAATAAAAGATAGACGATGAACTTTTAAATTCATACATAGAAGATAGTAGTTTGCATTCTCTACTTAACTCTTCTAATGAATTATTATTTCATTGCGAATATTGATTTAAAACTTGTTGTCTATTGTATTCTATTAGATTTTTCCTGTTGAAGACTAACGATAATTTGTTGTATATTATCTTAGTCATAATATTCTTCTTGGGCTAGTTGAGCTCACCCTTTTCCTTTTGTTCCATTTTTCTTCTCGGGAGGCGAGAATATATCGAAGTGCAGTGGGATATGGAATTAAAGTTCTAGAGAGAGTTGTTTAGTAGTCCTCACCATTTTGTAAAATAATGTATCAATAAATGTGATGAGGATTTATTTGAGTATAGATATTGTCTGAAGATAATATTTGTATTCAAACTCACGATTTTCTTTATTATAATAATAAAGTTGTAGTTGTTTACGTACCATGTATTGACAACTCAAAATGGGTGATGTATACCTATTTTGGGGCGCCACAACTCGATAGATAATACATAGTTAATCAAATAATATTGTTTAGTAATATAACAGTTTTTAATATTATTATTGTTGTTTTATTTACAAAACGGTATATAGATGGGACGACGATTTACGAGCATCGATTATTCGATTAACTATTCTCGGCGAAGTAAGTCGTCGTCCAAACTAAAGATAATTTAAACAAGAACGACAAAAAGCCCCGCACAATGCGTAGATTGACCATCCAGGGGCGAAAGTGAAGCGGTATATGCGTGACGAAAGATAGCCCACAGTGGTGCGCAAGACCCGTATAGGTGCGCATGTGTGACGATGGAGAAATGAGAGATTGGGTCAAGCGCCAGCAATCGCCGCCGAATGCAGATCCTCGTGTGTATCGACTACGCGAGAAGACAAAAAAGCGTGATCGAGGCGGCGGATATCACACGGTGTATCACATTCTTTTGCCGCCAGTGGTAATGATGTTATGTTTACAGTAATCTTTTGTAGCTAAAATATCATATGTTTACATAATAATATGAAAAAATGAACTGTAGGAGTCTCAAGGTCAACCTATCAATTGGTTGGATGTGTATGTGGCCACCCGCGATGGTCTGCCTGAGGCTGTTTAAATAGCGGTAATAAGTTCACTTTATCCTAATATGTTGTTTATAAATTGTGACGACCTTTTTTAGTATTTTATTTTATTTTTAACTATTTAATTGATCATCTTTTGATAGGACACTTATAAGGGCTTAATGAACGAGCGTTATCCTGAAGGCACCCTGCGTCCGTCGACTGATCAAGAATTATAGGAGAGGGGGTCCATCGTGAAGAAAAATTATGTCAAAGGCCAAGGACAAAGACGGCGCCCGACCATCAGTGGCACAGGCAGCTCTGCCATCCAGTTTACACAGTCATCAGGTTATCCAACTTATCATACTCCTGCTGACTGTGTGAGAGCGATTTGTCAGGATCGTGATCTTCTTCATTATCTTGGTATGTCTGCGATCTCGAGTCCCGATGAGTTGGCGGGGCGATGGCAGCGGCGGAGGAGCGAGAACAACAATGGCGGCAAGACTGACAATGAGGAGCATGTATATATATATATATATATCGTTTATTGTTTAGCTACATTGTCTTATATGTTTATAGTCTCTGAGTCACTGTCTTAC
The DNA here is from genome assembly GCA_020205605.1 of Panax ginseng. Lineage (NCBI taxonomy): Eukaryota > Viridiplantae > Streptophyta > Magnoliopsida > Apiales > Araliaceae > Panax > Panax ginseng. The sequence continues at coordinate 3,982,785 of CM035131.1, read as the reverse complement.
TTATATGTAACATATATGTTTTATTACTTTGTTAATTACAGGATCCTAATTTGGATGATCCATGAAGAGCGCCTAGACTTGTTTTTTTAGATTTTTAAAGCCTTGTACTCTTTTAGATTCATTCTTTGGACAATTGTATTGGTTTATATGGATGTTTATGATATCGATTGTATTGTGTTGGATGAATGTTTACAATTGTATTGTATTGAATAAATGTTTATTCATGGATGATCAATGTTTATTATATAGTAGTTATATCATGGATGGATGTTAATATGGATGCTTGTATATATATATTGTTGTGTTGGGATTGAAAGCAGGTACAAAGTAGGTTATTTTTGGGAAATCAATAAAACAGGCAAATTTTTTTTTAAAAAAAATCATCGATGACCGCGTCGCTTATTATCATATCATCGTGACCGTCACCTTCTTGGAATCTAGCGACCGCTGCGGTCGCTATTACCGGTCGCTACCACGTGTGCCATGTCACGCCTGACAAATGACTCAGCATAAGTCAGAATAGCGACGGTATCGGTCGCTGATTGCGGTTGCTAATAATTCGATAGCTATTGTTGGTCGTTGATGTCCTTCCAAACGACGGATTATCTCGACTAGTATCGTTGTTGCGCGATACGGTCGTTGATACCCATTTTCGGCGATCGTATGCGATTCATTGATAGCTTTTTTGTTATAGTGAGGTGTCATTGAACTGTCAGTCATCTTTGGGACAACTCCTCGACAAGTAGAAGTGATCTGTAGATTTTTTGAGGTACATGCATGTGAACGTACAACGTCATACTCGGGAGACCGACACTGATGGCTCTACAGGCGATGACTTTCATACCTCATTTTAAAATAAAGTTTCACACTCCAAACGTCATCGGTGAAGTCGCTGGAAATCTTGACTTAGCAAGGAGATGTTATCGGAATGCTTTAGTCTCTTCGTGAGAATGTGTCAGCAAGCAAAGGGATCAAACTAAGGAGGTTTAAAATTAAAGCGCCGAGTCCAGGAAACTTACTGACTTCGAGTAATGAATAATGCCAAAGTCAAAGACATTTGACGTGCTGGGAGGCTTAGAGAGAATTATCAAGTTGTTTTCTTTTATGACTAAAATTTGTTTAAGTTATTAATGGGAATGAGCATTCAAATTTACGAAAAGATAAATTTCGTCCATGATTGATGGAATAAGGTTGGATGATGTTATGAGCTTCCCACAGGGGTCGAAAATGCTATTATGACATGAACTAAGACAACATCCGAACGGATCACTTCCTTCGGGACGGACCAACGTCCTCCCGAACGAATTACTTCCTTCGGGACGGACCGACATCCTCCCGAACGGAAAACATCCTTCGGGACGGACCGACGTCCTCCCGAACGGACAACTTCTTTCGGGACGGACCGACGTCCTCACGAACGAATCACATCTTTCGGGACGGACTAACATCCTCCCGAACAGTCAAATATCTATCGTTTAATTTTTGCCATGACTAATTGATCTACTATCTTATTTTAAGTTCTTTATAAACAAGAGAGTGGGAGGTAATGTTGGGACATGAATATTTGGGTCAAACTATTATGATGAGTCAAAGTTCGCGTGGAGATATTTTTATCCATGTGGGATTCTGTTTTTACAGTTGGAGTATTTTAAGGAATCCTGAATTCCTAATTATATTTGGATTCCATTTATAAAAGGATTAGGAGATCTTATACAATCTCATTAAGGAACTATACCTAATGAGAAATTCTAATTCAATACGGGGAAGGACTATATAAATGTGTTGAGATTACTATAAATACAAGGTTTTACCCTGATTCTAAGATACATACAACTTATTATTATTTTTGAGCACTAGAACTTTTTACCTCAATTGTTAAACCTTATTTAGTTTGTACTTATTTTCACACCGGAGTTATTTTTCCGACGATACAAGTTATCAAGTTTTTGATGTGTTTACTGTTTTTGTTCAAGACTAAACGCGTTTTTAATGATTAAAACGCGCGTTAATACAAATATAAGCTAGGAGTATTTCCTTTGCCAAAAGTCCGTGTTTACTGATATATAGAAAAAGAATTAGAAAAGATTTACTTTCTGGATCCAGTTACTAACTTTACTATAATCAGTTGTTATAGTTTTCATTGCATTGGTTTAAAAAATATATATTATGTTACTATTAATGAATGTAATAAAAAATTAATACGTAATATTTTATGTTCGCCACAGCAACACGGTTAGCCAAACAGTGTAGGGGGCTATACTTTTTTCATTATATAGTTCGCAAATTGGTCTAGTGGACTATACATTGGCTATAGTGAGTGCATGTTTATCTTATACATATATAAAAGTTGTTGATCACCATTTTTTTAAATTCAATATTAATGGAATTCGAGTATATATTGCCAAAGGAGCCATGCATGCATGCATGCATTCAGAATATATAATTAATTATCAGCAGTCAACACTCCATTAAAGCAGCTCGTGTCATCGGATATATAAGTATCATGATGCATGCATATGGATATATTCTTACCTACGAATCCTTATAAGAAACTTCAGCTTAGTTCCCCTCCAACCTCCATGGACATTAACTCATCCTCATATCCCATGCTGCAAACTCATAAAATAGTGTACATACATATGTCCTTAAATGGCAATATTTAATTTTAGTGGTTGACTTTTAATATGATCGATCATAATTTCTCTGCCGCCTGCATGCAGTCGGTGAAGACCGTCCAACATTAAATCCCATGCATGATAGCATGGCAACCCTTTAGTTTAGTTAAGTTAATTTCTTCAAAAAAAAATTATATAAAAATAAAATACAATAAAATAAAGACAAAAAAAAGATGCGAGGAACTTGACAAATAATTGTGTGAACTATCATATAAAATCGATATCGTTTTTTGTAATTGAATACAATTCTTCTCATGTTATGTAAAAAATGTAAAAAAAGATGTTTTATAATTTTTAATTATAAGAGACATCTCGCGCAATAACGTGAGGTGTCCCTCACCTTCCGTGCACTCTAAAATGAATTACAAAACTAAATTATATTGTTAAAATATTATTTATAATAATCTTTTTTGATACTTTATTACTTGAAATTGTTGCAATAATAACCTCATTTCAATAGCTACAAAAATATTTTGTTCAATTCAAGCAGGAGCGAATCTAGGATCCGTTCTCGATCAGTAGGGGAGGATTTTTTTAAGCGAGAGTTTGAATACATTATATACCTGTGTGTTTAATTTTTTTAGCGTAATAGTAGTTTAAGTTTTTTTTCCCTCTATAAGTTTAAGTTTATTATGTTTTATTTTGCCCTTATCCCTATACCTATATAAAAAAAAATCTCAACATAGGCACTGCCTACTCTTCTCTCTTAATAGATTCGTCACTGACCTTATTACCACTTTGAGTTTGGCTTGATTTATGTACAAATATGGTTCTACAATTTTTTGTTTTCATCTATTTTTTATAAAAAAAATTAATGCCTTATTTTGATGTAGAAACAAATATTAATTGCAATTGATTTGCATCAGAATGTACTTGGTAACCTATCAATTTATGTAGCAATGCAAATTATTTAGTCACAAAATTTTAATATGAATTAAAAACCAATAGTTAATTAAATAAATGGAGGTAATATGTACATTATTAAAGTGAGAACTCAATGAGTTTAAAAACTAATCATAACAAACATGCATAAATAGTTTAATTAACTTAAAAGATGAAACTTGCATGACATTAATTTCAAATTACTCTATTGCCATGAATCTTCAACAATAGTTTGTTAACTGATTTATGGCTAGTCCTTAATTCTCGGTTGGTTACTTGTAGATGACAACTTTTAATCCACGTAATTTATCACGGGGGAGCCAACTAGCCAAGTTAATTTCTAGAAAATTAATCAATTTAAAGGAACCTCTACCAATCACAAAAATAACTAATAAATAGCACAAATAATCTTTAAAACGATGATTGAAGTAAAAAAAAGTCTCAAAAATGTCTAAACTAAATATATCAAAGTTATAAACTACTCCCTCCGTTCCGAAAAAGATGAACAAAATATAATTTACACACATATTAAGAAAAATAAAAATAGAAGAAAGAGAATAAAAAAGTTTTAAATTTATCCTTATTGGTTCCACAAGATTACTGATCTTCGATTTTAACTTTTTGAAGTCAATTTAAAATATTTTAATATAAAATATGTGTCTGATTATCTCCTATCTAAAGTAGATTAGCAGATTTGGAGCTCAATTAAAAGCTATAAAACAAATTCATTTAAATTTAAAAATTAAGTGTAAAATATATATTTTTTGTCTTCTCTAAGTATAACTTTTTCATTAGTCTAATTTTTTTATTTTTACTAAACACGTTATAAAATTAAAAATAAATAAAAAATTAATTTTTAAAAATTCAGTGGAATCAATTGATTGACCTCTCTTCCCCAGGCTAGATCCATGATTGCTACATGCACATCCAATCCATCCTTTTAAAATTTTAGAAGTGCATGTGTAGCTGGTCGGGTATGTCTATATACATATTTTAATAATTTTAGGTTGATCGTCCAGTGACGACCGGAAAAAGACTACATATTTTTACAATATTTCTTCCACCCCGAAACCGGTTCATCTTCATATAATTATTGCAAGTCTTAGAAAGTAAAAGAGTTCACATTTCATAAATAAGCGAAAAATATATAACATAAATTTAATAAAAAGAATAGCAAAACTTAACTCCTTTTTTCTAGAGGTTCAAATGGATATTGGCAATTTTTTATTAGAAAAATGCATGAATTTTTAAAAATAGTTTGTCAATTTGGGAGGAAAGAGTTAATATATATATATATATATATATATATATATATATATATATATATATATATATATATATATTATAGAGAAGTTGTTGGTTAATTTATGAATGAAGCTAAGGTAGCTAGGACGATCGAGTAGTGTCTCTCAGTTAAGTCGTTTGAGTAGCTTTAAAGCTTAGGAATGATAAGAGCAGTATGGGAAATATATGGGTAGCTAGGTCACTATCATGCATGTATCTTTATCTTCCAAATTTCCTGTGTAATTGTTAAATAATACTATATAATTATATATAGTCCAGTCATGTTCATAACGAGTAATATATACTTAGAGATAAACATCTTGCTTTGACTTCTACGTGACCTACTACATTATATATACGTATAATATATTATACTCTCTTTCTTACAAATTAATTCGCATATACGATATCTTAAATTCTAAATTGATATAAATTTATTCAAATTTTAAAAATAACAAATATAGTAATTAATAATAATTTTTAATTAATTTATAATAAATATAGTTATTCGTACTAAAATAAATAAATATATTCTTATTGCATTGAATTTTAAAATTTGACAAATAAAAGTAAAAAAAAATATCTCATTTACAATTAGGCTACTTATATATACTTACTTCCTCTGTCAGGAAATAAAACAAGAATTCAGCGTTTGCAAATATAAAAATTTATCATAAAGTCTAAACGTGTCACGTTAAAAATTAATAGTATATATGTGATTATGTTTAAGGAAAATCAACAAATTAAATAAATAAAGGTAGATGTTTGTGAAGGTTTCTGCTAACATTATTGATCGCTTACCTGCATAGTCTGACCATAAGCGAATTGATTTGACGCAGCATACAACTTAGTATATATGGCGCAGCCATGCTATATGCTTGTTGATGGAGCAGTTAGTTAATGCAACCGCGTGACTTTGGCGCGTTCAATTTGTGTTAATTTAGTCAACCCAGGCTATTAGCTGTTAGGCCGGTCTCATACCTTATGGCATGGCTTGTACAATTAATGGGGCCAACTCGTTAATACCACCTACAGGTCTTCCAGTTGTCCCCTCTCAATTTGTTTATTTTTTGTCAGTAATTAATAATTACTCTCACTAGTACTACGTACTAACTACTCTATTAAGCTAGAGATGAAAATATCAGTACGTACTATCTTCTATAAAACAATTAATAGATATTTAGAACCCCTAACATTTTTTGGGATGAAAAAAATTTATAGTAAATGATCTCACTATTTTAGAGAAACTCCACATGCAATTAATAAGGGTTAAAGAGAGTCGCAAAATAAGGGGATCACTGAAAATCAAACTTAATCGTGCATGCATTCGTCTTAACTATTAGAGTAAAACCTCATTAGTCATCCAACAAATACTCCACTACTTTTATATATATTCACTTCTAGTTTAGTTTGTGTTTATAGGTTGACCAATTCTATCCCAATTAATCCCATGCACATTCCAGCTAAGCTCACACAGACACAGTTCACATCACAGATGACTTAGCTTGAATATATGTTGCCAACAAAGTCCCATTTTCAGTATTACAAATAAGACCAAGGGCTTTTTTCTGTATCTTACTAGTATAAATAAACCATTGACAAACACATCCTTCCACAACATATCCAAACCTCCACCCTTTAGAAAACAAAAATGGTTTTTTCCAAGTCCGTTTCTTTCACAAAACTTGTCCTCTTCCTCTCTCGTGTCCTTAGAAAACATTATCGAAACCAAAAAGGCATTCAAAGAAACTTAAGCAATGCCCATGTTGCATATTCTCAGTTTAAACTTCAAAGGAATAACTCTTCTCTTCCTCAAACTAGTACTCCGCTAGAGCCATCAATATTGTCAGACCAGACTACTTTGATTTTTAATGTAGAAGGAACTTTGTTGAAATCTTCTTCTCTTTTCCATACTTTATGCTAGTGGCATTCAAGCCGGTAGCCTCATAAGAGCTTTTATTCTACTACTTTTATACCCTTTTCTTTGTCTTGTTAGCGACGAATTATCGTTAAGGATTATGGTTATGGTTTGCTTCTTTGGGATAAAGAAAGATAGCTTCAGAGTGGGAAGTTCTGTTTTGCCAAAGTTTTTCTTAGAAGATGTTAGTGCTGAAGGGTTTGAGGCTTTGAGGAGAGCTGAAAAGAAAGTTGGTGTGACTGAGTTGCCTCAAGTAATGGTTGAGAGTCTCTTGAGAGATTATTTGGAGATTGATTTTGTATTTGGAAGAGACCTAAAAGTTGTTTGTGGATATTATGTTGGGCTAATGGAAGACAAAAAGAATAATAATTCAGCTAATCATCTTATGGAGAAGTTTTTTGAAGATGAAAAGCTTTCCAAAAATGTTATCGGACTAAATAACCTCAACAAATCCATCCATCATCATTTGTTTTCACATTGCAAGGTAAAAACTTTTCTGTCGTACTAATTTATATATAGTGAATAGTGATGCACTAGTTGTTGCATACAGCTTAATAGACATATAGATATCTACAGTTTCATATGTATCACGTGTACGTACGTCGACTCCACACATTTCATTTATTGCATTTTCAGGATTAAAAATTAAAAGTAGCTAGGATCGTAAATCATTTGTCTATTTATTACTCCAATTTTCTATCTACGTACACATGTTAATTTATAATTTGTTGATCATCATACATATGATTTTTCAATCATTCAACAGGAGATTTACATGGTGGGTGAAGTAGAAAAGCTGAACTGGAATATCCTTCCAAGGGACAAATATCCAAAGCCACTCATCTTCCACGATGGTAGACTGGCTTTCAGACCAACCCCGCTGGCCACGCTAGCTATGTTCATGTGGTTTCCTTTGGGATCCATTCTTGCCATATTCAGGATCATAATTGCCCTATCTTTACCTTACAACATATCTATTCCAATCCTAACTTCCACAGGAATTAAACTCAGGCTTTCAAAACCCAACCACCTCCAATCAAAGGTCCAAAATAGCACAAATGGGCTGTTATATGTATGCAACCACAGAACATTACTAGACCCTTTATTTATTTCTTTCGGCCTCAAGAAACCATTAGCTGCAGTCACGTACAGCCTAAGTAGAATGTCCGAAATCTTGTCACCAATCAGAACCGTCCGATTAACGAGGAGTAGAGACGGAGACCGTAAGATGATGGACAAGTTGTTAAATCAAGGGGACTTGGTTGTTTGCCCTGAAGGGACCACTTGTAGGGAGCCTTATTTACTAAGGTTAAGTCCTTTGTTTACAGAATTAAGTGATAATATACTGCCTGTTGGCATGGACACTCATGTGGGCATGTTTCATGGGACAACTGCTGGTGGATTGAAATGTTTGGACCCGATTTTCTTCCTTATGAATCCGTCCCCGAGTTACACAGTCCGATTTCTCGATAGGGTTTCTGGCGCATCGGCGTGTAAGGATGGTACAGGCTCGAGATTCGAGGTGGCCAATTATGTACAAAGTGAGCTTGGTAAGGTATTAGGGTTTGAATGCACTATGCTTACTAGGAAGGATAAGTACTTGATCTTGGCTGGTAACGAAGGAATAGTTTCTGCTAATAAGGGACAATGATTCAACGTACATCGGGGGTATGGAGGTAATAGTGATGCATGTTTATTTAATAGACAAAAATAGGTTGCGCGACCGTTTAAAGGTCTTTTCTTTCAATATATATATATATATATATATATATATATATATATATATATATATATTATTTTTTTTCTTGGAGCCGTACGTGGATATATTATATTATATTTATCATCCACTTTCCTTTGAATTGTATATGGATATTTGGTAAATGAGTTGAGCAATAATATAATTACATTCGTTATTCAAATTTCAGTATATCAGTCTCTTTTCCTCTCTTTTATTCCTTTTTTAACTATCTATGCCGTGGAGCGCCCAAGCATCATGCTGTCTTGTCTTAATTTCTTGTCCATCTTTAGGGAAGATCATGAATAAAAATATATTAACCAGCTAATGATGAAATATATATATATATATATATATATATATATATATATATATATATATATATATATATGTGCGCGCGCACGCGTGGAAAGGATTATGTATATAACTACCAAAACTTGTACTGCTCATTTCAAAATTTGGTGAGCAAGATCTAAAAGCGCAGCTCTCTCCACCGCAATATCAGGCAAATTCGGTTAATTTTTTTAATGTCTTGGATTTGCGATAATCTCATTTCTTTCCATAGAGAAGAGATCGTCTGCCTTCTTATATTTTTACATCTAGAATTCAGCTTGTATCATATATATTAATAGGTACTGAATCAGAAAAGTTTGACTTAGAGGGAACTAGAAGAAGAAACAAAAATATAAATAAAAATATCATTCGATTCGTGAATTCTTAAAAAAAAAAAGAGACTTGATTATTTTCTATAACTTGCTTTTACCACAACACGGTATTGTTGATATCTAGTACATATAATGTTAATCTAATTTTGAGTATTTCAATAATAGAAAATTGATATATTCTCTGACTTCTTTCTGCCTATACTTTTGAGGGAAATTTTCAAGCCAGACACAACAAAACAGTATGAACATAATTTGACTATATATTATTATTAGTTTTTAGTAAAACTCAATATATTTTCTTCTTATTGAAATAATAAGTACTTGTTTTTTTGTGACTTCAACAGAAAACCCAATTATATCTTTGTATATACATGCATGTATGATTAATTAACTGAACTGATCACGTACAACTGCTGCATAGGGACCCTATCGCCGCATCAAAATTTATATTCTGCTTGCCTTAGACGATACCATGCCAGGTGGAGACCCTAGCTAGCTTGCATTGATATATATATATATATATATATGGTTGATCATCCTATTCCCCACACCTTTGATCTCTCTCTCTCTCTCTCTCTCTCTCTCTCTCTCTATATATATATATATATATATATATATATATATATATATATATATATATATATATATATATATATATATATATCTGCTGCATAGCCTGCAAGCCGCGGGTTTATAAACATTTCTTTCCGTACTCTTCACTTGTAATTTAAAAGATGTACTGAAATTCAAAGCTTCGGGCAATATCATATGTCTTGTCAGTTACAACTATGTCAAATATTTCTTGGTAATCTTAAATATGTGAGAAACTAAAATTTCTAACAGGGAGACTTTTATTCGTGGACAAATGAAGCCGCAAAGCTATGGTGCAAAAGAAAAGAAATATCAAAGTTTATATATCACTATATAAATACAATACATACATGCATGCTAGTAACTTGTTAAGTAGTGGTGGGTTATGGCTTGTATAAATATATATAGTGTTTTTTTTTTAATTTGTAGGAGAAATATTAAAATATTGAAAATACAAAATTAAGAGGCATACTCGCGAAACTATCATCACATCAAAGACATATCAATGATGTCGTTGCTATAGTCAAAAAGACAAACTGTCTTTATTTCATACCATAAAATGAGGAAAATTATCAGCATATTTACTAAATTTTTTAACAAAGTATACTTTACATTTGACTAATCTAATGCATTCTTGAGCAAGTGCAATAGCCAGTAGTAGTGGTAGGATGCTCGCCTTGAATACGTGTATATATATGGTAGCCAGTAAGTCCACATTGGAAACGTTAATGGATACCAATCCATATTTGTCTTCATCCTTTGAACTAGCTACTCCTCTTCTACATTAATTGTTTCAAAGCCAATTCAAATTCTACTCTTCATATATGTAATGTAGACTTTTATTAGTAGAAACAACTTGAAAGATAAATGATAGGATCGGCGTTGGCCTAGAGAAAATCATGGTGGGGGAGAATTTAAAAAAGTGTGTAGAGTATAGTCAAGCTGGGATTGGGACTACTAGATTGGGTCGAACTAATAATACTCCCTTTGTTTCATTAGAAAAGGGATAAATCAATTTTTAGTGTTTGTACTAAAATCTGACTTATAAGTTGATATTTTAATTAAGAAAAAGTAATAAATTAGTGTTTGTACTAAAACAAAATTTACAAGCTCTTAAATATTAGGGTTCTAGCTTCTGTTTAAAATTTTAACATATCAGAGAAAAAACGATGACATGACAATGACTGAGCAACTCAGTTGAATGATGGAGTGTAGTTAACACCGGATAAATCAACGTTTGATGTATATAGTGGGATCCGACTTACAAGTTAGTAAGTTAGTATCCTAACTAAAAATCAAATACAAACATCTAACAATGTGGTTTATGCACATAAAGTAAGCTTAAACAAAAAAAAGGAACAAAATTTAGAAACATGCTTATTAACTATTTCATAAAAAAATCAACTACAAACATCCAAAAAGGTGGGAATTATGCACATAAAGTAAGCTTTAACAAAAAAAGAAAAGAAAAGAACACGAATTCAGAAACACACATATTATTTTATAAGAAAATCAATTACACCATAACTCAAAAGCAACTACACAGATTCACTATTGCACATTCCCTAAAATCTCAAAACTCCTAAAAGGTGGGGGTTTGGAAGCTTACTTCTTGTTGTACTTCAAATTTGTCACGCAATCATCACTTAAGTTCGCTGAAACCACCAATTTTGAAGGACCGCACTTATAATTTTGAAGAATTGCATCATGTTCTCTTTTTGCGTGTCTGTGTGTTTAATGTTCTAATTTTGATCTCTTTCCCTTTTTGCCTCCTTCATCTTCACGTGAGTCACATGCACTAACTAGGCAGATTTTCCTCCACTTGTCGACCTTTGATAGGTCCCAGATACAAATGTCATTATTCACGTATGATTTGTTAACTTACTAAGACTTTTTCGTCATTCGTTAGTCAAATTTAGCGATTTTACATAAATAATCAAATACAATCACCAGGTTGTAAATTTTTTCTAGTACAAACACCAGTTTATTATTTTTTTAGTTGGTCATTATCTACAACATAGGATCTGTTAATCTACTAAGACTTTTTTGTCATGTCCGTTGGTCAAATTTAACAATTTTATATAAATATTCAAGTACAATCATCTGTTTATAAATTTTTTCTAGTACAAACACCAGTTTATTATATTTTTCAGTTAGGATACCAACTTATAAGTCGGGTCTTGGTACAAACACAAAAAGTTAATTTATTTTCGTTAAAAAAGGCTCACTTAATAATTTCTTTTTGTTTCATAATTAAAAAGCCATTTTTTACTGATAATAATAATATAAATGACGCACACAATGTTCTGATCAAGTTTGACATTATAATTTTATTATTATATTATATTCTAAACTAAAAATGTATTTTCAAAGTATACAGAAAATAAAATGTATCATTGATATTTATATTTTTTACAATAAATTTCTTTTTGTAGGGTAATAAATAAATAAATTATGGAGGTTAGCAACTTGGGCCGGAATTAAAGAGGGTCGACTCCTATCCGAAGAAATATAGAGTCTACTTAACTTTATCTGTAAATTAGGCCGAGTTTGAATTTGAAAGATGGGCCTATTTACTTTGAAAAAGAAAAATACTCGAGACTACTCAATAAAATTTTACATTTTAAATCGTATTATCTATCATTCATGTAATTTGTAATGCAACTCTAATACTCCATGATTATAAACTTAATCATGATTTGCAACATTTGTGACACTTTAAAATCAAAATAGACACTTCTTATAATTAATAATACACAATTATTAAAGTTTAATTTAGGCTGTTTTTAGTTGATTAAAAACTTAAAAGTTGCTAGGTTTCTTACATGGTGCAATTGCAAATAGTAGACATTTGCCCATATAATTTTTTTATTATTAATATTGCTTTAAAATCTTAAAATAAAGTAAATTTATTCAAATTTTAAAAATAATAAATTTTGTAATTTATAATAATACCATTTTAAAAAAAGTTATAGGATATTTAATATTGTAATGCTTAAATCAAATATTAAATTAAAAAAATTCATTTTGATTTCAAAATTAAATGAAAATATTTTGGGTAACTTAGATATTTTTCATTCCACACACTCAAAAGAAACATCAATATACAAAATAGAAATTGCTCATTATTTTTTAATTGATAATAATATAAAATTACAAAAATGCAATAAAAATTGATATAATAATCTATTATCTATTATATATACTAAAACACAGTACATGATACCATAACTTGACACTTGTCATTCCCACAATTCAACACGTGTCATGTCTAATTAATGTTCTTTAAGACTTAACAAAACTGTCCAACTAACCTAACAAATGAGGATGAAAACAAATCCTAATTCATTCTCCTAAATTTTAGATTTATAATCCCTTAAATTACTAAAAATCTAAACTGTTTTGATATTATTCTTTGTAATTTAATTATTATTTAATAAAATCACTACTTTATCTCAACCCTACCCCCTACAATGTATATTCATCTATTTTTTTAGGTAAAATTTAATCATCGCACAATAATCTACCATATTTTTATTATATTTTAATTTATTAATTGTACGTACATATTTATTATTAAAAAATTAAATAATTCCGTCGTAACACGGGAGTTTGTATCTAGTTCTATTACTATATAAAATCTCATTAATATTATTAGATTTTATGAATAAGAATTTATTTATTTTTGTTTGTGCGGGAGGGTTGGGGGATGGAGAAGGACTAGTTAAATTTAAAAGGGCCATAAAGTAATTCGAGAAAGTTCTCTCTCCGACTCAATTTCGAATACGGGCTATAAAACTAATTTACGCACCGGATAGGCGGATAGCTGTTTATTTCTTTACTCGTTGTAGGGTTTCGACTCGGTACCCCAACCTGGTAGTAAATTCCTTACATTTGTTTTAGGGATTTGAAGGTTTTGGGGGTTTTAGAAAAAGATTGTAGGGTTAGAAATCAGATGGGAACAGAAAGGAAGAGGAAGGTGAGCTTGTTCGATGTGGTGGATGATAGCTCAGTCTTGAAGCTCACCAGACCCAACGGAGGCGGCGCTGGCGGGAATAACAATAACATTACGATGCCATTACTCAACAGGTGGAATGGCCGGCCGTACTCACAAAGGTACCACGACATTTTGGAGAAGAGGAAGACTTTGCCTGTTTGGCAGCAGAAAGAGGAGTTCTTCAAAGTCCTTAAAGCCAATCAAACCCTAATTCTTGTTGGTGAGACTGGTAGTGGTAAAACCACTCAGGTCAGTAATTTGGATTTCAGTTTACTAATTTACTTAGTTTTGTTTTCTGGATTTAGGTTTTTCGGGATTTTCATAAAAGTTTTCGGAGACCGGTAATGTTTGTTATTGTTTATGCTATTCTAGTTATCCGAATTTGTGATGATGATCGTAATTGATACTAGCATCTAAAATCATTTATGTATATGACATGCATAAGCACACACTATCTGTGGTCATACAATTAAGCTTTGAGTTCAATTATGCGGCATAGACTTTTACCTATAAAATGATTTTAGATGATTGTCTATGATTACATTAAAGTATTTCATAAACTGTGCGACTTTGTTTACATTTTTTTATACTTGCTCTGTCCCAAATGGGAATCCCCATTTGAAGATCAATGCCACATTTACTTGCAAAAATGATGGATGACCTCCTCCTCCTCCCATGGCCTCGTCCACTTTTTGATCTCCCATGATTCTAACTATATATTGAGTGTATATTTCATGGTGCTTCAAGTTGCATGTAGCTTGGATATGTCAACTTGGTCATTTACCAAATAATGAAAATAGTTCTGCATGCATTACATAGACAGCATCTCATTTTGTAGTTCATTCTAAAATGTGCTTTTCTTTTATCTTTTTTTTTGAGTAATCATATATTTGTGTGCACATTAATTACCTAGATAACTAATGTGATAGCTGAGATAATATTTCTTATAGAAAGTGTTGCTTACTGCTGGTTGAACGTATATAAATGAATCCACTTCTGTTAAATAGATTCCTCAGTTTGTTCTGGAAGCTGTTGATTTAGAGACCCAAGATAAGCGCAAGAAGTACATGATTGGCTGCACCCAGCCTCGGAGGGTGGCAGCTATGTCTGTTTCTCGTAGAGTTGCTGAAGAGATGGATGTAACTATTGGAGAAGAAGTAGGTTATAGCATCCGTTTTGAAGACTGCAGCAGTTCACGGACTGTTTTGAAGTAAGCTCATTCTATGCATTAATTCGTTTATTTTAAAAGCTATACTGATTTTATTAATTGATGTTGCTTGAACTGAACGCCCTTTTATATTCATCCTGTTCTGAGCAGGTACTTAACAGATGGTATGCTTTTAAGAGAAGCGATGACAGATCCACTTCTTGAAAGATACAAAGTGATAATTCTTGACGAAGCTCATGAAAGAACTTTGGCAACAGATGTTTTATTTGGACTTTTGAAGGAAGTGCTGAAAAATAGACCTGATCTGAAATTAGTTGTGATGAGTGCTACTCTTGAGGCTGAGAAATTTCAGGGTTATTTCTTTGGTGCACCCCTCATGAAAGTTCCAGGAAGGCTTCATCCTGTGGAGATCTTTTATACCCAGGAGCCTGAGAGGGACTACCTTGAAGCAGCTATCCGAACTGTTTTGCAGATACACACATGTGAAACCCCTGGTGATATACTTGTCTTTCTCACCGGTGAGGAAGAAATCGAAGATGCATGTCGCAAAATAAACAAGGAAATCGCCAATTTAGGCGATACTGTTGGGCCGGTGACAGTAGTGCCTCTATATTCCACCCTTCCTCCAGCTATGCAGCAGAGGATATTCGAACCTGCGCCGCCTCCTTTGACAGAAACTGGTCCAGCTGGAAGGAAAATTGTTGTGTCCACAAATATTGCCGAAACTTCTTTGACCATAGATGGAATAGTTTATGTCATAGACCCTGGATTTGCTAAACAAAAAGTTTATAACCCTCGAGTGCGTGTTGAATCTTTGCTGGTTTCTCCAATATCCAAGGCAAGTGCTCACCAGAGGTCAGGGCGTGCTGGAAGAACACAGCCAGGAAAATGTTTCAGACTTTACACCGAGAGAAGTTTCAATAATGATCTTCAGCCTCAGACATACCCCGAGATTCTGAGGTCAAACCTTGCAAATACAGTTCTAACTTTGAAAAAGTTAGGTATAGATGATCTCGTCCATTTTGATTTTATGGACCCTCCTGCACCCGAGACATTAATGCGTGCATTGGAGGTATTAAATTACTTGGGAGCTTTGGATGATGATGGAAATTTGACCAAACTGGGGGAGATCATGAGTGAATTTCCCCTAGACCCGCAGATGGGGAAGATGCTCGTAGTCAGCGCTGAATTCAACTGTTCAAATGAAATTCTTTCTATATCAGCTATGCTTTCAGGTATTGTTCTTTGTTATTGTTCTTTGAGTCTGTATTGTGTCTCATCTTACGTATATGTGGCAGTAGATCGAGTTGTACTGAGAATGTTTACTTAACCTTTCTCGAATGCATATGTCGGTCCATTCTAGCGAGTGCATAAACATACATTGATGCATATGAACTACATCTCTAAATGCATACATGGCTACACAAGTGTGTGGGGTCAGATGTAGGTATCTCCTTAGGTTGTCATCAGCAACTGTCGTGTCTCGGTTCCATGTCCCCTGTTGGCATGTGCCATAGAATTTCAAGTAAGTGCTGATGCATATAGTTGCAGTTTCTCAGTATTCTCTCATGAAGCAAATGGTGTCGTCTCGCCTCTATGCATCTGCTGACCTACCGTGGGCCTCCTCTGTGATAACCAATTTTTTCTTTAGTACCCAATTGCTTTGTCCGGCCTAGAGAGGCTCAAAAAGCTGCAGATGAGGCAAAAGCTCGGTTTGCGCACATTGACGGGGATCACCTCACACTCTTGAATGTATACCATGCTTACAAACAAAATAGTAAGTACTGAATTCATTTCTTTTCGTTTTTTTCCCATTAATTAAATTATCAGGCCATCATTATTATGATTTAGTGCTCATAAACTTGTGTATTTGTTAATGGGTTTCAGATGATGACCAATCATGGTGTTACGAAAATTTTGTCAACCATAGGGCACTTAAATCTGCAGATAATGTGAGGCAACAGCTAGCTCGCATCATGGCCAGGTTCAACCTCAAGCTCTGCAGCACAGACTTCAACAGCCGTGACTACTACATCAACATCAGAAAGGCCATGTTAGCTGGATATTTTATGCAGGTGGCTCACCTGGAGCGTAGTGGGCACTATTTAACTGTGAAAGACAATCAAGTACGCGGGATATGCGGGATATTCTACCGCTTTTCTAAGCATTATTTAAATAGGAAAGACTGTCAAATATGCAGTTTTTACGGTGTATTGGGAGCAATAATATACATGATTTGGTTGCATGTAGGTGGTTCACCTGCACCCGTCAAATTGCCTCGATCACAAGCCAGAGTGGGTAATTTATAACGAGTATGTCTTAACAAGCCGGAATTTCATCCGCACAGTAACAGATGTTCGTGGCGAATGGTCAGTCTCTCTTTCTGATTATGTAATATCATATATGTAATTTGACGGTAGTAACATGTTTTTTTAATTGGAGGAGCTCAACTCTTTTCTTTTTGTTTAAAGGAAAGTAAGTTGTTTTTGTAGTTTGTTTTTCTTCATTTTTCTGGGGCGATGGTGGTTTGTCTTGAAGGGTATTTTGACTGACCTTACCCAGTTTTATTTGAAATATATTTTTAGGCTTAACTTCTGGTTAGTATTATTTAATTCTTATGCACTCAAGGTTATATCCTTTACAATCCGTGAGGGTTGGTCGGCTGTAGCTATAATCACATGGCTTTACCTTATCAAAAAGAAAAAAAAGTAAAAAGAAAGAAGGAATGCATGCTTACCTGATGTATGTTAGCTTGGTAGGATTTTGTTGCCTGGCAGGGTTACCTCTGATGACGTAGAGGTGGAGATCTAATCTCTCTCAAACTATGCATTTTATAATAAATAAATAGAGGTAACCTTTTTTGTAAATAACCAAGGCTTGAAGCAAATGGGAAGTCCGTTAAATAAACAAATCACGATCACTTATTATTGATAACCCTTTTAAATTACTTTTGAGGCTTTGGAAGGTTTTATCTTATGAGTGGAATTTAGGGTGTTTTTTTGTCGCTATTTTATTTTAGTTTTGGTTCCTACTATAATTTTCTTTAATATTCAATTTGCAATTTGCCATTGATTAATTATATGTAAATTTACTGTAATTGGATATGGGGAGTAAGGTTGTTTCTTTACTTGATTCTGATCAGTTTATTGTGTATATTAACTTCTTATTATTTCCGTCTTTGGTTTTGCTTTTGCTTGCATGTGGTTAAGGTTGATAGATATTGCTCCGCACTATTACGATCTTGAAAACTTTCCCCAGTGCGAGGCTAAGCGAGTTCTTGAAAAGCTATACAAGAAAAGGGAGCGAGAGGAGGATAGCAAGACTAGGAGGTAGAAAGTGTCAACTGCCTCAAGTTCTTTGGAGCCTTTTGGTTAGCTATTCGGTTGTTGATGATAGGTTATACTTCTGGAGAACCGACATTTTGTGGACTCTGGTTCATCAAGTCTGATCAATGGAGCCAACATAATGAAGGAGGGGGAAGAACTTGCAAAATTCATTGTACCGTTTAAAAATTAGTTTAGTGACGGTGGTCTTTGATACATGTACGTTTTATCTGTTTTGATTGCATTTCTCGGGACATTTTATTGTTGGTGTGCGTCTTTCTCATCAACTGTCACTCTCTTGTTTACTATAAGATGATGAGCGATTTTGGGGATAGTGCTAAGTTTTTATTGGCCATAAACAACCTGTTTGAATGGTATCTTTTTTTTTAATTACCGTGTTATCTTTTAGTATATGATAATTAATAGCAGGTTAAATGTAGATTTTTTTTATTTTTTATTTTTTATTTTTTATTTTTACTGTGTTATCTTATGTATATGATAATTGATGGCAATGCCATGCCCCATTCATAGTACTGGTCTTAGGCAGCTTAGGAGTATATTCACTGCGTGAGGTTCTCTCTTTTCACTAGGAGTTGGTCATTGTTGAACAGGCTCTAAATCGCAGCAGTCAATTGACATCACTAAGTATTGGCAACTGTAAATTCAGTAATTAAAAGCTCATTATTCCTAAATCCCAAAATACACCAAACACAATTTATTGGATATGATTCTTAAGAGGTAAGCAAGCTGTTGACGGTTGGTGGACTTCATAAATATATAGATAGGTCTAGTTGAGTCCCATTAGATGTAAAGTAAGTTTGTTTTGATGTGTTAACTCTCTTCCTATGGATTGGCAAGCCGAAAATCCTCGTTGTGTGCTCTCTTCAAATCTGAGCTTTCTTAAACTTGACCAACTGGATGCTTACGGGTTTCTTGATTGTGACCGTCACATCAGGTTACCAGCTAAACATTTATATTAACAGCCAAAGTTCAAAATACCAGAAAATATACAGATTTTGGCAAAATCTGACCACGGGAACAGAACTACAATCCTGCAATTCTTAGATTATTATACAACACGAGACCAACTTGAAATCACATTAGCACATAAATACAATTTTACAAGGAAATCAAAAATCATGAAACCAATTCCTGATTAACAGTTATACCACCAGCTGCAAACCAAGCAAAAACTCATAGCAAGCTGCACAGGTCCATCTGAATAAGTGAAAAAGAAAAAAGATGCACTAGTGTAGTGAGTTACTAGTGCAACATATAGAAAGGAGGCAGCTAGTGAGCCCAACAAGGCCAATGTCCACCCTTTCAGTTTCCACACTATATTTGGCAGTCACAAAGACATTGCTGTGACGCAGTTGTCCATACAATCACAGTTGCCTGAATCTGTGTGTAATTCAATATATCAAACCTATCCT
The DNA here is from genome assembly GCA_020205605.1 of Panax ginseng. Taxonomy (NCBI): domain Eukaryota; kingdom Viridiplantae; phylum Streptophyta; class Magnoliopsida; order Apiales; family Araliaceae; genus Panax; species Panax ginseng. The sequence continues at coordinate 3,963,114 of CM035131.1, read as the reverse complement.
CAATTAGGGTCCAGCAGATTTGGGATCGAGATTTAGAGTTAGCAAACCATGAGACTTCGATTTAAGGGCCTCTAGCTATTTCATGTTGGCCTTGCATTTGCATGACATCAAATTCTAGCTGTTAAGAATTTGAAAAGCCATAACCATAAGACTCCAATTTAGGGGATTCAAGCTATTTCATGTTGGCCTTACATTTGCATCACTATGATAGCAAGTTCTACTGAATCCAAAGGCGATATGTTAACCATGAGACTCCGGATTTAGGAGCCTCAAGCTATTTCATTCTGTTCTTACATTTATATTTGAGCAGATTCTACCTGTTTAGGAATTTGAAGTTGACAAGTTCTTATTGGAAAGAGAGACTTTCCTGCCAAGGATCGTGCTATCTATGAAGCGTGCAAAATTTGCTTCATCATACGGCATAAGGTGACTCAATCCAACTAACTGCTTTTTGCTTCTTAGCACGCTTTTGATTCATCATCTTCCTCACCTCGATAACACTGTTCCATACACCTTTCTCACCATGTATCTTTGAAAGCATTGAATACACAGCGGGACTATCTTGTTCCAAACTATTAAGTCTCTTGACGGTAAACTCCCCAAGTTCCAGAGATGAATGCAAGCCACACGCCCCAAGCAATGCACCCCACACAACCACATCAGGCTCAAAAGGCATCTCGTCGATCAGTTTCTCTGCTTTCTCTAGCTGACCTGCTCTCCCAAATAGATCCACCATGCAAGCATAGTGCTCCATTTCTACTTGGATTCTATATTTCATTCCCATGGAGTTAAATTGTCGTTCACCTTCTTCAACTAGCCCACCATGTCCACATGCTGATAGCACATTAATAAATGTAATTTTATCAGGTTTGACGCCACTATTTTTCATCCTCTGAAACACTTCCAACGCCCTAGTTGCAAGTCCATGCCTTGCATAACCCCCAATGATTGAATTCCATGATACGATGTTCTTCTTTGGCATGGATTCAAAAATACAATATGCGGCCTCAATGTCCCCACATTTTGCATACATATCAACAAGGGAGGTCAACAATATTACATCAAAAGGTATACCAGATTTCAGTATACATGAGTGAACTTGATTGCCAATTACAAGGGAAGAGCTACCTGCACAAGCCTCTAAGACACTTGAAAATGTAAAATGATTTGGATAAGGCCCCGAGTTCAGCATCAACATAAACAACTCTAAAGCATCAAGAAATTTGCCATATTGCACATACCCTCTTATCATTGCAGTCCAAGTGAGCACATTTTTTTCACTCATCTTATTGAAAACAAACCGAGCTTGATCAAGTCTGCTATTGTTTATATAACCGTTAACCAAAGTCATCCAAGAAATAACATTTGTTACTGGCATCATCCCAATGGTTCTCTGAGCTTCACCAGTCAGTCCCAATTCCATATATCCCAAAATCAAAGCATTCCAAGTAGTGACATCTTTTACTAATATGTCATCAAACACTAGACGCAAACCCTCACAATCCCTCAAATCAGCATAACCCCTCATCAAAGCTGGCCCAACATACACATCCGCATTAAGCGCTAAGGGAAGTATAAGACCATGAAGCTGTGGGAGCAAAACACTGAATTTTGTACTTATGAATGCGCTAGTAACTGTGGAAAAGGGGAACTCACTCGGTTTATGACCAGCTCTAAGCATTTCTAAGAATGATATGTAGACTTTTTCTGGGTTTCCGGCTTTGTGTGAACTCCATAACATGGTGTTCCACGAAACAACGTCTCTTACGGGCATTTGATCAAACAGTTCTTGAGCAAGGGACATTTGGTTATGTTTGATGTATCCAGAGATTATCGAATTCCAGGAGACCACATCTCGGGATATGGGATTTTGATCAAACAGATTGCGAGCATCATCAACATTTCCGCTACGAATGTAACTGTTGAGGGTATAGTTTAGATTTGCAGTAGAAATAAGACAGATATGGCGGGAAGTCGGACGGACTAGTATGTTTGATGTTCTCATTTATGGTCCGTGTGGCTGCCAATGGACGAGAATGATACATTTTTAAAAACAGACATTTTTTTTTTTCATTTTCTTCATTCCAAAGTATAAAATCAAATTAATATAGGACTTTTTCAAAGTCAAACTCATATAGATTACTTTAATATCATATATAATTTAAACTGTATTTATTAATTATAAGATTTATAGTTTTATATTTTAATAAATTATCTTAATTTTGATTGAGTTTAAAAATATTCAAGTTGACTTTTAAAAGTAAAAAAATAAAATGAAATTTAAATTTTCAAGGAAAAGAATTGTTCTCTTTCTTCCAACATTTTTCTTATTTGGGATGTTAAAAATTAGTCACATTGAACTTTTATTTTTATTTTATCCAATCACTAAATGCACAATTCTTAATCCCATTATTTGAGAGGGGGGCAACCCTTACTCAGCAGAGAGTTGAGCATCGGATTACTTGAGAGGGAGTCAACCCTTTAAAAAAATAGTGGATCCAAATCTTTTTGCCATCCCAACCCCAAACAAAGACCGTCAATAAGGGAAGTTACTACAAGACTTAAAAGAGGTAACAGGAATTAGAGCTGATGGAGTTGTCCCAAAACTTTCACCTCTTTGGTGGGCGGAGCTTGAGATTATGTCCACCGAAGCAATTTAATGCTTGAAGTTCAGCTTGTAAGTATACCCACTTTTTTTATTTCTTTTTTGGTGTTTTGGTAAGGCACCAAAGAAATTTGCCCTTAGAGATAATCCCTTGTACCTTAAATGGGGAGATGATTCTTGTACATGTCTAAAGATAGAAAAAAGTTGGTCGAGCTTGTGCATATTCTTTGTTGTTTACAATTTGGCTGTGAAGATGAAAACTAATCAAGTGGGTATAAGCTTAGGGAGTTCTGTTACCAATTTTTTGCCCCAATTCGATTTCACATGAGTGAAGGAAGCCCCAATTCGATTACACAGTGAATTTCACAGCGAGGTTAATTGAATTCAATTTCAATGCTTTGACATGGGCCGACTTGGTCGGATCGAGGGTATAAGTGCTCAAAATTTATTTTAATTCAGTCTGCTAGTCATACTAGACGATAACTTGTCCTTTTATTTATGTAATATATATATATATATATATAGAGAGAGAGAGAGAGCTTCAGTGCAAAATTTACATAAAATCACAAAATGAAAAGAAAAAGACCTTTTTGTGAGGATTGTTAATAAATGAAATCAAACCAAACCAATTTATATATATGGTGTATCTGATTTTTTATTTTCTAACTACTCCTTTTAAAATGTTTCGGGTATATTTATACCTCTGTTTAGCCACTATTGCCTTTGTAAAAACTAGGAACCACATACCAAATTCTCAACAAATAACTACTTACTTACTTTACATTTTCATACAATAAGTTCGGTTAAATAGAGAAAAAGAGAAATCCCATAAAAAAACAAGAGTATGGACAAAAAATCCAACATTTTCAACCACAACAGAAACCACAATCTTTCTAGCTATAAAGGATTGTGGGTTATAGATTTATTTTCTTACAATATTGACCACCATAGCATGCTTATAACAATAAAGAGAAGCTTAACACAAGATGGTTATATACCAATAATAACTCGGTAAGCCCAGAAACCAAAGGATTTACATACAAAAATTAAGAAAACAAACAAATAAAGGAAGAAGAAGCAAAAATCTATCTCCTCCACGACTAAATTGTGGAAAAAATAAAAGGGGATGATCTGAAATACCCCCAAAATAAAATCAAGATTTAAATATCTAAAACCTAGGAATCTTACCGATTAGGACGTTTGTCCCTCCGATTCCTCTAATTCGACCGATTTGTGTTGCTTGCAGTGAATTTTTCAAGCTATGTTTGGAGAGCAATCGGATGGATGAAGCTATGTTTTTGTTTTTGTTGATTGCAAGCGAGGAGAGAGAAGAAATAAAGAAGCTATTTAAATAAGTATATTAGATAAGCGAATATGTTAAATAGGGGTATGCCCTGATCTCCTCTCTCTCTCTCTCTCTCTCTCTCTCTATATATATATATATATATATATATATATATATATATATATATATATATATATATATATATACTCTATATTTTTCTTGTTTGAGTGAAATAAAACAAACTCATTAAAATCAACTTAGAGGACAACTCTGAACTTCTACTATTCTTTAAGAAGCTTATCATACTATCAGTGGAAACTGGAAGTTGTATATCGAAAATATTGTTATATCCAAATCCACATGCAACAACATTTTTGGGTGAAATGAAATTATAATTAATTCTGCCATTGAAAATACCGACGACAACTTTTGTATTGTACGCCCACAAATTGCCAATTTAATAGCGAAAGAAAATTATATATGCAACTGGAGAATCAATAATATCACAAGACAAACAGATTCTTAAATATGACTGACTATGTGACTATGGATATGGATATATGTGATATAGAATCATCTAATCAGAAACTGATATTCAGGAGAAAAGGCAAAACTTAGTATCATTCAAAGACATTAAATCCATAGTTCATATATATGTTCTTCATGTACATGACTATAGTAACAACATCCGAGGAAAACCTCAGTACATAATTGAAGACCTAGCTAAGCTGAGTCGAAGCTACTGTGGGCCAGGAAGAGCAACACAGAAACCTTTCCAAGAAGAGAAACAAAATGCTTGAAACTTTACGCACCAAGTGTTGATCAGAGCCATTCCATTCAAATCCAAGTGAATTAATATACATTGATGATCGCTTGAGGAGTTTGTTTATTTCTTCTTATTCTTGTTCTTGTTCCAACGGTGGGACCCATTTCCCTTATACCCACTCCCGATGCAACCTGAGCTCGGACTGCGAAAAGTCAATTTGCTCCCTGGAGCTTCGGAAGAAAACGGAGTACCTGTCGCCGCCGTCGTGAACGGCGGTGACAACCCCTTCCCACCAGCCGTCGTTGTGGAAGGCGTCGACCTCCTCGCTGAACTGGAATCTCCTCCGAGTCGACTCTCGGGGAGGAACGGGTCGGACCAAAATGATGTTGACGTTCTCGCGGAGAGGCTTGGAACACTTGTCGTCGGCCTCTAGATTGTGGAATTCGAGGAGGATCTTTCGGGTCTTCTTGTAGACGGTTCGGATAATGGTGGCAGTGTACCAGGATCCTCTGAAACCCGGTTCCTCTAAGCACACTTCCACCTCCGCTCCTTTCTTGAAACACTCTCGTTCAAGCTTGTTTGCATGAAAGCAGAGAATAACTTTATAAATATATTAAATAATGAATAATGCTTTTGATTATATCAAATTGGACTTCTATTTATACTGCTTATCACAATCCAAATCATAATAACAATAGGAATAAATTATCCTAATCCTAATAAGAATTACAAATTAATTCAGTATAAAAATTCTTATTTCTGTAAAGCAATATAAACCTATTTAGAAAGTAAATCTTAACTAATAATAAATTCTTATCTTCCATTCGGATCCGTTAATATCATGTTGTCAAGATCAGATAGGATACCAATTACCGTGCAATGGATTTACGTGTGAAAGAATTCAGGGCCGGTTTCAAGGCCTAAAACGACAAAAAAAAATTTGGGCCCTTTGGAAATTGTTATTAAGATAAATATAAAAAAATACTATGAATTTTCTCTAAACAAAAGAACATAAATACGAAAGAATATCAAATATAATAACCGATTTTTTTAATATTTTCAAAGCATCATTTAAAGCACTAAAAATGGAGAAAAAAGGGCCCTAAAAAATTTTGGACCTAAAGCCCGGGCACCTTGGACTTTAGCCCAGGGCCGGTACTGTGAAAGATGAATATATGTTAAAGAAAGGCCCACGTGAATATAGTATTCCCTCCGTTCTTAAAAGATTGTCGTTTTAGAAGGTAAAATTTATTTCAAAAAGTTTGTTGTTTAACTTTTGAGTACCTTCTCTCATTCTCCCAAGAAATTATCTCCGTTATATTAATAGTTTTCAACTTCCCATAAAGGGGTAGTGATGGAATTTCAAACTAATTTTACTTGATAAGTAATACTTTCTTAATCTATGTGCAAAAACTTAAACAATAATCCTTTAGGAACAGAGGTAGTAATATGTTTTCTTTTGCATGTCTTTGCTGAATTTAAAAGGGTCCACGTGATATAGAAAGTAGTCTCGCATGTTGCTTAAAACAAATCCTCCTTCAATCCGTGTACCGGTCAGTCTGTCATCAGCTGCCATGGCCATACTTTTTTTTTTTTTTAGCTCTAAACAGAAACAATGGAGGAATTTTAGATTCAGTATATAAGCATAGTAGAGGGAGAGAGGGAGTTAGATTTTAAAATTTAGAAGGAAGAGAAGCCGTCTTTTCGTATCAGCGGTAATAAACGTCCATGAGACGCGTGAAATAATAAATAGAAAAAACACAGATTTATTTGGACTTCAAAAATAAAATTTGTGAATTTTATATTTTTTTAAGTTTGGAAAATTATTATAGACAATTGTTAGATATGATCAAATTATTAACTTAATATTTTCGTAAGCACTCTTATATGAATATATCTATGTAAACGTTAGTGTCATATTCAAATATTCAAAGAAATACAAAGGTAAAATTATTTGTTGTTTTAAAGAATTTTTATTACACCAAAATAATTAAAGTTTACTCTTTTCCAAAACAATTAAAGTGGTTTGTAATAACCAGTAAGATATATAATATATAAATAAATAACATTTAAATTTATATTTAAAATATATTAATTGAATTTTGTTATTTATTAGGTCAAACTAATCATTTAATTTATATGGGTCTTTGGAAATGCGCTTTGAAGTACACGTTTACTCTTGTATATATTGTCTTTAGTCCCATTCATGTGAGGAGAGACGAGACTTGCGGCCTATTAATTGCCGCTTGTAAAAATTTCAATTTCTTATTAAGAGTGAACAACATAATTGATGCAACTCCACAATCTTGCTCTGATATTGAGTCTTACATCATCTTCCTCATCATCCTTTCTTTCTTTTATGCAATAAAAACATATTTTACTCTAAAACGAATTTTTCGTCGAGGGGAGGGAGGAAAGGTGTAAGAAGTCTTCAATGGAGAAAGAAAAAGATAGATCATTGTATTCACACTAATATGGAAATTACAGACTGAAAATAAGAGAGAGTATTACACTATATCAATTAGTCTAACCAAATTATAATGAAAGTACACAAATGACCTTAGCTAACTCTATCACAATTACTATTCTATCCTTGACTGATCCTGTACATTAACATCCCCCTCAAATTGGAAAGCTGAAACAAATTGCAGCATCCCAACTTGGTAAGAAAACTAAGTAGAATGTCATGACTTAAAGACTTGGTGAAGAGATCTGCTCGTTGCATAGAGGTAAGTGTTAATGCCAAATTTTGTACGCATGACGAAATCATCAAAACAGCGGGCCAAAATCGCTCTAACGGTTGATGGAGTAGTTGATTATATCAAACTCACGAAATACACTCACAAAAGCGTAAATAAAGGAATATAAAATGTGAACACAAGATTTACGTGGAAACCCAATTGGGAAAAAACCACAGAGAGAGAGTAATCCACTATAATAATATTGGGAGTACAAGTTGATAATATGAAGAGTACAGTTGTGTATTTGTGTTGTATCTCTTGTGTTCTTGTCCTGTCTTGTCCCCTCTAAAACCCTAGCTTGTAGCCATATATATAGAAGTCACCTCCACCCGTATCCTACTACGAGGACTCTTTATCCCTCTAAATAAGGAAACACAATCCTATTTTAATAAGGACTCTCCCACTATCATAATAAATACATATGGGCTATCACCAGATCCGGAACATTAAATAGACTGGGTTGCACCATGTCTAGACCCAAATAATCACATCCCAACAGTAGGCAAATGAGCAGTCTTGATCAATCCTTGAAGTAATTTCTCCCTTATCAAATGACAATCAATTTCAATATGCTTGGTACGCTTATGAAATACAGAATTGGAGGCCATTTAAAGAGCAGACTGATTATCACAAAACAAAGTGTGACATGAGAAAGGTTGGAAAGACCAAAGTCTTTAAGAAGAGAAACCAGCCAAATTATTTCACAATATTCTGCCTCTGCTGAAGATCTGGAGACGGTGGTTTGGCGCTTACATTTCCAAAGAGATAAGACGACTGTCAAGCAGTACACAATACTCAGTCAAAGATCTTCTAGTAAGTCTGCAGGCTTGCCAATCAGCATAAGTACAAGCTCTCATTTGTAAAGAACTTGAGCTAGAAAGAAATATACCTTGACCTGGTGAGCCTTTGAGATAGGGGTGAGCATGGTGCGGTTTGAAGTCCAAACCGCATCCCAAACCGTTTAGGTGCAGTTTGACATATCCAAAACCGCACACAAAACCGCTTGTGATTGGTGTTGTGAGGTTTTAAATTGTGCAGTGCGGTTTCAATTGGTGCGATTTCGGTTTCAAAACCAATTGAAACAACAAAAATGTCTAAGCCTTCAATAGAATTTAACACAGAGCTCACATCGAGCAATTAACTTAGAAACAAAGTCGACAATGGGAATTATATCAAGCATAGAACCAAAGCTCCTTCTGCCAAACATGTTAAATTCACCATCAAATCATAAAACAGTGAGACACATAAAATATTTTTAGTTTATAATAAAGGAATGATACTTTTAAACTAAAACATGCGCTATATAAAACAACGGAGACCATATATTCGATAACAAGTAAGAAGGTTTATCTAGTTCCCCAAAAATTAAAAATATGTACTGGAGATAGAATGAAATTATATCTTATATATTGCAGGGAGGACTTATAGAATATAATCCTAACTGTATTTAATTTGAAAAATAATCTATTAGACTATTACTACTATAACATAGACCTTAACCAATGCATCAAGTGCTTAAACCACGAATTTGGCCACTTAGCTATAAGCCCCTCCAATAACGCATCAAACAAATCCGAAATTCCAAAACTCAAAATTTTAATTTTTGACTTTATAACCTCTAACCATATTTTTTTCAATTGGTGAAAAAAATGACAATACAAGACTGAGGTTTTCTCTTACCGTGTTTAAGGGAAAAATAATTTAAGAATTTACTAGAGATAATACATACATACACATACATGGTGCGGGTTCGGTTTTATACGTGCGGTTTTAGCTAGTAACCAAACTGGAACCGTAAATTTGGTTATTCAACCCACCTAAAACCGCCACATACGTCCGAACCGTTGGTGCTACGATTTTTGGTGCGGTTTCAGTTTTAATTTGGTTGCTCAGCCTTACTTTGAGATATCGAACAAGCGTAAGGGCAACATCCATGTGGGCTTGTTTAGGCTTAACCATAAATTGGCTGAGAATATGCACTCTATAACAAATGTCTGGCCTTGTTATGGTTAGATAAATCAACTTGTCAACCAACCTCCTATATTGAGAAGGATTAGAAAACTCAGGACCATCAGCTGCTAAGAGAGTGTGATTTTGTTCCATAGGAACTTTTGAACACTTGGCTGCTGTAAGACCACATTCCTTAGGAATGTCAAGGACATACTTCCTTTGATTAATGACAATACTAACAGAAGATCTAGCAATCTCCAATCCCATAAAATATTTTAGATAACCTAAATCTTTGATTTTAAACTGAGAATAGAGGTACGATTTGATGGTAGTAATAAGATTAAGATTAGGATTAGGACCTGCGATGATGATATCATCCACATAAACCAATAAAGCCAGAAAACCTTGACCATTATGTAGCAGAAATAAGGATGAATCATTATAAGATTGAGAGAAACCATATTGCAGAAGAGTGCCAGAAAACTTGGAAAACCATTGTCTAGGAGCTTGCTTCAGTCCATACAAAGATTTTTGTAGTTTACAAACCAAATGTCTGTCAGATGGGGATGAAGCATGAGTGAAACCAGGGGAAAAATCCATATAAACTTCCTCATGAAGATCACCACGGAGGAAAGCATTTGTAACATCCATTTGGCCTAGATGCAAATTATGAATAGCTGAATTAGCAAGTAAGGCTCTCACTGTAGTCATTTTAGCTACAGGAGCAAAAGTCTCAAAAAAATCTAGTCTAACCGTTTGTGTATAGCCTTTGGCTACAAGGCATGCTTTGTATCGATCAACAAGACCTTCAGAAGTATACTTAACTCGATAGATCCTTTTACAACTAACAACTTTCTTACCAGGAGGTAATGGAGTCACAACCCATGTATTATTTGCTTCTAAAGCATTAATTTCAGCTATTGTTGCATTGCACCAATTTTCATCTTGGCAAGCTTGTTTGTAAGACTGAGGTTAAGGAATTAATTCAGTAGCAACAATATATTTTTGACAAGCAGTGAGAGATGATCATATGATAGAAAATTAGTTAAAGAATGAAGTATAGATGATGTAGAAACCAAGTTACTAGAGAATGGTAAACCTACATAATCTATAAATTTAACTGGTACTGTTTTCACTCGAGAAGGTCTAGCAGTTGTGTTAGGCACAAATGGAAAATTAGAAACAGTAGTGGAAGGTAGTTCAAGAACTGAGGATATTTCAGTAGGACAAGCTGGTAAAAAAGAATCAACATTAGTGGGATAACAATGAGGATCAGAGTTAGCAACAGGAATAGAAACAAAGGGAAATATAGTTTCATGAAAAGTCACATCCCTGCTAACAAAACATATTCTTCTTGTTAGATCACAAACCCTGTAATCTTTTTGACCTGTAGGATAGCCTAGAAAAATGCATTTTGTTGGTCTTGGTTGAAATTTATCTCTGCCACTAGATACTGTAGAGACAAAACACAAACATCCAAATACTCTAAGATGCGAATAATGAGGAAAAGAGCCAAACAGGACTTCAAAATGTGTTTTCCCATGTAAAATAGAACTAACTAGGAAGTAAATATGTAGCTGTGAGAATACAGTCTACCCAAAAATGAATACGAACATTGGACTGAAATCGCAAAGCTCTTGTCATTTCTAAAAGATGTCTATGTTTTCGTTCAGCAATACCATTTTATTGAGGAGTATCAACACAACTGGTTTGTTGAATGATTCCATTTTCTTCCAAGTATTCATTTAAGGAAGTTTTGAGAAATTCAAACCATTGTAAGATCGAATTTGTTTCGGTGTAATGAAACTGAGTTTTAACACATGCAATAAAAATTTTGATCAATTGTGGAACTTGATCTTTTAGTTGAAACAAAAAAAATTCAAGTACACCTAGAACAATCATCCACAATGGTGAGAAAGTAAGAACAAGCACCATGAGTTTTAATTTTGTATGGACCCCATATGTCACAATGAATGAGATCAAATACATGAGAGGCAATTGTAGTATTTAAAAGGAAAAGATTTTGAATTGTATTAACATTCTTCTGATTGAATTGTATGTATGGGTTTTGAATTGTATTGACATTGTTCTGAGCAAAGGATCTTGTATGTACCATCATTAACTAAGAAGATGATACAATTTGTCTAGAAATTCAACAAACAAAATAACAGATCTAGGATTTTCTGATCTGTTATTGAACAACAATTACTTGAGTTTCTAAAGATAGAAAATCAAGAAGATATCAGACCCGATCTAGAAGAAACTAGAATCAATCTCCAAATTGAAAACATTAAAAGATCGAATTTCGATTGAAACCTTGCTTTGATACCATGTAAGAAGTCTTCAATGGAGAAAGAAAAAGATAAATCATTAAATTCACACTAATCTGGAAACTACAGACTGAAAAAAAGAGTATTACACATTTACACTATATCAATTAGTCTAACCTGTTACTTGTAATGAAAGTACACAAATGACCTTAGCTAATTCTTTCACAATTACTATTCTATCCTTGACTGATACTATACATTAACACTTCTGGAACTAAATGATACAGAACACTTTTTATGCTACTACATTGGCCAATAAAATGTCACACGAGTAATATCGACCAACTTCAATCATGCTGTTACAAAAATACATGAAGATACTTGAAAATCCATTCAAGCTTGTCTTCCTCGAATTCACAGGATCCACGCAGTACCATGCACTTACAAAGGGGAAGCAACTAAGGCTTCAAACTCAATCCGGACACTCCTGATCCCACCGTTGATGCCTTCAACTGTTGATTCCAAAGAAGCAATTAATGAATCGTTTTTCTCCTTCGCTGACAAGGCCAATGCACGCTCTTCATGTAACTTGTGCATCTGGTTATCAATCTTATCAATTGTTTCACGAAGTTTGGAATTACTATGACTAGCTTCCATGATCAAACTTTTAGGTTCCTTTTTCTGATCGTCAAACACTTCGAGCTTATCCTTCATCAATAGCAACCCAGTTAAACGATTCCGTGGTTTGTTGACATCAAACCCATGACTTTCCAGCTCAAGAAGAGTTTCCAAATTCTCCTCAATAATGCTTCTCGGATCATCAAATTGCAACTTGGATGTCTTCTCTACCACACTGGCAAAGGTTACCATATAACCTATTGCAAATCCTTCACGAGAATTCTCTTTACACGAGTCCAAAGTGCGAAAATGTGGCTTTTGTGGCATCTTCTGGAACGCTTCCATAGATTCAATAGCTTTCCAAATTGGAGTGTTCTTAACAAAGGGCAAGCTCTGATCCTCATCCATCACAACGCCATCCAAAACATCATCGACAAGAGATTGCATAACAAAACTTTTTTGACTCCCGTTTGCCTCGGTACATTGCTCCACATTCCTGCCATGGGAAACGCCTGGAGAAACAAGAGATGCATCAAAAATAATCTACGAAAGCAAATCCCTTAAATACACATACTATCTTACTTGAGGCATCAACAGTTTTTGGAGAATGCATTCCTTCAAACCACATCGCAAGAGGTTGATCATCAGCCATGTTTTTGGGTAATTGATCAACGGCCATTTCAACTTCCATTGTCAAACCATCTTTTTCACAAACCTCTGCCTTTTTTCCTACAGTTACGTCTTGAGGATATACAGAACAGAAAAGTTAATTAGTTAAAGACAACAAAGAAACAATATGATGAGTGACAAAAAGATACAAGGAAGGCAACAATATCCTAGTGTTTAACTCATCTATCACAGCTAGAAGAAATAATCTAGACACAGTAGGAAAAGCAATTGCTTGCTAACTTTTCCACACTCCACAATCAGTGAATGAAAATACTTGGGAAGGATGATTGCAAACGCTTGACACAACAAATGCAAAGGTGCATTGTATCACAATCTCAGACTACGATAATAAAATGTATAATCCTTTCCGTGGGGAAATAATCTGACGCAACAAAACATAGTTAATGTTGTATGTTTAATAAGGGATCAGGTATGACTAATTGGCTGTAAAACCTGTTAAAGGGATAAACCAATCGTCACAAGATGCAGTCTACCTGCTTACTTATAAAAGGATTCCGTCCCCAAACCAAAAAAAAAAAATAACATTCAAAACATTCAGTCCACCTTCTACAGTAACATGCAGAATTGTAATTATGCACAACAGGAACCAAAGCATGTACTCGTGATCCCCTAATCGTACAACAGGAAGTTTGCTCACCTTGAATCAGAGATTCAGTGTTTACATTTATGGTCTGTTGTCTTCCTCTCTTAGATGAATGCTTTTTATGTTGCTTGGCTGAAGCTTGCACTAGTTTCACATTTTGCAGTTCATACTTTTTCGCACGAGGAACTTTCGTCGTGCTGCTCGATTTGTCTTTCGGTTCCATTGAACCATTCAAGATCTTACCAACCCCAAATGGCTTCTTCATATATTCCTTATCAGTTATCGTGTCCTTTTCCGCAACTGTAGGTGACTCAACTTCATTCTTCATGCAATCTTTTTCAACCATGTCATTGGAAGCAACACCACCGTTCTGCTGGTTAACTACAACCATGATATACACTTTACAAAATAAAAAATGACGACATATAAAATGGTAGTTCCTTAAAGATAGTAAAGTAAACCTGCCGCAGAAGCTTCGGGGCTTTGCGCCGAAAGCTTGCGTGGTCTTCCCCTCTTTCTTTTTGGAATGCTCTCTCCACCACCTTCTAGTTGATTACCCTCCTAGAAAAATAACCATCATGAGCTATATGCAAAAAAATAGTAACAGAAATTGGTACGCCTACAAAACTCAATAGTGCAGGTGTGGACAAAACCCCCACATTATATAAGTTGAAACACTAGCATGTTGAGCTGATACAACAATGGTCAATTCCGCCATTAACGGCAAATTGATTTAGAAGAACATGATGATAGGCTTAGAGAGAGTACACAAGAATGCGAATTATAATGTTACTCCACGATACTACTACCTTGACTTTTTCTACTGTCAGGTCATGTAATCGCAGCTTCTGATCTTTTAAAACCTTTACAGATTCCTCATAAGGAATCTGATTAGGTTCTTTAGCTCGTTTTCCTTTCATTGCTTCACAGTGCAAATTTAAGGTGACGGGAATTTCTTTTGTAACACACTCTTTCTCAACAAAGTTTTCTTCTGTACATCCTACAGCATCATCCTTTTTATCTGCAAAAACTTACCCAGATTTGTCATCAGAAGATCACTATCCCAAAGTTTTAAGTATTGAAGAATTTATACTAAATCAACTAACTACCTCCTCCTGAAGCTTCTGTGCTACTAATTGTTGGTATTTGTGGTCTTCTCCCCTTCCTTCCTGAAGGATCTGGTGTACAAGTGTCTGGTTTACAAGGGTTTTTATTTAAAAGCATTATCAAGATTTGTCATCTGATGAGCAATATCCCTAATTTTAAGAAAGCAATTAAAAATGTATACTATATCAACTAAATACCTCCTGCTATAAATCCTGTGTGCCAGTCATTGGTGATTTTGGTGGTCTTCCCCCTTTCCTTCTCAAAGGATCTGATGAATAACTATCCAGTTCACCAGGTCTCTGTCGCTTACTCCTCTGCACGAGTAGAAAATGAATTTACTAATCACGAACCACTGGAGATGTCAAAATTTTCTGCAAAACACTATTTTGAAAGAAAATGCAATCACTCATTTAACAGATTTATTATTCATCAGTGTCCATCAAATTAAGCTGTATACTACCATGGGAAAAACTAACATTATCCCACAGTACTTGTACAAACTTTTTGTGCAATAACCCATTAAACTTTCAAAAACTGTAAGTATCACACTAATTAATTAAAATTATGAAATTAGGTCATTCTGTTAAATTTATCAAACAGACGTTAATGTTTTCCTACATGAAACTAACTGACAGGTAGACATGAAGCGGCAAATGAGATGAATTAAGTAAAATAAAATTTTAGAATTAAACAACATATTAACTTTTAAGTTTAAAATAATAAAATATTAAAAATTCTAAAATGGTTGTCAACTTCAACATCCAGCCGGGCCAACCCACCCCGTAGGACTGTGCATGAAGTCCGGTTTTTTCGGTTTTCCGGACCGGACCGAACCGGCCAGTTCGGTATAAAAAGAACCGGTCCGGTTTCGGTACAAAAAAACCAATATATACCGGTTTTTCAGTACCGGTTTCGGTACGGCCTATTTATGGTTCGGTTTTACCGAACCGGACCAGTATATACCGGTTTTCTAATTTTTTTTATTATTAATAAATAATTAATAATAATTATAAAAAATAATAATAATATTAATAATAATAAAAATAAAAATAATCATTATATTAATTTTCGGTAAAAACCGATAAACCGGTTCGGTATACCGGTCCAATCGGTATCGGTACCAAAATTTGACTAATTTCGATACCGATTCGGGCCGGTAAAAACCGATTGAACACCCCTACCACCCCGCACAACTCGCAAACGAGTCAAAAGCCATAATTATCTTATTTTAACTCTAAATCATACAAATAATATGTCAAAAGTGTCATATTTACGAGTCCTAACAGTACATGTAATTTATTTCACAAAAAGAATCCAAAGATGGAGCAGATCTGGGATTGAACAAAGTTAGGGAATGAGCAGCATCCACTGTTCTAAAAATCCCCGCCTAGACGCTAGGCCCCCCTTGGCGCCTCGCCTAAGCACTAGGCCCCCCACCTAAGCCCAAGGCGGCAAAAAATCTCTCCAGAAAATTAGGTGTGGCATAGGCGGGTCTATGCAGAGAGATTTTTTTATTTTAATAACTACTCAAACCAGATCTTGATATATATATATTTTTTTAATGATTTACCATATTCATAAATTGTAGCATATCAAATCATAATGAGTGAACAATAACAAATCAAAATGGATAATTTTATTATAGTTGTAATTTTTTGAACTTGAACCAACTTCAAATTATATAAATGATGATACATTTGTAATATTTAATATTTAGTTTAATTCAATATAATTCTTAAATTTATGTTTAATTACTTAAGTTTTAATATGGAATTAAATTCTTGAAATTTTAAATTTTATTATTTAATAGCAATCATGTTTATAAATTTATAAATAAAACTAATACGTTAAAAATATGTTTGAACTTTGAACAATTGCATGTTTGTTTTTGAACTTTGACATTAGCAGTAATATGGATGTGTTTGAACTTTAAGCAAATTCCTTTATTATCTTTATTATAGATTGTTTTGCTATATATTATTGTTTTATTCGGATAAATGTAAGTTAAAATATTAAAATTGACTTAAAATAAAAAATCTCACCTAGGCCCCCCTAGGCGCTAGGCCCCCCTAGCGCCTTTTAGAACATTGGCAACATCAATGGTGATTTCAAATGGTTGACTAAATGTAGATGGTCTCCTCATAAACCTACAACTAGTGGACCCAGTAGAGAGAGTAAAATTCAGATTGCAATTACTATTTCTATGGGATCTTAATTTTTTTTGTTCTTCTCTGTAGGTATTAATGGAAGATTTCTTGATCAAGAAAAGATAGACGAGTTTTTTGATTCGTGAACAAACACAACTAAACAAATGAGAATTGTCCTACAGGCATTGTCGGAACGGTCTGTAGATGATGGAATTTATGAATGCTGGGAAAAAGGAGGGTGGATAATCAATTATTAGGAGGCCTATGAAGATGAACGCGAGAGAGAGAGAGAGAGGTTTTTTTAATAAAAAAAAATAAATCTAAAGCTTTTATTTTATTTTTAACTTTGTTAGTCTCATTCTTAGTTTTTGAGCTAATTTTTTTCTTACGTGTCTCTTTTTATTTTTCCTAGTCTGCCCCCAAATATTTGCACTGTTTGTGAGTTTAAGAAGAGAGGAAAATATTTTAAAATTTATGAGAGAAAAGAAAAGAGAGGATATTTGTTGTCTTGTGTTTGCGATTTTTGGAAGGAAAAATTAACTTAAACTAATACATTACTATCTTACACTTATGAGATTACTATTAGACTAGATATCAAACATTCACATGCAACTATATCATTAGAAACAAGCACTCTTATATTAAAGGAAAAGATGAGGCTTAACAGATCGTGTAGTGAGTAACTCCTCTACATCACCGAATCAACTGGAAAAAATGTACCATATCTTCTCTCTCACAGGAACTCCAGGGATTGGAGTTTGATATGGTCAATTCCTTTTTGGCAAATGTTTTGAGAGCTTTCCCCACAGGGATACTTTGAGATGGAAAGGAGCTCCAAACGGGCTTAATCTGATGATACCTGGATCATGTTAAGCTCAAACCTAGTTTGAACTCAAGTAAGCAACATTGGAGAGCGTTTTAGAGAAATTAAGTTTTTAGAGTGAACTTCGAGAAGAAGGCTTGAGACCTAAGAAGTGGAATAAACCACCCTTTAATTAATCTTACTCATATAGATAAACATTACACCAATTCTCTTATATAGAGACTACCACAAACATGAAAGAAATAAGTTAAGATGCACCGTGAGTACATTATTAAGGTTATTACCCATGTGCTAGCAATTTCAAGAAAAGTTTAATTAACTAACAAAACGGCACACAGTCTGTGACCTAATACTGACTTCCCGTTCTCGCGTTCTTGAATCGATCAAAAGAAATGAATGCGTCATCAAACTCGATGGTTGGAGGTCCAAGGGGTTCATAGAATACAGATGCTCTTCTTTTTCTTTTTATATTAGAAATTTAGCTGTTTTTAGAAAGAAAAAAAAAATTGAAAGGTGAAAAGACATGATTTTCTAGCTCTAAGAGTTTTAAAAGGAACAACCAATGTTGTATGATTAAATTGAAGAGGTATAAAATGGAACATAGTCTAGCCATGGCCTAAAATTGCCTTCCTCGACCTCATGAAGGCTTAGTTGAAGCTTTTCGCCCTTGCTGGTTGTCTCATAGCGGATCAAAAAATGAAATGTTGACATTTACGTATCTCCGCCTCTGCATGTCTTTGATTTTGTTTCCTTCATGACGAGATCTTGCAGGTGAGTACCCCCCATAGCTGTATATCCATTTCTGAGGCTACATTCGAATGGAGAAGGATCCATCTTCGCTTTGCTTCATATAAGATGTCCAATAGACTGAAGTATGTTTCCAAGTTAATGCATTTGCACAGCTTTTACTTGCACAAACCCCATTCCTTTATTGCTTTGTTGAGTAGTTGTACCAAGAATTTGTCGACTTGGACAGCTAGAATTTTATGAGTTTTGGGGCTGTTTTGTGATGAATTGCTTCTGGTTGTGCTCGAATTTGATTGGGAAACAAAACCCAATGGTTTTGGATGCTTGAATGGGTGGAATTGGTGTGTTTGGTTGAGATTTTTTATATTTCTCATGATGGCCAGAAAACAGGGTACGGACGAGGGTTTTTTGGGGATCTTATGGTTGATTTTGGTGTGTTTTAGGGAGTATTTTGATTCAAAATGATGGGCAACAAGTTTCCCAGTAGAATGCAAATGGTTTGGAAGAGTTTTCAGTTAAATTTAGAACAGAGGTTGAAAGGTAAAGATCAGTTTAATGGTGGATAGCAGAGAATAAGGGATTGGAGGTTGAAGAAGATGAAGATCGCACAAGGAAAGTGTGCTCTGATACTAATCGTTGAGCAAGTAAGTAACAATGAAGATTAGGACTTTATGGGGACTTGGAGAAGAAGAAGGCCTGAGAGCTAAGGAGTGAATAGGCCACCCTATTATTTCATTCTATTCATATTAATAAACATTACAACTACCATCTTATATAGAGACTACAAACAGGAACCAAATATGCTAAAATGCACCATGGGTACACTATCACCCATGTGCTAGATATTCTTGAAAAGTTTACTAAACTAACAAGCCTAACACTGCCATTTATTTACTAAAATGGCACATCATGGTATATTCATGACCTATTGGCCTAACAGATTGGTTTTCCGATAAACAAGAACTAGCATAAAAGATGGCAACTGACTCCTCACTGTACCATGTGAACAATGTTTTGAGAGCAGAACAGAAGATGCTTTAAAGGGAAGG
This sequence comes from Panax ginseng, assembly GCA_020205605.1. Classification (NCBI taxonomy): domain Eukaryota; kingdom Viridiplantae; phylum Streptophyta; class Magnoliopsida; order Apiales; family Araliaceae; genus Panax; species Panax ginseng. Next base: position 3,943,733 of record CM035131.1, on the reverse strand, counting down.
GAAAGATGATCAATAGGCCTGTTAAATGTTTTCATGAATCTGACCAATCGGTCAATATATCTAAACATTATTTCGGTTTCCTTTATTTCTTATGTTAGTTTATTTAATCTTTTATGTGCTATACCATCTGTGTTTCACTTAAATTCGGATAACAAGGTCACCTTTAATAAATAAAAATGAAGACGTGATATATGACTTACAGCTTTCTTTCCTCGAGAAAAGTTGCCAGCTTGTACAGAGGGCAGGTCACCAACCATGGATTGTTCTAAGCTAGTGGTTCTAGTATCCCCATTGGTTGAGGTGGCAAACCCAAAATGTGCCTCTTCACTTGGTGTATCCATCGGAGGTGTATTCAGTTGACATGGTGAGAGCGATAGGGACTCGATCAGGTTTGCTTCTTTCAACTTTTTACAAGGTCGTGAATGTTGATCATCAGTATCAATAGTGGGTAACTTTGTTTTTTCCTTCAATGAGGTCATAGCAGTATACGCTTTCACATTGCAAGGAGTTGACAGCTCAATTTGCTTCTGCATCGACTTTGTGGAACCAGCTGTCCTCTCTTCAGAATTACCCTCCAGTTTGCCCAAGCTACCAAGTGAAACAGCTACCCCAGCTTGATGGACATTATAGCTGTTATTCCTCAGAAGTCCTTGATAATCTGAAGAGGTCAGGACATCCTGAAAAAAATCAAGACATCCAATTGGATTTTAAAGATCCAAGAAAATCTAGTAGAAGAAAGACATTATAACTTAAAATATAAGAACAACAGCAATGACAAAGACAATTATCCACATCCCTAATCAAAAAATCCACTAGTGTACATGCCAAATTTATCTTGCATTTTTTTATAGCACAAATACTGGCAAATGTATGTTTACTGTTAAAAGAGAAACGACTGAACACCAAAATTTATGTTGTAACTAGTACAAACACACCCACCCAAAAAAAAAACTTTAACTAATCGGGTAAACGGCCTGAATTTCCAAGAGCTGAAAATGATAATTACCTGGGATGCACTAAACCAATTCCCATCTTTCCATTCTATGTGAGGTCTTATTTCTGAGTGATTCAGTTCCCTCTCTTTGTTTGTAGATTTAAAGAAGACAATGAACCTACTATCAGCAAGTTCTTTGGTTATCACTCCGCTCCACCAGCCAAAATCTATATAGGCATCCACCTTCTCCAACAAAACAAAATTTTTGTCCTTCAGATGAGGAGGAGAAGGTCGGATATGAAGTAAATCAACTATAACTTTCACAGACTCGGAGCCACCATTGATCCCTGTGCTCTGGTACTCAACCAAGAATGAGCCATTCCCTGTTTCTTCGTGGACAGTTGCCGGGAACCAAATGTCACGATAATCTTCCTTCTCAAAAGACACTTCTACCTTTTTTCCATTGCTAAACATCAATCCTGTTCTTCTCTTTTGAGAAATAGAAAAGAGAGGAATAACATAATCAACACTTGAAAGTGGATCTGCATATACAAAGATATCACTAGCTCAATTGATTATCTAGTTAAAGACAAAAAGTCAAGCTACAGGTTAAAGGTTCTTACACACAGTACAAACACATAAGCCATACCAGAGATTTGCAAGTTATGAGGTAAACATGACGTTACAATGATAAGCAGAACTACTCATTTTCTGCCCCCCCCCCCCCTCTTTTTTCTATATAGAAGAATGTAGGTATGTGAAAGAAGGGTGTCAATGGAAGTAAGCAGACTTGAATGGTCCCATTTTGGGTCCTCTATTTCCTGGTGTATGTAATAAGATGCTTCAGTTGTCCTGTTGAAAATCTTGTGTTTTCAAACCAACTTACTTCCCTGGGAAGAACACCACCTTTCTCAAGTGAATAATCCTCTTCTAAGGGCAACGTGTAGCACACATCTTGAGACATGCTGCAAACACATTTATATTGTATAGTCTCGATGTCTTTATAATATTTTATAATCTTAAAGTGTTTATAGAATATATTTTCAACTGTATCAATAAAATATATTAGCATATATTCTACATAAATAAATAAACTAACCTTATTTATTCTCATAATTCCCATCTTTTCTAATTAGCTATATTATTTAGAAAATCAGTATTAATTCAAAATGCTCACCTTTTTGTAACTCTCCCGACAACCTAACATCTATGAGCATTCTTTTCAGGTGTATCCAGAAATGATAAAGTATAATAACCACTGTGATGATTTAAGTTTCAGAATTTTTGGCAGAGGAAAGGAATGTTCACTTCTTTGGCTGTGTTATGGTCTTGCAGTAGTGTTGTCCATTTAGGCAGAGGAACTTCAAATACAATTACTATTCCAGTTGTTGTTTTAGACAAGATTACTCTTCTCCCTTCTCTTTGATCCTACGTCTTTGCATCCAATGGATCAGTCTCAAGAGATGGCACTTATCTTTGTTTATTTTCCCCTAGTAGTACTCTCTCCCAGGAAGACTCTTTTCCTCTTTTGTTTTCTCCACCATTTTTTCTGATGAGAATATTATCAAACACACGAACTCAGGCAGCTCGAACACTAACAAGAAATATCTCATCAATTTAAGATTAAAAATAAGTATCCTTACTTTTCTAGTTCCTAACAACCTAAAAGACAACAGGAAATTAGGCAGGAACAGTTAAGGGGAGGAGGTGTTAAGACTTAGGATCCTATGAAGGGATCTACTAGCATTGTAGGACATAAACTCTAGAAAGAATCTCAAGATAGATGAAGAAAAGCATAAATGCAAACTTTAAGTTTGGTAGTTATCAACAGTATAACTGTGTTTTCCAAAGACTGGTGGTAATATATAGAAAACTCTCAAGATCTAGAACAAACTGAGTCTTAGTAAATGACCAAGATGAACTGTTAGGAAATAAGTAATAACAAAATTATCGGTGAAACTAGATACTTGTATTGTAGTACAAAATATTTTTGTGATAATGGTATTAACCTATCAAAGTCTTAAACAACATATTAATCTATCATTTGGAGAAAAATGTTTAAAAATCAACATATGAAAATATCATATTCTTAGAAATATTTTGATATATAGCCTAACAGATCATACATGTAACAGATGAAGATAAAGCCTAATAACATTAAAAAGACAATATTTGGCAATACTTTAGAAATTAGGGAAAAACACATGCTTAAACTATACAAAGTCACAAATAATGAAGACTAATAATTCCTATGATTATTTAATTGGGATATCTATTATTCATAAAATTATATGAAAACATTGTGAATAAGAAAAGATGTTAACAATATAACTCGCACTTTTCTTTTTTAAACTTCAAGGGGTTGCTCAACTGGTAGTAATAATGATAAGTGCCACTACTACGTACAAGTCATGGATTCAAAACTTCACAAAGGGGCTTTGGGGATAGGGAAATTACCTAGTGCACATCGAAAGGTAGTGGCCTGCAGTGCTTTGCGGGGAAAAAAATTATTATATGCAAGATTACTAATAAAAAAAACTTGCACCTATATGAATTGTGGAATGAAAGTAGGGGATCTCAATTTAGAAATAAGAGTAAACTATCAAAGTAATAACCAAATTAACTAATGGGACCCTAATTTTTTTTATAGATATCCAAGAAATTAGTAAGCTCACAGGTAAAATGAAGATAAACACTGATAAACTTGTAGAATACCAATGCTAAATTTTCATATGCTTTACAAAATAACACCGTTAGAAGTAAGCTGAGACACTAGATATAAATTATGTTACCACGGTGCACAAAACCTAATACCCACTTCTTAGGTTTGACCCAATTGCCATCAACCCAATCCCTGTGACCCGCAAGTCATAAACCCCAAACTCAATCACATCAAGGGGGTTCTGAAACGTCACCACAAACCTAGAATTATAAAGAACTTTAGTAATGACTTGTCCACCACCCATCTTTGAAAAACGCATCAAGTACGGCATTCAGTTCAAAAGACTGAAAATTATTGGGCTCTGAAGGAGGAGAAGGTCGTATAAATGGCATATCGACATATTCTCTCAAGGGTTTAGACCCATCTTCATCTAAAAGACTATCATATTCAACATAAAGCCTTTGGGGATTTTTTCCTTGAAGAGCAGGGGTTGTAAGGTGAACCGATAATTGTGGCAACATACCAAGCACTCTTAAAACCTGCTTCATCGAAGCTAACCTCAACCTTGGATTTTTTGGAGAATATATCTACAAAGTCATGCTGTCCATCGGCAGCCGCAGTACCGATAGCACCACTCATTTTGCAGCTCTTTGCTTTTAGGGCATATTCTGCTGTCCCTTAAAAAAAATTCCTTTTATAGTTCCTCTGTCCAACTTCAGCTACCCTCTACTTGACTTTCACCACCGTTTCACGCGTGTTAACAAATTACTGAGAATTGAGATTAATGTAGAAAATTACTTAAAATTGTAAAATACCCATTCCTTTTTAACAAGTTACAATTTTTACCAAAAAAAATACCATAATCACTTTAATTGATTATGGACAAGTTACTAGTAAAGAAGGCATTCTTCTCTCTTTTGCCTCTACGTCCCACATCAAAAGAGCATCGAAGTTGAAGAATTCTCTTCTTAGAGTGTTCTCTAATTCCTCATTTTCTTTGCCTCTAACTTTCCAAGTTCCACATTGCTCAACTAAGAATACAGTCCCTAGCTCTAAGCTCTATAAATGGGCTGAGGTAGTGTTTGATTACCATTTTTAACTCTTTTTGAAATCACCTTTTTTTCTCAGAGAGACAATCTTGTTTAATAAAAATTTAGCTACCCTTTTTTTGGCTCTTAAAATTTAGCCAATCTTGTTTAATGTGGAGGGGCTCCTCATTACACTTGTACCCTCACTATTCTAATTTATTTATTTTTTCACTTCACTTCTCACCACCACCATCACGCATCACCACCACTACCGCTCACCACCATCACCATCCTCCACCACCACCATCGCCATATTTTATAATAATTAAAATTATTATAATTATTATTATGTTATTTTATTAGACTTGAAATATTTTACTATTTATACATTGTTGGTGATTTTATTTGAATTAATTATTTAATATTTATTATATTTTTCTCCTCACCCTAAGTCTAAATAAACTGAAATAAGAATAAAATAGTAAAATATTATATTCAGACATATAATAAAGATTGGTTATCAAACAACTCTTTTACATTTAAACTCTGTTTTACTTGGTCTCTATTTTAATTAGCTCTTATTACACAACTTTATCAAACACCAATGTTCTAAAAATCCCAGCCTAGGCCCCGCCTAGGCGCTAGACCCCCTTGGCGCCCCGCCTAGGCACTAGGCCCCCTTGACGCCTCACCTAGGCCCAAGCAGCAAAAAATCACTCCAGAAAATTAGGCGGGGACTAGGTGGGGTCTAGGCGAAAAGATTTTTTTTATTTTAATAACTACCTAAACCAGATTTTAATATATTTATTTTTCTAATGATTTACTATATTCATAATACATGTTGTAGCATATCAAATCACAACAAAAAGTGAACAATATCAAGTCAAAATGGATAATTTTATTATAATTGTAATTTTTTGAACTTGTACCAACTTCAAATTATATAAATGATGATACATTTGTATTATTTAGTTTAATTCAATATAATTCTTAAATTTATGTTTAGTTTTTTAAGTTTTAATATTGAATTAAATTCTTGAAATTTTAAATTTTATTATTTAATAGCAATGTTGTTTATGAATACAACTAATACGTTAAAAATATGTTTGAACTTTGAATAATTGCATGTTTGTGTTAAACTTTGACATTAGCAATATGGATATTTGTTTAAACTTTAAGCAAAAGCTTTTATTATCCTTATTATAGATTGTTTTGCTTTATATTATTGTTTTGTTTGGATAAATGTAAGATAAAATATTAAAATTGGCTTAAAATAAAAAAATCCCGCCTAGGCCCCCATCGGCCGTCCGCCTCCCGCCTAGCGTCTTTTAGAACATTGTTGATTATAGACAAATTTCTCTTCTTAAAGTGTTCTCTAATTCTTCATTTTCTTTTCCTCTAACTTTCCCACATTGCTCAACAGAGAATGCACTACTCACTAGCTCTAAGCTCTATAAATGGGCCGAGTGATTCATTTTTTTCTTTCTATTGAGTGAGCTCTCATAAAAAACCTACTATAAAGGTTTATTCTAGCAAACCCAAGCTACTTTTGTACAATTCCTGTTGAGTTCGACTTGATTCGTAATTCGGCGAGTCAATTTTGCTACGAGCTAGTATTTTTTTATAAGTTGGCCATCTCTTACAAAAACAGAAAGTAAAAAATCAAAGATAACACAAATTCACCTTACTTAACCTGACATGATTCAAGAGATTGGTCCCATACATGTACTATTTCGGTAAGACTAATCATATTTTTGGTCTCAAATGATGTTGCATTGAATATTTCAATAATACTTTATAGCATAGTTAATCACAACCATAGTTGTTAAGTCGTCGTCTAGTCCAGTCGCTCGTAGGAAGACAAGTCGTCTAGGCGACTTGATGGAGGGGGGCAAGACCGAAAAAAGAAGTCATAGCCTTGGACAACTCGTCGAAGACTTAGACAATTTGTTGCCTGATCGAGCGACGTGGCCAAAGTGGGTATGAATCGACCCAAATGCCAACTCGGTAAAAAAAAGACAAAACCTCGGACAAAGAACCCTAGTCGCGATTCGCAGTAGAAGGGGGACTAGTGGGAGGGAGAGAGAGAGTATACCAGCTGGTCGGCGACGCGATCTACTCCGACTATGAAGTCTCCAAACTGCGAGTTGGCGACGCTCTTCTTTTTCTCTCGTCGCTACTCGACGACGCAACTATTTTTTTTCCTTCCCTCGACTGCTCTCCCAATTTCTCTTAATGTACAATCAGAAATAATACTTTTATTCTTATTATTTAGGCAAAATTCCATTAAAGTCCCCCATAGTTTGGTAATCTATTAAATTCAGCCCTTAAGTTTTGTACTTTACAAAATACACATTGTTTATATATTTGCCTTTCAATTAGGTCCCTGTAATTTTTTTAAAAATTTAAAAAAAAATAGTTGTTGCAATGTCTTTTTACATCTGTTGGCATAATTATGTGTTTAATAGCATTCCATATTGTTAGTAAATATATTCTGAGTTTTAATGTATATACAATTTCATTGTTCAATGTGTTTTTAAAGAAAAATAAATAATGTGTAAATTGTACACTGTGAACGACTTGTCACCATGCGGACGTCATGGTGGGTGCCATGTCGCCTAGGCGTCCTGACAGACAGCTATCGCCGCATCTCGCCGAGGCGCCGTGACAACTATGATCACAAGAAGTGTACCCCTAGTATTAGTCATGCTATTTGGACCAAATCCATCCCACCCCAACCCACCCCACCCCTCCCCTCCCCTCCCCTCCCCTCCCCTCAAACCAACTCAGCCCGGCCATTTTTACGCTACACCGGCAGCCTGATATCCCTACGTATGAGTTCCTGCGCTGTACTTCCTACAAGCATATTAAAGCCTGTTTTACAGAAATTAATGATACACATGGTCAACTAAATAAACCTATGTTTAATGAAGATAATAATAGTACCTAAGATTATTATTTCAAAAGTGCTATACATTATTGATAAATTATGAAACCATCAGTACAAGGAGATAACTAGCATTTCAGAGGAATGGAACATGGAAATATCAATTTAGGAATACGCATAAAAACTATTGTAGAATTAAGAACATTTTATATAATCCAAGACTATAGTGAGCTCACATGTGCAAAAGAAGATAAAACCTGATAATGGACAGCTACTTTAACGTGCCCACCAAATTTCTTATGAAAAGAAATTTAAATTTTAATACCAATAATATATTTCCCTATGCTTCATCAAACTAAGGAAACCTGCAGCTAATAGAGAACATAATTTCCCAAAAATATTAAGAGCCAACAAATCATAACTAATGTAGAGATATGATGTTCTAGAATAATAAGGAGATTCTTCATATTATTTCCTTATCTGAAAGTGAAAAGGTACACAATCTTGTTGATTTCTATAGTCCAAGGACTAACATTATACTACTAATTAGGGTTCAGTAACCAAGGCGGAACTAGGGGTAGGGGGCGGGCGGGCGGGCGGGCGGGCGGGCGGGGCGGGCGGGGCGGTGGGGGCAGCCAAGCCGGTGTTCCGTCACTTGGTTTAAAAAATTTGACCGCCCTACAAAATCGTTCTGGTTCCGCCACTCTTCGTAACTCAGGTTTCCTTAATAGCAAGCACAGGGATAAATTAAGTAGTTCTCATCATATAAAAATCAAAAAAAGAAAAAGTATAAATAACACCGCAGTGATTTATACATACAGTTAAACCCCTAGCACGGATAATAGGAAATAAAATGATAATAGCATTAAAAAGAAACTATCTTAATATTCATAAAATTTAATGAAGACACAATCATCACCCATGAATAAGAATATCATATTATATTGTGAAATGTTACCATTGCATGCTTGAGGATCAGCAACGAAGCTTAGTACCTGCTTCTCGGGTCGGATCCATTTGCCAGAGATCCATTCGCGGTGAACCCGCAACTCAGATACCCCAAATTCAATCAAGTCCGGTGGGTTCTGAAAGAAGACGACGAACCTAGAATCATCAAGAACTCTGGTGATGACACCTGTCCACCAACCATCTCTGTAAAACGCATCAACGACGTCGTTCAGCTCGAAACACTGGACCTTTTCAGATTCTGGAGGGTTAGGGCGAATAAAATTCAAATTAACGAATTCTCTCAAGGGTTTCGACCCATCATCATCTAAAAGACAGTGGTATTCGACAAAAACTTTCTTGGGGTGCTTTCTCTTGGAAGAGAACCCGGATGATTTGGGATGCGGGTCGATAATTGTGGCAACGTACCAAGCACCCTTAAAGCCCTCCTCGTCGGAGCTAACCTCGACCTGACAACCTTTGGCGAATTCCTCTGAGGAGCTAAGATGCTGAACAGGAGCACCACCCATTTCGCTGCACTTTGCTTTTAGGGCGTATGTTTCCCAAAAATCCAAAACCCTAAAGGGTTTTTTTCTTAATTACTTTTTTCATTTATTTTTTTATAAAAAAAAAGTTACTGAAGTCACGTGATGGTTCAACAGTTCTATTTATTACAAAATGGGGGGGAAAATGTTTACATTAACGGCTTTTTAACTTTCTACCATTTTTTTTTAAATTAATATTTTTACAAATAAAAATAATAATTTATAAAATTTCTCTCATAAATAATAAATAAATCTTATACTTAAAAGAAATCTCGTAAAATTATCAAATTTATATAAATATTTTTTTTTTTTTTATATTTATGAGATCATGGCATACATTATAACTATTAAATAATACTCTTGAATTTCGATTGAGCAACTGATTTAAACATTATAAAATAAAAATTGATATTTTCATAAGTCAAATTTAATATTTTTACAATTTTTCTTTCATATTAGTGTGAGACTTATTTATTATTTATGTGAGATGAATATTATTAAATTAACGCATTTACTTATAAAATTATCAATTCTCACAAAATATATTTCATGAAATTAAACAACAGATTAATTATTAAAAAAATTAAAATAGTAATAAATATAAATAATTATATTGTAGCCTCTTTTTTATAAACAAATATAGCCCTGATATAATGTCAAAATATTAATTCATCCAAAATATGCATGTGGGTCATCAAAATATTAATAGTAATATAATGTCAAAATATTAACTATGCACGTGAACCATCAAAATATGCATGTGAGCGATTTTATGTGATAGTAGACTTACATACCCATAAATGTGAAGTATAATTTATAAGGTGGGAAGGAGGAGTATGTGTTATAACAAAACAAATAGTGATTAAAACATTCTGATTAAATTAAAATTAGTGTATTTTAAGAATTTGTTACGTATTAAATCGTCCATTCTCCCTTTTATTCATGTGCTATTTTCGTTCAATAATTTTTTTTTCAAGTGTGTGACAGTTTAAGATGAGTCAAAAACATATAAGATATTATATTTTTATGTTTAACTATGTGATTTGGTATATTTAAATGTTATACTTTTATTTATATTGTAAAAATTTAATAATATAATATTTAAATATAATTTTAACATGTATTAAAATCCATATCATACATTCATACATATTAAAAAATAATTTTTAATAATTGTACAACAGAAGAAATATCAAATTGTCAGGATCTCTTACCGAAGTATCACGGTGACAAAAAAAAAACTTATAAAAACTACTTCACAAAATGATGTCGTAGGGTGAAATTAGTGGATGATCTATCATAAATGGGTGGCCCTCGTGATAGCCATCAACCACAACCAATCACATCATTTTATAAGCAAAGTTTCATTGTTTCTGCATATACATTAAAATTTTCAGAACTTTTTAATTGTTTAAGGGCTAGAGAGGGACATAGCTCATTGACAACATAGTTTACAGTTAAGGCATCCTTAACTTGTCTCAAACCACCAAGCGAGACATACAGCCTGATCCAGTTCAATTTCATAGATATTGAAAAATATAATATATATATATATATATATATATATATATTATAATGCATATTAATAATTAGTCCACAATTCCCAATGGATTATCAATGTTGTATTCAATATGCAAGACTCTCATCAGCCATTTCAATGTTTAAAAACAAAAGAGGTAATACCTGCTGGGGGATTATTAGTGCGTTAGAAAAAAGAAGGTAGGCAAACCTTGATTCTGAATGTAATTGAATACTACAATCTACAACCATACTTAACCGAAAATGAAATCATTAACATGTTAAGATTGAAAAGTCTTTTATACTATTAAGCCTGCCAAAATTAAACACGCTTTAAAATGCCAACTAAAAAATTGTCAAAGATGCAAAGTTAAAATTTATATTGACATAATTGAGATACAAAAAAAAAATCAAGCAAATTCACAATTATATGACATTCAAACAATCAGAACAAACTCTAAGTGACATTTTTTCAAACACTTAAAAGTGCATCAAGTAGTCCAAAATTTGATAAAATATTCAAATCAATTTCAAGATATAATTCTCAATGTAGGAAGTTAATGAAGTCCTAGATCCTCACCTTAGCTCATGTTGGTTGGCGGCCTCTTCGGAATCACACATCAGCTCATTCGTCGAAGTCGCCGACACCATCCCCTTTTTCATCATCTTCAGTCCGATTCTCGTCTCTCCCACCATCACCAAATTCCTCAAATCAATAGAGTTTTCGGCTCACCAGTTGTTGTCACTTTTCGTGTGGGTTGATTTGGTCATCCTACTGCAAATTGAAATAGGAAAAAAGAAAATGCAAATACCGAGAAACGTAAGAGATGAGATTGGTAGTGAAGCGAAAGAGTCACCTCTCTAATAAATGTTCAGCTCAGAACGCACTCCGTACCAACCAAATGACTCAACCAGGCGATTTTTACAATTAAGTGGATCGCTTGATAAAATTTCATATATAAGGGTTGATACCGAGGGAGAACTTAAGTGAAAATTTAATTTTTCTAAGGAAATTTAAATTGGTGATTTTGCACAATAAAAAATTTATTATTATTTTCACAACATAAAATTAATATTTGTACAAACTATGGCTTACTTGTACGATGTAAATCTCATTTGTTATTCATGAATTTTTTTTTTAGAAATATCAATTTCTTAAATAACAACAACAATAATAATAATAATAAAACCTTTTTCACATAAATAACCAAACAATCAACCCCGGAATTTTCCAAAACTACCATTTAGCTCTTCATACCGAGTAATGAAATTGCCTCGGTTTCAGCGTGTGACAATTTTAGATGAATTAAAAAAACGAATTTACGATTTGGTTTTGATGATTGGCCAAAACCACATGCACAAAACGAAACTGCACCAAATGAAATCAATTAAAAATATAATATTGTTATTAATTAGAATTTAGTGATTGTGTATGTTCACTAATTACTTAAACTTTCTCTTCTAATTTTATTGCTTTATATATATAACATGTGCTTAATTATTTCTATGTGATTAATTATTACCTCCGCAAAGCAATTTTCCACACAAAAAGTCTATTAAAAAGGACACATCACCAAATTATAACTAAAATAAGAGATAGAATAAGTTAAGAATAAGAGGTTCATTCATGGGCTTCTTTGCTTATCGTTCCCATCCCTTCTCATCGTACTTAGTAGTGAATAATCACCCGCTAATTCCTTATCAATTAAAATTTGGTGATTTTTGTGTATTATCAAAATAATACTCCCTCCGTCCCATGATAAAAGTCCTTATTATTATTTTGAATAGTCTCATGTTAAATGTCCATTTTCCTTTAATAACCAAACTTTTATACATACTTTTCAATTATACCCGTAGCATTAAATATCTCATACTTTTCTTATTCTAATTCTCTCTCCATATTTAATGACATTATTATAGGCAATTTTGTCATTTTATTCATCTTCTTAATATGCGTGAAAAGTCCACCAAGACTTTTATCCTGGGACGGATGGAGTATTTAATATTATGTGATGCTAAATTATTATTTTAAATTATATAAAATTTTATTGTTTTAATCAATTTTAAAATCGAAACCAAAATTGCAATAAATGAAACCAAACCATCGCGCACCGCACCAATTATACGGTTTTGGATTTATCAAACCGAAACTAAGCGGTTTCCTGTCCTACTTCCTATTGATCGTCGTTCTTGGGCGACTCTCATCTCCCACCCATTCAATGGCGTCCATAATAAATTCTAATCAAATCCCATCTCTCCCCATCCTTTCTGTCAGTCATAGAACGCAAGAGACACGCATGGTGTGACGCCCCCAAAATAGGTATACAACACACATTTCGAGTCGCCAAATACATGGTATAGAAAGCAAACTACAACTTTATTATTACAATTGTCGTGCAAAATACGACAACACATACTGTGAGTTTAAATACAAATATTGTCTTCTAGACAATGTCCACACTCAAATAAGTCCTCATTACAATTATTCATACGCTATTTTACAAAAATAGTGAAGACTGCTACAACAACTTTCTAAAACCATCACTCCATACCCCGACTAGATCCTGCTATGTTCTCACCTCTTGAGAAAAAAATGGAACAAAAAGGAAAAGGGTGAGCTCAACTAGCCCAGTAAAGAATATTGTGACTAAGATAATATACAACAAATTATCGTTAGTCTTCAACAGGGGAAAATCTGATAGAATATAATAGACAACAAGTTTTAGATCAATATTTTGCAGCGAAAATAGCAATCCATTAGAAGAGTCAAGTAGAGAATGAGTTCTACTATCTTCTAAGATTTAAAAGTCCATCATCAATATTTTATCCCTGTAACAATAATCAATATACATCTTTAATCAAATATTCATCTTTGCACTACAGGCCAAAGATATTCATTTATATCACCAGTTAGTCATGTTCATCTCAACACCTGTTCATCTTTGCACTACGGGCCAAAGATATTCATCAATTAATCATTCATCTTTGCACTACAGGCCAAAAATATTCAGTAATATCATCATTTAGGACTGAGGATGATGAAAAATATTTTAAAGAAAACGAATCCAGTGAAACAGAATGACAAATATTAGGGATTCGTATAACAGTTTATCCGAGATCAATAATACTTCATAATAACAAATTGTGAAGCAGAATTCAAAAATAAAGATCAAAACATGGATACAATCAAAGATAGTAACTATAATGGACATCTTGGACAAAAAGGAAAAATTTTATTTTTCTAATTAGAATAAGTGTCGTATTCGTGAATAAAGCTCAGATATCGTGAATAGTAACCCCGACACAAAAAGGTAGAAATTCCATAATAAAATCCATACCAATATTTTGGTATAATGATATTGAAAGAATAACATCATTACGAAAGAAAATAACATCCCTTACCTCAAAATAACAAAGATTTTGGAATGAAAAGTGGAAGTGATCTTTGAATGAAACTTGTCTTTGACAAAGAACTCTCAAAGTATCTAAATACTCACAAAATACGCTCGATAATATAGAGAGAGAAAGAGAGAAAGCTTATGTTTCTGTTGTGATTTTCAATTCTAACATAGCCCTCTATTTATAGGAAAAAGTTAGCACGCCGAAGCAGACTTGACCTGCTACCTGATGGCTTTACCTGCTACTATTGTCACCCACCACATTTGAAATAAAATTCAACACATTTCTTCACCAACCACAAGTGGGGCCCACTCAATTCTAGAATTTACCACCAAAATCATTTATAAACCTAATTTCCGAATCAGTCACCTCTTAAAATTCATAACAAATCATTCGTTTATTTTTAACGGTTCAAAATTTGTGGACATATACTCAACTTATATATGTATAACATATCTAAAAATCACAACGATCTAACGGTCGGATTAAAAATTATAACTCACGCAATATATCGTAAAAATACTGATTTGATTTTTAATACTTCAATTCCGACAAAAATACTGATAAAAATACCTCAACATTAATTCATTCATTTATAACCACATAAAATAAATAAATCCATCATTTATATCCACATCAAATAAATATTTCTTTATCAATAATTAATTATTCACAAATAATATTACAGAATCACAATTATGACAACCAGACCGTTCTCAAGAAAGAGAGGGCTTTCCAATAAGGATTTCTCCTTATTGGCGCGCAATTAGGTTACCAAACCTCTCATTGACATAACTTTCTAGACATTGCCAATAATGTTTATCTAATAATATTATTCAAATAATATGAATTATTGATCTGATAATGGGAAATATTGTGCACCGACAATTATTTAAACAACAATAATATAAAATATCAACGCAACAATTATTGAATCAATAAAATAAAATATTGAACAGTAATTACTTTAATAATTATTGAGTAGTGCCTTCTTACGTAAGAACAATAATTCAAAAATACCATAAATACAATTGTCTTTCTTGTCAACCACGCGTATTATCGTATTTTTTTAACCACCCAGTATTATTCAACAAAGTTAATTAGAATAACACGCTTCTGTAGTTATTTATAAAAACTCATACTTTGTCGCTTTCCTTCTTCATCCAACCGCTTTTCCGTTATGGGGCCCACAAATGGTCATAGGCTTGGTAAATTAAAATTCCCCGATAAAAAGAATATTCCACGACCAAACGAATATTCCCCGACAGAAATGAATATTTTATAACCATTTACTTATTTTATAAAATTTGCACATTTCACTCATAACCAAAACATTATATCAAATTAACACCTTATTAATTTAGAATAATGAATAGAAGAAAATTCAATTTTATTTATAATAAGTTGGGGTCTTACACATGGGTTCCCCTTCAAAGATTAAACGTGATTAAATCGTCCGCCGGAAGTGAGTCTCCAGTGGCTGGACTGTACGCAGCCCATGAATTGGAGCTTACCCACCAAAACGTTGACACGGTTCTTGAGGAAGTCCGGTGATGAGGACATGACATTCGTGGATTCAAACAAGACTAAAGGGACGTGAGGATCAAGCAAGGCTAGAACAAAGAGGTTCAAACAAGGTCTCAATGGATTGATCCAAGATAGTTGGGCTGAAGCTAACGCAAGAAAATCCAAAGAGGAGGCAAAAGAGCATGAGGCATTAATTTGGGCCAATTTAATACAAGCCCAATTTTAATCTTCTTAACAAAGTCAACATATTTTATGTGCAAAGGAGGTTATTTAATCATGTGGGCTGCAAGGTTATTTGATTCACGCGGGCCATATTTTTTTTCAAAGTTATCAAACTTAATATTCAAGTGGGCAACATTAATATTCATGAATCAGCATGTTTAGCCTATTATTTTGGTGGGCCACGTTTTTTACAATCATCAAGCTGGACCATATCAATCTTTTTGTAGTACACGGATTTTGGTTTATAAAGGCAATGGATTGACAACTTTCACGCGGCAATGAATCTCTTTTACTCAGTAATTGCAGATTTAGAATTAATTTTAAATTCTATTGTAATTAGGAATTCTTTTTAATTAGAATTTCTTTTCCAAATTGATTTCTACTTCCTTATAAAAATTAGGGTTATAGTTTATAAATTCCTATTAGTATTTGGATTGTTTTAAGTAGTATAAATAGAGGTCTAAGTTGATGTAATCAAACACATTATTCATTATTCAATATATTTGTGAGGTTATTCTCTACTTTTGGTTCTTTGAAGAATTCCTAAGTGTGACGCCCCCAAAATAGGTCCATTCCATCCAACCCATTCTGAGTCGCCAAATACATGGTACAGAAATAACTACAACTTTATTATTACAACATATAAACTGTGAGTTTAAATACAGATATTGTCATCTAGACAATATCCACACGCAAATAAATCCCCATCACAATTATTGATACATTATTTTACAAAAATGGTGAGGACTACTAAACAACTTTCTCTAGAACCTTCATTCCATACCCCGACTAGTACTCACTACATTCTCGCCTCCTAAGAAGAAAAATGGAACAAAAAGGAAAAGGGTGAGCTCAATTAGCCCAGTAAAGAATATTATGACTAAGATAATATACACCAAATTATCGTTAGTCTTCAACAGGGAAAAATCTAATAGAATACAATAGACAACAAGTTTTAAATCAATATTCGCAGCGGAAATAATAATTCATTAGAAGAGTTAAGTAGAGAATGCAAACTACTATCTTCTATGTATGAATTTAAAAGTTCATCGCTCATCTTTTATCCCCAGTAACACCAATCAATATATATCCGAAATCAAGTATTCATCTTTGCACTACTGTGCCAAAGATATTCATCACCGGGTCATGTTCATCTAAACACTTGTTCATCTTTGCACTACGGCCAAAGATATTCATCGAAATCATTCATCTTTGCACTACAGCCAAAGATATTCAATAATATCATCATTTAAGACCGAGATGATGAAAATATTTTTAAAAAAAACGAATCCAAAGAAACAAAATGACAAGGATTAAGGATTAAGGATTCGTACTTTGTTTTATCCATGTCCAAAAATACCTCAAAAAATAATCATAGTGGTGTAAAATTCAAGAATGATCAAAACATAGATACAATCAAAGCTAGTATCCACAATAGATATTTTAGGCGAAAAGGAAAATTTTTATTTTCGATGAATAAGCGTACGTATTCGTGAATAAGGTCGATATGTGAATAAAGGTCGTATACGTGAATAGTAACTCCAGACACCAAAAGTTCCAAATTTGATAAAAACTTCAGATCAATATTTCAAAGATAATGATATTGAAGAAATAATATCATTACGAAAAAAATAATATCCCTTACCTCTGGAAAGACAAGATTTAATCGGAATAATCGGATATAAAGCTATAACTTGAACTTGCACCAGTATAGCAATACTCAAAATATACTCAAAATAGTCACAAAAATACGCTCGATAATATAGAGAGAAAACTTCAGCTTACGTGTGATTTTCAATTCTAACCCAAGACCCTTATTTATAGGAAAATGCTTAGAATACCAAAAGCAGAAAAATTTATTATAATATTAATATATTTAGTAATCTTCTACGCCCACTTTGACAACTGATCTCGGATCATTAAACACATGCTAGGGCTGTCCACACAACAAAAAAACGTTTTATTAATATAAATATTTAAAACTTCCAAAATCAATTATTTCGGAGCTTCAGAACTTCAATAATTCATAATAAATAGCTCTTTTGTCAAAAAATTCGAAGCTCGCGAATTTTTATAGAAAATTAAATTCTCTACAACTTTACAGAAGAAAGGTTTTCCAAATTCCAAAGAGAAATTGACCGAAATCCACAAACCGACGATTTTACCAGCTATAATCAAATTTCAATCCAATAAATGGGGTCCACCGACATGTTTAACATGTTTTAAACATTTATTGCAACAAAAATACTCTTCCTCGTCAGATACTCATATATCCCACATTCGTTGTAAAAATATTACCATTATTATATTATTAAAATATAATAATATATATATATATTTAAATGAATTATTTTATCGTAAAAAAGATAAAATTTTAATTTTCAACAATTGTCACATTAAAAATTTTCTCCATCTATATCCACATAAAATCAATATTTTTCTCATCATATGAATCAATAATTAATTATTCATAAATAATATTACAGTAATCACAATATCGACAACCAGCGCCTCGAGAAAGAGGGGCTTTCCAATAAGAATTTCTCTCATCAACGCAAGTGCAATTAGGTGATCAAACCTCTCCTTAAACAGTAACTTTCTAGACATTGCCAATAATGTTATCTAATAATATTATTCGGATAATATGAATTATTGCTCGATAATGAAAAATACTTTGTAATGACAATTATCAAACAACAAAGAATATAAATATCAACGCAAAGAATTATTAAATCAATAAAATAAAATAATTTGAACAAAGAATCATCGTAACTATTATTGAGTAAAGTGCCTTCACGTAAGAATCAATAATTGGTGCAATACTGGTGCCACCTTGTGTTTTAACCAATTTAGTATTTTAACAAAGATTAATTGGTAATAACTACGCCAAGTTATTTTTAAACAACTTATATTTGTCGTTTTTTCATCCAATCGCTTTTTAGTTATGGGGCCCACACATTACGGTCGCTACCGATCGCATTTAATATTCCCCGACAAGATTTAATATTTCACGACCAAACGAATATTCCCCGACAACAATGAATATTTTATAATCACTTGCTTATTTTAAAATATTTGCGTATTTTACCCATAACCATCCACATTAATCACATCAACCCTTACTAATTCAAAATAATAATTAGAGGAAATTAAATTTTATTTATTAATTATTTGGGGTCTTACACTAAGTATTTTTCTTAGTTATTTCTTTGAGATTCAATTTAACTTATCATACAACAATTCATAGTTGTGTGTGGCGTCTTCTACCGCATCAATCGTCGATTGTACCGAGATTATCACTTCAATATAAGCGAGGGGTCAAGGTGTCGTTGGTGTCCATTCAACGCAGATTTCCGAACGCGAGCAATTGTACCAAGATTACTGTCTAAAGTATAGACGAGGGGTAAAGGTGTTGCAAGCAATTCACCCAACAAATGTGTTATAAATGATCCGGGCGACGACCACCTCACGCAAGCGTGTCGTGGAGTCTATCATTTGGTATCAGAGCTAAGCCTTTCTAGCAAGTTACTTATCTTTAATTTTCTGTCGAAATATATATTGCAAAAAAAAAAAAATCATATTCTATTTTCATTGTGCTAACCAAACTTGTAACACACCATCAAATCATCAAATTCCAACGAAGATTTCATACCGTTCCATCATCATCAATTCTGAAACGGAGCTACAATCTACAAATCTGAAGCATACAAGAGGAGTACAAGGCAATCGATCGGTGATTTTGTGATATTCTGATAGTTACACCATCTATAATTTTGGTTCATGATAAGTAATTTTGAATTGATTAGTAAAACCAAGAATTTTGCTAGGGAATTCAATAAGAACCTATTAGAGAGAATTTTTGAGGTAAAAGGCTTAGTGGTGAGATTAATCGAGGGTAAAAGCCAATTTATTGAGAGTATACACGAGTGAACCATTGATTCGAGCGAAACATGTAAGGGAGTGGTGAGGAAACTATTTTCTACTAACCCTTATTTTGTAGGAAATATGTCTAACTCGAAGGATAAAGGAACTTGTGAGGAACAACCCTCAATAGCTGAATTAAAATTCCAGATGAAGGTAATGCATAAAGAATGGGATCAAAGATTGAGAAAGAATATGGAGCAAATGCAAGAACAATTAGAAGAGATGAGGGTGTCTATGGCTGAGCTATCCCAAAACACTCATGGGATGAAAAATAAGACGAGGACACAACAAACTGACGTAAGAAAGGAAGACCCTTACGGTGAGGACAGTAGTGCAGCGGAAGATCGTGAATCTAATTTTCGACATCAAAGACACGGAGGTGCTAGGGAAAGAAGAGGTCAGGACAGAGAATATGGCAATTTGGATAGCATAAAAATGAAGATTCCAGCTTTCCAAGGCACGGGTGATCCTGAGGCTTATTTAGATTGGGTAACCAAGATGGAGCGAATCTTTGGTATCACAACTATTCGCACCTTAAGAAAAGTCAAATTAGTAGATTACGGAGTTTTCTGGATATGCATTGTTATGGTGGGATCAGTTAATAGCTAATCGGAGAAGGTGTGAAGAGCGACCGATTACAACTTGGGCGGAGATGAAAGCTATCATGAAAAAGAGGTTTGTACCAGCATACTATCAACGGGAGATCATCTGTGAGACCCCAGATTTCACGAATAAAGATTTAATTTTCTCAAAATATTTTTTTTCAAAATTTTGGTGTGGATTTGAGATAATAGAGTTATTAATATTATTATTTGCAATATTAACGATGTCTAGAAGTTCTGCCAAGGAGAGGTTTAGTCACCTAATTGCGCGCCAATAGAAAAAAATCCTTATTGGAAAGCCCCCTCTTTCCTGAGAACGACCTGGTTGATTAATGTTGTGAATAATAATAATGATGATGAAGTTTTGTTTTATTAGCATTATTAATGTAATAAAACAGAAAAACTTTTTATATAAAAATGTAATACTTTTATAAAGTTATTCATTTTATTAGGCTAATAGTAAAATCTTTTTATATAAAAAGTAATACTTTTATAAAGTTATTCGCTTTATTAGACAATAATTAGAATATATTATATTTTAGTATGCATAGTGTTTCAGATAAGTACCGCATAGTGTTTGCAGATAGTAAAATCTTTTTAAAGTTATTCGTTTCATTAGATTATAAATAGAATATATTATATTTTATTATAAACCAATCTGGACCGTCTGCTTAAAGTAAATCGATCCTGACCGTCTGCTTAAAAGTAAATCGATCTGGACCGTTCATGGATTGGTTACTATTCACCATTCTTCTATAAATAAAGCTCATTCCTTCATTATTTCTTACAAATTCACCAAACTTTTGAGAGAAAGCGTAGAGAATTATTCTTCTATAATCTTGAGCGTATTTCTTTAGCGTTTAAGAAAGCTTTGAAATAGTAGTCTGCAGTTTCTTCAAGTATATCCCCACCCTACCGCTTGAGATACTCTTCTTTATAAGGTAAGGGATATTATTTGTTGTATCTTTCGTAAGGGGTATTATTTCTTTCGTATTCTTGAAGAGAACTTCATTATTCCATTCTTTATTATTCGGTTGGAATAACCTGTATACGTAGTATACTTGGTGAAATTCTTCTGTTATTCCATTCTTTATTATTCTGTTAGAATATCATGTTTGTGTGTTTTACGTACGACACGGTTCTCATTATTTATTATTTTGTTGGAATAACTCATCTCATGCCAAGTACCGCATGCATGGTGATTTCATTGTTATTTCATTCTTTATTATTCTCGTAGAATATCCTCGCCGCAGCGTTTCTACGCCGGACTCGGTTCCGCCTTTATTATTCTCATTGGGAATAACATATACATGCGGTCTCTATCGCATGCATGGTGAATCCTCCCGTCATTCCATTCTTTATTATTCTCATTGGAATAACTTTGTCTATGTGGATTACCACATGCATGGTGAATGATCCTTTGTATTCATTCCTTATTAAATTGTAGAAATGATCTCAGATATCGTGGATTACTGTATGGCGGCGTGAAAATCCATTTGGAGTTTCATATATTCTTTATTATACTTTCGGTTGGTTAAAGTTTTGACTTCTATACTCCATGAAATTAGTGGAATATCCTTGATATTTGCGCTTCATCCAAAGATCTTTTTATGGAAATATTCTTCTCAAAGATTCTTTGTATTACTCTCTACAAAGAAGTATCGTGTTGACAATTTGGACATTATCGAGTTCGGATAAATTAACTTATAAATCTTTAAAATTTATTTTTGAACTTGTTTTATTGAATTCTTATGTCATTGTCATGATGAGTTATGTTGGTTATTATGTGAAAACATGAAAGTTTCTTAGAAATCACAAAGGGTTGAAAATCAGATTTTGGTGAAAATGGAACATGAAAATTCAATTGACCATATCTCCTATTATATTTTGAATTTTTGAGTGTGGTCAAGTTCTAGAGTTAGATCTATGAATTTTGTAGCATCTTCAAGTGGAATCACTGGAAAAGGTGTCGTAGATTTTCGTGTGGACTGATTTTAGCAAATGAGTCAAAAGTTAGAAATTACTGAAATCTTCTTCGTCCAGATTTTAGAAGGGTCTTGCTTTTTGCCACTTAATTTGTGAGAAAAATTCTAGCCTTTTGGGACATGAAAGTATATGGTATAAAGAACCTCCTGTCCAAAAATGAGCTCATTCCGACTTAAAATGAACAAGTTATGACAATTTTAATATTTAGGTTTTTTCCGATTTAAAAACGCTATATAACCGAAAGTTCTATAACTCCGATAACCATGAAATTTAAACTGGAAGATCACGTTAACATGTGTAAGATCCTGCCAAGATTTGGGAATTTCTGGAGTTAAACTTGAGATAGTTAATTTTTTAAGGAATTAATTAGAAATTGATTTTTGAAAAATAGTAAATGATTTTTAAAAATTCCGAGAAAAATATATGTTTATTATGGGACTATATTCTGCTAAATCCCAGAAAAGAAATATTTTTGGAACTGATTTGATATTTTTTATAAAAATAGTTTAGTTACGAACATATGAGTAAAATATGTTATGTGAAGTAATAAAGTTGGAAAATAGAATTTTATGGCTTGGAAATCCTATATAAGGTATATGTAGATTTTTGATGAGGGATTGATCATTGGTAATGAAATCTTATGATTATGGCATCCTTTGAATGATTAAATGCATTATTTGGTAAAGTGTAAACAATTGAAATAAATTGTTTATAAGTTTAGAGGTAATTAAAATATTGTTATAATAGTAATAATATTAGATTATGAGTTTATTAGGTGATTGATAATATTTGGATAAATTTAAAGTCTTTAATATTTATCCTTGTTTTAGTTTGATTAATGCTTATATTATTGTCATCCTCATGCTTATATGGTGATAAAGTTATCTTTGGCGTACGTGCGAAGATGGACTATTGTTTATGGAATTATATATCTTTGGCTTATGTGACGCCCCCAAAATAGGTCCATTCCATCCAACCCATTCTGAGTCGCCAAATACATAGTACATAGATAACTACAACTTTATTAATACATTTTTCGTGCAAAATACGACAACATATATAATTGTGAGTTTAAAAACAATTATTGTCTTACAGACAATATACATACCAAATAAATCCTCATCACAATTATTTATACATTATTTTACAAAATGGTGAGGACTACTAAACAACTCTTTCTAGAACCTTTATTCCATACCCCACTAAGTACTCGCTACATTCTCGCCTCCCGAGAAGAAATGGAACAAAAAGGAAAAGGGTGAGCTCGACTCATTGGCCAAGAAAGAATATTATGACTAAGATAATATACAACAAAATTATCGTTAGTCTTCAACAGGAAAAATATAATAGAATACAATGAGACAACAAGTTTTAAATCAATATTCGCAATGAAATAATAATTCATTAGAAGAGTTAAGTAGAGAATGCAAACTACTATCTTCTATGTATGAATTTTAAAGTTCATCGCCTATTTTTATCCTGTAACATCAATCAATATATATCCGGGATCAAATATTCATCCTTGCACTACAGTGCCAAGGACATTCACCATTGGTCATGTTCATCTAAACACTGCTCATCATCTTTACCTACTACGCCAAAGATATTCATCGAAATCATTCATCTTTACTACGTGCCAAAGATATTCATCGAAATCATTCATCTTTGCACCGCAGCCAAAGATATTCATCGAAATCATTCATCTTTGCACTACACGCCAAAGATATTCATCGAAATCATTCATCTTTGCACTACTGTGCCAAAGATATTCAATAATATCATTATTTAAGACCGAGGATGATGAAAAATATTTTTAAAGAAACGAATCCAAAGGAAACAAAATGACAAGGATTAAGGATTCGTACTTTGTTTTATCCACGTCCAAAAATACCTCAAAAATAATCATAGTGGTGTAAAATTCAAGAATGATCAAAACATGGATACAATCAAAGCTAGTATCCGGAATAGATATTTTTCGACAAAAAGAAGAAATTTCATTTTTCTATTGAATAGTGTATTCGTGAATGAATAGTCTTGACATCGTGAATAGTAATTCAGACACACCAAAGATAGAAATTTCACAAAAAACATCATCACGCTTACGTGAATAGTATTCGTGAATAAGAATCGTGAATAAGAACTCATGAATAAGAACTCGTGAATAAGAACTCATGAATAGTAACCCAGAGCATGAAAAAGTTCGAATTTGATAAAAAGTTCCAACCAATATTTCAAATAATGATATTGAAGAAATAATATCATTTGAGAAGAAAATAACATCCCTTACCTCGAAAAGACAAGATTTCTAATTGAAACAACTTTGGATATAGGCTATGACTTGAACTTTCACCGTATAGCAATACTAAAAGTATACTCAAAATACTCACAAGAATACGCCGATAATATAGAGAGAAAACTTGATTTACGGTGTGATTTTCAATTCTAACCCAAGCACCTATTTATAGGAAATTGCTTAGAACACCAAAAAAGTAGAAAATTTAATATAATATTATTATTTATAATAATAATTCCTACGCACACCTTGAATCTGAATTTCAGTAACTTGTCATGTGTTAAATGAGGGAACCAAATGAAAAAATGTTTTTGTAAATAAAATATTTTAAACTTCCAAAATCAATTTTCTTGAGCTTGAACTTCAATAATTCACAATAAATAGCCTTTTGCCGTAAAAATTCAAATCTCATGAGTTTTTATAGGAAATTCAATTATCTACAACTTTACGAAGAAAGTTTTTCTAAATTCCAAATGAAATTGACCGAAATCCACAAACGGGCGATTTTACAGGCTATAATCAAATTTCAGTCAATAAATGGGTCCACCGACATGTTTAACATGTTTTAAACATTTTTGGTAACAAAAATACTCCTCCTCCACATATACTCATATATCCCACATTCATCGTAAAAATATCATCGTTAATATATTATTAAAATAATATATTTAAATGAATTATTTTATCAGAAAAAGATAAAATATTAATTTTCAACAATTGTCACATTAAAAATTTTCTCCATCTATATCCTCATAAAATCAATATTTTCCTCATCGTATGAATCAATAATTAATTATTCACAAATAATATTACAGAATCACAATATTGACAACCAGGCAGTTCCTGGAAGCAGGGGGGCTTTCCATAAGAATTTCTCCTTATTGGCCATTGATTAGGTGACCAAACCTCTCCTTGAAGATGTAACTTTCTAGACATTGCCAATAATGTTATCTAATAATATTATTCAGATAATATGAATTATTGCTTCGATAATGAAAAATACTGTGTAATAACAATTTAATGAAACAACAGCAATATAAAATATCAACGCAGCAATTATTGAATCAATAAAATAAAATACTGATCAGTAATTACTGTAACCATTATTGAGTAGTGCCTTCTTACGTAAGAGTCAATAATTGGTGCAATCTGCAGTACTACGCAACAACGATATATTCGTGTTTTTAACCAATAGGGTATTCCAACGGTAAAATCTGGAATAACTACTACTAGTTATTTTTAAACAACTTATATTTGTCGTTTTCTTCATCCAATCGCTTTCTGTTATGGGGCCCACAAAAGATCTGGCAAGTCAAATCGCATTTAATATTCCCCAAAGCGATCTTTAATATTCCACGACCAAATAAATATTCCCCGGCAATAATGAATATTTTATAACCATTGCTTATTTTGAAATACTTATGTATTTTACCCATAACTATCCACATTAATCAAATCAACCCTTACTATTTCAAAATAATAAATAGAGAAAATTAAATTTCATTTATTAATTATTTGAGGTCTTACAACCTCCCTCCTTATGAAATTTCGTCCCTCGAAATTGACATATATACACAGTGTTTCAAAAGATGAGAATACCTCGCTTTCATTTCCGCTTTCCAACTCCCGTGTCATTTCCTCAATAGCATGGTTTCTCCACAAAACTTTAACTTGTGGTATAACCTCGATACATGTGGACATGTTCTTTCCTATCCAAGATCTTGACATCCTCGTATTTTAAGTCTTCACTATCTCGTTGCGGTTCTAACTCAATAATGTGGTTCGTCCACATATTTACGTAATAATCGATATACGTGAAAAACGTTATGAACACGCAACATACTTGGTAGTAAAAGCGAGTCTATAGGCCACGCCCTACTCGATCGAGAATTTCAAATGGAATAATAAATCAAAGGTTTGAGCTTTCCTCACATCGCCGATTCTCGCTTTTGAAATACCAACTTCTTACACCTCCTTCTTCATACGCATCAACTTGATTGTGTAGCTTGAATGGTTTTAACTTTATCGATTAAAGTCGATTCTACTTGTATATCATCACGTGAGTCCCTGTAGCCTTTAACTCTATCTTCATCATTTTCAGAAGTTATACGAGATGAGTTTTGTGTTATCAACATCGCACTTGAAAACACATACGATCTTCTACTCAACCCGTCACCACTACGCGTTCGCTTCTTCCACGATAATATTAAATGGTACGATCATAATCTTCAACAAATTCGAGCCAACGTCTTTGGCGCGTGATACGTTCATTTAGTTAAAGAAATATCGAGGTTTTTAGGAAATAGGTTTTGTCTTGGTCAATACAAAATTGATCGATTTCGCTCGCTTGGGTAGGCTAGGAAGTCATCGAGGGATTACGTCGAAAAATTTATTAACGATAGAAATATCATTCAAAATCATGACTCTCATGGTGCTTCAACCACAAAGACCCTCACAATGACACCTATCAGGTTTTCTACCGCTTTAAATATGGCATCCCTACAAAGAGTCCGGCTTCTGCATCCCCATCAACAGAAAGTCACCAGATAGAGGCTCTTGATCAACTTCTACAGATTGGGTTTTTAACTCCACGAAGTTCAATAGAGCCATTTGATATGAGATTTTAGAAATGAGTTTTGTCTTAGGGTTCAAAGTCGATACAAAATTTAATATCGAGCTTTGGGAGTAAGCGAAGAAATTCTTCGAAATACGTCGGGAAAAATCAATAACAACAGAATATTATTCAAATCGGCGTGTCTTTATTCAAATCCATAACATGGACTAAGAAAGCTTGACATTCGTTTTTCAATAAACAAATGGCTTTATAATTTAATATGAAAGAGTTTGACTTCAATGGTTTGGTTGATTGAATTTGAATAACAGGTTGCTTAAGAATATGAAAACTAATAACCTAATGAAAGCAATCAATTTTGGCATGATGAGTAGTTAACCTTAAAATCACATCAAAAACAAATATCTCTATAGAAATAAGGTTAACGGTAATGTGATAATGCCAACTGAATCAAGCAAGATTTCTAAACAACGGATGTAATAAAAGTTTCTCTAACTGAGTCTCCATAAATAGGTCAAAGTCTAATTTCTCCATAATCAAGTTCAAACGTTGGTTGAAAGAAGAGATAAAAGAACGGTGAATCCAGATCTAGTAAGGTATAAAGTTCGCAAGAATTTATATTTAACTAATCCGTAATACCTTCGTTCGGGTTCTCGTGATTCGACCCGATCACCACAACAAACGCCTTCCAGAACCACTAATTTTGACTTATCCGGACAACCTTGAGTCACTATTCCCGTGGAACTAGGTTTTACTACGAACAATCCCGAGCTATGTGGCCTTCCTTTCCACAATTGTAACATACAATCGGATTGTTGTGGACGGTTTGAATGATATGTCCTTCTTTCCCACATTTGTAACATCTAACTGGCGGTCGTTTCTCTCCTCCTAGAATTTGTTGTTGGTCTTTGGTCTTTGTGGTGATGTCTTCCGTCATTGTTGAATCTTCTCTTTCTAAATTTCCACTGAGTCACCTCTCCTATTATCATGGCCACGATTACCACCCGAGTGGTTACCGCTTTGTCCGTATTCTTTCCTCCCATTGGGTTATCATCGTTTTGATGATCACATCACACCGATATGACCACAGTTCCGGTCCTCGGTTGAACATACTCGTTATCACGCCTAATAATTGAGCCTGCTTACAACATCTGAATATAAAGAAAATTTATGAGAGATAAGATATTGTCGAATCTCGGGTTTTAGACCCTCGAAACATACGCGTCATTCGTTCCTCGCTTTCCACCAAATGAGGTGCAAACTCGACAACTTCGCAAATTTTGCTTCATCTTTGGGACACCCGCCATGTTGTTCTCGCTCCGGTCTAATAAACTCTACCTCTTTCATATAGCCGAATACTTTCGGGAAAATACTTGTCATTGAAAAGTTTAAAATCTTTCCCAAGACATATTGGGTCGATCCTGGTACGAGTACGCTTCACGATTCCCACCAAAGAATCCGCTTCACCACGAAACATAAAGGTGGCGAATGGAACCTTCATTCCTCCGTGCATCCCAAGACATTAAATATCTTGGTAATTTGCTTTACCCACGTTTCGCCTTGATCGGATCCGAACTTTCCATGGAAATCTGGTGGTCCCAACTCCTTGATCGCTTGGGTCATGATGAATCGCAGCGTTCTTTATCATTTCCACCCATATTATGGATAGGAGCGCCTTATTCGTTGTTGCATGAATTTCTCCTTAAACCGCTTAATGGTGACCGTCAAGAGTTATCAATGTTTCTACCGCATTTTGGATGAAGCGCTTTGCATTGTTGCATGAATTGCATAAAGCCTCGACCATCTCATCATTCACTATTTCATCGGTGTTATTATTTTCATGAGGATTATTGTCCTCTAGTTGCATATTTTCCCGATTATTGATCCATGGAGACTCAACGGTCTCCGTGCTCCATCATTTATCTCAACATTTTGGATGCCATTTTCAAATCGCCACAAAACAAGGGTTAATTAAATAAATTAACATATCACATAATATCCCTATATTATGACTGACCAACAAATAAGCTTAGTAGGACATACTAGCGAAGGATTTACTCGCTCTCCTTCCTAGTTCTATTCCCGATCTCCGCCAGAGATCATATCCTAAGCTCGATACCAATCGCGACGCCCAAAAATAGGTCCATTCCATCCAACCCATTCGAGTCGCCAAATACATAAAGTACATAGATAACTACAACTTTATTAATACATTTGTCGTGCAAAATACGACAACATATATAATGTGAGTTTAAAAAACAATTATTGTCTTCTGTATAATATACATACCCAAATAAATCCTCATCACAATTATTTATACATTATTTTACAAAAATGGTGAGGGACTACTAAACAACTCTTTCTAGAACCTTTATTCCATACCCCGACTAAGTACTTTCGCTACATTCTCGCCTCCCAGAGAAGAAAAATGGAACAAAAAGGAAAAGGGTGAGCTCGACTAAATTGATAAAGAATATTATGACTAAGATAATATACAACAAAATTATCGTTAGTCTTCAACAGGAAAAATATAATAGAATACAATAGACAACAAGTTTTAAATCAATATTCGCATGACGGAAATAATAATTCATTAGAAGAGTTAAGTAGAGAATGCAAACTACTATCTTCTATGTATGAATTTTAAAGTTCATCGCCTATTTTTATCCCTAAACATCAATCAATATATATCCGGGATCAAATATTCATCCTTGCACTACTGAGGCCGAGGACATTCACCAAATTGGTCATGTTCATCTAAACACTGCTCATCTTTGCACTACGGGCCAAAGATATTCAATAATATCATTATTTAAGACCGAGGATGATGAAAAATATTTTTAAAAGAAAACGAATCCAAAGGAAACAAAATGACAAGGATTAAGGATTCGTACTTTTGTTTTATCCACGTCCAAAAATACCTCAAAAATAATCATAGTGGTGTAAAATTCAAGAATGATCAAAACATGGATACAATCAAAATCTAGTATCCGAATAGATATTTTGGACAAAAGAAGAAATTTCATTTTTCTTGAATAAAGTATCGATTCGTGAATAAGTCTCAGATATGTGAATATAGTCAGATATCGTGAATAGTAATTCGACACCAAAAGATAGAAATTTCACAAAAACATCATCACGCCTTCGTGAATAGTATTACGTGAATAAGAATCGTGAATAAGAACTCATGAATAAGAACTCGTGAATAAGTATCTCATGAATAAGAACCCCATACATGAAAAAGTTCGAATTTGATAAAAGTTCCAACTAATATTTCAAATAATGATATTGAAGAAATAATATCATTTGAGAAGAAAATAACATCCCTTACCTCGAAAGACAAGATTTACAGTTGAAACGGATATAAGCATGACTTGAACTTGACCAGATATGAATACTAAAAGTATACTCAAAATACTCACAAGAATACGCTCGATAATATAGAGAGAGAAAACTTGAGCTTAAAGTGTGATTTTCAATTCTAACCCAAAGACCTATTTATAGGAAATTGCTTAGAACACCAAAATAAAAATTTAATATAATATTATTATTTATAATAATAATTCCTACGCACACCTTGAATCTGAATTTCAGTAACTTGTCATGTGTTAAATGAGGGAACCAAATGAAAAAATGTTTTGTAAATAAAATATTTTAAACTTCCAAAAATCAATTTTCTGAGCTTGAACTTCAATAATTCACAATAAATAGCCCTTTGCCGAAAATTCAAATCTCATGAGTTTTTATAGGAAATTCAATTATCTACAACTTTACGTAAGAAAGTTTTTCTAAATTCCAAACAGAAATTGACCGAAATCCACAAATGGGCGATTTTACAAAGTATAATCAAATTTCAATTCGATAAATGGGGTCCACCGACATGTTTAACATGTTTTAAACATTTTGGTAACAAAAATACTCCTCCTCCACATATACTCATATATCCCACATTCATCGTAAAAATATCATCGTTAATATATTATTAAAATAATATATTTAAATGAATTATTTTATCGTGAAAAGATAAAATATTAATTTTCAACAATTGTCACATTAAAATTTTCTCCATCTATATCCTCATAAAATCAATATTTTCCTCATCGTATGAATCAATAATTAATTATTCACAAATAATATTACGAGAATCACAATATTGATGACCGTGCGCCTCCAGGAAGAGGGGGCTTCCGATAAGAATTTCTCCTTATTGGTAGCGCAATTAGGTGACCAAACCTCTCCTTAGATGTAACTTTCTAGACATTGCCAATAATGTTATCTAATAATATTATTCGAGATAATATAATTATTGCTTCGATAATGAAAAATCTTGTGTAATAACAATTTAATGAAACAACAAAGAATATAAAATATCAACGCAAAGAATTATTGAATCAATAAAATAAAATCTTGAGCGAAATTCTTATCGTAACCATTATTGAGTAGTGCCTTCACGTAAGAGTCAATAATTGGTGCAATACTGCCAATCTTCTTATCTGCAACAACGCCATTCATTGTGTTTTAACCACCGGGTATTCAAACAAAGGTAAAGCGGTAACAACTACTGCTAGTTATTTTTAAACAACTTATATTTGTCGTTTTCTTCATCCAATCGCTTTTCATTATGGGGCCCACAAAAGATCACGCCATGGTCGCATCACGAATATTTCCCGAAAAGACGTAATATTCCACGACCAAACAAATATTCCCCACAATAATGAATATTTTATAACCACTTGCTTATTTTGAAATACTTGCGTATTTTACCCATAACTATCCACATTAATCAAATCAACCCTTACTATTTCAAAATAATAAATAGAGAAAATTAAATTTCATTTATTAATTATTTGGGGTCTTACAGCTTACGTGCAAAAATAGATTGTTGATTATTGGTTTTATTGTTGTATATCTTTGGCTTACGTGCAAAGATGGACTTGGTATGATTATGACCAGGGATTATTCGGTATAGTCATGACCATTGATGATTTAAAGAATATCATTGGCCCGTAGAGCAGGGATGATTCGATGATGTGGTTTATTTATTAAGCTGTGTCTCAGCGATAAAAATTGATAAAAACATTTTAAATCATAGAAGATAGTAGATTTTATTCTCTATTTGACTCTTCTAATAGATTGCTTGTTCCGCTGCAGTTAAATTTGATGTCTATTGTATTTTATCAGTTTAACATTGTTGAAGACTAATGATAATTTATTCTGCATTATCTTAGTCATAATATTTCTTACTGGGCTAGTTGAGCTCAACCTTTATTTCACTCGTTTTCTCTTGAGAAATGAGAATATAAATGGGACGAGTCGGGGAAAGGAGTAGCGGTCCGTGATAATAGCATTAGTAGTCCTCACTATTCTGATTAAATAGTGTGACAATAAATGTAATGAGGACTCCTTTGAGTTTGTATACTGGCTAGATGACAATATACGTATTACAACTCTTAGTTTATGTTTTGTCATATTTTACACGACAATTGTATTATTAAGTTGTATTTGAATTTTGTACCATGTATTTGGCGACTCAAGATGGGTGATGAATACCTATTTTTGGGGGCGTCACATCATCTGTAGTTTACAAACTCTTAAACAGGGAAGTCGAAGTGTGGATGAATATTACAGGGAGATGGAAATGTTGAAGGATTGGGCTAATGTGATTGAGGATAACGAAACAGCGATGGCTAGGTTCTCGGCAGGACTGAACTGGGAGATTGCAGACTTGGTTGAATGACAATATTATTTGGAGTTAGAAGAACTGGTGCATATGGCTACTAAGATAGAGAAACAACTCAAGAGGCGAGGAGGACAACGAGGACAATCTAATGTTAGTTCATCATGGAGACCTAATTTAGAAAAGCGAGAGGAAAAGACAGTTGCGTTCAAGCCAAAGGTGGAACCTAAGCAAGGATCAACTAGCCGAGAAACTCAAGGTAAAACTGAACAACCTTTTTTTGGTCGTAATCGGGATATTATATGCTTTAAGTGTCAAGGCAGGGGACATATTTCTAGCCAATGTCCAAATCAGAGGAGAATGTTGTTGCTTGACAATGGAGATGTGGAGACCGAGGGGGAAGAGAGCAACACTGATTCTATGCCACCATTAGAGGAGATAGGTGAGGATGCGATACATGGTGAAATTCTAGTTACTAAGAAAGAAGCACTTAGTCATGCAGCGAGTTAAGGAGGAGAAAGCGGTGAACATCGGGAAAATCTATTCCATACTGGATGTCTTGTGAATGGGAAAATCATTGTAGTAAATCGTAGATAGAAGCATTTGTCTAAATGTGGCAAGCACTACGATGGTGGAAAAATTGGGGTTACCTACTACCAAACATCCGCAGATAGTATCATTTGCAAAGATGGCTCAATGATAATCTGAGATATTAAAGTAACCAAATAGGTGTTAGTTCCATTTCTTTATTGGTCAGATGTTGATGAGGTATTGTGTGATGTGGTGCTTATGCAAGCGGGGACATATGTTATTGGGAAGACTAGTAAGCGGTTTGATAGGAGGGTTCAACATGATGGGTTTACCAACGTATATTCATTTGTTCACGACAAGAAGAAGATCTCTTTGTGTCCTTTGTCACCACAACAAGTACATAAAGATCAAATTCATTTGCAAAAAGAATATGTATAAAGAAAAGAGAGTGAAGAAAAGAAATATCAAGAAGAAAAAAAGAGAGAAAAAGAAAGATGAGAGAAAAACAAATATACTGGCAAAAAAGAGTGATGTGAGAAGAGCTTTGATTTCTAAACAACCTATGATTTTACTTCGGTATAAAGAGGCGCTTTTGAATACTAACGCTAATGATTCTTTGCCTAGTGTTGTTTCATCTCTCTTCTGAATTCAAAGATGTATTTCCCAGGAGCTTCTCACGGACTACCACCTATTCGGGAATTGAAAGATCAAATTGATTTTGTTCCCGGTGCGACGATTCCAAACCGTCCAGCTTATTGGAGTAATCCCGAGGAGACGAAGGAGTTGCAAAGGCAAGTTGACGAGCTGATGGGGAAAGGATTCGTAAGAGAAAGTATGAGCCCGTGTGCAGTTCTGGTGATTCTAGTGCCGAAAAAGGATGGAAAATGGAGGATGTGCATCGATTGTCGAGCGGTAAATAATATTACGGTAAAATATCAACATCCCATTCCTCGTTTAGATGACATGTTAGATGAATTACATGGGTCTTGCATATTTTCAAAAATTGATTTAAAAAGTGGTTATCATCAAATTAGAATGCAAGAGGGTGATGAATGAAAAATAGCGTTTAAAACTAAATATGGTTTTTATGAATGGTTAGTATTACCTTTTGGTTTAACTAATGCACCGAGCACTTTCATGAGATTAATAAACCATGTTTTGCGTCCATTCATTGGAAAATTTGTTGTAGTTTATTTTGATGATATTTTGATTTATAGCAAAAACTTGGAAAATCATGCATTTCATTTAAAATCTGTTTTAGATGTACTTAGGAAAGAAAAGTTATTTGCTAACATGGAAAAATGCACGTTTTGTTCGGATAGAATTATTTTTCTTGGCTTTGTTGTAAGTTCATAGGGAGTCCAAGTTGATGAGGAGAAAATACGTGCGATCCGGGTTTGGCCGAGTCTAACCAATGTGAGTCAAGTACGAAGCTTTCATCGCAAGTTTCTACTGACGCTTTGTTCGGAATTTTAGTGAGATTACAACACCATTGACCGAGGTCATCAAGAAAAGTGTGGGCTTTAAGTGGGGTGATGAACAGGAAAAAGCATTTAATTTGATTAAGGATAAATTGACAAATGCTCTTTTACTTATTTTGCCTAACTTTGCTAAAACTTTTGAGATTGAGTGTGATGCTTCAAGTTTAGGGATTGAGTTTATATTGATCTGAAAGGAAACCGATTCATATTTCAATGAAAAATTGAGTGGGGCAGCTTAAAACTATCCTACATATGATAAAGAGATGTACGCTTTGGTTAGAGCTTTGGAGACACGGCAACATTACTTGTGGCTTAAGGAGTTTGTGATCCACAATCGATCATAAATCATTGAAATATTTGAAGGTCGACCTGAAAATTTGAACAAAAGGCACGCACGATGGATGGAATTTATCAAGACATTTCCATATGTTATTCGATATAAGCAAGGTAAGGAGAACGTCGTTGCAGATGCTTTGTCTCGCAGGTATGTTTTGTTAAATACTCTTGTCTACGAAAATTACTTGGGTTTGAACAAATTAAAGAGTTATATGATAATGACCTTGATTTGGTCAAGTTTTAAAACTTGTAAAAAGAATGTTGTGGGTAAATCTTTGGATTCTTGTTTACGTGAAAATAAACTATGTATTCCTGCATGTTCTTTCGCGTGAGTTATTGGTTAGGGAATCCTATGGGGGTGGTTTAATGGGACATTTTGGTGTAGATAAAACTTTTGCTGTTTTAAAAGAACATTTTTATTGGCCTCATATGAAACGAGTTGTAGAAAGAATATGTGACAGATCGCCAAGCTAAATCTCGTGTTCAACCCCATGGACTGTATACACTATTGCCTATTCCTAATGAACCTTGGATTGATCTTTCTATGGACTTTGTGTTGGATTTACCTAGGTCTAAGCATGGTTATGATTCGATATTTGTGGTTGTGGATAGATTTTCAAAAATGGCACATTTTATTCCATGTCATAAAACTGATGATGCCTCATATGTTGCTGATTTGTTCTTTAGGGAGATTGTGCGTTTGCATGGTATGTGAGACCAGCAAGCGGATTGGCTGGGCCCAAATGGGCTAGCCTTCAAAGACCGGACCATTAACAAAGATAGAGCCAAAAAAAGCCGGAGTTTGGTGGGTGAAAATAAGCAACCCAGGGCAGGGTTGGTAAGCTTACCATGGGCTTTTTTCATTTATTTTTTTTAAAAAATCTGTAAATCACAAAAATTGAACAAAAAAATACAATATAAGTTGTTGTAACAGTAACATATTACAATTTACATACAATAATACAAATCCCGAAATTACAGAAATAAGCTCCAAAATCCAAATACAGAATTACAAATTCAATTATTCAAACCAAAACTACTCATTGCATTTGACTGTTGACATGTCACCATCCAAATGCATACTTGCAAATTGCAATCCCATCTGCAGAATGTAATTACCATCGCACTCTACAAAGAAATGTAATCTCATCAATGCACAACAAGACAACAACTCAACAAGTATCATCATTGCATAATGCATAATTACATTAATGTTTGATACTACAATTAAGTAAATGAAAGAGACAGTGCCACACTGACACTTGTGTTTAATGTTGGAGACTGATATGTTACTGAAAAGAAAAAAAGACTAGTCTGTTTTTCCTCTATGGTGTACAACATGTTTTCCTTTGGAAGTCATAGATCATCATCCAAAATGATCGAAAAGCAACTTTCTACATTTTATATGCTAACCATCTTAAAATTCAACTTTTATGGAAAAGGAAATTTAGCCAGTAGCCTAGTATCAAGCCAAAGGTGCAATCAAAGCAAGTTAACTCCAATTCAAATGTAAATCACAATGCTATTTAACAAAATATTCAATTCTACATGTTAGAACAAATCATTCAATAGTTCATAAAAAGTGAAGTACTTACTAGTGAGTAATGTCTAGTCACTCCTTGTAATTTCGCCTATGTTAGAACCTTTTGACTCTTGATTTGCAACTAGCGATACCAAAAGTTGGTCGTCCGTCATCCCATCATCTATATAAAAAGGCCAATTTAACATATCAATAATTCAATACCCAAAATTAAACTAAAAAGCTACAATTAAAGTAACAATATTTACAACTAGAACAAACCTTGTATTTCATATCCACAAATCCAATTACGTCCACAAATTAATGCTTGTGCATTATCCAGTAGAAGCGAACTACGATATTTTGTGAGAACTTTTGCTCCAATGCTAAAGGTCGACTCCGAAGCAACCGTTGTAATTGGAATTGATAAGATATCATATGCCATATTCGCTAGTATTGGATATCTATAATACCGCAATATTTGAAAGTACTAAATAGTCATTAGTCATGTATAAAATAAAGGCATAAAACTAGAATAAAAAATAAGGATTTGGTACCTCTCAGAAAGTTTTTTCCATTCTTCTAGAATATTAAAAGAAGATTTGTTAATGACAATTTTCTCCTCTAAGTATTGTTCTTCCTTCACAAACTCCTATTTAAAATTTTAAACATCAAAAGTTCATCAACATAAATATGCAATATAGATAAATATGCAAAAAAGTAAAAATTTTATAATACATGAAAACTTTACTTACATCAAACTCATCATCACTATGTTCGCCTATGTTAGTGGTAGCAATAGTTGAAGTCCTTACACCATCTTGAGGTTGTTGTGAACCATTTTTTGACAACTCCATTGCATATTCCTTGAACAAAGATTTCATAGCATCCACAATTTTCTCCACTTTTTTATTTATAACAACTCATCCGTCTCAAATTTTTTCAATTTAAATTTGACAAATTGCACCTTATACCTTGGGTCAAGAATAGTAGCTATGGACAAGATAACAACATAGTCGTTCCAATATTTGTCAAACTTTGACAACATCTCATTTGCCATGTTTCTAATTACCTCAATCTCACAAGACTTATTAAACATCAAAAGTTCTTTTATCCTTAACACATGTAAGAAATACAGATTTGCTGTTGGATAACTCGTTCCCGAAAAAAGTTCTGTAATTTTCCAAAATGGTTTCAAAAATGTAGTGATAACTTGTGCTATTTCTCACTCATCATTTGATGGACAAGTTGTGTAAGATGATTCAACCATGGCATATTGAAAGAATACATCTTTAAATTTTAGAAACTATCAAGCATCTCCCATGTAGAATTCCACCTAGTCACACAATTCAAACGCAAACCAGATTCTACGGACACAAGCAATTGTTCACAACATGTAACAAACTTTAATAATCTACTTTCAGATCCCTTAATATATTTGACACTCTCTCTAATTTTGCGTAAAGGTTCACTTGCAATTTTTAAACCATCTTGAACAATTTTGAGTCACATTTTGGTTAACTAAACCGGGACATGACTTTTCATGTGCATGCAAATTTCTAGTCCCATGAGAACTACCACCATCTCCAATAGCACAACTTTTTGTGCATGTTTTACAATATGCTCTTAACTTTTTGGTTGAAAGATCTACCTTTTTTTCATATTGATTCCAAATTGAACTTTCTTCCCTTCGTTTTCTGTTCGAACTGTCAATTGGTTGTGTAAAATTATCCGAGCTTTCAACTCCCCCATCAATCAAATCAATTGTTACACGATCCATAAGAACTCTACAAACAAAAAACCAAAACCAAATCTATGAGTCTATGACATCTAAAAATCAATAAATCATATTAGAAATCAATAAACATTTCCAGAAAAAGTTGGCCGTAGCTTGAATATACCTTGCGTGCGAGCTTCTCCAACTTCTCTTTTTCAATTTTCTGCAGTTGCAAAAAATGCTTTTTTGTTACAAACTAATATAACAATTTCAAAATTGAAAGAGTAACAGAAAAAAAATCAGCACTTCTTGGATAATTTGGGTTTCTAGCATTTAAACTGACATATTGCTGCAACTCGTCCCATTTTCTTAAGGGGGATACAGTCTGGAGAAATATATTACAAGAAAACAGACACTAGAAAAGAGAATCATTACCAACTAGCCATTCCAAATCAAACATTCAGGCATTATTGGAGATTTATTAAGCATTCAAAGAATACAATCTCCACTTCCCACATTAATAGTTCTCGATATCACACACAAATCAACAAATAAAATATGAAAATTATCTGAATTCCTCTATTACTGACAGTGAGACTCGTTCTTCCCCTTTCATAAAAAGACAAGTATAAGACTTAGACTAATAAGAGGTTACTGATTGATGTGTCTATTGGTACATTATCTTTTTTTTAGAGAGAAAGAGGGGGAGTCCCACATATTTCATAATTCCCCACCTGACTAATTCAATTTTCGGAAGAAGAAAATAAATAGATTAAAGTTGAGGTGAGATAGGCAAGAACAAGACAGAAAAAATTGAAAAATAAGACAGAGATTGCCTCAAAATTGAACAATATTTCATATGCATGACACTGAGTCACTGAGATATATTATATAATGACCAGAAAAAATGAAAAATCATATAAAGGAAAAAATCAAACCTTCTCAGTCGTCGAGGTCGATCGATCGAACTATCGAAGAGAAGAAGAAGCTTCACAGTCGGCGACTCGGCGTGGATTCGGGACGAAGAGAAGAAGCTTCACAGTCGTCGTCGTCGTCGTTGTCTCGTGTTGTGTCGTCGTCGTCGTCTTCACAATCGAACTCTCGAACTATCGAACTCTCTTAGACTCTCTGCTCTCAAGACTCAAAGTCTCTCAATTTTCAGATCTAGAATTCTAGATCTAGGAAAAGTTTAGCCAAGTAAGTGAGATATAAGATAAGTCATAACTCATAAGATAAGTTTTTTT
This sequence comes from Panax ginseng, assembly GCA_020205605.1. NCBI lineage: Eukaryota > Viridiplantae > Streptophyta > Magnoliopsida > Apiales > Araliaceae > Panax > Panax ginseng. Next base: position 3,904,184 of record CM035131.1, on the reverse strand, counting down.
AAAATGACCAGGCGGGCCGGGCGCCCAGATTTTAGTGGGCTGAAAAAATAAAGCCCATAGTTCAATTTTTGACGGTCTAGGCCAATTTTATCAGGTCTAATGATATGTCTAAAATTATTATTTTTGATAGAGATACAAAGTTCTTTAGTTACTTTTGGAAGACCTTGTAGTGTAAATTGGGTACTAAACTGTTATTTTCTACTATTTGTCATCCACAAACCGATTCAATGATGAAGTAATAAATAGGACTTTGTCGGCATTGTTACAAGCTATCATTAAAAAGAATATCAAGCAATGGGAAGAATGTTTACCACATGTTGAGTTTGCATATAACCGTTCTGTTCATTCTGCTACTAATTTTTCTCCATTTGAAATTGTATATGGTTTTAATCCTCCGACACCGCTGGATTTATCATCACGTTACTGCTTTCGAATATACTAACATGGATGGAAAGAAAAATTCGATCTTGTTAAATGTAATCATGAAAAAGCCGGACTAAACATTGAATCGGAGGATTTAAACAATACATTAAGCACGCGAACAAGGGACGACATCTAGTGATCTTTGAGCCAGGGGATTGGGTGTGGTTAGATATGCGGAAAGAAAGATTCCCAGTTCAAAGACGTTCGAAATTGCTTCCAAGGGGAGATGGTCCATTTCAAGTTCTCGAGCGTATCAATGACAATGCATATAAATTGGATTTGCCATGTGAGTATAATGTTAGTGCTACATTTAACGTTACTGATCTAAGTCCGTTTGATGTAGGTGCCGATTTGAGGACAAATCCTTTTTAAGAAGAGAGGAATGATGAGGACATGACATGCGTGGATTCAAACAAGACTAAAGGGACGTGGGGATCAAGCAAGGCTAGAACAAAGAGGTTCAAACAAGGTCTCAATGGATTGATCCAAGATGTTTGGACTGAAGCTAACGCAAGAAAATCCAAAGAGGAGACAAAAGAGCATGAGGCATTAATTTGGGCCAATTTAATATAAGCCCAATTTTAATCTTCTTAACAAAGTCAACATATTTTATGTGCAAAAGAGGTTATTTAATCATGTGGGATGTAAGGTTATTTGATTTACGTGAGCCATAATTTTTTTCAAAGTTATCAGACTTAATATTCAAGTGGGCAACATTAATATTCATGAAGCAGCATGTTCAGCCTATTGTTTTGGTGGGCCACGTTTTTTACAATCATCAAGCTGGACCATATCAAATTTTTTTGTAGTACACAAATTTTGGTTTATAAAGGCAATGGATTGAGAGCTTTCACGCGGCAATGAATCTCTTTTACTCGGCAATTGCAGATCTAGAATTAATTTTAAATTCTATTGTAATTAGGAATTCTTTTTAATTAGAATTTCTTTTCCAAATTAATTTCTACTTCCTTATAAAAATTAGGGTTATAGTTTATAAATTCTTATTAGTATTTGGATTGTTTTAAGTTGTATAAATAGATATTTAAATTGATGTAATCAAACACATTATTCATTATTCAATATATTTGTGAGGTTATTCTCTACTTTTGGTTCTTTGAATAATTCCTAAGTATTTTTCTTAGCTTTGAGATTCAATTTGATTCATACAACAATTCATAGTTGTGTGTGGCGTCTTCTACTGCATCAATCGTCGATTGTACCAAAATTACCGCTTCAATATAAGCGAGGGGTCAAGGTGTCGTTGGTTCAATATAAGCGAGGGTTCAATGTGTCGTTGGTGTCCATTCAACGCAGATTTTCGAACGTGAGTAATTGTATTTCAAGATTACTTGTCTAAAAGATGTATAAACGGGTTAAGGTGTTAAGAATTCATCATTACGATCCAGGCGACGACCACCTCACGCAAGCGTGCCGTGGAGTCTATCATCCGGCCTTACCTAATCGCGGAAGGTGGCAATGTCGACGTTGTATCAGTTGAAGATGGTGTTAGCTCTTTGAAGCTCCAAGGTTTAGCTCAGGTTCTTGTGTTTAATTGGCTATTCACGTATGCTAGGTGAGAATAAAAATTGCAATGGGATGTTTTTCCCAACTGTACTCTCATATCGAGCGGTACCTCCCTCAATCTATAGAGCAAAGCTTATTTGGGGTTTTTCATTCCCCTTCCTAATATGTGGAAATATGCTTAAGCTATGCTGATAACATATCTGTCTTCCTAAAATTTGAATACAGTGTTTTGTTTTAATTTTTTGAAGTTAATGGAGTAATGGCCTCATATGTGTTTATTCAGTTTAAATTTGCTCTAATTTATATGTTGGTTGAGTCATGGGTGTGCAGAGGCGGAACTAGGGAGCGGGCATCTGACCCCGGTAGGAGGGGGAGGGGCAAAGGGGGGGCCGGGGGGGGGGGGCAGCCGCCAGCCAGCAGGAGCCGGCGAGGAGCTCACTGCTCCGGTCTTCCGAGTCCGACTTCTTCTTCTCCAGTTCTCCGACTCTGTTGTTCACTGTTGTTCTCCACACTAATCTCTCTCTTTAGGCGAAAAATGGCAGCAACAGCAGCTCCGTCGTCTCAACATCCATGAATTTCAGGTCACTATTCTCCAGTCCGTATCCATACACAATAAGTTTGTATTATATCATGTATTTGCACAATTGTATGAGCAGTGATGTATATTTCTGAAACTGATAGATCTAGTGATTTTTTGTATATCAGGGAGCTGAATTGATGGCAAAATATGGTATAATTGTTCCCAAAGGTGTTGCTGTTTCTTCTGTTGAGGAAGTCAGAAAAGTCGTCCAGGATGTTTTCCCAAAGGAAAATGAGGTAAAACTTTTCCACAAAATTTAGAATTTAAATTTAGGGAATTCATATGTTTATTCTAAGATCATACAACCACTTATTTGAATAGTTGAAAGGGAAAAAAGAAGTGAATAATACCTTAACTGGGTCAATTTTATTTTAGTCCTAGTTCTGTGTTATTATGTATTTAGGTCCCAAATTAAGAATATAGCGAATAATTATTCAACTTGAGATCATCCAAGGAGTAGAATCTTAAAAGAGGTAATGCTCATGAAATTAGTGTGGCTCATAATGTGTTTGATGAAATGCTTAAAAGAGAAGCCTACTTAGAATAGTCTTGATGAGGCTAATCCGGCCGGAGCTTATTAAGTACTTTGATAAACGGGGTATTCTTTTAAATGAACAAAATTGGTTGGCAAATATGGCTGTTGATGTTGTTCTTGATAGTTTTTCTTTGCTACTACACATAGGAAGACATTCAGAAAAGAAAATTAGACTCTCAATTTGGGAATTTAGTAATTTGGGAATCGCAGGATATAGTTGTCTCCTCTCACTCGTACAACCAAAAGAAGCTCTTCAAGCGTCAATAAATAAATTTTTTTTATTGATGTATTTTGACCCCCTAAAAACATGTTCTGGTTCCGCCACTGTGGGTGTGTTCCTTTATTCAAAATTGTACTTAGTAAGTTTGTGGGTTATTCAGCACCCCTGAGGAATGCAATCCTACAAAGTGGCTTGTTGCAAGAATTGTTTTTTACTCTCTCCGTCCCATAGTTATAGGCTGATTTTCCATTTTGAGATGTCCCAATATATAGGCTACTTACTATTTATAAAATTTAGTTGGTTCATTATTTTACTTTTATGCCCTTATAATAAATATTCAACCATTACTCTTTTTTTGAAGAAACAACCTTCAATGTCATTATTTTTATCACCACATTTAATGTTGTTATATTCTCAATAAAAGAATTCAACTTTTTAGGCTTTACTAGTTTAACATATTTTGTGTATAAAAAGCAATTGTACCAGCAATCAATGAAGTTAAGAGTTTCAATGTGATAAGTAAAAAGTAATTAATTTATTCATTAATTTTATATTAAGGGGTATATGTGGAAAATTTCTGTTAAAAATTAAGTTAAACTGATTTTCTTAAACTATGTGCCAAAAGAAATCAGCCTATAACTATGGGACGGAGGGAGTACAAGGTTTTGCTATTTCCCCTGGCTTGTAGTGGCTTCATTTATTCAGGAAAAATCTTGAACACCTGTTACTTGAGAACAAACCTCACGAATCTGCAATTGCCCCATATGTGGAAGTGTAACAGCCGTTTCCTTCCTGGCACTATTTTGTTCTTGAAATTTATTTTCTTTATTTTATTCATTTCTTATTTTTATCTGTTTATTTCTTTATTTTTTCGTATTTTCTTTCTACTTTATATTCTAACATAAGGGTTTCATTTCCAGTTTACAGTTTACACCAACTACCCTAACTAGTTTGAGATAAAAGGGAGATAAAAGTCGTTGAATTGAGTATTGAGTCTTTGAGATGCATAACAACAGGCATGGCCCCAAGGCGAATCTGAGTTGCGTATGGCTAATTACTAAACGCCACATTGAGGAAGGCGCACGTGTTCAAGGGGAGTCATAACCTGTTGGACACATCCGAGGACATCATGATCTACTCGGGTATTTCCCAAGTACCTTGGCTACCATTCGGAGGTTCAATTACCACTCAGAGTTGGCTATGGGCCTTGGTGCAACTCAGAGTACTATTGAAGAGTTTGAAGATTGTTGTACTTTCTCTCTCTGGGCCAAAAAGCCCATAGAGGCCTGATTACTGTGGGATTATTGTTTTAAGGGAATGGATTGGTGGTTAGAGAGATAAAGAGTGTAGCCGAGGAGTATGAGGGTCTTGACCTGGACTCATTGGTCGAGTATGGTTTATGGCATTATGTGGGGGCCGCTGGGCTTGTGGCATGTGATCGCTCACGTGACCTATGGGCAGTTTCATTCTTTATATTTAGAGCTTGTTATCTAGTACTAGAATATTGTGCCAGTACTGCAAGTAGTTATCTGGTACTAGAGGATTATCCATAAAGTTAAGGTGTTGTTCCAGTCATGATACTGGCAGTAATTTGTTTATTTTAATCCAGCTAAGGCTTTTCTTACCTTCAATGGATTAACAGGTGCATGTGAGACATGTCCTAGCTCAACAACAACAATGAAGATGGGTAATATTGAAAGGATACTGAAGGAGAAATTTGGAGATGCTGTCAAGGATATTTGCCAAGTGGTGAGTTTTCTACTAATAAACTCTTGGTTAAGGGAAGAAAAGACCACTATCAAATGACTTAGATTTCGTCAGGGTAATATTGACGATTTGAGATAATATTAATGCAACGTACTGCAGGTGGTGAATGGTCATCTTGACATATTGAGACCAGCAATTTAAAATTTTGGCGGGAGTGTGGAAGTTTTATCTGTTGAAGGTGGGGATTGCCTTGTTAAGTATGAGGGGCCCGTGTCCATAGGTCAGGAATCAAAGCAGCAATCAGGGAGAAGTTCCCAGACATTGCTGCGAATGTTGTTTTCAGCAGTAAAGTTACTTCCGATTGTTTAAGGTCCAGAAAGTATATGATTGTTTTGTAATATTTCTTCAGAAGGGAGATCTTATGATACTTTAAAAATCTGTAGTTCCTATTATGGAAAAGTGTGTGTGTGTGTATATATATATATATATATATATATATCCATGATGTTATGTTATTTTAATAGCGGGTAGAGTTCGTACTACTTGTTTTAGTTTTGCTTCTCTTGGTCAGTACATTATATTGTTGCTAGATTGGTTACTCTCGTGAGATTCATCTTGAATGGATTTTTCCTATTTCCTGAATTTTCATGAGGAGGTTACTGTTCTCATGGATTATATTAATAAAAAGACAACAACCATTTGGTTACATTTCACCGATAATGACGACACATATATGGTGGCAAGCAGCTTATCCTTTCTTAATTTACCAAAATATGGACTTCAATACTACATTAATTAGTTGAGACCTCTAGCTAAAACATCTGTAACTCTCCCTTCATGCTCAATAGATTCCTCAGACTTCCATTCAAGTCATAGTAATCATATCTGATAACATTGATGAGTCTATATATATAGAAAAAACTTAAAAGTCCAGATACATATCACATAAGGGACGGCTAGCAACCCACACAAGAAAAAAGTATCATACAAGTGACCAAGATTAGAAATTTAGAATATAATAAAGGGATCCAGGTGCATACGAATATTCAGAAGCTAGTAACTAACAGCAGAATTATTTAATAAGCTAATTCGCAGACTGCTAATTAAGAATGCACATTATATATATCTGATTGCAGCAGTATTTGGCAAGCAAAATCTTTGTCCACCATTAGAAGCATTCAAATGCCCTGGGTAATTGGTAATCCAGTTCAGTTGTACAAAGGAAAGAGTAGCACTGAACTCCTCGATCATCACTGAGAAGATCAGACACAAGGAATACACCCATGCATTGAGTAAGTTTTTCTTTTGAAAGATATGAGTTCAAACTTTAATCAATCCAAAGAGTTTAAAGTAGTTAACCAACCCAAATGATTCTAATTAATATAAATAGGTTGATTCATCAGTTTTTAAATCAAATTGCCAAGTCTAGTAGGATCTCACAATAGTATGATGTTAAATTTATAATCTTAAGATTGTTATGATTTCCCCCCTACTTGTATGTTAACATGGCTTGATGTAATTGAAAATCATTGGCGGGCGGTACAACTAGTCTTCCACAGTATAAATAGGTTCTCTTAATTAATATTTCATCAGTCATACGAAAATAGTTCATTTATAAATATTAAAAATATATTTGTATTTAAACATAGTATTAATATATAATATTAATAATGACATGATAATAAAATTTAATAATGTGATGTTATTTTATATTACTATATTATAGTATAATATATGGTAACATAGAAGACTTGGTATGAAAATAGAGCTTTTTTAGGTGGACATGAAAATTGGACATGAGTGTATTTGAATTTTATCTATTTATATTTTTACCCACCATTGAAAGTCAAAATACAATTAAATAAAATTTAAATATACTCATGTCCAATTTCCATGTCCGCAAAGTATTTTTGATAAAAATAACAAATGAAGTTATTTTAGTGGGACATACAATGAGTAAGTTAAAGCATAGCTTGCCTATTGAAGTGGACGACCACAACCATGGCCAATGACCATATAATATATATATAGACAAACAATTCTTCCCCACGCAATCTAATTCCATAACTTCATTAGTAGTACTTGATATTAGTTAATTCATTCGATCAAATTAAGAATGGTTGTGCCTTCTCCAAACCTTTTACGTAGCAAAAAGACCAAAGCACTTGGGATTCCAACCATTGATCTTTCTCTTGAGAGGTCTTTAGTCTCCAAGCTGATTGTAACAGCTTGTGAAGAATATGGCTTCTTCAAGCTTATTAACCATGGAATCCCTAACCATGTTCTTTCGAGAATTGAAAAGGAGTGTCTTGATTTCTTCTCAAAGCCGGCTTCCTAAAAACAAGAAGCTGGCCCGCCAACTCCTTTTGGTTATGGCTGCAAAACTATAGGCTTCAATGGTGATATGGGTGAACTTGAATATCTCCTCCTTGAAGCTAATGCTTTCTCCATTTCTCACCGATCAAAAACTATCTCCACTGACCCAACAAAATTCAGGTAATTTTTTTGAATTTGTATGCTTTTTGATTTGATATGAGTATATATTGATTGATTGATAGGTTATATGACCAGAAGTTTCCATAATTTCATTATCACCTTGTCATCATTGCTTGCGTAAATACCCTTGTCCGTATCCGTGTTGCTTGAGTTTTTGGTTATGGCATGGGGTTTATTTTGATCATGGAAATTTACGTTTATATTTTTGGCGAATATTGTTAACACATTTTCTCTATCCTTCATATATTGTAGTATTATGATAAAGAAGGATCTCCGTAAAAATATTTATGAAATTTAATATTATCATTTTAAAACTCATTTGAAAATGATAAAAGAAAAATAAGTTAATATTTAATGTAAGGATTACCTTAAAATTTACAAATGGCAAATAAAAAAAAAAGAAACAGAGGGAGTATAAGGATTTGAATTGACTGTCCCATAAACTGTGATAACATACTACCATTACATAATTTTAATATGAAATTTTATAAATTTAATAATAACAATTTAAACATGTTAATATTTTATTACAATTTGGCTTGCAAATATTAGTAAAGAATTGTTTCAGTACTACAATAATTCCATTGGTTGGGAGGGAGGGAGGGAGGGAGGGAGGGGGGGGGATAGTTTCTCTAAGGTTAGGATTGTACTTGCATAGAATATCAAAGATATGGAGAAATATGGCGAATAAAACAAAAATAATGTGAATTATTCTGAAACTGAAGGAAACAAATATCAATATCTGGAAATGGGACCTCAAAAATAGTAAAAGAGGTAAACATCAACATGGTACAGATTTCTGAACAAAAAAAAAGCACGAAAAACTCTAATTTGGCTGTGGTGACGATCCAAACTCAGATAAGCCGTCTACGCCTGCAATTGCAATTAATAGAACATCAGATTCTGAACATTGAAAAACAGAGTCTCTAATTAACTTGAGCAGGAAAGAATGGCATTTTATTATGGCACATGTTATCCGCATAAGAATACCTTGTTCGCAATGTTATTTGAGAGCCAGTCCAGCCCCTCGTACAACCCTTCACCAGAAGTGGCACAAGTGCTCTGGATATACCTGCAAGATCATATATAATTCTTTTTAGAGAGAGAGAGAAAGAGGTGGGATGGGGTGACAGTTACTACAATTTACTTACCAGTGGCGCTGACGAAGAGAGTGAAGGCCAAGTTTATCAGTAATCTCAGCAGCATTCATTGCATTGGGAAGATCTTGCTTGTTTGCAAATACAAGTAGCACAGCATCCCTCAACTCATCCTGCAATGTGCACCACAATCAGATAATCACAATCCCGGGAAGGAGTAAAAGGACAGTGAATACATCTTTATATGCGAATATTGAATGTTGTAACAACATTATTCTACAGGTGTTGCAATAAACTCGTACTGATTGAAGAGAATGGTGGAATGCCTATTACCTCATTCAGCATTCTGTGCAGCTCATCCCTGGCTTCAATCACACGATCTCGATCATTGCTGTCAACCACAAAGATGAGGCCCTGAGTGTTTTGGAAGTAATGTCTCCACAAAGGACGGATCTGTAAGAACAACATATCAGAACGTCAACCACTCGATCCGCTATCTGAAATGTAGTCTATGATGTAATGAAGTAATGTACCGAATATTTCTGACCTATAACTATCTTAAGGCTAAAGTATTCTTTTAACTTCAGATATAGGAGAAACGCATCCATCACATGATGTAAACCAGAGATTTCAACTGGTTACTAATATCAACATGGCATCAAGATAGAAAAAAACCAAGAAACAATCATTTTAAACATAGCATGTATCAGGATCAAACAACAGAAACCAAGGTTTTGGTCAGGCTTTCACGGTATCCTGAAAGTAACTGGATATGGATCAATAGCTATATTTCCATGCATAGACACTACAATAGTATTTCAAAAGCAGTACAAAAAATTGTTAATTGTGATGACATTTAGATACCCCATCTCAGGTTATACAGACATTATAACCAGATTTTAACAATACGAGACATTGACTTTATATATGTCCCAAAAAAGTTCTAGGATCACCAAAACTTCAGCCACCATAAGTTTAAGATCTCAACAACAAAAGAAGATCAAAAAGACGAACCAACTGTAGAATATATAACACCATAAAATATTTGTAGGAAAGACAACCCTTTAATTCATTTTGATGTCCAAAAGTTTGTCTTTGGAACGATCTGGAATAAAATAAATTACATACCTTGTCTTGGCCACCAACATCCCAAACGGTGAAGCTAATGTTCTTATATTCCACAGTCTCCACGTTAAATCCTACCAATATATATATATATATATATATATCAGTCCCAAGCAAAAAGTCATTGACCTACTTCCCACACAGACTAATTTTAGCAAAAGAAAAGACATGCAAACGAAAGTATCATTGCACGCATGTTAATTATTATAAAGGACATATTGCATCATGTTGGAAATAATGCATTTTCTTCCTCAAATTTATCATTAATTAAGCTGATAGCCCAGTGACCTGTCAGTAGTGCTGCAGAAATTTCGATCGGAGTTCCTATGAACTAAATTACAGCAGATCTCTATGAATCTAAAATGGCCTCTGAGTTATATTAAATAAATTGGAATCATTGCGAACAAGTAATCTTTAAGAAAAAGATTAATCCAATTGCAGATTTGATTCATGTTCTATTCTAAATTTCAAATTTTAATTCATTCTGAGCTCTGAGCAACTCATAAAATAATCTTTCATAAAATAAAGTTTGAGGCTCACATATGAGATTCACTTTCAGTCTACCCAAACTAGTTTGGGATAAAAACAAACTGTTGTGTTTAGTTATGTTGAGACAATATTGTAGCTGGAGGTGAACCATAGAGGATTTCATACTACAATGTAAAAAAATGCATCTTCCTCGAAATAGGACTTAAGTTCAACCAAGTCCAGTTTGAGAATACACAGAAAACGCTACTCCATCCAATCTCAGATGTTCTTTCCAGATTGTTTGGGGCTAGATTTTCTACCAACATTATTAAATCTATGCTTAGGCATAAAAGTAGCAGCTAACTTCAAATAGAAAACACGGATCATTAAATTTGAATCTCACCGAAAACTAGTTATTTAAAGAAACGAAACCCCTCTAGGAAAAACTGCTAAAAATTCTACAAAAAATGCTGATAAGTTCAATAATCTTACCAATGGTAGGAATTGTTGTGACTATCTCTCCGAGCTTGAGCTTGTAAAGAATGGTAGTTTTACCAGCTGCATCGAGACCCACCATCAGTATGCGCATCTCTTTCTTGGCAAACAGCCGACTGAAGAGCTTGGTGAAAGACAGCCCCATCTTTGATCCTAATTCCAAAAGTTCATAGATAAGTCATAAAAGTAACTAGTACAAATAATCACTTGATTCAATACCGAATGCCGAATGGGAGAGAGTTGTAGGCTTATAACATTAGTTTTATTAAACATCTACATTGAAATATGCGAAAGGGGAAAAGATGATTGCTTTAATGCAAAGAACCAGAACCTCAGAACAATTCAATTAGATAGCATACATAATACAACACAACACTCCTCCTAAAGATCTTAAATTTCTTCTAAACACTAAATTATTATCAATGTATTTTTTTCCCAAGATATCAAATTTCTTCTTATTAGTTTTCATTTGTTATGAATCAGCTTGTATTATGTATTACTTCAATTGATAAGAAAATACTACCGGGTATTATGAACAGAGGCTTTTGTATTATGTATTAGTTTCCTTTTCTAGCTAATATATTACTCCAATTGATAAGAATAGAGGCTTTTGGAAGAAATAGGAAGCAAAAAAACAAGTCTAAAAAATCAAATTTTAAATTATTCTAGCAAAACCGCATTGGAATCTAAGCATATACAATTATATATATCAAGAATGTAAGCATGATCCAGAAATCCATGCAAAAGAAAAGCAATAAAGATAAATCATAACCAGGTCTAAAAATATCAAATTGATTTCCAAGGCTGATCCAAACAGCAAAAGGAATACTTTGTAACAAAATGGAATAGGTCAGCTTATGTACTACCTAGATCCTAGTAGCTAGAAAAGGATAAAATAATCAAAAACGAATCACGATCTCATGCCGAAACAGATCTACAATGTTTGTTGATTTCACAAAAAAAAAAAAAAAAAAGGAGATCCGCATTTCATGTAGGCATTCAAATTGATCAATGCGAAGAAATGAAGAGAGAGAGAAAGAGAGAATACCTAAAGAAGAGAGCGAATGAACGAGAGGAAAACCAGAGTGGATGTTTTATCTCTCTCCCTAGGGATGGATCTCGCACAATGAGCTGATTGAATAATAATAATAGGCGTGAAATACTGAAATGGGTTTCAATATAAAATTATTATTATAATAAAAGCGTGAAAAAACCAACGATTTTTAGTCCTGGTTAATCAGGACGAGTTTTGGTGTGGACAACTCACCAAATGAGTAAGAAAACTACTTTTAGCTTTATAGAGAAACCCAACACAAGGAGAAGCCTAACAATTTTGTCCAAATTTGTTTTTAGCATTGAATATGGAGTAGTAGTAATATTTTTAAAACTTTCAAAACAAAAAATAAAATAAAAAACTATTTCTGCATTTTCTTAAAACACTAAATTTTAACTTCTTTTCAAGGTTAAAAAAAGTACTTTTAGTAGTGTAGGTACAAGCATCGAGTTAAAATTAATGCAATTTTCATAATATATTTTATTTTCATAAGCATGAAGTTGAATAGCTAATTCAATCCAACTAAATCAATTTTTTTAAGCGAATGGCTAAATGAGTAACTAAATAAATTTAAAAAAATTAAAAAAAAATATTAATTATTATAATAAGTAATATTAAATAATTTACAACAATTTTAAATTTTTTCAGCGTATTGGGTGGTAGATAACCAAATAGGTAGGTAGGTATTAAAAGCAATCACATAAATTCCTTTTCTTAACCGACTACTTCCAAATCTAAATTCATACATAATACCATAACAAACCACCCCATCCACTTATTTGATATCTACCTCCATTAGATACAACTTGTAACAAGTTTATCACTTATTGTACAAAGGAGAAGGGATGGCCCTCCATTCTACACTACATGTTAGTCGCTCGTGTGGCACAGACTAAGCTGGCGACACAGAAGAGGACATATCGGACCACCCTCCCATCATCCTCTCAGCCTTTTCCCCACGCTCACCTGAAAAATCAGTGAGGATACATAATATATTCAACAAGCCATTTACCAATATACCAAATGAAAACAAGAGACATGAAAAAAAAATAAAAAAATTAAGCCATAACATACACAAAAACTTACCGGTACGAACTCTAATTACATCAGTGATGGGCACCACTGCACAAGCAAAATACACCACATAAAAATGGATCAATTTTTTTACTTCATTTGAGGTTTTTGTAGCTTCATAAACAAAAACTTTACTTGCATATTTATACTCCTCTCAATTACAGAACGAAAAAAGTATGATAACGTTTGTCATTGTGACAAGCCTAAGTAGAGCAACTCCCACCCAAATTCAGATATTCCACTTTGACTACCCTTTTATTTTGGGTACTAACTTGCAAGAAAATTACTGAACAAATGAAAGGGGCAGATCATATTGTTTGAAAGCATCATAAATCATTTTAATTTCATCACAGAATCTGTATGCCCACAATGTTGAAGTAGTTGAAGTAATTATTGTTCATAAAGTGATCCAGAACAATTTTTCTCAACAAGAGAAATAAGCTTAGAAACCCTCGTTGATTAATAGCATTACTGTAGTCCCGCATTCGATAACAGTCATTTTCTAGAATAATGTCTATACTCTTAGTATTCCAGTCATGTTTCGTAAATTAGCTGATATTCCCAGCCTTCCATATAGTGAGCAAAGTTAAGTCCAGTAACTTGACTTGCGCAGTTCTAAGGAAGCCTCAAAGTAGTCATTTCGCGGTTATTAAGGAGTTGCTATGAAAAGAGCTATCCGTCGGTAATTGTAGTTTTACCTAATGATGAAACCAAAAAAACAGTTCTAAGGAAGCCTCAAGATAATCATTTTGCAGATAATAATGAGATACTTAATAAAGCTATTCATCCGTAAATTGTACTTTTATCTTCCTTCTTAATGCTTCTAGCTGTAAGGATATGAATTTCAACAATCTAGATTAACTTTCTATTTCAGAGAGCGGCACAGATCAGCACTAAGCTCCCATGGCACTGCTAAATTTTATAACAAAAATAAAAAGGAAAGGAGAAATTACTCAAGCTGATATCTTTTTTGGAAAGAGACGCAAGCTGATATCTTGATACTCTCTACAATTCATTTTTTTTTTTGGTCTTTCCCAACATTTTCTTTCTCATTAAGAGTATCCCCAACAACCTTGGTCAGATATCCAACTGACAGAGTTCTTCCACTTTTTACCCTAAACAAAAATATGAAGGTAAATTCATACATAAAATAATTTTGTCCAGCTTCAACATGATTGTAGCACAGATTTCTACATCCATTTCCCCCTAATACCGAACATCATTGAATGAAAGGAAATGACTCATTCCAAAAGTAAATTATCAACTCTGAAATCTTACAGAATATCTTTCCATCACCGATCTCTCCGGTCCTTGCCTGTGCTATTATCTTGTCCACCACGGCTTCAACCTAAGACAGAATAAATTGAAGAACTGGGTGAATGATATCCGTAGAGAACATAATCAAGTGCCTTTAACAACATAAACTTCTTTGAAACTTCACAACTGGAAGAGCGAAAATGAAAACGGAAACCCTATACTTCAAACGTCCAGGTTGGAAAAACATGAGGAATTATTATTAAATTACATTGTTTCTATACCTGGTCTTTGCTCACCACAATTTTCATCTTAACTTTCGCTACAAAGTTGTCTTCAGAAAATTCAGAGCCTGTAAACGGAGAGAAGACCAGGATATGTGAGCCATATAAGCAAAAATAAAAACCTATAACAGAAGCAAGGAGTGCCTTAAGTAATTAGCAATAAGTAAAGGAGTGGTTTAAGTAATTAGCAAAAAGTAAAGGAGTGCCTTGAGAGTTAGGGGATAGAAGGATAAATGAGGAGTCATGAAATCATAAAAATTTGACCTCAACCAAATATAAACTTACCAGCTTGCCTTTCTTTCAAACCACCTTGAGAACCAAAACCTCGAACATCAGAAACCGTAACACCACGAATACCCATTTTCAGTAGGGCCTTGATCACAAAATACACAAGTTAGAACCATCATGTGGCACTGGGATTAACAATCTTTGTTTTGAATAAAAACGGGATTAATAACATATTGAAAGCTTAATAAACATTTTTTTACCTTCCCTTTTCCTTATATTATAGTTGTCCATGGTACACTATTACAGGTAAATATGGAGAGTTCAATAATTATTTAAGCGAGTAAGATTACATTGAACTATATATCAGCGCCATATTTGGATGTGTATTATTGGACAAGTGTACATAAAAAATTATAAGGAAAAAGAATGGAGAAAGTTTAAAGTTAAAATGTGAAAATTCGAAACATTTTATTCATTGAGATACAATTAAGATCAATAAGGCAGACCTTAAAATTCTGATTTCTATCGTTTGGACCATTATTGGCAGATTATACAACACCATGGTATTGAAATATCAGCATAAAAAATATACCACAACAGGTTACCCCAACGCCCCTTTCAAATTTAAATGATTTATGCATCCAGACAATTAAAAACACCACCTATACAAACTTTCCATTGTGTCACTCATAGCTTCAATTAAAGGTAAATGATAAGTGGGCAGGCCCTATGGCCCATGCAACACAATGATCTTGAACAAGTCACATGATCAAAGAGAAGAACATTGCTTAATTGTCTTAGAAATGATGGTATGATGTACGTAAAGTTGGGAAAATCAAGATTGACATGTATAACAATAATTTTAAAAAACTTAAATAGTACTATTTTGCCTAGGCCATTTTATTTATACTCTTAACTAAAAAACCTCGTGAAACATGTTCCAGGGATGACAAAATATAGTTCATTGCTAATATGAAACATAAGAGTACATTACACTTTGACCCAATAAACTCCACGTGAGCCCAATATGCTAACACGATTCTGAACTTAAACATTCCCCTCGAAATTTATCAAAGTTTATTTTTATTTACAATTCTGATCATGATGTGTTTCAACCATTCCAGGAGTCATACCACATTAGGAGTCACTATGGAGGTTCAACCGACCTATTTGCCAACAAAGTCGAGAAGACAAAAGGACAAGAACATTGTGTTACAAAATTACAAAAAAAGATATTCATATTTAATTTGTCGTGACTTTAAATAACTCAAACAACATGAACAACACTACCTTCTCTCCTATCTAAACTTGGCATTATTGCCACCACCATACACCAGTTAAGCTAGACGACAAAACAAAACGTCATTAACACGTGATATTATTAATATATTCCTTATTTAATTTCTCAAGAAAATAATTCATTCATGAAACACAACGTTCGGTTGGAGGATTACATAGTTTGAACTTTCTATATGGAAAACCTACACTGAGTCGCTGACACTTTAAAACACTGTTTCCTTCTCTACCATCTCAACTTCACCAGATTGCCACCACAGTACACCAGTTATACAAGTGAACATGTAATATAGTATCCCAACACCATCAATAAGCCACATTTCAACCCAACTGAATGGGAGACATGGCAAAGCCTTGAGGAATAACCTCAAGGTCACTGGTTCAAAAATCCAAACCCCATAATAGGGTCACCAAGAAATGTTACAGTTATTATCTTCCATGTTTAATCAGTACAGACTTTGAAATCTAGTTATTCCTGGGAATGTAAACAACTTGAATTTTATGACATTTAATTTAACTGTAGTCTACATAAGAACCTCTTTCATAGATTTTGTTTAGATTTGACTCAGATTGCAAACTGAGAGCATAATAGGCATAAAAATCTTGAGAAAATGGATTCTGAACTTGCAATAAGATTTAAGCATAGTTAATCGGTATGAACATGCAAAGAATACACCAGGACATAAACTGAAAAGACATTGCAATTATTTGTAAACTGTATGCATAGAATGCCATAGTTCTTACCGAAGAAACCTGCGGAATCCGCCAGGGCCTGTAGATTTTTTTTTACCCAAAATTCATCAGGAGTGAAACAACAGTTATTGGAATTCAAAATTTTGATAACTTAATTCAACAGCACGTAAATGTATAAAAGCAGAAATTCAGATTCTTTCACCTCAGAATGGCTTCTACTTTGTAAAACTTCGCATCTGGGATATAATCTACATGCAACCAAACAAAAAAAGTCAATCAATTTAGAATATATCCAAAACCCAACCAAAATAATTTTAGCTTAATTCAAGAACAAAACCAAAAAATCATAATACAATTTTAGTGGAAAACAAGAAATTCAGTGTACCGGGAGAGCTCTGTGCACGAACCACAGGATGAAGAGGGGCGGTTTTAGTGGGCTTTAGGGGAACACGAGAGAAAAAGGAATCCCTGAAGTTGGGGCGAATGAAGGAGGAGGAAGGGAGGAGAGAAGGGGAATCATTGAGGGAAGAGTAAAGAGGGCAAGTGAGAGTGGTGAGTGAAGAAGCCATTGTCGTTATACTGAAAGTGAAAGGTGTGAAATATATATAAACTGAAGGTGAACCTCGACGGTGACGCTATATGGGTTTTATAGAGGGGTCGGAAGTGCTTTTGAGTGACGCATTGCTTCGCCGCAAGGACAGCGCCTGGAGGATTGAATGAGGAGAGAAACTGCGGCCCCGATCCCTCAGTCCAACGATGCTACTTGGATTTTCTGATTCTTCCTCACAATTCTCTCTTTCCCTCTCTTCTTTTTCTCAACTCCTTTATGACTAAGTCATGCCATATATAATGACAAAAATTATTGTCAGTCAGCGAGGTATATTAATCCACACATACACCAACATTGAATAGAATTATAAAATTAATCTTATATTTTTCAATTATTAATCCACAAATAACAACTGGATTTTAGGAGTATTTTAATATGTTAATTTTAATTTCAGTTTTTGTGTTCATTACATTTTCTACTTCAAATACCAATGATTTTTGCAGGTCTGGTCATTTTTCATGACCCGACCGTTCTTAACATTAATAATTCTAAAAAAAAGTATACATTAAAAATGCATCCGATTACCATATAAAAAATTACCTCACACGTTGTATTCATCGATTGACAATTTTTATTAAAAATAAATAAGAAATATACTATTTTGCCCTAAATTTTGATCCAATATATATATATATATATATATATATATATATTTTTTTAAATTAATCTTTTGTATATATATTATATATTATATACTTTTTATGTTATTTCAATAAAAACTAATAAGATTAGTAATAAAGATAATAGACTGTTGCAAATTACTTGATTGTGAATTAAAATAATT
Source organism: Panax ginseng (assembly GCA_020205605.1). Classification (NCBI taxonomy): domain Eukaryota; kingdom Viridiplantae; phylum Streptophyta; class Magnoliopsida; order Apiales; family Araliaceae; genus Panax; species Panax ginseng. The sequence continues at coordinate 3,886,237 of CM035131.1, read as the reverse complement.
ATAAGAAAGTAATACTTCTTTTTTTCAAATAATAAGATCATTGTTAATTTTTTAAAGTCAATTTAAATTAAAAATAATTGTAAGAAAGTAATTCTTCTTTCTTTCAAATAATAAGATTATTGTTAATTTATTGAGGTTAATTTGAGATATTTTTAAACTCAAATTTAAGATAATTTTTAAAAATTATGAAATAATAAATCACAATGAATGAATGGTACTTTTACATATATAGTTTACAATTATTATCACAGTTTCAATAAAATTAAAATATTTCATATTAACTTTTAATTTGAAAATATCTCATATTCACTTTAAGATTTTATATTTTAGAATTTATAGTATAAAAAATAAAATAAAAAGTGCCGATATTTTGTGATAGTTTGAGTGTATGTTCGTTTACCGATATTTGGAGCATTTAATGTGTTGAAGATTTTAAACGCACTGAATATAAATAATTAATTTCAAACGCAATTTATTTAATTCAAAAATGTTATATTTGGGATTCAAATGCAACGTTCCAAAAGTGGCGCAGTGCATTTAGATCGCTAAATGCATCAACATATCCGAGTAGGGAGGAACTAATATATTAGCGGGGCTAAGATGGTATTTGTTTGTGTCTGAATGTCTTTTAATTCATTTGTCTCTCATTCGGTTAGAGACAAATCTTGTTTGATAAGAAAAAATTTGTCTCTTCATTGTTAAGACAAAAGGTCAAATGTTAACTATTAAGAGTTGCCTCTTAATAGTTTATTTAAAATTGATAGACAAAAATTACCTCAATAAATATTGTACTCTTTCAATTTCAAATTTTAAGATCATTCAAATAAATTTTTTACATACTCAAATGGTTAAAATGATAAAATAATAGCATTCAGATGTTTTACATTTTTTAATCATCAAACAGTTTTTTAGATTCAGATGTTATTTCATTCAGATGATCTAATTTATTAAGATGTATTAATTATTCAGATTTTAATTATTCAATTTTATCAAACACAACCTAAGATCGCAAAATCATATCCGCTAATTAGTTGATCTGATTTGTTGGTGCTTAGAAATTGATAAAATTTTAATGTCAAAAACATTTACAACTTATTTTGTAAAATCCCAAATTTTACGAATAAAAATTTAATTTTTTCAAAATTATGGTGTGGATTTGAGATAATGTTATAGTTGTGGGTAATATTTATTAATTTTGAAAAGTATGCAAGTTGTTGTATAATATTCGTTTGGTCGGGGAATATTTTTTTTGTCGGAGAATATCCGTACGATGACACAACCATTGGTGGACCCCACAAAGGAATTATTGTCGGATTGAGAAAACGACAAAAATATTTTTATGAAAATAACGGTAGAAGTTTTTTTACGTTAAAAAGCATTGAACTACTTTCGGTAGTAAGAAATGAATATGTCTGGCATTAGTTGCGTAAGAGTAGCACACGGTATTGATTATTGATCTTTACGTGAAAGTCACCGGTTTTGTTCAATTATTCTACAATAATTCTTTGCGTAGTATCTCTCGTTATTTGATTCAATTATTGTCGATATTTTATATATTATTAAATCAATAATTGAGATGACGTGAGTTATTAATATTATTATTTGCAATATTAACGATGTCTGTAAGTTACGCGGAGAGGTTTGGTCACCTAATTGCTACGCCAATAGGAGAAATCTTTATTGAAAGCCCCTCTTTTCTCGGACGACTGGTCGATTAATATTGTGAATTATAATAATGATGATAAATGTTGTTAAATGTGGCGCCCCCAAAATAGGTCCATTCCACCCAACCCATTCTCGAGTCGCCAAATACATGGTATAGAAATAACTACAACTTCATAATACATACATGTGTGTAATAAATCGACAATACATACTGTGAGTTTAAATACGAGATATTGCCGCCTGCACAATATCCACACGCAAAATAAATCCCCATCATAATTATTGATACATTATTTTACAACAATGGTGAGGACTACTAAACAACTCTCCCTGTAACTTTCATTCCATACCCAGACTAGTACTCGCTATATTCTCGCCTCCGAGAAGAAAAATGGAACAAAAAGGAAAAGGGTGAGCTCGACTAGCCCAAGAAAGAATATTATGACTAAGATAATATACAACAAAATTATCGTTAGTCTTCAACAGAAAAAATATAATAGAATACAATAGATAACAAGTTTTAAATCAATATTCGCAGCAGTGAAATAATAATTCATTAGAAGAGTTAAGTAGAGAATGCAAACTACTATCTTCTATGTATGAATTTTAAAGTTCATCGCCTATTTTATCCTGTAACATCAATCAATATATATCCGAGATCAAAAATTCATCCTTGCACTACTGAGCCGAGGACATTCACCATTAGTCATGTTCATCTAAACACTGTTCATCTTTGCACTACGGCCAAAGATATTCATCGAAATCAATCATCTTTTGCACTACTGAAGCCAAAGATATTCATCGAAAATCAATCATCTTTGCACTACAGAATGAAGATATTCCATAATATCATCATTTAAGGTGAGGATGATGAAAATATTTTTAAAGCGAATCCAAAGAAACAAAATGACAAGGATTAAGGATTAAGGATTAAGTACTTTGTTTTATCCACGTCCAAAAATACCTCAAAAATAATCATAGTGGTGTAAAATTCAAGAATGATCAAAACATAGATACAATCAAAGCTAGTATCCGAATAGATATTTTGGACGAAAAGGAAAAATTTTATTTTTCGATGAATAGTGTCGTGATTCGTGAATAGTGGTCAGATATCGTGAATAGTCAGATATCGTGAATAAGTAACTCAAACACCAAAAGATAGAAATTTCACAAAAATATCTCCACGTCGTGAATAGTACTCGTGAATAAATAGAATCGTGAATAAGAACTCATGAATAGTAATCCCGACATGAAAAAAGTTCCAAATTTGATAAAAAGTTCCAACCAATATTTTAGCATAATGATATTGAAGAAATAATATCATTTGAGAAGAAAATAACATCCCTTACCTCGAAAGACAAGATCTTCTAAATTGAAACACCGGATATAAAGCTATGACTTGAACTTTCACCGTATAGCAATACTCAAAGTATACTCAAAATACTCACAAGAATACGCTCGATAATATAGAGAGAAAACTTCAGTTTACGGTGTGATTTTCAATTCTAACCTAAAGACTTATTTATAGAAATTGCTTAGAACACCAAAAGCGAAAATTTAATATAATATTAATATATATAAAAATATTATACGTATTCCTTGAAATCTTAATCTCAACAATTCACACATGCCAACCTTCTAGAAAAAAAAAAAAAAACGTTTTTTAATTTAAAATAATTTAAACTTCCAAAATTAATTATTTGAGACTTGAACTTCAATAATTCATAATAAATAGCCCTTTTATCAGAAAATTCGAATCTCATGAAGTTTTATAGGAAATTCAATTATCTACAACTTTACAGAAGAAAGTTTTTCCAAATTCCAAACAGAAATTGACCAAATCCACAAATGGGTGATTTTACAAAGCTATAATCAAATTTCAAATCGATAAATGGGGTCCACCGACATGTTTAACATGTTTTAAACATTTTGGTAACAAAATACTCCTCCATATATACTCATATATCCCACATTCATCGTAAAATATCATCGTTAATATATTATTAAAATAATATATTTCAATGAATTATTTTATCGGAAAAAAAGATAAAATATTAATTTTCAACAATTGTCACTATAAAAATTTTCTCCATCTATATCCACATAAAATCAATATTTTCCTCATCATATGAATCAATAATTAATTATTCACAAATAATATTACGAGAATCACAATATTGACAACCGAGCGATTCTCGTGAAATAGGGGCTTTCCAATAAGAATTTCTCCTTACTAAATAGCAATTGATTAGGTGACCAAACCTCTCCTTAGATGTAACTTTCTAGACATTGCCAATAATGTTATCTAATAATATTATTCAGATAATATGAATTATTGTCTGATAATGAAAAATCTTTGTGTAATGACAATTATTGAAACAACAAAGAATATAAAATATCAACGCAAAGAATTATTGAATCAATAAAATAAAATCTTGAATAGTAATTACGTAACCATTATTGAGTAGTGCTTTCTTACGTAAGAATCAATAATTGGTGCAATACTGCAAAGCTTCTTGTGCAATAACGCGTATTCTTGTGTTTTAACCACCGGGTATTCCAACGATTAATATCCAGTAACAACTACGCCAAGTATTATTTTAAACAACTTATTTTTGTCATTTTCTTCTTCCAATCGCTTTCAGTTATGGGGCCCACATGGTTGCATGGTCAGTCGTCGATTTAATATTCTCAAAAGCGATCTGAATATTCCACGACCAAACGAATATTCTCCTACAATAATGAATATTATATCACCACTTGCTTATTTAAAATATTTTGCATTTTACCCATAACTAACCACATTAATCAAATTCACCCTTACTATTTCAAAATAATAAATAAAGGAAATTCCTTTTTATTTAAAAAATTTGAGGGTCTTACATTAAATATATTGAGGTGTCTTTTTATGAAGTCATAGAAGTTTATATATATATATATATATATATATATATATATATATATTTTTTTTATTAGTATTATTAATGTAATATAACGAAAAGTTTTTTTATATAAAAAGAACACTTTTATAAAGTTATTTGTTTTATTAGACTATAAATAGAATATATTATATTCTATTATGCATAAATATTTTGTATAGTAAAATCTTTTTATATAAAAAATGTAATACTTTTATAAAGTTATTTGTTTTATTAAACTATAAATAGAATATATATAATTCTATTATGCATAGTGTTTGTATAGTAAATTTTTTTTATATAAAAGCAGAATACTTTTATAAAGTTATTCATTTTATTAGATTATAAATAGAATATATTTTATTTTATTTAAAAGATTTTGTTTTATTAGAATATTTTATTAATATTGCATAGTAAATCAATATGGATAATCTGCTTAAAAAGTAAATCAATCTGGACCGTTTCATGAATTAGTTCTTATTCAATTCGATTCTCCTATAAATAGAAGCTCATTCCTTCATTATTTCTTACAATTCAATTTGAAACTCTGTAGAGAAAATTATAGAGAAGAGAAAGAAGAAAAATATTATGTTACTTCACTACTCTTATATTCAGCTTTTCTTAAGGTAAGGGTATTATTTCTTTCAGTATTCATGAAGAGAATTTACATTATTCCATTCTTTATTATTATGTTGGAATAACTTTTATATATGTCTGATCTGCATACATGGTGAAATTCTTCTGATGTTGGAATAACATGTATATGCGAAGTACCACATACATGGTGAAATTCTTCAGTTATTCCATTCTTTATTATTATGTTGGAATAACATATACATCTGCAATCTTTACATACGTGGTGAAATTCTTCTATTATTCCATTCTTTATTATTCATTTGGAATATCATGTATGCGTATGCGTTCACGCATGACACGGTTCTATTATTTATTATTACGCTGGAATAACCTTCTTGCATGCGATCTATCGCATGTATGGTGAATTCTGTTGTTATTCCATTCTTTATTATTACGTCGAATATCCTCGTCTGTATTTTACGCACGGGATCCATTATTTATTATTCTGTTGGAATATCCTGCGGTGCTGATTATGCATGACCTAATTCCATTATTTATTATTCTGTTAGGAATAACCTGTCTGTACGATCTATCGCATGCATGGTGAATTCTTATGTTATTCCATTCATTATTATTCTGGTCGAATAACCTGTCTATGTGGATTACCACATGCATGATGAATGATCCTTTGTATTAATTCCTTATTAAATTGTGAAAATAATATGTATACGTGGATTACCGCATGGCGGGTGAAAATCCATTTGCAGTTTTATATATTCTATTATACTCAGTTGGTTAAAGTTTTGGCTTCTATACTCCATGAAATTAGTGGAATATCCTTGATATTTGCGCTTCATCCAGTATTTTTTCATGGAAATATTATTCCGAGCATTCTTGAATTTTACTCCACAAAGCAGTATCACGTTGACAATTTGGACGTTATTGAGTTCAGGATAAATTAACTTATACATCTTTAAAATTTATTCTTGAACTTGTTTTATTGAATTATTATGTCATTGTCATCATCCTCATGCTTATATTGTGATGAAAGTCATCTTTGGCTTACGTGCATAAATGGACTTAGTATGATTATGATCAGGGATCATTCGGTATAATCATGACCTGAAATGTTATAAATGATGCGGTAAAAGTCCTTAGTAGCTGCGCAGCAGTATTGACTTTACGATTTTTGGTATGATTATGGTCAGGGATTATTCGGTATAGTAATGACCATTGATGATTTAATGAATATCCTTGGCCCGTAGTGCAGGGATGATTCGATGATGTGGTTTATTTATTAAAATTCTGAGTCTCAAATGATAAAATTGATGAAAACCTTTTAAATCATAAAAGATAGTAGATTTTATTCTCTACTTAACTCTTTTAATGGATTGCTTGTTCACGCAGATTAAACTTGATGTCTATTGTATTTTATCAGTTTAACATTGTTGAAGGCTAATGATAATTTATTCTGAATTATCATAGTCATAATATTTCTTACTGGGCTAGTTGAGCTCACCCTTTATTTCACCGCTTCTCTTGAAAATGAGAATATAAATTGACGCGAGTCGGGGAACGGAGTGATAGTCCAGATGATAGCATTAGTAGTCCTCAATATTCTGTTAAATAGTGTGACAATAAATATAATGAAGACTCCTATGAGTGTGGATATTGTCTAGATGACAATATTCTTATTAAAACTCTTAGTTTATGTTTTGTCGTATTTTACACGACTGTTGTATAATTAAGTTGTATTTGAATTTTGTACCATGTATCTGGCGACTCAAGATGGGTGATGTATACCTATTTTAGGGGAGTCACAGTTGGTATCAAAGCTTAGGGATATGATCCCTGGCTGAGATGTGAGACAAGAACTAAGAGGGGAGAGAAAGGGAATTTCTTCGCTAGTATGACCTACCTAAGTTTATTTGGTATTTAATTGGTCGGCCAGAGTATAAAGATAATATGTGATATGTTAATTAACCCTTGTTTTGTGGCGATTTGAAAATGGCATCCAAAAATGTTGAGATAAGCAATGAAGCACATGAGACCGCTGAGTCACCAACGATCAATACCTAGGATAATGTGCAACATGAAGACAATAATCCTCAGGTAAATAACAACAACGATCAAATGATGAACGATGGGATGTTCAGAGGCTTTATGCAATTCATGAAACATCAGGTAAGAGAGACTTATGTTCAAAATATAGGTGGAAATAATGGCAACCCACGATCGGTCACCATTAGCGATTCAAGGAGCTGGGACCACCGGAGTTTTTAGGAAAGCGAAACCACTTAAGTGAGACGTGGTTAAAGCAGATCACAAAGATATTTGATATCTTGGGATGCTCCAATGAGCAAAAGGTTCCCTTTGCCACCTTTATGTTGCGTGAAGAAGCAGATTACTGGTGGGAATCTATAAAACGTACCCAGCCTGACGCACTCAAGATGTCTTGGGAGAAGTTCCAAGAACTGTCCAACGACAAGTACTTTCCCGAAAGTATTCGTCACATAAAAGAGGTGGAGTTCATCAAGTTGGAGCAAAATAATATGACCATGTCGCAATACGAGGCTAAATTTGCGGAGTTATCCCGATTTGCTTCCCATTTGGTCAATAATGAGGAGCGAATGACGCGAATGTTTCTAAAAGGTTTGAAACCCGATATACGTCAATACCTCATTTCTCACAAACTTTATTTATATTCAGATGTTGTGAATATGGCTCAGTTATTGGAGCGCGATAATGAGTCAGCACAACCAAAAGGCAACGACCAACAACAAGATAATAATCGTACCGGTGACAACGGCCATCGGAACAATGATAATCATCGTGGGGGAAATTATCATGCCAAGAATGGTGACCATTTCGGTGGTAATCATGGCCAAGATAATAGAAGTGGAAATTTTAAGAAGAGAAGGTTCAATAATGATGGAAAGACAATGAACCAACCGGCTGCGTTCAAAGGAAGGAGAACGGCCAGTCGATTCGTATGTTACAATCTTGGAGGGGAGGACACATCGGTCAAACTATACGCAGAATCCAAAGCGTGTTTCAATTGTGGAAGAGAAGGTCACCTAGCCCGATTTTGTCGTGCACCAAAATCAAGTCCAACTGGGACGGTGGCTCCAAAGGCGGATACGGACAAAACAAAGTAAGTGGTTTCAGGTAAAGCGTTTTTCGCGACTTCTCAAAAAGCGAGTAACCCGAACGAAGTTAGCACGGGTTAGTTAATTATAATTTTTGTGAAGTCTATACCTTATTAGATATCGGTTCTACCCATTCTTTTATATCTCTTGCTTGCGCTCAACGTTTAAATTTGACCCCAGAGAAGTTAGACTTTGACTTATTGGTTGAAACTCCGTTAGGAGAAACCTTCATTACTTGTGCTATCCCAAGTCTTGGATGAGAGTCACAGTTTTGAATGATATTTCTATCGTTAATAAATTCCTTAATGTATTCCTGAAGACTTCTTGGCCTACCCCAGAACGTGAAATCGAATTTTGTATTGACCCCAGTACAAAACCCCATTTCTAAAACCTTAAATATTTCTTCAACTAAAACGAATGTAACATGTGCCAAAGACGTTGGCTCGAGCTGTTGAAGATTACGATCGTACCATTCAATACCATCGTAGAAAAACAAACATGGTAGCTGACGCATTGAGTAGAAGATCGTATGCGAGTGCGAATATACGAACCTACGTGAAGATAATGAATATACGATTAGAACCGACTTTAGTCGATAATGCTAAAAAATCTTAAAAACTACTGACACCGGAATGATGAATGTGAAGAAGAAGGTTCAAGAGGCGTTATTTTAAAAGCAAGAGTCTTTGAAGAGAAAATCTCAACCCTCGATTTAATTGACCCATTTGAAATCCTCGATCGAGTAGGAGAAGCGTAGGCTATAGACTGCTTTTACCGCCAAGTTTGTCGGCGTGTTCATAACGCGTTTTTAACATATCGATGTTATGTAAATATATGGACGACCCGAACCACATTATTAATTTAGAACCGGACGAGATAGCGGATAATTTAACGTATGAAGATGTACATGTTAAAATCTTGAAATATATTTTCTTATTTCAAAGGTTATACCTCGAGTTAGAATCGGCGAAGTGTCCTCATTTGTTCTAAGCGTATCAGTGCGTACATAAATTTTGAGGGCAAAATTTCATAAGGAGGAGAGATTGTAAAATCCCAAATTTTACGAATAAAAATTTAATTTTCTCGAAATATTTTTTCAAAATTATGGTGTGGATTTGAGATAATGTTATAGTTGTGGGTAATATTTATAAATTTTGAAAAGTATGCAAGTTGTTGTATAATATTCGTTTGGTCGGAAAATATTCTTTTTGTCAGGGAATATCCGTACGATGGCACAATCATTGGTGGACCCACAACGGAATTATTTTCGGATTAAGAAAACGACAAAAATATTTTTATGAAAATAACGGCGGAAGTTTTACTGAATTAAAATTATTGAACTACTTCGGTAGTAAAAAAGAATATGTCTGGCGTGGTTGCATAGTAACACCAGGTATTGATTATTGATCTTTACGTGAAAAGTCACTCGGTTTTGTTCAATTATTGCTACGATAATTGCCTTTGCGTAGTATCTCACGTTATTTGATTTAATTATTGTCGATATTTTATATATTATTAAATCAATAATTGAGATGATAGAGTTATTAATATTATTATTTGCAATATTAACGATGTCTGAAGTTACGCGAGGAGATGTTTGGTCACCTAATTAAGCTTGCAAATAGGGAGAAATCCTTATTGGAAAGCCCCCTTTTTCCTGGGAACGACCCGATCGATTAATATTGTGAATTATAATAATGATGATAAATGTTGTTAAATATATTGAGGTGTCTTTTTCTGAAGTCACGGAAGTTTTTATATATATATATATATATATATATATATAAATTTTATTTTATTAGTATTATTAATGTAATAAAATGTAAAATTTTTTTATATAAAAGCAATAATTTTATAAAGTTATTTGTTTTATTATACTATAAATAAAATATATTATATTCTATTATGCATAGTATTTTGCATAGTAAAATCTTTTTATATAAAATGAATACTTTTATAAAGTTATTTATTTTATTAGACTATAAATAGAATATATATAATTATTATGTATAGTGTTTTGTGATAGTGTCCGCATAGTATTTGCGTAGTAAAATCTTTTTATATAAAATAAAATACTTTTATAAAGTTATTCGTTTTATTAGATTATAAATAGAATATATTATATTTTATTTAAAAGATTTTGTTTTATTAGAATATTTTATTAATATTGCATAGTAAATCAATATGGATGGTCTGTTTAAAAAGTAAATCAATTTGAATAGTTCATAAATTAGTAATTATTCACCCATTCTCCTATAAATAGAAGCTCATTCCTTCATTATTTTTTACGAATTCAACGAAACTCTAGAGAGATAAATTATAGAGAAAGAGAAAGAAAAAAGTATTTTTTCTACTTCACTACTCCTATGTTCGGTTTCTTACAAGGTAAGGTAAGGGTATTATTTCTTTCAGATTCATGAAGAGAGAACTTTTGTTATTCCATTCTTTATTATTATGTTGGAATAACTTTGTATATGTGAAATGTATCGCATACATGGTGAAATTCTTCATTATTCTATTCTTTATTAATATGTTGGAATAACTTTTATATGCAAAATCTGCATCACACGGTGAAATTATTCTATTATTCCATTCTTTATTATTATGTTGGAATAACCTTGTATACATCTAATCTTTGCATATATGATGAAATTCTTCTATTATTCCATTCTTTATTATTACATTTGGAATATCCATTTGTGCGCGTTTCTGAATGACTTCGGTTCCATTATTTATTATTACATTGTAATAACTTTATGCATGCGGCTTTCATCGTATGCATGATGAATTCTGTTGTTATTCCATTCTTTATTATTACTGTCCGGAATATCACATACGTGCGTTTACTGCGTGACACAGATCCATTATTTATTATTACATTTGGAATATCCCGCAGCCGGTCTGGATTACGCGTGACTTTGATTCCATTATTTATTATTCTGTTCAGAATAACCTATCTGTGCGATCTATTGCATGCATGGTGAATTGTTCTGTTATTCCATTCATTATTATTCTGGTCGAATAACCTGTCTATGTGGGTTACCACATGCATGGTGAATGATCCTTTGTATTAATTCATTATTAAATTATGAAAATGATCTGTATACGTGGATTACCGCATGGCGGGTGAAAATCTATTTGCAGTTTTATATATTCAATTATACTCAGTTGGTTAAAGTTTTGGCTTCTATACTCCATGAAATTAGTGGAATATCCTTGATATTTGCGCTTCATCCAGTATTTTTTCATGAAAATATTATTCCGAGCATTCTTGAATTTTACTCCACAAAGCAGTATCACGTTGACAATTTGAACGTTATTGAGTTCAGGATAAATTAACTTATACATCTTTAAAATTTATTCTTGAACTTGTTTTATTGAATTATTATGTCATTGTCATCATCCTCATGCTTATATTGTGATCAAAGTCATCTTTGGCTTACGTGCATAAATGGACTTAGTATGATTATGACCAGGGATCATTCGGTATAATCATGACACAAATATTATAAATGATGCGGTAAAAAGTCCTTAGTAACTGCGGTGTATTGACGGACGATTTTGGTATGATTATGGCGAGGATTATTCGGTATAAGAATGACCATTGATGATTTAATGAATATCCTTGGCGTAGTGCGAGGATGATTCGATGATGTGGTTTATTTATTAAAATTTGAGTCTCGTGATAAAATTTGATGAAAACTTTTTAAATCATAAAAGATTGTAGATTTTATTCTCTACTTAACTCTTTTAATGGATTGCTTGTTCATTGCAGATTAAAAACTGATGTACATTGTATTTTATCGGTTTAACATTGTTGAAGGCTAATGATAATTTATTCTGAATTATCTTAGTCATAATATTTCTTACTGGGCTAGTTGAGCTCACCCTTTATTTCACTGTTCTCTTCAGGAAATAAGAATATAGTTGGGACGAGTCGGGAAACGGAGTGATAGTCCAGATGATAGCATTAGTAGTCCTCAATATTCTGTTAAATAGTGTGACAATAAATATAATGAAGACTCCTGTGAGTATGGATATTGTCTAGATGACAATATTCTTATTAAAACTCTCAGTTTATGTTTTGTCGTATTTTACACGACTGTTGTATAATTAAGTTGTATTTGAATTTTGTACCATGTATCTGACGACTCAAGATGAGTGATGTATAACTATTTTGGAGGCGTCACATATTTTACAAATCAATTGATTTGATACCATGCATTTTTATTACAAGTCACATCATAAAAAAATTATAATAAAATTGATGTGTTATAAAGAAAAAATTATGTATGAATGTATATTACGTAAAATTTAAGAAATTGAATTTAAAAAAAATGCATGACCTTATTTTCTTAATAAAATAATCATTTATTATTTTTTGATATTTATGTTATTTAATGACCAAGTTCATAAATTTATTAATCACACCAAGCTAAATGAAAATATACAAATATATATATTTAGTGGGTATATTAAATATTATAATTTGAAGGGTGTTTTGAATATTATATTATAAATATTCGTGAGTATTAATTAGTAAACCACGCTGGGGGCAGTGAATATTATATATTGATATTATATATTGTTGGCTAGAGGGAGTATTGACTTTTATTTGAAAAATTAAAGGGGTGATTATGATTATTTATGTGGGGTGTCAGTGCATTATTTAAAATAACAAGTGTTGTTAAAATAAAAGAAAAAGAATATTCAAAAAAGAAAATAGTTTTACAAGATTGAGACAGTAATAAATATTATTACATTTTATTTTATTTAATATTATCATAAAAAGTTAAAAACAACCCTAACTATACATTAAAAATTATAATCAAAATCATAAATTTCTCAAAATTTATCAATACTCAAGATAAATGTAATATATGAAAATCATAATATGTAACTAAAAAATCAAATAATAATTTTGTTGTTAAAAACATTAAACATTAAACATTAAACACTAAATTACCCACATACACAGTTCAATCTAATTACAATAACTCTATTAATAATAATTTAAAATTATTAATATTTATACTATTTACTCAATATGTATTAATTAAACTATTTTTTTTTATAAATTACCAACAATTTGAATGAGATGTTAATCACTACAAACAAAACTATAATTAAAATGTATTGTATTAAAATAGGATAATTTTGTCATTAAAAAAATATATATTATTCTTAAATTATAATTTAATAACATATAAATGTGTAATTTTATCTATTTAGTCAACTCTAAAAATTTGTAAAAAACTAATTATTACTTAAAAATTAAAAAAAAATGAAAACTATTATGGTTATATGGAGGCAAGTGTTAATGTAGTTTACTTATTTTATAAATTATTTTAAATTTAACTCATAATATGTTTTAAAACAAGTCATTGCCGAACTGGATATAAATGTGATACAAGCGCACTTTCCGGTTATCACCAAAGAGGACTATGGCCGGAAAGGAGGGAGGGAGTGAAAGTGAAGAATACGTATACAGAATCAGCACCGCCGATGAATTGGAGACACTGCAGTCGACCGGAACTACTTTCGGCGGGGATCTTGACAAGACTACCGGGTGTATCCATCTTAGCAAGCTCCATCAGGTATTCAGGTTAACAATTCTTATTCACAGACTCCTTCCTCATTTACATTTCTTTTTCCCTGCTTTGCCATAACTTGTACTAGTATATTAATTTTAATAATAGATATAAATATGGTCCTTCTAATTCATATTCTGGATCCCGAGTGCCTGAACAAGTAGATCTAGTCACTGGTTGCAGAAAAATCTGTAATGGTAGTATCAATAAATCTTCCGTAGGCATTGTATCTTTCCAATTAAAGGCTGTTTATTTTTCTTTCAATATAATAAAAACCCATAAGTTTAACTGTCTAACCCACATATGAACTCCACAAGGGAACTTGAAAAGGTTATTGTTTTGATGAGCCTAACCTAGAATCAAAGTCACTGTTTTTCTTTATTTTCAACAGTTTACCGAAAAAAAAACAGAGTATCTGCCAAAGCTATGTTGTTGATATTATATCAGGAGTATTTATTAAGCTGTAATTGTGTTACTGAATTGGCCTCTGGTTTTACTAGTTACTACATATGAAGGTTATTACTAATCAAACCAGTACATAGTTTTGGGGTTTGTCATCACTGAGCTAACTTAGTAGCATTAATGGATTGACTGAAATTTCAGTTTGAAACATGATGATTTAGTACACAAATATGTCTTCTCTATGCTTTACAGGTGCAATCAACTTTGCAGAACTTTTTCCTCAATTGTACCATGGATCTGTATTTGCTCCAAATTGATGCTAAAAAGGTAATGGTAAAAACTGCTCTCATCCATCTATTTCCCCCCGAAAAATGTCGGTGAATTTCATGGGGAAAGCAAATCTCTCATTTTAAAGGGGTTAAAGTTTGAAATTTTAACATAGGGGAGATATTTTATTTTTTTTGTTTAAAGGAAATCTTATGAATAAGAACAGAAAACTCTACGTTAACAAAATTTGAAGCCTTTTTATGTAAAACATTAGATTTGGTACAAGTATGGGTTTTGTTTCCAAAAGTGACGGTGTCAATGTCCCACACAGTCATCTGGCTCAGCCCCTGGGTGCACTTATATCTTTAATAGTAATATATCATGTTTCCAGTTTATGCAGTATTGGAATGTTATAGTACTTATATTGGTCACCATGTATTATACTGGTATAAAGTTGAAAAAAAATGTCCCAAGCTAGCGTAAGTGCAGTTATTATTGAGATGCCATTTACAGATCCGGCTTCACTCCATTACACCTTCCCTCCAATTTCCCTTCAATTCAGTGTTTGACGATTGACACATGGCGTGTTTTATATTTAAGGGATGAGATTCAATATTTTCAGTCCATAACTAACCCATGGTTAAGAGAGTCATTTTGATGTTTAAGAGAGGTTATTTTATAAAACTATGTTGCAGCAATGCAAGATAGGTTATCTATATCAATTCACATAATCTGACTTTAATACCCACAGAAGGTGCATGTAGTCATGTTCATTCGGGATCATCTATGGAGAGATCATAATTTTATATACATATGAATGCGCGCGCGCGCGCGCGCACACACACACACACACACATACATACATATATATATATATATATATATATATATATATATATATATAAGCATCTAGAGTACCTAGGAGTGTTGTTTGGAACTTAACTTTGATTGGAGCAATGTAAAAGATGAAAATGAAGAATTCTGCAATCTTTCAGAGTTTGGCCTAAAGATTTTTTAAAAAAAATAATAATTAATCATGGTTATATGAGTGAAGAGCCTAAACAAGTTCGCAAAAATTAGTACCTTAGAAATATAATCTACCACATCATTTGTCAGGGACTATATTGAGAGAAATTGGAGGGAGGGTGTATTTGTCATCATTTACAGTTTACCTTAGTTTTTAAGTTTTGGTAGTATTTAGTTAAGAAAGTACACATATTGATGATTTATGGTGTTGGCGAAATTTTCAGCTTGGCGATGGATTGATTTATGAATATGTGGATGGCTCCAATGTTTTTCCCCATTTTTATGGCCCTGCTCGAAGTTTCAGTCCTCTACCATTAGATGCAGTTAGGAAAGCAGAGAGGCTGATACCATTAGGTGGCCAATTCATTTGTAGTTTGCTAAATTAGAAGGAATCATCTTCATAAGCTTTAAGCTACTATGTACTGGTGTTAAATATTGCAAGCTAATTTGATATATTTGTATATTTGGATCAATTATACTGTAATTCGTCCAGATTCCTTCTGCAAATTGACCATTTGGTTTTATAATGCCAATGTTTCCCACATTGAACTGTACCTATATAATAGTTAGTTGAGTGATGTAAATTAAATGAATGCCTGACCCACTTTCCATTATAGCATCAGGTGGCACACGCGTTACGTGTATAAATTATGTGGGGGTAAAATTAGAACTTTATAAATTTGGAGAATTAAATAAAAATATATAAAAAATTAAATTAAAAAGACAAAATAGTAATATAATTAAAATTGTAGGGGAAAAAAGTATGACACAAAATCACCACAGCTTGGGAGAGCCGCTATAAGAAAGATAAGAAGAAGATAAGATAAGATTGATAAGAAGAAGATGAGACAAGGTAAGATGATACAAGTGACATTTTCCAGTTCTCACCAAAGAGGACTATGGCCAGAAAGGAGGAAGTGAGTGAAAGTGAAGAATATGTATACAGAATCAGCACAACAGAGGAGTGGGAGGCACTGCTTCATCAGGTTAACTACTCTAATTCTCATATTCCATCCTTATTTACATTTCTTTTTTTTCCCTGCGCTGGCTTAACTGGTACTAGTATATTAAACTATTAATAGTAATAATAGATATTAGTAGTAATAATAAATATATAGTACTCGTATAGATAAATCTTCCATAGGCATTGTATCTTTCCAATTAAAGGTTGTTTTTTGTTTCTTTCAAATAAGAAAAACCCAGAAGTCTAACTGTCTAACCCACATATGAATTGCAGAAGGGAACTTGAAATGGTTATTGTTTTGATGAGCCTAACCTAAGCATCAAAGTCGGTGTTTTTTCTTTATTTTCAACAGTTTAGTTAAAAAAAAAAAGTATATGCCAAAGCTTCGTAGTTGATATTATATTATTTTATTAAGCTATAATTATGTTATTGAATTGGCCTCTGGCTTTAGTAGATATGAAGATTATGAAGTAAATTAAAGCAATACTTCATTTTGTGGTTTGTGATGACTGAGCTAACTCAGTTGTATTAATGGATTAACTGAAATTCAGTTTGAAACATGATGATTTAGTCCAAATATTTGTTTTCTTGATGCTTGACATGTGCAGTCAATTTTGCAGAAATTTTTCCTCAACTGTACCATGAATCTGTATTTGCTCCAAATTGATGCTAGAAAGGTAATGGTAAAAACTGCACTCATCAATCTATTTCCCCAAAATGTTGATGCATTTCAAGCAGGAAGTAAATATTTTGTTTTAAAGGGTTAAAGTTTGAAATTTTAAGGAAGGGAAGAATTTTTTTAGACAAGGTTAAAGTTTGAATATTTTTTATATACAAAATCTTTGAATAAGAGTGAGTGAACATTAATAACTTTTGAAGCGGCATTACATTTGGTACAACAATACAAATATAGGTTTTGTTCCCAAAAGTTTTTTTTTTTTTTTTGTTGGGGGGGGGCGGGGATCAATGTCCCACAGAGTGTCATCTGCTTCAGCCCACGGGTGCAGTGATACCTTTAATAATATACCATGTTTCCAGTTGCAGTATTGGAAGGTTATAGTACTTAAATTGGCCTACAATGTATTACTGGTGAAAAAAGTGTGCCAAGCTAAGCTAAGTGCAGTTATTATTGACGTTGTTTACAGTTCTGCCTTCACTCCACTACACCCTCTCTCCAATTTCCCTTCAATACAGTGTTTTGTTGATTGACAGGTGGCATGTTTTATATTAAGGGACGAGATTCAATATTTTCAGTCCATAACCAACCCATGTAAGAGAGACATTTTGATGGTTAAGAGATGCTAATTTGCCAAACTATGTTGCAGCAATGCAGGATAGGTTTTGTATATCAATTTACATAATCTGACTTGTGTACCCAGAGAAAAGTGCATGTAGTCATGTCATGTTCATTCAGGATCATCTATGCTATGGAGAAATCAGAATTTTATATACATATGAATGCATACACCCACCCACCCACCCACCCACCCACATATGTGTATATATATATATTTGTACAAGAAGATGATGATGAATGGAAAGCATCTAGAGAACCTAGTAGTGTTGTTTGGAACTTAACTTTGATTGGAGCAATGTGGATGGAGTTGTGGATGGCTCCAATGGTTTTCCTTGTTGCTCGAATTTCAGTCCTCTCCCATTAGATGCAGTGAAGAAAGCAGAGAGGTTGATTCCATTAGGTGGCCAATTCATTTTGTAGTTTGCTAAATTTTTTGGAATCATTCTTGTAAGCTTTAAGCTTAATATGCACCAAGTGTTAAATATTTCAAGCTAATTTGAGATATTTGTATATTTGAGTCGATTATACTGCAATCCGTCCATTCTGGAAATTGACCATTTGATATTATAATGCCAATGTTTCCCAATTCACACATTGAATTGTAGCTATGTAATAAATTGTCTGAAATACATGAGATGGAACTTGGGTAGTATGGATGGAGAGCAGATCTTCTGTTCCCAAATTCTTTGTCTTCCTTGTGTCTCTCCACTTAAATTTTGACACATATCCTTTTATTTAATTTTAGAATTAATTAATGTTAAGTAAGAGACTAGGTGTCAAAATTTAAGTGAAGGGGCACAAGGGTACAGGAAAATTGGGGACATGGGATCTGCTCTCGTATGGATGGATGTGCTGTGGCTTGGCTCGTTTTACTTTTTGTTGCTGGTTGTCTTCTAAGTTGAGCTGCCGAGCTGCTTATTTTTTCTCTTGTGAAGTTGTCACAAGAGATTTGGTAAATGGCAGCTACCTCTATGCTTGTTGGCTTGCTGCTGATATTATTACTATCACTTGAGAGATTTGGTAAACAGTTCCTGTGGCAGCTACCTATGCTTGTTGGCTTGCTGCTGATATTATTACTATCACTATTACTATTACTATTACTATTCTGAGTTGTTGGGTGCTTGCTTTCTTGGACTGCTGGCCCAGATTGTGTTATTGACAAAATGTCCTTATAATAGTCTTCATTGTTCCACTGGATCTGGATGTTCTCCAATCTCAGGCCCATGGTTGAAGATATTAAACAGCAGCTGCCGTATTTTTGTACCCGGACTGGTATATATTATAAAGCATTATGAAGGCAATCATGAACAAGCGGGGATAGCTCAGTTGGGAGAGCGTCAGACTGAAGATCTGAAGGTCGCGTGTTCGATCCACGCTCACCGCATAATTTTTAATTCATGGTTACTGATTATTTTGGCATGGTCAAGGAATTTGGTGGCAACACGTCTCACCCGAACGAGTTATAGTGTATTTCTTCTGGTCCTGGGTTTGATTAAAGTTGACTGAACTTATGCACTTGGGTCTATATCTTAACAATATACATGTAAAAAATACTTAAAATAAAAAAATCTCTTAGATTGTAATATAATTTGGTGGCGTAGAACAACTTTAATATTGAAGCAAAAAATAAAATTTTACACTAGAAATTCATTCTTTTTTTAATATTAAAATTTATATTAATAAATTTTTTCATTAGTATTATGGAATTTAGAAAAATTAATACAAAGTAATTTTGATAGCTTGGATATCAAATCTAATATACTCATTATATCTTTTCGTCCCTTATTGTTATACCGTAGAAATATTAATAATTTTCTCTCCAAAATTAAGAGTTTCCGTGTGCAAGTGAACTTTCATTAATTCTTGCAATTTGCATAATTTTTTATTACTACGTGGGAATTAGTGGAGAAAACTTTTCTATTTCATCAATATAAAACCAAAGTGTCATGAGTCGTGATACAGATATTTTTTTTTTGAAAATTGATATTTTTACAATATTTTTTTAATAAAAATTGTCCTTGTACAATCACGATGAAAATCGTCACTATAAAATCTATAATGACGATTCTCATGTGAAAATATTTATAAATTTATTAATTTTTTTTCTCTAAATGCCTCCACTTTGGAGGGATATAAGTATGCAAATACTTCCTCAGTCACAGAATAAAAGTACTAATTGAGTTGGTCAACATATTAAGAAACATAATAAAATAATAAATTGTTCATTTTTAAATTATGAAGTTGGGATAAATGGAGTTATAATATGTGCCAACCACTGCTTCACCCATTGGCCATAGCTTTCTCCTTTAGGTTATGTTTGTTTGTAAGAATTATATTTGGGATAAAACTATTAATTCCGAGTGTCTTATTTGTTTTTAAATTTAAACTTGAAACTATTAATTTAGAGATTATAAAATGACTTAATAGTCTTTAGATTATAATTATAATCCCAAAATTATAATAATCATTGCAAACAAACATGATGTTAGAGTTTTTTTCTCTTTAGTTTTTCATTGATCCGCCTCTGCTTTTTTCCCATATGTTGGTAACTATAGTAGTGAGGTACATGTAAAGGGAAAGATCTTTATTACTTCTAGGTATGTTTGTTTCAATCTTATGACATTAGTCTTCAATAGTTTCTTGTGTGGAGGAGTGGACATCTCCATCACTAATTTTATATAGGAATTAGTTGTATCCTGTGACTCCAACACTACATGAACGGTGAGATTTATTTTAAATTTTAGACGACCCAGATGATTTATTAGGGTGAGCGAAAAATTCAAAATCAATTATATTTTGTTATATAGATATCTAAGTGAGGATCATCGGAGCCAATCAATTATATTTATATTTTATATAAAAAGATGTTTCTATTCTATAAGTTAAGTAGATATTTAACTTGAAATTACCTAAAATAGTAATAAAATTTTTATTTTGAGATGAAATGATAGTATAATAAATTATGTAATAAATAATTTTTAAATCCCACTACAAAGGGGAAAGAAGACTAAGACAAAATGAAAAAAACGTCTCACAAAAAGAAAGTACACATCAAAAAATAAACTTGTAAATTAATAATTAGTAACCATTAGACTAGGAGGTACATCATTGACATTCAGACTTGATTGAATGTTTATAAATCCACTTAAAGTGCAAGGTCTTTGGTTTTAATTACCTGTTCTCTAATAATAATAATAAATTTCAATTATTATACCGGTTGGTTGATGTTTATAAAGTTTGGAAACTACTACAGTCTACAAGCAACGAGGTTCATTGGCTCTTTTCATGGTAAAGGCCTGTAGGCATGAACATGAAGACGTTAATTTATCGAATAATAATTCAACGGCCCAATTATTTGAAGTTTGTGTGTGAAGGTTTGTTTGGTTATAAGTTTATTTTTTTATTTTTTAATGATGTTTTATTAATTATTAATGCTGTATTTTATTATAAAATTATATTATATTTCTCAAAATTCTCTGTTATTATTCTAAGACTTTGTGGAATAAAAAAAATAATTCTACATAAATTTTCTTTTAATCTTTATGCTGATGAAAAATTGGCCTAATTACGGACCGATCACATTCTTATTATACCAGTTAATTAATTTCATACATATAGTTAATTTTGTCAAATTAATTAAGAATGATTATAAAATATTAATTTATAAATTAATAGGCCTGGTTAAATATGGTTATGGGTTGGTTTTAGTTTTCAAAATATGATTATAAAATATTAATTTATAAATTAATAGGTCTGACAAAATATGGTTATGGGTTGGTTATGCTGACCAACTCATTAGTACTTTTATTCTATGACCGAGGAAATACTTGCATACTATTACATAATATTATTTTTTTTAGTGGTAGTGGTGGGGTGGGGTGGGGTGGGGTGGGGTGGGGTGGGGTGGGGGGTGGTGGGGGTAAGGGTTATATACATAATCACATAATATTAATGTCAAATCAGGTCTTCATGAAACCCATAACTCATAACAATATTAAAATGGTTAATAACCATAACCATATGGTTCCAACCCACATTATCCATATTAAAAATGGTTAATATGGTTTTAGTTCTTAAATGGAATCATAACCATATTTTGAAAATCAAAACCAACCTATAACCATATTTTGCCAGGCCTATCTGTATGTACTTAGCTTTGAATAAAAAAAAAAAGAGATTCGCTATGCTCGATCAACTTAACTATTATTTTAATATACATGTTGATGTCAATATTTAAAATTAAATCGTAATGGGATCTCAGCTTAATTTCATTCTTTCCACATTTCTAATTTCTTTTTCTTCTTTATATATTCAATGGCTGTTTAGAAATTATGCTGGGAGATTAATCATGCATGCATGGGGCTCCATCTTCTGTTCTTGATCTTTAATTTAATAATGTATGGTCTATAAAACAAAAGGCTACAAATTAAATATGATTCCTGACCGGTATTATCGTACCAACCCACAAATAACAACCACAGAGAGCATCTTTGCATTATAAGTTCGGGACCAAAAAATGAAGAATAAATAACTTGTATATAATAGAAAACAAAAGAATGTAAGATATATATATATATAGACACACACCACCCTTGATAATGGAATTGTGCTTCGTATATGGTCATAGAGTTGAGATTACTACTATACTTAGCTGGATGATTCTGGTCTGAGTTAGACATTAACCGGTTTATTAATTAGGTATACAACTTCATAATGGATCGGAGTATACTAATTGGAAAGTTGGTTTTGGTGATAGCATGATGTAAAATAATCATTATCATATCATATGAAACTTCTAGATAGTTCAGTAAAATAAAAATAAATGATTTATTATTTTTTTTAAAATTCATTTACCTTTAAAACAGATCTAGTAACCGAAAAGAAAAAAGGGGAAGAAAACAAATACTAGCAAAAGTTCATAATGACCAACCTAGGTAGGGGCTTAAGGCTTTTAACGTTTAAGCCGGTGAATTAATAATTAAAGAATGCAGCCAGCCATTAACTACTTACTAGTGAATCAGCGGTACGGTCATTATATACTCTCTTCTTTTCATTATACAAGTAATTAAAGATATAATTACATATATTAATTTTTTTTTATTAATTTTAATGATAAGTAATTAATATTAATTTAACTTTTTATTATTATCTATGCATTAATTAATTAATTAATTACTCTTCCTCCTATCTCTCAATTACTCTATTTTTTTGTTAAGAACAAAATAAAAAATGAATAATTTTTTCTCATAAATATATGTAAAATATCTTATATTATGAAAAAAATATATTTTACTTAAAACAATTTATATAATAATAGAAACGAGGGAGCAAATAATAATAGGAGGATCCGGGAGAACACAGAAGATGCAAAAAACTTGAGATCGTTTCCAAGACCGGTTGCACTCTAAGTCTTTAATTATGAGTAGTAGTACAATTATACGTATGCATGATATACATTTTAAATATATACTATCTCACTTATAAAATCAAATATACATTTTGACTTTTCTAAAATTAGAAATATATATATTTTTAATCTTTTTAGCCCAAAATAATAAGAATACCCATCATAATATTTATTTTGCTATAAATTAATCTTTAAAAATAATTTTAATACTAGTTAGTTTTAAGGAATATAATTAAACCTTCTTAAATTTTTTCAATAATTATTTAGTCATATTTTACCTAATTATTTTAATGGGAAAGAAATAGACAATGTTTTACTAGTTGTGGTCTTTTTTTTAGACAGTTGATATTGACATAAATTTATACGAATTATAATTGTGAAGTTTATCTATATTTAAAATTTGCAAGAATTATAGAAACTCACTTATTACATATTTTTTTAAAAAAATTTACCACTAATAAATAATAACTAACAATCAAATAGAAAACTTAAGTATTCATACTTTAAAAGACATTTATTAATCTAATAATACTATTTTGTTGTGACAATATATATATATATATATAATAGGGGTCCGGTTCTCATCCAAACTCTCACATTTTCTTAAGTTAAGGAATTTTTTTTTTGGTTTTTTTTTTAAAATAACTAAATTTTTTCTTTTATATTTTATGAATTGAAATTTTTATATAATATAATATTTTAGGTATAATTTGGATAGATATAACAAAAATAATAGTAGCATTTGAAATTGTAAGCCAGCTTGTCTTGAACGGTCTCTCTTTCTTCTCCGGTTTTCCTCTCTCTCTCTCTCCGTATGTAAGCATGTAACTTAATAAAATACTCATTTAGCATTGTATATGAATAGTATTTTATGGTACTGAGCAATGACAGTGAATATTTGACCCGCATTGTCTTGTAATCTCTCTGCATCAAATCTACAGTTCTCAACTTCAAGCTTATATATTTCCTTCTCTTCCCTCACAAGTCACACCCACATTGTTTACCAAACGCATGACAAAGTTCTCATAGCTAGCGCTTCTTTCCTACTGAATTCATCAAATTTGGCTTCTCTCAATCTTTTCTAATTCTTCAACTTTTTCTGAGGATTAATCGAATCATGTAATTTGCACTTCTCTGTCAAATCCTGAAAATGATTCAAGTTCAGACCCGTTAATCCTTTTGGGTATTCTAGTTTTTCTTCTGGTGCATAAAGCTACCAAATTTGTTTCATTCAAATATTTTAGAGAGTTGTTAGATTAAAAGTATAGATACCCAAATCATGAAATTATTTTCTTTGGGTGTTTCGATCATGAATTCTTGCATTGGCAGTCTTTTCTGCTAGTGCAGAATCCCCCATTATATTCCTTCTGTAAAGGCTATTTCTCACCCCTTTTTGAGTACTTCATTACTTTCTTCCGAGGAACCTGTGAAGGAGAAAGAATATTAATTAGGCTTGAATTTTTTAATTTATTATATAGTATAGACTGCTACATGGAAGAGACATTTGTGCCTTTTCGCGGAATTAAGAATGACCTAAAAGGTAGATTGTTGTGCTACAAGCAAGATTGGTCTAGTGGCTTCAAGGCAGGCCTCAGGTCTTTACTCAGTTTTTGACTTTTACTTGGAGAATTCAAAAGATTTCGTTTATTGATTTAGCTAATTAGACACTACTCTAGTTATGCATTTACAACATTAAACTTCATAATTTTCAAGGCTCATTTTTTTTTTGGCCGAGTATATGTCTGTCAACAATACCAAAAGTTCTTTTGTTTGATCAAATTGTTATTTGTTCACAGGATTTTGGCTCCCACCACGTATATATTCTTTGCCTCAGCAATACCAGTTATCTCATTCGGGGAACAGCTAGAAAGGAGTACAGGTATTTGAAATATATGCGTGTAGATCTTTTGTACATCATTATTATTTCTTATGCAACATATAAGGTAGATATCACAATTTCAATTTATTTTAGCATCATCTCCATGTTTTAGCATTTTTATTTTGTCTACTGGAAAAAATAGAGATAATTTAAATATTCTTGACAAGGACATATTAATACGTGATAAAGATTTTGATACATTAAATATTCTAATTTATACTTGCAGATGGAGCTCTGACAGCAGTTCAGACGTTAGCATCCACCGCAATTTGTGGAATTATACATTCCATTATTGGAGGTCATCCTTTGCTGATTTTAGGTGTTGCAGAACCAACTGTAATAATGTACACCTTCATGTATAACTTTGCTAAACAGAGACCAGAGTTGGGTCATAAGCTGTTTCTTGCATGGACTGGCTGGTGAGTTTCATCTTCTGGTTCCCTGGCGATGCTGTCTTATTTCGGTTGTCCAACTGATGATTTTCATGTACTAATAATATTATTTATCTGATTGTATGATCCTCAGGGTGTGTGTGTGGACTGCTATCTTACTTTTTATCTTAGCTATCTTAGGAGCTTGTTCCATCATTAACCGATTCACACGTGTGGCTGGTGAATTATTTGGCTTGCTTATTGCGATGCTCTTCATGCAACAAGCTGTCAAAGTAAGAGCGTTTGCAGTTTGGTTCCTTTCACTTATTTCCTTATCATGAGTGTTATTTTGCACACATTAAACTCCTTATCAATGTGGATTCTTTTGATTGATTTCTGTAAACAGTTGATTTGGATTGTGTAACAGCTTCTAAACTGCTTCCATGGTTGATTTCTCATATTGTCATTGTTTTGGTTTCTTCTTAAGGGAGTTGTGGAAGAGTTTCGCAAACCAAAGCGAGAGGATCCAAGCTTGACTGAGTTTACCCCTTCATGGAGGTTTTCAAATGGGATGTTTGCTCTGGTTCTGTCATTTGGCCTTTTGCTCACTGCATTACGAAGCCGAAAAGCAAGATCATGGCGGTATGGTTCTGGTAAGTATGTAATGAAAGGTTTCAAAAAATTTAATCAGATGTATCAAAGGTTTCCTTTTGACATTTGCTCATTACAATCACTTAAAAGGTCCCGTTGCTTTTGTTTTGTTTAATCTAGGCCATTTTATGAACTGTCATTTGTTTGTTTGGCCACAGGTTGGCTTAGAAGCCTTATTGCAGACTATGGTGTGCCACTCATGGTTCTAGTTTGGACAGCTGTTTCCTACATACCCAGTGGAAGTGTTCCAAAAGGGATACCACGACGCCTCTTCAGCCCAAATCCATGGTCGCCTGGTGCATATGACAACTGGACTGTGATCAAGGCATGGTTAATTAAGTTTTCTTGTTACCAACAAGGCGAAAACTTCTTATTCTTCTGTGTCATAATCACACTAATATTTTTTGCTCCAAATTGCAGGATATGCTAAATGTGCCGATTCTCTATATAATTGGAGCTTTTGTTCCAGCAACAATGATTGCGGTACTTTACTATTTTGACCACAGTGTAGCATCTCAGCTAGCTCAGCAGAAAGAATTCAATTTGAGAAAGCCACCTTCTTTCCATTATGACTTGCTCCTTTTGGGGTTCTTGGTATGGAGTTTCTTCTTGCTTGGTATTTGTTTTCGTTTTCTATTTTAATGTCTATCTTCCATCTATGATTTGCCCTCCTTGAGTAGATGCTTAAATTATTGGGTCTTGTTGGCAGACCCTGATGTGCGGTCTAATTGGAATCCCTCCATCAAATGGTGTAATCCCCCAATCTCCAATGCATACAAAGAGTCTGGCAACTCTTAAGCACCAGGTAATTTTGCTTCTGTGTCACGTATTATATTTTTCTGGAGTTGTTTTTCATCGTAGAACCTGATTTTGTCATTTACCAGCAGAGATGCTGTCACTGATCATCAATGGTTTCTATTAATTCTGTAAATATTTTTCACTCATATCTACACCATTTGAATATGCAGCTGCTTCGAAATCGACTTGTTGCTACAGCACGTCAAAGCATGAGGAAAAATTCTAGCTTAGGACAACTGTATGGAAATATGCAAGAAGCCTATCATCAAATGCAGACCCCTTTGATTTACCAAGAACCCTCAGATCGGGTAGATTTCCGCATATATTTGTTCTGATTTTAATGAACTTTTTTGCTGTCTAGATTTCTCTCCACATCAAAAAATCCTCTTCAAAAAACTACAAACTCCATATTAATGACTAATTAGGTTTAATTTGCTAGAAAGAGAAAAAATTACTGTGATTATAATTTTTAAAAGGCTCGACAGAAATTAGACATGCTTTGCTAGTTCAAAGCTTTGTTTTGAAGGTTCTCAATTCGGCTAACAGTAAACTTTGCCGAAACAATTTTTCATCAGGGACTGAAGGAACTAAAAGAATCTACAATTCAGTTAGCTTCAAGCATGGGGAACATTAATGCTCCTGTTGATGAGACAGTTTTTGATGTTGAGAAGGAGATTGATAATCTCTTGCCTGTTGAGGTGAAAGAACAGCGTCTCAGTAACCTACTTCAAGCCTCTATGGTGGGAGGATGTGTTGCAGCCATGCCCTTTCTCAGAATGATCCCAACTTCTGTCCTTTGGGGATACTTTGCTTTTATGGCCATTGAAAGTTTACCAGGAAACCAGTTTTGGGAAAGGATATTATTGCTATTCACCACGCCAAGCAGAAGATTCAAGTAACTTCTTCAATTCTATTTTTCGGTTGCTCCTATTTTCCATGTTTCTTAACAATTCTTAAGAGAATTATTGCTTGATTTCCATGCAGAGTTCTAGAAGACTACCATGCCACCTTTGTGGAAACTGTTCCATTCAAGACAATCACGATGTTTACACTATTCCAAACGGCATACTTGCTCATTTGTTTTGGGCTTACATGGGTTCCAATTGCAGGGCTTTTGTTCCCTCTGATGATCATGCTTTTGGTTCCTGTAAGACAATATTTTCTGCCCAAGTTTTTCAAAGGGGCACACCTTCAGGATTTAGATGCAGCAGAGTATGAAGAGGCACCAGCTATACCATTCAATCTTTCCGCAGTAAGATTCTTGATCCAAGACCATACTATAAACATGCATATCAAAAACCTTCACCTATGCTTAGTATAATGCTCTATTATATTTTCTGCCAATTTTTCTATGACTTGAAGTCAAGCTGATTCTGATGTCTTTTTCATTTTTTTTCAAGATGGAGGAAGAGCTGGGTGCTAGAGCTTCTTCGGTAGAGACTGGAGAAATTGTGGATGAGATTATTACCAGAAGTAGGGGTGAGATTAGGCATATCTGCAGTCCTAGAGTCACAAGCTCCACCTCGACTCCAGTTAATGATCCCAAAAACCTTCAGAGCCCGCGTTTCCCACAGAAAGCATATAGTCCTCGGGTCAACGAGCTTAGGGGGCAGCTGAGTGCAGGAAGAGGAGCTTTGAGTCCAACTGGAGAAGTGAGACCATCTAATTTGGGAAAGAGTCCTCGAAACTAAACTCCCAACTTGGTAAGAAGAATATCGGGTTCCCTACTTTACCAAAATGTGGCTAAATTGGGAGGGGATTATAGGCTTTCTGTTTTTGCCATTGTTGTTTCACTATGTTTTGCAGTTGGCGTGGTTGTAATGTCTTCTTCTTCTTCCTGCAGAGATGGATCTGTAGACTTGTATTGCTTTCGTGTAATTGTAATATAACTGGTGAATATTGTTCTTTATAATGCTGTAAAAAAAGAAAGTGAAATAGTTGTTCTGAGATGTTGTTCATGAAATACGTTATTGCAGCTAGGTGTCTCCATTTCCATGAAGATTAATTTGGCTATAAGTAATGCATGGGGATTGGGGCTCTCACCTGAACCTAATATGTCTTCCTTTCTCTTCCTTCTCCTTTTTAACCGGTTGCATGTTCTGTATCATCATACCATGAACTTCTGGAATACTAAATAAAATTCCAAATATTAGTACAATAATTATTTGGTGACTAAAGAATTATACTAAAAAAGTAAGATGTATGTATATGCAGTTGTAGTTGGTTATGGCTATTGGTGAGTGAATAATCGGTATGCTATGCAATGCAATGGATTAGGAAGGAAGTTATTGATCTCTAATCCGTTACCATTCGTAGGGTATAGTTGGATCTGGAAAAGAAAGGGAGCTTTCTTAACCATTTATCATACTACACTTACATTTCACCAGGTTTGATATGTCAAGATGATTAATAAATTAAATTAACTGCTTGTCACTAGCAGTCGGTTAAAATGAAGCAAATTGTTCTTCTTTTTGTGGGAATTATTCCTTGCACGTTTTTAATTTACAGGAAAAGATTCTTGAATTATTCAGCAGAATGAATAACCAAATAAAAAAAAACAAAGGCTTTAAATTTGACTAGTGATATAAACAATTTGTGGAATATATATATAATATATATATTTCAAGATTGCACATTCGTGATGAATTGATGCCTAGCTTGCGAACAACCCCGGCCCCTTGTCGTCATCATCCAAATTTCCATTTCTTTAATTAGAGGAATAGTGGGAGAAAGAAAAGCAGAGGCCAGAAATAAAACCCATTCAATTGAAAATGGAAGAAGAATGTATAGTATTCTCTCTTCGTTTCGTTCCGTAGCTGTTGACTTGGTTTTAAGTGGGAAACAATTAGGCTAGGCCCCTATATATGTCTATGTGATTGATGATTTCAGCATATCAATGTCGTTTTGAATCAAGAATTAATGGCTCCTAAAGAAAAGAAAAGTGCAGCAGCCATTTTGATCTTCGTACCCCTATTCCTATAGAATTGACATGTTAGTTGACCAAAACACACCATCTCATCTCGTCTTCTTTATGGCCTATTCTATTCATCAACCGAACCGACCTACGTATGTAAGAGATCATTCATTATACAGTAATGGGTTGAACTTATACATGCATGTCGCATAATTACATTCACATACAAAAAAGCTTTTCCTTTTCCATATAATATAAATGTTATTATTATTTTTTTAAATGTTATTACTTGTAAGTTATGAGACTTACACAGGACTTGTAAGTAAATAAATAAAAGTTTAATACTGCATATCACAGCTTCCATACTGGTTTGATGTGTTCCTAGTATTGTGTCCAGTTTTTTCTTCTTCTTCAGGTCATTAATTTTGAGAGGAAAAGGGAGTAGCCGAGTAGTCAGTAGATAAAGTCATAAAGACTTGGGCAGAAAAGGAAGGTAACATATATAATTATTAATTAAGCAGTACATATAACATATAATATTTATGTGAAGGTAGGCTAATAGATCCTGTTTGAACATTTACCCCAAAAATTATGAATTAAGTATAATTATTTTCTTACCATCACCTTCAATCTCAATATTATTTTTGTTTTAGTTATTGTTTTGTTACAATTTATATTCTTAATTACTACTAAATATATATTAGAAAAAAAAAGTGTTATTTCCAAATTGTTATGTCAAATATTAAAAAAAAGTGTTATTTCCAAATTGTTATGTCAAATATTAGATCACACTGTTTGAATTGTAATTTGGGGTAACAAATAGCAATATAAATGTTAAACTTTAATACATAATAATATTATATATTAAAGTAGTATAAAGTTTAACAGTATAAATTTAATAACAGTAGAAAAGTTTCTGCTTCAATTGCATAGTATAAATGGCTTAAACAAATAACAGTAGTATAAACGGTTCATTTTATTTCTAATAACAGTAGTATAAATGGCTTTATATTTCGCTTCGGGATTTGTAACTTTATTTTTTGTTGTTCGTTTTATTATTTTTAATATTTATTATTATTATTATTTTTGATGTAGCAAAAAGTTTACAAAAAAAAAAAAAAAAAGAAAAGAAGTTTCGCATGGCCTTCTATAAACCAACCCTTTAACCACGGACTTTGGTTTTACAGCACACCAAAAATCGAGTCATTTTGCCTTGACCCGTCATTGGCCCGACCCGACCCGCCCGTCCGTTTGCAAGGTCTGTTACCAACTTAATGCTATCATTAACTATGTAATGCAATAGCCATAAAAGACAAATTAGTGTCAACATCAGTCACTGATATTCTTTTTTCACTCATTTTCCCTTTACCATACAAATAAAAGACTCTATCTGCTTTATAATTGGAGATATAATTTAATTTTTAAGATGAAACAATAATATATTAAATTTTAAATTAATTTTAATTTTAGTTGATACAATTATTATAATTATATAGTATATAATAAAAACTATTAATTACAAAATTTATTCATTCTAAACTTTTATGAGTCATACTAATTTTAAAGTTTAATATTATGCCTTTTAACATTAAAAGTCAAATTATATCTATAATTTTAGAATAAAAATAACAATAAATAAACACTTATTCAGTCACTATTATAATTAGTATTTTGAGCTGCTGTGGATCTTGCTATTTTTTAAGTTCATTTTTATGTAAATGCAACACTGGGTTGGTGGCTTGTGCGTGAGTCGGGACTTTTATTAGAGATCCAGAGTTGGCTGATAGGCCTAGGCAGGTTGAACCCTGAATTTCAAACAACTGCTTAGGCCTACTTACAAATTCCAGAACCTGGGCTTTATCGGGCTTGTGGGTTCTTCTTACTACTGTAGGGAGTAGTTATTAACCAAAATTAATTTAATAAATAAATAAATAAATGTGAATAAGGATGGATCCTGGGTCACGCATTACTCACATGACATGTCCACGAGTCCGGGTCTTAAAGGTCTGGGTGCATCACATTTTCAAAATAGTGCATACCAAACGCGTGTCGAGGCGTCGTGGAAAACGAGGGGGTTTACGGCCCGACCAAACTTTTTTTTGTTGTCTTCCATTCGTCTTGCACTCTTTTAGACGCTTAGCTCCCGACTTTGTTCACCTAAATATGAAAACGAAAATACTACTACTAATATGTAGTAGTAGTAGTAGTATATATTGAGGTTGATTGATTTTTTAATTAATAATTATGAGATAAGTATTAGTAATGATTTTGTTAGAAAAAGAGGTAAATAACTGGAGTCCTCTTATAATTTCTATCAATCTCAATCTATAAGTTTTGTAATTGTAATTTGATATAAATTTATTGTAATACATAACATGACTCGATTCTCACTTGTTTTATTTTATTTTTTTGCAACAAACAAAACAAAACATCACATATATATATATATATATATATATATATATATATATATATATATATATATATATAATAACTTGATAACACAAACAAAGTTGAGAGTTTATAACCACACAGAATCAAAAGACACAAGTTCATCAACAAAAGTAGGGGGACATTAAAGTAACAGTACAAGAGTTTCCATGTTGAGCAAAAGCTTTAGCAATACATTTTTTAATTATATATAAATATAGAAAAAATATGTATAATGTATGTCCTTTTGGCATATATTCTTTTAAATTTTATCACTTGTGTTGTGTTGTGTATCATAAAATTTAGCTTTAAAGGTTTAGAATAAATTTTGAAATTGAGTAGTAGTATTAATTAGTAATTTTCTGAAAATGGCCATGCATGCATGCGGAATTTCACACGAAACTTCCCGAGGAAATTAACAAGATTACGCATTCCTTGAACCGTTGGCTGGAAAAACAATCCTCAGCTCGCTCATCTAATCTAACAACTCATTAACAGACAAGAAAACGACTCCTCAGCTCGCTCTCCCATTTTCTCTCCTATGGCTATGGACTTGTACCTTAATAAGTCATCTATTATGGTTAGAAAATGGACAGCCACCTAAACTAGTACTAGTATCATTTTATTTTTTGAAATATCAACATTATAAATGAATTCAATTATAAAAACACTAAAGTCAATAGAAGAATACATTTTTTTTGTTCCAATCTGAAATTCAAAACTCGAAAACAGTTAGAATAGTAAAAATGGGTCGACTTTAGAAGTGGTGAAAATCTAATTGAAGATGCTTTTGAAAGATAAATAGTAGTATTTGTTTGTATATGCTGATACGCCATAATGGATTCTATTGGACAAGGGAGAATCCCGTTCACTGCCCCTAGTTTTGAAGCTGCACAAGTAAATTTTACTAAGTATAAAAAATGATAGGGAGAGAATAAAAATTTTAGAGTGTGTGTAAAAATAAGTGAGCATATAAATTTTTTTAGAGGAGTGAGAATACATAAACGATTCTCTATCATTACCGGTTACTCTATAAATAGAGTATTATGTTGAGTTATTTAAGTGTAACGCAATCAAAAGTCATGTAACATCATGTGAGTGAGTGGGTTTTGTGTTTGTGTGAGAGAGAGGATTTTTGCAACTTTTATTTTCTTTGCAAAAAAGTTGTATTTTGGATACTGGGAGAGTTTTGCAGCTTTTAGTCCGTGGAAAAAATTGTA
Source organism: Panax ginseng (assembly GCA_020205605.1). Classification (NCBI taxonomy): domain Eukaryota; kingdom Viridiplantae; phylum Streptophyta; class Magnoliopsida; order Apiales; family Araliaceae; genus Panax; species Panax ginseng. The sequence goes on along the minus strand of CM035131.1, from coordinate 3,852,712 downwards.
TCGTGATATTTTGGAACCTTAAGTTTTATGTCGTAAAACATGGGAGGATCGTTATAATTAGCCCATTATTTTGATATAATGGGGATTCGAAATTTGACCAGTAATATTTTACTTTGTTAATTTTATTAGTTGATTTACTTTGACATAATTCCCAACAAGTCACCGCTGAATGGCCAAGATGGTGAACTCCCTCAATTCTAAAACCAATTTCTAAGATAGTTTTGAAAAATAAAATTTAAACTTAATATGAATTCATTTAATTTTAAGAAAGACAACTACAATCAACCGTAAACTAACTAAAACATAATGTTAATCATCATAATTGTGTGTCTCAGTATTTAAATGATTTCATATTAATATTGCAAAAGATTTACAAATTTATTGATTAAAATGTGCATATATATATATATATATATATTGAATTCTTATTCAGTACAATATAATCTTATAATTAAATTAATCATCACTATTAAAGAGGAAGAAACAAACCCACAAGTCTTATATAAAAGAGGAAACAAATTTTTACAAATAAGAAAATAAACTGATCAACTAAGGTCTTAATAAAACTGAATAAAAAGTTTTAAATACAAAAGAGAATCTGAATGAATTGAATGGAATAGAAGCTCTCAATACAAAATGAAATAGTTTTTTGATAATTGTATATCTAAAATATTTAAATACATGTTTTTTCCTATTTTAACCTTATGAACTGTTATGAACAAATTTATTATGTAATTATAAATAGATAATATTATCTAAAATATATTAAATGTGAACTTTAGAACAATTTTTGATGTAGTTATACTATAGAAATATAATTTTAAGAATAAATTACTTAAAAAATATTAATAACTTTTTATAATCCGTAAAATTAAAACAAAAGACTACAATAACATTCATTTAATTGATTATATATTGACCAATTTATTAAAGAAAATCAAAAACAACAGAATTTTTTATAATAGTAAAATCTGTTATGCATTTCTAAGTACTACTATATAACAAAGAAATTGCATATTTTTCAGTTTTGAGTTTTGAGTTCTCCAATTGATTGTATATATATTTTAATGAATAAATTTCTATTCTCTCCGTTCTATAATATATTCATAAAAATATATATACAATCAATTGGAGAACTCAAAAACTCAAAACTGAAAAACATACATTATACATTTATAGTTTTAGAGGAGTGTTTTTATTTTTTAATATAAGTTGTTTGAGAATTTTAAGTAAGCATTAATTGTTTAGTTTTCAATATTATTCCAAGTATTAAATATAATTTTGGTTCTCTCACTATTTTTTATTCAATATATAACATTATTTTATCTTTTTTCAGTACAAAGATAATATAGACAATTGATATTATATACTCCATTTGTTCCTTAATATAGGTCGTTTTAGAGTTGTGCACAAGTATTAAGGAAATAATTGTAAAACATTAAATATACTATCAATTGTCTATATTACCCTTGTATTGAAAAAAGAGTGTTATTTATAGGATAAAAAAATAGTGAGAGAACCAAAGTTATATTTATTACTTGGTGTAATATTGGAAACTAAGCAATTAATGTTTATTTGAAATTCTCAAACGACTTATATTTAGCAACAAAAACATTTCTCTAAAACGACTTATATTAAGAAACGGAAAGAGTATAATATTATACAATTAATTTATTAATATTTATACATAATTTTAAAACGATTTATATTAACCAACGGAACGAGTATTATTTTGCCAAAAAATTGTGATGAATATATGTACCCAACGCGTTTGGAGTTCCCAATTGATTTTTCTTAAATTCTGTAGAAATTCCACGCCCATCTTCATTCAAAATATATGATGAATGACTAGAAAGCCGTGTCAAAAGATAAAAACATAGACTTGATACTCCTCTGTTCCATAATATAAGTTATTTTTGAGAATTATTTTTATTTTTTAATATAAATCGTATGAGAATTTTAAATAAGTATTAATTATTTAATTTTTAATATTACCATAAGTAATAAATATAATTTTAGTTCTCTCACTATTTTTTATTTAATAAATAACATTCTTCTTTTCTAATACAAGAGCAATATAGATAATTGATATTATTAAGGAACGGAAAGAATATTTTTACAAGTAGTAATAAATTGTCCCTCCATAATTTATGTAGGAGAAAACTTTAGAAATATCATAGTGTCATTTAAGGTTTTTGCACATGTATTAAAAAAGTTATTTAATATTATTATTTAATAATTAAAATATGTGTAAAATTTTATCATTACACAAGTTGAAAACTATTAATATTAAGAGTAAGAATTTTTTAAGATAATGAGAGAAGCTAGAAGTGATATAAAAAAGTAAATAAGTTATAAAAGACAAATAAATTAGAATAAATTTTTTCAACTAAAACGTCACGAACGGAAGGAGTAGTAAAATTCATTAAATGATGTTCTGTTTCACTGAAACAAGCATTATACATTAACAATTAGAGAACTAAAGATTAATGGATCGAACAAGACTAGATTACAGGGCAAGTTTGAGATCTAACAGCCCGCCTTCAGTATGTTCTTCTAATTTCTTCTTGTCTTCTTTTTTGTTAATAATGAGATTGCTATTAGGAACGCCGGCCGGGAAAAGTAGTGAAGGAGGAGGAGGCTGCTTTCTAAACTCAATCTCTTGCGTAAAATCTTCCCATTGGAACGCCGGCACCCTACCGGATTACTGATGATCATCGGAATTCCTCATCTTCTTTTTGTTTCTTGCCTCTAGCTCATTCAGCTCATTTCTCCGGCGATTGCGCGCTTCCTGAAATCCTCTGATCAGAGCAAAGAATTTCTCCATTCTCTCTTCCTCATTTTGATCGTCGTCTTCTTCTAATTTTCCGGTGACGGAAACAAATTTCTCCGGTAATCTCTTCTCATTTTCCATCTCTCTGATAAGTTTTGGGTCTGATCGGAAACAAATCGTGTGAGAAGAAGTTAATTTCTCAGTGTTTTGGTTTGGTTTTAGTTTTTTACAAATAATAATTTATAGAAATTTGGGTTTTGAATCGGAAAGACAGAAATACCCTTAATCGACAGGGAGGGACGTAGAATAGGGTAATTTGCTAGTATGTCTTGGTTGTTACCGGAGGGGAGGGTTAGGTGATTCACAAAGACAATGCGTTCTGACGTCAACGGTGGTTACATCAGCTGGCTGATCAACAGCAATGACGTCACGTGACAGGTGTGGACTGGAAGATCTGGCCAACTCGCAGCCCGGCCCCCCATATATATTTTGACCAATTGATCAATATAATATTGACACGTAAGTTAGAAAGTGATTTCTCTCTATATATCAGTACTGTATTGGTCAATTAACCAACTTATCATAAAGTTAACTTCATGCTGAATCATATTTTGACAGTCTTTGCTCAATTGGGTGTGGGTGTGCAGGGACGGACCTCTTTGGTTGCAACATAAACATCTCCCTGTGTTCTGTTTTTTTTTATAAGTATAGAAATAGGGGCAAATATACAAGTTAAAAAATTTAAGGGGACAAATTGATGGAAAAAATAAACTTGGAGAGATCAAAATAAAATTTATAAATCAATTCTAAGTATAAATTACAAAGGAGCGGACATATTATTCTTTGCCTCTTCACTTTTAATTCTCCAGCTTCTTTTATTTTTCATATTCCTAACTCCCCAAGTCCTACTGCTTCTAGTTTCTTCTCCTCGACGGCTCCGCCTATGCCTACACTCACTCCTCCTTGTCTAAGTGGTTTTCTACAACATCTCCACTACGCGCTACACCTCTTGCGCGTATTAGATTAATCAAACTTAAAAGATAACTAAATTAGGGTTTTTTTTAATTTTGATAATTTAAAATTAGTAGTTTGTTTGAATTTGTTGTTGGTTTGGGACTTGGTATTAAACCTAATTTTAATTTATTTGTTGTATTTATTATATTTTGGACTTCTTAGTTACTTGTGACGCCCCCAAAATAAGTATACACCACCTATCCTGAGTTGTCAAATACATGGTACAGAATACAAATACAATCTTTAATATACAACAAAAGAGCTGTGAGTTTTAATACAAATATTGTCTTCTAGACAATATCCACTTTCAGAATAAGTCCTCATTACATTTATTGTCACACTTATTTAATGAGAATAGTGATGACTATTAATCTTATCCTCTGGACCGTCACTCCGCTTCCCGACTAGTCCCGCTACGATCTCATTTCTGAAGAGAACAATGAAAGCAAAAGGGTGAGCTCAACTAGCCCAAGAAGAAATATTATGACTAAGATAATGCGAAATAAATTATCATTAGTCTTCAACAATGTTAAACCGATAAAATACAATAGACATCAAGTTTAAGCTGGCATGCGAACAAGCAATCCATTAAAAGAGTCAAGTAGAGAATAAAATATACTATCTTTTATGATTTAAAAGGTTTTTCATCACTTTTATCATTTGGGACTCGACAATAAATAATCCACATCATCGAATCACCCTCAGCATTCTGACGATGATATTCTTTTTAGTATCACGACCATAATTATCCATACACTACGGGCGAGGACATTCGTGTATTCATCGATTGGTCATGATCATGCCAACAACCGGCCCATCAATTCACTACGGGCGAATAAGGACTTTTATCACATCATTTATAACATTACGGTCATGATTATCTTAGAATAATCTCTGAATCATAATCATACCAAGTCCATTTATGCACTACAATGCCACATATGACTTTCAAAAAATATAAACATGAGGATGATGACAATGATATAAGAATTCAATAAAACAAGTTCACGAATTAATTTATCCGAGGAACTAATAAAGTCTAAATTGTCAACATGATACTTCTTTGTAGAGTAAAATTCAAGAATGCTCGGAAGAATATTTTCATGAAAAGATCTTTGGATGAAGCGCAAATATCATGGATATTCTACTAATTTCATGGAGTATAGAAGTCAAAACTTTAACCAATCGAGAGTATAATAAGGAATGGAATAACAAAAGAAATCACCAAGCGTCAGTGTGAAGCCTTACAGATGAGTTATTCCAATGTAATAATAAAGATGGAACCAGTCCGTAAAAAGTACAGACGAGGATATTCCAACGAATAATAAAGACGGAACCGGTCCAAAACAAAAGCCACAAGACATGTATGTTCCAAATGAAATAATAAAGAATGGAATAACAGAAGAATTTTACCATGTATGCGGTACTTCGCATAACCAGGTTATTCTAATATAATAATAAATAATGGAATAACAGAAGTTCTCTTCATGAAGACGAAAGAAAGAAATAATACCCCTTACCTATGAAAGAAAGTAGATATAGGAGTAGTGAGGTAGCAGGCTTCTCTTCTTCTATAGATTTTCTCTCTACAATTTCTCTCTATAATAATTGCTCTATAGCTTTAGTGAATTTGTGAGAAATGAAGGAAGAATGAGCTTTTATTTATAGAAAAATATAGTTTCAGTAATTGCACGTTTTGGGGCTCAAAAAATTACAGTACAATACCTCAAACTTTTTCTTTATTTTTAATTTAGTCATGCAAGTATTATCAAAATTGCACCACCTCCCTAATAGTAAAAATAATGTGATTCAATAGTAAATCATGTGAATCAATAGTTCTGTACATGTGAAAATACTGAATTACAATTATAGTTCCTCCATCTATACCTCCATTTTTAACTTAGTCATGCAAGTATTATCAATCTTGCACCAACTCCCCTAATAGTAACAAGAATGTGAAATGATAGTATACACATGTGAACAAATAGTTATAATCATGTAAAATAGTAGCAATCAATTGCTCATTTATCCGGTTAAATACCTGATTCGTTAATATAACCTCCAGACATCAATTATTATCGAAATAAATGTCGATTTTCACTAACACAAATAATTCCAACACAAGGAAACTATTTTTTATCAAAAATATAAATTTTAAAATTTTGAAGTTTGACTTTTCCCAAAAAGTCAACTATTGACTTTTTGACCAAATAGTAAAATCTAAAAATTTTTGTGTTTAAAGTCTATTTTTACTAATTTCATCGTTCCGGACTCAAATATCACGTCCGCGTCTCCAAATTCAACTCCGAGCACAACTTCAATTTTAATAACATTCATCATTAATATTATAACTCACAATATTTATCAACCAGTGTCGCTCCTGTGAAGAGGGGGGCTTCAATAAGGATTTCTCTCTATTGGCGCCATGATTAGGTGACCAAACCTCTCTCGATGTAACTTCTAGACATTGTAAATATTGCAATTTAATAATATGAATAACTTTGCCGTCTCAATTATTGATTTAATAACATAACATATTATGTAGATGATCTTTGTGACAATAATCGAATCAATAATATAAGAGATATGATCGCATTCAATTCTTCGTAGCAATAATTGAGTATAACCGAGTGACTTCTCACGTAAACATCAATAATCAATACTGTGTGCTACTTATGCAATCACGCCAGACATCATTCTTTCTTTTACTACTAAAGTAGCTCAACAAGATTAACGGCAAAAACTTCCGCCCGTTATTTTCATAAATATATTTTTGTCGTTTTCTCAATTCGACAATAATTACATTGTGGGGTCCACCAATGATTGCACCATTCATACGAATATTCCTGCTAAAACGCGAATATTCTCACACCAATCGAATATAATATAACAACTTGCATACTTTGCAGAATTTATAAATACTACCCACAACTATAACATTATAACAAATTCATTCCATAATATTCAAAAATAATAATTATAGAAAAATCATCTTTATTCATAAAAGTTGGGGTCTTACAACCTCCCTTTTTTATGAAATTTCGCCCTCGAAATTAGGGTACGTACCTGGTATGTCGAATAGGTGAGGATATCTTGACTTCATCTCAGATACTAACTCCCAAGTCATTTCTTCCACGTCGTGGTTTCTCTACAAAACTTTGACTTGAGGTATAACCTTAGAGCGTAGAATATGATTCTTCTTATTCAAGATTTTAACAGGTAACTCTTCATACGTTAAATCTTCCTCTATCACGTCCGGTTCTAATTCAATAATGTGGTTCGGGTCTTCCACATATTTACGTAACATGGATATGTGAAAAACGTTTTGAACACGAGACATACTTGGCCGTAAAGCGAGTTTATACGCCACAGTTCCTACTCGATTGAGGATTAAAAATGGGCCAATGAATCGAGGATTGAGCTTTCCTCTCTTTCCAAATCTCGTAACTCCTTTCCATGGAGCAACACATAACAACACATGATTTCCAATATCGAATTCCACGTCCTTTCGATGAAGATCAACATAACTCTTTTGTCGATCTTGTGAAGTTTTTATACGTTGTCGGAGTGTTTGAATCTTTTCCATCGTCATACGTACCAAATCCGGTTCCAACAACGTTGCTTCACCTACCTCATCCTAACATATTGGAGAACGACACTTTCTTCCATACAACGCCTCGAATGGAGCCATGCCAATACTTGCTTGATAACTGTTGTTGTAGGAAAACTCCACCAATGGTAAGAACTTGTCCCAACTTCCCTTGAAGTCAAGGATACAGAGTCTTAATAAATCTTCAAGAGTTTGAATAGTCCTCTCTGATTGTCCGTCCACTTTGAGGATGATATCTTAGAACTAAATCGTAAATCAGTGTCAATAGCTTTTTGCAAACTAACCCAAAATCTTGAAGTGAATCTTGGGTCTCGATCGTAAACTATGGATCTTTGGCATACCATGCAATCTTACAATCTCATTTATATACATACTAGCAAGACGTTCAAGTGTATAAGTTTCTCGTATCGGTAGAAAATGAGCGACTTGGTCAATCTATCAACAATGACCCAAATCGCATCTATGCCTTGAGAAAACTTGGGAAGACCGATGAACGAAATCCATTGTAATGTGCTCCCACTTCCATTCTGGAATTTCAAGTGGTTGCAATGGACCTTTTGGCACTTGATGCTCCACCTCGACTTCGTTGACAAGTTAGACACCTTGAGATAAACCCCGCTTATCTCTCTCTTCAGATATTGCTCCACCAAAATGTATGTCAAAGATCACGATACATTTTGGTACTCCCAGATGGATTGCAACGGCGGTGTCATGCGCCTTCATCATGATTCTTGCTTCCGTATAACACCTTCTTGCTTTCTTTCTCATACGCATCGACTCCGGTCTCAGTAGCTTGAACAACTTTAACTTTATCGATTAAAGTCGGTTCTACTCGTATATTCGCCATCATCACGTGGGTCCCTGGAGTCTTTATCTCTATCTCCATCCTTTGCAAGTCATACAAAATGGGCCTTTGCATTGATAATATCGCACTCGTACCCGCATATGATCTTCTACTTAACGCGTCAGCTACCACGTTCGCTTTTCCAAGATGGTATTGGATGGTATGATCATAATCTTTCAACCATTCAAGCCAACGTCGTTGTCGCATGCTGAGTTCCTTTTGAGTGAAGAAATATTTGAGGCTTTTATGATCCGTAAAGATCTCCATTTTCTCCCCATACAAATAATGCCTCCAAATCTTTAGTGCAAAAACGACTGCTGCCAACTCTAGATCATGAGTAGGATAATTCCTCTCATATTCTTTGAGTTGTCATGAGGCATAGGCTATGACTTTCCCATGTTGCATGAGAACACAACTTAACCCTTTGCCCAAGCATCATCAGTAGATGACAAATCCCTCGATCCGGATGGTATTGTCGAGCAGTCTTGAAATGAGTCTCCTCTTGAGTTCTTGAAAACTCTTCTCACATTCCTCGCCCAACCATTTTTGTATCTTTCCGAGTTAAATTTGAGTTAAGGAGTAACGATTCGACAAAACCCTTCTACGAATCTCCGATAATAACCAAAAATGCCGAGAAAGCTATGTACTTTGGTCATTTGATTTAGGTTGCTCCAGCTTTGAATAGCTTCAATCTTTCTTTGGGTCAATGAGATATTCCATGACTTGACACCACGTGCCCCAAAGAATGCTACTTTCTCGCCGAACTCGTATTTCTTTAACTTGGCATAAAAGCTTATATTCACGAAGCTTTTTGGAGTATCGACCTCAAGTGTTGCTCATGATCTTCACGGCTTTTGGAATAAATAAGGATGTCATCAATGAAGACGACCACAAAGTGATCCAAATATTCCTTGAATACTCTGGTTCATCATATCCATGAAGGCGTTAGGAGCATTAGTTAATCCAAAAGACATGACTAGGAATTCATAATGCCCGTACCAAGTTTTGAAAACCATCTTTGGAATGTCATCGGTTCTAATCTTCAATTAGTGATAACCGGAACGAAGATCAATCTTTGAAAAGAATTTGGCTTCTTGTAACTGGTCAAACAGGTCATCAATACGTGGAAATGGGTACTTATTTTTGATGGTGACATGGTTCAACTCCCGATAATCAATACAAAGTCGCATACTCCCATCTTTTTTTTTCACGAATAGAATATGAGCACCCCAAGGAGATGTACTAGGACGAATGAAACCGATGTCTAACAATTCCTGTAGTTGGGCCTTTAACTCCTGAAGTTCAATAGGAGCCATTCGATATGGGGCTTTAGAAATAGGTTTTGTACCGGGTTCAAGGTCGATACAAAAATCAATTTCACGCTTTCTGGGGTAGGCCGGAAGTTCTTCAGGGGAATACGTCAGGAAATTCATTAACAATAGAAATATCATTCAAAACTGATGTATTTTTATTTAGATCCGTGACATGAGCTAAGAAAGCTTGACATCCGTTTTTCAATAAACGAATAGCTTTATGGCTTGAGATGATAGTGATTGATTTTAATGGTTTGGTTGCTTGAATTCGCATAATAGGTTGGTTAGGAATATGAAAGCTAACAACCTTACGAAAATAATCAATTTTTGCATGATGAGTACTTAATCAATCAATCCCTAGAATCACGTCAAATGCAAGTATTTTCAATGAAATAAGATCGACAGGTAATGTGAGGGTACCGATTTGAACTAAACAAGACTTATAAACAGTGGATGTAATGAAGGTTTCTCCTAATGGAGTTTTAACAGATAAGTTAAAGTCCAATTTCTCCATAGTCAAATTTAAACGTTGAGCGCAAGTAGGAGAAATAAAAGAATGGGTAGAACCGGTATCAAATAAGGTATAGACTTCGCTAGAGTTTATGATAAGCTTATCCGTGATGACCTCGTTCGGGTTCCTTACTTTTTGGGAGGTCACAACAAACGCTTTCCCTTGCACTACCGGCTTTGACTTTTCTGGGACGGCCTTTGGTACTTCTATCATAACTGAACTTGTCTTCGGTGAATGACAAAATCGGGCTAGGTGACCTTTTCTTCCATAATTATAACATACTTTGGACGGCATCGCGCAGTTTGGACTAATGTGTCCCCCCCCTCCACATTTGAAGCATATAATAGGTGGTCGTTCTCCTTCCTTCACAACGGGTGTTGGTGCTGACGTCTTTCCATCATTGTTGAATCTCCTCTTCTTGAAATGTTCATTCTTATTGTTTTGGCCTTGATTACCACCGAAGTGGTTACCATTTCTGCACGTCTTTGATTCCTCCACGCTTGTTGTCACCGCTTGATGATCGCTATCACTGGTATTATCATTTTGTCGGCTGCTCTATTTTGGTTGGGTTGACTCGTTATCGCGTTCCAATAATTGAGCCCTATTAACAACATCTGAATACAAACACAGTTTATAAGAGATAAGATATTGACGTATCTCGGGTTTCAAACCTCTTAAAAATATTCGCGTCATTCTCTCCTCATTATCAACCAAATGGGACTCAAACCGGGACAACTCGGCAAACTTGGCTTCGTACTGCGACACGGTCATGTTATTTTACTCCAGTTTAATGAACTCTACCTCTTTCATATGACGAATACTTTCGGGAAAGTACTTGTCGTTGAACAGTTCTTGAAACTTCTGTGAGATCCTGAATTTTATGAAATAAAAGTATTTAATTTTTTCTATTTTGGTAAAAAGTTAAATAGATAAAAGTTTAAAGTTAAGGGTGATATGTGAATTTTTTTCAAAGTAAGCAAGCTGTCATAAAATACCCTAGTAATAGTACAGTAATACGTGTTGTTGCATAATAGCACACGGTATTAATTATTGATGCTTACTGAAGAAGTCACTCAGTTTGTTCAATTATTACTATAGTAATTGTTGCATAGTATCTCACGTTATTTGATTCAATTATTGTCGATATTTATATATTATTAAATCAATGATTGAAATGAAAGAGTTATTAATATTATAAATTGCAATATTAACAATGTCTAGAAGTTCTGCTAATGAGAGGTTTGGTCACCTAATTGCACGCGCCATGATGGGAGAGAAATCCTTATTGAAAGCCCTCTTTCCTGGGAATGACCTGGTCGATTAATATTGTGAATTATAATAAAGATGATAAATGTTGTTAAAATTATTAAGGTGATTTTTATGAAGTTTTACTTATTTTATGGACTCCCATTTACCCATTTTTCAAAATAATCGGTAGAAAATTATTTAAAGGTGGGGCCCACATGTGGGGCCCATATGTGTTGAAAAATTTATTTTTGAAATGGGGGTGAGAGGGAGTTACGTATAGGGGATGGAATTGATATATATATATATATGTATATGATGTGTGTGTGTATATATTATATGTGTGAGTGGAGAATGGTGGGGGAAAAGAAAGAGTGAAAGTGATGTGTGTATGATTATAGTATATATGTTTATTAGGTGAGTGAAAAATGGTGGGGGAATGAAGTTGATTTATAAATGAGGTGATTAGTATTATATATATATATATATATTTATAACATGTGTGGTTTGTATATATATATATATGTGTGTGTATTTTTATTCTTGCTTTATTCTTATTGGTTAGAGGTTTGAAAAATTTGCATATTGAGTTATCAAAATTGTCATCCGATAATTTGCATAATTATTGATTCATAACACAGTGCCTTTCCATTCTTCTATAAATAGAAGCTCATTCCTTCATTATTTCTTATAAATTCACTGAAACTCCAGAGAGAAAAATTATAGAGAAACTATAGAAAAATATTCTGCTACTTCCCTACTCTTATATTTAGTTTCTTTTACGGTAAAGGGTGTTATTCTTTCTTATTCATGAAGAGAACTGTTGTTATTCCATTTCTTATTATTCTGATGGAATAACCTGTATACACGGTCTACCCTATACTTGGTGACATTCTTCTATTATTCTATCTTTATTATTCTGTTGGAATATCATGTCTGTGTGTTTTACACCGGACCTGGTTCCATTGTTTATTATTCCGTCTTTATTATTCTGTTGGAATATCCTGTCTGTGTGTTTTACATCGGACCTGGTTCCATTATTTATTATTCCGCACTTATTATTACATTTGGAACATCCCGCTTGGTGTGAATTTTACCCTGACTGGTTCCGTTATTATTATTCTGTTGGAATAACTTTTCGTCATATGGTCTCTATCGCATGCATGGTGAATCCTTCATTATTCCATTCTTTATTATTCATTTGGAATAACTTTATGTATGTGGGTTACCACATGCATGGTGATTGATCCTTTATATTTATTCCTTATTAAATTGTGAAAATGATCTGTTTACGTTGATTATGATGAGAGTCATAATAAAAGTATGGGACTGATGAAAATCATGGGTATATGAAGTATTAGTAAGTGTTATGATGAGTTATGTTGGTTATTATGTGAAAACATGAAAGTATCTTAGAAATCACAAAGGATTGAAAAATCAGATTTTGGTAAAAACGTAACATAAAATTCAATTGACCATATCTCCTATTATATTTTGAATTTTTGAGTGTGGTCAAGTCCTAGAGTTAGATCTATGAGTCTTATAACTTATCCAAGTGGAATCACTGGAAAAGGTATTGTATATTTTCGTGTGGACTGATTTTAGTAAAGGAGGCAAAAGCTGCAAATTTTGAAAAAGCTACTGTCCAGATTTTTAAAAGGGCATTTTCGTCCACTTAAATTATGAGAAAAATTCTGGTCTTTTGGGACATGAAAGTATATGGTATAAAGAACCTCCTGTCCAAAAATGAGCTCATTCCGACTTAAAATGAGCAAGTTATGACCATTTCAATATTTAGGTTTTTTCGAAGAAAAATGCTATAACCGGAGTTCTATAACTCCGATGACCATGAAATTTGAACTAGAAGCTTATGTTAACTTGTGTAAGATCCTGCCAAGATTTGGGAATTTTTGGAGTTAAACTTGAGGTAGCTAATTTCTTAAGGAATTAATTAGGAATTGATTTTTGAAAAATAGTAAATGAATTTTAAAAATTTCGAGAAAAATATATGTTCAATATGGGACTATATTATGCTTAATCCCAGAAAAGAATAATTTTTGAAACTGATTTGGTATTTTTTATGAAAATAGTTTAGTTACGAGCATATGAGTTAAAAATTGGTAAGTATGATTTTAGGGCTTGAAAATCCTATATAAAGTATGTGCATATTTTTTTGATGAAATGCTTATAATATTGTCATCATCCTCATATTTATATTATGTTGAAATTCATCTGTGGCCTGTAGTGCATAGATGGACTTGGTATGATTATGACCAGGGATCATTCGGTATAATCATGACCGTAATATTACAAATGATGTGGAAAAAGTCCTCATTGGCCCGTAGTGCATTGATGAACAGTTTTTGGTATGATTATGGCTATGGATTCTCTTCGGCTAAGGTGCAAAGATGAATTATTTTATAGCATGATCGGGACCATTGATAAAAACACGATTATCTTTGGTCCGTAATGCATGGATAATTCGTGGTCGTGATACTAAAGAATATCCTTGGCCTGTAGTGCAGGGATGATTCGATGATGTGGATTAATTATTGAGCTGAGTCTCAACAATGAAATATTAATTCATGGATGTGATAATAATGAATATCCTTGGCCCGTAGTGCATGGATAATTCATGGATGTGATATTAACGAATATCATTGGCCGTAGTGCAGGGATGATTCGATGACGTGGATTAATTATTGAGCTGAGTCCTAGCAATGAAATATTAATTCATGGATGTGATAATAATGAATATCTTTGGCCGTAGTGCAAAGATGATTTAATTAGTATGATTATGAGCAGAAATTGTGATTTAGTATAACCATGATTTTTGATTTTTCAGGTGATGATAGGTGATGCAAAATTATCTTTGTCCTCGGTGTGAAAAGGAATTCAGAATCACAATTATGATTATGAGTTATTCATATTGTAAGACCCCAAATTATTAATAAATGAAATTTATTTTCCTCTATTTATTATTTTGAAATAGTAAGGGTTGATTCGATTAATGTGGATAGTTATGGGTAAAATACGCAAATATTTGAATAAGCAAGTGGTTATAAAATATTCATTATTAATAGGAAATATTCATTTGTTAAGTGGAATATTAAATGCTTCGTCGAGAATATTAAATGCAACGGTAGCAGCCTTTTTGTGGGCCCCATAACTTGAAGCGATTGGATGAAGAAAGCGACAAATATAAGTTGTTTATAAATAACGACGTAGTTATTCACTATTATCTTGTTGGAATACCCGGTGGTTAAAACACACTAATCTGGCGTTGTTGAGCAATGAATACATACGATGTTGCACCAATTATTGATTCTTACGTAAGAAGGCACTACTCAATAATTGTTACGATGAATTACTATTCAAGATTTTATTTTATTGATTCAATAAGTCTTTGCATTGATATTTTATATTATCGTTGTTTCAATAAATTGTCATTACACGTATTTTCTATTATCGAGACAATAATTCATATTATCTGAATAATATTATTGGATAACATTATTGGCAATGTCTAGAAAGTTCTCGCTCTAAGGAGAGGTTTGGTCACCTAATCAATTTGCTTGGCAGAGTAAGGAGAGATCCTTATTGGAAAACCCCTCTTTCACGAGAGCTGTGCAGTTGCCAGATCTTGTGATTCTGTAATATTATTTGTGAATAATTAATTATTGATTTATATGATGAGGAAAATATTGATTTTATGTGGATATAGATGGAGAAAATTTTTAATGTGACAATTGTTAAAAATTAATATTTTATCTTTTTACGATAAAATAATTCATTTAAATATATTATTTTAATAATATATTAACGGTGATATTTTTATAATGAATGTGGGATATATGAGTATATGAGGAGGAAGAGTATTTTTGTGGCATTAAATGTTTAACACATATTTTGTGTGTTGGTGGACACAATTATTGACCGAAATTTGTTTATAGCCTGTAAAATCGCCCGTTTATAGATTTCGGTCAATTTCTGTTTGGAATTTAGAAAAACTTTCTTCTGCAAAGTTGTAGAGAATTGAATTTCCTATAAAAAGTCGCGAGATTCAAATTTTCTGATAAAAGGGCTATTTATTATGAATTATTGAAGTTCCGAAGCTCCGAAATAATTAATTTTTGAAGTTTTAATTATTTTTAATAAGAAAAATGTTTTTTTATATTTTTGGGACTCATTTAACATGTGTTAGGATGGCTGAGTTCAGATTCATGGATGCGTAGGAAAATGTGGAAAATAAATAATATTAATTTATTAAATTTTCTACTTTGGTGTTCTAAGCATTTTCCTATTAATAGGGTGCTTAGGTTAGAATTGAAAATCACACTAGAAACTGAAGTTTTCTCTCTCTATATTATTGAGTGTATTCTTGTGAGTATTTTGAGTATACTTTGAGTATTGCAATACGGTGCAAGTTCAAGTCATAGCTTTATATCCTGTTTCAACTAGAAATCTTGTCTTCGAGGTAAGGGATGTTATTTTATTCGAAAATGATATTATTTCTTCAATATCATTATCTTAGAAATATTGGTTGGAAATTTTTATCAAATATGGAATTTTTTTCATGTCGGGTTTCTTATTCATGAGTTCTTATTCACGAGTTACTTATTCATGAATTACTATTCACGATTCTTATTTCACGAATCTACTATTCACGGCGTGAAGATGTTTTTTGTGAAATTTCTATCTTTTGGTGTCGAAAGTTACTATTCACGTTATCTGACTATTTATTCACGAATCTGACTATTCACCGACAAATGAAATTTCTTCTTTTTGTCCAAAATATCTATTATGGATACTAGCTTTGATTGTATCCATGTTTTGATCATTCTTGAATTTTACTCCACTGATTACTTATGAAGTATTTTTGAACTTGGATTGTTTAAAATCTGAATCCTTAATATTTGTTCTTTTGTTTCATTCGGATTCGTTTCCTTTAAAATATTTTTCATCATCCTCGGTCCTAAATGATGATATTCTTGAATATCTTTGGCTTTTGTGGTGCAAAGATGAATGATTTCTTGATGAATATCTTTGGCCCGTGGTGCAAAGATGAGCAGTGTTGAGATGAACATGACCGATTAATTATATCTTTGCCCGTAATGCAAAGATGAACAGTGTTTAGATGAACATGACTAATCGATGAATATCTTTGGCTTTGTAGTGCAAAGATGAATATTTGATTCCGATATATATTGATTGATGTTACAGGGGATAAAATATCGACGATGAACTTTTAAATTCATATATAGAAGATAATTGTTTGCATTATCTACTTAACTCTTCTAATGAATTGTTGTTTCACCTGCGATTGTTGATTTAAAAAGCGGTTGTATTGTATTCTATTAGATTTTTCCTGTTGAAGACTAACGATAATTTGTTGTATATTATCTTAGTCATAATATTCTTCTTTCCGGGTTAGTTGAGCTCACCCTTTTCCTTTTGTTCCATTTTTCTTCTCGGGAGGCGAGAATGTAGCGAAGTCTTAGTCGGGGTATGGAATGAAGGTTCTAGAGAGAGTTGTTTAGTAGTCCTCACCATTTTGTAAAATAATGTATCAATAATTATGATGGGGATTTATTTGCGTGTGGATATTATTTAGATGGCAATATCTCGTATTTAAACTCACAGTTTATATGTTGTAATAATAAAGTTGTAGTTATTTCGTACCATGTATTTGGCGACTCGAAATGGGTTGGATGGAATGGACCTATTTTGGGGCGTCACGGTTGGTATCGAGCTTGAGGGATATGATCTCCGCGGAGATCGGGGAATAGAACTAGGAGGGAGAGAGACGAAAATCTTTCGCTAGTGTGTCCTACCTAAGCTTATTTGTTAGTTGGTTAGTATATAGGGATATTATGTGATATATTGATTTCCTTAATTAACCCTTGTTTTATGACAATGATTGAGAATGTCGAATCGAGAATATTAACAATGGAGTAAATGAGGCCGTGGAGATGCTGTCTTTACCAACGAGGAGAACGTGCACAGTGACAATGTACCTCCCGTGAACAACAACACCAATCGGCGAGATGATGAACGAGGGATGTTTAGAAGCTTTTTGCGAGTTCATGTAAAATCAGACGAGGAGACTCGTGTTCAAAATACACGAGAAAATGATAGCAATTCACGGGTGGTCACAGCCAAGCAGTTTAAAGAGTTGGGACCACCAGAATTCTGGGGAAAGCCGGATCCGATTAAGGCGGAGACGTGGGTCAAACAAATTACCAAGATATTCGATGTCTTGGGATGCACGGAGGAACATAAAGTTCCATTCGCTACTTTTATGTTCCGTAATGTGAGATGATTCTTGGTGGGAATCAGGAAGCGTACTCCATCCAAATTTTCAAAGATCTCATGGGAGACATTTCAGAAACAGTTCAATGACAAGTACTTCCCTAAAAGTATTCGTCATATGAAGGAAGTGGAGTTTATTAGACTGGAACAGACTAACATGACGGTGTCCCAGTATGAGGCGAAGTTCGCGGAGTTATCCAGGTTTGCACCTCATTTGGTGGAGAATGAGGAACGTATGACGCGGATGTTTCTGAGAGGTTTGAAACCCGACATACGTCAGTATCTCATTTCTCATAAATTTTCTCTCTATTCAGATGTTGTCAATAGGGCTCAGTTGTTAGAGCGAGATAACGAGTACGTTCAACCGAGGGACCATAACCAGGATCATACCGAAGATAACAGTCATCAGAATAACGATAACCAGCAGAGAAAGAAGAACACGGACAAAGTTGGTGACCACTATGGTGGTAATCGTGGCCATGAAAATAGAAGAAGCGAGTCGGGTGGAGATTTTAAAAAGAAGAGATTCAACAACGACCATGTGAAGACGTCGCCAACAAGAGTAGAATCGGTTCCAAGGGAGGAGAAAGACCACCGGTCGTATGTTACAAATGCGGGAAAGAGGGACATATCAGCCCAAATTGCCCACAATAGTTTAAGGTATGCTATAATTGTGGAAAAGAAGGACATATCGCTCGAGATTGTTCGGTATCGAAACCCAGTCCAGCGGGAATGGTGACTCAAAAGGATGTCCCAGAAAAGTCAAAGTCAATCGGTTCTCGGAAGAAGCGTTTGTCGTGACCTCCATTCAAATGCAAGGAACCCGAACGAAGTTAGCACGGGTTAGTTAATTATAAATTCTTGCGAAGTTTATACCTTACTAGAATCTTCTGCTCTACCCATTCTTTTATCTCTTTGCTTGCGCTCAACGTTTGAACTTGACTACGGAGAAATTAGACTTTGACCTATTTATGGAGACTCAGTTAGGAGAAACTTTCATTACATCCGTTGTTTAGAAATCTTGCTTGATTCAGGTTGGCACTATCACATTACCTGTTAACCTTATTTCTATAGAGATATTTGCTTTTGATGTGATTTTAAGGTTAATTACTCATCATGCCGAAATTGATTACTTTCGTAAGGTTGTTAGTTTTCATATTCATAAGCAACCTGTTATTCGAATTCAAGCAATCAAACCATTGTAGTCAAACATTTTCATATCAAGCCATGAAGTCATTCGTTTATTACGGATGTCAAATTTTCTTAGTCCATGTTATGGATTTGAATAAAGACACGTCAGATTTGAATAATATTCATGTTGTTATTAATTTTTCTTGACGTATTTCCTGAAGAATTTCTTGGCTTACTCCCAATGCCTGATATTAAAATTTGTATCTACTTTGATTGTAATCTTCTCATTTTTCTTTGGGGTCTATTGGGTCAACCAAGGATAATTCTGTGGACATATGATATCTACCATAACCTAGACGCATGGCCTCCCATGTACGAAGGTTTCATTGAGCACTTCTCAAAGATTCTAATTCCTAAAACAGTTTTTGACTATACTTTTATGTAAAGTACCATTATAAGGTTGTGGTCGAGGCACCATGAGAGTTACATACATTGTATTAAAACTCATAGTTAACTATGGTCGTATTCTATACGACAGTTCAACAGTTGTATAAAAGAAGTTGTATTTGATATTTATAGTGTGATATCTGGCGACTCAAAATGGGTCGTGTGAACCTATTTTGGGGGCGTCACAACTTCTCCCAAGACATCTTCGGTCTTGACAAGTTGGAGTGTCGCTTTTACGATTCCCACCAAGAATCGCCTCTTGCCGCATGACATGAAGGTGGCGAAGGAACCTTTTAACTCCTGAGCAACCCAAGACATCAAATATCTTGTTGATCTATTTTATCCATCTCTCACTTTAAGAGGTTTGGCTCTCCAAAACTCCGGTGGTCCAAGTTCCTTGAATGTTTGGCGGACTGGCCCAAGAGAGTTGCCAGTGTTTCCACCTGCATTTTAGAGCGAGCCGCCTCTAGCTTCGATGTTGTATGAATTGCATAAAGACTCGGAATATTCCATCGTTCATCATTTGATCATTGTTGTTGTTTGCATGAGGATTGTCGCCTTCCTGATGCACATTGTCCTGGTTATTGATCTGTGGAGACTAAACGGTCTCCTGTGCTCCATTGATGTTCTCAACATTCTCTGGATGCCATTTACAAATCGCCACAAAACAAGGGTTAATTAACATATCACATATTATCCCTATACTCGTGAGCCAAATTAAATACCAAATAAACTTAGGTAGGTCATACTAATAAGGAATTCCACGTCTCTCCCTCCTAGTTCTTGTCTCACATCTTAGCCAGGATCATATCCTAAGCTTTGATACTTAATCAGCACGCCTCAAAATAGGTATACATCACCTATCCTCGAGTCGCCAAATACATGGTACGTAATACAAATACAATCTTTAATATACAACAAAAGAGTCATGAATTTTAATACAAATATTGTCTTCTAGACAATATCCACTCTCAGAATAAGTCCTCATTACATTTATTGTCACACTATTTGTGACACCCCCAAAATAGGTATACATCACCCATTCTAAGTTGTCAATACACGGTGCAGAAACAACTACAACTTTATTATTACAACAGTAAAATTGTGAGTTTAAATACAGATATTGCCATCTAAACAATATCCACATACAAATAAATCCTCATCATAATTATTGATACATTATTTTACAAAAATGGTGAGGACTACTAAACAACTCTCTAAAACCATCATTCCATACCCCGACTGCATACTGCTACATTCTCGCCTCCTTAGAAAGAAAAATGGAACAAAAAGGAAAAGGGTGAGCTCAACTAGCCCAAGAAAGAATATTATGACTAAGTTAATATACAACAAATTATCGTTAGTCTTCAACAGGAAAAATTTAATAGAATACAATGACAACAAGTTTTAAATCAATACTCATGGGAAAATATTAATTCATAGAAGAGTTACGTAGAGGATGAAATCTACTAATATCTATGAATTTAACGATCCATCATCAATATTTTATCCCCTGTAACATCAATTAATATATATCCGAATCATATATTCATCCTTGCACTACTAAGGCCAAGGACATTCACCAATTAATCATATTCATCTAAACACTTGTTCATCTTTTGCACTACGGGCCAAAGATATTCAATGAAATCATTCATCTTTTTTGCTACAGAAGCCAAAGATATTCATCGAAAATCAATCATCTTTTGCACTACAGTGCCAAAGATATTCAATAATATCATCATTTAAGACCGAGGATGATGAAAATATTTTTTTTTTAAAAAGAAACGAATCCAATTGAAACAAAATGACAAGGATTAAGGATTAAGTACTTTTTGTTTTATCCACGTCCAAAAATACCTCAAAAATAATCATAGTGGTGTAAAATTCAAGAATGATCAATACATGGATACAATCAAAACTAGTATCCACAATAGATATTTTTTGACGAAAAAGGAAAATTTTTATTTTTCGATGAATAAAGGTCGTATTAAATGAATAAGACAGTATACGTGAATAAGAACTCAGACACCAAAAGTTCCAAATTTGATAAAACTTGGATCAATATTTCAAAGATAATGATATTGAAGAAATAATATCATTCTGAAAAAAAAAATATCCCTTACCTCGGAAAAAGACAAGATTTAACTGGAATCTTTGGATATAAGCTATAACTTGAACTTTCTCCGTATAGCAATACTCAAAGTATACTCAAAATACTCACAAGAATACGCCGATAATATAGAGAGAAAACTTGATTTAAGTGTGATTTTCAATTCTAACCTAAGCTGATTTATAGAAAAATGCTTAGAACACCAAAGCAGAAAATTTAATATAATAATATATTTATAAAAAATATTCTACGTCATCCTTTGGGAATCTGAAATCAGCCAACTAGCATGTGATTAATGAGGCTCACAACATATAAAAAACGTTTTTGTTATTTTAAACAATTAAAACTTAAAAATATTTATTTGAACTCCTAACTTCAATAATTCACAATAAATAGCCCTTTGTCGGAAAATTCAATCTCGCGTGTTTTTTATAGGAAATTCAATTCTCTACAACTTTTTCGGAAGAAAGGTTTTTCAAATTCCAAATGTAAATTGACCAAAATCCACAAACCAGGCGATTTTACAAAAAAGGTAATCAAATTTCAACGAATAAATGGGGTCCAATTTACATGTTTAACATGTTTTAAACATTTATTACAACAAAAATACTCTTCCTCCTCTTATACTCATATATCACACATTCGTTGTAAAAAATATCAACATTATTATATTATTAAAATATAATATATATATATATATATATATTTAAATGAATTATTTTATCGAAAAAGATAAAATTTCAATTTTCAACAATTGTCACGTTAAAAATTTCTCCATCTATATCCACATAAAATCAATATTTTCCTCATCATATGAATCAATAATTAATTATTCACAAATAATATTACAGAATCACAATATCGACACAACTGCACGGTTTCAAGAAGAAGGGGGCTTTCCAATAAGAATTTCTCCTTCTTGGCGCGCAATTAGGTGACCAAACCTCTCCTTAGATGTAACTTTCTAGACATTGCCAATAATGTTATCTAATAATATTATTCAGATAATATGAATTATTGCTTCGATAATAAAAAAATCTTGTGTAATGACAATTATTGAAACAACAACAATATAAAATATCAACACAACAATTATTGAACCAATAAAATCTTGAGCGATAATTCTATCGTAACCATTATTGAGTAGTGTCTTCTTACGTAAGAGTCAATAATTGGTGCAATACCGCCATCTTCTTATCGCAACAACGCCATTCGTGTTTTAACCAAGGGTATTCCAACGAAAGTAAAATCGGTAACAATTACGCGCAATTATTTTTAAACAACTTATATTTGTCGTTTTCTTCTTCCAATCGCTTTCAGTTATGAGGCCCACACATGGGCATTGCTACCGTAGTATATTTAATATTCCCGACAACAATGACTATTTTATAACCACTTGCTTATTTTGAAATATTTATTGTATTTTACCCATAACTATCCACATTAATCACATCAACCCTTACTATTTCAAAATAATAATTAGAGGAAATTAAATTTCATTTATTAATTATTTGGGGTCTTACATTATTTAACAGAATAGTGAGGACTACTAATGCTATCCTCTGGACCGTCACTCCGTTCCTCGACAAGTCCCCGCTACGTTCTCATTTCTTGAAGAGAACAATGAAAGCAAAAGGGTGAGCTCAACAGTAGCGAGAAGAAATATTATGACTAAGATAATGCGAGAATAAATTATCATTAGTCTTCAACAATGTAAAACCGATAAAATACAATAGACATCAAGTTTAATCTGCAATGAACAAGCGATCCATTAAAAGAGTCGGTGAGAATAAAATCTACTATCTTTTATGATTTAAAAGGTTTTCATCACTTTTATCACTGGGACTCGACAATAAATAATCCACATCATCGAATCGCCTCGCACTACTGACGCCAAGGATATTCTTTTTAGTATCACGACCACAATTATCCATGCCTACGGGCGAGGACATTCGTGTATTCATCAATGGTCATGATCATGCCAACAATCATCCATCAATGCACTACGGGCCAATGAGGACTGTTATCACATCATTTATAGCATTACGGCCATGATTATACCGAATAATCTCTGATCATAATTATACCAAGTCCATCTATGCACTACAGGCCACAGATGACTTTCAAAAAAATATAAACATGAGGATGATGACAATAATATAAGAATTCAATAAAATAAGTTCACGAATTAATTTATCCAGGAACTAATAACGTCCAAATTGTCAACATGATACTTCTTTGTAGAGTAAAATTCAAGAATGGTTAGAAGAATATTTTCATGAAAAGATACTGGATGAAGCGCAAATATCAAGGATATTCTACTAATTTCATGGAGTATAGAAGTCAAAACTTTAACCAAGTGAGTATAATAAGGAATGGAATAACAAAAGAAATCACCAAGCATGCGATAGACAAACACATGCGAGTTATTCCAACGTAATAATAAAGATTTTAACCAAGTCCCAAGTAAAAGCGCATGATGTGATATTCCAATGAATAATAAAGACTTAACCCAGTCCTGTGTAAAGCCTGAAACAAGATGTTCCAGCAGAATAATAAAGAGCGGAACCAGTCCCAGCGTAAAACACTGAACGAGATATTCCAACGTAATAATAAAGATTTTAACCAGTCCCCACAAAAGCCTGACGTGGATATTCCAACGAATAATAAAAAGCGGAACCGAGTCCCAGCGTAAAGCACGAGCATGATGTTCCAACGTAATAATAAAGAATGGAATAATGAAAGAATTTCACCATGTATGCGGTACTTCGCATAAACAGGTTATTCCAACATAATAATAAAGAATGGAATAACAGAAGTTCTCTTCATGAAGACGAAAGAAAGAAATAATAGCCCTTACCTTTGAAAGAAACTGGATATAGGAGTAGTGAGGTAGCAGGCTTCTCTTCTTCTACAGATTTTCTCTCTATAATTTCTCTCTATAATAATTGCTCTATAGCTTTAGTGAATTGGTGAGAAATGAAAGAAGAATGAGCTTCTATTTATAGAAAAATATAGTTTCAATAATTGCACGTTTTGGGGCTCGAAAAATTACAGTACAATACCTCAAACTTTTTCTTTATTTTTAATTTAGTCATGCAAGTATTATCAAAATTGCACCACCTCCCCTAATAGTAAATAATGTGATTCAATAGTAAATCATGTGAATCAATAGTTCTGAACATGTGAAAATACGAATTACGGTATAGTTCCTCCATCTATACCTCCATTTTAACTTAGTATTACAAGTATTATCAATCTTGCACTAACTCCCTAATATTAACAAGAATGTGAAATGATAGTATACACATGTGAACAAATAGTTATAATCATGTGAAATAATAGCAATTAATTGCTCATTTATCCGGTTAAATACTTGATTGGTCAATATAACCTCCAGACATCAATTATTATCAAAATAAATGTCGATTTTCACTAACACAAATAATTCCAACACAATGAAACTATTTTTATCAAAAATATAAATTTTGAAATTTTAAAGTTTGACTTTTCTCAAAAAAGTCAACCGTTGACTTTTTGACCAAATAGTAAAATCCAGAAAATTTTGTGTTTATAGTCTATTTTTACTAATTTCATCGTTCCGGACTCAAATATCACGTCTGCGTCTCCAAATTCAACTCCGAACACAACTTCAATTTTAATAACATTCATCATTAATATTATAACTCACAATATTTATCAACCAGTGTCGTTCGTGGAAAGAGGGGCTTTCGATAAGGATTTCTCCTATTGGTAGCGCAATTAGGTGACCAAACCTCTCGATGTAAACTTACAGGCATTGTAAATATTGCAATTTAATAATATGAATAAATTTTCCGTCTCAATTATTGATTTAATAAAATAACATATTATGCACGAGATGATCTTTGTGACAATAATCGAATCAATAATATAAGAGATATGATGCAACAATTCTTCAGAGCAATAATTGAGTATAACTGAGTGACTTCTCACGTAAGCATCAATAATCAATACTGATCTTCTTATGCAACCACGCCAGACATCTTTTTCTTTTACTACTACCGAGGTAGCTCAACAAAGATTAACGGTAAAAACTTTCGTCGTTATTTTCATAAATATATTTTTTGTCGTTTTCTCGATCCGGCAATAATTACATTGTGAGGTCCACCAATGATTGTCTTGGTTATGCGAATATTCCCTACTAAAACGAATATTCTCCAGACCAATCGAATATAATATAACAACTTGCATACTTTCGGCGAATTTATAAATCTACCCACAACTATAACATTATAACAAATTCATTCCATAATATTCAAAAATGATAATTATAGAAAATCATCTTTATTCATAAAAGTTGGGGTCTTACTACGCCATCTTTATTAGCTTGAGATCTTCTACCACGTCCAATCACTTAAGGCGTCTCCGATCATTTACCCGCGATAAACACGATCAACAATGGAGGATAATAATCTCTATGCGATAAGAGATGAAATATTTAGTTACCTTTTGCTTGAAGTCTTCCTTGCCATGTTATACCTCTAACTTGGGTTTCAGGTACCTACCACCGTCTGTACACACGTTTTGATCCTCGATGGTTTCACGGCATTGCAATGCGTACCCCACCCACTACCCATGTGTCAATGCTTTCCACCGCTTCGGTCGTCGAGGATCCCATCCACATTAATGCATGGCAGGTATCTTAGTCAACTGTCATGTTTTTTCATCATTACAAGTCAAAGATGTAAATATTAAAATATCTAGTGGGTCGGTCCAATAAATAGACCCAATATCCTAAAGATCCAACAAAGTTGACCCAACTGACCGAGCCCAATATGAAATGACCTGCTAGATTAATCAAATAAATGGGCCCAACCCATTCGGCCCAATATGAAATATCATGACCCAACAGTTACTAATTAAGATTTTTTTGTTTGATAGTTTAAAGTTTCACTATTACTAATTAAGAGTTTTTTCACATAATGAAAGAGGTGAACAAATGATTTTTGTACATAATTAGAGAAATTACACATATTATGTCATTGTTGGTGGTTATTTGATTGTATTATTGAGTTTGATGTTGTCTAACAACTCATGGAGTTTAATTGTGTGTTACGAAAATCTTAATATTCACAAAAAAACAGTCATAAAAAATAAAACTCTCTTTTCTTGGGAGTCTGATATTAAAAGGCATGTTAAGCCTTTGAAGTTTATTAAATATTTTCTACCAAACCCAATTGAATATGATGTAATTTAGTAATTAGCATACATACAATTTGATGATAGATAGATTTTCTCTTAGGCCAAATTGACAACAATGTCTAAAGACTCTTAATTCATTTGCTAGATTCCTCTTGGACCAAATTGACAAAAGTTACTCCTAGAATTCATTTGCTAGTGACCCTTTTCAGAAATGAATGGTAAAACTACTCTTCGAAATCAAATAGGTGATAAATAGTTGAGTGATTGTTTAGTTACTTATATTGAAAATGATATATTTGAAACTATTGATAATGAAGCTATTTTATAATATTTTCAAGCTATGAGATCTAGGAAGATAGCATTGTAATTTATAAACATTATTATGATTAATGAATATTATAATTAGTTTAAATTTTTCTTATTTAAGTTTAACAAAAAAATTAATTAAAATCCGTTCATGATGGGGTAAGTTTCTAGATCCGCCCCTATGAGTGTGGGTGTAAAAGAATAATAACTCTATGCGGATAGGGATTTTGAATAGAAAAATTAGATTGAAAAAACAACATGAATTTGATCTCACAAACAAATTAATTATACTGTATAATTATTCTCGAAAATAAATTAATTTTATTATCCAATTTTCTAGAAGCACTCGTGGAAGAATAATATGGCATTGTACTGAAAAATAAGTTTGAAAAAGATATTTTTCAATTCAGTATAACTATGCAACGTCTGATGTATAATGTACAATTATACAACACATGTAGTGCTATGAATTGATATTTCCAAGTTCTAACATTAGAAATATATATTAATAATTCCTCCGTTTTAAAATTAAAATATATTTTAAAAATAATAATTTTTATAAACAATTGATTACTTTTAGTTTTATCCTCAAAAAAAAATTATATTACACAAATGTACTATCAACTACCAATTTTAAAAATACACTGTATCGTCTTTATAGTCTTTCGATTTTTTTGTTGTAATATAAATCAGAATTGAATTATAATCGGTGTTTTTATTAAAGAAATAGACAAAATTAAGATTATTATGTTTCAAAATAGTAATGTATAACTAATTTTAGAATAAATAAAAAATATATATCTAATTTTACGGTAGAGAGGGTAATATGGATGATATTACAATTCTTAAATATATTTAACAAATGTATCCATCAAAATGATATCCTCGTGCATGGCTCGTCCACATCAAAACATGTGGCTGACCATTTTCTTTATTAATGCAAAAAAGCTACGTGTTTCTTTTTAGTTTTTTTTTCCTTTTGGACACAAGGAGTCCATTATAAATGGATGGATGCACTAGTAGTATTTATCTTTTTTCCAAAATTGTGAGCCTAATTAATTAAGAAAAGAACACAAATGTTTTATGATATTTGATTGCATAATTGAGAAAATTAAGGATCTCTTTATTTTGAAACTACTCTTTTAGGACAAGTAAAACAAGTTTGATAATATGTGCAAATCAAGGTAAACTTCAAAAAGATTTATTATGTATCTTTTTTTGTACAAAACGTCAAGTATACACTATTTTCAGCTAATTTTTTTTCGTAAACTGTTTTTAATACATATGAGTTATGTTGGCATTGAAAAAAATTTACAACTAGAGAAAATAATTAATAGTTGGCATTGAAAAAAAATACATACATCTTCATGATAATATTAATGTTGACAATCTTATTTGATTTTCTATTAACTCCATTCCAAAATCAAGCAAGTTAGAAAGAAAAGGGGTTAAGAATTATATATAATCGCGATTATGATCCCGTTTTGAGACTGTAATATTAATTCTAAGCTCGAGTTTATTAAATACTTGAGGCATTTAGATGTCAAATTTTTAGCCATCTTCTTTTAAGGCCTCTGCTCTGCATAATAAACAGTAGTATTTAACTATGGTATCCCAAAGCCCAAGATTAACTGTATTCCCATTCTCCACGCACCACATTAGCACTGAATTGTCGAAAACTGTAGGCACAATTAATATATAATCCTAGTATTAGATTAAAATTTAAAAAAAAATAAATCAAACCAAACCACGATTAAGTAAGAAACCATGCATAATGAAGATCATATATATATATATATATATATATATATATATATATATATATATATATATATATATATAGTTGGTGAGACCAAACTAGCTCTCATTAATTGGCATGCAGACCAACAGCTAGCTAGCAAGGGCATCCTATCCGCACAACTAACAGAGAAATTAGCTGACATTAGTTTTGGACATTTTAATCTAAGTATCTATCTATCAAGCCGGCCAACAAGAGTAGATCGAGGAGGACTAAAGGGTAAGTTTGAGATCTAACCCATTCTCATCTCTATCTTCTTCTTCTTGTTTCTTACAATGAGGAGAGATTTGGAGGAAAGGCTTTTTAATGAAGAAGTAGTGGTCATCTTGCTTAAAATCTTCCAATTCAAACGTCGGAGTCCAACTGGAGGAGGCCGATTCTTTGCAATACTTTCTTTTGTTCTTCTTTCTGACCATCTCCAATTCATCTGCTTCATTGCTGATCATCATCAGCTCATTCCTTCGCCGACGATGATTGCGCGCTTCCCGGAAGTTTCTGATCAAAGCATAGAACTTGTCAATCTTCTCTTCTTCTTCTTCATCAACTCCACCAATTATCTCTCTAACCTGATCTTCCTTTTCCATATTTTTCTAATTAATATTTCAAATTGAATTATAGTATATTAATATTATGATACACTATATATATATATAGCTAACTAGCTAGCTATGAATTGTGGGGTGGGGTAGTGTGGGGTCTTAATTCATAAGGCATCAAGGAATTTATATATATATATAGAATTAATTAAGCACTAATAAGGCAAGGCATGTACGTATTGGGTGATGTCATGAGGCTTACTATACGTCACAAACTCACGTGATTGCTGATCGAGTCAATGGGTCAAATTCAACGTATTATATATTGGACCTCCCTGCGTAAATCGTAATTGGTGATGGATGACATACATACTATATATTCCCTTCTCCGCCACCGCTAGCCACATCTCTCATCTCATCTGTGGCTCAACTGGGTCCATACATGGAGTATTATTCCATGTCCATTTTCCGCTTATATTATTAATTCTACAAATTACATTCATTACAAAATATAATATATATGCAAATGTAGAAATGTTTTTTACCCACCTCGTTAAAACTATATTACTCGCTTCGAGTGTATAGCTAATTAATAATTAATTTGCATAAATGTTAAAAAAATATAAATAAGTCTTTATCTCTTACTAGACCGGCAAACGAACTTGAAAATTTTTAGTCGAACTTGATCATGTTTGAGTAATTTGATCCAACCAGCAACTATGCGTGTATTCGGATCGTTTGAAGTTCACAAACATAATCAAATTCGCGAACAAGTCGAACATAAACTTATTTGCGAATTTCGCGAACATGAACAGTTTACGAACGTTCACAAACATAAACTTAAAACTCTTAAGCAAAAAATAGTTAAATAAATATAAAAACATTTAAAATGATGTAATTATATTACGCATGTAATGAACTACAAAATTATTACCCTGATACGTAAACTATTGCATTACCTCAAAATCTTATTCGGCAAAATCAAAACCTACCTTAGAATTTACAAATAAACTACAAATAAATGTGTGACATGAAAACATACCTACCATTCAGCATTCTAACAAGTGGCAACTGTTAAATTATTTCAAATTTGGTTGAGAATTAAAGCATATAGAATTTAAGAACGAATAATTTTGTAATCACACAAATATACATACATTTATCAATTTGGCTAGTCTTACTTGACTGAAGTATTTATAAGATGTCTGACACACTAAACAATGTTTTTATAAGTACTAGAAAACCCTAATTATTACAACATAATCTCAAACACATAAGACACAATACATTAATAAAATTAAAAATCGGACTACTAATAAATTTTTAAACTTAATTGCATTTTATAAAAGTATGAGTTAATCCTAACCCTGACTAACGGTTTAAGAGTTGTTTGTTTTAAGAATGATGTTCATCATTCCGTGGGTGGAAAATTTACTCACAACTTTAATAAAATTTATAATAAAAATAGGAATTTCTTTGATTCTAGCGGGCATTTAGGGCTTTAAAGGGCCAAAAGCACCGGACGTCATGCGCACTTTGATTTTAATGGGGCTGCTTTTAAAATTGGAAGACCCTAATAATTATGTTTTTCTCCTTAATTTGGTAAACAAATAAGAAGGTGGGCTGCGAATCTGTGGATATGTACTTGGTCGCTAGAACATAATCCAATTAAAATTATATACTCCCTCCGTTCTTTAATATAGGTCGTTTTAAGGTTGTGCACAAGTATTAAAGTAATGATTATATATTATTAATTATAATATTAATTGTCTATATTGTCCTTGTATTAGAAGAAGAGATTGTTATTTATTGAACATAAAATAGTGAGAGAACCAAAGTTATATTTAATACACGGGAATTAATTAGAAACTAAGCAATTAATGCTTACTTGAAATTCTCAAATGATTTATATTAAAGAACAAAAATATTTCTCTAAAACGATTTATATTAAGGGACGGATGTAGTAACTCTTAAGCTAATAGGTGAGTAAAACACTGAAACTAACATATATGAAACTCATGACGTATAACCAATAATTATAAACGATAAAATAGAATAATAATATTTAGATCTCTTTTTAATTAACTTACGTCGTCGTCTCGTCGATATAAATTTAGGAAGAATTATATATATTAGTATTTTTTTAGAAATAATTACAAAAATCATACACATATAAAATAATTACAAAAATATTACACTTTTTCATATTTATTTACAATAATAGTGCAATTAGGATTCCTTAATTTAAGGGATTAGTATTAATGAAATGATATAGCAAATCTGGTGATTTCTTTTAAGCGCGTGAAATCTTCTTCTTCTTCTTCTTCCTTCCTTCCTTCTTCTTCCTTCTTCTTTTTTTCTCTCAACTCCCATATCCTTTGTTATGATATTTCTCTCTAAAATCTTCTTCTTGTCTTATTCTTCTTCTTCTTACTCTCGCCTTACTATTTCTCTCACTCCTCTTGAAGCCACTCGTCAATGTCAATTTGAATCTACTTAGCAGACGATGGAACCAGCCTCCTTTTGGAACCTACCATGCGATATGTACATGGTTGAAGTGATATTGTCATACTATGAGTCTTTAAATCTCTGGCGACATTCATTTGATACCAAATTGGCGGTTTAAACTTGCATATTGTCAAAGAGATGGCGGCACATCTCGGCAACTCTTCCCATCATCCCAATTTGTACAAATATAATTTTGGGAGTTCTTGTTAAATTTTTCCTATTTCGTACTTTGATTTTGTTGGATATTCATAACAATTTGTTATGATTTGTGAGTCTGTAATGTTTATTGGAGTTTATGTAAACCGGGGTTGGATATCTGAGTTGTTTTACATTTTGGTTATCATTATTAAAACTTGTTACAGTTACTTTCATATAACTATTTGGTTACTTCTTTATTATGTTTTGATTCTTGTTATCTTATGGTTTGGCTACTATTATTGTACCCTCGATGTGGGATTTTGGTTACTTTTATTTTTTATTCGGTTAATATATAATTGTTTAGTATACATGGATTGCTGAATCGAGGTTTTATTACATGATATTTCTTTTTGGTTACCATTAAAACTTATTCAGTTCTTATCGTATAATTATGTGGTTCTTGTTTTATTATGTTACATTATAGTTCTTTGTTATTTAATGGTTTTTGACTACTATTATTGTCAATCAATGAGGTATTTTAGTTATTATTTATTGTTTCTTTTAAGTTGTGTTTGCTACATTGTTTGAGATGTACGATTAGTAACCAAATATGTATATAAAGGTAACCAACTATTATTTTGATAGTAACCACGAGATTCTAAGCTTGTTTCGGGACATATATTAAATGTAAGAAGTGTACATGTCATAGTATAATTGGGTTGCCTAAACAAACAATATCACCTTCATTACATGATCTTTGGATACTACGTGAGTTGTTTTATGTTTTGGTTACCATTAAAACATATTATGGTTCTTGTTATTATGAAACTATTTGGTTACTTATTTATTATATTTGTTTCTTTGTAATTTAATGGTTTTTGACTACTATTATTGTACAATCAATGAGGTATTTTAGTTATTATTTATTGTATCTTTTAAGTTGTGTTGGATACATTGTTTGAGATGTACGATTGGTAACCAAATATGTATATAAAGGTAACTAACTATTGTTTTGATAAGTAACGAGAGAGTTACAATCTTGTTTCGGGACATATATCAATTGTGAAATGTATATGTCATAGTATAATTGGGTTTCCTAAACAAACAATATCACATTCATTCTGAGATCTTTGGATACACGAGGTTGTTTTATGTTTTGGTTACCATTAAAACATATTATGGTTACTATTATGTAACTATTTGGTTACTTATTTATTATATTTGTTTTATTTGTTATTTAATTGTGTTTGACTACTATTATTGTACAATCGGTGAGGGAGTTATTATAAGGGTAACCATTTTAGTTTTTGTTAGTAACCAAATAATTAAAACTTATATCGAAACGATTATCAAGTGCTTAATGTACATGTGAGGTTCCCATTTATCTAGCGATGGATACTTTTAAATTACATAATTATAAAAGTTATTTGGAAATGGTCATGCGATTTGGTAACTAAATATGAATATAGAGGTAACCATTTTATTTTAGATGGATAACCAAATTTACATAAATATATTTGAGCGATTACCAATTGTTCAATGTATATGTTTACTTTATATTGATAACTCATGATGGAATCAAAAATTAAAATATTAATCAACATCAATTTTGGTTCTTTGTTCACCATCAAAATATTACCAACCATGTGGTTAATAGTTACTAGCGATAAACAATTATATATTCACATAAACAATTAAATTTGTTGTATTGAGTTCTTTGTCAATAGCCATTGTCTAACAACCTGAATAAACATTGTAAAAGTACCAAATCAATATTAGAGCGATAAACAAATTACATAATTTTAGTAACCGGAAAATAAACCAAATTTTACATACAATTTTGAAGGCCTAAATGATGGAATTAGACCAAAAAACCCTGCGGTTCACCAGCAAAGCTTGTGACTTTTGATCGTTGACCCGTTTTCAATGAAATTAGGCTCTGGCACGCCAAAATTCGACACTCCAAACTTGACGAAATTGTCAAATTGTCAACTGCAACCAAATAAACATTATCTTCAGAACCAATTAAATAGTATACAACAACCAATATATATAATCAGATTAACAGTTGTATGAAGGTAACCAATGTATTCAATGAGTAACCACCAATATAAAAGAAACAATTATAAAACTGAATAACAGTATAGAGTAACCAAATAAACACCTTACAATTATCTAAATACATATTATCAAATAACAAGATATATATAATTAGTAGCGAAGATTATAAAAATATTTTTACATTCATTTTACAACCAAAATAATCAGTAATGACTTTGTTACAAATTAAAGACTAACAGATGTATGAAGGTACCTACCAATGTAGTTAATCAGTAACCATCAATATAAAATAATCACTATAAAACACAGTAATATAATGCAGTAACCATGATAATATTACACAGTAACCAAGTCAGCATTATATACTAACCAAATCCAAATTAGACAGTAACCAACATATATTTACTTAGTATACACAAGATAAATACATTCTGCATTGCATTTTTATAGTAAAAAACAACCAGTATAATTTGTTTGTTACCAACTAAAGGCAAACTTTTGTAAGAATGTAACCAATGTAGCTAACAAGTAACCATTAATATAAAAACATAAGTAGAAGTGTACATTAATATGCTTCAGCAACCAATATTACAGTAACCAATTAATCATTACAGTAATTAAGTTTGCATTAGTCAGTAACCAAGTCAACATTAGTTAGTAACCAAGTCAGCACTATAATTTTACAAAGTAACCAAGTCAGCATTAACAGTTGTATATAGGTAACCAATATATATAATCAGATTAACAGTTGTATAAAGGTAACCAATGTAGTCAATAAGTAACCACCAATATAAAAGAAACAATTATAAACTACAATAACATTATCTGATGAACCAAATAAACACCTTACATTATTTAAATACATATTAGTCAATAACTTGATATATATATGGTAATATTAATCTTTGTTAGCTTATGATCCGTAAAGTAACCAACTCATATGTCGACATTAACCAAACTACATAATGTTAAGTAACGAAACATGAACCTGGGGTAATATTATCGTAACCATTACAAATTTACACACGTAACCAAGTCAACATTATATACTAACCAAATTCAGATTAGAGCGGTAACCAACGATTGCGAGAACCAATATATATGGTAATATTCTTTGTTGGCTTATAGTGCGTAAAGTAACCACCAATATAAAAGAAACAATTATAAACCACAATAACATTATCTGAGAACCAAATAAACACCTTACAACATCTAAATACATATTAGAGCGAAGAACGAATATCTATGGTAATATTATCGTTAGCTTATAGTGCAATAAAGTAACCATCACAATGTCGACAAGATAACAAACTACATAATGTTAGTAACGAACATGAACCGGGGTAACATTATGCAATAACTATTGCAATTTTACACGATTAACCAAGTTAGCATTATATTACAACCAAATCCAGTTAGACGGTAACCAATAGTTGCGGGGAAGGTAACCAATGTATTTAATAAGTAATCATTAATATAAAAATATCGATAGAATAAACTTTAAAATTATAAAGCAAGCATATAAACATTATACAACAACCAAATCAATAGTAAACAATAACCAATTTATATGTATTTAGTAACGAGTATAAAACATATTTTAAAATGCATTTTACATTCAACATTATACATTAATCATGACAACATTATACGATAACCAAATCCATTTTAGATTGTAACCAACACATATTTATTTAGTAACCACAAGATAAATACATTACAGATTGCATTTTATAGTAAAAATAACCAAGATAATTTGTTTGTTACCAACTAAAGACAAGCTTTTGTAAGAATGTAACTAATGTTGATAATAAGTAACCATTAATATAAAAACATAAATAGAAATGTACATTAATATGCTTGACAACCAATATTACAATAACCAATTAATCTTTGCGATAATTAAGTTTGCATTAATCAATAACCAAGTCGAAATTAGTCAAGAACCAAATCAAAGATTAGTCACTAAATAATTTTACTGAGTAACCAAGTCGACATTAGTCAAGAACCATTATAGTTTTATACGATGTTAAATCAACATTAGTCGATAATCAAAATAATGTTACATAGTAACCAAGTCGGCATTAATCGATAACCAATTCAACATTAATTAGTAATATTGTGCGATAACCAAGACAACATTAGATAAGTAACTAAGACAAATGATAGGCGGTTTAATGTTATACGATAACCAAGCATGAATAGTCGATAACCAAGACAAACATTAGACAAGTAACCAATTTTATAACCTTAGTAACCATAATATACAACATTTTTTCAAATACATTTTGCAATCAAAACATTCATTATTCTTACTGTGTGTGACCATTTTAAGTGCAAAAAAACTTAAGAAAGGTAACCAATATAGTAATTAAGTAGTAACTATAGGTAACTATATGATTCTAAATTTTAAACTCACATACCTCGGTATTTTGTATCGAATGTGATGTTGATCTTGTATTCAACAATCAACGCGATATTTAGTTCTTGAACTTGAAGGCGTTGTTGATTTTTGTATGCTATTTTCGATCTTAGAGATGCGTCATGACAGGAGGCTTCGTCTTCCAGATTCTGAGTTTAGTCGCGACGGGAGGCTTCGTCTTCTTCGATATCGAGTTGTGTCGCGACGAAGATCTTGTCTTCTCCGATTGATTTGGCGTTGATCATCTTCTCCGATTGATTTTGTCTTCTCCGATTGATTTTCTCAATTGCTTGAATTTAGGTGAGGTTGGTTACAAATATGAAAGGAAAATAAGCGGCGTGTGGGAGTTAATGATCGTGATTTTAGGAATTGTAATATATTGGGTTGTTTTATTTTTGTAATTATGTTGTGTGTGTTTTATTTTTGTAAATACTTTCTAATTGTTGTATATTAGTGTTAAGGACCCATAAATTTATCGGTCATATGTTGTAGGAGCGAGGGCGTTCAGAGTATTTTTCGGGCCTGAAATTATTAATGATGTGGTCACATTAGACAACTAGTTTAGTCAATGTGGTTTCGATTAAGCCCATTAATAGAAGGCTCACCTATTCATATAGTATTTTGAGTTCTTTACGTAAGTATACAATAAATAAAAAATAATTATAAAAAAACTATATTAACCAAATAATTATAAAAAGAGGAACCATATTACAAAAATAATATAATTCACATTAATAAGGAAACCTAAAATTAAGGACAAATAACTGCCATAATTAATAATTCAAATTCAAATATTTGGATCTAACAACAAAAACAAATTCAAATTCAAAATAATAATTCAAATTCAAATCTTTATCTCCCTCACATACACTTTGAAATAATAGTTCACATTCTACACCGCCTTAATTACTACATGATACTTCGCTACACCATGCGAATCTCCGTTGTCCAAAACGCCAATGAAAATAAGAAGATTCGCCCTACAAAAAGTTTAAAAATAAATAGATGTAACTAATAATGTTCTGAAATTTTTTTTATAACTATTTTGTTACTTATAAATAATAAAATGGATAGTTTTGTATGAATGGTTGGCTACCAACTGCATCACATTCAAACGAAATTGGTAACTTAATAAAATTGAATTGGTTACCTTAGTCTAAAAGTTTGGCAACCAACTGAATGAAG
Organism: Panax ginseng; assembly: GCA_020205605.1. Classification (NCBI taxonomy): domain Eukaryota; kingdom Viridiplantae; phylum Streptophyta; class Magnoliopsida; order Apiales; family Araliaceae; genus Panax; species Panax ginseng. Next base: position 3,815,261 of record CM035131.1, on the reverse strand, counting down.
GTTTGGCTACCAACTAAATGAAGGTTTGGCTACCAACTAAATGACATTCAAAATAATTGAAAACTTAATAAAACTTAATTAGTTACCTTAGATACCCACTGCAATATGAAAAAACTGAAGGTGTAAAGGTGAAAAATTGAAGGTGTGCCGTATGAATTGGTTACCTTTGTCTGAAAGTTTGGCAACCAACTGAATGAAGGTTTGGCTACCAACTGCATTACATTCAAAATAATTGGTAACTTAATAAAACTGAATTAGTTACTTTAGAACCCACTGCAATATAAAAAAATTAAAGGTTTGTCGTGGATGGGGGTGAGGAGGACGTCGGAAAAGCAATTGATTATTTCGGCTGACCATCGTAGGGAGACGGAAGCGAGCGAACCCGAATTCGAGAGAATCACGACTACTTGCATTTTCGTCGGTGTCGAAGCTCTTGAATGCTCGGCCAAATCCCCATCATGCCTCTCGTCACGTGAGTTCAATGACTTGGGACGATTAATTGTCACATACACCATCCTGTTCGATTCTCGGCTTACTAGTATCAACTTTTCCAGCGAGGAATTTTCCATTTTGGATTCACACATTTGAGATTTCAATTTATTTTGCACTATCAAGTACTCCTATATATATATATATATATATATATATATATATAGAGAGAGAGAGAGAGAGAGAGAGAAAGAATACGTTGAATGAAGAAGAAGGGTGGTGCAGTTGTTATAGATAAAAAGAGAGAGAAGAAGTCATGGGTATAATTAATCCCTAAATTAAGGAATTCTAATTGAATATTAATTCCCTAAATTAAGGAATCTTAATTGCACAAATATTATAAATAAATATAAAAGTGTATTAGTTGTGTAGAAATTTTATGAGTGAATTATTATTATAATTATTTTTAAAAATATAATAGAATATGTAATTCATCCTATTTTTTACTTCCCCAAAAACCCAAATTATAAAAAGAAGTAAATTCAAGGGCCGAACTAAACAGATAGTTATTCTTGAATGGGCTGTCCTTTGTTGTGAGAGGCATTTGGTCTCCTAGCCGGCTAGCTAATTAATTACTAAATATCAACAGTAAATAGAATATTTTGAAGTCTGATTAGATTAGATTAGATTAGATTAGATTAAATAAGATTAGATTAAACAGTGACACTGCCACAGGACTCCAGACATGGTTAATTAATTTTTTTGATGATCTTGTAATTAATTTTACCTTTTACAAGCTTTATTCATCTACACGTAGAAATTAGAATAGATAGCCAAATGAAAATATAAATTATATTATACATAAATATGATAAGCTCCCCACACAAATTTGAAATTTGTAGTAAACTAAGGGAATTATATTTGCAGTCATCTCATCTCATATGCGGTGTTTTACTTGGTACTCCGTCTTAAATGGTGTTTGTTTGTGTTGAATATCTCTTAATTCACATGTCTTTGATTCGGTTACAGACAAATCTTGTTTGATAAAAAAAATTTGCTTCTTAATCGCCAAGACAGATACGCAAATATTAACTATTAAGAACTGTATCTTAATAGTTTCTTTAAAATTTATGGATAAAAATAGCCTCAATAAATATTGTACTTCAATTTCAAATTTCAAGATCATTCAAATAAAATTTTTAAATAACTTGGAGGGTTAAAATGGTAAAATAGTGTCATTAAGATGTTTTACACTTTTTAGTTATCAAACAGTTTTTTAGATTCATGAGATGTTATTTCATTCAGATGATCTAATTTATTAAGATGTATTAATCACTCAATTTTATAATCTTAGTAGTAATTATGACTAATTCTACTAGGTATAAATTAATTAGGATAGGGTGTTAACAATGAAATTCTGTAATTAAGCACACCTAGAGGGGGGGTGAATAGGTGTAAATACTTAGACGTGATCTACAGTGACCAATTTTTCTTAAGTTTACTATAAGAGACTATAATCGGACGGTCTAACCATGTCCGTATTAGTTATGTTCTTAACTGTTAAAAACGGACAGCTAATACCTGTTTGTATTAGTATAAAATTTTTCAACTAAAACCAAAATATGCAGAATATAAAGCTTAAAATCAGAAACACGTGAAAAGTAAATCACACCGAGAATTTTTACGTGGTTCGACCCCTATCCTCTAGTCTAGTAGCCTAATTCACGTCCAATCCCAACTAGGATTGGAGACTCACTTTATTAAAATAATACTCAGCAATTACAAAGTAAATAACTCCCTGTTACAACGACGATCACTTGGACACCTCTGCCCCCTTTGCACCACTGCAACACCTCTCACCTCTGAGACTTTGATAGCATCGTTGTACAAACTGAATATTACTAAAATAAAGACCCCAAGTCAACCTAGACTTGTACTATGTTTACAATAGATATAAATAAGGAATACAAGAACACTGTAAACCAAGACTAAAATAGTGATATGATGATTTGTTTCCTGAATAGCTTGAAAAGTTTCTGATCAATAGTCTTGTTTTTTTCTTCATGAACCCGAGTGATCAGTATATATACAGAAGAGAGCAACGGCTATGATAAGTAACGTTCCATTCATCCAGTAACGGCTATTTACTTTTTAATAGGAGATGAACAACAGCCTCAAAAGATAAGAGAAGTAGTCAAATAAAATATAAAGACTAGTTGAAAGAGTCCTATTGACTATTAAATAGCAACTGCTGCAAGACTTCAAAAAATAACTGTTGTTCCAACTTGAATAAGAATCCTTCAATATACCAATTCCTAAAAAGATTTTCAAGACACGTAAATTGGTAACTCAGTATATAACAGATAATATATATATCTATATTGGAAGAATATAACCCAACAAATAAATATGAAAAACTTAAGGAATTAAAACATATTAAATATAAATTCCAGCTTGCACATACCTGTTATAAATCCAATACATGATTTTCAATTTCCTTAAACTTCTCCAATTCACATTAGAATTAGTCTTCATAACAAAACATGTTTAGTTAATCATATAAATATTATATGCACATGACGCAGTATACTTTCATGCAATAACCCATGCAAATTATTATATAATTAATATGCATAAAAATATTTAACCCAAATAAATCAAATAAGATCATAACACAAACTCAAATATATTATCATTATTAAAATCACAAAAGATATAAACCAACAAACAATAATTTGGTAAAACAAGTGAAAATACTAATTGAAACTCTGTAAAGTAATCAATCCCAATATTATCAGATAATATTAATTACACTAAATATTCATCATTAGGAGGCACTTTTAATTATTCTAATTGGAGATGTTCTTTTTGGGGACAACATTAATTCCTTGGGATGAACTACTTTGGCAGCCTTGCATATACCCTGCTAGTAGTGATTAATTAGTGATGCACAAGACAATTGATTTTTAATTTTTCGCTCCCCTTAATAATCGATCAGAATTATCTAAAATTTGGAATAAATATTATCGAAGCACGGATAATACGGCTAGTATATATATATATATATATATATATATATATATATATATATATATAAAATACCTTTTACTATAAACTCCACAATGAACTTCATCAGACCTAAAATCCAAATTCGGAAATTAAGTGGTGTTAAAGTCCGTAGGTCGGATGAAAAAGCAGATTGAAGCCAAAACCTTTGTATACAAAATACAAATACTAATAGATCGATTAGTGGGTGGAGACGAAAAGGTGAGTTTGGTGGTGGCATTAATTCTAATGTATAGCTCGTGCACCGACCGGAGCTTTTTCAGACCAACTAAATTCGATACTCTCTCTCTCTCTCTCTATATATATATATATGGTCCCTTGTATATATTGTATGGAATATATACACTACTTATATACTAGTAGTGCTTGCTTATGGGACTGCCATTCTTCTTAATTGGTTTCACCAAGTATCCCCTTTGAACATTCTTTTTTGTTCGTACGTGTTTCTGAGTTTCCTAACTTTCATTTCTCCGATTTTATTATATATAGAAATAGAATAATGATGTTATTATTATTTGGAGGCATATATAAACACGCATGACAAATGAAAAGTAAGAATATTCTGGTGTCATCATCATAACATTATATAAGTGGGAGGATATATATAGGTCTTTTTGCCTACTCACGATATATATTATATTATGCTGCAATTAATAATACTTATCTAATTCTTCTATATTATAAGTATATATGAGGAACCACAATTTTAAAATTTAATCAAGTTGGTAGACTGATAAGTTAGAAAATTAATCTAATGCTACATCCTAACTAACCTGCTCCATCTATTCTATAGCATGAACATCCATGTATATATAAACCCAAGTATATATAAGTACAGAAATATCAAATGGGATTCTCAATAATTTCAAGAATGGATGGATTATTAGTAGGCTTCAACAAAATTTTAACATTTTGATATCCATCACCACGAATTTGGGGATCAATATCTGTAATAACGGGCAATGGGCATAACTAAAATGCACATAAATTGTGGGATTAACTGTGTCAAATAAATACAAATCTTACTCCGGGAAAAAGAGTTTATTAAGTCGCACAATAACACTCCTATAAATATAATGAAGTGGGATGAATAATAATATGACCCTCTTCATATATATATTACATAACCATCATCATGAAATATTTTTCAAATATTTACAATCATGGATATTTTCTAGCTAGATAATTCAACCAAATCCCATCAGTGAATTAATTAATTAATTAGTTAGCAATAGTCTATGTTACTTTCCAAGATGGAACCAGGAATTCCCTCTAACAAACAGGACACTGGCGGAATGGTTAGTGCTTGAAAATCTCCGTAAGCATTCCAACAGAATGGATCCAACACCAGATCTCCTTTTGCAGGAAGAAGCTCCACATCTAAAAGCGTTATGTTTGTGCATGGGACTGAATCACTGCAGGCAAAATGCATAGGTGGGCTTCGAACATCATAGGTTCCTTTTATGCTAGTGTACTGAATATCGGACACAAGCACAGCTGAGGTGTGGTTGTTACAACCTTTTGTGAGGCAGTAGAATTGGTCGATTATGATCGGATTCCGAACATTATCCATGTGAAGGTTGTCAAATGTGATTCCTGATACAGCTCCATAACCCCCTTGCCATGTTTTAATCCTAACTCCATTGTCCGTATGTTTTATTACTGAGTCCCTCACCGTGATGTTTGAAACACAGGCTCGTGAGTTGTGGTTGCCTAAACTCCCAATGCTGTTATCGGAGAAAAGGGAAAGATTAGAAGTTTTTGAATTGTCAAATCTTGTTATGAATCAACCAGTAAATGCCTAGCTAGCCTCGTGGTCTCTGAGCGTATATATGTCCCTTGTTCTGACATCTTTTTGTGTGTAGCAGCACAAAAAGTATATAAATAAAATATAAGGAAATGGAAGTGCATACCTGATTCCATGGCCAGGTCCACATGTGATGTTTCTTATATCTACATCATAACAACCTGATCCAATCGATACACAATCGTCACCTGCAAAGCCGATCATCAATCGTCAATTAAAGTAACCATCAATATGCAAAGGCATTAATCAGAAAATATGAGTATTTCTGTATTTGAACTAACCGTTGGAGATTACTGAATCGTATATTTGGACATTGTTTGTGTTCTCTATATGAATCCCATCAGTATTCGGACTTAAAGGTGGAGCTGTAATGTGAATTGATTCTATATGGACATTCCTGCAGCTATCAAATCTAAAATGGAACTGAGGGCTGTCCTTTATTTTAAGCCCTTGTACACTCAAATTGCTGCTCATGAAGAACCTGATGGCCTATTACCCCCCAAAAAAAAGAACGACGAATCAGAAAAATGCAGATGTTAGAATGAAAAAAGATTTTATAGTTTGAGGCAGTTTGTATCACTTACAACTGGGCTGTCACATGGCCCTGGCAATGTAGTTCCATTTACTCCCTATATATGAAGGTTTTTTAATTTTGAATTCAGAAAAATTATTCATTATAATTATGGAGTACAATTTCATAAATAAAGTTGAAATTTATATACCCTGTGGGGCTTGCAGGGCAGATTCCACCATGGCTCTCCCCTTCCATCTATTTGGCCAGCTCCTTGCAATGACATCTCGTTGACTCTGTAGAACACCAGCCATTGGTGTTTGCTGTACTTCTCTGGCCAATACTCGGGTCCATCGGGTGGCATAAGCGTACCATCAACCTTTGCAAGATGAACAAAAAATAGCCAATCCCCACCAACAAAAAAGAACAACTTTTTAGTACTTTTAACCATAAAAGCCTTAAAAAGAATGTCACAAACAGGACAAGAACAACAAGATTAATTACCTGAAAAACAAGGCCACCTTGACAAGGACCAGTGAAAATTGTGGATTGAATCATGAAAGAATATCCGTACGGAACAAGGAGGACCCCAGACTCAACTTGGCAGGCCGTATCCCATGCTGTCTTGAATGCCACCGTGTCATCTGTTGTGCCATCTCCCACAGCACCAAATATTCGTACGTCGAAAACACCAGTAGAGTTAAAGGGATTCTCGTCATTAGGAGATTGATTAGAATTAGGCCCCGGTGCAGGAGCCGGAGGTAGTGAAATTTGGGATATTGGTTGAGAATGTTTGTGTTTCTTATGGTGATGAAAGTGAAATCTAGCTTGGGTGATAAATAACAGCAGATGAAATGGAATAACAAAAACCAGCATTTTCATGCAGACAGACACCATTATCTGCTTCAAAGTATTACACAAACTGGATAAATCAAAAAGAAAATAAAAACAAAAGGAATGTTATATATTGGGAATCTGAGCAGTGGAGGAGCAAGTTGCAAAAGGTCAACTTACTTGGTTTAGTTCAAGAGCTGCATGCAAAATCCGAAAGGCTGAACTAATGTATATATAATAAAATGTGGTAGTGGAAGTTTGTGGTTTGGAAATAATCTGCACCTTACAAGTAATTTAATAAAAATGCCAGGTTTTTTATGACACCAAACCGACCAATTTTGATATCAACATCGGCTTTTTTGAGAATGTGGAGTCTGGCTTAGACAGTTTCAGATAAAGGAGAATGGAATAACAATACAATTATCATCTGGAGGGTGGGGAATTTTAAGACCGTCCATGTTCTTTCCCATAACTAACTTTCTCTAGCTGGTCCCAAATTTAGTTTATCTCCATCTCACCGTTGACTGCTGTAATAATGTATTAACCATTGTTTAATGGTTATTAGTTATTACTATATTACATTTACTTTTTACTAGGAAGATCATGCACAATTCAATATAGCTTCATAGTCATAGGTGCAAATGGATGAAACTGCGTAGATTCCATTCCTACTTTGGTTCTCCAATCCGAATGTAACATTAGATCCACGGATGTAAAAGGGAAAATTGTGATTCATTATTTCTGATAGGACTAAAGTTATAAATTTATAATGGAATCGTGGTGGTAAAGTTAAGAATTTTATGTCATTTTATACAACTAAACTAGTAGATCTCTATATTTTTTTTTCTAAGGAAAAAAAATAGCAAATGAGAAAGTAATCAAGTTCATAGGCATCTCTTTCTAGATCTACCTTGTTTAAATAGAGATGTTATTGGCAAGCTAGAGTAGATTGTTTTAAACCTTGGTGTCATGTAATAGGACTGTCTTATTGGTGCAGAAAGATCGTCTTTCATTCTCATATTCTCAAGTCCTGATTGGAAAAGGTTTAACCATTAACTAAGTGAGCTTAGTCACATTTAATTGTGAGATTTGATGTTCATTTTGGGACAGTCCAAAACATTTAGAGTACGAGCATAGCTGATTCTCATTTCTCTGTATTATGTGTTGCAGGCTTGAGACAGACCCGTTCGTTTTCCTTGTAAATGACGGGCAAAGAAGCTAAAAAGAAGAGGAAAATATACCCTCGCGTGGGTATATATAACGTAATGACTTTAGGCATGTGAGATGCAATGATGCATCCCACTCATCCCCAGTTGCTTTTTCAAGCAGCACCATAACTATTAGGTCCAACATAAGCATAGCTAATGCTTGACAATACAAATAATTTGTCACGCCTAGTATTTTTCACCTGCATTTGCAACCCCCTCTTCTCTCCACATCACAACCACCACAATAATAATAATAATAAACACTAAATAGAAGTCGAGTAACATGAAGCCTATAATAACAAATCAACCTTTGCATATCAATAGGGGTTACAATCTGTCATCAATTAGACACAAGGGTCAGCATACCCACTTGATGGTATGGGAGAAATATCGAGCACAACCTTCTCGTTCTGCTACTACAACACAAGATAAATACATAGAACTAAAGGAACAAATAGACACAGAAACAAATAGCTCCTATTTGTGTTCTTACTGATTGAAGAATGCACTTTGCTTTCTCGTATGCTCGGGAATCAACTTCCCCAGCAACTCCGTTGGCACCTTCTTCAGCTCTATACAACAGCCAACAGGAGCAAGCAGCACATAATAATCACAATCATTTATGCAGAGAGATAGGAGCACAAAAATATCTTGACTTAATGACTCCTTACCGTGAGACTTAAAGTTGAACAGTGGCGGAAGAAATCGTCCGTTTGGTAGACGGGTGTTTGGGTCACGAAGCTCGTCAAAAAAGGGATGCATCAAAGCATCCAACTGCAAGGGTAATAAAATAACCATAAAAAAATTGACTTCACAATCAAGGAACATTGGGTTTCTCATTATTTTTCACGACTACATTTAGGACACATGAACAGAAACACAGATTATGCAGAAGGGTCCCGGACACAGAAGAATATTTCTATCAGGATGATACAATCAAGGAGACTGAACTTGCCTATCAGATGGTTTTAAAAACATACTAAAGGCAAATAACCGACACTCTTGTCTCTTAATACAACCAAATAAGAAGCCTGAACATCTCTCTATAATTCCCCCAAGGAGAAAAATAAAAGAATAGAAAGCAATAATGTGCAGATAACTTGCTTTAAGTTTTGCTCACTTACAGCTGTGCTTCTAAGATTTGGAGAATACTGTAGTAGCCTTGACACGAGATCCACAGCTTCTGGAGGCATGCGCTTGTGGAATATCTGATAACAAACATGTTATTAGTGAAAACTATACACAATGTTATCAGCAATCGAGAAAACATCCACAAATTAGAACCCCTATACCTTATGCCATGGATGAGCTTTAATCTGTGGAAATTTGAACTCTGTGTAGTTAGGATTCATGCATTTGATTTCCTCTCTTGTCGGGGTACCTAAAACCTGCATAAAGCATCCCTAAACTCAGACCTCATTTGAAATTGAAACCAAAATATGAACCAACACTCTCATTTGGAAAGCCATCAACAGAGAAGTTGTTATACAAGTCGACATCAACCTCAAGTGGACAACATCACCAATGAATAAAACCCATAGTAATAACTGATCTCCCACCATTGTAAGTCATAAAATGATACAGAAAGGTCTTAGCCTATTGGCTGATAGCATAAGGTAGCTAACAACCATAAGTATCATATAACTTGAAAGGAAAGTATGTAATCACCGGTCTAATACTCGCAGTTTTGGGCCATAACTAACCTTTATGATTTCCACGAGCTGGTCCACTCCACTCTCACCAGGAAAGAGGGGCTGAAATCACCAGAAATGTGTTCCTTTAGCAAATAAAAACACAAAGCTCCCAGCGTAGTAAAGAAACAATATACGATATTGGATTATCTACCTGTCCAAGCAGCAATTCAGCCAAAACACACCCAGCAGACCAGATGTCTATGGCTGTAGTGTACTCCGTTGCACCAAATATAAGTTCAGGGGCTCGATAGTACCTAGAACAGATGTAAGAATTGTTTGGCTCTCCTTTTACCTGCACAATTTGCAAATACTTAATAAGATGATATCAAAAAGGAAACTGATAAATCCACAACAGAAAATGACATTTCCACAACAAAACCGTCACTATAGATCCTACAGCAACGGTTTTCACCGTCGTTATACATTTATAGCAACATTTTTGTTGTGAAAATATCAAAAAGTGTTACGGAAATATCCGTTTCCTATCAAAAAACAGAAACATAATGATAACAACAAGAATTAATTCTAACCAGGACTTTCGCACTTCCAAAGTCACATAATTTCACTTGGTGAGTGTGTGGGTTGACCTGTGATGTAAAAGTCATTAGAGGCTGTTAATAGAAGTTTGAAAACTAACACATCTGATACCCACTGAAATGGATAATCCTTTAAAAAAACACATGCTTATATCGCACGCAACAGCCAAAGAATTGGGGAATATTCTTTGGATAAAACCTATCTTATGAACTATAGATAACAAACTTAATATGATTGCATGCATATCAGTTGAGCTTAGACTATGTTTATAACTATTATCCCACTGCGTCTTATACTCTTGTACCAGTTTAACATAAGGTAATCACGAGGCAATTGTCACTACCTATATTAAACAAAGATACAGTTGTTAAAGCAAATAGATGATCTTACCAACAAATTTTGAGGTTTGATGTCCCTGTGGCAGACTCCAATACTGCCATGAATATAGGACAGTGCTCTTAAAATCTGCAAGGAACAAAATACGTAGAAAAGTCAGCTGCTTTATAGATTTAAAAAACGTTTCTGTAGCACGTCGCGTACATGATAAACATGAAGAAACGTTCAATCAACACTACGTTCAAACATTGAAAAAATAGAAGAGACTGGGCAAAGGGGGGGAAAGAACTAATTAAACTTTGATGCAAGTATAAAGCATACCTGGTAACTATAAAGTTTCACATAAATCATGGGCATCCTTTGACTCATCTTGTTGTAGTGTCTGATCACTCGGTGAACGGTCTCTGGGACAAACTCTAATACCAGGTTAAGATAGAGCTCCTCCTTTTCCGTTGTTGAAAAGAAACAATGCTTAAGAGAGACTACATTTGGGTGATCTAGAACACGCATAGTTTGCAGCTCCCTGTTCTTGTATCTCTTGTCTTGAAGAACTTTTTTAATTGCAACAGCCTCACTGGTCTCTAAACACTTTGCCTAAAACAACCATATGTAGTTGCACCAACTTTAAAGGTTATTTACAAAATTGTACCAAAACAACAATATTCCTTTCTCATCACTACTTCAAAAGAAAATTGAAATAAACATCTGGCTACTAAATAAACAACAAACCTGGAACACTACTCCAAATGATCCTTGCCCAACAACACGCTCGGCCATATAGCTAATTGTCTGAATCACAAAATGTTACAGTTAACATCACAACCATCAAGTTTATGAGACCTAGTACTCCAACTGAAATACAGGATGTCAGGAAATACCTGCTTTGGCTGGCCGTTTCTACCACCAATAGTTGTCACAATTATATGGCCTGTTTCTGTCCCATTACCATCAACAATGGTTGCTTCCATTTCCTAAAATAACAGCAGTAGAAGTCAAATTATTAGTGAATCGCACAAGTAAAAAAAAGAACAACGATGGAAGGAGGAGAGGAGGAACAAACATAAAAAATCAGGTATGTACCTTGTCATCCCTAATTTTCATGTCATTCATCTCATCAGGTAGCCTGTCAACACCAACACTATTTCCACTGGGTTCTTTTAATCCCGACATAGGAATTACACTTGCTGAAGCCATTAGCTGAACTGCTGAAAGTAATAAAAAGGTGGGCCACTTTACAGATTCTGTCTCAACTGAAGAAACAAAATCACTGTCTTACCTACAAACAGCATACATTGGTCAATCGATGCAAGCAAACTAGTAAAATAAACCAAACGGAATTCAAACAAGATGACTTTGCCAAATAAGAAATTATAAAGTACGCAATATATATTTACTGAGACATACTTGGCCAGAATGTCAGTCTCAGATACCAAAAACCAAGCCATTTCATGGAAGTATAGTTCCCAATTTAGGGGATATATTTTAACTTAAGGTGCTTCTATTCCCTTGATCAAACAATATGACACCTAATGAGACAAGAGTTTTTAGATGGAACCATAACTTCGTTATAACTTGTAACTTTTATTTCTAAAGTTGGTCCCAGTTCACACCGACTAAGGAAGAAGTTCTCATTCCTGAATTAGCTCTATTAACTTCATTGGCCCAAGATGTGACAAAAGAACCGCGGAGGAGTTGATTATGATAAATGGTTAATGACACTTTGGTGTTAACAACATCAATAAACCATACGTAGGTATAGTTTACCATTTCTATACTTTAAATTACAAACAAGAAACACAAACCAGAATTTTATGCATAAAGTTCAGTTTTAAAGTTTTCTTTTAAAATGATTAAGAGAGAGAGAGCAAATAAGGGCAAATCAGATTAACCATCCCTTTCTACAGATTTTTTTAAGGAGAATAGTTAATTTTAGGTGACAAATCACCATAAAAGGAAAACAAGATATCAGATTGCTTTCCATAAAGTTTGACATGAAATCCACCGGCAGAAACAAACTTGAAGAAAAAGTGAAAACAAAACTACTAGTTTACTACCTTCTTTAAAGGAAAGAGAGATCTGGAAGACTATTAAAATTAAATGATTTTCCTTTTATATAATATTATAACCTCAGATGTCCATAAAAGAAACAAATAAGTAAATGAAGTTTACAGATGCATACAAATAAACGTAAAAATATTCACCCACAAATCACAATGAACGAGGAAATAAAAATGGATAAAGAAAGAAACAGATCGAAACGAAACCCTAGAAAGAAAGATCTAAATACACAAATCCACCAATCGAAAACATCAAAAAAGTCTAAATCGATCCGAAAACCAAATCACAATAAAAGATGAAAACTTGATAGCTAAAAAAGCACGCCAAAACAAGCAAAGAAAATAAATTATCGAGAAAAAGATGAGAAATATACCGATCAGGTGAAAAAGTTTAGGGCTGACACAGACGGCCGCCATCGATTCATAATCGGAAGGGAAATACAATTCGTGTGATGTAACTAGAGATCAATTTCAGTCGGCATTCAACAGATTGGTGATTTAGTTTTCTAGAGAGAGTAAAGGGGGAAATGGAAGAGTACGGAGTTGGGGACAATTTTGCTTTGGATTTGTTGCTTTTTTTTTTTTTTTTTTTTTTTTTTTTTGGAGGGAGGAGGGATTTGATGACAGTCAAACAGAAGAAGGAGCCCAAACATTTATGTTTATGTATTTTTAATTCTTTTCCAGTCTCTTCTTTTTGACCGTTCAAATCTACTTTCAATTTCCTACCAACTTCTCAAATAACAACTCAATCCCTTTTTTTTTAATTTATTCTTCATTTCCCCACTCAAAGTTTTTTATTTTTTATTTTTGTATACTTCAAAATATAAAAGAACAAAGTTTGGTAATAAGAAAAATTAAGCATAACATTGATACTTTATATACACTACTCTCGTTAGGCTTAGGTTTATGTATACAGTAAAACATCAACTCTAAGCTTAGTATATGGTTTATCCGACTTTACCTATCATTTTTCATGTTTGTTTTTCCATCTAAATCAAATTTCTATTAACTTAACATTTTAATTCTTTTGAAAATAATAATAATAATAATAATATGCTGGTTGGTAAGCTAAGCAAATGCACTACTAAAGTTTCTTATAAAAATTTATTGTATTTGGTTGTAGGCAGTGGTTGTAGTTTAGGAAAGTTCGATCGTTGGTTTTTATATTCAACGATAGAGATGATATATGTCTATTTTTGATTCATATCAAATACGAATCATTCTCCATATATATATATGAGATTAATCCATAGCCAACGTTGTAAAGATAAAGTTATTCTTACAAAAGATCTCAGTTGTGACACCCCCAAAATAGGTATACATCACCCATTCTGAGTTGTCAAATATAAGGTACAAAAATAACTACAACTTTATTGTTACAACATATAAACTGTGAGTTTAAATACAGATATTACCATCTAGACAATATCCACATACAAATAAATCATCATCATAATTATTGATACATTATTTTACAAAAATAAGAGGACTACTAAACAACTCTCTAAAACCATCATTTCATACCCCGACTCGTACTCGCTTACATTCTCATTTCCCGAGAAGAAAAATGGAACAAAAAGGAAAAGGGTGAGCTCAACTAGCCCGGTAAAGAAGAATATTATGACTAAGATAATATACAACAAATTATCGTTAGTCTTCAACAGAAAAAATTTAATAGAATCAATAGTATAACAAGTTTTAAATCAATGCTCAGCAATGAAAATATTAATTCATGAAGAGTTACGTAGAGGATGAAATCTACTAATATCTATGAATTTAACGATCCATCATCAATATTTTTATCCTGTAACATCAATCAATATATATCCGGAATCATATATTCATCCTTTTCACTACAAAAGCGGCGAGGACATTCACCAACCGGTCATGTTCATCTAAACACTGCTCATCTTTGCACTACGGGCCAAAAATATTCATCGAAATCATTCATCTGCACTACCTACAAAGCCAAAGATATTCATCGAAATCAATCATCTTTGCACTACGGCCAAAGATATTCAATAATATCATCATTTAAGACCGAGGATGATGAAAAATATTTTTTTTAAAAAGAAACGAATCCGGTGAAACAAAATGACAAGGATTAAGGATTAAGGATTCGTACTTTGTTTTATCCACGTCCAAAATACCTCAAAAATAATCATAGTGGTGTAAAATTCAAGAATGATCAAAACATGGATACAATCAAAACTAGTATCCACAATAGATATTTTGAACGAAAAGAAAAATTTTCATTTTTTCGATGAATAATGTAATAAATTCGTGAATAAGATCAGATATCGCGAATAAAGTCAGAGTATCGTAAATAAGAACTCAAGACACCAAAAGTTCCAAATTTGATAAAAACTTCAGATCAATATTTCAAAGATAATGATATTGAAGAAATAATATCATTACGAAAAAAAAATATCCCTTACCTCGGAAAGACAAAGATTTAATCGAATACCGGATATAGGACTTGAACTTTCACCGATATAGCAATACTCAAAGTATACTCAAAATACTCACAAGAATACGCTCGATAATATAGAGAGAAAACTTGAGTTTACGTGTGATTTTCAATTCTAACCTAAGCACCCTATTTATAGAAAAATGCTTAGAACACCAAAGCAGAAAATTTAATAAATTAATAATATTAATTTTCCACATCTTCCTACGCATACTAGAAATCTGAATTCAGCCATCTTAACACATGTTAAATGAGTCCCAACAATGAAAAAAACGTTTTTTGTAATTAAAATTATTTTAAACTTCCAAAAATTAATTATTTCGGAGCTTTGAAACTTCAATAATTCATAATAAATAGCTTTTTTATCAGAAAATTTGAATCTTGCGAGTTTTTATAGGAAATTCAATTCTCTACAACTTTACAGAAGAAAGTTTTTCCAAATTCCAAACAAAAATTGACCGAAATCTACAAACGGGCGATTTTACAGGCTATAATCAAATTTCAGTCAATAAATGGGGTCCACCGACATGTTTAACATGTTTTAAACATTTATTGCAACAAAAATACTCTTCCTCCTCGTATACTCATATATCCCACATTACGTTATAAAAATATCACCATTATTATATTATTAAAATATAATAATATATATATATTTAAATGAATTATTTTATCAGAAAAAGATAAAATTTCAATTTTCAACAATTGTCACGTTAAAAATTTTCTCCATCTATATCCACATAAAATCAATATTTTCCTCATCATATGAATCAATAATTAATTATTCACAAATAATATTACGTAATCACAATATTGACAACCGCATACGCTTCCCAAAGAAAGAGGGGCTTTCCAATAAGAATTTCTCCTTACTCTTGGTAGCCGCAATTAGGTGACCAAACCTCTCCTTAGACGTAACTTTCTAAACATTGCCAATAATGTTATCTAATAATATTATTCAGATAATATGAATTATTGCTTCAATAATGAAAAATAATCGTAATAATGACAATTATTGAAACAACAAAGAATATAAAATATCAACGCAACAATTATTGAACCAATAAAATATCGAGCAAGTAATTATCGTAACCATTATTGAGTAGTGTCTTCTTACGTAAGAGTCAATAATTGGTGCAATACCGCGTATGCTTCTTTAATGCAACAACGCCAGACATTCGCGTGTTTTATCCAATTCGGGTATTCCAACAATTAAATCTGGTAACAACTACGCGTATTATTTTTAAACAACTTATATTTGTCGCTTTCTTCCTCCAATCGCTTTCCGTTATGGGGCCCACGCATGGGCTGCTTGTCGTCAATTTAATATTCCCCGACGATGCACGAATATTCCACGACCAAACGAATATTCCCCGACAACAATGAATATTTTATAACCGCTTTATTATTTTGAAATATTTATGTATTTTACCCATAACTATCCACATTAATCACATCAACCCTTACTATTTCAAAATAATAATTAGAGGAAATTAAATTTCATTTATTAATTATTTGGGGTCTTACAACCTCCCTCCTTATGAAATTTCGTCCCTCGAAATTGACATAAGTACTGTGTGTTTCAAAAAGATGAGGATACCTCGCTTTCATTTCGCTTTCCATTCCCAAGTCATTTCTTCAGAGTATGGTTCCTCCACAAGACTTTAACTTGTGGTATGACCTTCGTCGTAGGACATCTTTCCTTCCTATCCAAGATCTTGACATGTACCTCCTCCTCATACGTTAAGTCTTCACTATCTCGTCCGGTTCTAACTCAATAACGTGGTTGGGTCTTTCACATATTTACGAAAGCATGAGATATGTGAAACACGTTATGAACACGAGACATACTTGGAGGTAAAGCAAGTCTATAGGCTACATTTCCTACTTCGGTCCAAGAATTTGAAATGGACCAATAAATCGTGGATTGAGCTTTCCTCTCTTCCCAAATCTTATAACTCCTTCCATGGGGCAACACGCAACAATACATGATCCCCTATATACTAAACTCCACGTCCTTTCGATGAAGATCCGCATAACTCTTTTTGTCGATCCCGTGTAGCTTGTATCGTTGTCTAATCATTTGGATCTTTTCGTGGTCATACGCATACTAACTTCGGTCCCAACAATGTTGCTTCACCCACATCGTCCCCAACATACTTTGGAGGCGACATTTTCGTCCATATAATGCTTCGAATGGGGCCACACCTATACTTGTTTGATAACTGTTGTTGTAGGAGAATTCCACCAATGGTAAATACTTATCCCAACTGCCCTTGAAGTCTAGGACACAAAGTCTTAATAAATCTTCAAGAGTTTGAATAGTCCTCTCGATTGTCCGTCTGCTTTGAGGATGGTATGCGTAATCGAATCAGATCGTAAATCCACTACCCATAGCTTTTTGCAAGCTAACCCAAAATCTTGAAGTGAATCTTGGGTCACGATCCGAAACTATAGATACTGGCATGCCATGCAACCTCACAATCTCATTTACATACATACTAGCAAGACGTTCAAGAGAATAAGTCTCCGTGATCGGCAAGAAATGTCTGAGACTTGGTTAATCTATCAACAATAACCCAAATAGCATTTATGCCTTGAAAGAAACCGTGGAAGACCCGTGAACGAAATCCATGGTAATGTGTTCCCACTTCCATTTCGAATCTCAAGTGGTTGCAATGGTCCCTTAGGCACTTGATGTCTCCGCCTTTACACGTTGACAAGTTAAACATGTTGAGATAAACTTTGCAATCTCTCTCTTCATATTGTTCCACCAAAATGTATGTCAAGATCACGATACATTTTAGTACTTCCGGATGGATTGCAAATGGTGTATTGTGTGCCTCCATCATGATCTTGTACTTCAAATCGAATCGTTAGAACACAAAGTCCGGAGTGGACTCAAGTATTCCTTCTTCATCAATTCTCGCTTAGGAATAAAGACCTTCTTGTACTTTTCTTCTTCATATGCATCGACCCGGCCTGTGGCTTGAGTTACCTTAACTTTTCTATTAAAGTTGGCTCTATACGTATACTTGACATCATCGCACTCGTTCCTGCATATGATCTTCTACTCAACGCGTCAGCTACCACGTTCGCTTTTTCAAGATGGTATTGAATAGTGTGGTCGTAGTCTTTCAATAGCTCGAGCCAACGTCGCTGTCGCATGTTGAGTTCTTTTTGAGTGAAGAAATAATTAAGGCTTTTATGGTCTGAATATATCTCCACTTTCTCCCCATATAGATAGTGCCTCCATATCTTTAAGCCTGAAAGCGATCACCGCTAACTCTAGATCATGGTAGGATAATTCCTCTCATACTTTTTTAAAGTTGTCGCGAGGCATAAAGCTATGACTTTTCCATGTTGTATGAGAACACATCCTAACCCTTTGCTCAAGCATCGTTGTAGATAACAAATCCATCCGAACCCGGATGGTATTGTTAGAACAGTCTTAAATAAGTCTCTCTCTTAAGCTCTTGGAAACTCGCCTCGCATTCTTCACTCCAATGAATTTTGTATCCTTCCGAGTCAACTGAGTTAATCAGAGTGGCGATTCGAGAAAACCCTTCCACGAATCTCCGATAATAACCAAATTAGACCCGAGCTTACGTCTTGATCCACCGCCTTGATTTGCTCCCACTTTGTATTGCTTCAATCTTCACCGGAATCAATAGATCTCCATGTTTTGACACCACGCGCCCAAGGAATGCTACTTCCTCGCCGTAACTCGCATTTCTTCAACTTAGTATATAGCTTGTTTTCACGAAGCTTTTGGAGTACCTCTTGAAATGGTGCTCATCATGATCTTCACGGCTTTTGGAATATATGAGGATGTCATCAATAAAGACAACAACGAATTTATCCAAATATTCTTTGAATACTCGATTCATCATATCCATGAAAGCCGCAGGAGCATTAGTCAATCCGAAGACATAACTAAGAATTCATAATGCCCATACCGAGTTCGGCGGTCTTTGGATATCCTCGCCTAATTTTCACCTGATGATATCCAGAACGAAGATCGATTTTTGAAAAGAATTGTGTTCCTTGCAATTGGTCAAACAAGTCATCAATACGAGGTAGAGGATACCTATTCTTGATGGTGACATGGTTCAATTCCCGATAGTCAATACAAAGTCGCATACTCCGCCTTTTCTTATTTACTTAATAAAACAGAGCACCCAAGGAGATGTACTAGATTTAATGAAACCGATGTCCAACAATTCACCGTAGTTGGACCTTTAGCTCTCAAGTTCAATAGAGCCATTCGATATGGGGTTTTAGAAATGGGCTTTGTACGGGTTCAAGGTCAATAAAGAATTCAACTTCACGTTACGGGGGTAGGCCGGAAGTTCTTCAGAAATCGTCGGAAAGTCAACAACAACAGAAATATTATTCAAATTTGGCGTGTCTTTATTCAAATCCATAACATGGGCTAAGAAAGCTTGACATCCGCTTTTTAATAAACGAATAGCTTTATGATTAGATATGACAATGATTGATTTTAATGGTTTAGTTGCTTGAATTCGTACAACAGGTTGTTTAAGAATATGAAAGCTAACAACCTTACGAAAACAATCAATTTTGGCATGATGAGTAGTTAACCAATCAATCCCTAAAATCACATCAAAAGCAAATATCTTTAAAGAGATAAGGTCAACAGGTAAGGTGATGGTGCCAACTTGAATCAAACAAGATTTATAAACGAAGAATGTGATGAAAGTTTCTCCTAACTGAGTTTCCACAGATAAGTCAAAGTCTAATTTTTCTCGAGTCAAATTTAAACGTTGAGCACAAGTAGGAGAGATAAATGAATGGGTATGACCTAGATCTAGTAAAGTATAAACTTCACAAGAATTTATAAATAGCTTACCCGTGATCACCTCGTTTGGGTTCCTCTCATTTTGACCGATCCACAACAAACGCCTCTTCCAAAACCGTTGACTTTGACTTTTCTCGGGGACGTCTTTTGAGTCACCGCCCCCCATTGAACTAGGTTTCGCTCTGCGTCTGATCTCGAAAGCGATATGTCCTTCCTTTCCACAATTATAGCATACCCGAACTGTTGTGGGCGCGTTTGGACGATATGTCCCTCTTTTCCGCATTTATAAGCATATGATGGGTGGTCGTTTCTCCTCCTTGAACCAGGTTGTTCTTTGTCTGCTCGTCTTCACATGGTCGTTGTTGAATCTCCTCTTTTTAAAATCTCCTCCCGACTCGCTTCTTCTATTTTCATGGCCATGATTACCACCAGAGTGGTTACCATTTTGTCCGTCTTTTTTCTTTCTCCACCGGGTTATTGTTGTTTTGTTGATCGCTATCTCCTAGATGATCCTCGATTGTAATACCTCGGTTGGCCGTACTTTCGTTATCTCGCTTCTAACAATTGAGCCACATTAATAACATCCGAATAGAGAAAATTTATGAGAGATGAGATATCTGACGTATCTTTGGAGTTACAAACCTCTCGTAAACATCCGCGTCATCGTTCCTCATTCTCCACCAAATGAGGTGCAAATCTGGATAACTCGCAAACTTCGCCTCGTCTTGAGACACCTTCATGTTGTTTCTACTCCGGTCTAATAAACTCCACTTCCTTCATATAGACGAACACTTTCGGAAAGTATTTGTCATTAAATAGTTCTCAAATGTCTCCCGAAGACATACTTTGAGTCTTGGTTGGATGGGTACGCTTCACGAGACTCCCACCAAGATGATCGCTTCGCCACGGAACATAAAGGTGGCGAATGGAACCTTCTTTCCTCCGCATCCCAAGACATCGAATATCTTGGTAATTTGCTTGACCCATGTTTCCGCCATGATCGGATCAGGGCTTTCCACTTAAATTCGTGGTCCCAACTCTTTGAATCTCTTCAATGTGACAACCCGTGAATTGCTATCATTTCCTCCTATGTTTTGAACATGAGTCTCCTCTCGTCGATTTTGCATGAATCGCAAAAATCTTCTAAACATCCCCTCGCTTCATCATCTGCTTCCTTCCGTGGTGTTGTTCACAGGAGGAACATTGTCAACCTGTTGCACGTTCTCCTCGTTGGTGAGTACAGGCGTCTCCACGGTCTCAAGGGTTAATTAAGGAAATCAATATATCACATAATATCCCTATATACTGACCAACTAACAAATAAGCTCAGGTAGGACACACTTTAGCGAAGGATTTACTCTCGCCTCTACCTTCCTAGTTCTATTCCCCGATCTCCGCCGGAGATCATATCCCTAAGCTCGATATAAACCGTGACACCCCCAAAATAGGTATACATCACCCATTCGAAATTGTCAAATACAAGGTGCGTAAATACCTACAACTTTATTGTTACAACATATAAACTGTGAGTTTAAATACGAGATATTGCCATCTGACAATATCCACATACAAATAAATCCTCATCATAATTATTGATACATTATTTTACAAAAATGGTGAGGACTACTAAACAACTCTCTAAAACCATTATTCCATACCCCAGACTGCGTCTTCATTACATTCTCGCCTCCTGAGAAGAAAAATGGAACAAAAAGGAAAAGGGTGAGCTCAACTAGCCCAGTAAAGAATATTATGACTAAGATAATGTAACGACCCCAAAATAGGTCCATTCCATCCAACCCATTCTGAGTCGCCAAATACATAGTACAGAAAATAACTACAACTTTATTACAACAATTGTCGTGCAAAATACAACAACACATATACTGTGAATTTGGATACAAATATATACCAAATGTGACACATGTCCCAACCGTGGACAACACCTCACAAAGGACACCTTACATAAAGGTATAGTCAAAAACCTGCTTTTAGAAATTAGAATCTTTGGGAAGTGCTCAAGAAACCTTTCATACATGGGAGGCTATGCGTATAGGTTATGATAGATATCATATGGCCACGTAATTATCCTTGGTTGACCTAATAGACCCCAGAAAGAAAATGAGAAGATTACTTATCATATTCTTCTCAAATGGTGAGTCTTCTCTTGACATATCATTATCTCCACTGCCTCTAATTGGGTATTATACTCCAAACAAACACCAAGATTATATAGGTAGTCTTTGGTAGATATACTCGTGAGTGGATGAAACACAATCATGTCTTATATGATGACTCGAGGTTGTATGTCATTAAACATCTTGTATAATAGTGACAAAACACCCTTCCAAAGTTGAGTTCACCTCACCTCAACATCTATAGACCACCGCTTCTATTCCCCTCGTTATTCCCCGCTTTGTCCCAAATTTACACTTTTATTACCGAAAAGGAATTGTGAAGCAAAAGGTGGTGAAACACAACTAGCTCAATAAAAATATCATGACTAAAGATAATTAAATTATCAATAGCCTTCATCAATAATAAATCGTAGATTTAGAACATATGGTAGATGATAAAAAAATTCAACCATAGTTGCAAATTAACGAAGCAATCCATTAGAAGAGTCAAATACTATAAAGTCTATTATCTTCTCCGTGTTAAAAGTCCACCAACAATGTTTTATCCTGTAACATCAATCAACAATTCATCCCACAATCACATGTATAACTCATAATCGTAATTGTTGTTCTAAAATCCTTTTCTCATTCGGGACGAAGATAATTTTCATCACTTGTCTTTACCGAAATATCAAAGATCATGGTTATACCAAATCACGCCCTGTTCATAATCATACTAATAAATTCATCTTTACTACGGCCAAAGATATTTATCAACATTCATCTTTGCACTACAGTGCCAAAGATATTCAACTACTGGTCATCTTTGCACTATGACCCCAAAGATATTCATCAACAATTCATCTTTGCACTACAGTGCAAAAGATATTCATCAACAAGTCATCTTTGCACTACTGGACCAAAGATATTCATATCTCAAAGAAATACATAATCATTTCGTAATTTATATAAACAATAATTATAACCATGTTGATCAATTCACCTTTTGACTTAAGCCAAAGATATTCAATTATAAATTCAATGGTCATGATCATACCACCACAATTCAACTTTTCACCATCGCCAAAGAGAACCCTAGTCATGATCATACCAATAATCTACCCATCTTTACACTCCGGTGAAAGAGAATTTCAACATCGAGGTTATAAAATGTTATATAAAAAACAATATAATCAACATATAGATTTAATCTCAAGAGTAAGATTCATAAATCAATGATTTCATAACAACTTAATCAAAATGTTATAAATCACTTAATAATCTCATAATCTAATATTATTAATACTACCATAATATTTTAATCATTTCTTAAACTTATAAACAATTTATTTTAATTGTTTACACTTTACTAATAAATGCATTTAATCATCTTAAAATGCCAACCTCATAAGATCTCATCACCAATAGCCAAAATCCTCATCAAAAATCTGCATATATCTCATATATAATTCTCAAGCCATAAAATCATATTTTCCAATTTTCTTAATTCACATAACATATTTAATTCATTTACTCATAACTAGAACATTTTCATGAAAAATACCAAATCAGTTTTAAAAATATTTCTTTTCTGGGATTTAGAAGAATATAGTCCCATATTGAATATATATTTTTCTCAAAATTTTTAAAATTCATTTACTATTTTTCACATGGCCAAAATCACCGAATATTCAGACATTTATCATAAATTGTACTTTTATCCAAAAATTCTAAAATTTACACGGTATACTGATATTATATAGATGTACTCACAATAAAAATTTCATCAATTTTGGAGTTAATCACAAGGAGTTATAAGCGATTATTTTTAAAATAGTCTTTCCTCATAAAATTCATAACTCTTAATCTATAAATCCAAAAATCGCCATTTTCGGACACAATCAACAAAACTCATCAAATTATCATTTCAAATTTTTTTCAGAATTTTTGAAGGTTCAGAAGAATTTTGAAATAATAACCCTTAAAATCCCTTATTATCCCTTACTATCCCTTACCTCAAAAGAAAGCGATCTTTCGACCGAATAACGCTGAACGAACTTGCACCGTATAGCAATACTCAAAGTATACTCAAAATACTCACAAGAATACGCTCGATAATATAGAGAGAGAAAAAACTTCAGTTTCTGGTGTGATTTAAAATTATAACCTAAGCACCCTATTTATAGGAAATTGCTTAGAACACCAAAGCAGAAAATTTATTAAAATATTAATATATATATATATATATAATCTTCTACGCATGCCTAGAATCAAATTTTCAGTAAGTCAAACACATGTTAAAGATGCCCCAAACATGTCAAAAATGTTTTTCTTAATTAATTAATTAAAAACTCCAAAAATGATAATTAATTAATTGAAACTTCAATAATTCATAATAAATAGTCCTTTTATCAGAAAATTCGAATCTCGCGGGTTTTTATAGGAAATTCAATTCTCTACAACTTTGCGTAAGAAAGTTTTCCAAATTCCAAACAAAATTGACCAAATTCACAAACGAGCAATTTTACGAAATTTATATAATCAAATTTCAATAAGAAATGGGGTCCACCGACATATAAAACATGCTTTAAATATTTTTGGTAACAAAATACTCCTCCTCCACATATACTCATATATCTCACATTCATCGTAAAAATATCATCATTTATATATTATTAAAATAATATATTTAATTGAATTATTTTATCAGAAAAAGATAAAATATTAATTTTCAACAATTGTCACATTAAAATTTTTCTCCATCTATATCCACATAAAATGAATATTTTTCTCATCATAAAATTAATAATTAATTATTCACAAATAATATTATGAAACACATTATTGACAACGAGGCATTTCTCGGAAGAGGGCTTTCCAATAAGAATTTCTCCTTCTTGGTAGCCGCAATTAGGTGACTAAACCTCTCCTTAGATGAACTTTCTAGACATTGCCAATAATGCTATCTAATAATATTATTCAGATAATATGAATTATTGCTTCGATAATGGAAGATAATCGTATAGTACAATTATTGAAATAAAATAAAATATCAACGCATCAATTATTGAATCGGTAAAATCTCGAACAAGAATTATCGTAACAATTATTAGAAGTGCCTTCTTACGTAAGAATCAATAATTGGTGCAATACCGTGTAGCGTCTTTGTCTGACGCCAGACATTTTACTTTACTTTACCCAAGTATTCCAACAAGATGTTAATTGAACCACTACTACCAGTTATTTATAAAAACTTTAATTTGTCTTTTTCTTCATCCGATGATTTATTACATTATGGGGCCCACAAATGGTCAAGCGTCATTTAATATTCCCCAAATGTAAAGAATATTCCACGACCAAACGAATATTCTCCGACAACAATGAATATTTTATAGCCACATGTATTTTTTGTAAAATTTGCATAATTCACCCATAACTTTAAACTTTTATCAATTTAACCATTTACTTGAATAATAATTATAAAAAAAAATGAATAATTTTATTTCATAAAATTCGGTCTTATAATCTCCTCCTTATGAAATTTCGTCCCAGAAATTTATGTACTGGTATTTCAAAGAGTTGAGAATACTTTGCTTTCATTTCGATTCCATCTTCCCCGTCATCATAATTTCTCCAATGCTCATCTCCTCGTATTTCGGATATCATTCTAGAATACGACTTGAAAACAAGGGTTAATTGAACAAATTAACATATCACATAATATCCCGATATTATGACCCACCAACAAATAAGCTTAGTAGGACACACTAACGAAGGATTTACTTATCTCTCTCTCCTAGTTCTATTCCCCGATCTCCGCCAAAAGATCATATCTCTAAGCTCGATACCAAATGTAACTTTAGACACCAACTTGTGTCAAGACCTCACATTGATACTGTCAATTTGCCACACAGAATCCAAGGCGTCCCTACGGAGATGCGGCTTCTATGCATTCCCCATCAACAGAAGTCACCAAATGAGAGGCTCGGGGCTCTTTACTTATAGCTACGATACCAAATGTAACTTTAGACACCAACTTGTGGTCAAGACCTCATCGATGATACTATCGGTTTGCCATGCATGAGAATCTGGCATCCTTACGGAGAGTCCGGCCTTTGCATTCCCCATCAATAGAAGTCACCAAATGAGGCTCGGGACTCTTTACTTATAGCTCGATACCAAATGTAACGACCCCAAAATAGGTCCATTCCATCCAACCCATTCTGAGTCGCCAAATACATGGTATAGAAAATAACTACAACTTTATTACAACAATTGTCGTGTAAAATACAACAACACATATCTTGTGAATTTGGATACAAATATATACCAAATGTGACACATGTCCCAACCGTGGACAACACCTCACAAAGGACACCTTACATAAAGGTATAGTCAAAAACTGCTTTTAGAAATTAGAATCTTTGGGAAGTGCTCAAGAGAAACCTTCATACATGGGAGGCCACAGTATAGGTTATGATAGATATCATATGGCCACGAATTATCCTCGGTTGACCTAATAGACCCCAAAGAAAAATGAGAAGATTACTATCATATTCTTCTCAATGGTGAGTCTTCTCGACATATCATTATCTCCACTGCCTCTAATTGGGTATTATACTCCAAACAAACACCAAGATTATATAGTAGTCTTTGGTAGATATACTCGGCAAAGGGATGAAACACAATCATGTCTTATGATGACTCGAGGTTGTATGTCATTAAACATCTTGTATAATAGTGACAAAACACCCTTCCAAAGTTGAATTCACCTCACCCTCAACATCTATAGACCACCTTTCTATTCCCCGTTATTCTCCGCTTCCCAATTACACTTTTTATTACACGAAAGGAATTGTGAAGTAAGTAAAGGTGAGACAACTAGCTCAAGAAAAATATCATGACTAAAGATAATTAAATTATCAATAGCCTTCATCAATAATAAATCGAGATTTAGAACATATGGTAGATGATAAAAAATTTCAACCATAGTTGCGGTGAACGAAGCGATCCATTAGAAGAGTCAAATAGACTATAAAGTCTATTATCTTCTCCGTGTTAAAAGTCCACCAACAATGTTTTATCCTCGTAACATCGATCAACAATTCCCTCGCCCACAATCACCGTATAACTCATAATCGTAATTGTTGTTCTAAATTCCTTTTCTCATTCGGAGACGAAGATAATTTTCATCACTTGTCTTTACCTCGAAATATCAAAGATCATGGTTATACCAAATCACGCCTCGCTCATAATCATACTAATAAATTCATCTTTTAGACTACGGGCCAAAGATATTCATCAACAGCTCATCTTTGCACTACAAGCCAAAGATATTCAACTATAGGTCATCTTTGCACTACTGACCCAAAGATATTCATCAACAATTCATCTTTGCACTACAGAATGCCAAAGATATTCATCAATAAGTCATCTTTGCACTACGGACCAAAGATATTCATATCTCAAAGAAATACATAATCATTTCAGAATTTATATAAACAATAATTATAACCATGTTGATCAATTCACCTTTGCACTTAAGCTAAAGGTATTCAATTATAAATTCAATGGTCATGATCATACCAGTCACAATTCAACTTTTCACTACTGGCCAAAGAGAACCCTAGTCATGTATGGAAACCCGGGAATTTTGTACTAATCCTATCCGGGTCACATAGAAGCAAGCCTTGGGGCAACTGAGGATAAAGATCGAGAGCTTCGTTGGGAAGGTTGAAGGAAGGAGTTGTCTCATACCAATAATCTACCCATCTTTACACTCCAGTGAAAGAGAATTTCAACATCAGGGTTATAAAAATGTTATATAAAAATAATATAATCAACATATAGATTTAATCTCAAGAGTAAGATTCATAAATCAATGATTTCATAACAACTTAATCAAAATGTTATAAATCACTTAATAATCTCATAATCTAATATTATTAATACTACCACAATATTTTAATCATTTCTTAAACTTATAAACAATTTATTTTAATTGTTTACACTTTACTAATAAATGCATTTAATCATCTTAAAATGCCAACCTCATAAGATCTCATCACCAATAGCCAAAATCCTCATCAAAAATCTGCATATATCTCATATATAATTCTCAAGCCATAAAATCATATTTTCCAATTTTCTTAATTCACATAACATATTTAATTCATTTACTCATAACTAGAATATTTTCATGAAAAATACCAAATCAGTTTTAAAAATATTTCTTTTCTGGGATTTAGAAGAATATAGTCCCATATTGAATATATATTTTTCTCAAAATTTTTAAAATTCATTTACTATTTTTCACATGGCCAAAACCACCGAATATTCAGACATTTATCATAAATTTTACTTTTATCCAAAAATTCTAAAATTTACACGGTATACTGATATTATATAGATGTACTCATAATAAAAATTTCATCAATTTTGGAGTTAATCACAAGGAGTTATAAGCGATTATTTTTAAAATAGTCTTTCCTCATAAAATTCATAACTCTTAATCTATACATCCAAAAATCGCCATTTTTGGACACAATCAACAAAACTCATCAAATTATCATTTCAAATTTTTTTCAGAATTTTTGAAGGTTCAGAAGAATTTTGAAATAATAACCCTTAAAATCCCTTATTATCCCTTACCTCAAAAGCGATAGATTACATTTGGAATAACTTATTTGAATCGAACTTGCACCGTATAGCAATACTCAAAGTATACTCAAAATACTCACAAGAATACGCTCGATAATATAGAGAGAAAAAACTTCAGTTTAAAAGTGATTTAAAATTATAACCTAAGCACCCTATTTATAGAAATTGCTTGAACACCAAAGCAGAAAATTTATTAAAATATTAATATATATATATATATATATATATATATATATAATCTTCTACGCATGCCTAGAATCAAATTTTCAGCCATCAAACACATGTTAAAGATGCCCCCAAATATGTCAAAAACGTTTTTCTTAATTAATTAATTAAAAACTCCAAAAAATGATAATTAATTAATCCGAAACTTCAATAATTCATAATAAATAGCCCTTTTATCAGAAAATTCGAATCTCGCGAGTTTTTATAGGAAATTCAATTCTCTACAACTTTGCAGAAGAAAGTTTTTCCAAATTCCAAACAAAAATTGACCGAAATCCATAAACGAGCGATTTTACAGGCTATAATCAAATTTCAGTCAAGAAATGGGGTCCACCGACATATAAAACATGCTTTAAATATTTTTGGTAACAAAATACTCCTCCTCCACATATACTCATATATCTCACATTCATCGTAAAAATATCATCATTAATATATTATTAAAATAATATATTTAATTGAATTATTTTATCAGAAAAAGATAAAATATTAATTTTCAACAATTGTCACATTAAAATTTTTCTCCATCTATATCCACATAAAATGAATATTTTTCTCATCATAAAAATCAATAATTAATTATTCACAAATAATATTACAGAAACACATTATCGACAACCAGCAGCTTCTCAGAAAGCAGGGGCTTTCCAATAAGAATTTCTCCTTACTTGGCGCCTTGATTAGGTGACTAAACCTCTCCTTAGATGTAAACTTTCTAGACATTGCCAATAATGCTATCTAATAATATTATTCGGATAATATGAATTATTGCTTCGATAATGGAAGATCTTGTATAGGGACAATTATTGAAATAAAATAAAATATCAACGCAAAGAATTATCGAATCAAGAAAATCTTTGATAATGAATTCTTGTAACAATTATCGAGTAGTGCCTTCACGTAAGAATCAATAATTGGTGCAATACCGCTTCCTCTCTGTGCAACAACGCCATTACTTTTTTACTTTACCCAATTATTCCAACAATGTTAATCTGTAACCACTTCTGCCGTTATTTATAAAAATATTAATTTGTCTTTTTCTTCATCCGACAGCTTATTATTACATTATGGGGCCCACAAATGGTCAAAGGTCGTCATTTAATATTCCCCAACAGAAAGAATATTCCACGACCAAACGAATATTCTCCGACAACAATGAATATTTTATAGCCACACATGTATTTTGTAAAATTTGCATAATTCACCCATAACTTTAAACTTTTATCAATTTAACCATTTACTGAATAATAATTATAAAAAAAATGAATAATTTTATTTCATAAAATTCGGGGTCTTACAGATAATATACAACAAATTATCGTTAGTCTTCAACAGGGAAAAATTTAATAGAATACAATGATATAAACAAGTTTTAAATCAATACTGCATGATGAAAATATTAATTCATAGAAGAGTTATGTAGAGGATGAAATCTACTAATATCTATGAATTTAAGAGTCCATCATCAATATTTTTATCCTCAGAACATCAATCAATATATATCTCGAATCATATATTCATCCTTTCACTACGAGCCAAGGACATTCACCAAATATGGTCATGTTCATCTAAACACTGTTCATCTTTGCACTACGGGCCAAAGATATTCATCGAAATCATTCATCTTTTGCACTACAGGTGCCAAAGATATTCATCGAAATCAATCATCTTTGCACTACAGCCAAAGATATTCAATAATATCATCATTTAAGACCGAGGATGATGAAAATATTTTTTAAAAAGAGAAACGAATCCAAAGAAACAAAATGACAAGGATTAAGGATTAAGGATTCGTACTTTGTTTTATCCACGTCCAAAAATACCTCAAAAATAATCATAGTGGTGTAAAATTCAAGAATGATCAAAACATGGATACAATCAAAATTAGTATCCACAATGGATATTTTGACTGAAAAGGAAAATTTTCATTTTTCGATGAATAGTCTTGATGATTCGTGAATAAGATCAGATATCGTGAATAGTCTCAGAGTATCGTAAATAACTCCGACACCAAAAGTTTTAAATTTGATAAAAACTTCAGATCAATATTTCAAAGATAATGATATTGAAGAAATAATATCATTACGAAAAAAAATAATATCCCTTACCTCGGAAAGCAAAGATTTAACCTGAATACTGGATATAAAGCTATAACTCGAACTTTCACCGTATAAAGCAATACTCAAAGTATACTCAAAATACTTACAAGAATACGCTCGATAATATAGAGAGAAAACTTCAATTTAAATTGTGATTTTCAATTCTAACCTAAGCACCCTATTTATGAAAATTGCTTAGAAACACCAAAAGCGTAAAAATTTAATATAATAATATTATTTATACAAATATTATACGCATCATTTAAAATCTGAATTTCAGCTCTCAACACATTTATATCACATGTTAATGATGTCCCCAAACATTCCAAAAATGTTTTTGTTATTTAAATCATTTTAAACTTCCAAAAATCAATTATTTCGGAGCTTCAGAACTTCAATAATTCATAATAAATAGCCCTTTTGTCGGAAAATTCAATCTTGCGAGGTTTTATAGGAAATTCAATTCTCTACAACTTTGCGTAAGAAAGTTTTTCCAAATTCCAAATGCAATTGACCAAATCCATAAACCAAGCGATTTTACATTTATAATCAAATTTCACCGATAAATGGGGTCCAATGAGCATGTTTAACATGTTTTAAACATTTATTGCAACAAAAATACTCTTCCTCCTCGTATATTATATATCCCACATTCGTTGTAAAAATATCACCATTATTATATTATTAAAATATAATAATATATATATATATTAAATGAATTATTTTATCGAGAAAAGATAAAATTTCAATTTTCAACAATTGTCACATTAAAATTTTCTCCATCTATATCCACATAAAATCAATATTTTCTCATCATATGAATCAATAATTAATTATTCACAAATAATATTACGTAATCACAATATCGACAACCAGGCGGTTCCTGGAAAGAGGGGCTTTCCAATAAGAATTTCTCCTTATCTTGGCGCGCAATTAGGTGACCAAACCTCTCCTTAGTGATGAACTTTCTAGACATTGCCAATAATGTTATCTAATAATATTATTCAGATAATATGAATTATTGCTTCGATAATGAAAAATCTTGTGTAATGACAATTATTGAAACAACAAAGAATATAAAATATCAACGCAACAATTATTGAACCAATAAAATATTGAGCGATAATTACACAGTAACCATTATTGAGTAGGCCTTCTTACGTAAGAGTCAATAATTGGTGCAATACCGCATCTTAATTGTCTGCAAACAACAACGTATTCATGTGTTTTAACCACCGGGTATTCCAACAATTAATAAATTCAGTAACAACTACTGTAGATTATTTTTAAATAACTTATATTTGTCGTTTTTTTCCTCCAATCGCTTTCCGTTATGGGCCCCACATGGGTCATACTGTAGTATTTAATATTCCCCCGACAAAGATTTGAATATTCCACGACCAAACGAATATTCCCCGACAACAATGAATATTTTATAACCGCTTGCTTATTTTGAAATATTTGCGTATTTTACCCATAACTATCCACATTAATCACATTAACCCTTATTATTTCAAAATAATAATTAGAGGAAATTAAATTTCATTTATTAATTATTTGGGGTCTTATCGTCATCCATCCGCTCGTTCAATTTGAGCAGAAAAGCGATTTTTCGTTTGTAATTTAATATGGTGATATCACAGTTTAATTATGCAAACGGAAAAATTGTCCAAAATATCTCTAAATTTTTTAAAAATTTCTCGGCTCCACAATATTATATTGTGGATATCAAATTCAATTTTATTAAGTCCTTATAATATTGGTTATGAATTGTTGGTTAGGGTCAGGGCACACTTCTTCAAGCCCATATTAAATGATTTTCAAATGTTTGTCTAACGTGAGACGAAAAAATAAAGACCTTAATTCAATTGAGTCGAGTATTGAAATTAAGTCCATATTACGTCTAAATTTATGATGAATTTATGTGGTGAGAGATAAGAAAATTTCTTTGCATTGACAAAATTAATTGTTAATGATCATTGAGTATATTGACAATTGTTATTATATTGAATAATATAATTGTTCTAAAAATAAAAGTAATACTTTTTTTATCGTTTGATTAACATGTGAATTTTTTAAAATTTTAACGGTGAAACTATTTTTTACTATTTAATAACATATTTTAATTATTATTAACAAAATTATTAAAATTAAATAATTAGTGTATTGAATAGAATTAAAGGAAAGATGTACCGAAGAAAGTAAAATTTAATAATTTTCAATACTAGGGTTTCATTAAAAGAATATTAAAATATATACAAAATCATTAATTTGGTTAAAAACGTAACAAATTCAAATTACTTTTACCTCAGGCAAACAATAAGATGAAAAAGATCGAATTTAGTATTACCTAATTTATCTAATTTAGTATTACACCCTTTTGTATCAAAATCACGCCACATCAGTCATGTTAAGAAATTATTATAGAGTAATTATACGAACACAAATTATTTTATAAATATTTTATAAACAGTTGATGTGGCATACTTCACCTCAATATATTGATCAACAAATTGATTCACTGTAGTCTTCGGCCCCACATAAAAAACTGAGATAGAATATGCCACATCAACCAGTTTGTAAAATATTTGTACAATAATTTTTGTCTCTAACATTATTCATTACTATAACAACACTTCATCAATTAGTGTCTAACAATACTATATCATTATTTTTCTTTTCAGTATCGATATCGATATTTATTTTTTTAATAATTCAGTTATCCATTCGGTATCTATTTTTCTAATAATTTGGTTATCGTTATTTTTCAGTATTAATATCCATATCTATTTTTCAAAAATGTGACTATTAGTTCGGTACCATATGCACTGATTTGATACGATTGATTTTGTACTTATGAATACACTTAAACACGAAGACATTATTTATATTCAACAAAATCACAACATAAAAAAGTTCAAATTACAAATTTACAACTCCAACTTTAGCTCAACTTTCATATCTTCATTGTTAACGCTAAGATTTTCTGTCACGTCCCAATCACGTAAGGCGTCTTGATCCTGCACACTAAACACAGTCAACACCAAAAGCTTGACGGCTTCGACTGTCGGGAGATAGCTCAGACGTGAGAGTCAGTACAGGCGATCACAAGGGTTAACAATGAAGGATAAAATATCTAGTGTATTGAATAAGATAAAATTACCAGTTACCTTTTACTTGAAGACTTCCTTGCTATGTTATACCCTTTTTTAGATTCTACCGTACACCCACTACTTATCCGACATACCGATCCGATGGTTCCTCACCGATTGCACAGACACACCCACCCCACCCACTCACTTTGTGGTCACCAAGCTTTTCACCGCCATCCCTGATCTCATCCACATAAATGCATGGCAGATACAACAATCAACTGTCATGCTTTTTCATTATTATCGGTCAAAGATGGAGATATTAAAATATTTCATGGGTCAATCCACTGATCCGACCCGGTCTTATAAGGACTCAACAGGAATAAGATGGTGACTAGGCCCAATAACTTTAGGACCCAATAGTGAAAATCTAATGGACTAATCAAACAAGTAGGCCCAATTCATTCGGCCCAATAGGTGAAATATCATGACCCAACATTCATGATAGGAGTAATATTTTTCATCGGTCCTTCTACACTGATCGGCCATTCCGATTAGTCTAGCGACCAATCTAATTTTTTTAATTATTTTCTACTTTTGACTCTCAAAAATATAAACTATTTTTTAATTGAAATTTTTGTAGAATCGAATAATTTTGGTGTAAGTTGGATACATTACTCAATTTTGTAAAAATTTTAATTAAAAAAAATATTATATATTTTTTAAAAATCAAAACTCAATAAAATAAAATAAATTTAGACCGACTGCTAGACCGATCGGAATAACCGATCCCCTAGGATAATTGTTTTTTCATACATAAAAACTCCATCCGGCAAATTGAATTTATTTGTATCATTAGCCCAACTGCCCAAGTCTCGAGGGGTTACATTTTATTAGTTTTTTATTTTTAGTAAAGTCAGCTATATTAAGCGGAAAAATCAAAAAAGTCAACTGTAATGGAAGGGCGATTACGTCAATTGAGTGTGAAATGACAAATGAGTCGTGAGAAGTCACGCCGGTAATCCAAAAACAATCACCTGCTCTGCAAGTGATGCCTTTTTATTGCGCGTTTGTTTGTTCGTTGAAGCGAATCGAACAGAACAAAGAAGAAGAAGAATCTCTCAAGTCATCTGGTATAGCAGACGTACACGTGTCCATCGTCAAACTAACTTTCACCGGTTGCTCCGGTTTCTTCTCTTCCCTCATCCACAACTATAAATTCCAGTAAGCTTACCTATCTCTCATTGTGATCTCTCTCACTTCCCACAAAAACAGAGGAATTCCAAAGAAAATCCATTTCTAAATTTACAACTACATCAATTTTTCATATATATTTCTCGATAAAATCGTTGGATTTACAAAATATAGTATCAATTTTTTTTTTTTTTTTTTTTTTTTTTTTGTGGTATGATCTGAAGAAGAAGAATATGGGAGCCGAAGCTGAAATAATCATACAACAGCGCATCATCCCAGTATTGGATGTTCAGTATCATCGATCAAGGACTAATACTAATATTCAGGAAATTGGAGATTTCGTCCCTTGTGATCACCCGATTCTTCCTTCTGGGTCGGATACATCCCTCTCTCCGCAGGTGAGTTGGGTTCCGATATTTGCTGGTACCGATTCGTACTAGCTTGTTTTTAATTTAATAGTATTTCTTGTTCCAAGTTCTAGCTGGTTCTGTTGATTATGATTTACTCTTTGTGCTGGTTTACCAATATTCAGTCAGATTTTATTTATTTATTATTTAATTTTCTGTTTTAGGATGGAATTGGGTGTTTAGATATTAAGTTATGTATCATATAAGATCAATTGTTCTAATACAAGGTTTTATTTTTTAATTGTCACGGGCTTCTATTCGAAATCAGCTTTCTAGGGCTTTCAAATTCTTTGTTATTAGCTTGGTTACAGTTTTTTTACTCTAATCAAGTTTTGTCGATTATGTAGAATTTTCTAATAATTCAACTCATTATGAGGATTAGGTATTGGGTTAAATCTCACTGGTTGATTTTAATGGGCCTTCCTGTCTATAAAATTTGATATGATTTAGTTGAGTAAATTAGGTATTGGGTTAAATCTCACTGGTTGATTTTAATGGGCCTTCCTGTCTATAAAATTTGATATGATTTAGTTGAGTAAATCTACTCACTTCATAACATACTCCTTTTTATACGAAACAGCAGCGCTCATGTCATTTGAGTTATAAACCCTCCCAAACTCTATCTTGTGTATTGTAAAGGAAATAGACCCTCTACATTATCTCCTCATACAAAATCCAGCCAGCCTTTGGCCAGATTCTCTATTTAAAACTTCCGATGGTTTTATTTGAGTTATACTTGTTGTTTCGTTGGCATATTGTTTTGGCTAAACCTTACCTTTGTATACAGTTTATAGATTTGGTTAATTAACATGAAAAAGAATTAGAGATTTATTTGGAATTTGGAGGAATTTAGTATTGAATTTTTTTTCCCAGAAGAGATAGAAAGTGTTAGAACTACTGTAACTAATTGTAAATTAGAGGATGAATCCTGTCATCAACACCATTTATGAAGGAGAGAGCTCATTGAAGTAAACAAGGAAGCTAAGTCAAAGGAATGGAGTAGAAATCAAAGGACTGGAGAAGCAAAAGGTCTTTTTGGGTTTCACAAACAAATCTCATCTCCCATCTCCTATCTCTTATCCTTTTGTTCTTTTTGAAAGAGTTGGGGATTATATCTTCTCACAGAGAAAAGGAGACAGCTATTCAATAAAAAAAGCACAAATTTATTGAAGACATGTATCCAACAAGAAAAGGGTAAAAAGTATTAGTGAACAACAATTTGGTGAATTTTAAGGCCTTGTGTGGATTTTCTTCCAGAGTTAATATATAAAATGTGTGTATATATAATTTTTTGAAAAAGGAAAAAAACCTTGTGCAGAGTATCCCCTACCAAATTGGTACATTCTTATCGGAATTGGGGTGTACATCAGTAATACGGCAGCAGTTGGTGGTTTCATTTTGGAGCAGTTGATGAAGTTGTGAACATACAGGAAGAAGAAGGGAATAGAGAAGAAGTTGGATCGCCAACGGAGAGTAAAAGAGTTGGAATAAAATAAAGGTTCTGATTGTGTTACTTGTACGACATAAGGACAGTCGTTTCGGTAAATAATCCATAGGTTATGAAGTGTATGTAACTAGACTCTGTAGTTGTTGTCCTAGATTAGTTCATCAACTTTGATAATTTACTATATGATTTGAAGGTAGCTATATAATGTTTAGTAACAGACCATCAATATTAATGCTAGTGCGGTTTGATTAAACAACTTATTTGATATCTGGGTAAAAAAAAGTGGCACTTGAGCCATGTTGAACACCATGTAGCCCTAAATAGTGCTACCAATTAAATGATGAAGCTACTTATGCAGGTCATTAATTTCTACACTTGGGATATCAAGCTGCTATTAATATCATATTATGATATTCTGGCTATGTATGGTTTGAAAGGATTATTTTCTAGATATTATTGTCCCATGGATTACAATCTTAGGATTGTTAATCCTAGGTATTAATTTATCGTTTAAAATTTTAAAAAGGTCGCTTGTCTACAGTTGAATTATACATGCAATAGCTGAAAATAAGAGTAATATTAGATGTACCCCTTCTGGGTTATTATGTTATCTTGGGACTATATATATATATATATATATATATATATATATATATATATATATATATATATATATAGTCCAGAGTAAACTTTGATGCCACACTTTGGACAGAATTCATCAAAGGATTTTGTTGATATGCGCTGAGATCATGCATCCTTTTTACGTATTGAATTCAAATGTGAATAATGACAGTGGTGGACATATGTAAGTTGTAAGTTGGCAAGGCTTTTACCAGAACAATTGCTGTAAACTATTATCCATCTTTAACCTTTGTACCTTAGTATCTTAGTTATTACAGAATTACAGTACTAGCACATGGTAATTATTAGTACACACATGTTTCCCATCAAAGACCTAAATGTAATCTGGAAGTAAAAGAGATTTTAAAATCTGTAAAAGGGGGACTCTTAAACTCTTTAAATTAGCTTCTACGATTTCCTCCTCCAACCCCATTGATATAATAAAACCTACTAGTCTGGAAGTCTCAACAGAAACTGCAGTTACGTCTTTGAGGTGTACTCTCCTTTATTGTCTCAGAATGCTTATAATGAAATGTAACACATTAAGGTGTTGGTTGCTAGGAAATATCTGTATAGTTATTTTATGTGGAATTTGCCTAATGTATTATAATGGGCAGACGAAACCACTATTACTAGATTTAACAGGATTGCTTGAGCTAGGAGTGCTGCTTGTACATTTCTTAGTAAAATCAAGCATGTCTCAATGACAATTAATTGATTGGGTCTTTGATGCCATTGATTTTCTTCGTATAGAGGTCCTTGCGTTAGACAGTCTACATAGTACGTACTGTTTTATGAAAGTTTTTATACTGTCTCACAGAGAAACTGCTGGTTGGAGTGTGATTCATGTTATGTGAGCCTAATTGCTGATTCCTTTTGTCAACTATTCTTGGTAGTGGTCTATCTTCTTTATCTTAAAAGAATACTTTGAAAGACATGTATATAATATCTTTATGCGGATAACATTACAAGACCCTTTCATTTTAGGCTATGAAATCTCCAGAGCCTGCAATTATGCAATATGTTCCTACCATCCGCTCTGGTAGCTTTGCAGATATTGGACCTCGGAGATACATGGAAGATCAACACATAAAGATAGATGATTTATCAATGCACTTGGGATCACACTTCAGGTTTCCTAGTCCAAATGCTTTCTATGGGGCAAGTACTTTACAGGTCTTTAAGTTTTATTGGATTAAACTGGTCTGTCTGTTGTTATGAAACTGATTCAGTTGATCGTGGTACAGGTATTTGATGGTCATGGAGGACCTGAGGCAGCAGCTTATATCCAGAAAAATGTAAACCGATTCTTTTTTGAAGATGTCAATTTTCCAGAATCAACTGAAGTTGATAATGCATTTCTGGAAGAGGTTGAGAGCTCTCTTCGCAAAGCATTTCTTCTGGCTGATGCAGCTCTGGCTGACGACTGCAGTGTGAGTAGTTCTTCTGGGACAACGGCATTGACAGCTCTTGTGTTAGGAAGGTATGTCCGTGCTAGTACTTTTTTATGTGTTGGTACCTCTGGTAAATTATGGTGTCCTTGGGCTCATTTCAGTCTGACAGCTCATTTACCGCATTTTTTGGAATAATGACTTGTATATGTATGTGTTTATATATATACACGTATTCCTCTATTCCAAAAAGATTCTTTCCGTTCAGGTGTCTTTCTCTTTATAAGATCTATTCATATTTCTAGTACTTGTATACATCTATTTGTATTGCAGCATCTTACTGGGTATGCTTAATAGTTAATAGTTGATGGCATAGATAGTGGGGGTTTGTGATCTTGACTTCCGTGAGTCCTCAAACCAGAAATATTTATGCATTTGGAGCAAATTATTCTTGGTTTTCCTTCTATTCCGCTGAATTTGAGCGAGCATTTTTTGGTATGTTGGATGTTGACTCACTCTTCTTATTTTCTTTTTTGTCTTTTGCAGTTTTCTAATGGTAGCCAATGCGGGAGATTAAGGGGAGGCTATTGATATGTCTCAAGATCATAGACCAAGTCATGCATCAGAAAGGAGGCGAGTTGAAGAGCTTGGGGGGTTTATTGATGATGGCTATCTTAATGGTGTTTTGTCAGTAACTCGGGCTTTGGGAGACTGGGACATGAAGTTGCCTAGGGACTCCTCCTCACCTCTGATTGCAGAGCCTGATGTCCTGCAGATTGTACTAACTGAGGATGATGAGTTCCTCGTAATTGGTTGTGATGGGATTTGGGATGTAATGTCGAGTCAACAGGCAGTTAGCCTTGTTAGACGGGGGCTAAGGCGGCATGATGACCCTGGGAAGTGTGCTCGAGACCTTGTCATGGAGGCCTTGCGTCTCAACACATTTGACAATCTCACCGTGATCGTTGTTTGTTTCAATCCCTTGATCACCGGGAAGCATCACCAACACCGCAGCGAAGGTTGAAATGTTGTAGCCTTTCTGCAGAAGCCCTTTGTAGCTTGAGGAGCTTGTTAGATGGCAGTGGCAGCCATTAAATGTACAGTCAGATTCTTTGTGTGAGTCATGAGTGTGTATGCTGTTTCTGGTTGATTCAGTTACTAGCAGAAAAGCAACTACCAGTTTTGTAGGGATTGTGGATTTTTAGAGTATTAGAGAGGGTGGTTGTACATTGGCAAGTGTGCTGTGGTAGTGTAGTAATTGGAAAAGAGAGATTTGTTGTTGAGTTCACTCTTAATTCCATCTCATTTTAGCTTTAGCTAGTCACCGTGGATGGCTTTAGCCTTTGTTCCATTTTAATGTTCAGATTCTAATTTCTACTTGTTTACATATACTGTATTTATTAAGGGTTTCTCTTTCTTTTTATTAAAAAAACTAGTCTTCCTTTTAGACTACTGAAAACGCATTCAATGCTTAATTTGTGTCGAAAACAACTAGAGAGAGATGGATCCAACCGTATGGTTAGAAGGAAGACAATTGAGAGGACCATTGTTTATACATAACGTGCATCGTCATTAGACCATATTCGATTGTGCAAAGTGCAAACTATCAACAATTATAAACAACTATCAGCAAATTTCACCTCTGTTCTTAGTAATTTCGTCTAGATCTTGGTGTAGTTTTCAATAGTCCCCGTTCTTGTGATCCACAGAAAGGCCGAGATTATAATCAGAGCAACTTCCTATTAAACACACTGCAGCATCAAAAGTAGGGGAACTAACTAGTATATTGATGGATATTCTGAGTATTGAATCCACATGTTGTAGCTAAATTAAATATAATGAACATCCACTTTGGATATTTCAAATTCAAGTAGCTTCCATTTTGGGATTTGAGTTTGATGAAAACAAAAACAGAAATATTTATATTTGGGTCATTTCCCTTTTCTACTAGTCTCTCTGTTCACCCATCATTGGCATTATAAATCTGGTAAGACTGGATTTGTATGGTTATCTATAGTAATTTAGAAGGGAAAGTGATGAACATTTATATTTCCAATAGGTTCAGCTTTGCCAAAGCTCTTTCACACTTAAAAAGAATGCCAAAAGAGAATATGGGTGAGTAACAACATCATGATACATTAAATTTCACCTAATATTTGCGATTTTCCTTCACCTTGAACACGACGCAGGACCACCAGAACAAAACCAGGAATTCCCTGTATAAGACGAGATACATCAAGCATCTACAGGTTCTCATGTATTAAAGAGTGGAAGATTTGGTTCTTCACAAAATAAAGGTGCATCAAAACTAGTGGTGGTTCAACTAATCTTCTAGGCTGAGTGTTCCACTCTGAAGAGATGAAACCATCAGAGGTAATGAGTTCAATTACCTAGTTTAGAAATCATGATACTGAATCTGCTGTGTAGGTTTTTGCAAACTTTGCAAACCTTTCCAAACCACGTACAAGTAAGCTTTCAAGAAAAGGTTGCAGGGCCTGAACGAATAAAGCATAAAAAAATTAGGTTGGACAATCTCATGCTAGTTTAAGCATATGTATTAAGTACCATTGTAGGAAAAATAATTCTCTCTCCCTTGCAAATACATTTTTAATTACTGAAAATCTAGATGCAAAAAATCAAAATTTGGAATCTTGTGGCAACCATCTGCACATTTATTTGTTTACAATAATAATAATGATAATAATTATTTTTTCTCTGTATTTTACTTTAATTTATTATTTTATTTTGTTAGGCAATTATATTTACTGCAACCAAACTATATGTTGCTCAAATACCCCTTTAAAGTCAGCAAAATACCCCTTTAAAGTCAAAGCAATAACCTCAAATACAAGGATAGAATGCTTACAGATGACACTGGGATTAACAGTGGAGGAACTTCGTATGAAACAGTAAGCTGAAAAAGAAAGATAGCTTGTAAGGGACAACCAGTTGAAGCAGATGCAGTGAAAGGTGGGAGAACACAGACGTGCACTCAAACAATTTGGCTTTTCTAGTCCCCTTCTTTGGTACTATAGGCTCAATCACAAGAGGACAAAATTCTTATCTACAGCTTCTTTACACATATACATTCTTCCATGCTATTCTACTGATTGATGAGAAGAACAAACACCTTATTAGAATTCTCAACCAGATCAAGTAGTACTCCAACTGATGACCAGTCCTTAAGATGCAGTAATAGCGAACAGTGGAAGTGATAAGAAGGTGGCTCAATGGGAGTTAAAAATAAATTTTATACGAATGCAAATTGTATGAAGGACCCTTACTTCTACAACACATGATGAATCACCTTTGGGGAAAAATCGCACAGCTCCTCTGTAACATGAGAAAGCAATATCAAGGATCTGATATCAATCAAAAGGCAAGTGACAAAGCAGTTTTCTTTTTCATTTGTTCATTTACGAAAGAATAAAACTAAATCTTCCAACTTAAAAATGGACACTGCTTTTTCAGGCTATTTGCCATACCTGTTAGGAAGACCTTCCAGAGATCTCCAATGAATTTTCTGATTTCGGATAGG
Organism: Panax ginseng; assembly: GCA_020205605.1. Lineage (NCBI taxonomy): Eukaryota > Viridiplantae > Streptophyta > Magnoliopsida > Apiales > Araliaceae > Panax > Panax ginseng. The sequence continues at coordinate 3,772,699 of CM035131.1, read as the reverse complement.
CTGTAAGAGGTTAACCATAACAGCTCAAGGGGAACATTATATATGCATCAAAGATCATAAAATATACTCTTATCTGTTCCGCAAAAAGAGTCCCACTTGCAAAATTTGCAAATTTTAAGGATATATTTTCTTTCATGATTATCCCTAAATATAAGAGTGATAGTTGTGGAATGGAGGGAGTATAATAAATGACAAAAAGTACATCTCTGATGATTCTTACCTGCATATTTCGAGCAAGCCAAGAAAATTCGATATCACGCCCAAATGCTTTATACTTCAATGACCATTGTGAAATGTCAGGCTTATCTTCCAAATTCTGTGAAATGGAATCAATTACTAAGTTTTCTAAACGTAAATATCTGACCCTGCCACGAGTTAACTTAAAGAATAGAAACTATAGCATATTCAAGGTAAAAAGAGGTTCCCACTCCAGGAAGTATTCATGCGTCATAGGTTTCTTTTTTCAGTTGTTGTTTATAACAAGTACTGCATAGACATTTAACTGCCTGTTTGGTTTAGGGTACTTGAGGAAGACTGGACTCATAGTATTCTTCTAAATATAAGACCAAGTTTGGCAAAAAATGAGAGGGGGGCGGGGGAACAAGCAAGAGGAGACAGAAACAATACATGTTCTTACACACCTTAACAGATGAAATGAAGGGCATCCAACGAGGAATTGCTTCCCGATCAGAATAACAATTATAAGCTACTGAAATGGGCACATCAACTTCCATTTTAACCCTGCAATACATATTTGAGTTAACTCATTAGCAGAGTAAGCTTACGTATAAAAATTAAAGATTGGTAGAATATTTTTAATTTTTTTTATTATTATCTTAGTTAAAGTAAGTAGCTTGATACGAATGTATAAGTAAAGCAATTACTTTCAGTAAACATAAGATAAAAAATATATATAATCTCCCGATATTTCCAAGACCAAGATAGGCATATTTAGAATCAAAGCAAGAGATGTAATTACAAAACAAGGAGGCAGCCTCTCCCAGAGGATGAATTAGTCCATAGAAATGTGTTACAGAAGGTCTTACTTCGACATAATACCACACGCAGAGTACTTCAAAGTTAAAACCCAGTATCAAAGTTCAACTATATTTAACAAATTCTCTGTATCATATTTGGACTACTTTGGCTCATATACATGAATCTGTATGATAGGAATGTAATGAGCACAAGGGTAATTTCTTTTATGCTCATAAAGTGAAAGGGGCGCTTAGCTTTAAGATATAAAGAATTCCCAAGCTTACTCACTTGCTCCTAAATATAATCCAAAAAATGATCAAGATCAAAAATTCATCTTTACATGTTTTCACAAACCAATGCCAGATATAATTGCATTGAATTTTTGTGACAGATAAATTTAATAAACGAATTGAAAGAAGGGAACAAATCAAACATCTATGTGATAAGAATTAAAGAAGGATGAGTTAATATAGAAAGATTACGTGGAGTCCTGCCATTCCATGACAGGAGAAAAGGGTTTGACGTATGGACTTCTTCTTCTTCTTCTATATGGGAAGCAGCTGATGAAGACCTTACTGATTGCTGTTGATGATGAAAATGGCGAGTTTCTGCAATCTGTAACACTAGTAACTTTATGAAGAAAGACGACGCCATTTCTACCCCTATCAACTAGAGCATTGGGGCTTGCTGGGAATACTACTGCAGCAGAAGCAACTGTCGCAGCCATTTTTGGAGGGTTTTGGCTGTATCTATGTCTGGCAATCAAAATCTAAGCCAGTTATCGGTAGTGGTGGTGCTGACCGGATATGTCAGAAATCGGGTGCGTCGTGACACGGGCCACTTTTGGGCCCGATAACAAAACTTCGCCAGGGCTAGGTAAGTTCTTAGCCCAAGTAACTTAAGGTAGCTTTCTCACTCCCACAGTTAATTGCGGTGAAACAGGCCGCTAATAACATAACTTCGCCTGGGCTTGGCAGGTTCTAAGCCCACATAACTAAAGGCAGCCTTATCAATCCCACAGCGTTAATGACCAAGCCACAGATACAACAGCTAATGTTGTTACTACTAGTTTACTATGCTAGTGGCTCAACAAGTGCAAACTTAAGAAATTTTCAAACTTAAAATTGATATTACTCATAATAAGATTTATAGTTTCATAATTGCCGATGAATCATCTCAATTTTAATTTTAAAATGCTGAGATATTTCACTTGAATTCCACATTGAAAAAAAGGTTGTGTAAAAGTTGACCCAACATGCTTGTTGAGACAATCTACATTCATGTGCGTTACATTAGTGATAAATTGATGTGAGATGGATCATACAATTTCACAGTTTGATTGGATTCGGTTAGCACTCCATTGGTGATGAATTTGATGTAGGATATATCGTACAATTTGGCTACAAATGGTATCAAAATCCATGTTTTGAATGAACTTAAGTATCTGATAGACACTCCATGGTGGAGTGAGTATTCACAGGCCTCTTTAGTCAAATGAAATTAAGTGAGGTGGAACAAGGCAAGGGATCACCTCTTAAAAGTCAATAATATATAATTTTATATTTTAGAACCGGAAAAGTATTTGTTATAGTTAAATAGTAATTTATAATTAAACAATGGTAGAGGCCCAACACAATAGTAAGATGTGTTTTTTGATAGCCAACAATTTAACAAGGTAAAAACTAGAGTAGTATTAACTCGCACGTAGTTTGTTTAAAAAGAAAATGTTTTTAAGATGGCGTTATTTTGTTTGGTAACGACAATGAAAAATGATTTTTGTTCCGCAGTCTCATGTCATTATTTTCTCCCTTGTGAGACCCACCACTGAAAGAAGAAGCTAACTAGGGAAATCTGTCTGTCTTATGTGAGGAAGAGACTAGAGAATTAAGTAAAAAGCAATTGTAACATGGGACATTTATAAATGCCATAAAGAAAGGGAAAGTAGGGTTGAGACCATTGACAGACAAGATTTATGAAGACAGCAAAAATAATAAAATTGCGGATTACAAGGAGAAAAAAGCACATGGGAAAGTGCTGGTAACAAGGTTTGACTTGGAAATTAAAATTCTTAAAAGTTTAATTCAAGAAACACATAAATTTAATTTAATACCACTAGCAAAATGCACAAATAATTATATTAAATAAAGCATGATCGATCATTCAAGTGAATGCATGTTGTAAAGATTCTTCTTCAGAATGCAGCAAAACTATGGCTAACAACTGAAAATCCCCCATCCACAGCCAAATTATGTCCACTAATATAAGCAGATTCATCAGAAGCAAGAAACATGGCAGCCTCAGCAACATGCCTTGCTTTCAAAACAATCCCCTTCAAATTAGCCACTTGACAGCTATTAGCCTCAACTTCAGTTGGTTCCAAATTATAGGCCTTACAAGAAAGTGGCGTGGCAATCCCAAATGGAGAAACACAATTCACTCGAATCCCATAAGCCCCAAGCTCACTGCACGCTGTCCGAACAAGCCCTACCACGGCATGTTTGGACGTGGTGTAGGCGTGTGGTCCGGCCCCTCCAAGGTTTGACGCCACGCTAGTGGTGCAAATAATTGAACCGCGTATTTTTCTAGCAACCATGACTCTGGCAGCGTGTTTAATTGTTACAGCAACACCGCGAACGTTGGTGGCCATGGTGTTGTCGAACTGTTGAATGTCGAGGTCTAGTATGCCTGTCAACGGGCCTATGATGGCAGCATTGCTGAACAAAATGTCTAGGCTACCGTATTTTTCCAAGGCGAAATTTATTGTTTGTTCAACCTGATTTTCATTTCTTACGTCGCAATGATGATAACTAACCTTGTCGGACCCTATTGATGCAACAACTTGATGCCCTAGTTCATCTTGAACATCACCAACCACCACGGATGCTCCATTTTCAGCAAATAATCTCACCGCCTCCTCACCGATCCCACTGGCTGCACCGGTGATGAGTGCTACCTTACCCTCCAACCTACAAAAATATTAAACCATTTTATTCATGCTCTAAATTAATTAGCGTCATTAATCCATCAACTTTGATGCAGTTTTATAGAACTTGATCAAGAAAGAGAGAGAGAGAGAGAGAGATCAGAGAGAAGAGAAGAAGAAAAAAAAACTCACCTTGGCTTAGACGACATTGATGAATTTGGTACGTTTGACGGGTTTGCTCAAATCTGGAAATAAGGCTCTTGGATCTGATGTTATATTAAGTTGGAATATTTATTCACAAGTTTTAGGTTTAATATATATATATATAGGATGCAGTGCTCGAGGATTTGGTGCATGTAATGAAGGGTACTAATAATGCCTTGTTCTAATTTCTGTGTACCTCTTTGTCATTAGATACGTCAGTGTTCCTTTTTTATTTTACTTTATTTATTTTAATTAAAACAAAAAAAAAAAGGAAGAAGTAAAACATTGGAAAAAACTCCCATCAACCATATTTCTCTTTCAAGTCAACTCATCTTGCAAATGTGTATAAAAAAGAATTTAAGTCCCCCTCTATAATTGAACCAACTGTTTAAACCAACTCTCGCACTTGTTCAAGTTATCTGCATTCAGCACTGTATTTATGGCTAAGACATGAAGACTCGATATATAATTTTAAAGATTATTTTATTTATTGTCAATTAATTTTAAGTTAAATGTTTCAATAAAATATTAGAACAGACACTATTCATGTGCATGCTCACATGCTCCACATCACCTAATTAAAATTGTCTATGTGGGCAAAGGGGTGTATCCATAAAATTTTCTTAGTATGGATGGGTTTTAACTATTTTTTTTTGTTGAAATTAAATAAAGAAAACTTGAACAAATTATTACATTAACTAATCATAATAATTAATGTTTATAAATTGCAATAAATTAATATTCATAATCTAAAGCAAAAAATTTTTTTTACATAAAAAATATTTAGAAGGCAGAAATAGAATGTATATATGTTTGTCTGTACTTGTATTTAGAATATGAATGAATATTTTTTTTACCCCTTCCAAGTTTAACTCTTTCATTAATCTGTCATCTTAAATTTATTCACATATATATTTGCCCCTACTCCTATACCTAATACCTATAAAAAAATCCAACAGGGGCAGCTGCGTATCTGTTCCCTTAATTAATGGATCTGCCCCTGTGTGGGTGTATTGAGATATAAAGTCTCATATCGGGGCATATCTAAGACATGCACATGCACCCCGTCACCCAATTAAAATTGTCTACATGTTTGACTCAAAATTACGTCACACGTGAGGAGTGTGTTAAGATATAAAGTCCCATATCGAACAACTAAGACATGAAGACTCAATAATTAATATATAACTTTAGAGACTACTTCATTCATTGCCAACTGGTTTTGAGTTGATTGTTGTTTAAAACCGTATATGTTTTGTCCAGGGAGGAAGAGTTAAATTTGGAGGGGGCAAAAAGAATTCATTTATATTCTAAATACAAGTACAAATAAACGTAAATTCATTCTATTTTTATCTAAACAAACGTAAATTGTATCTAAATATTTTTTATTTAAAATTTCTTTTTTAATTTAGACTGAATATTTATTATAATTTTTAAATATTATTATGATTAATTTAAATTTTTTTTATTTAATTTTAATAAAAAAATTAGTTAAAATTCGACTATGCTCAGACTGTCACATGTGGAAGTTAAAAATTGTGTGAAAAAAAAAGGGAATGGAAAGGAAAATGAAACTATAAAAAGTCTATTATTCATTTAGCAAAAGAAAAGTTTATTACTGTCGAGTTTTGACAATTTTCATATGATATAATGATGCGTTGTTGTACATGTATTTATTGTTGAAGTTTTTTATTTTATTTAAATTAAGGGAGATCAATCTCTAGTCTAGTCTAGTTGTATGTTTATGATCCCAACATTAGTGTTGAGTAGAAATGTAGAATGGCCATAATTTTATGACTATATTTTGGACTTCTTATAATCTTATTTATTAATAAAAAAAGAGAAAATATATAATATACATACATGCTTTAGAAGAAACGCCTCAACAAAGAGGTTAAAATAAGATGTAATTGAAACAACCCAATTAAAAAAGCAACATTAGGGTAAAACAAATGTACAACAATATCCCCATTTTAATGTTTTTGATCTTTCTCTTTTTTTTTTCTGTTGGGTTATTAGTTTTCACCGGAGTTTGGATTAATACAATTAACATAGTAAAATCAATTAAATAGTTTGGGTTCGATTTATACTCGTGTGATTAAAAATTTCATTTGAGTTTAACTCGAAATATAAATGATTTAAATATAAACAAATTTTAAAATTCGATGAATTACTTGAAACTCTTCAAATTATAATTTTTTATTGATATTCAGATCATATTTACTGAAAAAGTTCAAATTATTCGGATTCGATTAAAGATCGTGCTCGACTCGGTAGTTAAATGCAAGGTTCTCAAAACCGGACCATTCATCAAACCGAAAAAGGTACTGGGTGGATGGGTCATTGGTCCAATCAGTGGTCGAACCGTTAGTGACCCAGTAACGTCATTAATATATAAAAATATATATTATTAATAATTAATAAAAAATTTAAAAATCTCATTTTTATGAACAAAAACATAATAAAGATGAGTTACAGTATTAATAAATGTGGTTAATTTTAATATTAATTTTTTTTTGGGGTAAAAAAAATAAAAATCGAGTCAAGTGAGTCAATTAATCGGGTTTAACGTTGGATCAGTGGTCAACGAGCCAACCCGAATTTTGACCAAAACCGAATCAATGGTCCAAACTGGACCGAAAGGCGAACCGATTCTAATTTTTACTAGTCTGATCACCTATTTGGTCCGAGTTTTAAAACACTGGCTAAATGAGCCTTAATAAAACTTTATTTCATACTCGATAAATTTTGTGAATTAAATTTGAGCAATTCAATACTCAGCTCGACTCGGTTCATTTACACCCCCTAAATACAACGAAAAAAAAAAATTATATCTTTTGATTTTATGATTTTATGATTTTTTGTTGTTGCTAATTATGTGGATAAATATGAATGGTAACTCATTTAACCAAATACTCCCTTCGTCCCTTTTTAAATGTCGTTTTAGAAAAAAAATCGTCTCTTAATATTTGTCGTTTGAGAATTTCAATTAAGAATTAATTACTTAGTTTCCAATATTACTTCAAGTATTAGATATAATTTTTGTTCTCTCACTATTTTATGCCCAATAAATAACATCCGTTTTTTTCTAATACAAAGATAATATAGACGATTGAAATTATATTTAATATTACATAATCATTTTCCTAATATCTGTGCATGACTTTAAAATAACATATTCTAAATAACTAGAATATAGGAGTAGGGGCAAATATATATGTTTTCATTTCTCATAGCCTCCTCTTTGGCCTCAGCATTTATGTGTCTAGGACGTAAACGCCCGAAAACAGCATTTGCCTGCATATTCAAACAGTATTCAATTAGTTTCGGATATTTAAGCGGGTATAGAAGTGTATAAACTAAGAGAACAATCAATTACCTTCGCCAGGTAGCTCATGCCCTCATCAACCAAATCCCCGATCGTATTATTGCCGAATCGGTGATCGTCAATCTCTCGAACAAAGGTATCAAAAAGTTGAAATGAGAAATTGGCATTGAACCGAGGCCATAAGGTCGGCGATCCCATTGCATCATTCTGAAATTCATGTTACGAAGGCCTTGGGGGAGAGGGCATGGTTTGGTCACGGGTCGGTGAAGGATCCATATATACATTCTCGGGGGATGGAGACCGAGAAGGAATGGGCTCATGTACTGGTGACGGAATGGTTATCGGGCTCGGTTGGCTTTCAGAAGGTTGTTTCCTTTTTCGGGATAGTGCGAGGGCAGTTTTAATTTGTTCTTCGTCCTCAAAAACCTGTATCTCCACAGGGACTACAGGAGTTTGGTCGGTAGAAGATGAAGGCACTCTGAGTTCATCTGCTGACAGTGGTGTGACCTTAGCTCTTAATGTCTTGACTCGAAGAAGATTTTTTCGATCATTTGTAGGCAGATCGAGTAAACTTCCTCGAGGGGGGCTGGGTTAGTGATTGGTTCAGAATCTGGGATGGTCTCATTTTCTAGGATGGGTTTAGGAGAAGTTGGAGTGGGGATTAATCAGGGTTTGCGAACAGCTTTCTTTTTTCGGCGTGGCTAAAGAGATTCTTCCAGTAGGATTGGATCCTCAGTTTCTGGTTCATTAGCTTGGGGTCCAGCAAAAGGTGTTTCATTGGTTGGGTTGTCTTGAGGGCTTCAGTTATGGAGTTTGGCGAAGGACTTAGTAGATTTTCCGGCCAAGAAATCCTCAAAATCTCTTACATCTGAAGAGGTTTGCTTGATTAAAGACACTGCAAGAGACAGAAGGTCACATCAATATTTATTTCACTAAAAATTTCAACTAGGAACTGAAGCAGAATAATTCAGAACTTACATTTATGGTCATACAACCATGTTTGCTTAGAGAGGAACAAATAATTCCATTCCTTCGAAGGGAAGTTCTCGAAAAGCTCTATCATCTCGTTTATCCGCTCCTCGGGAATATCTCCAAAATCAGCAGAGACCTTGTCTTGTGTAGTCCAGTCCGACAAAGAAGCGATTTCTGGCCCCTTGACGAAAAACCAACCCTTATGCCATCCTTTGTTGCTGGAAGGGGTGGAAACCAGTGATCTTCTTTCAAATTTCTCGCCTGCTTTCGGCGATTGTTTGCCCAAGACCTTAAATCCCTTTTCTCGGGATTGGGCAACCTTGTAGACAGAGAAAAAGAAATCTAGAGTGGTTTTGACTCCAACTTCATGGCAGAACGCTATGAAGGCTAGGATGTGAATGTACGAGTTCGGTACCAACTGGGCAAATCCAACTCCGATAAACCCTAGAAGAGTTACCAAGAAGATGTGGAGAGAGAATCGGACCCCTTTTTCAAGAATAGTCACTGGAATGGTCGTCCATCCTTCTGGTCGTTGATACATCCTCTCCTCAGATCTAGGAGCTCTTACTAAGTGGGTAGCAGGAATCTAGTAACGAGTTCGAACCCTTTGTAGTTCAGTTTCGGTGACAGTGGAAGGAGTATTGGCATGAGGGTAATGTACTTTACTCCTAAAAAACTCAGAAGGAGTGGGCGAAGATCTCGGAGGAAGAGATTTCTTGCTTGGATTCGTTGATTTAGGATTCGAACTCGAAGCCTCCTTATCAGGGCTTGGATTGGGCGGAACGGTGTTAATTGGGGTCACACGAAGAGGAGAGTTCTGGTTCGAATTGAGGACCACCATTGTTGAGATTTTGCTTGAGATTTTGCAAAGCTAAGAAGGAAGTTCGAAAGAGAAGGGAAGAGCTCAAAAGTTCAAAATTCAAATTGACAGGTAAAAATGTCAATTTGGGCAGAAATTACTTTTTATACTGACGGTTACACGATTTATGAAGGCGGCACATTTAATTTCTGGCAATGATGGGGAAGCTGAATGGGAAGCGTTCGGGTTAAGCTTCAGATATTTATCAGGTTGGGTCTTTCCTTTGGGCTTCCGATTTTTAATTTGCCTCGTTAGCCCAATTTTGTACCATTCGGGCCTTGAAGGGTTTCAGTTTGGGCCTATTTCAACCCTATCAACTCCTATAATATCATGGACCGTTTATAATTTTCTATTAAATATCCTATTTAATAAAAAACTAGGGGGCAATGTTGGGTCATGATATTTCACCTATTAGGCCGAATGGATTGGGCCTACTTGTTTGGTTAGTCCATTGGATCTCCACTATTGGGTCCTAAAGTTATTGGGCCTAGTCACTGTGACGCCTCGAAAACAGGTATACATCACCCATCTTGAGTCGCCAAATACATGGTATAAAATACAAATAAAAACTTAATTATCCAACTGTCGTGTAAAATACGACAAACATATACTGTGAGTTTTAATAGGAATATTGTCATCTAGACAATATCCATACTCAAAGGAGTCCTCATTACATTTATTGTCACACTATTTAATGTAATAAATGAGGACTACTAATGCTATCTTACGGGCCGTCACTCCGCTCCCAGGCTAGTCCCAAATATATTCTCATTTCCTAAAGAAGAGCATGAAAGGAAGGGTGAGCTCAACTAGCCCAAAAGAAATATTATGACTAAGATAATGCGTAATAAATTATCATTAGTCTTCAACAATGTTAAACCGATAAAATACAATGACATCAAGTTTAATCATGTGAACAAGCAATCCATTAAAAGAGTCAAGTAGAGAATAAAATCTACTATCTTTTATGATTTAAAAAGTTTTCATCAATTTTTATCGCTGAGACTCAGCTTAATAAATAAACCAAATCATCGAATCATCTCTGCACTACGGGCCAAGGATATTCATTAAATCATCAATGGTCATGATTATACCGAATAATCCCTGGTCATAATCATATCAAGTCCATCTCTGCACGTAAGCCAAAGATATACAACAATAAAACCAATAATCAACAATTCATCGTTGGACGTAAGCCAAAAATATATAATTCAATAAACAACAGTTCGTCTTCACACGTAAGCCAAAGATAACTTTCATCACCATATAAGCATGAGGATGATGACAATGATATAAGCATTAATCAAACTAAAACAATGATAAATATTAAAGACTTTAATTTTATCCAAATATTATCCATCACTTAAATAACTCATAATCTAATATTGTTAATATTATAACAATATTTTAATCACCTCTTAAACTTATAAATAATTTATTTCAATTGTTTATACTTTATCAAATAATGCATTTAATCATTCAAAAATGCCATACTCATAAGATTTCATCACCAATGATCAAATCCCTTATCAACAATCTACATATACCTTATATAGGATTTCCAAGCCATAAAATCCTATTTTCCAACTTTGTTACTTCACATAACATATTTAACTCATATGTTCGTAACTAAATTATTTTCATGAAAAATACCAAATCAGTTCCAAAAATATTTCTTTTCTAGGATTTAGCATAATATAGTCCCATAAAGAACATATATTTTTTTCGAAATTTTTAAAATTCATTTACTATTTTTCAAAAAAATTAATATCTAATTAATTCCTTAAGAAATTAGCTACCTCAAGTTTAACTCCAAAAATTCCCAAATCTTGGCATAATCTTACACATGTTAACGTGAGCTTCCATTTTAAATTTCATGGTCATCGGAGTTATAGAACTCCGGTTATAGCGTTTTTCGTCAGAAAAACCTAAATATTGAAATGGTCATAACTTGCTTATTTTAAGTCGGAATGAGCTCATTTTTGGACAGGAGGTTCTTTATACCATATACTTTCATGTCCCAAAAGGCCAGAATTTTTCTCACAAATTAAGTGGCCGAAACAGCCCTTCTAAAATCTGACAATGGCGTTTCGATAATTTTTAGCTTTTGACTCCTTTCTTTAAAATCAAATCCACACGAAAATCTACAACACCTTTTCCAGTGATTCCACTTGGAGATGCTACAAAACTCATAGATCTAACTATAGAACTTGACCACACTCAAAAATTCAAAATATAATAGGAGATATGGTCAATTGAATTTCATGTTCAATTTTTACCAAAATCTGATTTTAACCCTTTGTGATTTCTAAGAAACTTTCATGTTTTCACATAATAACCAACATAACTCATCATAACACTTACTAATACTTCATATACCCATGATTTTTCATCAGTCCAAAACTTTTATTATAACTCTCATCAAAATCAACGTAACCAGATCATTTCCACAATTTAATAAGGAATGAATATAAATGATCATTCACCACGCATGTGGTAATCCATATGATGAGTTATTCCAACAGAATAATAAAGAATGGAATAACAGAAGGATTCACCATGCATGCGATAGAGACCGCACAGACGGGTTAATTCCAATAGAATAATAAATAATGGAATCAGTCCCAAAACGTAAATGCACGCGAACGATATATTAGATAGAATAATAAATGCGGAATAATAAATAATGGAACTAGGTCTGGCGTAAACGCACAGACAAGATATTTCGACAGAATAATAAATGCGGAATAATAAATAATGGAACCAGGTCCGGCGTAAAACGCATAGACGTGATATTCTACGTAATAATAAAGAATGGAATAACAATGTAATTTCACCATGTATGCGGATTGCAGATAAAGCAAAGTTATTCCAATAAAATAATAAAGAACGGAATAATAGAAGAATTTCATCATGTATGCGGTACTTTGCATATACAGGTTATTCTAACATAATAATAAGGAATGGAATAATAGAAGAATATCACCATGTATGCGGTACTTCGCATATACAGGTTATGTGAGACCCCAGATTTTATGAATAAATATTTAATTTTTTTGAAATATTTTTTTAAATATTATGGTGTGGATTTGATATAATGTTATAGTTGTGGGTAGTATTTAAAAATTTTGCAAAGTATGCAAGTTGTTATAAATATTCGATTGGTCGGGGAATATTCTTTTTGTCGGGGAATATTCGTACGACGACACAATCATTGGTGGACCCCACAACGGAAGCACTGTCGTAGTTAGAAAACGACAAAAATATTTTATGAAAATAACGGCGGAGGTTTTACCGTTAATACTGTTGAACTACCCGGTAGTAAAAGTAAAGAATGTCTGGCGTGGTTGCATAAGTAGCACACCTATTGATTATTGATGCTTAAGTGATAAGTCACTCAGTTATACTGCATTATTGCTACAGTAATTGATGCATCATATCTCTCATATTATTGATTCGATTATTGCCACAGTATCATCTGCATAATATGTTATTTTATTAAATCAATAATTGAGATGACAAAATTATTCATATTATTAAATTTCAATATTTACAATGTCTAGAAGTTCTGTCAATGAGAGGTTTGGTCACCTAATTGCACGCCAATAGAGAGAAATCCTTATTGGAAAGCCCCCTCTTTCCTGAGAACAACCTGGTTGCTAAATATTGTGAGTTATAATATTAATGATGAATAAGTTCGTGTTGATTAAAGATGAATTTGATAGTTTCATTGTGTTGGGATTATTTGTGTTAATAGAAATCGACATCTATTTCGATAATAATTGATGTCTGGAGGTTATATTGTTCAATCGGGTATTCGGGACACTTTTCGTGTCAGAGTACTATTCACGAGTTACTATTCACGAGTTACTCTTCACGAGTTATTATTCATGAGTTACTATTCACGAGTTACTATTCATGAATTACTATTCACGAGTTACTATTCACCCGATTACTATTCACTCTAGTATTGTTCACTCGGGTATTTGGGTACAATATTATTCGATGAGGAGATGTGCTAATTTTTCTGACCATTGGTTGAAATTATAATAGTAATCAATATGTATCGTTGATTTAAAGTCTTAATAGTAACTTGTCCCTTCAATATTATCAAGAGTTATTTGCCTCTTCGGTGTTCCAAGAGTTAATTATCCCTTCGCAAATAATAGTTGTCTCTTCAATATTACCAAGAGTCATTTTGACCCTTCGTTAAGACCAAGAGCCACTCTCAGTTTTTCTATAAATAGAAGCTCATTCCTTCATTATTTCTTATGAATTCACCGAAACTCTAGAGAGAAATTATAGAGAAAGAAGAAGAGTGTTACATCACTTCACTACTTGATATCCATGTCTTTTATTTATAAGTGTGACACCCCCAAAATAAGTATACATCACCCATTCTCGAGTTGTCAATACACCTGCATGTAAATAACTACAACTTTATTATTACAACAAGAAAAGCTGAGAGTTTAAATACGAGATATTGCCATCTAAACAATATCCACATACAAATAAATCCTCATCATAATTATTGATACATTATTTTACAAAATGGTGAGGACTACTAAACAACTCTCTAAAACCATCATTCCATACCCCGACTCAGCATCTTGCTACATTCTCGCCTCCGAGAAGAAAAATGGAACAAAAGGAAAATGGTGAGCTCAACTAGCCCAAGAAGAATATTATGACTAAGATAATATACAACAAATTATCGTTAGTCTTCAACAGGAAAAATTTAATAGAATACAATAGACAACAAGTTTTAAATCAATACTCATGAATGAAAATATTAATTCATAGAAGAGTTACGTAGAGGATGAAATCTACTAATATCTATGAATTTAACAATCCATCATCAATATTTTTATCCTCAGAACATCAATCAATATATATCTGAATCATATATTCATCCTTGCACTACGTGCCAGGACATTCACCACCGGGTCATGTTCATCTAAACACTGCTCATCTTTACACTACTGAGCCACGATATTCATCGAAATCATTCATCTTTGCACTACGGGCCAAAGATATTCATCGAAAATCAATCATCTTTGCACTACAGTGCCAAAGATATTCAATAATATCATCATTTAAGATTGAGGATGATGAAAATATTTTTTTTTTTAGAAAACGAATCCAAAGAAACAAAATGACAAGGATTAAGGATTAAGGATTCGTACTTTGTTTTATCCACGTCCAAAAATACCTCAAAAATAATCATAGTGGTGAAAAATTCAAGAATGATCAAAACATGGATACAATCAAAACTAGTATCCACAATATATATTTTGGACGAAAAGGAAAATTTTCATTTTTCGATGAATAAGGCTTGATTCGTTCGTGAATAAGATCAGATACGTGAATAGTCTCAGTATACGTAAATAGTAACTCAAACACCAAAAGTTCCAAATTTGATAAAACTTCAGATCAATATTTCAAAGATAATGATATTGAAGAAATAATATCATACTGAAAAAAAAAATATCCTTACCTCGGAAAGACAAAGATTTAACCTGGAATCTTGGATATAAAGGCTATAACTTGAACTTTCACCGTATAACAATACTCAAAGTATACTCAAAATACTCACAAGAATAGGCTCGATAATATAGAGAGAAAACTTCAGTTTAAATGTGATTTTCAATTCTAACCCAAGCACCCTATTTATAGAAATTCTTTAGAACACCAAAAGCGAGAAAATTTAATATAATAATATTATTTATACAAATATTATACGCATCATTTGAAATCTGAATTTTAGCTCTCAACACATTTATATCACATGTTAATGATGTCCCCAAACATTCCAAAAACGTTTTTGTTATTTAAATCATTTTAAACTTCCAAAAATCAATTATTTCGAAGCTTCGGAACTTCAATAATTCATAATAAATAGCCCTTTTGTCAGAAAATTCGAATCTCGCGTGTTTTTATAGGAAATTCAATTCTCTACAACTTTGCAGAAGAAAGTTTTTCCAAATTCCAAACAAAAATTGACCAAAATCCATAAACAGGCGATTTTACAAATTTATAATCAAATTTCGAATTCAATAAATGGGGTCCACCGACATGTTTAACATGTTTTAAACATTTATTGCAACAAAAATACTCTTCCTCCTCGTATACTCATATATCCCACATGCATTGTAAAAATATCACCATTATTATATTATTAAAATATAATAATATATATATATATATATTTAAATGAATTATTTTATCAGAAAAAGATAAAATTTCAATTTTCAACAATTGTCACATTAAAAATTTTCTCCATCTATATCCTCATAAAATCAATATTTTCCTCATCATATGAATCAATAATTAATTATTCACAAATAATATTACGTAATCAAGATTGATAATCGTGCGCTTCCTGCGAAAGAGGGCTTTCCAATAAGAATTTCTCCTTCATCGCACGCAATTAGGTGACCAAACTTCTCCTTAGACAAAACTTTCTAGACATTGCCAATAATGTTATCTAATAATATTATTCGGATAATATGAATTATTGCTTCGATAATGAAAAATCTTCGTAATGACAATTATCAAACAACAAAGAATATAAAATATCAACACAACAATTATTGAACCAATAAAATAATTTGAATAATGAATTATCAAACCATTATTGAGTAATGCCTTCACGTAAAAGTCAATAATTGGTGCAATACCGCAAGGCTGGTACATCTTCTTGTCAACAACGCCAGACATTCGTGTTTTTTAACCAACGGGTATTCCAACAATTAAAACTGTGAATAATTACGCTTATATTTTTAAACAACTTATATTTGTCGCTTTTCTTCCTCCAATCGCTTTTCTCGTTATGGGGCCCACACATGTACGCTACTGCCGCATTTAATATTCCCGACGATCTGAATATTCCACGACCAAACGAATATTCCCTAATAACAATGAATATTTTATAACCACTTGCTTATTTTAAAATATTTATGATTTTACCCATAACTATCCACATTAATCACATCAACCCTTACTATTTCAAAATAATAATTAGAGGAAATTAAATTTCATTTATTAATTATTTGGGGTCTTACATAAGGGATATTATTTGTTGTACCCGTAAGGGGTGTTATTCTTTCTTATTCATGAAGAGAACTTCTGTTATTCCATTCTTTATTATTCTGTTGGAATAACCTATAAACGCGGCATACCCTATACATAACCTGTATACGCGACATACCCTATACTTGGTGAAATCCCTATGTTATTCCATTCTATATTATTATGATGGAATAACTTTGTTTATGCTTAGCATCGCGATACGTGGTGAAATTCTTCTATTATTCCGTTTTTATTATTCTGCCGGAATATCACAGCTTGGTCTTAAATTTCGCTTTGACCTAGTTCCATTATTTATTATTCCGCATTTATTATTCTCGTTTTAATATCCATGTATCTGTTCTTCGCCTTTAACTCAGTTCCATATTTATTATTCTTCATTGAATAACTCGCTCATCTTATCTATCACATGCCTTGTGATTTCTTTTGTTATTCCATTATTTATTATACTCAGTTGATTAAAGTTTTAACTTCTATACTCCATGAAATTAGTGGAATATTCTTGATATTTGCGCTTCATCCAGTATCTTTTCATGGAAATATTCTTCTTAGCATTCTTGAATTTTACTCTACAAAGAAGTATCATGTTGACAATTTGGACGTTATTAGTTCCTGGATAAATTAATTCGTGAACTTGTTTTATTGAATTCTTATATCATTGTCATCATCCTCATGTTTATATTTTTTTTAAAGTCATATGTGGCCTGTAGTGCATAGATGGACTTGGTATGATTATGACCAGGGATTATTCGGTATAACCATGACCGTAATGTTACAAATGATGTGGTAAAAGTCCTTATTGTCCCGTAGTGCATTGATGGACAGTTGTTGGCATGATCATAACCATTGATGAATACACGAATATCCTTGGCCCGTAATGCATGGATAATTTGTGGTCGTGACCCTAATGAATATCCTTGGCGTAGTAGTCACAGGGGATGATGTGGATTATTTATTGTCGAGTCTCAACGATAAAAGTGATGAAAACTTTTTTAAATCATAAAAGATAGTAGATTTTATTCTCTACTTGACTCTTTTAATGGATTGTTTATTCCGCTGCAGTTAAACTTGATGTCTATTATATTTTATCAGTTTAACATTGTTGAAGATTAAAGATAATTTATTCTGCATTATCTTAGTTATAATATTTCTTACTGGGCTAGTTGAGCTCACCCTTTCTTTCATTGTTCTCTTCAGGAAATGAGAACGTAGCAGGGACTAGTCGGGGAGTGGAGTGATGGTCCGAGATGGTGTCTTAGTAGTCCTCACTATTCTGTAAAATAGTGTGATAACAAATGTAATGAGGACTTATTCTGAGAGTGGATATTGTCTAGATGACAATATTTGTATTAAAACTCACAGCATATGTTTTGTCGTATTGTACACGACAGTTGTATAATTAAGTTGTTTTTAATTTATGTACCATGTATTTGTCGACTCAAGATGGGTGATGTATACCTTATTTTGGGGGCGCCACAGGTTATTCTAACATAATAATGAAGAATGGAATAACAACTCTTACGAGTATTGAAAGAAAATAATTCTCTTCATGAATACGAAAGAATAATACCCCTTACAGGTACAACAAATAATATCCCTTACCTTAGAATAAAGCTGGATACTGAAGTAGAGAGGTAGTAGACTTCTCTTCTTCTTTCTCTCTATAATTTTTCTCTATAATAAATGCTCTATAGCTTTAGTGAATTGGTGAGAAATGAAGGAAGAATGAGTTTCTATTTATAGGAAAATATAATTTCGATAATTGCACGTTTTGGGGCTCGAAATATTACAGTACAATACCTCCAACTTTTCTTTTATTTTTAATTCAGTCATCCAAGTATTATCAAACTTGCACCACCTCCCCTAATAGTAAATTATGTGAATCAATAGTAAATCACGTGACTCAATAGTTCTAAACATGTGAAAAAATCAATTATAGTATAGTACCTCCATCTATACCTCCATTTTTAACTTAGTCATGCAAGTATCATCAATCTTGCACCAACTCCCCTAATAGTAAGTGAATGTGACTCAATAGTACACACATGTGAACAAATAGTTATATGAGCATGTGAATAAGTAGCAATTAATTACTCATTTATCCGATAAATTACCCGATTTATCAATATAACCCCTAGGCATCAATTATCATTGGAACAAATGTCGATTTCAACTAACACCAATAATCCCAACACAATGGAACTATCAAATTCATCTTTAATCAACACGAACTTATTCATCATTAATATTATAACTCACAATATTTAACAACCAGGTCGTTCCCAAGAAAGAGGGGGCTTTCCAATAAGGATTTCTCTTTATTGGTGCGCAATTAGATGACCAAACCTCTCCTTGACAGAACTTCTAGACATTGTAAATATTGCAATTTAATAATATGAATAAGTTTATCGTCTCAATTATTGATTTAATAATATATAAAATATTATGCAGATGATACTGTGACAATAACTGAATCAATAATATGAGAGATATGATGCAACAATTACTGTAGCAATAATTGAGTATAACCGAGTGACTTCTCACGTAAGCATCAATAATCAATACTGTAATGCTACTATGCAACCACGCGTATTCTTCGTTCTTTTTACTACCGGGTAGTTCAACAATTTTAATTCAGAATACTACCTTTACTAGTTATTTTCATAAAATATTTTTGTCGTTTTCTAACTAAGACAATACTTCCGTTGTGGGGTCCACCAATGATTATGCCGTCATACGAATATTCCCCGACAAAAAGAATATTATATAACAACTTGCATACTTTGCAAAATTTATAAATACTACCCACAACTATAACATTATATCAAATCCACACCATAATATTAAAAAAAATATTTCGAAAAAAAATTAAATATTTATTCATAAAATCTAGGGTCTCACAGTCACCATCTTATTCCTGTTGAGTCCTCATAAGACCGGGTCGGATCAGTGGATTGACCGGTAATGATGAAAAAACATGACAGTTGACTTTTGTATCTGCCATGCATTTATGTGGATGGGATCCGGGGACTACCGGTAGAGAAAAGCAAAGACCACAAGTAGTGGGTGGGTCACGTATGCAGATTGACAGAACCATCGATCGTGGGGCTATGTCGATATAGTAGTGGGTGACACGCGATGAACCGCTAAAAGGGTATAACATAGCAAGGAAGTCTTCAAGCTAAAGGTAACTGATAACTTTTTCTGTCTCAATACACTAGATATTTTATCCTCCATTGTTAACCCTTGTGATGGCCTGTACTGGCTCTCACACCTGAGCTATCCCCCGACGGTCGAAGCCGTCAAGCTTTTGGTGTTGACTGTGTTTAGTGTGCAGGATCAGGACGTCTTACGTGATTGGGACATGGCAGAAGATCTTGGCGTTAACATTGGCACTAGAAGGAGGGTTATGTTCTATTGTCATTGAGTTTTCAATCACAACTTTCATTTGTTCTACGTCGAAAAGGATGATGAGGAGTAGAGCAGATACACCGGAAGGACAGCCAAAGGTTGTGAGCTCGTTTGTCCAACATATTTCTGTTAAGGATCGTCTAGGTCCTTCAAAGAGTGCTCATGAGAGTGAGAGCACCGCTTCCAAACGTGTTCCCAAGGGTTCTCGTTCGAGAGCTCATGGTGGAGCCAGACGGAGGTTGGTGTTTGCTGATGATAAAGGTCGGGACCAAGACCGAAGGCAGGTGGAGGGTTCACCACCTAGAACTCATCACCAAGGTGGTCGAAATGACAAAGCTCCAAGTTGGCGAGGATGGCCAAAGAAGCCGATAAAGCTTTAGAGGTTCTTCTAAAGCAGATGGAGGATATAGCTGTGTAGATGCTTCGAATGGCCGATCTGAAGGACGAGACGTCCACCTATATTCAGTCCGAAAGGCGTAGTAGGCATTAGGATGTACAACATCAGGATGGGAAGGAGCTGGAACATTCCGTGCACGAGTCTCGGGGTCGACCTCAGGAGAGAAGGAGATCAAGAAGCAGAACTCCTGAGTTATCAAAGAAAGCATTTGTTATCGTTGGTTCTCAGGGTCGAGATGGTGGCAGACGGAGGAGCCGGTCAAGAGAGCATGTACACGAGAATAGAAGAAGAGCACCAAAGATGAATATTCTCGTCGTGATGACATGGCCACACGCCGAAGTAGATCTAGAAGTCCATCAAGGGTCGTGGATTCTAGTGGAATGGGTCGATCTACCCAGAAGCAGAATGTTTTCAGGAGAAAGAAGTCTCTTCACAACCAGAAGGTATGGATTTTTTGGTGAAGGAGTTGAAGGAGCTCCGGAAGCAGTTAGCTGAGGTTCAACAGGTGAAGGATACTCCGGGAAAGAAGGCATCCCCATTTTCCTCGGATATTCTTAAGGAGAAGGCAAATACCACCAAGAAGTTGCCCCATGAGAGTTACTGATGGGTGCAGAGACCGCTTATGACCATAGCCGCGTTCGGTACCGATGGATTACTATGATTTCACCGATGCGGCCAAGTGCCACACGTTTGTTACAACATTGAGGAAGGATGCGAGGCAGTGGATGGGGACTTTGCCTGCAGATTCAGTATCTTCATGGTCCAAGTTGTGTGAAAAGTTTCATGCTCGTTTTGGGAGCAACCAAAGGAGGGGAAAGCCTACGGGTTCTTTGGCTCAAGTCCGACAGTTTTCCGATGAGTCTTTGGGCCTGTACGTGAAGCGATTCAGAGAAGCCGTTGGCCAAGTGTCTGACCTCAATGATCTTCAAGCTGTGGGGTTGTTTCAAAATGGGTTAGACCTAGTGAAGTAGGAGAAGTTGGTGAAGAAGCTGATGTTTCACCATCCGAAGAGTTTGGCCGAAGCTTTTGATAAAGTCGAAGGCTATATTGTAGTGGAGGAGGCTATGAATAGCCTGAAACGTCCTACTTCTAAGGTTGAAGGCGATCAGAAGAAGGTGGGAGGGTATAATGATCGGCCAGAGGGCGTACCGAAGAAATCTGAACAACCGATGGCTATTGACAGGAAGTAATCGCCCACTTCGCCATGCCTGAAGGTGAATAAGGTTTACACCAAACCAACACGGATAGGTCGGTGATATTGGATCAGATCAGGAACCAACCGTTCTTTGAACCACCTCGCGACGCTCTCAAGTCGAGACCGGGAAATGCTCGAAAATATTGTGGTTATCATCAAGCTGCAGGTCACGACACTAATGAGTGTTGCAATTTGAAGGACTTTGTGGAGAGGAAGGTTCAAAGCGGTTTGTTAGTTCAATATGTGGCCGGGAGGGACCAACAACAAGATCCAAAGAGAATGTTGGCCGTCTTTATTCGACAGCTTCAAACGGTTCCACCTGCAATGCGACTTCTTCTAGATCAACCACCAAGGCAAGTCGTTGATGTAATAACCGGTGGGACAGCAGGGAAGTTGGTAGGGAAGAAGAGAAGGGAATTTCTGGATTCGGTCATGTCCGTGGTGGGTGTTCCCCCGAAGACTGACGGACCGTTTCTAGGGACAGTTATATCTTTCAGTGATGCAGATTATCCTTCGGAGCCCATCGAACCCCATGAAAGAGCATTGATGATCACAGCACAAGTGGGTTCGGTGGACATGAAGCGGATGATGATCGACAACGGGTCTTCTGTTGACATTCATTATGCCCACACTTATCAGAGGATGCATCTTGATGGGCGAAAGATGAAGGTCGGGAAGGAAGCCCCCTTATATGGCTTCAGCAACGATCCGGTCAAAGTGGCAGGAACTATTGAGCTACCAATTATTTTCGGTACTGCTCCACAACAGGTAGAAATAACATGTAAATTCTATGTTGTGCATGTAGATTCGGCCTACAACGCCATACTGGGTAGACCTATTCTGACAGCTCTCCAAGATGTGACTTTCATTCCTTACTTCAAGATCAAGTTCCCAACAGCACATGGAGTTGGAGAGGTAGCAGGGGATTTGGATCTGGCCAGATGATGCTACAGGAATGTTGTGATTGCCTCGGGAGTAGGGGTCAGCAAGCATAAGCAAACCATGACGATTGAGATCGAGTCCTTCATTGAAAGCAGTTCGGAGCCATTGGTTATTCCTGCAGGGGAGACGGAGGAGATCAAGCTAATTCTAGGAAAGAAAGACAAAACAGTGAAGATAGGTTCGGGTTTGCCGGAACCTCTCCGAACAAACCTTATGGAACTTCTTCGCTACTATGCGAACATCTTTGCATGGGAGCCATAAGACATGCTTTGAATCAGTCGAAAGGTTGCCGAGCACCGACTGGATGTAGATCCATCAAAGAAGTCAGTTCGGCAGAAGAGGCGGATCTTTGCACCTAAGCGACAGAGGATCATTGATGAGGAGATTGCGAAGCTGATAGCTGCTGACTTCATCTTTGAGATTGACTATCCGGAGTGGATGGTAAATGTGGTATTGGTCCAGAAGCAGAATGGGAAATGGCGAGTTTGCATCGACTACACAGACATGAACAAAGCTTGTCCGAAGGACTTCTATCCCCTTCCCCACATCGATCAACTCATTGATGCCACTTCGGGGTATGCATTACTAAGCTTTATGGATGCTTTTTTCAGGTTATCATCAAATTTCTATGTGCAAAGAAGACATCCCAAAGACAGCATTCATCACACACCGTTAGGTGTATGCCTACAAGAAGATGACATTTGGCTTGATAAATGCTGGAGCCACTTATCAGAGAATGATGAACTTCGTCTTCCAGAAGCATCTAGAAAGGAACATGGAGGTATATGTGGATGACATGATAGTGAAGAGCATGATTGTTTAGAAACACTTAGACGATCTAGAGGAATGCTTTCAGACGGTTCGTCATCACAAGTTGAGGCTCAATCCTGCAAAGTGCACCTTCGGGCTCGGTACAGGGAAGTTCTTGGGTTATCTAGTCAGTCAAAGGGGCATCGAGGCCAATCCAGAGAAGATCCAGGCTATTCTAAACATGAAGACTCCTCAGTCATTCAAGGACGTTCAACGTCTGACCGGGAGGATTGCAGCTTTGAGGAGATTCATGTCCAAATCGGTAGAGAGATGCTTGCCGTTCTTTGACATGTTGAATGGACCGAAGAATGCGAAGACGTTCCAGTGGACTTCGGAGTGTGAAGACGCCTTTCAACGCATAAAGACGTATTTTTCTTCGGCTCTTTTATTGGTAAAACCTGCTCCGGCAAAGACTTTGTACTTATATCTGGCGGCTAGTTCGTTGGCAGTGGGAGCTGTTTTGGTTCGAGAAGCTGGGGGGAAATAGCATCCAGTTTATTATGTTAGTCACGTCCTAAGAGATGCTGAAACCAGGTACTAGCAAAATATTTGCCTTTGCTTTGATAATTGCTAGTTGAAAGCTCAGGCAATATTTTCAAGGTCGGCTCCTGGTCGTCTACACAGATCAACCATTGAATAAGGTGATGAGCAAGCCAGAAGTTTCGGGGAGATTAACAGTATGGACAATGGAATTATTTCAATTTTTTATTGAATATCATCCCCGAACTGCTATCAAAGGTCAAGCCTTGGCCGATTTCATGGTGGAATGTTCATTCTCCGGCGGATCTTGAGCTACCGTGTCGTTGAAATGTCCGATCGAGCGCTTCTGCTTCTTCAACACAGTCAGAACTCATGGACGATGTATGCAGATGGGTCTTCTACTAAGGATATCAGTGGAGTAGGGATTATTTTGACAAGTCCGGAGGGATTCAAAGTGCAGCAGGCCATCAGATTTGGGTTTAGAGAAACGAACAACGAGGCCGAGTATGAAGCAGTGCTGACAGGGTTTCGATTAGCAAAGAGTCTAGAAGTTCAGAAATTGATTATTTATAGTGACTCTCAGCTGGTCATCAAGCAAGTGTCCGGGGATTATGAAGCTCGGGGGGATTTGGCAGAGTTGAAAGACCGACTTTAGTATTTCGTCTCCTACGAGTTTCAGGGTATAGAACGTAACGACAATTCTATTGCCGATGCATTGTCCGAGCTGGCCACTACGGATACTGACATTTTCAATATGTCAGTTTATTTGGAGGTTCTGCAGCAGCCGAGTATCCAGCATAAAGCGGTGATATGTATTGAACGTTTTAACTGTTGGATGACTCCTTACATTGAATATCTGACAGATGGCATCCTTCCTTCAGATCAGATGCTTGCAAAGAATATCAAGTATAAGAGTGACAACTTCGTTCTTACATTTATGGTCATACAACCATGCTTGCTTAGTGAGGAACAAGTAATTCCATTCCTTTGAAGGGAAGTTCTCGAAAAGCTCTATCATCTCGTTTATCCGCTCTTCGGGAATATCTCCAAAATCAGCAGAGACCTTGTCTTGTGTAGTCTAGTCCGGCAAAGAAGCGATTTCTAGCCCCTTGACGAAAAACCAACCCTTATGCCATCCTTTGTTTCTGGAAGGGGTGGAAACCAGTGTTCTTCTTTCAAATTTCTCGCCTTCTTTCGGCGATTGTTTGCCCAAGACCTTAAATCCCTTTTCTTGGGATTAGGCAACCTTGTAGATAGAGAAAAAGAAATCCCGAGTGGGTTCGACTCCAACTTCGTGGCAGAATGCTATGAAGGCTAGGATGTGAATGTACGAGTTCGGTACTAACTGGGCAAATCCAACTCCGATAAACCCTAGAAGAGTTACCAAGAAGATGTGGAGAGGGAATCGGACCCCTTTTTCAAGAATAGTCACTAGAACGGCCGTTCATCCTTCTGGTCGTTGATACATCCTCTCCTCAGATCTAGGAGCTCTTACTAAGTGGGTAACAGGAATCTGGTAACGAGTTCGAACCCTTTGTAGTTCAGTTTCGGTGACAGTGGAAGGAGTATTGGCATGAGGGTATTGTTCTTTACTCCTAAAAAACTCAGAAGGAGTGGGCAAAGATCTCGGAGGAAGAGATTTCTTGCTTGGATTCGTTGATTTAGGATTCGAACTCGAAGCCTCCTTATCAGGGCTTGGATTGGGCGGAACGGTGTTAATTGGGGTCACACGAAGAGGAGAGTTCTGGTTCGAATTGAGGACTACCATTGTTGAGATTTTGCTTGAGATTTTACAAAGCTAAGAAGGAAGTTCGAAAGAGAAGGGAAGAGCTCAAAAGTTTAAAATTCAAATTGACAGGTAAAAATGTTAATTTGGGCAGAAATTACTTTTATAATCGATTTACGAAGTTCTGAAGGTTTGTACATTTAATTTCTGGCAATGATGGGGAAGCTGAATGGGAAGCGTCCGGGTTAAGCTTCAAATATTTATCAGGTTGGATCTTTCCTTTGGGCTTCCTGTTTTTAATTTGCCTCGTTAGCCCAATTCTGTACCATTCGGGCCTTGAAGGGTTTCAGTTTGGGCCTATTTCAACCCTATCAACTCCTATAATATCATGGACCGTTTATAGTTTTCTATTAAATATCCTATTTAATAAAAAACTAGGGGGCAATGTTGGGTCATGATATTTCACCTATTGGGTCGAATGGATTAGGCCTACTTGTTTGGTTAGTCCATTGGGTCTCCACTATTGGGTCCTAAAGTTATTAGGCCTAGTCACCATCTTATTCCTGTTGAGTCCTTATAAGACCGGGTCGGATTAGTGGATTGACCCATGAGATATTTTAATATCTCCATTTTTGACCGATAATGATGAAAAAGCATGACAGTTGACTATTGTATCTACCATGCATTTATGTGGATGGGATCCGGGGATGGCCGGCGGTAGAAAACAATGACCACAGGTAGTGGGTGGGCTGTGTGCAGTCGGCAGGAACCATCAGATTAGGGGGCTATGTCAGATAGTAGTGGGTGGCACGGTAAACCGGGCTAAAGGGTATAACATAGCAAGGAAGTCTTCAAGCTAAAGGTAACTAATAACTTTTTCTCTCTCAATACACTAGATATTTTATCTTCCATTGTTAACCCTTGTGATGGCCTGTACTGATTCTCACGCCTGAGTTATCTCCCGACGGTCGAAGCCGTCAAGTTTTTGGTGTTGACTGTGTTTAGTGTGCAAGATCAAGACGTCTTACGTGATTGGAACGTGGCAGAAGATCTTGGCGTTAACAATATTTTAAGAGAGGGAGGGAGTATGTAATATGGTGGACTTCTCTTATGATTTTGATCAGTATTATAATTTCACAATGTGGAACTCTTAAAACAATATTTGAATTAGAAGCTTTTGCAAAATTTGAGACAAATAAGCTTTAAAATATGACAATGAATAATAGGACTGGTAAAAAAATAGATATAACCGAATTGAAAATTTTTAATCGAAATTTATTAATAATTTGATTATTTTTTGTAATTTGATTATATCCGAATTTTTATTCGATTTTCGAGTTTGGGTTTAGATTCTGTATTATTCGATTAACCGAATAACCAAATAAAAAATTTAAAAAAATTAAGGCTTCAAAGTTAAAACAATAATCAGATCGGTATGAGACCTATGACTGAACCTGGTGGAGGATTAAGGTTCTTATGATGGCAGTAATTGTGGTTTTTTACCTTTCTCTTTTTGCATCTAAGCAACAATTTTTTTCCCAGACCAGGAAGGTCAATTTCAATGGATATAGTCCTTTATTATTCCAATTTGTTGAATACTAACATAGATCGTAATCACAACAACCCTTTTGTTGTTTGATTCAATAGTGGCTAATATAGATTGCCAATTTAAAATGATTCTTTTTTTTTTTATTGATAAAATGGAACATAATTTCGGTTATTAACCAAAATAATCGATTTTATAATTTGATTATTCGGTTTTTCATAATTTGATTATCTCTGAATTCAATTAATAATTCAGATTGTAAAATAAGGAAGATTTTGATTTTTAATAATAATTGAATAAACTATTCAATTCAATTATAACCGAATTGCACACTCCTAATTTACAACCTCAACTAGTCATTATCTACCCACTCAATCAAAGAGACATTTAATTAGTAAGGTTGTAAAATGAGCAAACAGTTTGGGTTCAATTTATACTGCATTTCTAAAAAGTTCGATTTGAGCTTTCATTTCAAATATAAATGAGTTAAATATGAGCAAATTTTAAAGTTCGATAAATTACTCAAACTTTCTCAAATTATAATTTGCTATTGATACTCGGATCATATTCGTTCGACAAGTTCAAACTATTTGGGCTCGATTTGAAATCGTGCTCGACTCGATAGCTAAATGAAT
This sequence comes from Panax ginseng, assembly GCA_020205605.1. Classification (NCBI taxonomy): domain Eukaryota; kingdom Viridiplantae; phylum Streptophyta; class Magnoliopsida; order Apiales; family Araliaceae; genus Panax; species Panax ginseng. Next base: position 3,745,204 of record CM035131.1, on the reverse strand, counting down.
CTCAATCAAACCTTATTTTATATTCAAAAATTTTATAAATTAAATCTAAATAACTCAATACTCGACTCAATTTATTTACATCTTTATTAATTAGTAATAAAAGTCACACTTGTATTCTTTCTTTGGCGGCCTTGCTTGGAGACCAAAGCCACTCCAGTACTCCTGTCCGTCGAAAGTATGTTTATTGGTTTGTTTCTTGCAAAATCTATTCTTTAGGGCCCGAGACAAATAGGTAACCCACATATGTCACAATCATTGTATTGAGACTTATGGTTCTACATTAAATAAATTTAAAAGCTCAATTTATATTTTAAAAATCCTTTATTTATAAATTATTCGTAAATTCTTAAGTTCCTAATTGCTTCAAAAAATAATATAAAAAATAGATTATAATTTATTTTAAGAAGATTAGAGGGAGATGTATATATATAAAGCACTAGAACGGGTATGTAATTAAGAAAGTTCTAAAAAATTTAGTGGAGACAATTTATATATTGCATAATTTATTTTTAATTTTATCATTATTACAAAGTAAATTTATTTTATTTTTTTGAATGGGATCAATTGACCCGAGTATCCTCGACTTAGCTTTATCCCTGAACACATTAATAGGTACTTGTGAAAATGTTTGCATGCACAAAAGAATGGATTGAAAATGGGCTTAGAATTTTTTATCAAGGATGGGGTGGATCAATCAGGCCTGTATACTCCTGTTGTAGTAGAACTAAACGAATATGATGGTCCATTTTATTTTTCCTTGTCCACCAATGTAGAAGTAGAAATTCGGTCACGCTCATTAGGTTTGTGCTAATTAAACAAAAGCAAATATTACTAATTTGGCAAAAAATGATAAAATTCATCGCATTAAAGATTTTGTTGACGAAAGTTTGAACTCATTAGTATATTTTTTTTGTATGACCCTTAATTTTGACTTAAGACATGTTAAATGTGTTTGTATTAGCGCCACCCCCAAAAAAAAAAATAAAAATAAATTAAAATTCGTTTGAAATGCATCCTATTGTAATTAATACTCCCTAAACTTTGAAATTGACTACATTCATTTCAAACGAATACACAATTCAAAAATGATAGTGGTTTAACTTCATGGAATCCAAAATTGCAATTCAAAACGTCTTATTTATTAGTATTATTAAAACGTTCTTACTACTTAGTGCTTTACCCCTTAGGTAATGTATTTTTTCAAATTCCCAAACAACTAGTAAATAGTTATGTAACACATTTTGATATGTTACAGCTTTACTATATTCTAAGAGCTTAAATTTCTGAATAATGTATGTCGCACAAAAAATAAATTTAGAAGTTTTTGGAATTACTAATATGGACAAGTACCCTAAATTAATTGCCAAACTGCAACATGAATCAGTGATACTCTTAGTCCTATTAACCAACCAAGGACTCGTGTCCACCGGGAGTTCTAGCAAATTTCGTGTGATTCATCAACCGTACGTACAATCATTATCACGCCTTCCCCCTGCAACTGCAGAAAATGGTACTCGTCGCCCTGTATTACAAACCACTACTTTTAACACCCCCTTTTCAAAATAAAAATAGAGATTATGCACGACACAATAGATCACAAGACTCTAAACAATAAAAGAATAATCTCATAATAATTAAATCTCATAAAACAAATTATAATAAATGTCACACCGGCTCAAATCACAATCTAAAATAATGATTACAATACTAAATAAACTGACATAACAAGCCTAAACCGAATATTTCTAAACCATTAGAATGAAGGGAATTCTCATCACACTTGCCCTTGATCCCCCTGATTACCTGCCGGAAGAAAAACACAGCATGAGCCAAATGCCCTTTACGGATATAGAATAAAAGAAATGAACCGAAATAACTAACTCAATTAAATGAATTGAAACAAAATGAACTAAAACGAAATGAACAAAACTAACACAATAAAATGGTAGGCTGAATCAAATGGCTGGGTGTTATTTCATACCGAGCTCAAAATAAATAGTAATATACATTGCCACACAGGCAAGTCAAATAATGCCACACAAGCAATCAAAATAATGCCACACAGGCAATCACACATCGGACTGCGCAATCTAGATGCGTGAAAAATCGAAAGGCGTGTTTGGCACAAATATCACCAATCTGTAGAACAGAACAGAACAGAAAACTAGGGTCGACCCATACGCCTCCCACAATAAAATATCAAATGGCCAACTCTCACCGGAGCACAAAAGCAGAGACGCCAGTGGATCGATCACACCGCCACGGAAGGTGTCATGCCTCGGTGCCGAAGAGACACGCGTGTGGTACCCCACACGTGGGTTATAGCTCAGTATACCTACGAGTATTCTAACAAAATATAATGTCACAACACACGCGACAAAATATCAACACAAAGGGGTTCTAAAATGTACATGTTAAACCGAGCGGATCATCAACACAAGTCTCCAAAATGTCTTAACAAGTTTTGAGATCAACAACTGCAGGTGAGAAACAACAATTCATTAGAAGAGTTAGGTAGAAATGAAATCTATTATCATCTATGAATTTAAAAGTCCATCATCGATATTTTATCACCGTAACATCAATCAATATACATCATAAATCAAATAGTCATCTTTTGCACTACTGAGCCAAAGATATTCATCCGCTGGTCATGTTCATCTCAACACTGCTCATCTTTGCACTACTGGCCAAAGATATTCATCATAAAATCATTCATCTTTGCACTACGGCCAAAGATATTCAGATTATATCATCATTTAGAGATGAGGATGATAAAAATATTTTAAAAGAAAAACGAATCCAAAGGTGAAACAAAAGAATAAATATTAAGGATTCGTACTTTTACACAATCCAAGTTCAAAAATACTTCATAAGTAATCAGAGTGGAGTAAAATTCAAAAATAAAGACCAAAACATAGATCCAATTAAAGATAGGAATCATAACAGACAATCTTGGACATAGAAAAGAAAATTTAATTTTTCTCGTGAATAAGTGTCGTATTCGTGAATAATTAATAGATCGTGAATAGTCTTGGTATACGTAAAATAGTAATTCAACACCAAAAGATAGAAATTTCACAAAAATATCATCATGCTTTATGAATAATACTAAGTGAATAAGAATCATGAATAATAACTCGTGAATAGTTACTTGTGAATAAGAATCAGCTGAATAATAATCCCGATATGAAAAAGTTCTAAATTTGATAAAAAATTCGGACTAATATTTCAAGATAATGATATTGAAGAAATAATATCATTTACTGAAGAAAATAACATCCCTTACCTCGAGAAAGAATAAGATTTGACGAGAATCTTTGGATATAGTCTTTGAAAGAACTTGCACCAGTATAAAGCAATACTCAAAGTACTAAAATACTCACAAAAATACGCTCGATATATAGAGAGAAAGAGACAAAAAATTTAGTTTCGAAATGATTTTTAATTCTAACCTAAGCACCCTATTTATAGGAAAATGCTTAGAACACCAAAGCAGAAAATTTAATATAATATTAATATTTTCAAAATTTATTCATACGCACACCTTTGAATCTGATTTCAGCCACCAAAATAGTCCACCATAATGACAAAAACGTTTTTCTAAACAAAAAGATTTAAAACTTCCAAAATTTAATTATTTCGAAACTTCGGAACTTCAATAATTCATAATAAATAGCCCTTTTATCAGAAAATTCTAATCTCGCGATTTTTTATAGGAAATTCAATTCTCTACAACTTTGCGAAAGAAAGTTTTTCTAAATTCCAAATGTAAATTGAAATCCAATCCATAAACGGATGATTTTACAGGCTATAATCAAATTTCAGTCAAGAAATGGGGTCCACCGACACACAAAATATATGTTAATCATTTAATGCAACAAAAATACTCTTCCTCCTCATATACTCATATATCCCACATCCATTGTAAAACTATCACCATTATTATATAATATAATAAAATATTATTTTATCAGAAAAGATAAAATATCAATTTTTAACATTTGTCCCTTTAAAATTTTCTCCATCTATATCCACATAAAATCAATATTTTCCTCATCATATAAATTAATAATTAATTATTCATAAATAATATTATAGAATCACAATCTTGTGACCAAAGTAGCTTCTGTGGAAAAGGGGCTTTCCAATAAGAATTTTTCTTTTCTTTGGCACAAGAATTAGGTGACCAAACCTCTTAACTGAACTTTCTAGACATTGCCAATAATGTTATCTAATAATATTATTCAGATAATATGAATTATTGTCTCAGATAATAGAAAATACTTGTGTAGTGACAATTATTGAAACAACAAAGAATATAAAAAAATCAACGCAATTATTGAATCAATAAAATAAAATATCGAATAAAGAATTATCGTAACAATTATTGAGTAGTGTCTTCACGTAAGAATCAATGATTGATCGTAATACCGTGTCTTTCTTGTACAACGCCGACATCGTGTTTTAACCACCGGGTATTCCAACAAGATATTAATCTGTAATAACTACGCCAAGTTATTTATAAACAACTTATACTTGTCGCTTTCTTCATCCAATCACTTTTCGTTATGGGGCCCATAAAGATCTAAGCTACCGTCGCATTTAATATTCTCCCGACAACAAGAATATTCCACGACCAAACGAATATTTCCCGACAACAATGAATATTTTATAACCACTTGCTTATTTAAAATATTTGCGCATTTTATCCATAACTAACCACATTAATCAAATCAACCCCTTACTATTTTAAAATAATAATTAGAGAAATTAAATCTTTATTTATAAAAAGTTGGGGTCTTACAGTTAAATTTATTATCAAGTAAATTTTATAATTTTATCAACAAGATTAACGAGTTTAAGTTAATATACATAACTTCAATTATATTTATTAATTACGATTTATAAATTTTATGGTTAAATATTTATTAAAATAATATATATATATATATATATATATACATGAAAATGTTTATAATAATATTTCATGTTTATATAGATATATATTTCATGTTTATATATATCTTGGTTGCTGCGATATAATAATAATATATAATAAAGATCTAAGCATGCAGCCAATCCATATATACTATTTCAAAATTTAATTGTAAACCAAAAGAAACGAAATAAAACAAACTTGATAGCTGATGCTCTCTTTTCTTCTTTTTTTGATTATTTCCAACGCAACTCTAACAAATACAATAAGGGCGGCTGACTCCTTCTCTTTCTCAGATTGTATAATAAAAATAAGATTAGGTTTAGTTATTTTTTTTTTTTTTAAAACAGATTTTTTTTTTTAATATAATATATTTTATTAATTTTCCAAATTTTAATAGGATTAGATATTACCCACATGTAAATTAAACCCAATCTAATTTTAAGGCCCAATTTAATATAATCTCTTACTTATTTTAGTCCACATAATTTAAATACAATGCTTTGCCCAAATATAAGAAAGCCCAATTAAAATATTTAACAAAAATATGAAATTAAATGTCATATATATGTTTATTTATTTATTATTATTATTTTTTCAGGGTATTACACTACTACTCTCAGTCCTAACTAGTGACGCCCACGCGCCGACAGTATGGACCCTCCTTCCGGCCAATCTACACCTAAAAACACCGCTGCCGCAGACTTAAACCTCCTCTTCCTGTACGTAGTGCATGCTCTACACGTACGTAGAAATTACTTTCAAATAGACTTGTGATGGAAGCAATGACCATAAAAATGAAAGTTAAGCTTTCAAAATTAGTCCGTAAACTGTAATGAATGAATTAAAAGAGAACCGAAAGAGTATATATAGTTTAAGGAAAATATCTGAATCAAAAACAAACCCTAATAATTAAGCAATACAAACACAAATCTCTACTTTGTAGGTTAACACAATAATTTTACACCAAAAAAGCAATCAAAAGATCGAGAAATTAGAATAGAAAATCCTTGTATTAATTCCAGGACAGAGCCCTAACAACAGCGAACAGAAAACTATTGATATATTCCCGAGAAAGCATGCATGATAGTATATAGTTCATCTATAGCAACAATGGAAATCTGATAGCAAATCCAAGCTAGAAGTTAGTTCATCAACTACAATAAGAAGCATATTCATCAGAAACAAAATGGATTATTGAAAGGAAGTACGGAAACAAAACAACTAAGCATGACCGTCTAAAGAGATTCACTAACATCAGAAAACCTGACTGAAGAGTGAACCCTAATTCTTAAGCCACGAACTTCAACAAAGGCATGAAATGAAAATATTCAAATAAAACATTGTTACGTACTACTGCCAAGTAATATCAACTGCGGCTCCTGTTAACGTCAGGATCTTTCTCCACGTCCCAATCACTAAAAGGCGCTCGTGATCACTATGCGAAATACAACAAACACCACAAAAGCTTGACGGTACGGATCACGGAGGATAACTCAGGCGTGAGAGTAAGTATGTCTGTTCACGAGGTTAACTCAAGAGGATGATAAAATCTAGTGTGATGAGATAGATTATTATTATTAGTTGTGTGAATGTATATATATCAAAAACGTACCTCCTTGTGAAGACTTACTCGCCAAGAAATAATATCTTTGCTTCGGATTATCGTAAGCCCCACTACCATCCCACATATCCCCCGATCGATGGGTTCTGCCGACCGCATTTAAACTTATCCACCGCTTTTGGCCATCGCTTCACACCGCAATCGGTACTATAATCCCATCCACATTAATGCATGGCAGATATCTTGGTCAACTGTCATACTATATCATCATTACAAGTCAAAGTAATAGATATTTAAATATCTGATGGGTCGACCCACTGATTTGGTCTGATATTAGAAGGACTTAACAAAGATAATAAAATGACTAGGCCCAATAATGTCAACACCCAATAGTGAAGACCCAATGGACTAACTGAATAAGTAGGCCCAATCCATTCGGCCCAAAGGGAGAAATATCACGACCCAACATTGCCCCCTAGTTTTTTATTAAACAGGAGGTTTAATAGGAAACTATAAATGGCATCGGTTCAGGACAAAAGGAATTATAATAAGACCAATAAAGGACCAAAATACGGTTTACCAAAGCCCATCTGGTGAACATCAAATAGCAGCATAAATTAAGATCGAAAGTCCAATTGAAGAACCTGCTCCAGCCGGACATACAACAACAAATATTTCACCGCCTCCCGAACGACTCAGACCTTCGCCACAAAAACCATTATGAATCTAGTTCGAAATTCACATGGCGACACTCGATGATCATCGGTTCGACAATAATTCCATCATGGAACTGATGGGTGAAGGAGTGAAATACCAGACTAAAGGAAGTTGAGATTCGACCATGAATCTGAAGGCGATCGATTAATATTAGTCATCCGTAAAGATAAACACCGCTCCGGGTACCTCTGTCTCAAATATAAAGGTTTCAAGAGAATCTTAGAAGAGATAACGCCATCCTAAGTCTGTGTTGGCAAAAGAAAGAAACAATCTTGATATTGCTCTCTTCAACAATGAATGCCTTCAAGGATATTGACAAGATCAAAGAAGAATGAAAAGCGACCAAGGCCACTCATCGGGTCATCATCGATACAAATGTCGATCTGTCGTTTCTAAAGGATCAAAGCATCGGCACATGGCGGAAAGCACGAAGAAGAGCTCAAAGAGCTTCGCCCTTAAAATTTGAGTCCGCCAATCGATCAAGACCTTCATAAGAAATCCAAAGCATCTGAAAAAATCCGTCGAAATTTGGACGATGAGATCGACCATATGTATGCGAAAGGATATGAAATCTGCCAAGTAAAAGCAAGAAAAAGCTCGCCAAGGTAGATCCATTTCTTCTAGACTCTTTAGATGGTGACGATGACAAGGAAGAAGCACGAAGATGACTCTCCTTATTTGTAGAACTTTCTCGTGAAAATTTAACTTTATGTAAATGTTAATATTTAATGAAATATCAACTTCATGCCTTATTATTTCGTGTGAACATTTCTTGTCAATAATGGATCATCAATCAACTTGAAAATCAGCGTGCAAAGTGCCTCTTATTTTAAAACCGTTAATCGATAATTAAGCAAAACTATATAACGATTAAGAACAATGATAATATAATCCAACTCAACACTTGAACAAAATAAAGTAATGCATACTTATCATTACCAAGTGTGAGATCGGTCATATGTGAAAGTGAATTCACCGATCCTCCTTGTACCATCAAGATCTTGCTCACCACTGGGGTAGAACAAGTATATAAGGACCAAGATATAAGGACCAATTGTGACCATTGACTTACCACCACCTCGGTAAAATTAATATAGGATCCTTTGTCTACACCACTCGGGGTAAACAACAAATGGGTTGCCATCGAATGGCCAAATGAGTCCTACCATACCTCCTTACACCAGAGTGACCATTGGACAAATAGGACCATGACCAATAGTGACCATTGATTTACCACCTGGTAAAATCAATATAGGATCCTTTAATCACCCACGGGGTAATAATAAATGAAATTTGCCCATCGAATGGCCACGAGTCCTCCCAAACCTCCTATCAAAACCAAAAAGATGACATTCGCCTACCACGAAGGGCCTGACGAAGTCTAAGTAGCGACAATTGCCTACCCCGAAAGGCCTGACAATGCCAAAGTGACGACAATTGCCTACCCCGAAGAACTAACAATGCCAAAGTAACCACCGCCAAGAGGCTACCATCGAATGGTCAATGAGTCCTCCCGAACCTCCTAACTCCGAGGTGGCATTTCTTTGTGCTCACGAGAATATGGATGAGCTACGGAAGTTCTTTATGAATGTTTTAAATTTCGATCCCATGAAATTTTGGCGTTTGTTAACTTTGATCCCTAGTGCAATGGACCCAAAGACGACTACCCCCTGCATGTGAGAGGTATAGGAGATAAAATCGAATATAGCCTTTTGGTGGTCGATGTGGATCAAACCATTTAGGCGACATAAATATCCACATGAACCCTCCAAACAACATTTGCGACGACTTCGACAACACCAAATTCCTCAATAGTGGGAGATGGGTCCAAAGTAGAATACCCAAGTCTTTACGTGTTTGAATCCCAGTTCTTTCAAGAATATCATTTGCTTAGAAAGTGCTCTCTGTGGTCAACAACTTCGCCCAAATAATTGTCACGAATATCTTTGTGAACTTCCAAGAACACACCTAGCGGATGGAACCAAATATTTAAGTAATGATGACGAAAAAGGTCCTTCGATAAAGATTCTCATCAATGAGAACAAAATGGACACTTCTTGTACTTGGTCTTCTTTGCCGAAGATCTCGATCCAGAAAACGACGCCATCTCGTCGTCAAAGTTATAAGCATCTGTAGTGGCTACCGATAATGCAATCGTATGGTGGAATTGTTATTGTGATCGACTCGCTTGATAACTCGCTTATATCGATGTCCGAAATAGAATATCCATCTGCATGCAATATCCAACTCTAACTCGTCTTCAAGAAGAACTAAACGAACTTTGTTTGACTCTCACCGCTTTCTATCCGAGTGCAACCTTAGATGGATTTCCGAAGACAAGTGCCCACAGAGCGGTGTGCCCTTAATGGACTCTCGGGAGTGTGATTTCTGGATCAACTTCTGTGAAACTTTCATCATTTGTGGTGAGCCTTCGTTTCTTCGACCATAATCCCAAAGACCAATAGGTGGAATACCGCTTCTCAAGAAATCAATCGGAAAATGGTTGTTGGGTCTTCATCTACTCGCTTGAGCGTAATCCAGAAGACCCAATAGGGCGGAATACCCTTCCGGTCAATCAATCGGGAAAATGGTCATTGGGTTTTCATCTACTCGCTCGACCATAATCCCAAGACCAATAGGCGGAATACCCTTCTCGATCCAATCAATCGGAAAATGGTCATTGGTTCTGCTTCGATCCCGAGGAAGGCCTCGAGACATGTCTTTAAAGTGTAGACTTATTTCTAACTTGATCGGTCTGTCAGTCTGACCACTTCGGTATAGGATTCTAAGCGGTATGCCTTCTACCCTTTTCCACCCATGGTCGTATTCTCTAGCAAAGAAAATCAATCTTCTTCCGAAGATCATCACGGGCTCTCTCGAACGAGAACCCTCGAAACCTCGCTTGAAAGCGATGCAGCGTTAAGATTCTTTGAAGGACCCAATCAATCATTAATGAGATACTCATTGTCGTAAACGCAAGTCATAGCCATCGGTATCCTTTAGAGGTAACTCGCTTTACTCTTTCTTCATGAAAACTCAATAATAAAACACAACTGTGATTGAAAAGTACTCAAGACACTGTAAACTCATTACTCCTTCTAGCGCCAATGTTAACGCCAGGATCTTTCTCCACGTCCCAATCACTAAAGACGTCCCCGATCTTGCGCATAAACAAGAAACACAACAAACACCACAAATTGAACGGCCGATCACGGGGATAGCTTTCGGCGTGAGAGAGTAAGATGTATGTACATTCACGAGGTTAACTCAAGAGGATGATAAAATCTAGTGTGATGAGATAGATTATTATTATTAGTTGTGTGAATGTATATATATCAAAACGTCACTCGCTTGTGAAAGACTTACTCGCCAAGAAATAATATCTTTACTCGGATTATCGTGCCACCCACTACCATCCGACATATCCCCCGATCCGATGGGTTCTGTAAGAAACATGGAACTTATCCACTTCTTTTGCCACATCGTTCACACCAGTCCACCAACTATAATCCCATCCACATTAATGCATGCGAGATATCTTTGTCAACCGTCATACTATATCATCATTACAAGTCAAAGTAATAGATATTTAAATATCTCGATGGAATTAATTCCATTTGATTTGGTCCGATATTAGAAGAACTTAACAAAGATAATAAAATGACTAGGCCCAATAATGTTAACACCCAATAGTGAAAAGCCGATGGTAATCGAATAAGTAGCCGTCCATTTCGGCTTCAAAAGGGAGAAATATCACGACCCAACAGCTCCCATTTCTTCTAGTCCTTCTTCGCCTTTGTTTTGCGCACCCTATCAGAATATGGAGGAGAAGAACCGGCAATCAAATCAAGTAGCTTAGATGCTATCAGATAACAGAGGTAGGAATCTGCAGTAGCGAACTTCACTTTCTCCTCCCTAAGCGAACACCTCCACCAGTAGAAGTTACTTTCGTACCAGGCTATCAGATTTGCCGGTTGAACGACGTACATGTGCTTCCCGAGCACAGTCGTGATCAGACGGTCAAAACTGTAGTTAGGCAGATCCAGATCGTCTCTCTTCAACGCCTTCGTTGCCAGTACGTTCAAGTCCACTGGATTCGCGACCTTGACGTCGTAGTCCTTTTGAAGCTTTTTTGACACAGAGAGGATGTCCTTGCCGGTGAGGAGCACCTGAGGGTCGGCGAAGAGGTCGTATAAGGATTTAGGGGGAACGTATTCTCGAGGATCGGGGAGATGGTAGATGAGGCAGTGAGAACCAACGCAGAGTAGGATGATGGACTCAGTGATGGATCCGTATTTTTTGAAGGATCGAGGCAAACGCCGACAAGGAGAGTGCCGTACTTGTTGTTGCGGTGAGTCTTGTGCACTTCTTTCACCCATTTGTCGACGGTTTCGTGGGACGAGGAGTCGACGGTGAGAATGCGGTGGACGGAGACGTAGACGGTGTAGCCTTTGTGGGGGAAATTGCCTTTAACATCAGAGACCTTGATCTTCTCCGATTCGATCTCCATTGTTTCGGACAGAGAGAGAGAGAATGGATATTTGGTGAAATGAAAGTGAGAGATGGTAGTGGGAGAAAGAGCTGATGCGGTATTTATAGACAGACAGGAAGATGAGGGCTTGTGTGGGGACAATCCAGTAGGTTGTTACGATATTGAAAGTGATGGGAGCACAGTGCCACGTGTCCATAAAAATCGGAACAGAGTTTTCTGGTGGAGCAACTGTACGATCGATACAATCAGCATTTGCACCATCTATATATATATACTAGCTGTGTGTCTGCCATTATTTTAAATTTTGGACCGTTCAAATAATTTATTAAAGTAAACGAAAAATTTAAAATCAATTATATTTTATTATATATATATATATATATATATATAAAGAAAATGATCCATATAATACGTTAGCCAAATGAATTGTTTCAACTATCTAGCGGTCAGTCAAATTTTTGTTGTTGTCTATATATATATACTAGATGTGTACTGTACCGTGTCTCTGCTACTACAAGAACGATAAAAGTTATTTTAAATTTTGGACAGTTCAGATAATTTATTAAAGTGAGCGAAAAATTCAAAATCAATTATATTTTGTTATATATATATATATATGTGTGGAAAATGATCCATATAATACGTTAGCCAAAGGAATTGACTCGCCGCAACACGGCTGACCACTAAAGGGAGTAGCGGCCAACCAAAAAAATTGGTTGACCGCTAGAGGAAAGGCGGTACTGGCCCTCATCTCGACCGTTCATGACGCCCCCCAAATAGGTATACATCACCCATCTTGGGTGCCAGATATCGTGGTCAGAATCTGAAATACAATCTTTAATATACAACAAGAAAGCTGTGAGTTTTAATATAAATATTGTCTTCTAGACAATATCCACTCTCAGAATAAGTCATCATTACATTTATTATCACACTATTTAACAGAATAGTGAGGACTACTAATACTATCTCTGGACCATCACTCTGTTCCCCGACTAGTCCCTGCTACGTTCTCATTTCCTGAAGAGAATAGTGAAAGAAAGGGTGAGCTCAACTAGCCCAGTAAGAAATATTATGACTAAGATAATGTAGGATAAATTATCATTAGCCTTCAATAATGTTAAACTGATAAAATACAATAGACAACAAGTTTAACTGCAGTGGAATAAGCAATCCATTAAAAGAGTCAAGTAGAGAATAAAATCTACTATCATTTATGATTTAAAAAGTTTTTCATCACTTTTATCAATTGAGACTCGCTTTTAATAAATAATTCACATCATCCCTCAAGACTACTACCAAGGATATTCATTAGTGGTCACGACCATAAATTATCCACGACACTTCGCCAAGGATATTCGTGTATTCATCAATGGTCATGATCATACCAACAATCGTCCCATCAATGCACTACAGCCAATGAGGACTTTTACCACATCATTTGTAACATTACTGATTAAGTGATTATACCAAATAATCCTCAGTCATAATCATACCAAGTCCATCTACGCACTACTGCCATGTATGACTTTAAAAAATATAAACATGAGGATGATGACAATGATATAAGAATTCAATAAAACAAGTTCAAGAATTAGTTTATCCAGAACTAATAACGTCTAAATTGTCAACATGATATTTCTTTGTAGAGAGAAAATTCAAGAATGCTCAAAAAATATTTTCATGAAAAGATCTCGGATAAAGCGTAAATATCAATGATATTCCACTAATTTCATGGAGTATAGAAATCAAAACTTTAACCAACCGAGTATAATAAGGAATGGAATAACAAAAGAAATCACCGGGCACGTGATAGATAAGACAAAAAGTTATTCCAATGTAATAATAAATATGGAACCGTGTCCCACAGAACGCATGTATGCGGGATATTCTCGACGGAATAATAAATACTTTTAATTCAGTCCCACAGTAAAAGCATAAAAAAGGATATTCCAATGTAATAATAAAGAATGGAATAACATAAGGATTTCACCAAGTATAGGGGAGTCCTCGTATACATATTATTCCAATATAATAATAAAGATTTTAACCAGTCCCAAGGCGATAACGCATGAACATGTGATATATTCCAATGAATAATAAAGAATGGAATAACATAAGATTTACGCCAAGTATACGATATGCCACGATACAAAAGTTATTCCAATGTAATAATAAAGAATGGAATAACAGTAAGTTCTCTTCATGAATAAGAAAGAATAACACCCCTTACCGTAAAAGACATTTGGATATCGAAGTAGTGAAGTAGCGAGAATACTCTTTCTTCTTTCTCTCTATAATTTCTCTCTAGAGTTTCAAAGAATTCGTAAGAAATAATGAAGGAATGAGCTTCTATTTATGAAGAATGGATTGAATAATAACTAATTCACTAACTCAGTCTAGATTGATTTACTTTTAAACTGACGGTTCAGATTGATTTACTATTAAAACTTAAAGCAATCATCTATACCGATTTACTATTAAAACTTTAAACCAAATGATCCATATTGATTCACTATTATAACTTTCCACCACCAATATCCATATTGATTTACTTAATATAACTTCAACCAACTACCGAAAAATTAAAGACATCTCCTCATGAAATAATATTGTACCCCAAATACCCGAATGCACAATACTAAAGTGAATAAGAATCGGGTGAATAGTAACTTGTGAATAGTAAATCATGAATAAGAATCTCGTGAATAAGAACTCATGAATAGTACTCAGATATGAAAAGTTTCCTAATACTTCATCAACAATATAACCTCCGGACATCAATTATCATCTTAATAGATGTCGATTTCTACTAACACAAATAATCCCAACACAATGAAACTATCAAATTCATCTTTAATCAACACGAACTTATTCATCATTAATATTATAACTCACAATATTTAGCAATCAGGTTGTTCCCATGAAAGAGGGGGCTTTCTAATAAGGATTTCTCCCTATTAGCGGGCAATTAGGTGACCAAACCTCTCCTTAACAGAACTTCTAGACATTGTAAATATTGCAATTTAATAATATGAATAACTTTGTCGTCTCAATTATTGATTTAATAATATAACATATAATGCGTATGATACCGTGACAATAATCGAATCAATAATATGGGAGATATGATCACGAATTAATTATTGTAGCAATAATTGAGTATAAATGAGTGACTTCACACGTAGCATCAATAATCAATACCGTAAAAGGCTACTATGCAACCACGCCAGACATCGTGTTTTTACTACCGAAGGTAGTTCAATCAGCTTTAACAATAACACCTCCGCGAAGTTATTTATAAAATATTTTCATGCGTTTTCTCAATCCGAAATAATAATTCCATTAATAGGGTCCACCAATGATTGTCTTGTGTTATACGAATATTCCCGACAAAAAGAATATTCCTCGACCAATCGAATATTTTATAACAACTTGCATACTTAGCAAAATTTATAAATATTACCCACAACTATAACATTATATCAAATTCATTCCATAATATTCAAAATGATATTTATAGAAAAATCATCTTTATTAAAAAAAAATTTGGGATCTTACATTTCACTCTAATTTTGAACGGTTAATCTAATCTTAACTTACCCCTTTTTAAGAACGGATCCCATGATTTGCCTTCATTAAATACAACCGTCGCTCATACTTTTAAATGACGCTTATATGTTGTCCATCGCTAAGAGTATGTATAAACAGCGGTTGATGACCAAATCGTCAGTCGAATCCAATCCGTCATTAAAGGGTGAGCTTCAGGGAGTTGGATAAAGGTGAGCTTAAGATCCTGGATCAGTATATATATATATATATATATATATATATATATATATATATATATATATATATATACGTCGCCCTCCTTCATCTACATCTCAACCATTGCCTCGCTCTCCTCCGCCCTCTCTTCCCTAGATTGGAAAAAGTAATGCTACAGACACAAATTATTTTACAAATATTTTACAAACTGCTGATGTGTCATATTCCACCTCAGGATATTGATCAACAAATTATTTCAATATAATCTTCGACCCCACACAATATGCTGAGGTGGAGTATGGTACATCAGTAATTTATAAAATGTTTGTAAAATAATTTGTGTCTCTAACATTATTCAATTGAAAATATACTTACCCTTTTAATTGATTAGAGCTATATTTATTTATGTTTTTAAATTATAAAATGACATAAAATTTTTCTAACATGTCATTAATTTTGAAGTGGTATTATTAATTAATTACATCTCTACTACAATATTTTTGAATAGTGTTAAGGAGAATATTGCCAAAGATAAAATTAAAATTAACTAATCGAAATTGTAGTTTAATTTTATAAAAAAAAGAGAGTACTAATTAATTTGCAGAATTAATGAAGACATATATGAATATGATGATGATAAAAATGAAAGCAAATATTTCAAAATCAGCAATTTAAACAAAACCTAACTAAGCTAGAGAGCAGATTCGGATTCATCCTTAATTTTTTTACTTTGTCAAATGCTTGTTTTGGGTATAATTGATGGTTTACTTACTTGACATGTATGTTGAAGCTAGTGTATGAATATTAGTATTAACTTTAATCATTTGTACGTTTTGAAAAAGAAAAAAGTAATAATAAGTACTTAATAAACTTGAAGGTCTGTCATGGGCTTAATTAGTTAGACCTATACTTACTGACGCATGCACACACATTGGCATGGGCCTCTCGCTCTTCGGTCACTGTGGATCACTCTGCTCCTAGCATTTATGGATAATTACACGTCCAAGCCTACAGTCAACAGTCCATAAATAGATACATTTATGCTTAAGGGCCTTATATAAGGCCCCCATAAAATGAATTATGGTCCAAAATATGTCAACGACCATATTTGTCTTCTCTGTTAATTTAATTGTGTGAAACACATTTCATAGCCACTCCAAAATAAGTCAAACAATCCCCATCTGCCTCACTGTCTTTCTTCCTCAAATTATTCGAGAGTGTATTCGGGTTGGGTTTTCTCATTTCTGAAGATTGTTAGTATGAAGAAATAATAAATCATCATCAATGGATTTCAACCCAGAAGCAGCAGCAGTGGGCTTAGATTACTGGCTTCAATGGCAAGTACCAGTTTGTGCTCTCATTTTCACTATTCCGTCAATAATTTCACTGAATCTCGTCATCAAAGAAAGAAGAAGAGATGATCAGCAGCTGCTCAAGTCTTCTGATTTGTGGCTCCCCTGCTGGAGAAATCTCCATCCCCTGTGGCTGTTACTCTACAGAGCTTTTGCTTTCTCTTCCATGGCTTACTTGCTCTATCAGACTGTCGAATCCTTCGGTTCTTTCGTCTTCTTCTACTATACCCCGTACGAAATATCCCCCCCGAATTTTGCAGTAGCAGTACTACATATTTAATTTTTTTTTAATAAAAAAGTTTCAATTCTCTTCTCATAAATTTATTGTTGAAAAACTTGTGTTGTTATTGGGATTTAGGGGCACATAATGAAACTAATTTTTTTATTTTTAATAAAGAAAATGTTAATTTCTCATAGTTAATCACTAGATTCGGTCAAAATTAGGTAATTTTGAACTAATGGTTAATTTTTGCAAAACTCTCCCTCCAAGATATATTAATTGTGCAAAACTCACCCCCCAAGACACCCTTCATGTATTCTTTTAACAAAAATCCTCACATAGTCAAATTATTTCATGTAATGCTTCACTTAAAAACTTTAGAATACTCTTATTATTTCCCTCAAACGACTTCCAATTAGGAAAAAAATTAAAAATACAATAAATAAAATCTCACAATACAATCGGATTTGAAATCCTAAGATTGCTTAATGCATATATCTCACCCTCTACATTTGCTATATGTCATATTTTAGTAAATGTTTAGCACGCAATACCCATATATTAAAATATTAATCTTATTCTCGGTTTTTAACATGTGCCGTCTCATTAAACATTTCGTTAAACATTATAAGAAAATGGATTATATAAACACAGTGCCGATCAATTCCCTCACTACTAACACTAAAAAAATTCATCAAAGGTGACAAACCCAAAATAAAATAAGAATTGATTGACATATAACAGGGGTAGAGACAATGGCGGAACCAGAACGGTTTTAGAGGGGGGGTCAAAATACAATTATTTTTTGACGGTTGGATTTAATGGCCTAAAATTATTTTTAGATGCAACTATTTCTCCTTAAATAACACTCTTTTATTAAAACTACGTCGTTTTGTAGTGGCCGCGGTTGGCATTTTTTATAAATAAAAAGAAAACAAGTAGGACCACTCTCTTTTAAGCCACTCCAAAACGACGTAATTTTAATAAAAGAGTGTTATTTAAACTCTTGATCCTTGCTATATATATATATATATATATATATATATATATATATATATATATATATATTATATATATAGTAAGCAAACAAAATAAGTGGGATAAGTTGGTAATTAACAAAGTCAAACCTTTAGAGAATTCTTTCAATTTCCAAGTAAAACAAGAAAAGAAAAAAAAAAAGAGAAAGAGAGGATAAGGATTCGGCTGAGCTAAGGTATAATGGAAGACCAAGATATTTTGTGGGAAATTTTTTAACTGTGGTCTATAAATATCACACTTTTTTCCTTTTCATCAAACACAAATAAAAACTACACGAAAAGATACAGCGAGGCTGCCTAAAAGTGGATCCGCCCCTGCCTTGCCGGAGATTCCAGGGGGGTCATATGCCCCCCCTCGAACCCCCCTGGTTCCGCCTCTGGGTAGAGAATGAGATGTATGAATTAGGCAATCTAATGTTGCAAATGTATATGTTGGTATTGTGAGATTTTTTCTGCTAATTGAAACTTGTTTGAGTTAAATATTAGGAGTATTTGAAACTTGAAAGGTAAGATTTTTAAGTGATGAATTGGAGTCAAATAATCTAAGTATCCGAGGGTTTTTAATAAAAAAAAAAGTACATAAAGGGTGAATTTTGCACAATTCATACATCTTGGAGGAAGAGTTGCAAAAATAAAAGTTGGAGGGTGAGTTTTGCAAAAGAGGTACAAATATGAGAGTTAATTTTGCTTTTTAGTCTTCATTTATTGGAAATCAGAAAAGAAAGGTTCATTTTTGATGTGTCAATAGTCTCAACCTTTTGTTGCAGAAAAATTGAAACCAAAAGAACTGTATTCCAATTTCCAAAGATACCTTGATGCGAGGAATAACAGACCAAACAAATTGAAAAGAAGTTCAAAATATGAATAAGTGACTTGGCTATATTAATTAATCTCCAATACACTAATATGAACGCTAACAATCTCAAAATAGAGAATACTTTCATATTTTTGGACAAAGTTGAGCTGAACGCTAACATGGCTATTTATAGATTGTAGGTGAATGGATCTTTGAGTGGGGGAATGAATGTGTACAGATAACGAAACGGTAATAGGAAACTCATAGATAGATTAATTTCAATTCATGCATTCCAAAAAATGCACCTCAGATTGAATAGACACTAAGCTACTAAATCCCCACTACAGCATTAAAAGATCCCAAACAAGAGAGCAGTCGAAAAACAATCTATCTGATCCCAGTGAACACGGTTCTTAGGTATTATTTACAGATAAGTCAAACTACATGCAGCACTAAAAAAAAGTTGAAACCAACAAAATCAACTGTCAATTGAAGTTGATTTTATAATTTACTAATTTTGTTTAGTCTCCTTTTTTGAACTGATATGCAGGTGGACTTTTGTTTTGGTGCTGGTCTACTTTGTGGTATGCACACTTTTTAGCATCCATTTTTTTTTCGCATCCCATATTTTCTTTTCAATTGTTAGTTTTACTTTGAGATATATCCTTTTCAATTGATGGTATACTTACTCAAATATCGTGCTTTATATGCATTCTGGTTTCTACCTGTAGATTGGAATCATTATATCTGCTCGTGGATGCTGGATTTACTCAAAGAAAACAGTTGTTCAGAATTCAGAGAGAGATAAGTTCCTTAAAAAGGATTCTGAAAAGAGTGAATATGAATCTACCACAATTATCAAGGGGAAAGAAAAGTTGCAAATTGACCAACCAGCAGAATTTTTGGAAAATCTTATGCAATCTATTTATCATGTTAGTCTTTTCACGCCCTTGTTTTTTTAAATTATTTTTTTCCCAATGTCATTGTTGTTAAACAATTGCATTATTATGCCTCGCTTGATATAGTACAGAGAAGAAGTTTATCTGGAAAGCCACAAATAAAGGTTTCTGGATTTCTTTGTTAAACTAACCAGTTACAAGCTATTCTAACCCGACAAGAGAGAGGATGATAATTTTCTGGTTGCTACTATTTATCCATAGAGAGTATGCTTGTGATACCCACCCCTAGATATGAACTCAGAATCTCTCTCTTCTGAGTATCATGAGCTGACTAATAAACGAAAAATAGATCCTGATGCATTTACTAGGAAGTACAGCAAAAGAGTAATAAGCATTGCATGAGAATTGAGTGATCCTCAGATATGCAGAAAGCTATATCCTTTCATTCAGTCCTCTAATAATCTATTACCGGAAATTAACCACGTGATAGGTTATTGATATGGTACAAGTATCTGAACAAGATGAAAAGGTTTTGAAGCCCAGTGCCAGAATATTTTAGATCTTTACTTGCATAGATGGAGTTACGGAGGGGAAGGCATTG
Organism: Panax ginseng; assembly: GCA_020205605.1. Taxonomy (NCBI): domain Eukaryota; kingdom Viridiplantae; phylum Streptophyta; class Magnoliopsida; order Apiales; family Araliaceae; genus Panax; species Panax ginseng. Next base: position 3,724,819 of record CM035131.1, on the reverse strand, counting down.
GTCATGGCGCCTCCTTAAATTAGGAATCATCCTAGAATATAGGTTTAAAAATGGAGTTTGAGAAGGAAATTAAAGTAGTTCACACTTGACCCCAGCTGGAAATTTTAATACATTTAATTTACCACATTTACGTTTTTGTTATGTAATTGTTTAGAAATGGTGTTGCTAATTGCTATATGTAGAATTCTAGTTAGATCAAAAGCTTAATTATTATCCACGAATAAATTAAATAAGTTTGCCCAACCAAAATTAACAGAATTGTTTTTAAAATAAAAAATCTCTTCATGAAATCTAAAGAACAGTAATTAAGAAGATCAATTGACAATTTATTTTCTTCTTGTTTTAATTTCACTTTTGGTGCCAACATTTTCTTTTATGATCTTTTCTAGTAGTTGTTTGGCTTGTTGTGAAGAAAACTTTTTGAAAGAAAAATTCCCATGTTAGATATATTTTGATTTGGCCCTCCCTTGGAGAAATTTCTGGTTTATGTCCCTGCGTACTTGAAGATATTGATTGTTCAAGGAAAGGTACGAGAAGATTGTGCTGCATTGCTACATGGGTTTTCTTCAAGGAGTGATTTTAGTGTTGTTTCATGTAGCCTTATAATTGGTAAAGCAAATTATGATACTTCAATACTCTAAAAAATTTATAATCATCAATCATGAAATGAAAGAAGAAAAGCCATTACCTCGGGGACATAAATTTGCTACGGGTCTGACGTCTGATATAACTTTAATGCATTGGCTGCTCTAACTTAGACAATTTCTCTAATTCTTGTCAACCAAGTTCTTAGCCTTCACAGTTCACAGAAACAACGGCCCTACTTAACAACAATATAAATATAAATATATATAATGAAGCTGGCTGCTCTCATTGCAAAGACGTGATAAGGCTTATTGGATTAAAGTTTTAATCCTTGTAAAATTTTCTTGAATTATAAGATTTTTGGTGACTGCAGTTTTGAGCTTTTTGAAACTGGTTTGAAGCTAATCTTTACTCTTTTACAGGCCTGTGCAGGTGCTGTTATGCTAACAGATATAGTATTTTGGTGCATTTTACTTCCATTAATGTCTGGGGAAAATTTTAGCCTTACTATGGTGAGTCCTGCTCTTACCTGATTTGTTTAAAATCCCGTGCATATCTGGTTGAAGCCTCTGGTTTCTAGTTCTTATTTTTTTGTGCAAAATTTGGATTGTTTTTCATTGAATGCTAAACACTGATGAAGAAATTTGTTTTGTTTATGCTGTGTCAGTTTTTAATCTGCCAAATTGCATGGATAGTTATCCCGTGTAATGGTTTTTCTTCAGCAATGAAGTTTTAATGTTTACAAAAATATTTCTCTGGATAATACTGAAAGATCATCTCTAAAATGATGGAAGACAGTTGAATGGGAACAATGTCAGATGAATTTTAACAGTTGCATGACCCACTCTGTAGCAACCTTCTCAACCTTTACTGATTTGAGCTGTATGATTGACTAAAACTTTACTTTGACCCCCTCTCCCTGGATTCCTGATAGCATTTATACGGTTTTCCTATTCTTACTTCAGAACGCCTAAAATCCCAGCAGCTACTAAGATGACTTTAACCTTACCGGTTCCACAATCACACAAAATTAACCCTGTTATGAACCTGCATTTAATGTATAGATGAAAGTTTTGAGAATAATGTGGGTATGGTAAACTTAAAATTTTGGTCCTATGGAATGACATGTACAGGTGCACTAAACTTTTCCTGGTGACCAACTTTAGGCAAAATGCCATATAAATAAAATACTCAAATTCAAAATTGTCACTATAACTGGTTATATTTGTAGAATTGTGTTGAATTCTTTTGTCCACAATTACATAAATGCTACATTTTTCTTTTGTGCATAATTATGCAGTGTAAAACAATCCAATTCCAACCAGTCATATTTATAGGATTGTGTTGAATTCTTTTGTGCACAATTATGTAAATGGCAGAACTCATATGGCTATGTAGTTTTTCAAGTCCTGCGTCTTGTAATTAATAGTTGAATTTGCTTCTGCCTTTTTTCTAATTATTGATTTCTTTTTAATGTGGCAGTTGATAGGGCTCATGCATTCTGTGAATGTTATTTTTCTTCTTCTGGATGCTGCTTTCAATAGCCTTGTAAGTATTGAAGTTCAACCAAATTTGTCATCCCATGCCTTTAAAGAAGACCTCATCTGCGCCATGTAAACTAGTCTATGGCATTGGATTCCATAGCCTTCCTTTGCTCACGATCATTAACGAAGCTGCTTCTGTTTGTTTCAGCCATTTCCTTGGTACCGACTCACATATTTTGTGTTGTGGAGCTTTGCTTATATTGTTTTCCAATGGATTAGTCATGCTTTTGGAGTTCCCTGGTAAAACTATTACTCTGTTTTAGCCCTCGCTGATACTTGATCAACTAAATAAAAAATTGTAAATTGATTTGGAGTCCTTCTCGTAGGTGGCCTTATCCTTTCCTTGAGCTTTCAACTCCATGGGCGCCTGCGTGGTAACATGTTTGCTCCTCTTATTCTCCCTTTATTTCTCGAACAACATCTTAGATAATCTAATTGATTGATGTTTTTCTACCTGCAGGTATTTTGGCTTGGCTTTGTTTCACATCCCCTGTTATGGACTATATGCACTACTTATTAAAGCAAAAGACTCGATATTCAAAAGGATGTTCCCCCGTGCATTTGTGAGGTTGTCGTCTTACATTTAATAAGCTGTAAAGAAGTTATTTGTGCTTTTTAGGTTAATTTTATTACCAAAAGGATATAGGAGGAAAAGTAAATGAGATTTTTTGTAGCTAATTTTCAGGAAAATAAATAAATAAATAAATTCTGACAGCCTTTTACTGCTTCATTTCTTCTGTATAACACCTATATGAAATCCACCAACTTGAACAGAGTCGTAATGTTGATCCTAGTAACTAACTGATGATCATCCGTGCATTGCATTGCTATTTGCTAACAAATGTTTCATATGACAGGGTATCGGGGGAGAAGCAAACTTAAACTGTACGTAGTTAGTGCACTTTGTTCAGCGTGTTACCTACCTATTAAACAATATTAATTACATGCATGCATGCATGCATGCAACACTTTTAACAGAGCTACCAAAACACATTGAACATTTGTCTCTCCAAATTAATACAGTAGATTTCTGTTTTCTAATTTCTCTTGGGTAGGGATCAAATGAAAATGCAAGCTGTTGGCTGTTGGTAGATGTGTTTAACGCAAGCTGTTGGCAATTAATGAAAATGCAGCGTAATAGAAAAAGAACGTTCTAGCTAGCTAGCTAGCTGTTACTAGAAGAATGGATATATATATATATATATATATATATATATATATATATATATATATATATATATATACACCGACCATTAGCGAACTTAAAAAAAACACGCGGTCGCGGAGCAAATGATATATATATATATATATATATTTATTTATTTATTGGACGATTCATAGTAAATGTTGTAAAAAGAATCTAATTTTATAAGCTTACGACATACCCTTCTTTATAAAAGTCTCCGTCTATATTAAACTGCAGACGTTAAGTATGATTAGTCAATTTAAAAATATTGGCTAAATTCAATTTTTTTTAAATTTTCAAGTGTCTTCTTCCTTCCTTAATTTCTTTCTCATTCCCTTGCTCTTAATTTCCTTCTAGTGTGATGATGGAGGACGTGAATAACAATAATAGACTTAGATTTGCAGAGAAATTTAGGGAGGCAACAGTTGAAGTCCTCGTTATCTGCGCGATCAAGTCCTAAGAATTCTCCTTCGTTTCGAAGATTAATTAAGTTCTAGCCGAACACCAGGGAGAGAAGGTCGATCTAGTAGTGGGTTCAGTACTAATTGGTTTAGGAGCAACCGAATAGTGCTATGGCTTCTTTTGATTACTCTTTGGGCTTATAGTGGGTTTTATGTCCAGTCGAAGTGGGCTCATGGGGACAATACCAATAAATAAGGAAGGGATCTTTGGTTATAGAACTAAACAAAGTGATGAAAATCCTGAATTTGAACAAATTCATCGTCAGAATCTTGATGTCTTCTGAAATAATTTGTACCGTTTAGATTTATCCTATAATATTATAGATTCCATATATTTGTCGTCGCCTTCAGTTCAATCATGAGCAAAGTAGATAGAATTCGGCTTAATGAAAGATTCATTGTTGTCGAGAGAAAAGAATTATGACTTATCCCCCAAATTCTTCACCTCCTTTCAAATCTCACAACTTAAATCAGATCATACTTCTCCAAGCCAAATTCGATCCTGAACTCCCAAAGGGATTCTCAGTAGTCGAATCCTTCCCGAAGTAATTGTCCCGAAGTCATTTGGCATCCGTAGAGAGGGTCGGTCCATTCCGAAGAGGAAAGAGTCACCAGAGAAAGAAGTCTCCTCACAGCCAGAAGGTGTGGATTTCTTGGTGAAGGAATCAAGGAGCTTAGAAGCAACCGGGTCAAGTTCAAGAAGAAAACACTCCGGGAAAGAAGGCGCCTCTTTTCTTTCTGGATATCCTAAAGGAGAAGCGCAGATACCACCAAGAAGTCATCATACGGAGAGTTACGATGGGTCCGAGACCACTTGACCATAGCCAAGCGTTCAATTTACCGATGGATTACTATGATTTCGTTGATCTTTGCCAAATGTCATACGCTTGTCACAACGTTAAGGAAGGATGCGAGGCAAAGGATGGGGACTTTACCGCAGACTTTGCCTCGCCGTGGTCCGAAATAAGTGACAAATTTCACGCTTTCGTTTGAGCAATCGAAGAAGAGGAAGCCTCACGGGTTCTTTAAAGACAGTCCGGATAGCTTTACCAATGAGTATTTAGGTCAGTATGTGAAGAGGTTCAGGGAAGCAGTTGGTCAGGTGGCAGACCTCAATGATCTTCAGGCGGTAGGATTGTTTCAGAACGGGCTAGATCTGGTGAAGTCCGAAAAGTTGGTGAAGAAGCTGATGTTTCACCATCCGAAGAGCTTGGCCGAAGCTTTTGACAAATCAGAGGGCTACATTGTGGTGGAGGAGGTTATGAATAGCCTGAAGCGTCCTTCTTCGGACAGGATGAGAGAGGCAGATACTTCCAAGGCTGAAGGCAATCGGAAGAAGGCGGGAGGATATAATGATCGGCCAGAGGGCAGCTCGAAGAAGTACAACAACACATGGTGACAGGGAAGTAGTTGTCCACCTGCTCCCACCCCGAAGGTGAACAAGGTTTAAACCAAACTGAATACAGATAGGTCGGTGATTTTGGACCAGGTCAGGGGCTAACTGTTCTTTGAACCACCTCGTGATAACTATAAACCACGACAGGGCAATGCTCGAAAATATTGTGGCTATCATCAAGCCGCAGGTCACGACACTAATGAGTGCTGCAATTTGAAAGATTTTGTAGAGAGGAAGGTGCAAAGTTGTTTGCTGGTTCAATATGTGGTCGGGAGGGACCAACAAGATTAGCAGAATGTTGACCGTACTGTTCAGACGGTTGAAATGGTTCCCCCCGTGCAGCCTGCTCCAAATCAGCCGCCGAGGCACGTCGTTGATGTAATAACCGGTGGGACGGTAGGGAAATTGGCAGGGAAGAAGAGAAGAGGATATCTGGACTTGGGTCATGTCCGGTAAGTGTGGAGTGCTCCCAAGATCGACGCACCATTTCTTGGGGCATTATATCCTTCGGTGATGCGAGATTATCTTTGAGCCCATCGAACCCCACAAGGAGCATTGGTGATCACAAAGACAAGTGGGTTCGGTAGATATGAAAGCGAATGATGATGATAACCAGCCAGGTCTTACGTGGATATTCAGTATGTCCATGCTTATCGGAGGATGCATTTTGATGGGCGAAAGATGGAGGTCGATGAGAGGCTCCCTATACGGCTTCAAAGAACGATCCCACAAAGTGGCGAGGAACTATTGAGCTGGAATCATCTCTGATGCTTCCACAACAGTAAAAATGACATGTAAATCTTATGTTGTGCATGTAGATTCTTTCCTACAACGCCATACTTTGGGATGACTACTACCTCGATCGCTTCTCCAAGCAATGACCTCCATCTCTCATTTCAAAATCAAGTTCCCCATGACCATGGAGTTGGAGAGGTAGCGAGGAGACTTGGACCCGCCAAACGATGTTACGAAATGATGTGATAGCCTCGGGAGTAGGGTAAGCATGAAGCGAGATCATGGCAATAGAGATCGAGTCATTCACCGAAAGCAGTTCGGAGCCATTGGTTATTCCTGCAGGAGAGATAGAGGAGATCGAGCTGGTCCTTGGAGAGAAAGACAAAACAATAAAGATTGGTTCGGGTCTACCGGAACCTCTCCGAGCAAACCTTATGGAACTTCTTCGCTGCTATGCGGACATTTTTGCATGGGAGCCACAAGATATGCCTGAAATCACCAAAGATTGCGAAAACACAGGTTTAGATGTGGATCTATCAAAGAAGCCGATTTCAGTGAAAAAGCGGATCTTTTGTAAGACCCCGAATTTTTTTTAAATAAAAATGGAATTTCCTCTATTTATTATTTTGAAATAGTAAGGGTTGATTTGATTCATGTGGATAGTTATGGGTAAAATACGCAAATATTTCGAATAAGCAAGTGGTTATAAAATATTCTTTATTGTTTGGGAATATTCGTTTGGTCGTGGAATATTCAATCACGGTCGAGTAATATTCGTCTGACGACTTTTGCAGATCTTTTGTGGGCCCCATAATGAAAAGCGATTGGATGAAGAAAATGACAAATATAAGTTGTTTATAAATAACTCACGTAGTTATTCATCAATAATACCGTTGAAATACCCGGTGGTTAAAACACACTAATACGCGTGTTGTTGAAGAAAGACATTTTAGATTGCACCAATTATTGATTCTTACGTAAGAAGGCACTACTCAATAATTATTACGATGAATTATTCGCTCAAAGATTTTATTTTATTGATTCAATAATTGCGCGTTGATATTTTATATTGTCATTGTTTCAATAATTGTCATTACACAATATTTTCCATTATCGGCTAATAATTCATATTATCCGAATAATATTATTAGATAATATTATTGGCAATGTCTAGAAAGTTACATGCTAAGGAGAGGTTTGGTCACCTAATCACTACCAAAGAAGGAGAAATTCTTATTGGAAAGCCCCTTCCTGAGAGTCGCCCCGGTTGTCAATATTGATTCTCAGAATATTATTTGTGAATAATTAATTATTGATTCATATGATGAGGAAAATATTGATTTTATGTGGATATAGATGGAGAAAATTTTTAATGTGACAATTGTTGAAAATTGAAATTTTATCTTTTTCTAATAAAATAATTCATTTAAATATATATATATATTATTATATTTTAATAATATAATAATGGTGATATTTTTACAACGAATGTGGGATATATGAGTATACGAGGAGGAAGAGTATTTTTGTTGCAATAAATGTTTAAAACATGTTAAACATGTCGGTGGACCCCATTTATTGACTGAAATTTGATTATAGCCTGTAAAATCGTCCGTTTGTGGATTTCGGTCAATTTCTGTTTGGAATTTGAAAAAACTTTCTTCTGTAAAGTTGTAGAGAATTGAATTTCCTATAAAAACTCGTGAGATTCGAATTTTCTGATAAAAGGGCTATTTATTGTGAATTATTGAAGTTCCAGAGTTCCGAAATAATTGATTTTTAGAAGTTTTAATTGTTTAAAATAACAAAAACGTTTTTTATATGTTGTGAGCCTCATTAATCACATGCTAGGTGGCTGATTTCAGATTCCCAAAGGATGGCGTAGAAATTTTTTATAAATATATTATTATATTAAATTTTCTCACTTTTGGTGTTCTAAGCGATTTCCTATAAATAAGTCTTTAGGTTAAATTGAAAATCACACCGTAAATCAAGTTTTCTCTCTATATTATAGAGTTTATTCTTGTGAGTATTTTGAGTATACTTTTGAGTATTGCTTATACTATGAAAGTTCAAGTTATAGCTTATATCCAAAGATTCCAGCTAGGTTAAATCTTTATCTTTCCGAGGTAAAGTGATATTTTTTTCTCGTAATGATATTATTTCTTCAATATCATTATGCTAAAATATTGATCTGAAGTTTTATCAAATTTGGAACTTTTGGTGTTCTGAGTTACTTATTTACGTGATACGACACTTATTCACGATACTCTGATCTTATTCACGAATACGGCACTTATTCATCGAAAAATAAAAATTTTCTTTTTCGTCCAAAATATCTATCAATGGATACTAGTTTTGATTGTATCCATGTTTTGATCATTCTTGAATTTTACACCACTATGATTATTTTTGAGGTATTTTTGGACGTGGATAAAACAAAGTACGAATCCTTAATCCTTAATCCTTGTCATTTTGTTTCACTGGATTCGTTTCTTTAAAAAATAAATATTTTCATCATCCTCGGTCTTAAATGATGATATTATTGAATATCTTTGGCTGTGAGTGCAAAGATGATTGATTTCGATGAATATCTTTGGCCCGTAGTGCAGATGAATGATTTCACGATGAATATCTTTGGCCCGTAGTGCAAGAGATGAACAGTGTTTAGATGAACATGACCAATCGTGAATGTCCTTGGCCGTCAGAGTGAGGATGAATATATGATTCCGATATATATATTGATTGATGTTACAGGATAAAAATATTGATGATGGACTATTAAATTCATAGATATTAGTAGATTTCATCCTCTACGTAACTCTTCTACATGAATTAATATTTTCCGTTATGCAGTATTGATTTAAAACTTGTTGTCTATTGTATTCTATTAAATTTTTCCCTGTTGAAGACTAACGATAATTTGTTGTATATTATCTTAGTCATAATATTCTTTTCTTGGGCTAGTTGAGCTCACCCTTTCCTTTTTGTTCCATTTTTCTTCTCGAGGAGGCGAGAATGTAATGCGAAGTACGCAGTCGGAGTATAGAATGATGGTTTTAGAGAGTTGTTTAGTAGTCCTCACCATTTTGTAAAATAATGTATCAATAATTATGATGAGGATTTATTTGTATGTGGATATTGTTTAGATGGCAATATCTCGTATTTAAACTCACAGCTTTCTTTATTGTAATAATAAAGTTGTAGTTGTTTACATCGTGTATTGACAACTCGGAATGGGTGATGTATACCTATTTTGGGGTGTCACATCTTTGCACTTTGCGTCGGAAGATCATTGATGATGAGATTGCCAGTGATAAATACGACTTTTATCTTTGAGATCGACTACCCTTGTGGATGGCAAATGTAGTGTTGATCTGTAAGCGAGAATGGGAAATGACGAGTTTGCATCGACTACACCGACATGAACAAAGCATGCCCGAAGGACTTTTATCCTCTGCCCCACATTGATTAACTTATTGATGTGACTTCGGTATCTTACTACTAAGCTTTATGGATGCTTTTTAGGTTATCATCAAATTTCTATGTGCGAGGAGGACATTTCAAGACAACATTCATCACGCACCGCTTCGGTGTATACTATAAAAAAGATGACCTTTGGCTGATTAATCTTTGGAGCCACCTACTGAGAATGATGAACTTTGTCTTCCGTAAGCAACTAGGAAGGAACATGGAGGTATATGTGGATGACATGATCGTAAAGAGCATGAATGTTCAGAAGCACTTGGATGATCTGGAGGAATGCTTTCAGACTGTCCGTCATCACAAGTTGAGGATCAATCCTGCAAAGTGTACCTTCGGGCTCGGTGCAGGGAAGTTCCTGGGTTATCTGGTCAGTCAAACGGGCATTGAGGCCAACCCGGAGAAGATCCAGGCTATCCTGAACATGAAGACTCCTCAGTCATTCAAAGACGTCCAACGTCTGACTGGTAGGATTGCAGCTTTGAGAAGGTTCATGTCCAAGTCAGCAGAGAGGTGCTTGTCATTCTTTGATACACTGAAGGGACCGAAGAATGCGAAGACGTTCTAGTGGACTTCAGAGTGTGAATACGCCTTCCAAGGCATAAAGACATATCTGTCTTCGGCTCCTTTATTGGTGAAACCTGCTCCGGCCGAGACTTTGAATTTCTATCTGGCAGCTAGTTCATTGGCAGTAGGAGCTATTTTGGTTCGGGAAGCAGGGGGGAAGCAACATCCGGTTTATTATGTCAGCCATGTCCTAAGAGATGCTGAAACCAGGTACCCAAATATTGAAAATTTGCCTTTACTTTGATAATTGCTAGTCGAAAGCTTGACTGATATTTTCAAGGTCGACCTCGTTGTCTTACACACGGATCACCAATGAAGAAAGTGATGAGCAAGCCAGAAGTTTCGGGGAGATTAGCAGCATGGACGATGGAATTATCCCAATTTTTAATTGAATATCATCCCCGAACTGCTATCAAAGTTCAAGTCTTGGCCGATTTTATGGTGGAATGTTCGTTCTCCGCGAGATCTTTAATGCTTTAGTCGGAGAGCGTCCGATCGAAAGCGATTCTGCAATTCTTCAAAGACACTCGAAATTCATGGACGTTGTATGCAGATGGGTCTACTACTGCGGATGTCAGTGGGGCAGGGATTATTTTAACAAGTCCAGAGGGATTCAAGGTGCAGCAAGCCATCAGGTTTGGGTTCAGATCAATGAACAACGAGTAGAAGTCTGGCGATTGCTAGCAGGAGTTCGATTGGCAAGAAGTGTAGAAGTTGAAGTTCGTAAGTTTGATCATTTACAAATGACTCTCCTAGTCGTCGAAGCAAGTCGGGAGATTATGAAGCTCGTGGGACGATGATGATCAAGTATTTGGCGAGAGTGAAAGACCGACTTCAAGATTTCCGTCCATTTATGAGTTTCAGGGCATAGAGCGTAACGACAATTCCATTGCCGATGTATTGTCGGAGCTGGCCACTACGGATGCTGATGTTTTTTGAAGGTTTTCCAACAGCCGAGTATCCAGTATGAAGCAGTGATGTGCATTAAACGTTCTAACTATTGGATGACTCCCTACATTGAATATCTGGCAGATGGCGTCCCTTCCTTCCGGATCGAGATCTTTGTAAAAAGATCAAGTACAAAAGTGCCAACTTCGTTCTTATTGATGGGGATCTTTATCGAAGGGCATTTTCGTCACCATTGTTGAAGTGTCTGGTTCCATCTGAGGCTGAATATGCTCTTCGGGAGGTTCACGAGGGTATTTGTAGCGACCATATGGCTGCTAAGTCATTTGCTTACAAAGTGCTTCGGCAGGGATACTATTGGCCTATAATCTTTAAAGAAGCTACGGAGTATGTAAAGAAGTGTAAAAAATGTCAGTTCAACAGTTCGATCCCAAATCAGCCACCAGAAGAGCTATACTCGATCTTATCTCCTATACCCTTTGCTGTCTGGGGGGTAGATATACTAGGTCCGTTGCCGAAAGCTAAAGTTCAAGTCAATTTTGTCTTAGTTGCTATCGATTATATGACCAAATGGGTAGAAGCGAAGCCACTTCGATTGATAACGGAGCAAGAGTGCTTGAAGTTCATGAAGGAATCTGTAGTGTTTCGTTTTGGAATTCCTAAAGTGGTGATATCGAACAACGGACGCCAGTTCGTGGGATCAAAATTTGAAGGATTTCTGAAAGAGCTTGGAGTTCAGCACAAGAAGACTTCGGTGGCTCATCCACAGTCGAATGGAAAGTTGAAGTGACCAACGAGCAGCTGCAACAATGGGATCAGCCAGATCGAACGGCTAAAGGAAGATAGCCAGAGGAGCTTCTCAGCGTGTTATGGCCAGAGGAGCTTCTCAGCGTGTTATCTCCAAGTCTTCGGGTTAGTTAGTTCAAAGAGATCTATAATGAAGAAGGACTGAAGGTCAACTTGGATCTGTTGGAAGAAGTCAGAGATGTAGCTTTGGTTAAATTGGCAGCTTACCAACGGAGAGTAGCCAAGCATTACAACAAGGGGGTTAACCTTCGTAGATTTGAAGTGGGGGACTTCGTCCTCAGAGAAGTCGAAGCGTCTATGCCTCAGAACATGGGAAAGCTGATGCCGAACTGGGAAGGTCCGTATGAAATAATTGAAGTACCGAAGCCGGGAACTTATCGGTTGAAGGCATTGGACGGATCCAAAATCAAGAACACTTGGCATGCTGGCAGGCTTCGGAGATATTTTCCGTAGCGATCGAGTCAGTTTATCGGAAGTCTGTAAATGTTGGACCGTCATCAATAAAAGATTCACTTTTTTCACAAATTGATCTTCTTCCTATTGGCCCTAAAGTCACAATGGTGTAAAGAGGACGGGGGGGACTCGCTGACCATTCGATGATAGCCTTTTTGGCAGGTGGTCCTTATGAATTTGTCGGACCCTTCGTGGTAGACAAACTTCATCGATGTAAGGGCGAGGATTTGTGGACTGGACTTACGACCCATTCGATGGTAGCCTCTTCTTGGCAGAGTGTCCTCATGGGTTTGTTTCTCCGCCGAGTGGTAAACAAATTCCATAGTCTTTTAATTTTGCTTTACCGAGAGTGGTAAACAAAATGCACCGTAGTGAGGAGGTATGGTTTAACTTCTTTGGCCATTCGATGGCAACCTTTTATTGTCAGTGTGTCCTTATGAATTTGTTTTACTGCATGAGTGGTAAACAAATTCCATGGTCCTTATAAAATTGTTCTACCCCTTGAGCCAGTAACAAATGTCCTTATATACTTGTTTCACCCCAGAGTGGTAAACAAGATCTTGATGGTTCAAAGAGGATCGGTAAATTCACCTTATACATTGACTTCGTCTCACACTTCAGAAACGATAAATATACATTACTTTATTTTGTTCAAGTATTGAGTTCGGTTCATTCAGTTCAGTTCATTGAATTCAGTTCATATCATTTCTTAACTTAACTGTTATATGCCTTATCTGATTCATAGTCTAAGTTAAGTCCATTCATGATCATTGATGCTGAATTATTGACAAGAAACGAATCAAAACAGAAGCCATGATAAAGAAAGTTAAAGATTCGTTAATAATTTCACTATTCATTCATCCTTTCAACCATAATATTAAACTATTACATAAAATTAAATTTTTTTTGATAAAGTTCTTAAAAATAACACCCAAAAAGACAGATAATTTTCACATAAGTCTTAAAAAGTCAGAATGAAGCAGTAACATTATCAGGAACCACCTTCATCTTCGGAATCCAGAAGGGATGGATCTAATTGAGCTGCAATCAACTTTTCTTTGTCGCGATCTCTGCAGACTTCATAACCTTCCGAATAGACTTTCAAAATTTCTGTGTTCATCTCATCGGAGGATCGGATTGATGCATGTCTCGCTTACGCAGTCTTGATCCAAAAGAGGACCTTGCTCCCTTGCCGCTTTTATCTTGTGATGAAGCTTAGGCGTTTACTACTATGTGCTTCCTTATCATCCCGAGCCTTTGTCTAAACTTCACCAAGTTGTATCGCCAAGTTTCGATGGGCCGTGACGAGTTCTTCATTCTTAGTCTTCAGAGCCAGATTCTCACCAACCAGGTCGACGTTCATGTCGGTTAAAGATTGTTGGCTGGCCTTAATCGCTTTCAGTTCTTCCTTGATTGACTCCATTTCACCATTGGATTCCCTCAGACCCTCTTTGGTTTGAGCCAGCTCCCTCCGAAGGCCTTCATTGGTATGAAGAACACTTTCATGTTGATTTCTCTCCCGAGCCAACGTCACCTTCAGCATGTTATTTTCATTTCGCATAGCCTCCTCTTCGGCCTCACCATTTACGTGTCTGGGACGTAAACGCCCGAAGACCGCATTTACCTGCATATATTCAACAGTATCCAATCAGTTTCAGACACTTAAACAGTGATATAAATGTATAAATAAAGAAAATAGTCAATTACCTTCACTATGTAGCTTATCCCTTCGTCAATCAGATCCCCCATCGAACTATTGCCGAATCGGTGATCGTCAGTTTCCCGAACGAAAGCTTCGAAGAGATAAAACGGGAAATTGGCATTAAACTGAGGCCATAAGGTCGGTGATCCCATGGCATCATTCTGAAATTCTTGTGACGAGGGTCTTGGGGGAGAAAGCATGGTTTGGTCACGAGGTGGAGAAAGATCCATGTATATGTTTTCAGGTGAAGGGGATCGAACCGGAACGGACTCACGTGGTGGAGATGGGGCGGGAGGCGAACTTGGATGACTGTCAGAAGGATGTTTCCTCTTCCTGGACAGTGCTGGCACGATTTCGACTTGTTCTTCCTCGTCAGAAACTTGAATCTCAGCCGGGATTGGTGGAGGGAGTTCGGTTGAGGAAGGAGGTGCTCTAAGTTCTTCTGCTGATAAAGGGGTAACTTTAGTTCTCAATTTCTTGACTCGAAGAAGATTTTTTCGATCATGAGCAGGCAGATCGAGTAAACCTTCTCGAGCAGGTGCAGGATTGGTAGACGATTCAGGTTCTGGGGTAAGCTCAGGATTTGTTGGGGTGGGAATGGATCGAGGTTTTCGAATAGCTCGTTTCTTCCTACGGGGTTGAAGAGATTCTTCCAGCAAAGGGCGGTCCTCAGTTTCTGGATCTTCAGTTTGAGGTCCAGTGGTGCGTGCTTCGAGGGTTGGATCACCTTCAGGTACAGCTTCCAGTTGTGGAGGATCAACGTCTTCTACAGACTTTTCATCCAAGAAATCTTCAAGATCTCTTACATCCGAATATGTTAGCTTAATCAAAGACACTACAAAAAGTAGAAGAACACATATCAATACTTATATCATTAGAAGTTTCAAGTAAGTATGCGTCAGAATGATTCAGAACTTACATTTGTGATCATATAACCATGTTTGTTTGGTAAGAAGACCGTAATCCCATTTCTTCGATGGGAAATTCTCGAAGAGCTCAATCATTTCATTTATCCGCTCCTCGGATATATCACCGAAATCAGCAGAGACCTTATCTTGCGTAGTCCATCGTCGTGAAGAAATCTCTCGCCCTCGATTTAAAAAACCACCCTTTATGCCATCCTTTGTTACTGTAAGGGTGGATACCAAAGGATCTTTTTCAAATTTTTGCTCGCGCCTTCTACGATTGTTTACCCAATACCTTAAATCCCTTTTCTCGGGACTGGGCAACCTTGTAAACAGAGAAGAAGAAATCCAGAGTGGGTTCGACTCCAACTTCATGGCAGAACGCTATAAAAGCGAGGATGTGGATGTAAGAATTCGGCACCAATTGGGCAAATCCAACACCGATAAATCCCACGAGAGTAACTAAAAAGACGTGGAGAGGAAATCGGACCCCTTCTTCCGGATGGTCACCTGGAGCAGTATCCACCCTTCGTAGTTGGTACATCCTCTCCTCGACCTGTGGAACTCTCACTAAGTGGGTAAAGAGGATCCGTAATGAGTCCAATCCTTTGTAGCTCTGTACAGAATCGATTGATGGAGTATTAGCATGGGGGTAAAGGTTCTTTCTGCTCCAAGAACGCAGAAGGATCAGGAAGGGATTTTGGAGGTGGGGCTTTCTTCTCAGGAGTCGCTGCCTTAGGTTTTGAACTTGAAGCCATTTCCTTGTCGGGGCTTGGATTCGGTGGGACGATGTTAATTGGGGTCACACGAAGAGGAGAGTTTTGATTCGAGTTGAGGACCACCATTCTTTGATTTTCGCCGAGATTCGGCGAGAGAAAGAAAGAAAAGTTTTGGAGAAAAGAAGAGAGCTCAAAGGTCCGAAATTCAAATTGGCAGGTAAAACTGTCAAATTTGGTAAAGTCTATCTTTTATACTGACGGTTACACGGTACACAAGGGCGGCACATTTAATTGGCAGTCATAATCACGAATTTAAAAGGGTAGCGTTTGATTCAATCCTTCATTTTTAAACTTTCGGGCATTTCGGTTGGGTCTCCGATTCCAGTTTGTCTTATCATTTTAAATTTTTAATTCCTTATCGTTTGGGCCTTGATAAAATTTAACTTGGGTCTTTTCTGATTTTATTAAATTCCTCATGTCTCAGACCATTTATAGTTTCCTATTAAACCTCCTGTTTAATAAAAAAAAACTAGGGGGCAATGTTGGGTCATGATATTTCTCCTATTGGGCCGAATAAATTGTGCCTACTTGTTCGGTTAGTCTATTGGATCTCCACTATTTGGGTCTTAAAGTTATTGGGCCCAGTCTTTGTGTTATTCTTAATTAATCTCTATAATATTGGATCGGGTCAGTGAGTTATCCCATTAGATATTTTAATATCTCTATCCTTGACTTGTAATGATGAAAAAGGAAGGTTGTTGACCAAAAGTCTGCAGATCATTAATGTGGATGAGATTATAAATACCGTAAAGATAAACAATCAGTAGGAAAAGGTGACAGCTTGCATGCAGTCGGCAGAGATCACTGAGGAGTGGGGAGCTGTGTCTAACAGTAGTAGATGGCACAATAAACCGGACTAGAGAGCATAACATAGCAAGGAAGTCTTCAGGAAAAAACTACACACATTAACAATTGATTATTCTCTCTCTCTCTCACTCTCAATACACTAGAAATTTTATCCTCCATTGTTAACCTTGATATCGCCTGTACTAACTCTCACGCCGGAGCTATCCTCCGACGGTCAAAGCCGTCAAACTTTTGGTGTTGTCGTGTTTACTGTGCAGGATATAGACGCGTGTTACGTGATTAAGGCGCTTGGAAAGATTTTGACGTTAACACCTACCTATTAAACAATATTAATTACATGCATGCATGCATGCAACACTTTTAACAGAGCTACCAAAATACATTGAACATTTGTCTCTCCAAATTAATACAGTAGATTTCTGTTTTCTAATTTCTCTTGGGTAGGGATCAAATGAAAATGCAAGCTGTTGGCTGTTGGTAGATGTGTTTAACGCAAGCTGTTGGCAATTAATGAAAATGCAGCGTAATAGAAAAAGAACGTTCTAGCTAGCTAGCTAGCTGTTACTAGAAGAATGGATATATATATATATATATATATATATATATATATACCGACCATTAGCGAACTTAAAAAAAACACGCGGGTCGCCGGAGCAAATGATATATATATATATATATATATATATATATTTATTTATTGGACCGATTCATAGTAAATATTGTAAAAAGAATCTAATTTTATAAGCGACGACATACCCTTCTTTATAAAAGTCTCCGTCTATATTAAACTGCAGACGTTAAGTATGATTAGTCAATTTAAAAATATTGGCTAAATTCAATTTTTTTTTAATTTTCAAGTGTCTTCTTCCTTCCTTAATTTCTTTCTCATTCCCTTGCTCTTAATTTCCTTCTAGTGTGATGATGGAGGACGTGAATAACAATAATAGACTTAGATTTGCAGAGAAATTTAGGGAGGCAACAGTTGAAGTCCTCGTTATCTGCGCGATCAAGTCCTAAGAATTCTCCTTCGTTTCGAAGATTAATTAAGTTCTAGCCGAACACCAGGGAGAGAAGGTCGATCTAGTAGTGGGTTCAGTACTAATTGGTTTAGGAGCAACCGAATAGTGCTATGGCTTCTTTTGATTACTCTTTGGGCTTATAGTGGGTTTTATGTCCAGTCGAAGTGGGCTCATGGGGACAATACCAATAAATAAGGAAGGGATCTTTGGTTATAGAACTAAACAAAGTGATGAAAATCCTGAATTTGAACAAATTCATCGTCAGAATCTTGATGTCTTCTGAAATAATTTGTACCGTTTAGATTTATCCTATAATATTATAGATTCCATATATTTGTCGTCGCCTTCAGTTCAATCATGAGCAAAGTAGATAGAATTCGGCTTAATGAAAGATTCATTGTTGTCGAGAGAAAAGAATTATGACTTATCCCCCAAATTCTTCACCTCCTTTCAAATCTCACAACTTAAATCAGATCATACTTCTCCAAGCCAAATTCGATCCTGAACTCCCAAAGGGATTCTCAGTAGTCGAATCCTTCCCGAAGTAATTGTCCCGAAGTCATTTGGCATCCGTAGTTTATGACGTCGTTGGTCAATTGGCCTCACATCGTTGTTCGTTGATCTGAACCCAAACCTGATGGCCTGCTGCACCTTGAATCCTTCTGGACTTGTTAAAATAATCCTTGCCCCACTGACATCCGCAGTAGCAGACCCATCGCAGGCCATCAGGTTTGGGCAGAGTTTGAGGTGAGGGAGTATGAGATCTCTTTGCTTCATATCTGCGAAATTCGCGAAATGGATGTAATTGAGAGGATCTCTTTGCTTCGTTTGCTTCAGCTGTGAAATTCGTCTCGATTTCATTGGGAAATGGTCTCTTTTTGACCCGCGTGTGACCCGGATCTCAGCCTTTGACCCGCGTGTTCCCTTTGGTCCATCTGTTGATCCGTCCAAATGATCCGCCTAAGATCCTTTCTCTCTCTCTCTCTCTCTCTATATATATATATATATATATATGCCAGCATAATCCACCGAAATATCCGTCCGGAATCTTATCAAGTTAAAAACAGAAGTAACGATCGAAGTTGGATTTCAACTTTATTAGAAAAAATATTACTATGTCTATACGTTCCACAACCTTATTCTAAAAACTCATCATTCAATGCCACTCATCTGGCTTTGGATTCGAAATACGAATTAGAATCCTCTCCATTTCAATGTATTGGAGAGATCTTTTTTATAATTTAGATTTAAAATTTGTTGAAATATGACATCACGATAATAAAAGAAAGAGATGATATATGATGAAAAATATACAAAAAATGATGACTCTTCATTTCATTTGAAATAGAGGGCACGGAAATATGCCTTTTTTTGAAGAAAAAGTGGAGCGTCATCCGTAAGGTGAGTCTAGATATACTTAACCGGCCCGGATCGCTTAGACAATCAGTACTACAAGAATTCGAAGAAGAATATGCATGGGAGTATTGGAATCTGATCACGCCCTATCAGCAACTCCATTGACGGCCAAACTTGCGGGAAAAAAATATACAATTAATTTCTGCATCACATGCAGCTCAAGCTGCGTGCTAAGGACAAGGAATTTATATGCTATATTTCTATTTATAGTTCATTTATTGATATATGTTTACTAAAGAATTAATTAATTAATTAATTTGTGAGCTAGGGAGATCTCATTTTAATTTGGAATCCTATGTGTGGAAGTCGGAGCAAAGGTCAAGTTTATTTGTGTTTGAATGCAGTGTAATATGCATGCTTTTTCAGAATATTTATTTATTTATTAGTGATTGATTCTACGTTAACTAATTAATTATCTTTCTTTACTGGCCTTCCTAATTAATTTCTTTCAAATATTTATTTTTCCATTTTTGCATAGTTATTAATTCACACCCTGCCGCCGAGCATATATTATATCCCACACCATTCAATCTCTCTCTCTCTCTTTCAAAATAGTTTTGTTAGGAGATTTAATATCGTTCTCTTTCAATTTAATACATTAATGTCATATAATAATAATAATAATAATAATAATAATAATAATAATTAAATTTCATGCAACACACATGACATGACATGCACCTTTAATTAATACAATAATAAAATTTCATGCATATATGCAGATTCAATGCAGTACGTAGCAAGAAAAGAATTGAAAATTTAGTTAGTTGACAACTTGACAGTTGTTCCTAATCTCGCCCTGGGTCCCGGTGAGGACTTCAATGGAACCCATACGCACCATTGCAGCCCCAAACTTAGCCGCCCATGCTGAACCATATTTTGCATTGTACACCACCATCTTAGCCGTTAAGGGGCTGCTCAATAACGTTTGATCCGAAGTCAACAACCCACGTTTGTAACTTAATCCCGTATAAAATTTGTTATCCAAATAATTAGGCGTTAAACCATCAAGACGAACCGAGGGATCACGGCGGCCTGTAGTAACATTACTCGGCGGGGGACACTTTTTCTTCAAGTATGCTACATATTTTGGATCCATAGAAGGATCTTGAGTGTGTGTTTTGTTAAAGTCATAGAGACGGTCTGAAAACGAAGAGCAAGTAGAGACACCAATGGAGTGAGCACCAGAGAGTGTTACCATTTCATCGAGAGACAGCCCTTTTCTCGCAAAGACGTCTTGTAGTTGCTTGGCATTGAAGAAAGGTGGAGGGAGATTTTGTGTGACGTCGTCAATTAATGAAACACGGCCATCTCGACGTCCGGCTGGGACTTGATAGTTTATCCCTCCTACTTTGAGGGCACTATCACGGGCGGCGAAAGCAAGTATGTCGGAGCAGGATACAAGTTTTGGGCATTTGGCCTCCACTCGAGCTTTAGCCTCAATAATCACCTCAAAGCCTCGGAGGCTAGGGTTATTGACCGGGTGAGATTTCTCAGCTTGTTTTCCTTGTGTTGTATCCTCCAATAGTATAGAAGCATCACATCCCTGAAATATATAAATATATATATATATATATATATATATATATATATATATATATGAATAAGAAGTAATTAAACTTACATTAAATTAATTACAGTACTCTACGTACGTGTATAACGTACTCCTCTATAGAACGATTGAGGTACGTGGTGTTTTGGTCAGGAGTTAGTTTCTAGTGAAGTCTCATGCATGAAGCAGCTAATTAAGCAAATAATAATTGAATTATCGAATTAATTTGAAGCATGCATTAGAATTTAGAATAATGTTAGTTGATTGATGAATTCGTACGTACGTACCCTGACAAAGCAGTCATGGAAATGCAACCTAATGAGGCCTGCAGCTATGCCTGGATTCATCGACACTGCTTTGTTAACTGTATTTCTCACAATTGCCTCGGCAGACGGACAACTTCTGCCGTAATATCCGATCTTAAGTGCTGACGAAACTCCCTTGGCACATACATTATTACAGAAAATCAAACAAGAGATCAGCGCTAGTACAAGGAAATTTGAACGGTTACAATTCATTGTGAGCTCGATCGATCGAGAGAGAGAAAAATGCGTGCCTAGCTAGATCTCTTGAGAAGTACTTCAGATTAATTGTAACAATTTTCTTTATAACTTGATCAAATTAAAGAAAATATTGCGAAGGAAGCTGATCTTGTGTATACGACGTACGTATATATGTGTTATGGAATTTGTGTATTTATAAGCTAAGAAACACTAAAGATCGACCTGCAATGCTGGAATTTTTTTATTTATGTTTTTAAAATCTAGACGCCGGACGCGTGAAGCTGTAATTAATTACAACTATTTGCAAACTTGAGGTTTGTCCGGCTTTGAATTTTTCTGGCAAGATTAATTATTAGTAAAATTTAAAACCCACTCGATCGATCTCTAGATATATACCATCTCCTTCCAATATTATACATTCTCTCTAATTCCATCCAATACATCATATTTTTATAATTGAAATCGATACCGGTCAACTAATTTATTATATTGGATATCATATATAATTATTTCAAATATAATTTTTTTATTATTATTTGATGAACATGTGAATTTTTCATCAAAATTTCAATGGATGAAAATTCTTTTAGACTTTTAACCGCGAAAATATTTTTTATATTCTAATTTTTTGTAAGATTTATTAACATATTTTGATCATTAGTAACAAAATTATTAAGATCAAATAAATGGTGTATTAGATGAAATTGGAGGAAATGTGTAATGAAGGAGAGCCAAATCCGGGAGTGGTTAGCATGAAACTAGCTAGTTAACTTTGGTCAATTGACCAATATAGTGTTGACACGCAGGTCGGGAGGTGATCTATCTTTTCGTGTCAACACTATATTGGTCAATTGACCAACTTATTATGAAATTAACTCCATAGTAAAAGAATCCATCAAATCCCAATTAAGCACTCATGCTTCATTTTTTTTCCAAGTCTCATGCTTCTTCTTTTTTCCCTTTTTCAAGGTTATTGTTTATTGAACATTTCTATGCAAACAGATAAATTGGACATGGTAATTAGACCGAAAAAATAAAAGAAATTTATTTTAGCAAATAAATGAATTGTACTCTCTAATTATTATAAGGAACAAATTCTTTTTATTCTTTTGTTGTAATTATTCTGTAAAATTTATGTGTTCGCATAGAGTTATTTTTGTTTATTTCCCCTTAATTAAGCAAGTGAGTACTATATGTATTTCCTTTGGCTTTCACCAAATGTCAGCCTTTTCTGAATAGATTCAGAAACTTTCCAACTGTAAACATAAATTCTATTATATATGTTTTTTCTGGTATATTGATCAAAATATGTCGTAATTAAGCAAAACATATACTAAAATACAAAATCAATAATAAAAAAAAGTATGTCTTATTTAGAATGGAGAGCAATATTATAGCAACCAAATAATAGAACCTTCTTAGGCCAATCGGACGATAGTGAATACTGGCATAATTAAATCATGGTTCGGCTGCCTCTGTGGAAAAATATAAACAACTGAGTATGTATACTTATTATGTGTTTGATTAAATCAATTTGGATTTTCTATTATTTGGAGGTTAGTTATTAGACGGTTATATTTGCAGTGAAATCCAACCATTTATCTTACATCAATTTATCATCAATGACAATAAATAGATGCATACCTTTGTATATTAGCCCAACAACCATATTTTAAGATATTAAATTGAGAATTCATCATACTTATTAACACATCTACACTCTTAATTATTCAATGAACACATCATCTTGAGTCCTTCAAAAGATCACACCATCTTTAAGTCCTTCAAGAACCCTGCTCGACTCTAATACTCCACCTGATCCCTTGCTCCCTTGCTCCAACTAACTCTTGCTAACTCCACCTGACTAAGAGTGATCCCTTGCTCCAACTAACTCTAACTCTATTTGCTCTACCATGTGAACTAGGTAACACGTAGTTTGCGAAAGTGCTCCACCATGGAGTATAATACTAGTCAGTGCCCATCGAACCATGGATTGTGATACCACTTGTAGCGCAATTATACGATTCATCTCACATCAATTTATCGTCAATGCAGTGCAGACCCATGTAGAGTGGCTCAACAAGTATGTTGAATTACCTCTTTAACAAAAATGTTAATATATTAAGTTGAGACTCTCCACTATACTTATTAAAATATCTACACTCTTAAATTTATCGGATGTTGAATTCATGTGAAATATCACAATAATTTTCTCTCCATTAATGTTTGTTTATGAAAATAATAGATAGAATAAAAATATTTATATTAATTTAATATCAATACAAACTATTTTATTTTATAATTAGTCTTTTATTTAATTTTATTTTATGAACTATAGGTTAATTAATAAAGTGAAGTAGTGAAGAGGAGTAAATTAAATAATTTTGTTCGAAGATAGACTGAGATTATAAAATTTTCCCAACCTTGTAAACTCAAAGCTGGAGTATCAATGATAATATGTGATGATTGATTAACCTTAGCTCAAGGATGTGTGCACATGAATAGATAAGTTTAATTTTGAGACTTTTAAAATATAAATAGAGCTTTTAAAATTTATTTAATGTAGAAGCATAAATCTCAATACAAATGATGGTGACATGATATGTGGATCACCTATTTGTCTCGGGAATTATATTTTACAAGAAACAAATAATAAAGATGGATTCGGTTAGCATGAAGTTTATTTTTAGTAAGTTGGATAATTGACTAATAGAATATTAACACACATAAAATTTTGTCTGCGTGTCAACAATCTATTAGTCAATTGACCAACTTATTTAAAAATAAACTTCATACTAACCACTTTCAATAAAGACAGACTTTCCACGAACAGGAAGGAATAGTGGAGTGGTTTTAATTGGTCTCCAAGCAAGGCCGCCAAAGATAAGATAGAATACAAGTGCGACTTTTAGAGACTAGTTTTTCTGTCTTCATTTTTCTTATTTTTTTGTATTCTTTTATTTAAATTTTAATATCTAATTTTTTATTTAATTTTAAAATTAATTAATATTAAATTAAAAAGTTAAATATTAAAATTTAAGTGAAAGACACAACAGAAATAAAAAAAAATAAGGACAAAATATCTGGTGTCGTGACTTTTATTGCTTAGCTCTCTTTGATTGATTGAGTCATGGGTGGGTAGATATTATTAGATAATGGGGACAAGTTGAGGTTGCCAATTTCTTCATTGTCATATTTTAAAACTTATTTATGTCAAATTTCTTGCAAACTTTCAACTGTTGCTGATACCTCTCAATCAGCATAATTATGAGTGAACTAATAAAAAATTATATAAAAAAAAATATTCAGCAAATATTTCTCCTCATTTGGTTGTACCTTAATTTTATATATATATATATATATATATATATATATATATATATATATATATATATATATATATATATATGATTAATTGAATTGAAGTTACTTCCTTAATCAAAAACTGAGAATTATATATATAGCAAATAACTTCATAATAAGGTAGGATTTTGAAAATTATAATCTAAATCCTTTGAAATAAGCAGAGTAAAACTTGTAAACCTCCTATATACAAGAATAAAATAAATTTATTTAGCTTATAACAGAGAGTTCACTTTATTATCTTATTATTATTATTCCTGGTCTATGTTCTTATTTCATTCTCAGATATTGCTTTCACTTAATTATTGTGTAAATATTTAAATAAGAAGCAGGTGAAAAGTAATACTACTAGTAGGAAGTGGTTAACATGAAATTTATTTTTGAGTAAGTTAGTCAATTGATTAATATAATGCTGACATGCAGACAAAATTTTATGTGTATCAGTATTCTATTGGCCAATTAACTAACTTATCAAAAAATAAACTTCATGCGTACCCGGTACTACTAAATAAATAAAATGATTCATCAAATTCTGATTTTAAGCTGACACTGCGGAAGAGGATAAGCTAAAAACAATCACGTACGTGTCTTATTTTTAGTAGTAGTAATTGAAAAGCGTCACTCCATACGCATCCAAATAAATACTAACTTAAAAATAATGGAATTCCCCCTCAATCCTTAATTTCGAGCTCTCTATTTAACTGTCGACTCGCCGCTTCTTCCTTTTTAATACTACCATACTTTCCACAACCACAAATCACTACTCCTACAGTCCTACTACTCTTCTCACTCTTTCTCCACATCAATGGCGGATAAGAATAGTCCAAAAGGAACCATCATCTTCTCCACTGTTGGCAGACCCCAGTACGGTTTCGACGTCTTCTCCGTCAATCTCCCCAAAATTCTCGTCCAATCCACCAAACCCACTTTCTCAGAGCGCCGCCTCACCGACGGAATCTCCATCAATTTTAACGCCCAATTCCTTGATGATAATCACTCCATTGTCTGCGTCTCTGAGAGAACCGGCTCATCTCGAATTCACTTGATCCGCGCCGGAATTCCCAAACCGCAACTTCTCCCGTCGGCACCGGAAAGCTCCTTCCACGATCGTCCGATAATCAGAAATGGACGGCTATACTTCATTTCAGCTCACGAGCCAGCCGATAAGCTGTTCAAAAGCTGGTCTGCTCTTTATATTACTGAGTTACAAAATGATAAAAATATCATCCGGCTGACGCCTAAAGGTTCTGTTGATTACAGTCCTTCAATTTCAATAACTGGAAAATTTATAGCCATCGCATCGTATGGTTCTCGTCCATGGTCCGGTGAATTTCACCAACTTCAAACAGATATAGTCGTCTTCCGACAATCCGACCCGGAAAAACGCACTATCGTGTGCCAGCACGGAGGCTGGCCCACCTGGGCCGGTGACTCCACCATTTACTTCCACCGGCTAGCCGATGATGGATGGTGGAGCATTTTCCGAATCGATTTACCTGATAATTTTGAGATGTCGGGCCAATCTTACGCTCCTCTTCGGATCACCCCACCCGGTCTACACTGTTTTACTCCGGCCGCCATGCCAAACAGCAATCAAATCATCGTCGCCACTCGGCGGCGTGATAAAAATTATCGTCACATTGAGATTTTCGATGTTGATTTGCATAAATTTTATCCGGTCACTGAGTTGGTAAATCCTAATTTCCATCACTACAATCCATTTATCTCGCCGGATTCTGGTTTTCTGGGTTATCACCGGTTCCGAGGAGAGTCTTCCGCCGTAGAGTCGATAATGCCATACCTGGATCCCGTATCGTCTCCCATTGATGGCCTGCGAATGCTCCGAATCAACGGATCGTTTCCTGCTTTTTCACCTGCCGGGGATTTAATCGCATATAATCACGGTTTAGAAGCGGATTCCGGCGTAAAGATCGTTAAATCGGACGGATCGAAAAGATGGACCTTGTTGAAAGGCCGAATAGCATTTTACAATTCCTGGAGTCCGACGGAGAACAACGTGATTTATACATCGATCGGACCTATTTTTGAGACGGTAAAAGCAACTGTCCAGATTGCAAGAATTTCATTCGATCCCGCAAATCTAACGGATAGTCGCGAAGAAATTCCAATTGATGTTAAGATCCTTACGAGAGAAGATACGGGGAATAATGCTTTCGCATCATGCTCACCGGACGGGAAATACATTGTGTTTCGATCCGGACGTTCAGGCCATAAGAATTTATACATAGTCGATGCCGTGAACGGAGAATTTGACGGCGGAATCCGGCAATTAACGGAAGGGCCATGGATTGACACCATGCCGAGTTGGTCACCTGACGGGAAGCTCATCGCCTTCTCGTCAAACCGACACAATCCCGACGACGTGAGTAAATTCAGTATATACTTTATTCGTCCGGACGGTACAGATTTAAAGAGAATCCACGTGGCAGGATCTGAGGCAGACAGCGAGAGGATAAACCACGTTTGCTTTAGTGCGGACGGGGAGTGGATGGTGTTTACGGCGAACTTGGGCGGAGTGACGGCGGAGCCGGTGTCGCTACCGAATCAGTTCCAGCCGTACGGTGACCTATTCGTGGCGAGGCTGGACGGGAGTGGATTGAAGAGGCTGACGTGGAACGGGTACGAGAACGGGACGCCAGCGTGGTACCCGGGGAATGAAATGGATCTGGGGCGTTTGGCTTTGGGTGGTGAGGTGGTTGGGGATAAGATGAAGGGTCAGTTCGCTGAACCATTGTGGATTAATTGTGATTTTTAGTGATTTTCCTGTTCTTATTTTATTTTATATTATACAATAAATACGATGGTAAGAAAGTCGGTGTATAATATACTCCATAGAGGAGAATGTTAGTCGTCAGTATGAAATAAATTTTGAGTGCCAGCAGTATATTCATCAATTTATTAATTTATCATAAAATTAAATTTATAGCAACCGAATCTAATATAGAGTAATCACTCACCACCAGTTAAAGATTTAGTTGTCAGAATAAAGGGTAAAGCTTTTTTGTCTATTTTGATTATCTGAAAAGATTAAATTCCTCGTGATTCAACGATAAAAAAATTATTTATAAAATTTTAAATGTTAAATTTCAGTTGAATATAGAAAAAAAAAAAAAAAAAAAGAGAAAAAGAAGAAGAAGCCTTTTACTAATCCAATTGCGAGGAATCAATACCAGTTCACTAATTATCATTATTAAGAACAAAATGGTTTAATTATTTCAGTGGATATATAGACTTTCTTTTACCATTCCATATTTGAGAAATTTTTAGATATTTAGAAAAAAAAAGCTTGAGTGTTATGGGAAAATATAAATGAATCAACAGTGTTTACTATAATAGTGAGGTTCAAGTATGGATAGTATTAGATCTGGTTAGCAAGATTGTTGCAATATTGTATGCAACTGGGGTTGGATTCATCTATATGTCCTGAATTAGCTATTTCCTACTATTAACCACTGGGTTGGATTCATCTATATGTCAGCTAGAAAATTAATTTTGAAATAATGTTACACACATGCATACTGCAAGCTCTATATGTCAGGCAGAACATCCACAATATATATGTCTATATGTAATTATTATATAACTCTTTTTTATGTGATAGTAATATTGTTTTTTATTTTGCATGACAGTCAAAGACTTTTGAATTTTCGAATTTCATATCTCAGTTAATAAAATATTTTGCCTTTTGTTATAAACAATAATTTAGGTTGGTTTGGCAATAAATGAATTACTAGTACAGAATATTATTCGCGCTGTTAACGCCAAGATCTTCTGCCACGTCCCAATCACGTAAGACGCTCTGAACCTGCACACTAAACACAGTCAACACCAAAAGCTTGACGGCTTCGACCGTCGGGGGATAACTCAAGCGTGAGAGTCAGTATAGGCGATTACAAAGGTTAACAATGGAGGATAAAATATCTAGTGTATTGAAAGAGATAAAATTATCAGTTACCTTTACTTAGAAGACTTCCTTGCTATGTTATACTCTCTAGCAGGTTTGCTTCAGTACACCCACTACCTTGTCGACATGTACCCCTTTATCCTCGATGGTTTCTACCGACTGCACATAGCCCACCCACTACCTGTGGTCACTGTTTCCTACTGTCGGCCGTCCCCGGATCCCATCCACATTAATGCATGACAAATATATCAGTCAACCATCATGCTTTTTCATCATTACCGGTCAAAGATGGAGATATTTAATATCTAATGGGTCAGCCCACTAACCCGACCCGATCTTATAAAGATTTAACAGAAATAATATAATGACTAGGCCCAATAACTCTAACGTCCATTAACGATGACCTGGTGGACTAACCAAATAGGCCCAATCTGTTCGGCCCAATAGGTGAAATATCATGACCCAACATTGCCCCCTAGTTTTTTATTAAACAAAATGTTTAATGGAAAACTATAAATGGTCCATGATATGAAGAATCTGATAGGATCAAAAGAGGCCCAAACTGACATCTACCAAGGCCCAAACCAGTAAAAAATCGTAATAATAAGGTAGGTAGATTAAAACCGTAAGTCCAATACTGAAAGGCCCAATCTGGTAAATACTGAGACTTCTCTTGGGCCATTACCCTTCCAAATTAAATGTGATGGATAACAATTAAATGTCTTTGCGCCTTCGTGTCTTTATGTGGCAAATCACAAAGATAAAAGGTAAATTTCCCCCAAATTGACGGTTTTACCTGCCAATTTGAATTTCAGACGCTTGAGCTCTTTTCTTCTCTCTCGAACTTCTTTTCCCTTCTCTACAAAACCTCAACAATGGTGGTCCTAAATTTGAATTAGAACTCTCCTCTTCGTGTAACCCCAATCAATACTGTTCTGCCCAATCCAAGCCCTGATAAGGAGGCTTCGAGTTCAAACCCTAAGGCAGCAACTCCTAGGAAGAAAGCCCCGCCTCCAAAATCCCTTCCTACTCCTTTCGCGTTCTTCAGGAGCAAAGAACACTATCCCCATGCTAATACTCCATCAACGGTCACCGAAATTGAGTTGAAGAAAATTTGGGCTCGCTGCCATATCCCAGACACCCATCTGGTGAGAGCTCCTAGATTCAAGGAGCGAATGTACCAACGACCTGAAGGATTGATAGTCGTTCCAGTGACTATTCTCGATAAGGGGGTTCAATTTCCTCTCCATACTTTCTTGGTGACCCTGTTAGGGTTTATCGGTGTTGGGTTCGCCCAACTGGTTCCAAACTTATACATCCACATCTTAGCGTTCATTGCTTTTTGCCACGAACTAGGCGTCGAACCCACTCTCGATTTCTTCTTTACCGTCTACAAGATCAGTCAGACCCGAAAAAGGGGTTTAAAGTCCTGGGTAAACAATCGCCGAAGGCAGGAGAAAAGTTTGAAAGACGATCCCTGGTTTCTACCCCCTCCAGCATCAAGGGATGACATAAGGGGTGGTTCTTCATCAAAGGGCCATAAATTGCTTCTTTGCCAGATTAGTCTATTCAAGATAAAGTTTCTGCCGACTTTGGAGATATCCTTGAAGAGCGCGAAGCTGAAATGATAGAACTCTTCGATAATTTCCCGAAGGAAGAGTGGAACTATGGGCTTTTTTCCAAACAGGCGTGGTTGTATGACCACAAATGTAAGTACTGATTTATCTTATAAATATGTGAAAATTGATGTGATACGAATTCTGATGTAAGACTGTTACTTTTTGTAGTATCTTTGATCAGACCGAATTCTTCAGAAATAAAAGAACCAGAACTTGATGAACCTCCCCTTCCAGAAGAGACTCTTCAACCTCGCCGGAAGAAGAGGGCCATCCGAAAATCCCGATTAATTTTCATTCCAACCTCTTCTGAACCCATCCCAGAAACGGAAATTATTCCCGAGCCTGCAGCAACTACCGATCCAAATTCCGGCCGAGGGAGTCTACTCGATCTACCCGTAGACGATCGAAAACGACTCCTTCGAGTCAAAAAATTAAGAATCAAAGTCACCCCCCTAAGCACTGACGAACTCAGAGTACCTCCCTCTTCAACTGAACTCCCCCCAACAATTCCAGTTGAGATTCAAGTTTCTAAAGAGGAAGAACAAGTCGAAATCGTGCCAGCACTATCCCGGAAGAGAAAACATCCTTCTGACAGTCATCCAAGTTCGGCTTCTTCCCCATCTCCGCCATGCAATCCCACTCCAATCCGATCGCCATCTCCTGAGAACATATACCTGGATCCCTCACCACCTCGTGATCAGCCCATGTTATCTCCTGAACGACCAAGGCCCTCCCCTCCTAGGCCTTCATCCTATGAATTCCAGAATGATGCTATGGCCTCACCAACCCTATGGCCTCGATATAATGCCAACTTCCCTTTCCATCTCTTCAATGCCTTCGTTCGGGATACCGACGATCACAAGTTCGGCGACCGTTCGATCGGGGATATGCTCGATGAGGGCATGAGTTATATAGCACAGGTAAGTTTGCTTTCTCGATTTTTACACTCCTTTTCATGTTGGGATCAGATATATCTGAAACTGATTGATTAACACTGAATATGCACAGGCCAATGCTGTTTTTTGACGTTTACGTCCTAAACATCTGGAATCCGAAGCTGAAGAAGAAGCTGCAAGGAAAGAAAATGCTATACTGCAGTCGGCTCTAGCAAAGGCAAGAAGTGACTATAACGATGCCATGTATAAAAACGAATGTCTTCGGAAGGATTTAGCTCAGACCAAAGAAGAGCATAAATCATCCAAGGAAGAACTGAAAGCGTCTGCAGAAGAGTTGAAGATGACTAAGGCTAGTCATCAAGATATGACCAGTATGAACGCCGACCTTGTTGCCAAGAATGAAGTTCTAAGGGCTAATAATGAAGAACTTGTTATAGCCAATCAGAGCCTGGCGATACAAGTTGATGAACTTCAGGTGAAGGCCAAACAGGACAAGGAAAGACATATGATCAGGCGCCGGAAGCTCCAAGATAAACTGAATGCCTTGAAGGAGTTAGGTCCTCCCCTGACAGAAGAACTGCGTAAGTAGATTCAGACTGAGTACCGGGCCTCTGATGAATTGAATGCAGAAATTCTGAAGGTCTACTCCGAAGGCTACGAGGTCTGCAGAGGTCGAGACAAGGAGAAGTTAATTCTGACCCAATAGACCAGATTCTTGATTCTTCCAAAATGCGAAGACAATGCCTGAAGATATTACTGCTTTCTTCTAGTTTTAGGATTTTTGTGTAAAAATGTTCTCTTTTTATGTAACTGTTTAATTATGAATGAAATATTAACTTTCTTTTTCATGACTTCTATTTAATTCGTTTCTTGTCAATAATTCAAAGATCAATCAATATGAATGGACTTAATCGAAATTGTGAATTAAGCAAGTCATATAACGATTAAGTTGAAGAATAATCTCAAACATAATGAATCGAATCGAATGAACCAAGAACTCAACACTTGAACAAAATAAAGTAATGCATACTTATCGTTTCAGAAATGTGAGATAGATTAGGCATAAGGTGAATTCGGCTGATCCTCCTTGCACCATCAAGATCTTGTTTACCACTCGGGGTAAAACAAGAATATAAGGATATTTGTTTACCACTCGGGGTAGAATAATTTTATAAGGACCATGGAATTTGTTTACCACATGGGGTAGAACAAGTTCATAAGGACACACCTAACAACAAGGCTACCATTGAATGGCCAGCTAGTCCACCCGAACCTCTTTACTTCGGTGCATATTGGTTTACCACTCGCGGTAAAACAATATTAAAAGGACTGTGGAATTTGTCTACCACGCAAGATATAACAAACCCATGAGGACACTCCTGAGGCGTAGATGCTTCGACTTCCCTGAGGACGAAATCTCCCACTTCAAATCTCCGAAGCTCTACCCCCTTATTGTAATGCTTGGCTACTACTCCGCCGATAAATCGCCAGGTTTGATTAAAGCCACCTCTCTGACTTCTTTCAACAGATCCAAGTTGACCTTCAGCCCTTCATCATTGTAGATCTCTTTGAACTGACTGACCCGAAGACTGGTGGATCCGATCTCAACAGGGACTAAGGCATCAGTGCCATAAGCCAATCTGAAAGGTGAGTCCCCCGTAATAGTCCTCGGCGTGGTCAGATAAGCCCTCTTAACACGTGTTGAAAGCTCTTTCAGCCATCTCCCTTAGCTTCATCCATTCTACACTTGATCCCATTCAGCAACGTTCTGTTGGTCACCTCGACCTACCCGTTCGACTGTGGATGAGCCACTAAAGTCTTCTTGTGTTGAACCCCCAGTTCCTTCAAAAATCCTTCAAACTTCGATCCCACAAACTGGCGTCCGTTGTCCGATATCACCACCTTAGGAATTCTGAAACGAAACACAACTGACTCCTTCATGAACTTCAAGCATTCTTGTTCTGTTATCAACCTAAGTGGCTTCGCTTCTACCCATTTGGTCATATAATCGATGGCAATTATAACAAAACTGACCTGACCTTTAGCTTTCGGCAATGGACCCAGTATATCTGTGGTGACCCCAAATCGAGGTACTTGAAACCCGAACTCGGTTCTCCACGATACCATTTCTTTAAGCTGAATAATACTAAATAATAATATAATTCGAACTTAATTTACATACATCAAAGTTTACTTTCCCAGGTACGTGACCTTCAAAATACATTCCTTACAATACCTGACAATAGATTCCATTGTCTTACTAACTATAACCATTAACTCATACTAATTCTCATTCGAACAGCTTTTCTTTTCCCTTGTTCGTGCCTGAGCCTTCAGGTCGATCGTAGGTAACTGAAAACATTTAGTTTAAGCAAGGATGAGCATTTGAGTGCCCAAAGATAATAATAACAATTATATATATAATTTGAAAGAATATAAGTATTCTCTTTACATAACACTTCT
Organism: Panax ginseng; assembly: GCA_020205605.1. Lineage (NCBI taxonomy): Eukaryota > Viridiplantae > Streptophyta > Magnoliopsida > Apiales > Araliaceae > Panax > Panax ginseng. The sequence goes on along the minus strand of CM035131.1, from coordinate 3,691,747 downwards.
ACAAATCGAATCAAAAGTTGTAAAGTAATCAGACTTGATAAAAGATTCACATAACAACTCTCTTCCAAATTATTTAAATTTGGCTCGCTCTACCCATGAATAGGGTTTAAGAAACATACTATGAACATTGTTTTTTCATTTTCGAAAAGGTTTAAGCAAATCCATCCATGAACAAACCTGCTAGCTTACTTGAGTGCGGAGGGTGATCAACCCCATTGTACCTGTGATTGATCAATACTACATAACTCTGAATCGAAATTCATCGTTTTATTCTATCATACTCGGGCGCAAAAAATCTTCCCATATAGGGATGTTCATACATGCACGTTCCAAACCCGAAGGTTTTAATTTTGCTCAACAATAATATGTAATTCAACATATATATATACGGGTAATTGACAAAGGTGTATCAACATGTGAATAAATGCCATTATCCAGTGGGGACACTTGTATAACCATTTAGAAATCAACTTAACGTAATATATATCCGAGCTAACATGTTGATAATCAAAGCGTACATAATCTGCGACAAATAGAATAATTATTGAAAACTTACTCATGTCCATTGCGTAAAGAAAATGCAAAGGTAGGATACTTTTCACGATTCGGCGATTACAAATCTCAACTTAGGTTTTATCTCTTTATCACAACCTATCATCAATAATCGGATCATTCGCTTCGATTAGAACAATATATCATAACACATAGTCTTTATCTATTACGATTGACACATAGTCTAATCACGTCATCACATAATCGCAGTGATCATACTTTTAGTTCAAATTCTATACTTGAAATATTTTATACATTTTTCAAATATCTCATCCATGCTCTTGACAAGAAGTTTTTCTTTCTATTATAGAATTCCGACATTTGTCGGCGTGCATCGACAAGCCTTTATCGGATAAATCATTGAGTCTAAGACTTTTATCCTATACCTCAACATTTGTAAATATCAAACATTTTATTTTAATCATTTTCAATTTTCCAAAATTGAAAAATTTAAAATAATTCAAATCTATTTCTCAAGGGCTTATAGTGATATAACTGTTACTATGGGTGCTCTTCATCAAATCTGGACTTTATAATCTGGTTCTCAAGTCAGTTAGTTTGGCCAATTATAACTTTCAAACATCTAATCATAATTAAATGATTTAAACATCAAATAATTCTATTATCATTAATAATTAATTTATATTAAACTATTAATGAAACCATTACTAAAATATAAAAGTTATTTATAATAACTCAAACTATTTTTAAAACATTTATATTACCCTTAAATGATTTTTAAAACAATTAAAATCATTTTTAAATAATCACCATTAATATATAAATATTAATGTACTATTCATCCAAATATTAAAAGTCATTAATTATAACTTAAAATATTTTTAAATCCTTAATATCCTCTTTAAATGATTTTTAAATAAATAAAACTATTTTTAAACTATTTATTTAATATAAATATTAAATAAACTTAATATCACAAATCATTAACTAAATATCATTAATATATAATTATTAATGAAATTATCTTCTAAATATTAAAAGTTATATTTTATAACTCAAAATATCTATAAATACTTTATTTTCATTTAAAATGATTTTTAAAATATTAAAATCATTTTAAACTAATTATTTAATATAATCAATAAATAACTTTAATATCATTAATATATAATTAATTAATGAAATTCATCACAAAATATTAAAAGTCATCACAAATAACTTAAAATATTTTCTTATACCATAATATAATTTTTCATGAATTAAAACTATTTTTAAATCATTTATTTAATATTATAATTAAATAAATAAATACCTTTTATATTCCAAAAATATTAAATATTTATGAAATATACTCAAAATAATTAAATAATATTTTTCGAATTTAAAATAATTTTTTAGAATTTAATAAGTACTTTTAATAATTAAAATCTAATTTTTCTAATTTTTTAAATCATTTTCTAAATTACGTAAAATAAAATAAATAAAATCCGTCATTAAAGGCTATAAATGGCGAGACAACCGTCGCTATAGGTGTTTTTCATCTCAAGAACATTATCGAGATGCGATTCAAGGGGGCTACTTTGACCATGAATAACTTTTTTGGTCTTAATGAATCTGGGAAATCTATGAATTGGGTCTTGTAGAGAAAATACCGGACTACAATTACCAACAATCATAATCTCTAAAAACATCGATCTCAGGAGAATCGTACCTCAAAGTAGCGCCGTAGCTATTTCTTCGTGAAAGAACAGTTCGTGATGCCTACTTTGACCTCTATAACTTGATGATCGTGAAATGTTTACGTGATCTATCAATTCCAATTAATAGAGAAAACATGTAGGACTACAACTCCAACACTTAACATCATCATAACAACAATAAATCAAGCATCTAAAGTATGGTCAAACCTTGTAAGAAAAATCAACACTTAGAAAATTTCAAAATTTGCCTGAATTTTTTTCGATCCAATCTTGCCAACCCAGTTTGACCTTAAATAACTCTTAATACATAATATATATGGACTGATTCGTTTTGTGAGGTTAAATAACACATAACAAGATACACATAACAACCTTTAGAACACAAAACACATTAAAGATAACAAGAGATATAAGGCCCGACATTTTCCAAAATAATATTTTACGAACACTTAGAATATTTTACGGGTTTGAAAAAACGGCCAATCGCCTTAGGTCAACCCACTTTGACCGCTTATAAATCCCGATATACAATAGTTATGAACTTGATTCCTTTTGGAGATTAAAACCACATATCAGGATACCTATAACAACTTTTAAAAACAAAACTCGTGATCGACCAAAGAGTTATAGCCTCGACATTTGGTGAAAAATAACGAAAATCTTGGTTTTTCCAACTTGCTCAAATCTTCAAATTCGTGCACTTTGATGTTATGGGTTCATGATTTTACAACCCGAACATTAATAGACTCTATTACACTACTTTAAACAATCAATTGCATCAATTAACATCGAATCGAAGGATTTCAAAATTAGAAATTTCATACCTTTTCTAGCTTGATTTTTGATTTTTTTTTTTGCTTTGATGCTTCTGATTTGTTGTTTGTGATGGTTGGGATTTGTTTAGGGACTGATATGCTAGATAATTTCGTTGGCTAGAGGTTGAGAGAGTCTAGGATGAGAGTTAGGAAAATTCAAGTGTGCATTTTGCATTAACTCTCTTTGATCCCTATTTATAGGCCAATTCTAATGCTTTGGATGCTCAATTTGGTTGGTATAATTGAGGTGTAATGGTATAGTAGCATGAGAGAATTCTAGAAGGTGGTGGTTGGCTAGCTTTTGCAAAGATTCTAGCAACAATGCTACTAATAATACACTAAAATGGACAAAAAGGGTATTTTGGTAATTTTCCATATAATTTCATGGGCATTCTTGTACATGGCAATTAAATGTAATATTTAATCACTAGATGGTAATTCTTATTATTTACCAATTACTTTTCATCCTTTGATAAATTAAAACATTTAAACATTAACATCGTAATTAAACCCAATAATTTTAAATTAGGGTTTTCTATAGAAAATTAGAATTTTCTAATTAGGGTTTCTTAACGCCATCAATTAGGGTTTCTAATTGACCATTAGGGTTCTCTAATTATCTGTGTATGTTCTAACATAGTCATTACGGTCTCTAACTTCAACCGATTAGGGTTGTAATAATTAGGGTTTGTCCTAATTATCGACATACAGCAGTAATTAGGGTTTTCTTCTAATTACCGACATCTTATACACAGTAACCTTCATATACACAGTCACTACTCGGTCATATCTCGTAACTGAGTTTAATAATTAGGGTTTCACAAAGACGGTAATATCTTTATGACCTAATTGGTATCGTTCTTCGATATTATCTGTCATACACATACACAAGATACATAATTATTGTACTGTAAAATCATAATATCAATAATATAATATTATTATTCTCATCTCTTGATCACAATCCCAATTCAGGGTTTGGATCTCATATCTGAATTCTCTTTCTTACACAACATCAATAATCAAGTTAAAATAATTAACTTAAATATTCTGAACAAATCATATAATAAAATATTTATTATATAATTCTAATTATCACTTCATATATTATTTTCAATCATGTTATCATGGGAAATAATTAATAAAAATATTTCTGCTACGTAAATTAATTACCATAAAATATAATTTGTAGTAATTAATAATTCCAAAATTATTTCTAATTTTTCAAGTAATAAATATATTTGTATCTATCGTTCACTAGACATTTATTCTCGTCATTAAATAAAAAAAAATTTATATCATAAAATTTCTTAATTATTTTATATAGAAAATCTCAAGGTTATTCTGATATCTCCCCCCTGACAATGAAAGGGTATAGAAGATAAGATCGAGTATAGCTTTCTTACGGTGGTGATGTGGGATCGAATTTATTGGTGACACTTACCACACTTCTTCACATACTTTCGTAGCTTCTCAAGATTGTAGGCGATAGAACCCTATGCCAAGCACTTTGTAAGCTAATGACTTAAGCGGCCATATAGTGCGCCACAAATACCCTCGTGAACCTCCCAAAGAGCATATTCACTTTGGACGACCAAACACTTTAACCATGGTGACAAAATGCCCTTCGATAAAGATCCCCATCAATAAGAACGGTTGGCACTCTTGTCTTGATCTTTTTGCCAAAGATTTGATCCAAGAAGAAAGACGCCATCTGCCAAATATTCAATGTAGGGAGTCATCCAACAGTCAGAACGTTTAATGCACATCACTGCTTCATGCTGGATACTCGGCTGCAGAACCTCCAAATAGACTGATCCATTGAACACATTAGCATCCGTAGTGGCCAGCTTCGATAATGCATCGGCAATAGAATGGTCATTGCACTTTATATCCTGAAACTCATAAGAGACGAAATACTGAAGTCGGTCTTTCAACTCTGCCAAATACTTGATCATTCTCCTCCACGAGCTTCATAATCTCCTGATACTTGCTTGATGACCAGCTGAGAGTCACTGTAAATGATCAACTTCTGAACCTCTAGACTCTTCGCTAAGCGGACCCCTGCCAGCACTTCTTCGTACTCGGCCTCGTTGTTCGTTGCTCTGAACCCAAATCTGATGGCCTGCTGCACTTTGAATCCCTCCAGACTTTTCAAAATAATCCCTGCCCTACTGACATCCGTAGTAGAAGATCCATCTGCATACAGTGTCCACGAACTCGGTTGTCTTAGAAGAATTGCAATCGCTTCTCTCGGTTTTGCTTTTCTTTAGCAATTTCAGCATCGATTTGATGAACGAACATTCCACCATAAAATCGGCCAAGGCTTAACCTTTGATAGCAGTTCGGGGATGATATTAAATGAAGAATTGAGACAATTCCATCATCCATGCAGCTAACCTCCCCGAAACTTCCGACTTGCTCATCACCTTCTTCAATGGTTGATCCGTGTAAACGACCAGGAGCCGACCTTGAAAATATTGCCGAAGCTTTCGACTAGCAATTATCAAAGAAAAGGCAAATTTCTTAATATTTGGGTACCTGGTTTCAACATCTCTTGGGGCGTGGTCGACATAATAAACCTGGATCTCGCTTCCAATCGACCTCCCAAACTAACATTTTCCAATCGCCAACGAAACTAGTGCCAGGATATAAATACAAAGTCTCAGCAGGAGCAGGTTTCACCAATAAAGGAGCCGAAGACAAATACGTCTTTATGCCTTGAAAGGCGTATTCACACTCCAAAGTCCACTGGAACGTCTTCGCATTCTTCGGTCCCTTCAATGTGTCAAAGAACGGCAAGCATCTTTCTGCCGATTTGGACATGAATGTGACGCCCCCAAAATAGGTATACATCACCTATTCTGAATCTCTAAATATATGGTACAGAATACAAATACAATCTTTAATATACAACAAAAGAGCTGTGAGTTTAAATACAAATACTGTCTTCTAGACAATATCCACTCTTAGAATAAGTCCTCATTACATTTATTGTCACACTTTATTTAATGAGATAGTGAGGACTACTAATACTATCATCTTGACCAGTCACTCCGCTCCCCGACTAGTCACGCTACGCTCTCATTTCACAAGAGAACGTTGAAAGAAAAGAGTGAGCTCAAGCAATCCATTAAAAAATATTATGACTAAGATAATGCAGAATAAATTATCATTAGCCTTCAACAATGTTAAACTGATAAAATATAATAGACATCAAGTTTAACTGCAGCGGAACAAGCAATCCATTAAAAGAGTCAAGTAGAGAATAAAATCTATTATCTTTTATGATTTAAAAGGTTTTTCATCATTTTTATCGCTGGGATTCAGCTTAATATAAAATCCACATCATCCCTGCACTACGGCCAAGGATATTCATTAGTATCACAACCACAAAATTATCCATGCTCTATGGGCCAATGATATTTGTGTATTCATCAATGGTAATGATCATGCCAACAACTGTCCATCAATGCACTACGGGCCAATGAGGACTTTTATCACATCTTTTGTAACATTACGGTCCATGATTATACCCCTAATAATCCTCGTCATAATCATACCAAGTCCATCTATGCACTACTGCCACAGATGACTTTCAAAAATATAAACATGAGGATGATGACAATGATATAAGAATTCAATAAACAAGTTCACGAATTAATTTATCCGAGAACTAATAACGCCCAAAATTGTCAACATGATACTTTTTGTAGAGTAAAATTCAAGAATGCTCGGAAGAATATTTCCATGAAAAGATATCTTTGGATGAAGTCTGAATATCGAGGATATTCCACTAATTTCATGGAGTATAGAAGTCAAAACTTTAACCAACCGATATAATAAAGAATGGAATAACAAAAGAAATCACCGTATGTGATAGATAGCACGTATAAGTTATTCCAATAGAATAATAAATATGGAACCAGTCCCACAAAAAACGCATGCATGTGATATTCCAATGAAATAATAAAGATTTTAACCAGTCCCAAGGTAAACGCATGCACGAGGATATTCCAACATAATAATAAAAGATTTAACCAATCCCAAGGTAAAAGCATACAGAACAAGATGTTCCAAAGAATGATAAAGAATGGAATAACGGAGAATTTCACCAAGTATAGGGAAGTCCGTATATACAAAAGTATTCCAATGTAATAATAAAGAATGGAATAATGTAAGTTCTCTTCATGAATACAAAAGAAATAATACCCTTACCTTAGAAAGCTCGGATATAGGAGTAGTGAAGTAGCGAAATACTTTTCTTCTTCTCTCTATAATTTTCTCTCTAGAGTTTTCAAGGAATTAAAAGAAATAATGAAGGAAGGAGCTTATTTATAGGAGAATGGAAGTGCACTTGTTCATGGATGAAATAATTTATGATTCATTTTTCAATCAACTAACAATTAAAATATAATTATATATATATATATAAACACATGCTTCCAAATTTATATAAAACAATATTATATATATACCACTTGATTTTTTTATCCCCACCCCCCATAACCAACATCAATCCCCACCCCCCCAACCCCAAAATCACTTTCACTACACTCTTATACATCTCACTATCACACACACACACCTCACACCTTTCACTATCACATTATCACTTTTCCACCATTTTCCACTCACACACACATTATATATATACACACATCATATACATATACATCAATTCCCTCCCCTTTACGTAACTCCCTCCCACCCCTATTTTAAAAATTAGTTTTTCAACACATGTGGGCCCCATCTTTAAATAATTTCTACCGATTATTTTAAAAAATGGGTAAATGGGGGTCCATAAAATAAGTAAAACTTCATAAAAATCACCTTAATAATTTTAACAACATTTATCACCTTTAATATAATTCATAATATTAATCGACCAGGTCGTTCCCAAGAAAGAGGGGCTTTCCAATAAGGATTTCTCCTATCGACGCTAATTAGGTGGCCAAACCTCTCCTCGCGTAACTTCTAGACATCATTAATATTGCAAATAATAATATTAATAATTTCGTTGCCCCTCAATTATTAATTTAATAATATATAAAATATCGACAATAATTGAATCAAATAACGTGAGCTTACTATGCAACAATTACTATTGCAATAATTGAACAAAATCGAGTGACGCCTCACGTAAGCATCAATAATCAATACTGTGTCTACTTATACAACTACAGCGTAGACATCGCATTTTTAACAAAGGTGTTTCAACAGCTTAACGTGTAAAACTTCCGCCGTTATGTTTATAAAATATTTTTGTCGTTTTCAATCCGAAATAATAATTACATTATAGGGTCCACCAATGATTGTGTCGCCGCATTTAATATTCCCCTATTAAAACAAATATTCCCCACCAATCGAATATTATATAACAACTTGCGTACTTTGCAAAATTTATAAATATTACCCACAACTATAATATTATTTCAAATTCATACCTTAATATTTAAAAATGATATTTATAGAAAATTCATCTTTATTCATAAAAGTTGGGGTCTTACATGAACCTCCTCAAAGCTGCAATTCTCCCGGTCAGACGTTGAACGTCTTTGAATGACTGAGGAGTCTTCGTATTTAGTATGGCATCGATCTTCTCTGGATTGGCTTCGATGCCCCTTTGACTGACCAGATAACCCAGGAAATTCCCTGCACCAAGGCCAAAGGCGCACTTAGTTGGATTGAGTCTCAACTTGTTATGACGAACCGTCTGAAAGTATTCTTCAAGATCATCCAGGTGCTTCTGAACAATCATGCTATTCACTATCATGTCATCCACATATACCTCTATATTCCTTCCTAGCTGCTTCTGGAAGACGAAGTTCATCATCTTCTTGTTAGTGTTTATGCCCTAGAGGCCAATTATTCGAATAATTGCTTAACATTTTGATATTATATTTGATTGAATAAATATATGATTTTATTTACTGCGTTATATAAATTTTAACATAATAAAATTCCTTAGAATAGTGATACAAATTATATGTTTTCAAGTATGTGACTTGAACATGAGATTATATAATTATAATTAGTATCATTGTTCTTAAATGTCCCTAGTCGAGTATTATTGTTGATGGGACAACAATGATGCATTGAGACTAGTATGTGGTTTGACTGATGACCAAATCTCATTGGTCATAAATATATGAGATATTAAGTCAATGCATGGGTACATGTTAGAGAAACGATGTCTTCGGATGGACCTACCATGAGAATTCTATATGGAGCATTATCGCGAAGTGTCATTAGCAATTCTCATAGTGACAATGATGTAATGGTCCTCCGACTTGAAATCACTATATTACTATACGGGAATTTATATACTTTGATATCATCAAATGTCACCTTTAATAGGGTGGACTATAAAGGTGATTATTGGGTACATCATGAATCGTGTGAGGAATATGAGTGATCTAGATGGAATTTAACCTTCCTATATATTAGGGGTGATATCCATAGGCCTCTTGATTGAGTAGGACTATGAAATGCATGGTCATGCTCAAATAGTGATTTGTTTCATATAGTCTACTCATTGATCAAGAAAACTCAGATTAAATTATGAAGAGTATGACACATTCCATGACTCGAGTTTAATCTAGGATATTAAAATTAAAAGGATTAAATTACATTGAAACATTGGTCACGAAAAGGTTGCATCGAATCATCGATCTTATTATTACTTGGGTAGCAGTGATGCATTACTAGATGTCGCCAACTTGCTTATAATTTTATAATATGATTTTAAAATTATTGCCAACGTAATAATAACCTATATAATCACATACATGTAAACGTAATTAAAAGGGAATTAATTTAAATTATAAATATTTAAATATATCAATATGATTGATAGTATTTAAATTAAGAATTTAAATTAATAGGATAATTATATATAGGTATATTAATTAAGTAAGACTTAATTAAGATATATATATATATAAATTGGATTTTATTAAATTATGTTTTGAATAATATTTTTTAATTGCTATATATATGATATGTAGCGTGACCATTTTAGGTATTATTCATAAATCGAAAACCCTAGCCGCTTCTTAGAGACTAGAGAAAACAAGTTCAAAATCCTCATCCTTGGTGGCTAGTACCACGCCTTCTTTTTTGATCGTGAGGGCGATTCTCTGAGCGTTAGGTGTAAAGCATACCGTAGACGCGATTCATTTAGATTCATTTGGATTGCGTTGGAGATTCGAGCGCATCAATTTCAAAGATCACAATCCAGATAATTTCTAACCAATCGAGTTAATTGATTTTGCATGGATCCTCGCTTAGGTTTCGAAATTGCCTTAAATTGTTATTTTTCCACTGCGTTTTTGTGCCGAAATCCCTTCACTTCTTGTTTAGGGAATTGTTAAATCCACAATATTTTTTGTTATTTCCACAACAAAAGTGTCGTTGTAGATGTATAGCGACAGTGAAAACCGTCGCTATAGGATCTATAACGATACTTTTGTTGTGGAAATAACATTTTATATTGTGGATATAACAGTTTTCTTTGTTTATTATGATAATAAATAATAGTAGAATTCATTTATTAGTCCAACCCAGAAGAGTAAGAGACTAAAAGGTATATATATATATATATATATATATATATATATGGACCAATTCATAGCAAACGTCATAAAAAAGAGTCTAGCCTTACAACACATCGCGATCCTCTTATTTTTAAGTCCCAAAAAGCCATTGAGAAGCAATACATAAGAGAGAAACAAGATGATTATCTGACGATCAGTTATGCAAAAAAATTCTTTTTTTGGAGATCCATTAGAGATGCATGCAGCTAAGATATATACCAAAGAGATGTTCCGGCGTTTCCAAATTGAACTGACAAAGTCGAACAAGTTAACTTCAAAAAAGGTGCATGAGTTGTCAACTCCTAATTTAAAAACCAAATTGGTGTTCAAAGTGATGGATCCTGAATCTAGTCATAAGTATTTCACAGTTGTGCAATATATCGAAACTAGAATGGCGAAATGTAATTATAAATAGTTTGAATATTCTGGTAAGTTTCCAGATTGAACTAACAAAGGCGCACAAGTTAACTTCAAAAAAGGTGCAAGAGTTGTCAACTTCTGATTTAAAAATCAATCTGGTGTTCAAAGTGATGGATTCTGAATCTAGTCGCAGGTATTTCACAGTTGTGCAATATGTCAAAACCGGGATGGCGAAATGTAATTATAAACAGTTTGAATATTCTGGTACAATATGCCATCACATTCTTCGGCTTCTAAGTTCAAAGATCTTGGTTCAGATACATGAAGAATTGATACACAAGCGATGGACTCAATATGCTAATAAAATGAGTGGTGTGGCCATGTATGTTCTCCCCTCTGTAATAGATTATGCTGAGACACAAACCGCTCGGTTCAATCATATACACAAACTATTCGATCTATTTGTGTTGGATGGTTCATCTTCTAAAGAAACCACAGATTATGCTCTCCTATTACTAGATCGTGAGCACAAAATTATTCGCGCCTTCCTTGCAGAATGTGTGAAAGTACGACCGAACGAGAATGTGCAACATATTATCAATAATGAGGTCGATATGGAATTGCTCAACGATGATGAGTATGATGTTGCAGCTGCTTCCAATGATCTTGTGTTTGATCCAATATGTTCGCACACAAAATTTTAAAAAAAATAACACAATTGAAAAGTGTTGTCGAACAATTGTCAGTTCAGAAACCATTTCGAAAGTGTACAATATGTGGAATCTTTATAAACCACGATAAGCGGAACTATTAAAAAGCTTTAAGGTTGAAAAGGCGCGAATCTATATAATTTCATTTTTTCCGAGTTATTATGACATTTTTATACAAATAAAGTGTTATTGTTTGCTTATGATTTGTCTCTGTATGTATGTAACTGCATGTCTCTATCCTGTAAATGTCACGATAACCAAAACTGTAAAATCCCAAATTTTACGAATAAAGATTTAAATTTCTCTATTTTTTTTATATTATAGTGTGGATTTAATATAATGTTATAGTTGTGGGTAATATTTATAAATTTTGCAAAGTATGCAAGTTGTTATATTATATTCGATTGGTCTGGGAATATTCTTTTGTGTCGGGGAATATTAAATGCGACCAAGACAATCATTAGTGGACCCCACAACGGAATTATTATCTGATTGAGAAAAAGACAAAAATATTTTTATGAAAATAACGATTAAAAGTTTTACCAGTTATTATTGTTGAACTACTCGGTAGTAAAAAGTACGATGAATACGCGTGGTTGCGATAAGAAGACAATGTATTGATTATTGATGCTTACGTGAGAAGTCACTTTCCTTTTGTTCAATTATTGCTTCAGTAATTGTTGCATAGTATCTCACATTATTTAATTCAATTATTGTCAATATTTTATATATTATTAAATCAATAATTGAGATGACAGAGTTATTAATATTATTGTAAGATCCCAACTTTTATGAATAAAGATGAATTTTCTATAATTATCATTTTTGAATGAATTTGATATAATGTTATAGTTGTGGGTAATATTTAGAAATTTTACAAAGTACGTAAGTTGTTTATAATATTCGATTGGTCGGGGAATATTCGCTTTAACAGGGGAATATTCGTGATGCGGCCAAGACAATCATTAGTGGACCCTTAAATGGAATTATTGTTTGATCGAGAAATGACAAAAAATATTTTATGAAAATAACGGCGGAAGTTTTACCGTTAACTGTTGAAACACCCAGTGTTAAAAGTATAGGAATACGTGTGGTTTCATAGTAGCACACGGTATTGATTATTGATGCTTATGTGAGAAGTCACTTAGTTTTGTTCAATTATTGCTTCAGTAATTGTTGCATAGTATCTCATGTTATTTGATACGCCCTACCCGTCGGAGTACTCTTCTTTATAAGGTAAGGAATATTATTTGTTTTACTCGTAAGGGGTATTATTTCTTTCGTATTCATGAATAGAACTTCTGTTATTCCATTCTTTATTATTCTGTTGGAGTAACCTATATACGCGGACTACCCTATACTTGGTGAAATTCTTCTGTTATTCCATTCTTTATTATTACATTTGAATAACTCATTTGCAAGCAATCACGACACCGGTGAAATTCTTCCATTATTCCATTCTTTATTATTATGTTGAAATAACTTTGTTTATGCCAAGTACCACATACGTGGTGAAATTCTTCTATTATTCCGCTCATTATTATTACGTAATATCCTCGCCTATGCGCTTCTGTTGGACTCAGTTCCATTATTTATTATTTTGTTGGAATAACTTTGTTTGTGCGGTTCATCGCGTGCGTAGTGATTTCGTTGTTATTCCGTTCTTTATTATTTTGTCGTAACATCCTGGTAAGGCGTTTACTGCCGGACCGGTTCCATTATTTATTATTCGCCGAATATCCTCGCTTTTGTGCGTACGCCGTTCTCAGTTCCATTATTTATTATTCTTTTGGAATAACCTCGCTCTATCGCAGTACCGCATGCACGGTGATTTCTTTGTTATTCCATTCTTTATTATACTCAATTGGTTAAAGTTTTGACTTATATACTCCATGAAATTAGTGGAATATCCTTGATATTTAAGGCTTCATCCAAAGATCTTTTCATGGAAATATTCTTCCGAGTATTCTTGAATTTTACTCTACAAAGAAGTATCATGTTGACAATTTGGGCGTTATTAGTTCTCGGATAAATTAATTCTTGAACTTGTTTTATTGAATTATTATGTCATTGTCATCATCCTCATGTTTGTATTATGTTGAAAGTCATATGTGGCTTGTAGTGGTATAAATGGACTTGGTATAATTATGACCAGGATTATTCTTGGTATAATCATGACCGTAATGTTATAAATGATGTGGAAAAAGTCCTCATTGGCCGTAGTGCATTGATGGGCGCTTTTGGTATGATTATGGCTATGGATTCTCTTGACCAAAGGTGCAAAGATGAATTATTTTATGGCATGATCGGACTGGTTGATAAATACACAAATATCATTGGCCCAGTAGTGCATGGATAATTTGTGGTCGTGATACTAATGAATATCCTCGGCCGTAGAAGTGGGGATGATGTGGATTATTTATTGTCGAGTCTCAAAGATAAAAGTGATGAAAACCTTTTTAAATCATAAAAATAGTAGATTTTATTCTCTACTTGACTCTTTTAATGGATTGCTTTGTTCATCAGTAGTTAAACTTGATGTATATTGTATTTTATCGGTTTAACATTATCAAGACTAATGATAATTTATTCTGCATTATCTTAGTCATAATATTTCTTCTTGGGCTAGTTGAGCTCACCCTTTCCTTCACCGTTTCTTCAAGAAATGAGAATATACCGATTTGGGACGAGTCGAGGAGCAGATTGACATCCCGATGATAAGCATTAATAGTCCTCACTATTCTATTAAATAGTGTGATAATAAATGTAATGAGGATCTGAATTTGAGTTTGATATCGCCTACATGAGGACTCCATTGAGAGTGGATATTGTCTGTAAGGCAATATTCTTGTTTAAAATCTCGGTTTATGTTTTGTCGTATTTTACACGACAGTTGTATAATTAAGTTGTATTTGATTTATGTACCATGTATTTGGCGACTCAAGATGGGTGATGTATACCAATTTTGGGGGCGTCACAGTTGGTATCAAAGCTTAGAGATATAATCCCTGGCTGAGATGTGAGACAAGAACTAGTAGAGGAGAGACGGGGAATTCCTTCGCTAGTATGACCTACCTAAGTTTATTTGGTATTTAATTGGTTGGTCAGAGTATAGGGATAATATGTGATATGTTAATTAACCCTTGTTTTTTGGCAGTATTTAAAAATGACATCCGAAAATGTTGAGGTAAGCAATGGAGCACATGAGACCGTTGAGTCACCGCTGATCAATAGCCAGAATAATGTGCAACAGGAAGGCGATAATCCTCTTGTAAACAACAACACTGATCAAATGACGAACGACGGTACGTTTAGGAGCTTTTTAGAATTCATGCAACACCAAACGAGAGAGACTCATATTCATAATACAGGTGGAAACAATGGCAACCCACAGTTAGTCACCGCTAAGCAGTTCAAGGAGCTGGGACCACCGGAGTTTTTGGGAAAGCTAGACCCACTTAAGGCAGAGACGTGGATTAAGTAGATCACCGAGATATTTGATGTCTTGGAATGCTCAGAGGAGCAAAAAGTTCCATTCACCACCTTTATGTTGCGTGAAGAAGCAGATCATTGGTGAGAATCAGAAAAGCGACTACCCGACTGGCCTTGACTCAAGATGTCTTGGGAGAAATTTCAAGAATTATTCAACGACAAGTACTTTCCTAAAAGTATTCGTCACATGAAGGAGGTGGAATTTATCAAGCTGGAGCAAAACAATATGACTGTGTCGCAGTACGAGGCTAAGTTTGCGGAATTATCCCGGTTTGCATCCCATTTGGTCGATAATGAGGAGCGAATGATGCGAATGTTTCTGCGAGGTTTGAAACCCGATATACGTCAATACCTCATTTCTCACAAACTTTGTTTATATTCGGGATGTTGTGAATAGGGCTCGATTATTGGAGCGCGATAATGAGTCAAGACAACCAAAAGGCAACAACCAACAACACGATAATAATTATCTGCAGGTGGCAACGGCCCATCTAACAATGATAACCATCGTGGGGAAATTATCATGCCAAGAATGGTAACTACTTCAGTGGTAATCATGGCCAAGATAATAGAAGTGGAAATTTCACGAAGAGAAGGTTCAATAATGATGGAAATACAAAAAGACCAAAGACCGTTTCAAAGGAAGAAGAACGACCACCGGTCAGATATTTCAAATGCGAGACGGAGGACACATCCGTCAAACCGTATCTGACAATCCAAAGCGTGTTTTAATTGCGGAAGAAGGTCACCTAGCTCGATTTTGTCGTATGGTGAAGTCAAGTCCACCGGGATGGTGATGCCAAAGGATGTCCCGCACAAAGCCAAAATCGTTCGGTAGTTTAAGAGAGAACATTTTTTTTCGTGACGAGGAACTTGAATAAAATTATCACGGGTAAGTTAATCATAAACTCTAAAGAAAGTCTATACCGTGTTGAATCTGGGTTCTACTCACTCTTTCATTTCACCTAGTTGTGTTCAATGTTTGAAATTAACTCAGGAGAAGTTAGACTTTGACTTATCTCTGTGAAACTCATTAGAGAAACCTTCGTTACCTCCATCATTTGTTTATAAATCTTGTTTGATTCAAATCGACACTTTTACGTTACCTGTCGATCTTATCTCTTTGAAAATACTTGCCTTTGATGTGATTTTAGGAATCGGCTAGTTAACTACTCATCATGCTAAAATTGATTATTTTCATAAGGTTGTTAGCTTTCATATTCCTAACCAACCTGTTATGCGAATTCAAGCAACCAAACCACTAAAGTCAATTATTGTCATATCAAGCCATAATTAAATAGCTCCGAGACTTTATCTGGTGACTTTCTTGTGTGGAATGCACCGGAGCCAGACTATCTGTAGGGGGCGTCATGAATAACGGTGGCAAGTTGATAGATATCAAGGTGACGTGTTATCCAAGTCTTGGATGAGGTTCATAGTTTTGAATGATATTTCTATTATTAATAAATTTTCTAACGTATCCTTGAAGACTTCTTGGCTTACCCCAGAGCGTGAAATCGAATTTTGTACTGACCCTAGTACAAAACCCCATTTCTAAAACCCTTAAATATTTCTTCAACTAAAACGAAAGTAATATGCTACAAAGACGTTGACTCAAATTTGTTGAAGATTACGATCGCATACCATTCAATACCATCGTGGAAAAGTGAACGGTAATGGCGCCGTTGAGTGAAGATCATCGCTCGTTTATGAGTGTGAATATACGAACCTCACGTGAAGATAACGAATATCTGAGTAGAATCGAATTTAATCGATAAAGTTAAAGTCGTTAAAACTACACACCGGTCGATGAATGTGAAAAAAGAAGGTTCAAGAGGGCGTTATTCTAGAAGCAAGAATCGACGAAGAAAGGAAATCTCAACCCTCGATTTAATTAGCCCATTTGAAATCCTCGATCGAGTAGGAACTGTGGCTTATATACTCATTTTACCGCCAAGTATGTCGCGTGTTCATAACGTTTTTTACATATCGATGTTACGTAAATATGTGGACGACCCAAACCACATTATAGATTTAGAATCGGACGAGATAACAGATAATTTAACGTATGAAGATGTACCTGTTAAAATCCTGGAATGTATTCAACACTCAAAGGTTATACCTCAAGAGTTAAAATCGGACGAAGTGTCCTCATCTCATTTCTAAGATACTGTGCGTACGTAAATTTCGAGGCAAAATTTCATAAGGAGGGGAGATTGTAAAATCCCAAATTTTACGAATAAAGATTTAAATTTCTCGATTTTTTTTATATTATGGTGTGGATTTAATATAATGTTATAGTTGTGGGTAATATTTATAAATTTTGCAAAGTATACAAGTTGTTATATTATGTTCGATTGGTCGGGGAATATTCTTTGTGTCGGGGAATATTCGTACGACGGCACAATCATTGGTGGACCCCACAACGAAATTATTGTCGGATTGAGAAAACGAAAAAAATATTTTATGAAAATAACGGCGGAAGTTTTACTCATTAATCTTTGTTGAACTACTCGGTAGTAAAAGAAATAATGTCTGGCGTTGTTGCGTAAGAAAGACACTAGATTGATTATTGATCTTTACGTGAGAAGTCACCCGGTTTTGTTCAATTATTGCTTGATGAATTGTTGACAAGTATCTCACGTTATTTGATTCAATTATTGTCGATATTTTATATATTATTAAATCAATAATTGAGATGACAGAGTTATTAATATTATTGTAAGACCCCAACTTTTATGAGTAAAGATAAATTTTCTATAAGTATCATTTTTGAATGAATTTGATATAATGTTATAGTTGTGGGTAATATTTAGAAATTTTACAAAGTACACAAGTTGTTTATAATATTCGATTGGTCAGGGAATATTTGTTTTAACAGGGAATATTCGTACGACGACACAATCATTGGTGGACCCCATAACGGAATTATTGTCGGATTGAGAAAACGACAAAAAATATTTTATAAAAATAACGGTGGAAGTTTTACCGTTAACTGTTGAAACACCCAGTGTTAAAAGTAAAGGAATACTCGTGGTTGCATAGTAGCATACGGTATTGATTATTGATGCTTACATGAGAAGTCACTCGGTTTTGTTCAATTATTGCTTCAATAATTCTTTACGTAGTATCTCACGTATTATTTGATTCAATTATTGTCAATATTTTATATATTATTAAATCAATAATTGAGATAACAAAGTTATTAATATTATTATTTGCATTATTAACGATGTCTAGAAGTTCCTGCAGGAGAGGTTTGGTCACCTAATCATGGCGCCAATAGGGAGAAATCCTTATTGGAAAGCCCTTTCACGGGAGCGACACAATCGATTAATAGTGTGAACTATAAAAATGATGATGAAGTTTTATTTTATTAGTATTATTAATGTAATAAAATGTAAAGCTTTTATATAAAAATGTAATACTTTTATAAAGTTATCATTTTTATTAGACAATAATTAAAATATATTATATTTTATTATGCGTAAGTGTTTGTATAGTACTGCATAGTGTTTATATGGTAAAATCTTTTTATATAAAAAATGTAATACTTTTATAAAGTTATTCGTTTTATTATATTATAAATAGAATATATTATATTTTATTGTAAACCAATCTGTAATCGTGCTTTTTAAAAGTAAATTAATCTGGATAGTTCATGAATTAATTATTATTCACCCATTCTTATATAAATGAAGCTTATTCTTTCATTATTTTTTTACGAATTCACCGAAACTCTAGAGAAAACTGTAGAATTCTTCTTATAATCTTGGCGTCTTTCTTTATCTTTTAAGAAAGCTTTGAGCATAAGACAAATTTCTTTAAGATATCCCCTCACCGCTTCGAAAGTACTCTTCTTTATAAGGTAAAGGGTATTATTTTTTTTCATATTCATGAAGAACTTCATTATTCCAGCCTTTATTATTACATTGGAATAACTTTTGTATCTGTAATTACCATATACTTGGTGAAATTCTTCATTATTCTATTATTTATTATTCTCACTGGAATAACTTATCTATCTGCCAAGTACCGCATACATGGTGAAATTCATTTGTTATTCCATTCTTTATTATTACATTGGAATATCTTGTATGCATGCGTTTTCGTACTTTTGAATTCCGCTCTTTATTATTACGCTGGAATATCTCATCATGTCGTTTTATGCCGGACTGGTTCCGTTTATTTATTATTCATTGGAATAACTTTTAATACATCTGGCACTGCATGCGTACGGTGATTTACATTGTTATTCCATTCTTTATTATTACATTGGAATATTCTGCTTGCGGTGCATATTCGCTTTGACTGAGTTCCGTTATTTATTGTTATGTTGGAATAACTTTGTCTATCCAAGCACTGCATACATGGTGATTTTTTTTTTGTTATTTCATTCTTGATTATACTCAGTTGGTTAAAATTTTGACTTCTATACTCCATCAAATTTGGTGGAATATCCTTAATATTTGCGCTTCATCCAGTATCTTTTCATGGAAATATTCTTCTGAGCATTCTTAAATTTTACTCTACAAAGAAGTATCATGTTGACAATTTGGACGTTATTAGTTCTTGGATAAATTAATTCTTGAACTTGTTTTATTGAATTCTTATATCATTGTCATCATCCTCATGTTTATATTTTGTTGAAAGTCATCGTGGGCCGTGTAGTGCATAAATGGACTTGGTATAATTATGACCCGGATTATTGATTAATCATTTAATCGTAATGTTACAAATGATGTGGTAAAAGTCCTCATTAGCCCATAAAGTACATTGATGGGCCGGGTTGTTGGCATGATCATGACCATTGATGAATATACTGAATATCCTTGGCCCGTAGTGCGTGGATAATTTGTTGGTTGTAATCTTAATGAATATCCTTGGCCGTAGAAGAGGGATGATTTGGTTTATTTTTAAAATTTGAATCCCAAATGATAAAAGTGATGAAAAACCTTTTAAATCATAAAAGATAATAGATTTTATTCTCTACTGACTCTTTTAATGGATTGCTTGTTACATTGCAGTTAAACTTGATGTCTATTGTATTTTATCGGTTTAACATTTGTTGAAGACTAATGATAATTTATTACGTATTATCTTAGTCATAATATTTCTTCTTTGGGCTAGTGAGCTCACCCTTTCTTTCACATTCTCTTGAGAAATGAGAACGCGTGGCGGACTATTAGAAACTGATGACCAGTCGAAGATGATAGTATTAGTAGTCCTCACTCTTCTGTTAAATAGTGTGATAATAAATGTAATGAGGACTTATTTTGAGAGTGAATATTGTCTAGAAGACAATATTTGTATTAAAACTCACAGCTCTCTTGTTGTATATTAAAGATTGTATTTGTATTTTGTACCATGTATTTGGCGACTTAGAATAGGTGATGTATACCTATTTTGGGGGCGTCATAATTATTATTTACAATATTAATGATGTCTAGAAGTTCTGCCAAGGAGAGGTTTGGTCACCTAATTGCGCGCTAATAGGGAAAAATTCTTATTGGAAAGCCCCCTCTTTCCTGGGAACGACCTGGTCGATTAATAGTGTGAATTATAATAATGATGATGAAATTTTGTTTTATTAGTATTATTAATGTAATAAAACAAAAAAGCATTTTATATAAAACAGAATACTTTTATAAAGTTATTTATTTTATTAGGCAATAATTAGAATATATTATATTTTATTATGCATAGTGTTTTGCATAGTAAAATCTTTTTATATAAAACAGAATACTTTTATAAAGTTATTTATTTTATTAGGCAATAATTAGAATATATTATATTTTATTATGCATAGTATTTGCATAGAAGGTATACATAGTGTTTGCGTAGTAATTTTTTTTATATAAAATAGAATACTTTTATAAAGTTATTAGATTATTAGATTATAAATAGAATATATTATATTTTATTTAAAAAGATTTGTTTTATTAGAATATTTTATTAAATCAATGCTGACAAATCCGCTTAAAAAGTGAATCAATCTGGACCGTTTCATGAATTAGTTACTATTCAATCCATTTTTCTATAAATAAAAGCTCATTCCTTCATTATTTCTTTTAATTCATCTTTGAAACTCTAGAGAGAAAAACGTGAGAATTCTTCTTCTATAATCTTGGCGTATTTTACATTTAAAGAAAGCTTTGAAGTAGTCTGCAAGTTTCTTCAAGTATATCCATACCCAGCTCGGATACTTTTTCTTTATAAGGTAAGGCATATTATTTGTTGTCTTTCGTAAGGGGTATTATTTTTTTTTCGTATTCATGAAGAGAACTTCATTATTCCATTCTTTATTATTACATTGGAATAACATGTAAGACCCCAACTTATTATTAATGAAATTGAATTTTCTCAATTTATTATTTTGAAATAAGTAAAGGGTTGATTTGATTAATGTGGTTTAGTTATGGGTAAAAAGCGCAAATATTTCAAATATGCAAGTGGTTATAAAATATTCATTTTTATCGGAGAATATTCGTTTGGTCGTGAAATATTTTTTTTCTTTAGGGAATATTAAATGCGACACGCAGCAATTGTGTGGCCCACAATGTGAGCGATGGATGAAGAAAATGAAAAGTATAAGTTGTTTATAAATAACAGGTAATAGTTGTTATCGTTAATATTGTTGATATACCGGTGGTGAAAACACGTGATAGCTTACCTGTATTGCACACAGCTTATTAATTCTTACGTGAAGGGCTTTACTCAATAATTATTACAATGAATTCTTGTTTAATATTTTATTTTATTGATTCAATAATTGCTACGTTGATATTTTATATTATTGTTGTTTCAATAATTGTCACTACACAGTATTTTCATTATCAAATCAATAATTCATATTATTTGAATAATATTATTAGATAACATTATTGGCAATGTCTAAAAAGTTCTGTCTAAGGAGAGGTTTGGTCACCTAATTGCCCGCCAATAAGGAGAAATCCTTATTGGAAAGACCCCTCTTTCTTGGGAACTACCTGGTTGTCAGTATTGTGATTCTGTAATATTATTTGTGAATAATTAATTATTGATTTATATGATAAGGGAAATATTTATTTTATGTGGATATAGATGGAGTAAATTTTTAATGTGACAATTATTGAAAATTGATATTTTATCTCTTCTGATAAAATAATTCATTTAAATATATTATTATATTTTAATAATATAATAATGGTGATATTTCACAATGAATGTGGGATATATGAATAAATGAGGAGGAAGAGTATTTTTGTTTCAATAAATGTTTAAAACATGTTTTTCATGTTTGTGGACCCCATTTCTTGACTCAAATTTGATTATAGTCTGTAAAATTGCCTGTTTGTGAATTTCGGTCAATTTTTGTTTGGAATTTGGAAAAACTTTCTTCTGCAAAGTTGTAGAGAATGGAATTTTCTATGAAAAGGACATGAGGTTCGAATTTTTCTGATAAAAGGGCTATTTATTATGAATTATTGAAGTTTTGAAGTTCCGAAATAATTATTTTTCAAAAGTTTTAAATTTGTTTTAAAAGAAAAACGTTTTTGATATGTTTGATGTGCCCCATTGGTTGTTAAAATGGCTAAATTCAGATCTCTAAATGTGGGCGTAGGAATAAAAACAAATAATATTAATATTTTATTAAATTTTTTGCTTTGGTGTTCTAAGCATTTTCCTATAAATAGGGTGCTTAGGTTAGAATTAAAACCACCACCGAAACCTGAAGTTTTCTCTCTTTTCTTTTATATTATCGAGTGTATACTTGTGAGTATTTTGATACTTTGAGTGTTTCATTTATACGGTGTAAGTTCCCTTCAAAGACTATATCCCAGATTCCAATTTAAAAGTCTGATCTTTTCAAGGTAAGGGATGTTATATTTTTTTAAAAATGATATTATTTCGTCTAATATCATTATGCCGGATTATTGGTAAGATTTTTTTTCCTTGTGAAATTATTGTCTTTTAGTGTCGGAGTTATTATTCACGTATACATCACTATTCACGTATACGGCACTATTCACAGAAAAATTAAATTTTAGTTTTTCGTCCAAAATATCTATTATGGATACTAGCTTTGATTGTATCTATGTTTTGATCAATCTTGAATTTTACTTCACTATAGTTATTTATGAAGTATTTTTGAACTCGGATTGTTTAAAGTACGAATCCTTAATATTTATTCTTTTGTTTCACTGGATTCGTTTTCTTTAAAATATTTTTCATCATCCTCGGTCCTAAAAGATGATATTCTTGAATATCTTTGGCACGTAGTAGTACAAAGATGGTTGATTTTCTTATGAATATCTTTGGTAGTAGTCTGAAAGATGTACAGGTGTTGAGATGAACATGACCAACTGATGAATATCTTTGGCCTATAGTGCAAAGATGAATATTTGATTCAAGATGAATATTAATTGATGTTACAGGGATAAAATATTGATGATGGACTTTTAAATTCATAGTTTAATTTCATTCTCTACGTAACTTATTTATGAATTATTATTTCCGCTGCAAATATTGATCTGAAACTTGTTGTTTATTATATTCTATCAGATTTTTCCCTGTTGAAGACTAACGATAATTTGTTCTATATTATCTTAGTCATAATATTCTTTCCTGGGCTAGTTGAGCTCACCCTTTTCCTTTTTGTTCTATTTTTCTTCTCAGGAGGCCAGAATGTAGCGAATACTAGTCGGGGTGTGAAATGATGGTTTAGAAGTTGGTTTAGTAGTCCTCACCATTTTGGTAAAATAATGTACCAATAATTATAATGAGGACTTAATTGGGTATGGATATTGTCAAGATGACAATATTTGTATTTAAAGTTACAGTTTATATGTTGTATTAATAAAGTTGTAGTTATTTCTGTACCATGTTATTGACACCTCATAATGGGTGATGTATACCTATTTTGGGGGCGTCACATAACATGTATACGCAGACTACCCTATACTTGGTGAAAAATTTCTTTTATTCCATTCTTTATTATTCTATTTGAATAACCTGTTATGCGAAGTACCACATACCTGGTGAAATTCTTCTGTTATTCCATTCTTTATTATTATGTTGGAATAACTTTGTTTATATCAAGCAATCTGCGTACACATGGTGAAATTCTTCCATTATTTCGTTCATTATTATTCTGTCCGAATATCCTCGCCTATGCGTTTTTTTTTTAACTGGTTCCATTATTTATTATTCTGCTGAATAACTTTCATGCATGCGATCGCGCGTACGTGGTGATTTACTGTTGTTATTCCATTCTTTATTATTACGCTTTAATATCCTGTTTTGTGCGTTCTGTAGTTCACAGTTCCATTATTTATTATTCTTTTGGAATAACTTTATACATGCAAAGTACTGCGCATTGCATGGTGATTTCTTTTGTTATTCCATTCTTTATTATACTCAGGTTGGTTAAAATTTTGACTTATATACTCCATGAAATTAGTGGAATATCCTTGATATTTGCGCTTCATCCAAGATCTTTTCATGGAAATATTCTTCTGAGTATTCTTGAATTTTACTCTCTGAAAAGTATCATGTTGACAATTTGGACGTTATTAGTTCCTGGATAAATTAATTCTTGAACTTGTTTTATTGAATTATTATGTCATTGTCATCATCCTCATGTTTGTATTATGTTGAAAGTCATATGTGGCCTGTAGTGCATAAATGGACTTGGTATAATTATGACCAGAGATTATTTGGTATAATCATGACCGTAATATTACAAATGATGTCGAAAAAGTCCTCATTGGCCCGTAGTGCATTGATGGACAGTTTTTGGTATGATTTTGGCTATGGATTCTCTTCGGCCAAGGGTGCAAAGATGAATTATTTTATGGCATGATCAGGACCGTTGATGAATACAGGGAATATCATTGGCCAGAGTGCATGGATAATTTGTGGTCGTGATCTTAATGAATATCCTTAGTTTGTAGTGCGGGGATGATGTGGATTATTTATTAAGTTGAGTCTCAATGATAAAAGTGATGAAAAACCTTTTAAATCATAAAAGATAGTAGATTTTATTCTCTACTTGACTCTTTTAATGGATTGCTTTTTCATTGCATTAAACTTGATGTATATTGTATTTTATCGGTTTAACATTGTTGAAGACTAATGATAATTTATTCGCATTATCTTAGTCATAATATTTCTTCTTGGGCTAATTGAGCTCACCACTTTCCTTCACTGTTCTCTTGGGAAATAAGAATACAATTTGGAGACGAGTGGGGAATGGATTGATGATCCGATGATGATAGTATTAGTAGTCCTCATTATTACATTAAATAGTGTGATAATAAATGTAATGAGGACTGAATTTGAGTTTATATAATTGCCTATGAGGACTCCATTGAGAGTGGTTATTGTCTAGAAGACAATATTCTTGTTTAAAATCTCAGTTTATGTTTTGTCGTATTTTACACGACAGTTGTATAATTAAGTTGTATTTGATTTATGTACCATGTATTTGGCGACTCAAGATGGGTGATGTATACCAATTTTGGGGGCGTCACAAAAACCGTTAAACTCCGATCAGTTAATATCTTCATTGTCATCTTAATACAACCTCGACTAAGCGTTCACAGTATTAAACTGCGAACGGATCCTTTTAAGACTTTTAAATTCTTGAACTAGCGTCCGCAATATTAAACTATGTACGGTATGCCAACAATGTACTTGTAAGACCCCAGCTTTTTATAAATAATATTGAATTTTCCTCCAATTATTATTTTGAAATAATAACGTGTTAATTTGATATAATACTTTGGTTATGAGTGAAATGTGCAAATTTTACAAAATAACCAAGTGGTTATAAAATATTCATTTTTGTCGGGGAATATTCGTTTGGTCGTGGAATATTCTTTGCGTCGGGAATATTAAATGCGACAATATGACCATTCTAATGAGCCCCATAACGGAAAATGGTTGGATGAAGAAAAACGACAAAGTATGAGTTTTTATAAATAAACAGCGTAATTATTACCATTAACACTGTTGGAATACCTGGTGGTTAAAATACGATGTCTGGCGTGGTTCTACAAGATGGCACGCAGTATTACGATTGTTGAATTATTGATTCTTACGTAAGAAGGCCTTCTTTCGATAATTGTTGATAATTACTTTTCAATATTTTATTTTATTGATTCAATAATTGTTGCGTTGATATTTTATATTATTGTTGTTTTAATAATTGTCATTGCACAGTATTTCCCATTATCAGATCAATAATTCATATTATTTGAATAATATTATTAAATAGCATTATTGGCAATGTCTAGAAAGTTACATCGAGGAGAGGTTTGGTCACTTAATCATACAGCGAAGGAGAAATCCTTATCTGAAATTCCCTTCCCTGAGGGCGGCACATTGTCATAATTGTGATTCTATAATATTATTTGTGAATAATTAATTATTAATTTATATGATAAAGAAATATTTATTTGATGTGGATATAAATGATAGATTTATTTATGTGGTTATAAATGAAGGAATTAATGTTGAGGTATTTTATCAGTATTTTTGTCGGAATGGAGGTATTAAAAAATCAAATCAGTATTTTTACGATATATTGTGTGAGTTATAATTTTTAATCCGACCGTTGGATCGTTATGATTTTTGGATATGTTATACATATATAAGTTGATTATATGTCCATAAATTTTGAACCGTTAAAAATGAACATATGATTTGTTATGAATTTTAAGAGGTGACTAATTCAGAAATTAGGTTTATAAATAATTTTGGTGGAAAATTCTAGAATTGAGTGGGCCCCACTTGTGGTTGGTGAAGAAATGTGCTGAATTTTATTTCAAATGTGGGTGGCAATAGTAGCAGGTAAAGACATCGGTGGCGAAATAATCTCGCTTGGCGTCTTAACATTTTCCTATAAATAGAGAGCTAAGTTAGAATTAAAAATCACACCAGAAACATAAGCTTTCTCTCTTTCTCTTTTTATATTATCGAGCGTATTATGTGAGTATTTAGATACTTTGAGAGTTGTTGTTCAGTACAAATTTCATTCAAAGATCACTTGAGCCTTTCATTACAATCTTTGTTTTTTGAGAGGTAAGGGATGTTATTTTCTTCTTAAATAATATTATTTTCTTCAATATCATTATCTTAGAAATATTGGTTTGAACTTTTTAATCAAATTTAAAACTTTTTGTGTAATGGGAGTTACTATTCACATATCTGGTATTTATTCACGTATATTATCTTATTCACGAATCGACCTTTATTAGAAAAAATGAAATTTTTCTTTTTGTCCAAGATATTTATTATAGTTCTTATCTTTGATTGTATCCATGTTTTGATCTTTATTTTTGAATTCTACTTCCAATTGGTTATTATGAAGTATTATTGATCTTGGATAAATCATTATCTTAATCCAGAATATTTGTACTTTCTATCTCACTAGATTCATTTTCTTTAAAATATTTTCATCATCTTGATCTTAAATAATGATATTCTTGAATATCTTTGGCACAGTAGTGCAAGGATGAATGATTAACTGATGAATATCTTTGGTCCGTAGTGCAAAGATGAACAGGTGTTGAGATGAACATGACCAAAGATACGACCGGTGGTCGTTCTTCTTCCTTTGAATCAAATATTCATCTTTGCACTACAGGCCAAAGATATTCATCAGTTGGTCATGTTCATCTCAACACCTGTACATATTTGCACTACGGCCAAAGATATTCATAAGAAAATCAACCATCTTTGCACTACAGGCCAAAGATATTCAGTAATATCATCTTTTAGGATTGAGAATGATGAAAAATATTTTAAAGAAAACGAATCCAGTGAAATAAAAGAACAAATATTAAGGATTCGTACTTTAAACAATCCGAGTTCAAAAATACTTCATAAATAACTATAGTGAAGTAAAATTCAAGAATGATCAAATTATGGATACAATCAAAGCTAGTATCCATAATAGATATTTTGGACAAAAAACTAAAATTTAATTTTTTCGCATGAATAAAGTCTTGTATTCGTGAATAGTGTCGTATACGTGAATAGTGTCGTATACGTGAATAGTAACTCCGACACTAAAAGACAAGAATTTCACAAGAAAAAAAATCTTACCAATAATCCGACATAATGATATTAGAAGAAATAATATCATTTTAAAAAATATATAACATCCCTTACCTTGAAAAGATTGTCTTCTAATGGAATATCTGGATATAGTCTTTGAAGAAAACTTGCAGACCAGTATAAAGAACACTCAAAGTATCAAAATACTCACAAGTATACACTGATAATATAGAGAGAGAAGAGAGAAAACTTCAGGTTTACGGTGTGATTTTCAATTCTAACCTAAGCACCCTATTTATAAAAAAATGCTTAGAACACCAAAGCAGAAAATTTAATAAAATATTAATATTATTTATTTTTATTCTTACGCCCACATTTAGAGATCTGAATTCAGCCATTTCAAAAACCAATGGGCACATCAAACAAATCAAAAACGTTTTTCTTTTAAAACAAATTTAAAACTTTTGAAAAATAATTATTTCAGAACTTCAATAATTCATAATAAATAGCTCTTTTATCAAAAAAATTCGAACCTCATGTTCTTTTCATAGGAAATTCCATTATCTACAACTTTGCAGAAGAAAATTTTTCCAAATTCTAAACAGAAATTAACCGAAATCCACAAACGAGCGATATTACTGGCTATAATCAAATTTTAGTCAAGAAATGGGGTCTACAAACATGAAAAACATGTTTTAAACATTTATTAAAATAAAAATACTCTTCCTCATTTATTCATATATCCCACATTCATTGTGAAATATCACCATTATTATATTATTAAAATATAATAATATATTTAAATGAATTATTTTATCGGAAGATATAAAATATCAATTTTCAACAATTGTCACATTAAAAATTTTCTCATCTATATCCACCTAAAATAAATATCATATAAATCAATAATTAATTATTCACAAATAATATTACGAATCACAATCGATAACCAAAGTGCCTCTGTGAAAGAGGGGCTTTTCGATAACGATTTCTCCTTCTTTGGCGCAATTAGGTGACCAAACCTCTCCTGAGGCAGAACTTTCTAGACATTGCCAATAATGTTATTTAATAATATTATTCAAATAATATGAATTATTGATTTGATAATGAAAATCTTCATAGTAGTGACAATTATTGAAACAACAATAATATAAAATATCAACGTAACAATTATTGAATCAATAAAATAAAATATTAAGCGATGCTCTTGTAACAATTATTGAGTAAGTGCTTTTAACACGTAGTTAATCAATAAGCTGAAATACTGCAGTGTCTTTATTGTTTTTAACCAACGTGTATTCCAACAAAGATTAACGATAATAACTACGCTCGTTATTTATAAACAACTTATACTTGTTGTTTTTTCATCCAATCGCTTTTCTACATTATGGGGCCCACACAAGGTTTGCTTGGTCATTCATCGAATATTCCCCGGTAAAAATATTCCACGACCAAACGAATATTCTCCGATAAAAATGAATATATTATAACCACTTGCATATTTAAAATATTTGCGCTTTTTACCCATAACTAACCACATTAATCAAATCAACCCTTACTATTTCAAAATAATAAATAAAAAAAATTTAATTTTATTAATAATAAGTTGGGGTCTTACATGTAGTGCAAAGATGAATGATTAACTGATTAATATCTTTGGCCCGTAGCAAAGATGAACAGGTGTTGAGATGAACATGACCAACTAGTGATACAAATGAATATCTTTGGCCTGTAGTGCAAAGATGAATATTTGATTAAAGATGTATATTGATTGTTGTTATAGGGATAAAATATTGATGATGGACTTTTAAATCTTAGAAGATAGTAGAACTCATTCTCTACGTGACTCTTCTAATGAATTGTTGTTTCCGCTGCATTTGTTGATCTAAAACTTGTTGTATATTATATTTTATAAAAAATTTTCCTGTTGAAGACTAATGATAATTTGTTGTATATTATCTTAGTCATAATATTCTTTATTGGGCTAGTTGAGCTCACCCTTTTCCTTTTTGTTCCATTTTTTCTTCTCAAGAAGTGAGAACATAATGAGATCTAATGGAGGTATGGGAGTGATGGTTCTAGAAAGATGTTTTAGCGATCCTCACTATTTTTGTAAAATAGTGTATGAATAATTGTAATGAGGACTTATTTGAGTGTGAATATTGTCTAGAAGACAATATTTGTATTTAAACTCACAGTATGTGTTGTCGTATTTTGCACGACAATTGTATTATTGAAGTTGTAGTTTGTTTTACGTACCATGTATTTGACATTTCGAGAATGGGTGTCAGATACCTATTTTGGAGTCACAAGATCTTCTTAGAATGGGATAATTATTCAGCTATTCTATGCAAACCCTGAAAAGTGCTAGCACAACAAAATGAGGATTATTGATGTATGACCTCAAGATGTTGTGATGGACACTCCAGAGTTTGTATAAAAGAGCTAAACAATTATCTCATCCTGACAGTACATTGTTTGAGATATTTAGGAGTTAAAAATAAGTTTATAAAGCTAAAAATCATTTATTTCTGTAGCATATTCTTGGTAGTAGTTATATATTCTAGTGATTTCGGATGATAAAAAACACACATGACAACTAAAATTGGAAGGCTGTATAAAAAGAGTCGGTCGGATGAAGCTTAAGCTTCAGAACAAATTAAGGGCTTCCAGATGTTGTGCCTTCCAAAAATGGTGCCACGCATGTCTCTTCATCCGAGATCACATGAATCGATAACAAGAAGAATATGTTAGAAGAAATAGAAAATTCTTAAGCTTTAGGTTGATTTCTTTGTGCGTATCCAAATGTCTTCTGACAGTACAATCTATCCCATCTTATATATAGGACACTTAGCGTACGCAGTATTAAATTGAGGACGAGACCTTTAAGTTGTTTTATTTGAATACGACACCATTCGATTATCGCTTCGGTAGCCCTAGCGTCTGCAGTATTAAAGTGCGAAAGGGGAATTGTAATGGATGAATATTTTGGTCATTTGACCCGTCCGAAGTATTAAAGTGCAGAATAATGGTTGAGCATTTTGGTCATTTGTCCCGTCCAAAAGGGGTCTCTATAAAATCGCTCGATTTTGGACGGAGGGTCGCGATGTGTTGTAAGGTTAGATGTAAGACCCTAACTTTTATGAATAAAAATGAATTTTCTATAATTATTATTTTTAAATATTATGGAATGAATTTGATAGAATGTTATAATTGTGGGTAATATTTATAAATTTTGCAAAGTACGCAAGTTGTTATATAATATTCGATTGGTCGGAGAATATTCGTTTTAACAGGGAATATTCGTACGGCGGCCCAATTATTGGTGGACTCCACAACAGAATTATTGTCGAATTGAGAAAACGATAAAAATATTTTTATGAAAATAACGACGAAGTTTTACTGCAATTACTGTTGAAACACCCGATGTTAAAAAATACGATGTCTGGCGTGATTGCGTAGTAGCACACGGTATTGATTATTGATGCTTACGTGAGAAGTCACTTCGCTTTTGTTCAATTATTGCTTCAAGATTGTTTGCGTAAGATCTCACGTTAATTGATTAAATTATTGTTGATATTTTATATATTATTAAATCAATATTGAGATAACAAAGTTGTTAATATTATTATTTGCAATATTAACGATGTCTAGAAGTTCTGCCAAGGAGAGGTTTGGTCACCTAATTGCACGTCAATAGAGAGAAATCCTTATTGGAAAGCCCCCTCTTTCCGGAGAACGACGTGGTCGATTAATAATGTGAATTATAATAATGATGATGAACTTTTATTTTATTAGTATTATTAATGTAATAAAACAAAAAAGCTTTTTATATAAAACAGAATACTTTTATAAAGTTATTCGTTTTATTAGACTATAAATAGAATATATTATATTCTATTATGCATAGTATTTTGCATAGTAAAATCTTTTTATATAAAACAGAATAGTTTTATAAAGTTATCTGCTTTTATTAGACAATAATTAGAATATATTATATTTTATTATCGTAGTATTTGCATAGTGCCTACATAGTGTTTGCATAGTAAATTTTTTTTATATAAAACAGAATACTTTTATAAAGTTATTCGTTTTATTAGATTATAAATAGAATATATTATATTTTGTAGTAAACCAATCTGGACCGTCCATTTAAAAGTAAATCAATCTGGACCGTTCAAGAATTAATTCTTATTCAGTCCATTCTTCATAAATGAAGCTCATTCCTTCATTATTGCTTACGAATTCACCGAAACTCTGAGAGAAAACTATAGAGAGAAAGAAGAAAAGTGTTCTATTTACTTCACCACTTCTATATCCAGGTTTCTTACAGGTAAGGGTATTATTTCTATCGTGATTCGTGAAGAGAACTTCTATTATTTCATTCTTTATTATTTTGTTGAATAACCTATATCATGCTACCCTATACTTGGTGAAATTCTTACATTATTCCATTCTTTATTATTACATTGGAATAACTTTTGCCTACATCACAATCTGGCATACATAGTGAAAATCTTCATTATTCATTCTTTATTATTCATTTGGAACATCCCGTCGGTCTGCAATTTCACCGACACAGTTCCGTTATTTATTATTCTATTGGAACATCACATGCATGCAAGCGTACGCATGACCTTATATTCATTGGAACATCCTCGCATGCGGTCTGCAATTTACGCTTTTACCGGTTCCGTTATTTATTATTACATTGGAATATCATGTTTGTGCGTTCTGCGACGACCTCGTTCCGTTGTTTATTATTACATTGGAATAACTCGTACTGTGCTGGCCATCGCGTGCACGATGATTTCTTTTGTTATTCCATTCTTTATTATACTCGATTGGTTAAAGTTTGACTTACATACTCCATAAAATTAGTGGAATATCCTTGATATTTAGCAACTTCATCCGATATCTTTTTCATGAAAATATTCTTCTCGAGCATTCTTAAATTTTACTTCTACAAAGAAAGTATCATATTGACAATTTGGACGTTATTAGTTCCTAGATAAATTAATTCTTGAACTTGTTTTATTGAATTCTTATATCATTGTCATCATCCTCATGTTTATATTATGTTAAAAATTATTTGTGGCCCGTAGTGCATAGATGGACTTGGTATGATTATGACCAGGAATTTATCGGTATAATCATGACCGTAATGTTACAAATGATGTGGTAAAAGTCCTCATTGGCCCGTAGTGCATTGATGAGGCGAGTTGTTGGCATGATCGTGACCATTGATGAATACACGAATATCCTTGGCCCGTAGTCCATGAATAATTTGTGGTTGTGATACTAATGAATATCCTTGGTCGTAGTGCAAGGATGATGTGGATTATTTATTAAGCTGAATTCCAGCGATAAAAGTGATAAGAAACCTTTTAAATCATAAAAGATAGTAGATTTTATTCTCTACTTGACTCTTTTAATGGATTATTTATTCCGCTGCAGTTAAACTTGATGTTTGTTATATTGTATCAGTTTAACATTGTTGAAAGTTAATGATAATTTATTCTGCATTATCTTAGTCATAATATTTCTTACTGGGTTAGTTGAGCTCACCCTTTTACTTTCATTGTTCTCTTGAAAAATGAGAACGTAGCGAGGACTAGTCGGGAGAACGGAGTGATGGTCCCGATAATAGCATTAGTAGTCCTCCTCACTATTCAGTTAAATAGAGTGATAATAAATGTAATGAGGACTCAATTGAGTGTGAATATTGTCTAGATGATAATATTTGTATTAAAACTCACAACATATATTTTGTCGTATTTTACACGATTGTTGTATAATTAAGTTGTATTTGAATTTTGTACCATGTATTTGGCACTCAAGATGGGTGATGTATACCTATTTTTGAGGCGTCACGTTAAACTCTTTTTATAACATTTATTTGTGAATCGGTCCCATACATACACACACACACACACACACATATATATATATATATATGATTCTTTGCTCACTCTAATAAATCATTTGAGATAAATTTCACCGTCTATGTAGTGTCGGAGGAACGAGACACAACTAATATATATATATATATATATATATATATATATATATATATATATATATATTCCATCCACACAACCAGAATTCTTTATGGAAAGCAATTCTTTTTTGGCTTTATTGTTTTTTTTTTTCGAGCCAAAATTTTAACGAGAGTCAAAAAAGATTGCTTCCATAAGAATTATTATCATGATGGGCTATCTATATATATATACGTGAATTGATCGAGTTTAGTCCGAATTTTGTTAAAATCCAGAAATTTTTTTAAAAACAATTAAAAAAAAGGTTTAATATTTTATGGAACTGGAATTTTTTCATAATATAGTGTTTTTGGTGTGATTTTGATACATATAGCAAAATAGGTTTGTACAGTCCGGAACACTGTATTATAAAAAAATTCTAGTTCCATAAAATATTAAACTTTTTTTTAGTTATTTTCTTTAAAAAAAAAGCAAAAAAAAAAGGTCTGAATTTTACTCTCGTCCGGAAGTCCAGACATGATCCTGACCATATATATATATATAGAGCTCGGATCCTATACGGGATCCCGGACGTTCTTAAAATGCGGACTTTTTTTTTTTAAATAACTAATTTTTTTATATATATTTTATGGAATTGAAAATTTTCCATAATCACGTTTATTTGAGGCGTGATTTGGATCATATATAACAAAAGCAGTTTATGCAGGTATGCAGATCCGTCTTTGTTATATGATCTAAATCACATACCAAAAAGATCATATTATAAAAAATTCAGGTTATAAAATATTAAACTTTTTTTTAGTTATTTTTTTTTAAAAAAAAAATTGCATTTTAACAAAATACGACGCACATGATCCAACTTATATATATATATATAACCAATCAACAAGCTTATTCAACATTGGCTACTCGTATTTATCAATTTTCTTTGGGTCTCATTTTTGTAGTAAAATATTCGCCCTCTCTCTCTTTAAGAGTACTAGAGGCGGCAATCATCCCTCACCCTATAGCAAAATCTGTAATTCTGTCAAATATATACATCAATTACACAATTATTCGAAAGATAATTAAAGCATATATATACATTATATAAACGTAATTTCGCTGCTTTAAAACCCTAGATCGTCTCCTCTTCTCCCCAGCTCAACCTTCGATTCTCACTCTGATCGAAGCGATGGACGACAGCTGTGCGGTGTGTGCCGAAACCCTAGAATGGGTTGCGTACGGACCATGTGGGCACAAGGATGTGTGCTCAACCTGTGTTGCTCGTCTTCGATTCATCTGCGACGATCGCCGTTGCTGTATCTGTAAAACCGAATCAAACTCCGTTTTTGTTACCAAGGTGAATTTGTAACTTTCGGTATTTCCAATTTTATTTATTTTTGTCAAATTCAGCATTTTTGTCAATTCAATTTGTGCTTTATGGTTCGTTCTTTGGTGCTTCTTTAGTTTCTCTTTATATATATTGACTAGACATTGTTTGTTTGTTACCAACTAGATTGTTGATCATATATCTTAAATCTTAATTTAGTTTCACTTTCACTCAGTTTAACAAAGTAATAAATTGGCCCAAAAAGTGGATAAACTAAGGAGATAAGGATTTTGGGACTTCAAAATGAAATTGGGACAACTAAATTTGGAACAAAGGAGGAGTTGATTTTGTACTTCTAACTATAGGTTGAATATTTATAATTGATAACTGAAGATTATGTGTTTAGAATCCACTGTTAGAGAGAAATTAGAATACTACTAGTGTGTTTGAAATACTGAACTATGTTTAAACACTTGACTTGATTTGAAAATCATTTATAATTGAGTTGAATAAATATTTGTTTTGCTTGTCTTGTAGGCTTTGGGAGATTACACGAGGATGATAATTGACTTTTCTGTGTTGCCATCTGAAGTAACGGAGAGACGGGCGGGATCATATTGGTACCATGAGGACACACAAACATACTTTGATGATTTGGATCACTACAAGATGATTAAGGCCGTGTGCAGACTTTCATGTGGTGTATGTGATAAGGAGGAGCAAACTAGTAATGGGTCAAAGAGAAGAGGAAAGTTTAGGAATATTGAACAGCTGAAGGGTCATTTGTTCCACCAGCATAGATTGCTCATGTGCAGCTTGTGCTTGGAAGGAAGGAAGGTGATATCTTTATTATGTTGTTTTCTGTCATTTATATATCATGTTGCTGTTGGTAGCTTTATTGAGATTAAAATAAGGCCCGCTTTCATTGTGAAGTCTTAATTTGAGCGTACTACGTGTTGTCGCATTCATGAGGAAAATATTGACGAACCAGAATGCTGATCTTTAACATATCCTAGACTAGGTGATATATGTTTTAGGTAGAGGCTACCTATCATTATCTTCATTTAATAGGGGTTGAAAAGAACATTGCTCCATGTGTTGTACAAGAACAAATTTGTAGTAATTCCAGTTTTAATCCTTATTCTGCAAATATCTATGGTTTCATATAGAAGCAAGCAATGTTCTAAAAGGCGCTAGGCGGGCGGCCGGGGGGCCTAGCGCCTAGGGGGATTAGGCGAGATTTTTTATTTAAGCCAATTTTAATATTTTATCTTACATTTATCCAAACAAAACAATAATATAAAGCAAAATAATTTATAATAAAGATAATAAAGGCTTTTGCTTAAAGTTCAAACACATATCTATATTGCTAATGTCAAAGTTTAAACACAAACATGTAATTGTTCATAGTTCAAACATATTTTTAACGTATTAGTTTTATTCATAAACAATATTGCTATTAAATAATAAAATTTAAAATTTCAAGAATTTAATTCAATATTAAAACTTAAGAAACTAAACATAAATTTAAGAATCACATTGAATTAAACTAAATATTACAAATGTATCATCATTTATATAATTTGAAGTTCGTACAAATTCAAAAAATTACAACTATAATAAAATTATCCATTTTAACTTGATATTGTTCACTTGTTGTGATTTGATATGCTACAATCTGTATTATAAATATGGTAAATCATTAGAAAAATAAATATATCAAGATCTGGTTTGGGTAATTATTAAAATAAAAAAAAATCTCCGTCTAGACCCTGCCTAGGCCCCATCTAATTTTCTGGAGGAATTTTTTTGCCGCGTTGAGCCTAGGTGAGGCACCAGGGGGGTCTATAGCCTAGGCGAGGCGCCAAGGGGGCTTAGCGCCTAGGCGGGCCGCCAAGGGGGGCCTAGCGCCTAGGTGGGGTCTAAGCGGACCTAGGTGGGGATTTTTAGAACACTGGAAACAAGAGACTGTTGAAGGAAGTTTTATTGGTGTATTAGGTGTATAAATGTAAGTTAGGGATTTAGTCAAAGTAGGATATTAAGACTGGAAGCTGAAGAGAGTTGGTCTTGATTTGGTATAAAGCCCCCATGCCATGTTTTGTTTCAAATTAGGGGTGGAATCAGGCTTTCATGTTGGGGATGCAAAAATTTTATGAAAAAAATGTAAGACAATCTAATAATTAATTGTATTTGTAAAAATACAAAATAGAAAGAGGAAAAATATTTATTATACCTCATAATTTTTAGTAATAGTAACCTCTCTCAATACTCTTTTAAGGTTACTAAATGCATTTATTTTAAATTTGTAGTGAAAGCCTTGTCGATTTCTTTCTAAAAGTACAAAATCTCAGTCTATCCTTAATAACTAATTATAATTATATAAATTATAACATTATGAAAAATAAATTAAAAAATTGGTGAAATAAAAAACGTGTATGTTTTAAAGGAGGAACAAATAAAAATTAGTGAAAATGTTATACTTGGGGAAACAATTCCACGAAGCCCACTGCTTTCCTCTGCCAAGCTAGTCATCTTCCCAATCGCAGCTGAGGGCTCAATAACCTTATTGTGATCTCTTTACAGCAGCCTGGGTGATGCAGGACAAGTCCAAAGGACCCGCCCAACTTGGTTGGATCAATATTAATTTTTTCTGGAATAGGAATTCTAATAAATAGTCCATCAGGGAGATTATTCTAGAATAGCTTTATTTAAGTTAGTTGTTAAGTTTAGTAGATAATTATTAGAGATTTTATTTCCTTATCTACTTGGATTATTTACGAATTTACTTAATCAGTAAGTTTAGGGTTTTTAGTTAGTCCAGTAAAAGCATTGTAATCCCCAAGCATTGTAATCCCTATGTAGTATTCATTATTGATTAATTTAATTGTATTGAAAAGCATTATTGCTTGTTTATCTCTTTTCCTCAATTTTCTCCGATTGTTCTACGTTTGTTCTAACCCTTCCCGGTTCCCACCACTGAACTAAGGCGCCCAGATTATTACTTGTGTGAGGCTTTGTATCACAGTCTCAATGGCACACCTTCTCAGACTTCCGTACCACATGGCAGGCATTTGTATTTATTTTCCATCTAAGAAGCAAGGATACGACTATGTATGGGCATATGGGGCATATGAATGATGAGCACAGCTGAAGGTGGAAGCACAGGATTATAAAAAGGGAGTTGGTTTGAGATAATAAGCAAAGAAACGATGGAGCACTGTTTCATGTAACTGTTATCTACTAGTTTGTGCATGCTATTTATTATTTTATAAGTTATTTCATAAAGGGTAAATGGGTAATATAATTTGAATACTACTGGTTTTGGTTAATTTTAATTATCAACAAAAATTATTTCTAGTGTGATGCTGTAGCTTTATCCTTCGTGTCTTGGATCTTGTCTGATTCTTTGAGTTGGATATGAAAATTTAAAACAAAAGGTGAAGACGGTTTAATAGGCTTTCAAGGAGAACACTCATCAGAGTTAAATTCAGGCTACAGTGAAGGATAAAAGGCTTTTATAGTAGTGAAATATCCTTATAAATTATAATTTATATGTAGAAATCATAAAGTTGACGATTTCCTTGAACATCTTAATGTTAGTGGTGCTTTGTAGTAATTGCAAAATAACCTTTTATACGTATAACCGACTTTGGGATGAGGACAATGTACATCTGTGTGAATACCTTTTGAGTTTCGTGATAAGCAAGGGTTAGGCATATGTTTGGTTATCGTTGTCATTTTGGAAAATGTTAGTGAAGTTATCATATCATTTAGAGTTTTCATCATCGTACATATTATAGTTCTCATTAACCTTTTCACTCGCTACGGCCATAAAACTCTTAACACGCCAAGTGCATACTACAACATGAGACTCTATACTAGATCTACAGTTATTGTAGTGTGTTCAAGAAAAACCTTTTTAAATGTAACCTTGGATCACATTTACTTATGGAATTCCCCTTACACATTAAGATTCTACCAGATAACACTTATTCGGATATTTCAATATGGCTATCTGACTTGATGATGTGTATCTATGGGTGGAATGAATCAGGTATTTATTTGTGAACAAAAGCTATATACTAGAGCACAATTGAATCAGCATATAAACACAGGTGACTCTGAGGTGGATGGAACTGAAAGTGAAAGAGGTGGCTTCATGGGGCATCCTATGTGTGAATTCTGCAGAACCCCATTTTATGGGGAGAATGAGCTGTACACACATATGTCAACTGACCACTATACATGCCACATATGTCTAAGGTGAAATCTGATATATCATTTTTTTTGGATTGAGATAGCATAATTTCCAGTGTCATTGAAAAATGTGTAGATGTTGAGAAATTTACTCAGTTTTTTTTTTGGCAGGCAGCATCCTGGACAATACGAGTACTATAAGAACTATGATGACTTGGAGGCAAGATGTGATTTGTTATGTTATATATCAATGTACTTGCATCTCATAATTGCTTCTTCCTAAATGAACAAATTGCATTTCCTTTACAGACACACTTCCGGCAAGGGCATTTTTTATGTGAGGATGAGGCCTGCCTTGCTAAGAAGTTCATTGTATTTCAATCTGAAGCTGAAATGAAGGTGTATTCATTCGAGAACATTTATTGACTATGAATCAATTGCTTTTTTATACATTAGAACTTTCGTTCGTGTGCGTGTGTTCCTATTGTGGATGTATTCCATGGACGTGCATATCTTCTTTTTCTTCATTGCTTATTTTGATTATTCTAATCCATTTATATCTTTTCTGCTGAATTCAGAGGCACAACACTTTAGAGCATGGAGGGCGCATGTCTCGTTCTCAACGTAGTGCTGCTCTTCAGGCATGTTTGTCTTCTCCATCTAGGCTTTCATCATGTTGTGATTATTTTTGTGTTGCCAATAGGTGAACCATCTTGCTGTTTTTATCCATTCGGAAACTGATCTCGCAACCAATATTATGTTGTACATTACTTTTCATCTTGTTTGCAACATAAAATTGAGAAATGATGAGCTCTTTTTCCTTTTAATGTCCAGATACCAACCAGCTTCCGATATAGACGAAGCAATGAACAAGATGATCGCCGGGGAAGAGGACGGACATTCAGGCGTGATCGTTCTGATGCTGAACTTTCTGTGGCCATCCAAGCCAGTTTGGAGACGGCTAATACAGATGGCATATTTCAAGATCCACCAATGTCAAATGCACAAGTAGTTTCTGATTATAGAGCCATGAGTGATATTGATCCAATTATTCAACCATTTGAGTCATTAGCTACTACGGACTCTGAGCCACCTTCAAGATATCTTCAGGCCTTGTCACATAGATCAAGGAACGCGCCATTGGAAGAATCATCCTTTCCTCCCCTTCCCATGGCACCTGATGGTAATCAACAAAAGGCCAAACATGATCCCGAAGGTTTGTCTAAAAACACTATGGTGGAACATATACGTCGGCAGAAGAACAAAAATGTGAATATCCTTAATTCGACTAATGCATGGCCAGCAGCAATGCCGACAAAGAAAACTGTCACTGTCATTAATGCAACTCAGGAATGGCCAGCAGCAAGTCGCAGACCTGTGGCACAAGAAACTAGTCCAATTTATACCAAATCCTCCACAAATGTTGCACCTGCGTTGTCATCTAGTTCTGGTCAGAGTAAGCCAGCAGCAAACAATAGATCTGCATCATCTAGTTATTCAAGTTTTGCTCAAGCTCGGCCTGCATCAATTAATGAGCCATCTGCTGGTTTTTCAAGCTCTTCAAGAAGTTGGGGAAGCTCCAATAGGATCAGCCATTCTATGTCGGCTCCGAATCTTTTGGAGGCTGGATCTTTTGATGCTTCTGTATCTGATTTTCCTCCGGTTTCTGCAGTTCAGATGTGCAAACTGCCTTCGAGTGGCCAGGCTGTTGTAGATGTGGAAGATGCGCAAACTGCCAACAAGTCTTTGGTGGAAAGGATACGTGCAGGTCTAGCGTTTGATCAAGACAAATACACTGCTTTTAAAGACATCTCTGGAGAATATCGTCAAGGTTTAATGGATGCGAGCACATATTTAACGTACGTGGAGCAGTTTGGCTTAACACATCTTGTCCTGGAGCTGGCAAAGCTCTGCCCTGATGCTCAGAAGCAGAGAGAACTTGTTGAGACCTTCAATGCTAATTCTTTTAACAGTGCTCCACGAGAAAGTGGAGACATTCACTTGAAAGAGGGTGATGGTGTTAAGAAAGGTAAAGGAAAGTCTATTGGTTCTGCAAATAGTAGATCAAAGGATATCTTAGCTGATAACGTTATAAGTACTGTACAGAAGCTGCAGTCGAGCTACAAACCTTTAGAAGACAAGGCAGAGGTTTTATCTAAGGATGGGTACCGGCCTGCCAAGGGCAAATCAAAGGTAGTATTTGATGAACCACAGACAGAAGTGAGATCACATAATCAGCCAACACAGAAGGTCCAAAATAATTCCCAGTCAGCTGGTGGCAGATCTAATATAAATTCCGGTGATGGAGATGTCAAAAGTAATCAGAGGAAGAGAACGTCTAAGTTTCATAGGGCCCGACTAGGTGATGGCTCAATGGCAGCACTTTTAGATCTGAAAAATGCTGATGCCGATTCTGATCCCGATCCAGATTTAGTGGAGGCAGCTTTAGATGGAAATAAGAACTCTGGTGAAGTGTTGTTGCCTGTACGTGGTGTTTGGCGAAATGGTGGAGGCCATAGGCTTTTGTCAAAGACTTCAAGAGATCCCAGAAAATGATGTAATCTGACAGTGGGTTTTCAGCAGAAACCTGCTTCGTGTGTGATTTGGTTTAGCATGTTAATTTTGGTGGTTAAAAATAGGGGCTTTTTGTTGGCAAGCTAGCTGTTTATAATTTTTGTTTTGAGA
Organism: Panax ginseng; assembly: GCA_020205605.1. NCBI lineage: Eukaryota > Viridiplantae > Streptophyta > Magnoliopsida > Apiales > Araliaceae > Panax > Panax ginseng. The sequence continues at coordinate 3,649,322 of CM035131.1, read as the reverse complement.
GAAGATTAAGGAAAGGTTTCACGGTGGTAAAAGCTTTTGAGAAGACGAGGTTTATTATACGTAGGGTCCCCCTTCTTTTAGATGTTTTTGTGTTGAATCATGAATGGACTGCAGTTTCAGTCAACAGTGAATTTGGAATTTATTTTGTTGATAGTTGTCATGTGAAGGAGGTTTTACAATTTATATTTTTATTTTAGCCAAACTATTCGTATATATGATTGGCATATGCCTTTGTAGTCTAAATTTTATTTTGTGAATGATTCCTTGTTGATGTCTCTTTTGTTTGTTACTTGGAATCAATGACTCGTGGAGAGTAATTTCATGCAGCACCGTATTGTATTTGTTTGATTTATCTATGCAACTTAGCGTTGCATTTGTATTTTATATTACATTACAGTTGTAAATAAGATTTCGAGGAGACTGAAGCGGAAAGAATGGTGGTAGTAATGACTGAAGTGGAAATTACAATCACACTTGGATGTATTGTAATGAAAAAGAAGCAAAATAATTATGGACGTAATTTAAACTATGATGTCATGTAATTTTGGACAAACCAAACATTCAAGACAACCTAGTTTATTTGAAAGTAACCCCAAAATACCATAAAATGAATTTCAAAAAATAAGCAGCCAGCAGGACAGGACAGGATACCATATTAAGTATAATTTGTACCAGAATGAAAACAAATATTTGAGTATGTAAAAAATTTCCTACCCTTGGGCAATTTACAAATTGGATGGATGAAGTTTTAACAGTTTTTTGTTCACACACAGTACAACAACTTGGGTAAATATGCAACATGAAGCAGATTTTGCTCGAATTTACAAAGGTCAACAATTAACATTCATTTATTTTGGTATAAGTTTAACCAAAGGTCTTCTCAGGTCAACAATCAACATTCATTTATTTTGGTACAAGTGTAACCAAAGGTCTTCTCACTGCTGTAGCACATGTAAAGGAACCCATCTTCATCCTTGAATGACTCATAAACAGTCTCCATCAAACTTGCTGCAGGTGATAATAAGTAAAGAAATTTGAGCTGAATAAATATATCTCAGATGAAGACATCCAGCAAAAGATTAACCAATAGTAACTAAACAAACAAATGCCGGGGGTCATGCTTCTCAACTTACACGTTTGAGGTAATGTATTCTTTACAAAAACAAAGAGCGCTTTTCCAGGAGCGAGCTGCAGTCTGACACTCAAGATGTGAATGAATTGCCCAACGGACATGTCTCGTGGTACAAGGTATCTGTTGTTAAAAGGAGATTAGAATTGAGCAGGATTTATTAAATTATGTAAAAATATAGGTTGATAGTTGCGAGATAAAGAATTTAAGTATGAGCAATGTTCCTTTATCCTCCAACACAAGGAAAAGCAGCCAGGGACCCAGATAAGTACCACTAGACACATCTGTTCCTAGGCGATGCACAAACACATTCTACACATAAGTTTCAACATTACCGACTGTTGTGGTAAAGAAAGAAAAATTATTAGTTTATTACTGCAAGTAAACTTATCCCTTGGGAAAAATTAATGATGATATGTTACTGTTGTCACCTAATAGGTCAAGAATCATGTTTCAAAGACATTTTGGAAACCAAAACTCCAAAAACTGTCCATAAACTTGAGTATGAGTTACCTATTTTTTCCAAACTTCATTATTACAAGAATCTCTTGTTAAACACACAGATTTGTTATTGGGACTAACTAGTAATGGACACGATGTAATCCGTGTCCAGTAAGTTATCAAAAAAAGAATTAACCATGTCCAATCTGTTCTTTCAAGCTTATATTTAGGGCAGTCAAGTGACATCAAGAACTTACTTTTTCTTTTCCATTTCTGGAAGGTCAGTTTTTGTATACCTTTCAGCCACCACCTGCATAACATAAGAGCAAAAATTTTACTAAAAAAATGATAAAAGAACAAACTAGACCTACCATGAAGAAATGTAATAATGACTACCAGTCACCTAACCCTAACACAATGTTTCTGTGTCCAGGAGAGAGAAACGTTCTTCCCCTCTAATATGGAGAGGTAGGAGAAAAATGAATTAACTTCCTTTCTTTAATTCACAAGTTTATATTACCATTTCACATTTATTTCAAATGAAATGATTGCCAGGCAAAGGACAAAAACTGTATAATGATTATATTCGGCAAAACTAATGATTTGGCAACCGAAGTTGGCACGTTTTATTGAATACGTGATTGAACTTTTAATTTTTCAAATTAACTAACTGAACTAATTAAAATTATTAAATTGGGTCATTCATCAAAATCAAGTTAATGGCCATCAAAATTTTTCATCATGTGGAAATAAAAGGAAAAAACCCGAATTTTTTAGAAAATATTAAATAAGAATTTAGTAAATAAAATTTTTAAGGCATGTGAAGGGTTCAAATAAGAATATATATATATATATATATATTTATTCATTTGTGTGTGTGTGTGTGTGTGTGTGTGTGTGTGTGTGTGATGTAAGAATATGTGGTATGGTATGGTGTTGCATGGGGTAATATAAACTATGCAATACATGATTTATGTGTTTAATGAATATATTATTATTATATATTTGTTATTTATTGAGGAGGAGTTATTTGAAGTAAAAAAGATGGATAGAAATTTATTTATCGATATTAAATAATTTATGTGAAATTATTTTATCATAAGTAAGTTGGTGACATTAAATATCTTTGATAACCACCAATTTCTTGAGTATTTGTATGAGTAAGTATCAAGTCTAAGGTAGTGCAACCGTACCTTTAATAGTGGATGTATAAGAGATTTGGGCTAAACGATTCCTTCCGAGAGTGAGGTATATATGAATTAGTAACCAATCTAACTCATTGTGAAATCAGTGTAGACGAGACGGAAACTAATTTGTTGGTGTTTGTGGGAAACCACTCAGTGTACTATATTGAATACTATTAAAGACTGTGTGCGCTAGGTTTAGATTTGTATATATGAATGTTGTTGAGGAGAGAAAAAAGTCGATATATATTTGGATAAATATTGGTTAGAGATTTATTGACTAATATTGAAATTTGATTAAATGTATAGATTAAAGAAAGAAGAGTTTGAACTTGAAGTTTAATCTCTAAATTATTGAAGAATGTAGTCATTGGAGATTTATTTTGGTTAGTATAATGAGATAGCATGTATGGAGCATGTTAAAGGATTTGCGAGTTAAGTTCTATTTCTGTTGAAGCATAACATGTCTGCGTCCTAACTTAAGGTGGCGCGACCGCGCCACTCTCAAGCCTAAGACCACCGCGGCCGCACCGGTCTGTAGATAGTTCATGATAAGTTTGTGTAATCTGGTGAGTTGTGTAATCCGAACTATAGGAATTGTATTTTAGTAGCTAATATGTTATCATATGGGTCATATTTGATATTTATAGTGTCCATGAATGGATTGAGATAGCAAAACATGAATCGTATGAGAGTTAGTTATGGAAATTAACTAAACAAGAATAAATATTAGTTAACTTAGATTAAGTTGAAAATTATATTATGGAATAATATAATTTGAGTACTAAAGCCTTGTGTGGCAGTGGCGTGATAGTAAATTAAATGAAAGGAGTAATTCACCTAAGTAAAATGGTGAATTAATATATGTGCTTTACATGAAGAAAATGAAATGATTAATTAATCGTTGTGATATTAAAATGTGATAATGGGTTGAAAGTACCCAACTGAATGATATTTAGCCAAATTAAAATATTAATGTGGACATTATCATTAAATAGTATTTCATATTACTATGTGTAATATGGAAAATGTGGGTAGTAGTAATATATAATACCTATGGCTTAAGACTACATGAAGTGTGACATTTAATTGGGACTAATAATATAAGGTATCAAGTGGTACAATAAAATCATAAATAATTTTAATACAAAAATGATTAAATATCTGTGTATTCTAGAAGTTGGGAAGGAAATTAAATGTTTGAATAAACATTAATATTAAATAATGTGATAATGTGTTTATGTGAGTAGTAAAATATAATTATGGAGATATCTGGACAAGAATACCTAACTGTGTTATGCTAATTGCGTGTATTTAATGTACATGGATATTATGAGGTGAGTACCTAAATAATCCCTAAATTTCCTAATATGGTAATAATTATACATTAAAATGACATTTTGAGAATTTAAAGAACCAAACCAAGCCTTAGAATAACAAGTTGCTAAGTTATTTGGCTTGTCCCATATTCATAGTCCCAATTTATTTTCAGCCGTGTATAGGCCATTGGCCTACCCCTCTATTTGCTTAAGCTCAGTGATGGTGATGATGGCCAAGGGTGTGGGTTGAAGGGAGTGGTTGGAACCTTTTCACTATTTCCTTGTCCATTGTTCTCTTCCATTCTCCACTAAATTAAACCATGGTGCAAGACCATGAAATGGGTAATCCTTTCTCGTCTCCTTCTATTTCCCGTTGGTTGAGTTGTCTAAGAAATGGGTTATGGAAGTTTAGTAGAATTGAGAGCAATTGGTGGATTGAAGTGCTATAGTTAGCAAAGTTAAGCTTCAAGAGGTAATAATTCTAGCATATATGTTCTTGATTCCTATGATTTACAATTCCTTAGAAATGACAAGAAAAAGTAGTTTTTGAGTCACAAAAATTATGCTTAAGGATTGTTATAATCCATGAATTGATGCTAAGTACTGTTAATATAGTTGAATGCGAAAACAACGGAAGTTAAACGAACCAAATTGGTTGAAAAACGAATTCATAGTGAATGAATTTGCTAAACTTTTCGAAACATGAAAATTAGTATGAACATGAGTTGTAAATTCATATTTGGTTTAGTTAATGTTTATGTTAGTTGATGGGTATTTGGTATGTTGTAGTTTTATGAGTTACAAACCCATAGAATCGAAAATGAACTAATTTGGACATGTATAACTCAAATTATGAAGGTTTGAATGAAGTTTGGCTTGATGGTTCATAGCAGGGGCTGAAAAATTGAGTTTACAATGACTAGGCCGCCCGACACGGGCTATTTTAAAAGGCAAAACCCCGGCCCGTGAAGGGTGTGTGTTATGAATGACCGATTTTATATGTTTTACTAAAATAATAATAACATTTTTATATCGAACTCCGATTGAGGTGATTCAAGATGATCATCAATGAGGATGAATAGACCTACAACTTTTGTTCTTGAGTGTTTCAATTTTAGGTCTTTAGGAAGGGTCAAAATAGTCATCTTTGTAACTGTTACGTATTTCGGAGGGCGTCAAACGAGCACATACGCAAGTATAGTGCTCCAGACGATAGAATATGTTATTCTAAGTGATATAACATGAAAATGCATGATATTATACATGACATATAAGATTACCTTACTTATAAGGAATTGCCTTAGCATGATTGAGTATGTTTTTAAAGAAACTTTAGATTTTAAAAACAAGTTTAGACAAACTTTGAGTCTTTTGAATTCTAATAGCATATGTAAAGGGTTTAGTCATGCATATAAATAGGTATGACACATGGCCTTGAGTACCTTTGTATACTATGAGTTTCTTAGATGGTTATTTTCCGAATATATATAAAGATTTTGAAAACAAACATAGACGAACTTTTGTACCTCTAATTCTGACCTTGATAACATATATATGAGGTCTAAGTACGCATGATGTAAGATTCAAAGTTGTATCATAGGTGTGTTAGATTACTTTGATTTCAAAGGCAAGCTCATATATCATTTGTAAACAAAGTTTTATAAACATGGAGTGGTATCTTGCCCTTGGACACGTACGTAGAAACATGTACAAACAAGTATGACGTGTGAGTTGAAGTTGTCTTGCATGATTAGTTTAGTATGACATTAACTTTGAGAATAAAGTTTTGAAGTTTTGAAACTAAGAGGGACGAACTTAAAGTAACTTGTGGACTTAAAGTTCTAAGCATGATAACATATATACATGGCCTAGGTAGCTATGAAATGAGATTAAAAGTTGTACCTAGTTGCTTTAACTTGGTCTAGAATGACTTTTAAAAGTGAATTTGAACGCCTTATGCCCCTAGACATGACGAATATGTTCATCATCTAGCTAAGCATGAATTGGACCTTTCAAGTGTGGTTTAAAATACGTCTTCAAATAATGAACTATGCTATGTCTATGTGAAGCATACTAGTAGAGGCTTATTAGTACCAATATATGGTTTAAAATCTTATATCATCGAATCTTGTTAAAGAAAGTTGTTAAACTTTATTGATTGAAATAAATTATTATGGAACTAAGTAATTTGAATATGAACGACGTAGATCACGTATCTATAAACTTTAAATATGTGTCGAACACATAGCGAGTCAAGTGTGTGATAAATGTATATGAATGTTGATGTTAAAAAAGGATGGTTAAGGTATACTTATACATGCCTAGCTATTCTAAGAGTATAATGAGAAAGTGAAATAAAGGTTTAACAAACCTAGTCAGAAATAATGTAACATTGTTCTTATATTAAAAGTGTATGAAATATGTTACTAATGGATGTGAATCCATGATTATATAAGCGTGTAAGAATACATGCAGTGAAGATAAGATTTACTGTGATTAAGTCGTAGTTGATAAACTACAAATCGAGCAAGTCTTTCGATTCTATTTGATATATGAATTCTATAATTATTAGTTGAGCTATATTATGATATGCAAATGTTGATGTATATATATGAAATGCATATGAGATATGTATGAAATGTGAAAGTTGATCTTTGATGATATGCTTGTGATATAAATCTCTATGCTTGTTATGTGAGAAGTAACATGTAGTAAATATTAATTGATTATGAATGCATGAACCCAATATGCTATTATATGCTATGTGTGTTGCATGAAAAGCTATTAGAATTATTTGGGTTATCGAGCTCACCCTTACAAATAACCACTTTTGCGGAGTTAAGGATTCACGATAAAGATTACATGCTACTTGATTGATAAAGTTCAATAGTATCAAAGGAGATTGGTTTATTTGTTTAAATATATACTCTTGAACCATGTTTAGGTTCTAGAGTTGTACAAGATAGTAGTTTACGACAGTGTAATACATGTTTGCGTTGAAAAGTTGTATATAGTATATGATACAATCATAAATAATTCGAATGAGATATGTAAATATTTAAGTTAAGAAAATAATTGAATAGAGATTGAAAAAGTTTAATCATAACATAATTTGATTTAGGGATTTGTAATTGATTCAAGTTAAATGAAAATCAATAAAAGATTTATTTTCAAAGGAGATTGAAAAATAGTTTAAATTATTCCACATATTTGTATAACATCGAATGTGATGTAAAAGCAGTGAGAATAGTAAATGATCGATTGAGGGTTTTATCGGAAACTTATAATGTTTGTATCCGTTTGGGGTCATTATACATAGATCATGGAAATGGAAGAAGATATTTATTTCTAAATTGATAATGAATTAAAATTTTAATTATATATATTAAGTTATGAATAAAAGATTATTTATTTATTTTTTTTGCCATAAAAAACGTGCTAACTTTGATGGTCAAATCATTAGTTTTGTCATTATATTTCATATAATAAACTTCATGTTCGCTCCATTTCTTCTCTCCTTTGGGGAAGAAATTCTTTTCCCTTTTTCTCATTCTTAAATCTACACTAATAAGATACCTTGCTCTAGAGAAAATTACACATAATAATCTTCAAAAAAAAATCCAGAATTTTGATCGATAAATTTAGGCCGACTGCTTCACATATTATATTACATACAACCTTTGTCCGAATATCAGTCCGTATTTACAAGTCAACCTTCATGAATAAAGTTTAATTATAACATAATCAATGATCAAGATCAAAACTTAAATATGATAAGATAATGTATATGTTGATTTTGAAAATAAACTCTCATTTTGAACGGCCCAAAAAGAAAGTATGGACTCTGAATATCTTCTTCAACTTAATTCTTCTTCACCACTGATGACATACATTAGTTCCTACTTATTAAGGAAAACAAACTCTTGAAACAAATAACCATAAATAGTGTAAGCAAGTCATAATTTCTTGACCATTATTTGAGCTTGACTTAGGGGGAAATTATAAAGAACAAACATGAACTCGGGAAAAAAAATAATCAAATAATACTAGCAGATATCAATGTGTAATTGCCATAAAGCTTCTAATTTTCACCAATTGATGTTAATTGACGAACTTATGGAGTTGATTAACACACAAAGATTGAATTTTTTTTATGAGAAAGGTGAACTTACAGGAATTCGACCAGGATATTTAGCGATAATATCTTGTGATTCTTCGCATCGTTCATCTGTAGTAAATAAATTTGGATTATAACAAAAGATTAGAAAAGACTAGGAATTAAAGATGATGATGGGATGAATTAAAAGTTTAGGTTAAAATGAATTATTAGATAAGACCAACCAAATGTGAACTCGTCCTTGAAAGATTTCGTCTTCCCCATCTGTCTGTCTATCTATCTATCACCCTGTTCTTCTTGTTGTTTGAAAGATAGAGAGAGACGTAGCAGAAATGGAGCAAAAGAGATGAATCGTTTGGGTTCCAAGGAAAGTGATGAAGGGATAAATAAGCAAGGTCAAAATCCTCGACGGAAGTGGTTAATTCTCACAAATGGTATTAATAATGATTAGCTTAAAGCTTAATTTTACAACGGGGTATCTTAGTTGGGTGAGATTCAGCCTAAACCTTAAAAGGTCGCGTGTTCGATTCACGTTCAACGCATATAAATTTTTCCCAGATTTATAATATTATATTTTACAAAATAAACAAATTTCAATTTAGAGTAATAAACTCTTCGTTCAACAAAAAGAGGTACAATTATGAAATATATAAAAATATTGGGGACGTATTATAGTTGTTAGTTCAATAACAATGTTTATGAGTGACAAATTTGAAATTATTATTCATAAGAAAAATACATTTTTTTCATTTATGAAAAAAGTATTTAGAGCAAAGAATTTTTTGTGTGGAAAAGATGTAGTAGTCCTATTTAGGAAGGTAAATGAATCGAGTTGAGTTGAGTTGAATATTAAGTTGCTCATATTTAATTTATAAAAATTATCGAGTATGAAATAAAGATTAATTAAAACTCATTTAGCTTCTGAGTCGAGTACGTTCTCAAATGGAACCCGAGTAATTTGAACTTTTTGAGCAAAAATATGATTTAAATATTAATAAAAAATAATAATTTTAAAAAAAATTGAGTAATTTATTCGAATTTTAAAATTTATTCAAATATTATTTATCTTACAAATCAAGTTGGAATCAAACTTTTATAATTAGGGCGACTACGAATCAAACCGTTATTCAGATGTTGCAGACATATCAATTATCAAATAATTTTTTCATTCAGATTGATTCAGTTTTTATCAAACACCCTATTTGTGACGCCCCCAAAATAGGTATACATCACTCATCTTGGGTCGCCAAATACATGAGACTAAATTCAAATATAACTTGATTATACAACAGTCGTGTAAAATACGACAAAATACATGTTGTGAGTTTTAATACAAATATTGTCATCTAGACAACATCCACACTCAATTTAGTCCTCATTACATTTATTATCACACTATTTAACAGAATAGTGATGACTACTAAGACACCATCTCGGACCATCACACCATCAAATATCTTGTTGATCTGTTTTATCCATCGTCTCACTTTAAGTGGTTTGGCTCTCCAAAAATTCGGTGGTCCCAAATTTCCTTGAACTATTTATGCGGTGACCGGTCAGAGAGTTATCGCTTTTTCCACTTGCATTTTGGACAGAGCCGCTCGCTTGATGTTGCATGAATTGCATGAAGCCTCTAACATTCCGTTGCTCATCATTTGGTCAATGTTGTTGTTTGCATGAAGATTGTCGCCTTTCCGATGCACGCATTGTCCCGGTTATTGATCATCGCGGAGACTCAACGGTCTCCGTGCTCCATTGATATTCTCAACATTCTCTGATGCCATTTTCAAATCTTCGCCACAAAACAAAGGTTAATTAACATATCACATATTATCCCTATACTCCATGGTTTGGATCAATTAAATACCAAATAAACTTAGGTAGGTCATACTAACAAGGAATTCCCGTCTCTCCCTCCTAATTCTTATCTCACATCTTAGCTAGGGATCATATCCTAAAGCTTTGATATTAACCGACGCCCCAAAATAGGTATACATCACCCATCTTGGGTCATGCCAGATACATGGTATGTAATACAAATACAATCTTAAATATACAACAAAAGTCGTGTGAGTTTTAATACAAATATTGTCTTCAGACAATATCCACTCTCGTAATAAGTCCTCATTACAATTATTATCACACTATTTCATAGAATAGTGAGGACTACTAATGCTATCATCCGGACCATCACTCCGTCCCCGACTAGTCCCCTCGCTACATTCTCATTTCCTAAAGAGAACAAAGAAAAGAAAGGGTGAGCTCAACTAGCCCAAGAAGAAATATTATGACTAAGATAATGCAGGATAAATTATCATTAGCCTTCAACAATGTTAAATCGATAAAATACAATAGACAACAAGTTTAATCTGCAATGAATAAGCAATCCATTAAAAGAGTCAAGTAGAGAATAAAATCTACTATCTTTTATGATTTAAAAGTTTTTCATCACTTTTATCGCCGAGACTCAACTTAATAAATAATCCACATCATCCCCAGACTACTACCAATGATATTCATTAGGGTCACGACCACAAATTATCCATGCACTACGGCCAATGATATTTGTGTATTCATCAATGGTCATGATCATGCCAACAACTCATCCATCAATGCACTACGGCCAATGAGGACTTTTACCACATCATTTGTAACATTATGGTCATGATTATACTCGAATAATCCTCGGTCATAATCATACCAAGTCCATCTATGCACTACGAAAGCCACGGATGACTTTAAAAAATATAAACATGAGGATGATGACAATGATATAAGAATTCAATAAAACAAGTTCACGAATTAATTTATCCGAAACTAATAACGTCCCAAATTGTCAACATGATACTTCTTTGTAGAGTAAAATTCAAGAATGCTCAGAAGAATATTTCCATGAAAAGATACTGGATGAAGCGCAAATATCAAGGATATTCCACTAATTTCATGGAGTATAGAAGTCAAAACTTTAACCAACTGAGTATTATTCAAATTTGACGTGTCTTTATTCAAATCCATAACATGGGCTAAGAAAGCTTGACATCCGTTTTTCAATAAACGAATAGCTTTATGATTAGATATGACAATGATTGATTTTAATGGTTTAGTTGCTTGAATTCGAACAACAGGTTGGTTAGGAATATGAAAACTAACAACCTTACGAAAACAATCAATTTTGGCATGATGAGTAGTTAACCAATCAATCCTAAAAATCACATCAAAATCAAGTATCTTTAAAGAGATAAGGTCAACAGGTAAGGTGATGGTGCCAACTTGAATCAAACAAGATTTATAAACAGTGGATGTGATAAAAGTTTCTCCTAACGGGTAGCACTGGTATCTAGTAAAGTATAAACTTCACAAGAATTTATGATTAGCTTACCCGTGATCACCTCGTTTGGGTTCCTCGCATTTTGACCAGTCACAACAAACGCTCTTCCAGGAACCGTTGACTTTGACTTTTCTGGGATAATCCTTTGAGTCACCGTCCCCGCTGAACTAGGTTTCGCTACCGTACAATTCCGAGCGATATGTCCTTCCTTTCCACAATTATAGCATACCTTAAACTGTTGTGGGCAATTTGGACTGATATATCTCTCTTTTCCGCATTTATAGATCTGACCGGTGGTCGTTCCTCCTTCGAACCACTTCTTCTTTGGTCTATCGTCTTCATAATGGTCGTTGTTAAATCTCCTCTTTTAAAATCTCCTCCAGACTTCGCTTCTTCTATTTTCACGGCCATGATTACCACCAGTGGTTACCATTTTGTCCGTCTTTTCTTTCTCCACCGGTTATCGTTGTTTTGTTGATTCTTTATCTCCCAGATGATCCTGGTTGTGGTCCTCAATTGGCCGTAGTACTTTCGTTATCTCGCCTAATAATTGAGCCTCATTTACAACATATCCGAATAGAGAAAATTTATGAGAAATGAGATCTTGACGTATCGCCGTTTTCAAACCTCTAAGAAACATCCGCCATACGCTCCTCATTCTCCACCAAATGAGGTCTGAACACTCGATAACTCGCAAACTTTGCCTCGTCTTCGAGACACCGTCCATGTTGTTTTTCTCTAATCTGATGAACTCCACTTCCTTCATATGACGAACACTTTCAGGAAAATATTTGTCATTAAATAGTTTCTAAAATGTCTCCCAAGACATGCTGAGTGAGGCTGGATGGGTACGCTTCACAGAGTCCCACCAGTAGTCTGCCTCGCCACGGAACATAAAGGTGGCGAATGGAACCTTCTATTCCTTCGTGCATCCCAAGACATCGAATATCTTGGTAATTTGCTTGACCCATGTTTCCGCCATGATCGGATCTGGTTTTCCCTTAAATTCTGGTGGTCCCAACTCTTTGATCGTGCATTTGTGACAACCCGTGAATTGCTATCATTTCCTCCTCAGATTTTGAACACGAGTCTCCTCGTGCGATTTTGCATGAACTGCAAAAAGCTTCTAAACATCCCTCGTTCATCATCTCGCTTTCGGTGGTGTTGTTCATAGAAGGAACATTGCCGCCTTTTGTTGCACGCTCTCCTCGTTAGTGAGTATGAGACGTCTCCACGGTCTCATTTTCATTGTTAATATTCTCAATCGACATTCTCAAATCTTGCCATAAAACAAGGGTTAATTAAGGAAAACAATATATCACATAATATCCCTATATACCGACCACCAACAACAAATAAGCTTAGGTAGGACACACTAGCGAAGGATTTACTCGTCTCTCCCTCCTAGTTCTATTCCCCGATCTCTCGCAGAGATCATATCCCTAAGCTCGATACCAACCGTGACGCCCCCAAAATAGGTATACATCACCCATTCGAGTTGTCAATACATATGGTATGTAAACAACTACAACTTTATTATTACAACAAGAAAAGCGTGAGTTTGAATACAAATATTATCTTCTAGACAATATCTATATTCAAATAAATCCTCATCACATTTATTGATACATTATTTTACAAAATGGTGAGGACTACTAAACAACTCTCTCTAGAACCTTTATTCCATACCCCACCTGTCTACTCGCTTATATTCTCGCCTCCCGAGAAAAAAAATGGAACAAAAGGAAAAGGGTGAGCTCAACTAGCCCAAGAAAATATATTATGACTAAGATAATATACAACAAATTATCGTTAGTCTTCAACAGGAAAAATCTAATAGAATACAATAGACAACAAGTTTTAAATCAACAATCGCAATTTAAACAACAATTCATTAGAAGAGTTAAGTAGAGAATGCAAACTACTATCTTCTATATATGAATTTAAAATTTCATCGCTCTATCTTTTATCCTCGTAAGATCAATCAATACATATCTCTGAATCAAATATTCATCTTTTGCACTACAAAGCCAAAGATATTCATCATTAATCATGTTCATCTAAACACATGTTCATCTTTTGCACTACGGGCCAAAGATATTCATCGAAATCATTCATCTTTTTCACTACTGACCAAAGATATTCAATAATATCATCATTTAAGACCGAGGATGATGAAAAATATTTTTTAAAGAAACGAATCCAAAGGAAACAAAATGACAAGGATTAAGGATTCGTGCTTTGTTTTATCCATGTCCAAAAATACCTCAAAAATAATCATAATGGTGTAAAATTCAAGAATGATCAAAACATGGATACAATCAAAACTAGTATCCACAATAGATATTTTTAGACGAAAAGGAAAAAATTTTCATTTTTCATGAATAGTCTTAGATTCGTGAATAAATTATCGATATCGTGGATAAAGTCTTGAGTATCGTGAATAGTAACTCAGACACCAAAAGTTCCAAATTTGATAAAACTTCAGATCAATATTTCAAAGATAATGATATTGAAGAAATAATATCATTACGGAAAAAAATAATATCCCTTACCTCGGAAAGACAAAGATTTAATCTTGAATAATCGGATATAAGTTATAACTATAACTTCAGACCGTATATCAATACTCAAAGTATACTCAAAATACTCACAAGAATACGTTCGATAATATAGAGAGAAAAACTTCAATTTCTCGTGTGATTTTCAATTCTAACCCAAGACCCTATTTATAGGAAAATGTTTAGAACACTAAAGCGTAAAATTTAATAAAATATTAATATATATTTATTAAATTCCTACGCACCCAAAATCTGATTCAAACCATCATCCACCAAGAGTGACTCACCTTGCCTAACTCAAAAAACGTTTTTCTTATTAAAATATTTAAAACTTCAAAAATTAATTATTTCTTGAGCTTCGAACTTCAATAATTAACAATAAATAGTCATTTTGTCGAAAATTTCAATCTCATGAAGTTTTATAGGAAATTCAATTCTCTACAACTTTGCGAAGAAAGTTTTTCCAAATGCCAAACATAAATTGACCAAATCCATAAACCAGGTGATTTTACTGTGCTATAATCAAATTTCGATCGAGAAATGGGGTCCAATTTACATGTTTAACATGTTTTAAACATTTATTGCAACAAAAATATTCTTTCTCCTCAGATACTCATATATCACACATTCATTATAAAAATATTACCATTATTATATTATTAAAATATAATAATATATTTAAATAATTATTTTATCGTAAAAAGATAAAATTTTAATTTTCAACAATTGTCACATTAAAAAAATTTCTCCATCTATATCCACATAAAATCAATATTTTCCTCATCATATAAATCAATAATTAATTATTCACGAATAATATTACAGAATCACAATATTGACAACCAGGCGGTCCCAGGAAAGAGGGGCTTTCCAATAAGAATTTCTCCTTACTGGCGCGCAATTAGGTGACCAAACCTATCCTTAGATGTAACTTTCTAGACATTGCCAATAATGTTATCCAATAAGATTATTCAGATAATATGAATTATTGATTCAATAATGAAAAATACTTGTAGTAGGACAATTATCAAACAACGAATATAAAAATATCAACACAACAATTATTGAATCAATAAAATAAAATATTGATAATAATTCTTTCGTAACAATTATTGAGTAGTGCCTTCACGTAAGAATCAATAATTGGTGCAATAACGTGTCTTCTTGTGTTTTAACCACCGGTATTTTTACAAATTATTAGCAGTAATAACTACGCCTGTTATTTTAAACAAATTATTCTTGTCGCTTTCTTCCTCCAATCGCTTTCATATGGGGCCCACACACGGTCGCTATCAAATAAGCATTTAATATTCTCCCGAAAAAGATGCGAATATTCCTCGACCAAATGAATATTCTCTAACAATAATGAATATTTTATAACCACTTTATTTTGAAATATTTGCGTATTTTACCCATAACTATCCACATTAATCAAATCAACCACCTTACTATTTCAAAATAATAAATAGAAAATTAAATTTCATTAATAATAAGTTGGGGTCTTACTGATTTCACCAAGATAGAAGTCGCGTGATCTGCTTTTATTCCAATGTAGAATAATAAAGACGGAACCGGTCCAACGTAAAGCATGCAGACATGATATTCTAACGTAATAATAAAGAATGGAATAACATAAGGATTTCACCAAGTATAGGGAGTCCGCGTATACAAAGTTATTCCAACGAATAATAATAAAGACGGAACCCAGTCCCACGTAAAACGCATGCATACGATATTCCAAATGTAATAATAAAGAATGGAATAACATAAGGATTTCACCAAGTATAAGGTATCTGGCGTATACAAAAGTTATTCCAATGTAATAATAAAGAATGGAATAATGTAAGTTCTCTTCATGAATAAGAAAGAATAACACCCCTTACCGTAAAAGACAATTGGATATCGAAGTAGTGAAGTAGCGGAATACTCTTCTTCTTCTTTCTATATAATTTCTCTCTCTAGAGTTTCAATTGAATTAAATAAATAATGAAGGAATGAGCTTCTATTTATAGAAGAATGGATTGAATAATAACTAATTTCGAATCGGTCCAGTTGATTTACTTTTAAACTAGATTTCGCTCACAATGATTTACTATTAAAACTTAAAGCGACGGTCCATACTTGATTTACTTATTAAAACTTTAAACCCAAATGATCCATATTGATTCACTATTATAACTTTCCACCAACAAATCCATATTGATTCACTAATATAACTTCAACCAATGATTACGAAAAATTAAAGACATCTCCTCATAAAAATAATATTGTACCCCAAATACTCGAATGCACAATACTAGAGTGAATAATAATCGGTGAATAGTAACTCATGAATAGTAACTTCGTGAATAGTACTCAAACCTAAAAAGTTCCCCAGAATACCCAATTGAACAATATAACCTCCAGGACATCAATTATTATCTAATAGATGTCGATTTCTACTAACACAAATAATCCCAACACAATGAAAACTATCAAATTCATCTTTAATCAACACGAACTTATTCATCATTAATATTATAACTCATAATATTTAGCAACTGAGTTGTTCCTGGAAGAGGGGGCTTTCCAATAAGGATTTCTCCTATTAGCTCGCATGATTAGATGACCAAACCTCTCATTGATAGAACTTCTAGACATTTTAAATATTAAAATTTAATAATATGAATAACTTTGTCGTCTCAATTATTGATTTAATAATATAACATATAATGCGGATGATACTATGACAATAATCGAATCAATAATATAGAGATATGATGCAACAATTCATCAGTGTAGAATAATTGAGTATAACCGAGTGACTTCTCACGTAAGCATCAATAATCAATATCGTATCTTACTTATGCAACCACGATATTACTATACTTTTACTACTAGGGTAGTTCAACAGTTTTAACAATAACACCTCCGCGATTATTTATAAAATATTTTTGTCGCTTTCTCGATCCGGCAATAATTCCATTATGGGGTCCACCAATGATTATCATTATTTGAATATTCCCTAAAAAAAAGAATATTCCCCACCAATCGAATATTTTATAACAACTTGCATACTTAGCAAAATTTATAAATATTACCCATAACTATAACATTATATCAAATTCATTCCATAATATTCAAAAATAATATTTATAGAAAAATCATCTTTATTAAAAAAAAGTTGGGGTCTTATAGTCAACATGATACTTCTTTGTAAAGTAAAATTCAAGAATGCTCAGAAGAATATTTTCATGAAAAGATACTAGATGAAGTGCAAATATCAAGAATATTCCACCAATTTCATGGAGTGTAGAAGTCAAAACTTTAACCAACTGAGTATAATAAAGAATAGAATAACAAAAGAAATCACCATGCATGCGGTATTTGGTGATATGAAAGTTATTCCATCGTAATAATAAATAACGGAACCAAAGTTAGGCGTAATCGCATGCCAAGCAAGATATTCCAACGGAATAATAAAGGATGAAATACAACGAAATCACCACGCATGCAGTATTGTGCATGATAAGTTATTCCAACCGAATACTAAATGATTTTAATCAGTCGGTGAAATTCACACCAACAGGATGTTCCAACAGAATAATAAAGATTTTAACCGAACCGGTCAGAAAGCCTGAACAGTGATATTCCAATGAATAATAAAGATTTTAAATCGTGTCAAAGCGTAATGCATGCATTGTGATATTCCAATGTAATAATAAAGAATGGAATCTGAAAGAATTTCACCAAGTATAGGGTAGCGCGTATACATATTATTCCAATGTAATAATAAAGATGGAATAATAAAGTTCTCTTCATGAATACAAAAAAGAAATAATACCCTACCGTAAAATAAACTTGATATCGAGTGAAGGAAGTAGCGAAATACTTTTCTTCTTTCTCTCTACAGAGTTTCAATGAATTAAGTAAGAAATAATGAAGGAATGAACTTCTATTTATAGAAGAATGGTGAATAAGAACCAATTCATGAACTATCCCGAGTTGATTTAGTTTAATCCTGACGGTCCATATTTAAAACAAAATCTTTTAAATAAAATAAAATATATTCTATTTATAATATAATAAAACGAATAACTTTTAAAAAGATTTTACTATACAAACACTATCTGAAATACTACGCATAATAAAATATAATATATTCTAATTATTATACAATAAAATGTATAACTTTGTAAAAGTATTACATTTTATATAAAAAGATTTTACTATTAAATTTAATAAAACGAATAACTTTATAAAAGTATTACATTTTATATAAAAAAGTTTTACATTTTATTACGTTAATAATACGAATAAAACAAAACGTCATCATCATTATTATTATTCACACTATTAATCAATCAACCGGGTCGTTCCGGGAAGAGGGGCTTTCCAATAAGGATTTCTCCTATTGGCCGCTTGATTAGGTGACCAAACCTCTCATTTACGTAACTTACTGACATCGTTAATAATGCAAATAATAATATTAATAACTTCATCATCTCAATTATTGATTTATAACATATAAAATATCAACAATAATTGAATCAAACTGAGTGACTTCTCACATAAGCATTAATAATCAATACCGTGTCTTCTTTACAAACCACGCCATTCTTCATTTTTTTACTACCGAGTATTTCAACAAAGATCAACGGTAAAACTTCCGTCGTTATTTTCATAAAAATATTTTTGTCGTTTTCTCAATCCGACAATAATTACATTAAGGAGGTCCACCAATGATTATTAAGTCGTCATTTAATATTACCTAACCAATCGAATATTATATAACAACTTTGCGTGATTTTGCAAAATTTATAAATATTACCCACAACTATAATATTATATCAAATTTATTCCATAATATTCAAAAATAATATTTATAAAAAATTTATTTTTATTCATAAAAGTTGGAGTCTTACACTATAATCCTAGTAATAGCATGTATAAGTTATGATTGGGTTTCACCAACCTTCCCAACCTTTTGGGAGTGAGCTATTCTAGTGGATATAAAAATTAGATATGAATGTATTTGAATTTTATTTATTTATATTTTTATTTTTATTAAGAATGTCAAATATAAATAAATAAAATTCAAATACATTCGTATCTAATTTTATGTCTATTTTTCATGTACAGTTAGAGTTTGTTTGGCTAGTTTGGGAGCCCATTCATCCATCATCCATCATCCATGCAATTTCGTGCTGGAAAGAAAAGTTACCAAATTCCAACCCACCGGTCCCACCCATCCACTATTTTAATTTTCTTCTCCTTAACTTTTCTTACGGTCTAAATATTTATTAGTTGTTGCCACGTTATATGCACTCAGCCGTGTTTAGCAGATTTTACATTTCCACAAATGCCCTCACTTTCCCTCCTTATGGTTGGGGGTTGGTGAACATTAGTACTGGGTACTTATATCTAACGCTGTAAACGGGTGAACACAATTCGGGTTTGATTCAAAAAAACATAAGCGAGATTCGAATTTATTAATAATATGATCTAAATCTGTACATTAAAAATAGTTCGAATAAAAATATGAGTAGAATCTGAGCAAAGTTATACTCGACTCGTTTAAGATTCAAATTACTCGAATTTTTGATTATGATTCGATACATACTTAAGTTATACATATTCGATTAGATGTTCGATACATTCTCTTATAATATATACAAATTTAAATCAAATTAGGATAATTAGTTATTATTTTATTTTATTTTTAATTTTAATTGTGATTTTATATTTGTAAAGTGTAATAATAAATATATTTTCTCATTTTTAAATAAAATAACAAATTCAATTTATAATTATATTTATTATAAAACTAGTTATTATGTGAAGACTTCGAATTTGAAACTTGAATTTGAATCTCATGACGGTTTGAATAAATATTCGAGTTTAGTCGGATCAAATTCGAAAGTCTTAAATATTCGAGTCGAGTCGAATCTGAAGTAGAATTTTTCAAATATAATTTGAATTCAAGTACGGATTTATCATTTCAAATTAATTCGAGTCTTACTCGTCTTCGTTCAATTTCGCTTACACTTCATGATATCTATTCACAACATTCATTTCTCTCACTAAAGCAGGTAATATTCTCATTTATGGAAATAAAATTTTATTAAATAGGTTGGAGAACTGAATTTAAATTTCGAATTTTTGTACATTATTTTATAATGTTAAGCACTAATATGTGCCATGTCTGTCAAACTGCCAATATAACACACAGGGTAATTTCCTAGTCCGATTAAGCTGTTCCGTGTAATTTCCTAGTATTTGGTACTCGTAACAACCTAGTCGTGATTCTAGTATTTGGTTGTTATAAATATTCCCTTCAAAACCTTTATTAAGATGGAATGCGGAGAAGGTTACGGTCACAAATAGTGTCCTGAAGAGCAAGTAATCTTTCATGAGTATCAAATACAACTAAAATACCATAAACAAGGTTTTTTTTTTTTAAAATACTATAAATTAGCAAAGGAGGTTTATCCCGATGGTTGATACTAAGGCCTTTAAATCATTAAAATTATGTATGAAAT
Source organism: Panax ginseng (assembly GCA_020205605.1). Classification (NCBI taxonomy): domain Eukaryota; kingdom Viridiplantae; phylum Streptophyta; class Magnoliopsida; order Apiales; family Araliaceae; genus Panax; species Panax ginseng. The sequence continues at coordinate 3,628,722 of CM035131.1, read as the reverse complement.
AAAACTAAAATATATAATCAATAAATTCTTATAATTTAGCAATCAATTAAGTTCAATTACATTCTTAAAATGACTAAAAATAATATAATAGTTTAAAACAATAAAGTATTAAATTTATGTTTACAAATTACAAGCATAAGCACCAAATTGATATTTTTTTTACTTATTTTTCATAAAATTTTCTTTTAAGCAATTAAAAAATTATTTAAGCCCTTATAAAAAATAAAATTAATACTTTTAAATTCTTCTCATGAATAATAAAATAAAATCTATAGAAATATAGTTGCAATAATACTTTGGTTGATTTTTGTACGTTTCATAAATCCTCTTCCTCTCTATAAAAAATCACCAACCATCAGCTAAGGCAATCCATGATCCAACGACTAAAATTTGATATTAACAAAGAATAAAAATAACAAATAAAAAAGACTTTATCCAAAGATTGCAGTCAAAGGAATCCTGACTTGCTAGTCCGGTACCCGGTCATTTTAGGTACTACTCCGTTCTCTTCTCGGCCGGCTCTATAAAAGGGACTCGAAATGTCCTAAATCAGTGTCTTCGACTCCCACAAACCGGAGGTTGGTTCAGATCTACTGATAATACAAGCTTTACCCGGCCGCCGCTGCTTAATCACTCTCAGTTAACTTTTTCGCTCTGATTTCAGGCTATTGTCATTGTTTGTCGGAACTTTTTTCTTGTGTTTCTGTTTTGAGAAAGCAATTTTAGTTTCATTTGCTTCGCATATATGCACCGATAATAAGTAACTGGATCCGATTCACTGTTCGACTACTTATAACAAGAGTTGTTTATAGATGTTGATGTTTATACTTTATAGTGACTTGAATATTGATATTTTACGAACTGATTATTTGAGAAAAATTAATGGAAAGTGCTTTATATGTCAACTAATTATATGTCCAATGTGGATTGCTACTAACGTTGTACTGAAACCATAAAATAGAATAGTAACACTCAAAATCAATTTAAGTTCTAGAGAGAGTCTAGAATGGTGACTGTACTTTATGATGATTTTCCTAGAGTTTGCATACTTTCTGATGTCCAAACTCATTGTAATTGTCTGTCATGGTACTGGATCTGATTTTTCTGCTTCCCTACTTAATTTGGCATAAACGTTTACTATATTTTTAGCTTTCTGTCTTGTTTGCCAAGGTTTGTAGTTTGCACTATTTGTTACTATGCTACTGCTACAACTACTCTGCTAGCATACCTCCGTGGGAGTTTTATTTGACTTGATACATTTATTAGTTCTTTTTCCTTTTTTATTTTAATGCAGATTAAGGTTTGCCAATGGGTCATGACTCATGACAAACTTAGACTTTGTTTTTTAATGATATTTTATTTTAGATACAAAAGTTTTAGGACTAAAATTGATTATCGGAAATAAAATTGAAAAAGTTATGTTAGAGTATGTCTTAGGCAAACCTTAGTATGCCGAAAAAATCAACAAGTCAAAAACATGACTCTTATTTTTGGCATGAGGAGTGCAAGACGTGAAAATCATAAGAAAAAGTAAAAGAAGAAACTGATAATAAAATAAAAGAACATGACTTGTCTATTGGATTGCCTGAGTCGGGATGATCAAATATCATTATTGTGTTTTACTCATGCTAGATAGGAATATTTTTCTGCTTTTGTGCACAAAAGTCATTTCTTCTGAACTTCATTTAAATTTCTACTTAAATTTATTTGATACTTCGGTTCAAGATTAGTGAGAGTGGAAACTTTAATTTTAGTAAAGTTTGAGAAATATAGTCTTGTTTCTTTGTTCCTTGCATAAAATTTATCCCGAATATCTTGGGAAAGCATGAAGACAGTTTATTTAGATTCTTCATGATCAGACTAGTTGTATAAGTTAAAAGGCATCTTAATCTTTGATACGAAAACATGTGCTTTATTCTATATACTTGCAGAAAGTTGGAGTGCTATTATTGCACTAAGGAAGCTTCCTTATTGTGAAGTTAATATCTATCTGTCTATATTAATGTTACTGAGTGTACTTGTGTGTCTTTTAGATTTATAGAATGGAGACCTTCCTATTTACTTCTGAGTCTGTTAACGAGGGTCACCCAGACAAGCTGTGTGATCAGATCTCCGATGCAGTGCTTGATGCCTGCCTAGCCCAGGACCCTGACAGCAAGGTGGCCTGTGAGACATGCACGAAGACCAACATGATCATGATCTTTGGGGAGATTACTACCAAGGCCGATGTAGACTACGAAAAGATTGTGCGTGACACAAGCCGTGCTATCGGATTTGTTTCTGATGATGTGGGTCTAGATGCTGACAACTGCAAGGTCCTTATAAACATTGAGCGGCAGAGTCCTGATATTGCCCAGGGTGTCCATGGCCATCTTACAAAGTGCCCAGAGGAGATCGGTGCAGGAGACCAGGGCCATATGTTTGGTTATGCCACTGATGAGACCCCTGAACTTATGCCTCTGAGCCATGTTCTTGCAACCAAACTCGGGGCTCGCCTCACTGATGTTAGAAAGAATGGCACCTGCGCCTGGCTGAGACCTGATGGTAAGACGCAAGTCACAGTTGAATACTATAATGAAAATGGTGCCATGGTTCCGATCCGTGTTCACACTGTTCTCATCTCCACCCAGCACGATGAAACTGTCACCAATGATGAAATTGCTGCTGACCTCAAGGAGCATGTCATTAAGCCAGTGATCCCAGAGAAGTTCCTTGATGAGAAGACCATCTTTCATCTCAACCCTTCAGGCCGCTTTGTCATTGGTGGCCCCCATGGTGATGCTGGTCTTACTGGGCGTAAGATCATTATTGACACTTATGGTGGGTGGGGAGCCCACGGTGGTGGTGCTTTTTCCGGCAAGGACCCTACCAAGGTGGACAGGAGTGGTGCATATATTGTTAGGCAAGCTGCCAAGAGCATTGTAGCTAATGGACTTGCTCGTAGGTGCATCGTGCAGGTCTCTTATGCAATTGGTGTTCCTGAGCCTTTGTCAGTCTTTGTTGACACCTATGGAACTGGAAAAATTCCCGATAGGGAAATCCTTAAGATAGTGAAGGAGACCTTTGACTTCAGGCCCGGAATGATCTCGATTAACCTGGATCTGAAGAGAGGTGGCAATGGCAGGTTTTTGAAGACGGCGGCCTATGGACATTTTGGAAGGGATGACCCGGATTTCACATGGGAGGTTGTGACGCCCCTCAAGTGGGAGAAGCCCCAAGCTTAAATTCATTATGTTTGCTTCCTGCTTGCAATGGTTTTTTGCTGTACTGAATGATTAACTCAAATCTATACCTGTTGCTGTTTGCAGCTCTATTATCTATATATCCCCAACAATTGCAATGATTTTTCTTTCGTTTACTTTATTTCAGTGTCAAAAATCACTTGTATATGAGCTGAAATATATATATATATATATATGGGGTTCCATCCACAGCAACCGGTTGTTGGAAGAAACCATTTTTGCCAGCCATTTCTGACATTATCTGACTTAAAAAAAAAAAAAAAAAAAATTGTCAAGGCCTAGATGTACAAGCTCTCTTAAGTGAATTAAATGGGTTGCTTCCCCAACAACCTTCTTTGTGGATGGAATCTCTCTCTATATATATATATATATATATATAGAAGAAGGATCAAAGAGCTTACCTCTTATCTAACTCATCCAGGCTCACCCCTTTTAGCGACGGACGTGATGATGGTTCGGTCATACAATCGTCATCTATACTTTTAGCGACGGACAACATATAGCGTCGCTAAAAGTATAGATTTACTATTATATGATCAATCGTCAGTCACGTCCGCTAAAAGGAGGTGATGAGTGGGTGAGTTTTGATAAGGGTATATTTGTTGATCCTATCATATATATATATATATATATATATATATATATATATATATATATATATATATATACGATCCGGAGATCATCATTTGATACTTTTATCTACTTTCACCCGTGCTCACCCTTTTTTAAGGACGGATCCGGCGATGGTTAGGTCATACAATCGTCGTCTATACTTTTAGCGACGCTATATGTTGTCCATCGCTAAAAGTAGTCGCCGAGTCCGTCGCTAAAGGGGTGAACACGGGTGAGTAAGATAAGGGGTATGCACTTGATCCTTGCTCTCTATATATATATACTCCCTCCGTTCGAGGATAAAAGTTCTGGTGGACTTTTCACGTATATTAAGAAAATGAATGAAATGACAAAATTGTCCATAATAATGTCATTAAATATAGAGAGAGAATTAGAATAAGAAAAATATGAGATATTTAATGCTACGGGTATAATAGGAAAATATATGTAAAAGTTTGGTTATTAAAGGAAAATGGACATTTAATATGGGATTACCCAAAATAGTAATAAGGACTTTTATCATGGGAGGCAAAGAATTTCAGGGAAAAAAATGTTAAAATGTTTAATATTCAGGAAAACAACTTTTCCAATTTTTATTTTGATCGTATTCAATACAACAAAATATAAAATAATTGTTAGCAACGGAAAGAAGAGCCATCCTTTAGTAATTTTCCAATTGCATAACCACAACAACTGAGGCGGGTGGTTAGGTTTTCAGGCTCAAGCGCTGGTTGGTTCTTGACTACTATATATATGAGTTGGTGGCAAATTTTTTAAAGAAGAGTTTGATTAATTGTAACATAATTAGTACTTGATTTTTCAACTTAGAAAATATACTAACGAGATCCGTACGTTAATTTGAAAATCAATTCTTATTTCCGAGTCTCAAGAGAGAATAAATGGTATAATAAAGAGCAATTATATAGCTTAAGGTGTAAAAGTAAATGTAATCAATACTCCTATTACTTAATTATATCTAGTGAGATTAATTTTTGTTTCGCTTTATTTAATTTCATTATATATATAGTATATATTATACAAAAAAACAGTATACCTCTCTAATTAAAAGTTCAAGGTAAAAAAGAAGAAGAAAGACTTACATTTTGCAGTTGATCATACTCGAATTCTGTCATATTCCGGAAAAGGGTTGACCACGAAATGAAAGTCGGAAGCCGCCTTGTGCCGTGCGCCAATTGAATATATGTGTAGATAAAAGATTATCATTCTAATTTTTTTTATTAAATTAAAAAAAAAAGTTGTAAGATTGTGAAGGGAATATATGTGTATATATATATATATATATATATATATTATTCTTTGCTAATTGAAGTCATATATTCTCTTGGTTGAAGTGGAGTATATTTTCATGGTTGATAAAGGATGCATAAATGATTCGATTCCAGGCTCTAATTAATTATATATGATGGAGTAATAATTAATTTTATCCATGGAATATGGATTAATTTTATACTGTACTGGCCATACCATAGACTACTCTTTTAAAGTATGTATATATTAATTTACGCATGCATACGCGTAAAGAGGAAAAGTCTTCTCTTCAAACCATTTAACGTTAGGACTCCTTTTATTCAACTTGTGGAGGTCATTGATATTACGATTCATGTGGCGGACTTTTCGCTTCAATCTCCTTTAAATAGTTTGTTTTTATTTGGGGAAAGAGAGCAATTATATTCTGCACTTGAGTTAGTCAAACAGCCGGCGACAAATAATTTTTATACCTACTATTACTAAAGTCCTACTCATCTAATTGACTTTAAAAATTTAAACTTAATCATACAAGTATATATTAGAATGGATTGGAGTACGTATAATTAATGATGTATATAATTAATATACCAAAATAATAGAGTTGAAAACCTTGATAATGAGTTGGTCTTGTGTATATAAGTGTTGAAAACCTTCATATATATATATATATATATATATATATATATATATATATATATATATATATATATATATATATCTTATAAATCCCTTCAAAAGGAAAAGTGTAGCTCGATAGCAATGGCTAAAGTGATAGGAAGAGATGATAATATTATAGGGTCTCTAAGAAGGGAAGTGACAGAGATTAGGGACAATATTCTCAGTTCCTCCTTTCCTCTCTATGCGTCGAGTTTTCGGAGTGATGATCATACTCACGATGACGATGATGAAGACGAGTTACAATGGGCAGCAATTGAGAGACTAGGAAATCAAGAAAACTTCATTCTTGGTCATGACAAGATGAAAATTATGAAGAATGATCATGTCGTCCTTGGATCAGCTGTAGAAAGGCGTGCATTTATCGACAAACTTTTGAAGAAAATTGAGGAAGATAATCACAGTTTGTTACTCAAACAGAGACGAAGAATTGACAGGTACGTAGCTCGAATGTATCTTCTTCAATTCTAATTAATATATATCAACCTATATATATCTTGATGATATATAGAAACATATATATAAATGCATTTATACATACATACATACATATGATCATAGTCACTGTCGACTTGCTAAAAAAAAGGTTGACCAAGTATTTTTTAACTCGCAAGTGTACGTAATCCTATTTTCAACCAAATCACGCGTCTAACGAAAATAACCACCGTATCAAAAACTATAATATATCGATCAAACATGCATGCCTGTACATATATAAAGCTTTTAGATTTCTTTTACCTAATAATTATTCTTATATATGTTCCGCAACAAGACTTCTTAATTATTTGTAAAATTTACATTTCCATCCCATATATATTTAGATTGTGTTGTTATACAAACAGTTCTTGTTATTCAAATCTAACAATTCGTCCCCTATTTGCTTAATTCATTTTTATTTTTCTAGAACCACTTAATTGGTTATACCTAGATACATATATGATAGTTTAAACTCTCTTTTGTTGGCCCACAATTTAACGAAGAATTGTCTACAATCACAACCAACGTTGAAAATGGGTTGGTTCTAAAATACTGAATATAGATTACAAGACTTGTAAACATATAATTCAAATTTGAAACAGAGGAAGTATAATTAAACTGTGATGGAAAATTTGAGTTCATTCATTGCGTCATCTTATATACCAACATTAAAAGAATTAACTTTTATGTATTACTCCCTCCTCCCAAGTGAGTCAATTTTATTCTAACACAATATATTTAATTTTAAAATAAATAATTGTCAAATCCTAAAATTACACCAAGAGCAGTATCATCATGAACCAAATTGACACGGTAATTGAAGAAAAGAGTAGGTTAATGAATCTACTTTCACAAGATAGCAGCCCAAAGACTTAAATTAGCAGTAAAACTACTCAAAATTCTGGGATCCGGTTAGCATTTAGTTATTTTTTTAGTAAGTTGGTCAATTGGTCAATAGAATATTGACATACATACAACCTCGCATGCGTGTCAATATTCTATTGGTCAATTGCCCAACTTACCTCAAAATAAACTTCATATTAACCGCTTCCAAAATTCTGCAACACTATTACCTTGTCCTAACTTAGCCAGCTTGTCTTCAACACTATTGCTTCTCTTCCCACGAGCTTCGAATGGTTTCCTTAACAGTTCTCTAAAATCCTGAATGGGGCCATTAAGCGGATGAGAGAAAATAATAATAATAATAATAATTGAGACAACCTCTCCTAACCTACCCAAGGAACACACATCATACTTGCACTGCAAACGCATTTGAAAATCATACATTTACATTCCTTGTAGGCAAAAATGTATTCATATATGCATGCATCACGCAACCAATTTGTTTGTCCTATTTAGAGTGGGTCTGGAATTACCTACTGTGGAAGTAAGGTATCAAAATTTATGCGTAGAAGCAGAATGTGAAGTGGTTCATGGGAAGCCTCTGCCTACTCTATGGAACACTCTCAAATGGATTTTCTCAGTAAGTTTTGTTACTACCCTTTTCTTAATCTCTAAACAATTATCAATAGTCAAATCCACCCCCTCCTTTTTTGTAATTACAAACTTGACATAGAATCCAGGAGTATGTAAAGTTCAAAGGAAACCAGTCTTGGCAGTCACTCAAACAACTAACTGCCACCTCTTATGACAAGAAGTCTAGTTCAGAACATCAGATTCATATTTATTCTTCAACGGAATAAAGGGTTGCACAATCTAAGCTATGAAAACATTTAGCGTGGTTCCAATATTTTTTTGTTTCATAAAACTACTACTTGTTCCATTAGTTATTTGAAAAGACTACGCTATTGCTTCCAACCAGCTTATTAAGTTTTAAGAGAGAAAAAAAATAGGGGGACGGAAATTTGGTGAGAGATTTGTTTTAGAAGAGCAGGGAAGCTTTTTCCCCCTTCTTTTTTCTTGATTACTATTTCTTCTAAGATAAAAGGTGTTTCATTGCTTTTTCGAGGTTCAAATTTAAAGCAAAGCTTAAACTCTTTCTTACTGCTACAAATAATTATTTTTTTTTTAATTTTACCTCATCTTTGTGCAAACATGCCTATTCAGCCATAGCTTGACATATTTTCTTATAGAATCAGCTGTCAATATTGAACAGGGTATCACAAATATAATTGCACAAAAATCTCAGGCAAACAATATCAAAATTCTTCAAGATGTCAGAGGAATCATCAAGCCTTCAAGGTAGATCTTAAATTTCTGTTTCATAGAGTCGTGCAGAAGTACAACATAAATTTTAAGAAATTCAAGAAATTCCATTAGTAAACAAGATTTACTCATAGCTTACTCTTTGGCAGGATGACATTATTACTTGGGCCTCCAGGCTGTGGGAAAACCACTTTGCTGTTGGCGCTCGCAGGAAAAATTGACAAAAATCTCAAGGTTCTTTCTGCGCTCCCATCACGCTACTGCAAAATTAAATGATAGTATAAGTCAGAAAACAGTGAATACTAGTAGAACATTTTCAAAATATGAGAAACTAACGCTGACTTAAAGTCACAACTTTTGATTATACTTTTTGATTGTTGAAAGAAATCAGAAAACAGTTAATACCCATATAAGATTTTCAAAATATATGAGACAGTAATGCTAACTTACAGTCACAGCTTTAGTTATACTTCTGATTAATCAGACAAACATAATTGCTGATCATTGTTAGTGCAAAATCTTATAATTTAGGTCACAGGAAACATCTCTTACAATGGTTACAAGTTAAATGAGTTTGTTCCTCAGAAGACTTCAGTTTATATTAGCCAATATGACCGGCACATTTCTGAAATGACTGTAAGAGAAACTCTCGATTTTGCAGTAAGATGTCAGGGCATTGGAAACAGAGCAGGTAAGCTATGTTCCAAAAATATTCACGCGATGATTGTAACCTTGAGTTTTAAGATTGATATGGTGATTGTTTTCTAATGAAGAAATCATGGCGGAAGTCCGCAAAAGGGAGAAAGGAGCTGGAATTATCCCTGATCCAGACATTGACACCTACATGAAGGTAAACAAGGAACAATCTCCATATGTTCTTTGAAGTAAATGTAGCTACCACTTTCCTACTGACTATCTTCATTGGAAAACTGAACTACCAGGAAATTGCCATCAAAGGATTAAAAAGGACTCTTCAGACGGACTATATATTGAAGGTAATTAATCTCTTCAACAAATTAAGGAATCAACTACTACCATCATATATCTTACTCAGCAGGAAACTTTTCTAATACCATGTAATGGGTCTACTGATCTACTCAGATACTTGGATTGGATACTTGTGCCGATACAATTGTGGGTGATGCCATGAGAAGAGGAATATCAGGTGGTCAAAAGAAAAGGCTGACAACAGGTGCTGTAACAGGCACTTATATAGTCCATATTTATTTGAGTCCTGCTATATATTGTGAGAGTTTTTTTTGCAGAATTACAATTGTGACGTATATCAATACATGGAATTGAGAAGGATTATAAAATTGGCCCACCATATTAGATATGTCGTTAAATTAATACCAACCATAATTATCTACGTAACTCGAAACTAAAATGTCGACATATAAAATCGCATTATATATCATTATCCTATTTATTTTGAAGTGCATTTACAAATTGATGTCCATATCAGTACCCAAAATAGTTTCTTAAAGAATCTTTAATTCTTGATAGCTGAAAACCAAGTGTTAGGTGGTTAGCTATGACCTTACTCAAATGCGAACAATTGAATATATCAATATCAGTATATATGTGCGTGCGCGTGTGTGTATATATATATATATATATATATATATATATATTTATTTCTTTTCATCACAACAATTTTCCCTTGATCTTTTTCTTTACCAGGAGAGATGATGATAGGTCCATCCAATGTTCTCTTTATGGATGAAATATCAAATGGCTTAGATACTTCAACCACCTTTCAGATTGTTACTTGTCTTCAAAGAGTTGATTTATTACGATATGTAATCCACAATTTTGGTATCACTTCTTCATTAGCCCCCGTAAACATTTGATTTGTTTGATGACATTATCTTGATGGTCAAGGAACGATTATATACCATGGGCCTCGAGATAATGTTTTAGAATTCTTTGAGAATTGTGGTTTCAAAAGCCCATCATGAAAGGCATTGCCGACTTTCTCCAAGAAGCACGTTATGCCTCGGATTAATTTAGCTGCTAACATATCCACATTTGGATTTCAAACCGATGCACCTAAGCATCTACACCTCTAAGGTGTAGTTTCAAAAAGATCAAGCACAATCTGGTACCATGAGGACCAACCTTCAATTTATGTTTCTACTGAAGAATTGGCAAGAAAATTCAAGGAATTTCATTTAGGATGAGATTGGATGAAGAACTCACAAAGATATTGATAAAACTGTTCTTCGCAAGAAAGCGCTTGTCATTTAACACATCTTCACCGAGAAATTGGGAGCTATTCAAGGCATGCATGTCTAGAATGGCTTCTTGTGAAACGTAACTCATTCGCTCATGCATTCAAATCTGCATGTGTATGGAATAATTTGTCAGAATTGCATGAACGTGGTCCGCTCATAACCGAGGGGCTAAGAAATTTACAAGCCTTTTTATTGGTCTGAATGTTTTGTTGATGCAACTTGTGGTTGTCGCACTTATAACAATGATGATTCATACGCATACATGCGTGCGAAATTGATGCTATCCATGCAAATACTTTCATGGGATCACTATTTTATGCCGTTATTAGACCGATGACCAATGGAATCCCAGAGTCGTCATACGATTGCTTCCGCACTACCCGCCTTCTACAAGCAAAGAGATTTCTACTTTTACCCTGCATGGGCTTATTCCATTCCAGCAGCCATTCTAAAGATTCCATTTTCATTTCTAGATGCTTTTCTTTGGACAGCGCTTACATATTACGTGATAGGTTACAGTCCTGAACCAGAAAGGTGCGATTTCATATGAGATGCCTTTCTTATGTGAAAAGCTTCTCTTCCTTTTTCAAGTACTGATGTTATGCCCTCATTCAGGTTTTTACACCAGTTAATCCTCCTCTTTTTTCTACATCAAGTATCAATATCATTATTCCGCCTGGTAGCTTCCGTGTTCCGCAATCAATCTGTTGCTACCTTCTGTGGTCTCTTCACCTTATTACTGATGTTTTTATTTTGTGGCTTTGTGGTTCCACAACGTGAGGCCACTGATGACTTCATCTAAGATTTCATTCCTAAATGATGTTTGCACTTCTCTAACTAATTAACTAATAACCACTCCTCGTGGCAGCCTCAATGCCTGTTTGGTTGGAATGGGGCTTTTGGATTTCTCCAATAACATATGCAGAGATTGGAATTTCAGTGAATGAATTCCTTGCTCCAAGGTGGCAAAAGGTGGGATGGAACTCTAATATACGTTATTATTATAATGAAAGTGTATTTGCTTCTGTTACATTGACGAATGCTCACTCATCATTCTATCTACAGGTCTCATCTTCAAATGCTACAATAGGCCAACAAGTTCTAACAAAACGTGGACTAAACTATACTGAAACCTTTTATTGGATATCAATTGGTGCATTGCTAGGATTTTGGATTATTCTAAATGCCGGGTTTACTTGTGCCTTGAGGTTTTCAAAGAGTAAGTTACTCAATCACATCCATATGGAGAAACCGAAAGTACATATATAAATATAAATTTGCATAGAAGCAAGTAAAGTATTTTTTTTCCCTCTAACCTGCATCTGATGAAAAATTTTAAGTGTTCAGCTCCTGGGAGATCCCGGACTAGCAAGTCACATGAAATGCCCTCCAAATTAAGAGTGAAAAATGATGTGAGCAAAGTTTCTCAAGCAAGCAAATGGCCTCATACAGCTACTCCCAAAGCTCCTGCAGAAGGAAAATACATGGGTAAGAAACTAATAGTATACAGGTAATAAGTTGGTCATAATTGTTGGATGTGAACAGTAGATAACGTCAATGACTTCAAAAAAAATTTATGTCTACACAAACAGAGTTCTATATATTTGGAAAAAGAAAAAATATTAACAGATATTTTCTTTATCCAACAGGGATGGTTTTACCTTTTGAGCCCATGACAATAACGTTCGAGAATGTTGAATATTTTGTTGAAACTCCTAAGGTGGTGGTTTATCAATCTATATTAACTCCAAGGTTATTGGAAATGACTCGTACTGATCAAATGTCTTCAATGCACCTTACAGAAAATGAGAGAGCAAGGTTATGAACAAACACGACTACAGCTACTTCATGAAATTACAGGATCATTTAGGCCTGGAATTCTGACAGCTTTAATGGGAGTTAGTGGAGCCGGGAAGACAACACTATTGGATGTTCTTTCTGGACGCAAAAGTAGTGGTATCATTGAAGGAAATATAAGAATTGGAGGTTACCCTAAGGTCCAGGATACTTATGCCAGAATATCTGGTTATTGCGAGCAAACTGATATCCATTCTCCACAGATTACTATAGAAGAATCACTCACTTACTCTGCTTGGTTACGTTTGCCAGCTCAGATTCATCAAAGCAAAAAATCTGTAAGATTCTTGTAACTCGATAAAACAATAGAAGCTAAATGTCTGATAAACTTGTGACTCTCAAGATCAAGCTAGACTACGTGTGCTATTAAAAGAAGAAGGGTCTGAACATTCATTTTCACTTCATTATGAAATCTACTAATATCTAATGAAACTTTCACTAATATTAGAGTATTTCACCAAGTTTTTGGAACAAGAAGCATAAAGTAACAAAAATTTATTTGAAATGACTACATCTCAAGTACACACAAATAGAGAGATCTCATGTAGTAAGAAAAACTACCTGTTTCATCACAGAATGCTTCATTACTTTCTAGGATGTTAACTTCTTTAAGTACAGGAATTTGTTGCAGAAGTTCTTGAAATGATTGAACTCAACGATGTTAAAGATGCACTAGTTGGCTTTCCTGGTGTAAGTGGTATATCAAATGAGCAGCGGAAACGTCTGACGATAGCAGTAGAGCTTGTTTCAAATCCATCCATAATTTTTATGGATGAACCAACATCTGGTTTAGATGCCAGAGCAGCTGCAATTGTCATGAGAGTAGTAAAGAATATTGTTAATACAAGAAGGACGGTTGTGTGCACTATTCATCAGCCAAGTATTGACATATTTGAGTCATTTGATGAGGTAATTAAGTCCATCAAATAAAAACCTGAAAATTCCTGTAAAGATAAAATGATAGATAGTATTGCAATTTGACATGCTGACAGTTTTTTATTTACATCTCTAAGATGATAAATAAACTTGTAACTAAATAATAACGAATGAGCTCAACATGGCTGTACACAGTACACTTGACCATAAAAGGTCATAGAACAAAAAAAGAATAGAAAAACAGGTCTTCAATTAAGCATGCATAACCCCGGCAACTTATGTTTACCATGAGCAAGGAAATGTGTATAGTCAAACCTCTAATGTTGCAGTTACTACTTGCACGTTTTGAAAAGCAGCCCCCACCACCCTAAATGCATGATTACAGAAATTATATTGAAATGAAGAATGCATGGGTTGAATCCACTTTAGCTCAACATGTCAAGTAACTCGATTCTCCAGTCCATTATTGAAAATAGATTTCAGTTTTCTCCTTTTTCTTTTTTATTTTCTATTCTTTTCCAGATCAGAATAGGATAATTGGAAAGCTTTTGATGTTTCCTGCAGCTAATTCTAATGAAGAGAGGAGGACAAATAATATATTCTGGAGAGTTGGGTCAGCATTCAAGTAAACTTATTGAATATTTTGAGGTAAGCAACAAAGCAGCAGATGATTGAGTAGGTCTTTGCTTGTTAATGTAAATATCACTGTCAATAAGATGTAGAGCTGCTTCCCAAGTTTGCAACATTCCCTTACCAGAAAACTGCATTGTTATTTGAGTATTTTTGCTTGCCATGTATGTTGATTTCGATATATTTAAGATTATTGTGAGATGGTAAGAGATATGACTGTTGTTCAAATTAAGTGGAATATTTAACCACTTCTTACATTTGTACTGGCTACCTTTAAGTGGAATATTTAACCACTTCTTACATTTGTACTGGCTACCTTTAGTAGACGTTTTAACTCGTATTTTCATAACATTTTAGCCATGTGCACAGATGGTTGAGTGTCTCGGTACTGTTTGGAAGTAGTTGCTGCTACAACCAGTATATATAGTATTTTGCAACTCTTTTTAGACATAATATATTATGTATGGGCTATAAGGATATATTATGTATGGCGGTTTGTGATTTAATATTGTATTCTATTGGTGCCATAAAAACGCAGTTCATATTTTATTTGTTATAAAAAAGAAGGTAATAACGCAAGGATATTAAAAGTTTAACTATTTAACAACAGTTTGTCTCTCTTTTATTGGCAGAATGTTCCTGGAGTGCCAAAAATCCTGGAAAATCACAACCCTGCAACGTGGATGCTAGAGGTTTCGAGTTCATCAGCAGAAGCACGACTTGGTTTAGACTTTGGCCAATTATATAAAGAGTCTCATCTATGTCGGTAAGCATAAAAATTATACATGAATACTCTCCCAGATTGCCAAACTGTTGACATTTCCACATTAACTGATAGTACATCAACTATGAGACCTATGTCAATGCTATGAATATGACAGAAACCGTTCGGATTGCTAAACAGTATAATCAGTTTTTTACATAAATTATTAAATAAGGTGTTTTCCACCCAAAAGAAGGAATTAATTAGGTATTCACGTTCTTATTTATGTAGGAGAACCAAGGAACTAGCTAGAGAACTGAGCTATCCACCACAAGATTCAAAGGAGCTACAGTTTTCTACTTGCTTTTCGCAAAATGGATGGGAACAGTTCAAAGCATGCCTCTGGAAGCATAACTTGTCCTATTGGAGGAATCCTAAATATAATTTGGCTCGCTTAACATTTATCACCATGGCGTCTTTGCTGTTAGGAGCGATTCTTTGGGGGAAAGGAAAAGAAATGTAAGCATTTCCTTTTTCTTTTTCTTATTGGGCAAGCTTTATCATATATTTATGTGGTGACTGCTGAGAGTGGGGAAGGGTTTTTGGGTATATTCATATAGTCACGTCACATAGTGCACAAATTTATTTATCTTCCAAGAAAACTGAGATGATCCAAGCACCACCTCGTCACCAGCTGGCACGAAGTGCAATCAGTTTTTCTGTAGCCTTGAAAAGAGCAGCATGAATCAACAAATGGATCTCCATGGAACTACTACTCCATCCACACACTCTAAGTATGAAAGTACAATTATTCTAAGACAAAACTAGCAGCACAACTGCTAGTATTCTAGATCATTCAACAATAAGTTTCTTCATATAACCTTTTCATAAGAGGGGGGGGAGGTTCTCTTTGCAAGTGCTAATGATGTCTCAAATTCTTTATATTTAAATTATTTTATTTGGCAGTTGGAACTTCTTTAAGTTCAACACCTAAAATGATAATTGTGATTCTTTGCTTCCAGAAATAGCGAACAGGATTTGCTGAACATACTAGGATCAATGTTCATCTTTCTACAATTTTTGGGTATAAGCAACTGCTCATCTGTTCTATCAATTATATCTACTGAGCGCACCATTTTATACAGAGAGAGGTTTGCTGGAATGTACTCCTCCTGGGCTTATTCTTTTGCACAGGTTCAGAAATATTCACAAGCGTACAGATTGTTCTCAAAGTTAAAAGTCAAAAGATAGTTAAGTTTTTTGAACTGCATATAATATTATTTTTCAACGTTGCAGGTGATCATTGAAATTCCGTATATATTCCTTCAAGCAGTTTTATTTCTGATAATCACATATCCAGCAATAGGTTTCTACTGGTCTGTAGATAAAGTATTTTTGTACTTCTACACAATGTTCTGTACGATGCTCTACTTCACTTACCTTGGCATGTTGCTCGTTTCCATGACCTCATCCCTCCAAATGGCTTCTGTAATGGCAAGCTTCTGCTACACCATGATAAGTCTTTTCTCGGGATTCCTCATACCTGAACCAGTAAGTCAAGTCTGATTCTCTTAACCCTGAAAACCACAATTGCAATCAGTAGTTTGCACTTGCACAATGTTATCTGTTACACAGGAAATCAACAAACCATAACACCACTTTTCAGGTTGGGACACACCAATGAACCACGTTTTCCTAGTTCACATATGTTTCTACAGAGAAAACAACATTTTGCATTTCAATATTGATAAATATATCTGCTTGTACTTGTCAAAAAGAAAATATGAATTTGTTCCAACATATATCAACTAAATTTTCAGTTCCACTGATACAAACTACTCTCTTTTGATTTCTTACAGAGAATTCCAAGATGGTGGAGTTGGTGTTACTGGATTTGCCCACCAGCCTGGTCCTTGAGAGGCCTTATTACATCTCAATACGGAGATATGGACAAGCAAATACTAGCATTTGGAGAAGAAAAAGCAATCAATGCCTTCTTAGGCAGTTATTTTGGTTATCGTCGTGAAAATATAGGTTTTGTAGCAGTAATTCTTATTGCTTTTCCATTAGTATTTGCATCTGCCTTTGCATATTCCATGGCAAAATTGAACTTTCAGAGGAGGTAAAAGTGCCAAATCTTATTGAAGTTGTAATACAATTTTGAAGTTTGACTAACTCTTGTATGTAAAGGTATATATCACCTTATATCAACCTTTTCATAAATAGCTAAGCAACATGGAACTACGAGCTAGCAATAGAACCAAAACTCTCATGCCCCAACCCCTAGTAGTATTGAGTCTATTGACATTCTTATGAAGTTCTTGCTCAACTATGCGAGCATCAATGTGAATTTCTGTATGCTCTTTATATCTTAAAAGTCTTTTTTAGGTAAGAGAAACACTCATTACAGAAACTGTATCAAGTCGGAGAAAAAGCTAATCTATTCTTGCAAATATCAAACAATCTTCGAGCATGATGCTCAACCAAGCGCAATTTCAACATTAACAATGGAGAAAGAATTAATTTAGCAAAAAAACTTGCAAATATATATATATATATATATATATATGTATATATAATTTATCAATCATTCAGAAAGTTAAAGTTAAATGCTTAAGAAATAAAGACAAATTCCAGAATATCATTCATAAAATTCCCATCGGAAACAATAACGATCACTAATTAAATGTTCAGAAGTATGAAAGTGACGAAGATGTTCGAAAATAGAATATATGAGTTTAAATTAAGTTTAAGCAATTAAGAACTCACACGAACAGAAATCGTCCTTCCTTCCGCGGGATGAAATGAATTGATTCAAGTGAATGCCTGATCTGGAAGATGATAAATGAATGAGTTTGCAGTTTTAGAAGGAAGAGAGTGTTGAGAAAGAAAATCACTGTTTTTTATTTTATTGTTTTTTAAAATAAAGTAATAAATAAATTTACATTCTATTTGTGAATATAAAGAAGAAAATAAATTCAATTTCCTCAGGCAAAAAGTAAAATAGTTTAGATTATTATAATTAATAAACATCAAAATCTATTTACACATAACATGTATCTTCTTTAAATTTGTAATTAACTCTTCTTTTCTTCCATACTTTTTTTCTTACCAGATAATATTTACAAGGGGGGAAACTTGAGAAAGAGTTATGTAAACAACAGATTAGTTTTGATTTTATTTATTTAAAATTTAAAATAATTAATCTTGTAATAATTAGTACTTTTTAAATAATTTATTTTATATCAAAATTAAATTAAAAAATCTCTTAAATTTACTTCAAGAAATCAAAATAACTCAAATATTTTAATATTTTTACTGAACAACTTTTTGAGAAATTATCCACAATATAATTTATTGGTCTATCCAATTCAAAATATATATATATATATATTGACTTGAAATCAATTTACAAAAAATAAAAAAAGAGAGAAAAAGAAAATTATTTACTCAATAAACTTTTTGATATTGTAAACTATTTAAAAAACTTTCAATTAAAATGAACATGTGATAAATATGTTAATTGAATTCTTATTAATTAAAGGTAATATAATATAGATAAATATGTAACCATCAAATTAATCCCAACATCTAACATGTTATATTACAAGAAACTATTCCATTTTCATAAAATTAATGTGAATTTTGAAAAAATAAATTTTTAGTGAATAGTACTTTTTATATATTTTACAATATTCACAAATTACATTAACTAAGATTAAAATTCAAAAGTATTTTAAAAGGTCGACTTTTTTTAAGAAGAGAGATGATATGATTTATTAATGTGACATTCTTTCACATACATAATGTGTAAAAAAATCATGAGGTGAGAAGACAAAATTATGTCTTCCCCAATATTCACCCCTGGCCCAAGCTATAAACAGATCCTGTCGCAACCATGTCTCTCCATATACACACAAAAAAAGAACGTGGAAATAGATGTTTATGAAGGTTACAAGAAAAAAGCCAATACGACACCAGTTAAAGTCGAGGCCTACTCCATCATAATGGAGAGCCGAGGCAGAGGGTGTACTTCATTTTCATCCACTATTTTTATCCTACTAACTATGCAATCTTCATTGTCAACTAGCTAGCTGCTAACAATACAATCCTCAACACTTGCAAATAGCATTACAACTTCTTCCTCCTTGTTTTTGATTGTTCTCCAAAATGTCAGCCAGTATTTGGCCTGGTCTGGTGTATCCAACCGAAGATTACTAAACCAAACATCAATTCCTTTCCTGACATGTTAATTTGATACGATATAAACAATGTTGGCAAGAAAGAGTTTTAAGGATGCCTCAATCATTGGCCTATTGCTATCATACAAAGTATATATGAAAGAGTGACAAAATTGTAAGCTTATTATGGCGGACCTCGCACTTCGACCTTTTTTGTCTTTCTTCGGGAAATCTTCAATAGGGATATTATAATACTTACAGCTAGATATGTTTAATTAAGTGATATGTTAAGCACTTGAGCTTAAGCCAGATAAACATTAATTTGAACATGTTTGATATACTTATTTCAAACATAAACCAGTTAAACATAAGTTGACAAATTATTAATAATTTATATATATATATATATATATATATATATATATATATATACGTATGTGTGTGTGTGTGTAAAAGACAGATGATATGGAACTAAAGGTGTTCCGAATTACACAAGTCTTGTTCAATCCTCGAAAAGCTAGCAATGGCAGAATTGACAGGAAGTGATGATATTAATGATGCGGTTGGGTCATTCAGAAAACATGACGAAGAAGATGAGTTAGAGTTGGCTGCAATTGAGAGACTACAAGCACAAGGACACCTCGGAACATCAGTACCATTTGATCATCAACACAACTTCACTAATGTCGGTAAGAAAGAAGAGGAAGCCGGAAATACCGTGAAGATTGATCGTGTTGCGAAGCTTGGAGCTCTAGAAAGGCATGCATTTATTGACAAACTTCTGAAGAAAATTGAGGAAGACAATCAACGGTTGTTACTGAACCAGAGACAAAGAATAGACAGGTCTCTTCTGAATGCGTGATTTTAAAGATAAAAGTTTTGATTGGTATGAAATTATAATAACATTATATGTAGCAAACACATTTATTATATTCGTGTATAACTGAATCAAATTATCTTTTTCTCATAGAGTGGGTCTGGAATTACCTACTGTGGAAGTAAGGTACAAGAATTTATGTATAGAAGCAGAATGTGAAGTGGTTCATGGGGAGCCCCTGCCAACACTATGGAACACCCTGAAAAGGATTTTCTCTGTAAGTGTTGTTTCTCATCCTTTTCTTAATCTTTAGTAGATTATTAAAAGCAGATTCTCCCCCCACACCCTCTTTGTTTGTTAATTAAAAATTTGACAGTAGAATCTAAGACCTTCGAGTTAAAAGGAATCTTGGCAGTAATTCTGGAAACTCATCACAATCCTCTTCCAGAAATCTAATTCATGTTTATGCTTCAACCGCAAAAAAGTGACCAAGACGTAAGCTCGCAGACTCCCTCTATTCCAAATTGATGGTCCAACTTTTCATTTGGGACGTCTCAAATTTGAGGACCCAACTTCCCATTTAGAACGCCTCGTTTTAGAAGGCTGACAGTTTGTTTATTTCTTTTAAAGATAAAATGACAGCTTGTTTCTCTGCATGTCTAATGTTAAAATTTGGAGCAAAGATTAAACTCTTCTTTATTGTTATCACTCTAAGATCTTTCAATTATTTTTCCTCAACTGGTTGTGTAAAGATGCCTATTCAGCTAACCATTGGCATTTTCTCTTATATTTACACAATCAAATATATATATATATATATATATATATATATATATATATATGAATGAGATGTCAATGTTGAACAGGGTATCACAAATTTAACTGGGCACAAATCTCATTCAACCAAGATCAAAATTCTTCAAGATATCAGTGGAATCATCAGGCCTTCAAGGTTGATCTCGAAGTTCTTTTTCATCAACTCATGCAAAGTGTAATATCACTTTATGCAAATGCCTTTAATTTAAACAAAATTTACTCACAGAAACTTGTCTTTTCCCAGGATGACACTATTACTTGGGCCTCCAGGTTGTGGGAAAACCACATTACTGTTGGCACTCGCAGGAACACTTGAAAAGAATCTTGAGGTTTTTTATTCTCCCATTATATCATGCTTCTGCGAGTTAAATGGCATAGAAGATAAGCTAGCATTATATACTACAAAGAAATAAGGGAACAGTTAACACGCATATAACATTAACATAATATAAGAATCAGTAATGCTAAGTTGGACGGCCAAAACTTAATTACCGAAATAAGTTTCTGATTAATACTATTGGTGATTTCTCTTGTTGCAATATCTTAAAATCTTAGGTCAGTGGAGACATCTTGTACAATGGCTACAAGTTAAATGAGTTTGTTCCTCATAAGACATCAGCTTATATTAGCCAATATGATCAACATATATCTGAAATGACGGTAAGGGAAACTCTCGATTTTGCAGCAAGGTGTCAGGGCATTGGAAGCAGAGCAGGTAACCTTTGTTCCAAAAACTATACTCAAGATCATAACCTTAAGGTATAAGATTGGCCTGGTGGCTGATTTCTATATGACGTTGCAGAAACCATGGCGGAAGTAATCAGAAGAGAGAAACAAGCTGGAATTATACCAGAACCGGACATTGACACCTACATGAAGGTAAACATCAGCAGGCCTCTATTCTTAAACATGTTTATGAGTAGTTGTAGCTTGATGCATTGTCCTGCTGACTATCTTCGTTCGGAAACTGTACTAACAGGAAACTGCCATTAAAGGATTAAAAAGGACTCTTCAGACAGACTATATATCAAAGGTGATTCCTTCAACAAAGTAATGAAATATTAACCACCTTCAAATATGTTGTTCAAAAGAGAACTTCTCATATTCAATCGAATTGATTTAATCAGATACTTGGACTGGATATTTGCGCTGATACAATTGTTGGAAATGCAATGAGAAGAGGAATATCAGGTGGTCAAAAGAAAAGGCTGACAACAGGTACAGTATACAGAAACTATAATCCATAATTTGCCTTGATTTGCGCGTATAACAAATGTATGTTGTGAATACTCAAGATACTTGTTCGTAAAAATCTCTGACTGCTGAAATCTTTAGGTTAGCTACGACACTACTCATTTCTTCTTCAACTGAGTATATCATTTCAGCATAACAATTTTGCTTAAATCTTTTCATTTACCAGGGGAGATGATAATTGGTCCATCAAAAGTTCTCTTTATGGATGAAATATCGAATGGCTTAGATAGTTCGAGTACCTTTCAGATTGTTACATGTCTTCATTAGCTGGCGCATATTACAGAATTCACCATTTTGGTATCGCTTCTTCAGCCAGCCCCAGAAACATTTAATTTGTTTGAAGACATCATCTTAATGGCTGAAGGAGAGACTGTATACCATGGCCCTCGAGATAATGTCTTAGAATTCTTTGAGACGTGTGGTTTCAAGGGCCCAACGAGGAAAAGCGTCCCTGACTTCCTTCAAGAAGTATGTTATGTCCCTGATTAATTCATCAGCTAACATGTGAAAATAGTTTGTTTTTTTTTTTTTAAACTAATGCCATCTTGAGCATCTAGCTATATCTCTGCAGGTAGTTTCTGAAAAGGATCAAGCGCAGTACTGGCACCATAAAGAACAACCTTCAATTTATGTTTCCGCTGAAGAGTTCGCAAGAAAATTCAAGAGATTCCATTTAGGACAGAAGTTGAACGAAGACCTCTCTCAGCATCTTGATAAATATGAGTTTCATGATAATGCTTTGATATTCAACACGTCCGCCCTGAGGAATTGGGAGCTATTCAAGGCATCCATGGCTAGAGAATGGGTTCTTATGAAGCGTAACTCATTTGTTCATGCATTCAAATCTGCACAGGTATGGGTTAATTGTGTTGAGAGTTATATGAAACTTAGTAGGACTTTATCTAAATGTCTAAATGTTTTGTTGCTGCAGCTTGTAGTTTCAGCAGTTATAACAATGACAGTGTTCATACGTACACAGACGAACATTGATGTTATCGATGCAAATGACTTCTTGGCATCTCTATTTTATTCCCTTATAAGATTTAACAGCAATGCGATCCCAGAATTGTCCATGACTGTTTCTAGACTAGCCATCTTCTACAAGCAGAGAGATTTTTATTTTTACCCTGCATGGGCTTATTCCATTCCAACAATCATTCTAAAGATTCCATTTTCATTTCTAGATGCTGTTCTTTGGACAGGGCTTACCTACTATGTTATAGGTTACAGTCCTGAACCAGAAAGGTGCAGCTTCATATAAAATTACACAGCTAAAATTCCTTTTAAGAGAGAAGAAATTTTCTTTTCTTTTTCAAGTACTGATGTTTTACACGCGTACAGGTTTTTCCACCAGTTACTCCTCCTTGTTTTTGTAAATCAAGTTTCTACGTCATCATTCCGCCTGATAGCTTCCATCTTCCCGGATCAATCTGTTGCTACCTTCTGTGGTCTCTTCTCCGTATTAGTGATGTTTTTATTTTGTGGCTTCATAATTCCACAACGTGAGGCCACAGATGACTTCGTCTGAGATTTTATTCCTAAATGAAGTTAGCAATATTTCTCTAGCATAGTAACTAATAATCCCCCTCATTGCAGCCTCTTTACCTGGTTGGTTGGAATGGGGATTTTGGCTTTCTCCATTTACGTATGCAGAGATTGGAATTTCTGCGAACGAATTCCTTGCTCCAAGGTGGGACTATAACAGATATAATGTTGATTATGTTTACATAAGTGAATGCTCACTTATCATTCTCTTTATAGGCTTCATCTTCAAATGCTACAATAGGTCAGCAAGTTCTAGCAAATCATGGACTAAACTACAGTGGGAACTTTTATTGGATACCCTTCGGTGCATTACTAGGATTTTGGATTTTTCTAAACATTGGATTCACTTGTGTATTAAGTTTTTCAAAGTGTAGTTCCTCCCTTGCATTCATATGAGGGGAAAGAAATTATATATATACATGTACATATACACACACAAATACATAGATCTATGAATATACACATATATACAAGTAAATAAATTTGTCTACTAACCTGATATGATGAAAATATACTATGTCAGTTCCAGGAAGATCTCGGTCTACTATTTCACATGAAAGGCTCTCCAAACTAAGAGCAAAAAATAATATGCTCAAAGTATCTCAGGGAAATGAATTGCCTAATGTTACTCTTTCCAATGCTCCTGCAGAAGCAAAACGAGCAGGTAAGGAGCTAAATAGCTAATAGTATACACCTAAGATAGTCAGAGTTGGAAAATGCTCACTTGACTGAAGGAGGAGAATGGTTAATAACATCAATGAGCTCAAATAACAGAGATTTTCTTTATTTTATAGGGATGGTTTTACCTTTTCTACCAATGACGGTCACTTTTGAGAATGTGCAATATTTCGTTGATACTCCTAAGGTAGTGGTTTATCCCAACTTTAACTACTTCAAGGCTATTGGAAATTACTTATACTGATCAAATTTCAACAATACTTCTTGCAGAAAATGAGAGAAAAGGGTTTTGAACAAAAAAGGCTACAGCTTCTTCACGATATTACTGGATCATTTCGGCCTGGAGTGCTGACAGCTTTAATGGGCGTTACTGGAGCCGGAAAGACAACACTTTTGGATGTTCTTTCTGGACGTAAGAGTAGTGGTATTATTGAAGGAGATATAAGAATTGGAGGTTACCCTAAGGTCCAGGATACTTATGCCAGAATATCTGGTTACTGCGAGCAAACTGATATCCATTCTCCACATATTACAGTAAATGAATCACTCACATACTCTGCTTGGTTACGTTTGCCACCGGAGATTCATCCAAGTACCAAATCTGTAAGATATCTTTCAATTTCACAAATACACGAAGCTAAGTTCTCGAAGATTGTGAATCTAAAGATCAAGTTTGACTGTGTAGAAATTGGTTTCTTATTGAAAGAAAAGGGTCTTAACCATTCATTATCACTACATTTGAAAATCTACTAATGTCTAATGGAACATTTATTAGTATAAAGAAAGTAATTTTTCAATTTTTACAACAAAGCAACATACTGTAACAAGGATTCATTTGAAATGACCATGGAACTTCACACACACATAGAAATCTCATATGGTAAGCAAACATAAACTGTGTTTTCTCAGAATGCTTTAATTATTGCATTCTACGATGCTTGTTAACTTCTTTATTCACAGGAATTTGTGGCAGAGGTTCTTCAAATGATTGAACTAGACGATATCAAAGATGCATTAGTTGGCTTTCCTGGTGTAAGTGGTGTATCAAATGAGCAGAGAAAACGGCTAACTATAGCAGTAGAGCTTGTTTCAAATCCATCCATAATATTCACGGATGAACCAACTTCTGGTTTAGACGCCAGAGCAGCTGCAATTATAATGCGAGTGGTGATGAATATTGCAAATACAAGGAGGACCGTTGTGTGCACAATTCATCAACCAAGTATTGACATATTTGAGGCATTTGATGAGGTACTGAGAGTGCTGCAAAATCTAGTCAAACCTCGGATAGATTTTTATATTCTTTATGCATCTCTAAGATGCTAAATGTTCAACCTATTTGTTATTGGATGATAGCCAATGAGATCACCTGTACACCAACCAATAAAAGATCACAAAAAGAAAAGGAAAAGAAAAGAAGATTTGGCCTTCCATTCAGCAGCTATGTCTTCCATGAGCAAAGAAAAGCATATGGTACAACTTACAAGGTTGTTACTATCATCTTATAAGAATCCCTCCACCCTAACCCGCACAACCTTCCCCCAAGATCTGGTCATAGAAACTAAATTGATATGTACAAGCTATTCAGTGAATCAAAGTTTTTCCTCAACAAGTAATTGTCACGCTACTACGCTAGTAGCTCCACCAAACTAAATTACTGACGGTATTTTTTGCCAGTACTATTCTTTTATACATAACTAGAATGAATTTTTATGTTTCCTGCAGCTAATTCTAATGAAGAGAGGAGGACAAATAATATATTCTGGAGAGCTAGGTCAGCATTCAAGTAAACTGATTGAATATTTTGAGGTAAGCAACGACGCCATTCCTTTTTTAACATTGTAAGTTTCACTAGTAATACTTACTATGTAGAGTTGCTTCCCAAGATAGATTTTTCCCTTGAAACTTGGAAAAATGAAATCACTGTTAGGATATTAATTTAAGGTCAAGGAACATATCACCATTATCTCATTAATGTTACTCCTTTAATGGGTCAGAAAATGAGTCCAACTCATTTCCTTTTCTACCCTCTAGTTCTTTTAGTGAAAATGAGTCCAACTCATTTATAAAAGGAGGCCAAATGGAAGAGAGAAAATGACACACCAAAATTGATAGAGAGATATCTTAGAGAGAAGAAGAGCAAAGCTCTAGTTTGAGTGTCAAAGAGAGTTAGAGAGTGAGAAGCCCGCCAGAGCATTCAGAAGTGAGAGGTAGAGAGAAATAAATAAATAGTTTATTTCTCAAATGAGAGTTTGTAATCTCCATATTATTTTCATAGTGATTTTCCGAGATCTCTTCCCGTGGTTTTTCCCAAATGGGTTTCCACGTAAAATTTTTGTGTTATTATTTTATATCTCATACAAGAAGGTGTTTTGATTTATCTTAGTGTATTTGTGTGAGCTCGATTTCAAACAATTGGTATCAAAGCTCTTGGCTCACACCAACGATCGCTTTAAAGAGAAATTAGGCGTGTCACAAATACGAAGATGGCAAGCAGAAGTTATGAGGTATGAAGTCGAACCATTCGACCAGAAGTCAAATTTCAAGATTCGGGCAAAGGTACAACCAAAGATGTATCGCTCAACAAGGATCGACAAAGGCACTGTAAGGAAGAAACCAAATGACTACGATTTGATGAAAATGGGTGGAACTTGAAGCTAAGGCGTCAGTGGCAACAATCGATTGAAGTTCATGCCACAGATCAAATATCGTTTTGACAGAAACCTCTTCAAGGACTCAGGGGAGAAACTTGAGAAAGTTTACAAGTCAAAGTCTCCGCACAACCTGCTATATTCAAGAAGGAATCAGACCGGCCTTTGATGGAAGAAGGGTCGATTCGGCCAATCATATTAATGAGTTTAATAGATCGGTGACCCAACTAACCAAAGATTGATGTGAAGTCGACGGGTTAGAAGATAAAGCCTTATCGCTTTCGTCTCTACCGATTCATACTCAACTCTCCGCATCTACACCCTCAGAGGGAAGGAAAAGCTTGCAATGACGATGTGATGTCAAAGATCGACCAGATAAGTTCAAGGGCACTACTTCCGTAGATCAAGGAGACATGCCTTCTTACTTTTTCAAATGGGCGGCAGTGGGTCCTAATCAAAAGAAGTATTCCTAAGAAGAACGAGAAAGGTCTCAATGAGACCAAAAAGTTAAGGATAAATCTCAGTCAATGTTATCATTGCCACGGTAGCGGCCACTACAAAAAAATCAAAGGTCCATCATCAAGGATAACAAGAAGAAAGGAAAGCAGATTGAAAAATCATAATGTCACGAAAAGCAAGCAGATGATGCAATGATGACGAGAGTCGTGATACAAAAGATGTAAAATGAAGCTTCACAAGGTGATCTCTTATCCGTTAGAGACAAGCAAAACGCCTTTACGATCGGGTACATGGATTCCTATTGTTCTTTTCATATGTCCCCTCATAGGGATTGGTTTGATACTTTTACATCCCGCAATGGTGGTATAGCTTTTATCGGGTAACAATGCAAATTGCAGTTATCGATAGCACCATAAAAAATTAAAATGTTCGACGAGTCATTGTAACATCAGGTGATGTAAGGTATATTCCGTAATCAAGAAGAGCTTGCTACATCTGCTTGGAGTACTTGACTTATAGGTGCAGTGATCTCAAATGTAGATGGTGTCATGAAAATTACCAAGGGCTCGATGGTAATTATGAAGGGCCGTAAGAAGGGCACCCTCACAAGTCGATAGGGACACAAATACGCGGTGGAGCAAAGAATTTCGCAAGCAGATAATTCCAATAAAGGATAAAGACGTAATTACGGCACACGCGACTTGGGTCATTCGAGTGAAGGTGGAATGAAAGAACTTCACATAAGGCAAATACGAAAGGTGTCAAACGCAGCTTGAATTTTGCAAGTTTTGCAGTACGCAAAAACAACTGAGGGTCACCAAGCAAGGCAGAGCAAGATATACCGCAAAGAATGTACTTGATTATGTACATTCGGATGTGTGGGGGTCCGATCAAGATACGCCAATGGGTGGAGCCCATTATTTTGTTAGCTTTATAGATGACTACCCGTAAAGGTGTGGGTGTATTTTATGAAGCGTAAATCCGAGGTTTTCGTAATCTTCAAGCAAAGGGAAAGCTAAAGTAGAAACCGCACCGAAAGAAGTCAAGTATTTCGATCGATAATGGCACGTAATACAAGGATGTGTCATTCCTACAATTCACAGATGAAGGTATCACCAGCACTTCTCACCAAAAGAACTCCAGAGCAAAAAATGGGGTCACCGAGAGGATGAATGTAACTCTATCGAACGCGCTGTATGATGTATGAGATCGAATGCAGATCGCCAAGAGTTTCGGGCCGAGGCAATCAATACAACAGTTTATCTCGATAAATCGATCTCCTTCAAAGAGAATTGATTACAAAATCCCAAGAGGTATGGAGTGGGAAACCAATTGATTTTTCTCGTGATGAAAATCTTCGTTGTCCAAATTTTATGCTCATCCGCCAACAAGAAATGATAGGCCCAAGCTTCGATCCAAGGTCAAAAGAGTGTATTTTCCTCGATACGAAGATGGTGTCAAGGGATACAAAGCATATGGGATCCAAAGATTCAAGAAGAAGGTCACAAGAGAGATGTGGTGTTCAATGAGAAACACATGTCGAACAAGTCCGAGAACGAAGAATCTGCAGCAAGTGAGTCAGCAAAAAACACCCAAATGAGGTGGAGCTCCTCAAGAGATCAAGACGATCAACCTTCGATCCCCAAGAGAGGTCCTATAATCTTGTTAGAGATCGGAAAGGCGAGTCAAGAAACCAAAGGCAGTAGATACGGGTTTGAAGACATGGTCATTTTTGCCTTCGATCACCGGTAAGGAGATCCAACTAGCTATCGTGATGCTATTCAAATCCGATGATAATGATAAATGGGCGATAGCTATGGCAGAAGAGATGGAATCTTTACAAAAGAACCGTATACGGGAGTTAGTTCAACTTCCAAAAGGATCAAGGCTATAGGACGCAGGGGGTGTTCGTGAAAAAGGAAGCTCACCGATAAAGAAGGTGAAAGATTCAAGGCCGATTAAGGGCAAAGGATTCTCTCAGAGAGAGGAATCGACTACAATGAGATCTTCTCACCAACAGAAACACACATCGATCTTGGCTGATCTTATCTATCAGAAGATCACAGATACGGAGTTGTAATAAATGATGTGAAAAACAAATTTTTCTCCACTAAGATTTAGAAGAAAAGATCTACACGAAGTTGTTCCTCGAGGGGTTTATCAACCAGGGAAGAGGGTTTAGTTTGCAGCTTAAAGAAGTCCCTCTATGGTTCAAGCAAGCCCCTCAAGATAAAGGGTATATGAAGTTTGATAACTTCACGACGGCTCATGGTTACTCTCGCTCGAGAGTATGATCCACGTGTATTTCAGATCCCTCGATGATGGCTCTCTAGATTGTTAACGCTATATGTCGGCGACATGTTGATAAAGAAGAAAGAGAAGTCGATATTCTTCACCAAGAATTTGTTGAGCAAAGTTGAATTTGATACGGCGATCTCGGGTCACCAAGAAGATCCTAGGTACGGAAATTCACAGGATCGCTGCAGAAAGTCAGTATTAACCTCGTAAAGGATATGTGCGTATGGTCTTGAGAGGTTTAATATGAACAATGCTAAACCAAGAAAGACTCCGTCAAAAAGACATTTCAAAGTTATCTTCACAAATGAGCCCACAAACAGAGGACGAGGTGGAGATATGTCCAAAGTACCGTATGCAAATGCGGTGGGTCATTTCTAATGTACGCCATGGTACGATAAGGCCGATATCTCACAAGCAACAACAGGTGGTTAGCAGTATATGGCAAATCCAGAAAAGAGCATCGAATGCAAAAAATGGATTTTTCGTTATTTAAAGTGTAAACCAATTACTATTTTATGTTCGATCGTGATACCGCAAGAAGTGAGGTTACAGGGTTCGCTGATTCGGATTATGCCGAGACCTAGATGCAAGGAGATTCACGACAGTGGTTTAGATACACCTTTTCAGGAGGATGTATATGTTGGAGGTCGTGTGTTGCAAATTACTAGAGATTATCAACAACAACAGAGGTCGAGTATACGGCATCGACAGAGGCAAGCAAGGAGGCTTTCATGGGCTTAAGGGACTAGTCAAGAACTAGGTTTCAAGCAAAGCAAGATCCGTATTCAAAGCGCGATAGTCAAAGTGTTATTCATTTAGCAAAGAACCAAGTGTTCCATGCCGTAACCAAACATATAGATGTTCTAGATCACAAGATTCGTGAGTGGTCGAACAATGGTGACATCATAGCTCACAAAGTTCACACAAAGGAGAGAATGCCGCAGATATGCTCACAAAGTCGCCATGCAGAGAAAAGTCAAGCACTGCTTGACTTAATTCACTTCGCCTAATGTCGAGTTCAGAGTGGAGTATCCAGGAGAGGATACATTCACGCATACAAAGAAGATCACAAGATTTGGAAAATATGAGCCAAGGTGAGATCATTGAATATCGATCCTATTTTTTTTGGTCTTCGTCTTCGGTCATTAATCATCGGGTCAATGGTCAATGGTCCTCACTCCTTTAATGGGTCAAGGGAACATATTAACGGGTCAAGGAACATATCACCATTATCTCATTAATGTTACTCCTTTAGTGAAAATGAGTCCAACTCATTTCCTTTTCTACCCTCTAGTTCTTGCTATAAAAGGAGGCCAAATGGAAGAGGAAAAGACACACCAAAATTGATAGAGTATATCTTAGAGAGAAAGAAGAGCAAAGCTCTAGTTTGAGTGTCAAAGAGAGTTAGAGAGTGAGAAGCTCGGCCAGAGCATTCGTCAGAGGGAGAGAAATAGGTAGAGAATAAATAAATTATTTTCAGTTTTTTCTCAAATGAGAGTTTGTAATTCCATATTATTTTCATAGTGATTTTCTCGAGATCTCTTCCTGGTATTTGTCATCCAAATGGGTAAATGCATTCTTTTTTATTCATGAATCTGTTTATGATCTCCACTTGATTGATACATGAACTATGAAGACCTAGGTCAATGCTAAAAAATAAATATAACTCCAGACTACTACCGTATCATCATCTTACACATGGATTAATGGTGGTAATTTGATTTCTTCCCTACGTAGGGAAACCAAGCAACGCGTTAGAGAAGTCCGATTTTCTCTAGGCATGCATATATAGAAAGGACAGAATGAATCAACACGTGGTTGTTCACCAAATTGCTGCTTCATTCATTCACTTTGGATTATATCTAGCAGCAGAAGCAGAAGCTGAAGCTGCATAAATAAAACATGTGCATATCATACATATTTCACTAGTACAATATGGATCAGGCAACAAGAAGTTCCTTCACGTACACCATCATGGCGTCTCAAATTTATTTTATTTATATTTTTCAAGTCAATGGTTTGAATTTATTTGTGTTTAATACCTACCTAATATGCTGATTGTGATCCTTGTTCCGAATTGAAGAAATGGCGAACAGGATTTGTTAAACATACTAGGATCGATGTTCATTTTCCTACAATTTTTAGGAACATACAACTGCACATCTGTTCTATCACTTATAGCTACCGAGCGCACCATTGTTTACAGAGAAAGGTTTGCTGGAATGTACTCCCCGTGGACTTATTCATTGGCACAGGTTCAGAAAGAAATATTCATAATTAATTGTTCCCATGCAAAGTTTGAAAGTCCATATATTTTTTTTTACTTTAATGCTTTATGAACTTCATAATTATATATTTTTCTTCCTTCCTTGTGGCAGGTGATGATTGAGATTCCATATATATTCCTTCAAGTAGCTATATTCGTGATAATCACATATCCAGCAATAAGTTTCTACTGGTCTGTAGATAAAGTAATTTGGTATTTCTTCACAATGTTCTGTACGATGCTCTACTACACTTACCTTGGCATGCTGCTGGTTTCAACGTCCCGCTCTCTCCAGGTAGCTACTGTAATGGCGAGCTTCAGCAACACCATAATGAGTCTTTTCTCAGGATTCCTCATACCTGAACCAGTAAGCCATTAATCTGATTAATTCTACTAACCTTGTTGATTGTTATTACTGGATTTGCCCAGGAATAACGGGTATATATATACATAACTGCATGCCTCCTTTCTTTTTGGTTGTTACAGAAAATACCAAAATGGTGGAGATGGTGTTACTGGATTTGCCCAGGATCTTGGTCCTTGAGAGGCCTTCTTACATCACAATATAGAGATATAGACAAGGAAATATTAGTATTTGGGGAAAGAAAAGCAACCAACGCCTTCTTACGAAGTTATTTTGGTTATCATCCTGATGATATTGTAGCATTACTTCTTGTTGGGCCATGATCCTTTCCTTATTGGGCCAGACTTAATGGGCTCCTCCTTGCGGTTATGATTATTCTTGCCCTATTGGTCCGGATGCAGCGTAATGAATTACTGGGATGAGTATTCCAATTACCCACTCGGCTTTGACCGGGTGTAAATCGTGATAAACTTTGATCGCTATCTCTGTGATCAGATTTAATGAGGATCGACAGGCTTACTTACCGAAAATCAGGTCCAAAAAGTCAACAGACATACGTGACAAACCCTGGATTGGGGATATAAAGCAAGGATGACACACGGTGAAAGGTAACTCATAAATTATTGCTCTCAAGTCATTAGATATTTATTCCTCCATCATTAACCTTGCATGATCACCAGATCGACTCTCACGCCGAGCTATCCCCTCACGGCCCCAAATTGGCCAAGCTTTTGGTGTTGATCGTTTATCAGGCAGATCGTGACGCCTTACGAATTGGGACGAGAAAGATTCTGCTAACACTTCTTATTGCTTTCCCATTTGTCTTTGCATCTGTCTTTGCATATTCCATGGCAAAACTCAACTTTCAGAGGCGGTAGTGCCAGAATCTATCTATCTTATTGAAGTTGTAATAATACTGTTGGGTCATGATATTTTTCCTCTTTGGGCCGAGTAAATTGGACTTTTTTTTTTAATTAATCTATTGGGCCTTCATTATTGAACCTTGAAAGCCACTAGGCCTAGTCACCATATTACTTCTATTTTATCCTATAAAACCCTGGTTTGCCTCATTGACTAACCCATCGGATCTTTTAATATCTATTACTTTGGCTTGTAATGATGAAAAGCATGACAACCGACTCAAGACACCGCCATGCATTAATGTGATGGGATTATAAATGACCGACTCAAGATAAACAAAGACTCAAAAGTAGTGGGATGATCCGCATGCAATGCACAGAACCCCATCGATCGGGGTCACGTCGTAGGTAGGTAGTGTACCGAAACCGGGCAAAGAGAGTACAATCTATCGACCAAGTCTTCACAAATGTGTACGCTCACATACATACATACACACAAACCGAGAATTATTATCACTCTCAATACACTAAACATTACATCCTCCATTGTTAACCTCGCGAACACGTGATATCGACTCTCACGCTCGAAGCTATCCCCGCCGGTCCAAAATTCGCCAAACTTACGCGTGTTTATCGTGTTTATCAGATGTAATCGCGGGCTTTTTACGCGACGACGCGTTGGAGAAGATCTTGACGTTAACAAATATCAATATGAAATTTGGCAACTCCAACATCAATATTAAACTTCATTTGAATTCCAACACTGATACATGATGTTCATTACCAATTGGTGGATTCTGAGTATCAAAAACAAATTGTATGGTCCGACTATATTTGTTGCTGTTGCCAACCATTATTTACATGGAAACCAGAATAAGAAACAGAATGTTTTTCAAGTTAGTTATGAGTTTTCTTTTATGTTTTATTTTCTTAACCTCTTTTTCTTGATCTATATACAAATATAAATACAACAATGTGTGAATTACAAAAATAAAATTCAAAATAAGGTGAATGGTTGTATTTAATTATTACAATTTAACACATCATTTACATATATTTTTTGGTCTATGTTTAACAAATTATGTACGTATTTTCAGATTATATATTTTGAGATTTTAATTGAAGGAGTATTTTTACTAATATTAATTATTTAAGATATTTATTTGTACTTTGTTTTTTTTTTTTTTCAAATATAAGACTATTAATTTTTAAAGTACAATTTCAGTTTTAAAATTGACATAAAGTTATTTAATTTTAGTTAATACAATAATAATTATTGAACTATTTAAAAATTATTATTCATCGTAAGACTTAATGTTTTATAATTTTTAATAAATTGTCTTAATTTTATATTTAAAAATATTTTAAATTAATTTTCAAAAGTCAATCTTATAATTTAAAAGGGATGTAATGTTTTATTTTTAACATTGTCAGCTTGATACGGGGTTTGAAAACGAAAAATTCAACCCCAGTCGTAGTCCCACAAAAATAGTGCGAATAATTAGATCGGACAAATGAGTTGGGTCGGGTCAAGTGGGCTAGGCCATGGTTATATTAGGTTAAAAATGGGTTGGGCCAAAACTCTATTGGACTCTAAAAGTAAGGCTCAAGGCACAATGACTTATATGTCTTTAGGTAGAAAGAAGGGATCTTGCATTTAATTCATAACGATCCACTTCTCTTTACTCTTGCTCTCATCCCAAAAATCCCTAATATCAATGTTAATTGCCAACTTATGTTAGCTATGGAGCAATAGGTATCTCCACAAATACATTTGTAATACAAGAATTAGTACTTCATTAGAATGAATTATTCAACTTTTCTTTCCTTAAACTCCGTGCTATTTTAAAATGGCTTCAAAATTGGATGGAGGGACTAGAGTGTGTAACTATGTGTATATATATATATATATATATATATATATATATATATATATATATATATATATATATATGTACATATGTACCCACACACTCGTCTTTTGTTTAGCTTATGGAAATCAGTTATTGGATACTAATTTAGAGAAAATCTGCAATTCACTTTAGGTCTTTTATTTATCCTCTTTAGATTTAGAGATCCTTCTTTGCTAATGGGGAAAAATGTCACAGCGAGGAGCTTCTTTGAGAGGAAGAATCATGAGCTGTTTCAGTTGTTGTGGAGAAGATAATATCAATAAACCTGCTGATGGTGGAGGGTCTTACATGATGAAAAATTCGGCAGGTAGGGGTTATATTATCTCAAAAATCACCCCTTTCATAAAAGTTTTGTTTAAGCTGCCCTGCCCACACCAAGTTGATTAGACAATTTGCTTCTATGCTCTCGTAAACTAGAGAGTTCATGTTTTCTGAGTTCTTTAGTTCTGTTCGGATAGTACCAAAGATTGTTGCAAGAATATAGTTGCATTCTTGTGGATAAGAAGTTTCTGAAGTTTAACTGCCAGCACTAGCATTCTGCTCTTTTAGCGGATGTCGTGTTATTGACTAGTCTCGAAGGCTTATACTCATTTGTCGCTGTCCTATTCTGGTGATGCTCTAAGCACCAACACATACTACTTTTCAGGACCGTAAATCTCCTTTCTAATTTAAATTATTATATGTATAATATAAAAAATAGAAAAACCTCTTTCCTATTGCCCTAATCTAGTAATCAAATCACAAGTTTATGAATGTGCTTCTGGCTGTTCCTTTTTTTTCCCTTATTTTTTGCTCCTTGGTTTATTCGGCATCACGCGGATCACAGACTTTACTTTTGGTAGCAGTCTTGAAGCATCTAATATCATAGATCTGCATAGTCTGATTTTTTGTTTGCCTTTTCTGCTAGACCTTTTCAATTACTCCATCTGTTCTCCAATGGATGCCACAACTGGGTCTTTCTTTTGTCCATACATGGATGTCATTTTTTCAAATGCCAAGTAAATATTAGTACAAAAGGCCTATTTTTTTTTCATGGGACTATACAAGCACATATGTCTATGTTACTATATCTTAAGAATAATATTGAAAATTTTGTCAGAAACTAGCATTTTAATTTTCAAAACTTGGCTTCCGTAATTCTTGTGAAAAACTGAAAATGTATTTGTGACATCCATTAGAGGACGGAAGAGTACTTTAAAATTTTCTGTTGAATTCTTTTATATATTTGTTTCTTGTTAGTCATCAGTGATTATGCAGATATTACAACTAATAAAGTTCATCATATAGGAAATGACAGAGGTTATAATACCACGGAGGCTGCAACCAAGGGTTCTCAAACTCTAAAACTTCAGCCTATTGCAGTCCCTGCAATTTCAGTGGATGAGTTGAAGGAAGTTGCAGATAATTTCGGGAATAATGCTTTAATTGGGGAGGGCTCATATGGAAGAGTGTTTTATGGCATTCTTAGAACTGGACAGGCTACTGCAATAAAAAAGTTGGATGCCAGCAAACAACTAGATGAGGAACTTTTTAGCTCAGGTTCACAAAACTATTATGACTTTTTATTCTCGACATAGCCTCAAGGCTAAAAAATAAACTACACACTAAGACTGAATCGGTTTACTTCCAAATTTACAGGTTTCAACTGTTTCAAGACTAAAACATGAAAATTTTGTTGAGCTGCTGGGTTACTATGTTGATGGAAATCACCGTGTACTTTCTTATGAGTTTGCATCTAATGGGTCTCTTTATGATATTCTTCATGGTATGCTGTTCAAATAACAAATTCAGAATGTCCAATATTTATATCTTCCTTGCTGCTTTAGCTTGGTGTACGTATTGCCTATTTGCAGATGTCTTGAGCAAAATTTGTGGTATAGTATTTTTAATCTTATTTTCTGATACCAAATTTGTATCTCATACCTTCAAAGAAGATTATGCTTTTAAACTTATTAGAGAGCTAACTGATTACAATATGTTATCCTACCATACAGTTGCATCTTTTGTGTATTACTGAAGTTTTATTCACTTTAGGTGTAGTGCTTTTGATTTGTGGATGAGGAATATATTAATACTACTATATTTAAACCTGGATTACTCAAATGGAAGCCAACTGAAATTTGAAATTTATTTTGATTTTGCCTGTTGAAACTTGTATTTACCTAATGAACTGTGCACAACATCAATTTGGCATATTTCTTTCTTTTACTATAATCTCCCTCCGTTCCAAAATTAGATATACGTTTGTTAACAACTTTTAACCATTTTTTCCCCCAAAACTTATTCCTAACATTAGCTAGAAACGTAGTAGTGGTGGCATGATAATACTCGATAACTAAAGGTAATGACATGTTAGGAACTTCATGGCACTTTATTGTCTAAAAATAGAAATGTATCTATTTTTGGAAAGGAGGGAGTACTATATAATTTCCTGGTTTAGCCAGAAACTGCAGAACAATCATGTTATTTTGGCAAGCTTCTCTTCAGATAATAAACTTCAGGTGGTGTTGGAATTGTGTTCCATGCCAAGTGAACTCAGAGAAGTGGGATAAAAGTTTAAAAACTGTGAATGTATTCAACCGCATGTTTATGCATTGGTTTCGTCTGTATTAGATCTGATTAAGTAAACTTAAAACTGTTGACCTGATATAAATTCAGGGAAGAAAGGAGTTAAAGGCGTGGAACCTGGTCCTGTTCTTTCATGGCCACAACGAGTGAAAATTGCTGTTGGGGCAGCTAAAGGACTTGAATATTTGCATGAAAAGGCAGACCCTCACATCATTCATTGGGACATTAAGTCCAGTAATGTACTAGTCTTCGAATGTTCAAACTGTCGTCCATATGGTTGGAATTTGTATTAGGCTACACCAAAACTCAGTGAGGACAAAGTTAAACAGTGTATTGACGTTAGACTTGGAGTAGATTACCCTCCCAAGGCAGTTGCGAAGGTAATTCCTGAGTTGTGTGTATAATATGAAGCTGACTTCAGGCCAAACATGAGTATTGTATTCAAAGCCCTCCAGCCTCTGTTACATGCCCGGACTGGACATGCTGGGGAAACCGGCCAAAGCCTCCAGACTGTAGAAATGCTGTGCCAGAACCGGCAGGGAGAAATCCGAAGTTCAAGACTTCTCACTCTCCGGCAAATGCATGGTTTTGGATGATAGTGTCGGAGATTGTATTTGCTTTTTTTGTAGATGACTTGCACTTTTGTTATGCTTACACCATTCACAGTTTTGTTATTTTGTTCATAATGTATGAGGAGTTGTGCTGTTTCCAATCTTTTTTACAGGGGAATAAAACAAAAAATAAGTCCTCTCTTCAATCTAATAAGTAGAACTCCCTCAATTCAAAATACTCCTATTTTCACATCTTTTTTTGGTGCATATAAATTTGTTTACTTATGATCTCTCTCTTTGAACATAATTTTTCTCGAATAGTTTTTTTCTTTATTTATTTAAATCTAGGATGATATATATATTGGTATAAATATGTCCTTTTAAAATCTTCAAAGAATGTGAAAAGCAGTTAAAAAAATAAATAAAACTTTCACTTTTTTTTTAATTGTAAACTCTAGTTCCAAAAAATAGATAAAACTCTCTCATTTTTTTCCTTTAAAATGTAAGGAGTATAATATAACATTATTGTACCAAGAAAAAGGAACTACAAATTTATTACTGACAGATGAATGTTGATTATTTATTTTTTACCATTATGCATACATCTAAAGATTATTTTTATTAAATTTTAATAGGATCTAATTTTTTTTCAAGGTTAAGCTGCAGATTATGTCAAAGTGCCCTTATATACTCTCCTATATTAAATTTAAAAAATTCAACGGACCAAAGTAGCAATCTATTTTACTCTTTTAGGACAAGACAACACTATGTAATTTCGAAATGTCAATAGGAAAGGAGTATTGTTATGTACTGCCTTCTCTATAACGTTTTAAATAATTTTATTTATCATAAATTATTTGTTATTTTAAATAATTTAATAAAATTAATTATAATCTTTTCAAAATTACTCTTATGAGAAAATGTTACATGTAACGCCCCCAAAATAAGTATACATCACCCATCTTGAGTCGCCAAATACATGATACTAAATTCAAATACAACTTGATTATACAACAGTCGTGTAAAATACGATAAAATATACATGTCATGTGAGTTTTAATACAAATATTGTCATCTAGATAATATCCACACTCAATTTAGTCCTCATTACATTTATTATCACACTATTTAATGTAATAAATGAGGACTACTAAGACACCATCTCTGGACCATCACCCGCTTCTCCGACTAGTCCCCGCCACGCTCTCATTTCCTCAAGAGAACACTCGAAAGAAAGGGTGAGCTCAACTAGCCCAAGAAGAAATATTATGACTAAGATAATACGTAATAAATTATCATTAGTCCTCAATAAAGTTAAACCCGATAAAAATACAATAGACATTAAGTTTAATCATAGCGAACACGCAATCCATTAAAAGAGTCAAGTAGAGAATAAAATATACTATCTTTTATGATTTAAAAGGTTTTTTCATCACTTTTATCGCCGAGACTCACTTTTAATAAATAATTCACATCATCCCCGCACTACTACGCTAAAAGATATTCATTAGGGTCACGACCACAAATTATCCATGCACTACGCGCCAATGATATTCAGTATATTCATCAATGGTCATGATCATGCCAACAATCATCCATCAATGCACTTCGGCCACAATGAGAATTTTTACCACATCATTTGTAACATTACTTGGCCACGATTACACCAATAATCCCCGATCATAATCATACCAAGTCCATCTATGCACTACAAAAAGCCACATATGACTTTCAAAAATAATATAAACAATGAGGATGATGACAATGATATAAGAATTCAATAAAACAAGTTCAAGAATTAATTTATTCAGAACTAATAACGCCCAAATTATCAACACGATACTTTTTTTGTAAAATAAAATTCAAGAATGCTTAGTAAGAATATTTCCATGAAAAGATACTTTGATGAAGCGCAAATATCAAGAATATTCCACTAATTTCATGGAGATAGAAGTCAAAACTTTAACCAACCGAGTATAATAAAGAATGGAATAACAAAAGAAATCACCATACACGCGCATTGCATGATAGACAAAGTTATTCCATCGTAATAATGAAGATGGAATAATAGAGTCAGAAGACCCTAACTTTTATGAATAAAGATAATTTTCTATGAATATTATTTTTGAGTATTATGGAATGAATTTGATATAATGTTATAAATTGGGGTAGTATTTATAAATTTTGCAAAGTACGCAAGTTGTCTTATAAATATTCGATTGGCTCGGGAATATTCTTTTGCGCAGAATATTCGCATAACGACACAAATCATCAGTGGACCCTACAATGTAATTATTATCGATCAAAAATGACAAAAATATTTTATAAATAACTACGGAGGTGTTATTGTTAAAACCGCTGAACTACCCTTAAGTAGTAAAAGTACAAAGAATATGCCTGGCGTGGTTGCATAGAAGACACAATCGTATTGATTATCGATGCTTACGTGATAAGTCACTCAACCAGACCGCATTATTATTGCTACAAGAATTGTTGCATCATATCTCTCATATTATTGATTCAATTATTGTCACAGTATCATGTGCATAATATGTTATTTTATTAAATCAATAATTGAGACGACAAAGTTATTCATATTATTAAATTGTAATATTTATAATATCTAAAAGTTCTGTCAAGGAAAGGTTTGGTCACCTAATTGCGCGCCAATATGGAAAAATCCTTATTGAAAAGTCCCCTCTTTCTTGGGAATGACCTGGTTGTTAAATATTGTGAGTTATGATATTAATGATGATTAAGTTCATGTTAATTAAAGATGAATTTGATAGTTTCATTGTGTTGAGATTATTTGTGTTAATAGAAATTGACATCTATTCCGATGATAATTGATGTCTGGAGGTTATATTGTTCAATTGAGTATTCGGAATATTTTTTGTGTCGGGTTACTATTCACGAAGTTACTATTTATGAGTTACTATTCACGAAGTTACTATTCACCCTAAGCATTATTCACTCTATTATCAGGCATTCTAGTATTTTTAGTACAATATTATTCCATGAGGAGATGTGCTAATTTTTCGACATTGGTTGAATGAATTAATATGGACCGTTGGTGGAAAGTTATAATAGTGAATCCATATGGGTCACCGGTTTAAAGTTTTAATAGTAAATCGATGGACCGCGCTTTAAGTTTTAATAAGAAATCGATCCGGATCGCTCGCTTAAAAGTAAATCGATCCGACCGCTCATGAATTAGTTACTATTCAATCCATTCTTCTATAAATAAAGCTCATTCCTTCATTATTTCTTACGAATTCAATCAAACTCTGTAGAGAGAAATTATAGAGAGAAAGAAGAAGAGTATTCGCTACTTCACTACTTTGATATCCAAAGTCTTTTTACTTGTAGAAGGTGTTATTCTTTCTTATTCATGAAGAGAACTTCATTATTCCATTCTTTATTATTCGTGTGGAATAACTCAGAAAAGTGGTATACCCTATACATAACCTCGATACGCCAGATACCCTATACTGGTGAAATCCTTATGTTATTTCATTCTTATTTATTCTCATTGAATAACATGATACGCCAGATACTCTATACTTGGTGAAATCCTTATGTTATTCCATTCTTTATTATTCTGTTGGAATAACTCAGATGCTGCTGGCTTACTTCCTATACTTGGTGGAATGACCAGATATGCGCACCCAATACTTGGTGATCTTCTTCATTATTCCATTCTTTATTATTATGTTGAATAACCTGCTTATGCTAAATATATGCATACTTGGTGAAATTCTTTTTATTATTTCGTTTCTTTATTATTTTGTTTTAATATCCCGCTTGCATTGAATTTCAATCACCGACCGGTTCCATATTTATTATTCCGCATTTATTATTCTGTCTTTATTATTCTGTTGGAATAACGTGTATATGCGAAGTACCGCATGCATGGTGATTTCTTTTGTTATTCCATTCTTTATTATACTCAGCTGGTTAAAGTTTTGACTTCTATACTCCATGAAATTAGTGGAATATCCTTGATATTTGCGTTTCATCCAGTATCATTTCATAGAAATATTCTTCTGAGCATTCTTAAATTTTACTTTACAAAGAGGTATCATGTTGACAATTTGGACGTTATTGGTTCCTGGATAAATTAATTCTTGAACTTGTTTTATTAAATTATTATGTCATTGTTATCATCCTCATGTTATATTATGTTGAAAGTCATCTTTGGCTTGCGTGCATAGATGGACTTAATATGATTATGACCAGGGATCATTCGGTATAATCATGACCTGTTTATAAATAATGTGATAAAAGTCCTTAGTGGCCTGTAATGCATTGATGAATAGTTTTTGGTATGATTATGACCAAGATTTATTTGGTATAGTCATGACCATTGATGATTTAATAAAAATCCTTGACCGTGATACAGGGATGATTAGATGTGGTGGTTTATTTATTGTCGAGTCTCAAATGATAAAAATTAATGAAAACCTTTTAAAACATAAAAGATAGTAGACTTTTATTCTCTACTTGACTTTTTTTAATGGATCAGATATTCATCGCAGCTTAAACTTGATGTCTATCAGATATTATCGCTTTTAACATTGTTGAAGACTAATGATAATTTATTCTATATTATCTTAGTCATAATATTTCTTCGGGCTAGTTGAGCTCACCCTTTTTTCAATGTTCTTTTCAGGAAATAAGAATATAGTTGACGAAGCCTGTGGAAAGGAGTGATGGTCCGTAAGATAGCATTAAGAGTCCTCACTATTCTCATAAATAAAGGTGACAATAAATGTAATGAGGACTCTTGAGTATGGATGTTGTAAGACCCCAAATTATTAATAAATAAAATTTATTTTCTCTATTTATTATTTTGAAATAGTAAGGGTTGATTTGATTAATGTGGATAGTTATGGGTAAAATACGCAAATATTTCAATAAGCAAGTGGTTATAAAATATTCATTATCATTTCGAATATTCGTTTGGTCGTGGAATATTCGTGACCGTCGGAAATATTCGTATTTACGGTAGCCTTTTTGTGGGCCCCATAACAAAAAAGCGATTGGATGAAGAAAATGACAAATATAAGTTATTTATAAATAACGCACGTAGTTGTTATCAAGTATCACCGTTGGAATACCCGGGTTAAAAACACACTAATACGCGTTGTTGAATAAGAAGACACTATTGCACTAATTATTGATTCTTACGTAAGAAGGCACTACTCAATAATTGTTACGTAATTATTGTTCAAGATTTTATTTTATTGATTCAATAATTGCTGCATTGATATTTTATATTACTGTTGTTTCAATAAATTGTCATTACACAGTATTTTCTATTATCGGAGCAATAATTCATATTATATGAATAATATTATTGGATAACATTATTGGCAATGTCTAGAAAGTTCTCGCTCAAGGAGAGGTTTGGTCACCTAATCATGCAAGAAAGAAAGAAAAATTCTTATTGAAAGCCCTCTTTCCTCGAACTACCGTCACCAAAGATCGCGATTCTCGTAATATTATTTGTGAATAATTAATTATTGATTTATATGATGAGGAAAATATTGATTTTATGTGGATATAGATGGAGAAAATTTTAATGTGACAATTGTTGAAAATTAATATTTTATTTTTTTTCTCGATAAAATAATTCATTTAAATATATTATTTTAATAATATATTAACTGGAGATATTTTTATAATGAATGTGGGATATATGAGTATATGAGGAGGAAGAGTATTTTTGTGGCATTAAATATTTAACACATATTTTGTGTGTTGGTGGACACAATTATTGAATCAAAATTTGATTATAAATTGTAAAATCGCCTGCTTATGGATTTCGGTCCAATTTCTTTGGAATTTGAAAAACTTTCTTCCGCAAAGTTGTAGAGAATTGAATTTCCTATAAAAAGTTGCGAGATTCAATTTTCTGATAAAAGGGCTATTTATTATGAATTATTGAAGTTCAAGTTCAAATAATTGATTTTGGAAGTTTAAAATATTTTTAATTACAAAAATATTTTTTCATTTTTGAAACTCATTTAACATGTGATTAGGAGGCTAAATTCAGATTGTTAGTGTGTATGAAGTTGTGGA
Source organism: Panax ginseng (assembly GCA_020205605.1). Classification (NCBI taxonomy): domain Eukaryota; kingdom Viridiplantae; phylum Streptophyta; class Magnoliopsida; order Apiales; family Araliaceae; genus Panax; species Panax ginseng. Next base: position 3,584,673 of record CM035131.1, on the reverse strand, counting down.
AAAATTATAATATTAATTTATTAAATTTTCTTTTGGTGTTCTAAAGATTTTCCTATAAATAGGGTGCTTAGGTTAGAATTGAAAATCACACCGTAAACTAAAGTTTTCTCTCTATATTATCGAGTTTATTCTTGTGAGTATTTTGAGTATACTTTGAGTATTGCTATACTTTGCAAGTTCAAGTCATAAATTATATCCTGTTTCAAACTGTAAGTATCTTTTTCGAGGTAAGGGATGTTATTTTATTCAAAATGATATTATTTCTTCAATATCATTATGCCGAAATATTGGTTGGAAATTTTATCAAATTTGGAATTTTTTCATGTCGAGTTACTATTCATGAGTTATTTTCATGTCAAGGTTACTATTCATTTAGCTTACTATTCACGAAGTTATTATTCAAGAGTTACTATTATTCACGAGTACTATTCACGAAGCGTGAAGATGTTTTTTTTGTGAAATTTCTATCTTTTGGTGTTTGAGAGTTACTATTCACGATATCTGATTATTCAAGATACAAAGACTATTCACGAATAATACCTACACTATTCATTCAAAAAATGAAATTTCTTCTTTTTCGTCTAAAATATCTATTATGGATACTAGCTTTGATTGTATCCATGTTTTGATCATTCTTGAATTTTACTCCACTCGATTACTTATGAAGTATTTTTGAACTTGATTGTTTAAAATACTAATCCTTAATAATTGTTCTTTTGTTTCACTAGATTCGCTTTCTTTAAAATATTTTTCATCATCCCCAAATTCTAAATGATGATATTATCAATATCTTTGGCATGTAGGCAAAAGATGAATGATTTTTTTGATGAATATCTTTGGCCCGTAGTGCAAAAGATGAACAGTGTCGAGATGAATACGACCGATCGATTAATATCTTTGGCCTGTAGTGCAAAAGATGAACAGTGTTTAGATGAATACTGACTTAATCGATGAATATCTTTGGCCTCAGAGTGCAAAGATGAATATTTGATTCCGATATATATTGATTGATGTTACAGGATAAAATATCGACGATAAACTTTAAATTCATATATAGAAGATAATAGTTTGCATTCTCTACTTAACTCTTCTAATGAATTGTTGTTTCTGCCGCAGCTTGTTGATTTAAAACCTGTTGTCTATCAGATTCTATTAGATTTTTCTCTATTGAAGACTAACGATAATTTGTTGTATATTATCTTAGTCATAATATTTTTTACTGGGCTAGTTGAGCTCACCCTTTTCCTTTTTGTTCCATTTTTCTTTTCAGGAGGCGAGAATGTAGCGAGTACTAGTCGAGGTATGAAATGAAGGTTCTAGAGAGAGTTGTTTAGTAGTCCTCACTATTTTTGTAAAATAATGTATCAATAATTATGATGGGGATTTATTTGCGTGTGAATATTATCTAGATGGCAATATCTGTATTTAAACTCACAGTTTATATGTTGTAATAATAAAATTGTAGTTATTTCTGTACCATGTATTTGACGACTCAGAATGGGTTGGATGGAATGGACCTATTTTGGGGGCGTCACAGATATTGTCTAGATGACAATATTCCTATTAGAACTCTCAGTTTATGTATTGTCGTATGTTACACCACATTTGTATAATTAAGTTTGTATATGTATTTTGTACCATGTATTTGGCGACTCAAGATGGGTGATGTATACCTAATTTTGGGGGCGTCACAGAAGTTCTCTTCATAAATACAAAAGAAATAATACCCCTTACCGTAAAAGAAACTTGATATCGGAGTAAAGTGGAAGTAGTAATACTTTTCTTTTTTCTCTATAGTTTTTCTCTATAGTTTCTCTCTAGAGTTTCAAAGAATTCGTAAGAAATAATAAAGGAATGAAACTTTCTATTTATAGAATAATGGAATTAATAAGAACTAATCCATGAATGGTCCAGATTAATTTACTTTAAACGGACAGTCCAGATTGGTTTACAATAAAATATAATATATTATATTTATAATCTAATAAAACGAATAACTTTTAAAAAGATTTTACTATACAAACACTACACAGTACTATGCAAACACTATGTATAATAAAATATAATATATTCTAATTATTATCTAATAAAACGAATAACTTTATAAAAGTATTCATTTTATATAAAAAGATTTTACTATTAGCCTAATAAAACGAATAACTTTATAAAAGTATTCTGCTTTTATATAAAAAAAACTTTCTCGCTTTTATTACATTAATAATACTAATAAAATAATCATCATTATTATTATTCACACTATTAATCGACCAGGTCGTTCCCAGAAAAGAGGGGGCTTTGAATAAGAATTTCTCCTATTGGCGCCGCAATTAGGTGACCAAACCTCTCCTCGCGTAACTTCTGAGACATCGTTAATAATGCAAATAATAATATTAATAAATCATCATCTCAATTATTGATTTAATAACATATAAAATATCGACAATAATTGAATTAAACCGAGTGACTTCTCACATAAGCATTAATAATCAATACCGGTGTCTACTATGCAATCACACGTACATCGTATTTTTTACTAATGAGTAGTTCAACAATGATCAACCAGTGAAAACTTTCAATAGTTATTTTTGTAAAAATATTTTTTATCGCTTTTCTCAATCCGACAATAATTACATTGTCAGGGTCCATCAATGATTGTGCCATTGCATTTAATATTCCCCACCAATCGAATATTATATAACAACTTCGTCATGATTTTGCAAAATTTATAAATATTACCCACAACTATAACATTATATCAAATTTATTCCATAATATTCAAAAATGATATTTATAAAAATTTATTTTTATTCATAAAAGTTGGGGTCTTACATTACAAAGTAAACAATATGAGATAAATATGATAATAAATAGAAATTTAATGGTATTATAGATAATTAATATTATATTTGATGTTATTCAATTATTTCCTTAATTCTTATGCACAACTCTAAAATATCATATATTATGGGACGAAAGAGTATTGTTATAAATTTAAGTTGAATTATAATTACGAAATATATGAAATTAATAAGAATTATAAGATGAATTCATTTATTACACATCTCTATTAAAAAGTATTATTAATATTTATTAACATAAATATTTATAATATATATTATATATTTATCAAATAAAATATAATTAATTTTAAATTTTTCGTTCATCCTAATAAATTATCTGATCGAAAACACATAACACAGTTAGTATAACACAGTTAGTATATATACATCATATAATATATTATCCATATTAAAATTATAATTTTGTACTAGCACGTAATGTGCTATCCACCTCAGCCCCGTTTGAAATCGGAAGGCCCACCCATTTTTCTCACGATAAATATAATTAGGGGCTTCAAACATATCAAAAATACATACTAGTATTATTTTTTTATAATTAACTTCTTAATATATAAACCACCACCTCCGGGAAAAGGCAGATCCGGTGAGACAAATCTGTCAATCACAGGGCCGGCCGAAAAACGAAAAAAATAGTTTTAGAAGTAGGTGCTCGCTACAATGGCTGGGGATGGAACGACGTCGTCGCCGAATACTGTAGTAGGAGGAGCGGCAGAAGGTCAGTACATGGCGGCGAAGACGTCGGTGTGGTGGGACATCGAGAACTGTCAGGTACCCCAGGGTTTCGATCCGCACGGAATAGCGCAGAATATAAGCTCGGCATTGGTGAAGTTGAACTACTGTGGTCCCGTTTCCATCTCCGCCTACGGCGACACAAATCGCATCCCTCCCGCCGTTCAACAGGCCCTTAACAGTACCGGCATTTCTCTCAATCACGTCCCCGCCGGTACTCTCCCCCCCCCCCCTCTCTAAATAATTCACTTCTTGATTTGAAAGTTGACACCTATGCTATGAACTTTGTGAATGTCTATATATTTGTTCCGTCTTTTTTTCCTTGTATGTATCCATTTCAAGATTAGTGAATTAGTTTTCCTGAAGGAAGTTTTGTGTATTTCATTGATTTATTCTGGTTTAATTTGGTGATATGAAGGAGGGGAGGATGGGCTAGAGTTTCATTTTGCTTGCATTGTATTGTGTCAGTTATGCTATTAGTTGTCAAATGATTGCTTTTTGTAGATGTTATTTAGTAGATAAAAGAGAAGAAGAAAGAAATCAAAATTGAAGAACAAATCTAAGAAAGGTTTTGGTAGATATAGTCCTTTAAATAATCCTATTGTTATTCCTAAGGCTATTTATGAGGGATTATACCATGATGAATGTGGGATTAATAGTCCCCCATTTAAAGTTATCAAATGGATTTATATGACATAGTCCCACATTAAGGGGCTAATAGTCCCTCGATCAAAGAATAACATAGTCCAAAGTAGTGTTAAATTAAGATAATTTGTTCAATCCCAAATATATTTTTTGCAAACAAACATGACCTTAATGTTGAATCTCAAAAATGCCTTGAGTTATCCCAACTCCCAAGACAATGTGCTGGACAACTATTAAATAACAAGAAATTTAAATTGTCCCAAAATTAAGTGCTATGTTTTTGGTCAAGTGTGGATCAATTTTTCTTGTGAAAATTTAGAAGCACTGGAAAACTACTCGAGTCTGCTTTCCAAAACCTTACTTGTTTGGTTTCTGGTACTGGGTTGAGTTCCTCTGACAGTGCACCATTTGATTGTTTCTAGACAGAATTATGACAGTATTCCAAAATATGTTTTTGCTGCCTTTAATACTCAAAAACACATTTTTCTTCCTTGTGCACTCCATCAGACTCCCCACTTTCGCCCTCAAGTTTCAAGCATCATACGAGAATTTTCCGTGATCCTTTGTTTTAAGAGCCATTTTAGGCTCAAGAACATTGTTGGAAATTGATGATGGACTTTGAACCTTCCGTTTGTCATGATGATTTCCATCCAATTGGTGAGACTTAATAAAATGACTGAGAACTTTTTTCTCAAGAATATTTGAATAAAATGGAGAATAAGCCTAAACATAGAAGGGTTTATCATAAGAATATGATAATGAAGCTTGAAAGTAATTGTACAATACTACAATCATTGTTTTCAGACTTGTCACAATAAAGGTCATAATTCAAATGCACTGTGCTCTTTAAAGTTTTAAGCACATTTTGTTACAGAACACAAAGGACTATATTTATATAAAACAATAGGTTTGTAACTGATTGCTAATTGACTATGTATATGCACGAAATACGACAAATGCAAGTACTAAGAGTCTAGAGTTTAAATTTTATATGATGATAGTATGTTGATCCGGATTAATTTTATTTGTTTGGTATATTTATATATGATCAGGTGTTAAAGATGCTAGTGACAAGAAAATTTTAGTTGATATGCTGTTCTGGGCAGTGGATAATCCTGCCCCTGCAAATTATTTACTGATTTCGGGGGATAGGGATTTTTCCAATGCCCTTCACCAATTACGAATGCGGAGATATAATATCCTTTTAGCACAACCCCTACAAGCATCTGCTGCACTTGTTGCAGCTGCAAAAAGTGTATGGCAATGGATAAGCCTTTTAGCAGGAGGATCCCCACTAACCAGTGGGGAAACATCACAACTTGCTAATGGTAACAATACATTCAATCCTGAAATATCGCAGGGTCCAGTTCCCGGCACACTCCAAAAAAAACAACTTGCATATTCAAATCCTGAAAGTATTTCCGTCAGTGATCGGAAGTTCTTCAATCCTTCTGGGATTGGTAATGCTAATGATAAAGGGAAGTATGTTTTAAAAAACCCAAACCAACCTAGCATAACTACAAGATCCTCAAGTATGCCAGTTGGGATTCAAGAAAGGAATAACTTAAATTACATTCAGCAGCCAGAAAGTGCACCAGGACAACAGTTTAAGAGAGCTCCTCACGAGTTTTTTGGAGCTAGCGAACCTGTCATCCCTGCAAGTAGGTCTACTCCCAATTTATTTCCTAGCAATTCTGACCACTCAGGGAACAATGACAATTTTAGTATCATAGAAAACCAGCATAGTCACTACACTCAACCGCGGCCTTTTTTTACACCGGATACCTTTTATCAGCCAAACTCTTGTAACAATGTTTTTCGTCCCATAGCACAAAAACCTGATGGTCCTAGATTTTCCTCTCCCCCATTCACAAATGTGCCTAATAATGGTAAGCTGAGTATGTCTGGGAACAACCACTATTCTCTAAATCCTCCAAATTATTATAAAAAAATTGGGGACTTCAAACACAAATCTATTGAGGCTCCAAATTTAGCTGCCCCTTGTGTACCACAAAAAGGTGGTACCTTGCACACAAGACAGCCATCACATGATATGCTGAGCAATAGGAATCCTCACGTTCTTGAGGTTCAACCCATATCATCCTTCTCTTCTAACACTACTTCGACTAATGGCATTCATGAAGGTCAAGAATTCCAACTTCCTTCTGAATACATTCAAGGCCTTATAGGGGTTGTCTTACTTGCTCTGAATTCCTTAAAGCAGGAGAAGCTAATCCCTACTGAAGCAAACATAAAGGACTGTATTCATTATGGTGATCCAAAGTTCCGGAATATTGATGTGAAAAAGGCCTTAGATTGTGCACTTGAACAAAAAATGATATTGAAGCAAAATTTAGGTGCGGTGCAGCTATATGTTGGTAGAATTGAGAGACTATGGAAATGTGTGAACCCTATTGGTGGCAATCAGAATGAATATTTGAAAGCAACGTGGGATGCAACACAGAATTTTCTGACTTCCTCTGCTGGCCGTTCAGCAATAATGGCTTCTGAATGCAGGTATTTTCTTAATATATTTTTGCCTGCTTTGGGTTCAATATTAATGCATAGTTATACATTTTGTTAATAAATCTGCTACACAGGTATGAAGCAGCTTTAATCCTAAAAAATGCGTGTTTAAAAGACCATGCTTTGGGTGAGGTACTCCAGATCTTGAATATGATTACAACTGTGAAGAGATGGATTACACATTCTCAGTCAGGATGGCAACCAATTACTGTTACTCTTGCAGAATGTAAAAGTGATGCAGGTTTGGAAACTGGTGCTTGATTAGTCAAGTACTGATGATGGTTACGACTCAAATATTTAAGCGCAGATTATTCAATGTGAGGAATGTGCTTCACATTTGGAAAAGTTCATCTAGGGAGAAGTTTACAATATGGCAGAAGGGAACTCTATTACATTACTGAAGGCTTTTGGTTACATTCTTTTTGTGCTGGGTAAATATCATGGATCTCAATATAAGAAATTCCGTGCTTAGGAAGCATCAAGCAGTATGACTATTAAGTTTGCTGCACTCTGCAGAGTGCAGTAATAAATAGCTCTCTGCAGACATGATCATCATGTTCATGTCATGAGACTCTATCCTCTTACATGGTTTTTGTTTGATGTTTATGTCCTTTTGATGCATTATTGAAGTAAACTTCATCTTGCAATATATCAACAGTAAAATATTTCAAAGTAGGAGCACCCATTGCTGGGAGAGATTGGTTATGTTTTGTTTCAGCGTAGAACTGAAGCTTATGGATAGGGGCAGGTCTCCAGTGCATATAACGTCTAGCAGTTCAGCAACAATTTACCTGATATATTGTGCCTGAAGCTTCGGGGACTTCCGTCAAGCAAAGATCAGGCTATCGCTGGAGTACTATTTACTTGCTTCAAGTTTGCATGTGTATTCAAGTTCTTAAGGTATGCCTTCGTTGTCCCTTATTCCTATTGTTATTTTTTTGGACAACAGTATCGAGTTATGGATTAGGACAGATTTGATTTATAATTGGTATCCGTAAGTGGAAAGTTATAATAAATTTTAACCATAATCAAGCCAGGTGCTAAAATTTCAAGCTGGTAAATGATCAACGTTGCATATAAATTCATCACCAAGATTAAAAACATTTGAGTGTGTTGAAGAAATAATGGAGGTGTAAAATTAATTGTTTTAGATAAACACGGAAACTGGGATAATATTTCATTTTTAATCACCTGGTGTACGTTAGAAGAATGAACATCCTAATAACCTGTTGAGAAAACTAGTTTCTTTTGTGGTTAGTGTGTGTAAGTTTAATTTTACAAGTTTTTCTTAATATTTTTTTGAACATCAATAAAATACTCTGTGAAAGCCATTATCAGCGCATATTTATTTTGCCTTTTGCCAAAATATGTTCAATAAATTTTGAGGAGCACGCCATTGGTTTCCACGCATTTGATGGGAGCCTCATTTTGGTTTTCCTCCATTTTCACAATGCATTGTTCAAATGAGGTTTTTGCTAGGCAAAAAAGAATTCAGATACAGTCGTATGATTATGCATGTTGTATTATATTATTGAATCACAATTACAAGAAGGAATAATACAAGTCAAGTATAAGACATTGGACAGGAACTAATCCATCTGATCTCGCATTTATGATCAAGGAAGAAAAGGATTATGAGACGGATATGCCTACTTCTGCCTTTTGTAAGCCCTGATAAAAGAAAGGACATAACCATTTAGACCGACTTACAGCTTAAAAGAAATGACTATTTCTGGAGTTGAGATCATGATTCACCTTGCGGCATTTGACCCGCCAAGTGCAAATGTTCCCAGAATGATAAAAAGGAAAGGGACCCCAATGAGAGCATGATTCCTTCTTCCTCCATGTGATCTTGGAACTCCTGTTCTCACAACTCTTGAATATGTACCTGTTCAAGGAATATTACGTCTTACTAAGAAAAAGTTCGTTAAAAAGTATATCACCTGAAGTTGAACCGTCTTGTCTTACACCTGTGATAGCCGTGATATGAAATACTTAAGCTTGTTAAATCAAATATAAACTTGTATTCTCTGGAGGATACTTTGTTCATAATCTTTTATAACAAAAATGCAATTAGTAATCTTATCATGGTTTGCAAACTTGGACCTTTAAATGGCATATCGTGCTAAAATTAACTCCAGCCCAAGAGGTGGCTACCGTAATTATCTTCTTCAGTCAGTTGATTGAGAGAACTTATATAGGAGAGGTAAGTAACTAAATTTTGCAATAAGAACTATTGAATTCCCAATACCAATAGATGAAGATTCACAATTAATTATGCATACAGGGATCATCTATGTAGTAAGAAATTGAACACACATTACAAAGAATTGAACCAAGATCATCAATCAGCTTCCAAGCTAGAAACAAAACTGCGTATAGCATTCATTGAAATTGACAGTAAACACAAGTCATTTCATCAGTGTGATGAGAAACTCAAGTGAATTTCACAGCTTACAAAAGTACACTCCACGCAAAGTGTCTTAATTAATAATACTTACATATTCTTCTATTTATCATATATGCATTGAGAGAGTAAACGGGAGCTAAACCACCCGCTCAAAAAGAAAAGGGTAAAACAGACATTCAACATGGTGCGGAGGTAATTTAGGGTCCGGTCAAAAAGTTATATGTGTGTGTGTATATGAATGTCACGAGGATGATTCTATTAAATTTTTCTGTAGTTGGTTGACGAGTTTGCAAACCATGACATTTTGGATAGCTTTCAGATCTTCCCAAACATGTAAAGATGAGAGTTACCAGCAGATAGCAGGCACGTATAGGCTTCTGAAATCTGCATCAAGCAATTATCTCAGTCCCAAGCAAATATAACCAATTAAACTGGCAAAAATGCTAAAGAATGCTATATCTCAGATATGTGTATTTCAATTTATGGTAGAAGAAAGTAAAAACAATATCTGACAGAATTACAAACGAGTATTTTTGCAGTTAGGTTGTTTGGCCAACATCAGAGAAACAGCAGAAGGATTAATATTAAAAGAACTTGACAAGAAAGGTGCAAAATTATTCCAATAATACTTATCCAAGTGAAAACAATTTTTTTTTTTTTTTTGAAGTCCAAGTGAAACAGTTGATTTGACGAAATGTCACCTTTTGACCTACTATTACTTTAACTCTTCAACTATATATTACTACTCCAGATGCTTACCATTTTGAACTTGCACTCTGCATGAGGCTTTTGAGGAACCGGAAAACGATCCGGATGAGTTTCCCAGACCTTCCTTTTATATGCCGCTTTGACCTAAAATGTTTAGATGAGTAATAATATAAAACTTCTATGAAAATATGATTATATAAAAAATTATCTGCTAAGCTATAAGATAGATTTTTGAAATCTCAAAATATGTTACAAACCCAAAGGGCTATACGGTTAGAATTCAAGTGCTTCATCAGTTCTTGTGCTTTTTTTTCTCAACTGACAGGCTAAAAGCTACAAGATTGACAGATTACGTGGCTTATAATCCAGTGGAACCACTAGTCACAACAAATAAGTTATGGTCTCAAATGGTTGGCACAGTCTGTTATGGTCTCAAATGAGTTAGATAATTTGAAACCTCCTTTTCATTTCATGGGCTTTTGGCACAATGGTTAGGTTTATTTTTACCAAGTCAAGATTGGCTGATAACCCAATTGGTTAAAAATAATAATAAAGAAGCCAGATTCCCACCATATAAAAACAGAGTAATTAAATAAAGAACAAAAAAGACCTGGGCTGGAGTGGGACGAGAATTGGGAGGAAACCCTAGGAGCAGGATGGCTTCATCTGTCTGCATCTCGCCAATTACCAAGATTCGTCTTGCTCGGAATTCAATCACACTCTAGTCTAATACCAGCTGAGTGACTGCCCAAATTCAACTCCGAATTACCAGTACAATAACTTGACAAAACAATTTCGCAGACTACTTTTAAATAAATGTCTCAGTAGGCTGGTTATAAAGATGCAATGGCGTGGCCGGGTTTAGAACCTAATTTGGGCCAGTTTTTGATAGAAAAATGGCGAGCTCTCATTCATGTTAATGTTGGACCTGTTCCAAGAAAGAAACCCTGCTCCGACCCTGACCAGTAACCATAGGATCCGATTCGTTGGGGCTTAATTTGCGACCCTGATAACGCTCTTTTGAGACAGGAGTCCAGTACTTTCCTGAAAATTCATAGTTTTATTGACACACTCGAAAGTGTGTAAAATCGAATTGAAATGATCCGAAGATTGAAATCTTCATATTTGGTTCACAAAATTTATCGAAAGATAAAATAAAAGTTTGATTGAGGCTCATTTAGCTACTCAATCGAAAGCACGATTCCAATCGAGCCCTTAGCGGTTTGAATTTTTCTAACTAATACGATCCAAGATCAATAAAAATTATAATTTAAGGAGGTTCGAGTAATTTATCGAACTTTAAAATGTCTTCATATTTGACTCATTTATATTTAGTCGAAATTTCGAATCGGTTTCAACTGTTTACTCATTTTACAACCTTACACTTTAGCACCCCAGCCCATTTCCTAAGCTGCTAAAAAGTCTTTGGGAATTATTCAGCTATCATTTCTTTGGTCCATAATTTAGAAAAATGGAGTTTTTTTTGGAGGGGGGAGGGGAGGGGGGGAGCAGGTAACAACATATATGTACGGTTTGCTATGCGTGGCGGACCACCTTTAGCGATTTAATAAAATTGTCGTTAAATCCGTCGTCTGAATCCGGACTATAGTGATTGATTCCGAGCTATTGTTCGAATTTTACATTTATTTAATTTAAGAATGGTTTTGTGTCAGTATATATATATATATATATATATATATATATATATATATATATATATATATATATATATATATATATATATATATACACACACACACACCATTATGATTCATAAAAGAAAAAAGAAAAGTCACTTTCCTTTTCCTCAATAATGTCTCTCTCTTTTTTCCAAACATAATTGGAGACAGGAAAGCAAGGCAACAAAAGATACGTTGAGGATACAAGTCAGAGCAAAAAGAGAGGAGGCTTGATAAAAAAAAAAAAAAAAAGATTGTCTAATTTTTTTTTCTTATTGGGGGCTAGATTTGGCATATTATATTTGTTGATCATCTTACTTCACAAGTATTTTTATAGTAGGCATAATTCAAACTATTAAACCAAAATTGTTTTTTATTTTTACTTTTTAGACGTTCCATCTTTTTATGTATTGGTGCTTATGAATGTGACAAACATTTTGGGAAATCCCATAAAATAGAAAGCATACCAAGACGATGTGTTTCAGCCTCAGGTGTCGTCAATAAAAACATTAATTATGCTATGTTTGAATCAAAAGAATGGAATAAACAGTGAAATAATTCATTCCATTCTAATTAGAATTAGTTATTTCATATGTTTTCCCTTCTCAAGCAACCAAACACAATTTTTTTTATTACAATCGCAACCAAACACAAATTTCTTCATTCCATATGAATGAGTCATTTCATTCTCACCTTCGTTATTTCAATCCAAACGCAACATTAGTAATTTAAAAATGAGTAAAAAAATGTCAGACTCTCGGATCTAACACCAATTGCAATCCAGTTCTAGAATTGGGACAATTGTCAACAAATTAATTCTGTAAGATTCCAAAGTCTTGCAAGAAGCTGTGATAGGTTGTTTTTTCTTTCTCTTTCTGATCATTGATTGCAGTTTCTCCCACCCTCCCTTATTATATATCGTTTTACACAAGAATTAAAAAAATAATTGTATAACATTAAAGTTGCAGTTGCAGCCGATGGAGTTGGGAGGAGAACAAGTTGTTTGGGGTGGCTTTGGCGTTGGTTGAAGAGGAAGACACAAATAGATGGGAGGTGGTGGCAGCCATGGTTGGTGGCAACAAGAGCGCCGAGGAGGTCTATAGCCACTATGTTATCCTCTTGCAGGATTTGGAAATTATCGAATCAGGAAAATTGGATTACAAACTTACTGATGATGCAGCAGCCCAATTCTACAACTCTAGTACTCGATCCATTTCTTGGACCGATGAAGATCACAAGTACTTAACCGCTCTTTCTATCTAGTTCCACATTTTGTTATTAAAAAAAAAAAAGAGACTACCATTTTGTTATAAAAAAGAAGAAGACAATATTTGATTAGTCTAGTTTTTCATTTCCCTAAAAATTTATACAATGTTGCACGTACTGAAGGCAGCTGAACTTACACGGGATGTCGATATTCTTAACATTCTAGTCTCTGATCTTCTCTATTTTATTGACTACAGCTTGCTGGTTCAATTGGACAGTAAATGATCAGTGGGTTAGAACAACTATTCTTGAAAGCTATCAGTTCCCAGTATTTAATTAAGCTCCCAAACCTGAACAATGCTGCTGTCATGGGTTAGTTAATTGTTTTTTTGGCCGTGCAAGTATGTCTCTTGCATTCTGTAGCCTCAATTTCAGTTGATATTATCAAATGATGTAAACAGAGTAATAGTCATTCCCTTATAAAATATACGATCAGTATTAGTAAATTGTTGAAGTCAATATTGAGAAAGACCGTGTGGCTTTACAATACATGTCAATATTGACAACTCACCACCGATCAATATGTTAGTTTCACAAGGTGATTCTCACGGAGCTCCACTTTAATGTGAGAGGGGATTTTGAGGAATTAGCAAAATAGTTTGTGAAAATAGACCATGTATATATAGATAAGAAAGGGGATCATTGCATAAACAATGGACTATAATGACATCAATTGATCTCTTCTACCAAAACCCAAACTACAACTATAAGTGTGACGGTTCAACATTCTATTTTGAAAAACATAAATCAAAAGGGACAGCACCTGCATCTGAAAGTCCAACCAATTGATATCTGAAAGTACAGACGAGTAATAATAATAATAATAAAAAACAATGATTTTTAAAGGAACAAATAAATTGGCCCCTTGAAAGGATTATATTTAACACCCTTTTGTAAGACAGAATCTCTACATAACAAACTACCTACCATACTAACACTGAGAGCCAGATTCCTCCAAAAACAGGAGGGTAAAACAAGTAATAGAAATCCGAGTTCAACTAGATTTTTTTTACCTCATTTCATCTACCAGTTCTAACCTCAAGCTCCTCCCCTCACCCAAAAAAGATATGTTTTTGTGCACTAACATTACGGAGATGGCAACAGAGTCTGATGCCACTAGGAGGGCGGGACGAAACAGGTTGCTCTATTGTGTCCAACTCCTTTGCACCTGCTGCAATGCAGGGGCCTTTTGAGCACCCCTTTTGATCGGATCCTTCTCTTCTTGGGAAGACCTGGTGAACGATGGAGCACAGGAGGGTGTACTTGTACTGGAGAAGAATTTTTATGTACAGGCATATCAGCTGTTGGAAGTGGATTTATAGAATCTAAATATGTCAGCCGGAAAGTTTCAGTTGTAAAGTATTTGGAGCAGTAATCACATATGTTCCCATTATTGTGCTCAACGGCTGCCACAGCATGCAAGCAAGGGATGCCAGTGACTTGCCACATTCCGCAACTACAGTCCCAGTGATCAATGTTCACAACATTAATTGCACCCAGACCATCAGAAACTTCAACTTTGCTACCAGTTGAGTCTATCACTTGAAGTGATTGTGCTTTAGCAATTTCTTCCTGCAATTTATTACCTATTGTTGGAGTTAATCTTGCAGACCACTGACCTGAATCGATCCGACGTGTATAGATTAACTCCATCATCTTACGTCTCATGCTATCAATAATATTTGTTATTGGTAACACAGGAAGGGCAGATACCCAGTTATAAAACGGTTCAGCAATGTTGCCCATGAGATTATTATACCGTGAACCTTCAAAAAGTGAATTTGCCCAGTATCTAGGCTCACTTTGTAATATCCACTCACACGCCTCAGGTGAAATATTTCTGATTCTCTCCACGCACATCCTATATGTATCAGGTGCAGGTGTGTAGGCAGCATCAAACAAATAAGCAACAATCACATGTATAACTTCCAGACTATGGGGTCCCCTCAGATCCTTTTTTAAATCTTCTGTAAGATGATGCAGGCAATGAGCATGGAAAGAATTTCTGAATACCTTGGAAATAGACCGTCTTAACCCCATCTTTCTGTCCGTAACAAATGTTATTGGTTGGGACACCGCAAGAGCAGTATTCAATTGCTCTAAAAACCAATTCCAGTTATCATCATTCACTCTATCTACTATCGCAAAAGCAACAGGAAAAATACCATCATTTCCATCCAATGCCATAGCAATTAGAAGCTCTGAATTATATTTTGATTTCAAAGTCATGGTATCAAGGAAAAGGAGAGGGCGACAACCATTTCGAAAACCAGTCAATGAAGCGTAAAACGCAATAAAAAGGCCATGAAAGCTCATATCCTCTCTCGTTGTAAGTGTGGCTACACTACCAGGATTTGTCTCTGCAATCTTCTCACATATCCAGGGCAAGTAATTGTATGAATCTTTGAATGAACCCTGAAGCTCCTTCCTGGCCGTTTCCATTCCGCGCCATGCCTGTGAATACTGCAATTCAATCCCAAAATCCTGTTGGATCTCATCAGCAATTTCCTTTGGCTTGCTAGTTGGGGAATCTCGCAAAATGTCCTTCATAATGCTTACCACCAACTTTTTCGATGCTTGAGGTCGATTTGCAGCACTGGTACCTGCTCCACAAGTATGGGTTTCATGCAACTTCCTAACTATAAATAGCTGTGTGGTAGCCAATCTTGATGCACGAATTCGCCAAGGACAGCCCTCAGTTTTACACTTCGCACTAACCCGTCTGCAATCATTGTGCTTGTAAGTGCATGCAAAACCACGTGCTACGGAATACTTGCGTAAAGCATCACGGAAGTCATTAACACTATTAAACTGCTGTTGGACACCAGTGATACAGTTCTCCCATAATTTGGCAAGTTTAAACTGCCCAGTCTCTCCGGCATTCATCATCATAGCAGTTTGGGGATCAACAGCCATTATAGGCTCGGGATCAGGAGGAAGCATGAGATTAATATGGGTGACTTGATCAACAGGAGTGACATGATCAACAGGGGTGATATGGCCACCAAGGGTGAAATGATCAGCAAGGGTTAAAGGATCAACAGGGTTGACATGCTCGCCCATTGTTGTTGGGCTGGATCTGCAAGAGTAAGAATTCAAGACATATATACACACATCAATTAATAACTGGCCATAATATAACCACTGGTATCCTACATCTACATCAAAATTGGGTACAGTCCTGTTGGCTCAGAGAAGTCCAATTATAAAATAGAACTTAGACCATAACTAAATGACTGCTACATTCATGACTAGTAAATAATTTGAGAAGAAAAAACCGTGCTTACCTACTGCCAGGCATAGTTGATATATCATTGCTAATATCATCACCGGTGAAGACATAAACATCCATGGTTGTCGAATCCTCATAAAAAGTGAGCATTCGTTGTATGTCTTTGTCACTAGAGATTGTAATAAGTCTCTTATTGTTGTTGGGGAGGAAGTACTTGATGGTAATGGAACAAGGATCATATTTCCACATATCTGCCATCTCGGACTTTAGTTCATCAAATCGGGTTCCATTGTCAACCCCAATAGCATGAGCATCTCCACCCTTGTATGACAATGAACCATCATCAGATGCTGTAAGCTTCCCGCCGGACTGACAGATAACAATATGCTTCCCTTTCGGCATTGTCTCGGCATCAAATCAATCCCCCTAACAGCAACAAAAACCTGATTTTCCTGAAGATAATTACCAATGCATGCAAAACAAACAAACAAGCAGTTCCACTAAACATTAAAACAACACCCAATGAATAGGATTTAATGCAATCACTTGATAACAGTGCAAACCTTACAAGTTACAAAGTTCAATTTTTTACTTGATGGGTTTCATAAAATCCTAACAAAAGATCAAATCTTTATCAGATTTTCTTTTTTCTAGTGATTTTATAAGTGGGTTTATTCTGTTAGGCAATGGGTATAATTTCACAAACTGTGAATTTTTAAGAAAAAATATTTAACCATACCTTTACAAATTAGCAAGAACAAAGTTAGCTGACCAATTAAAAGATAAAATACTGAGAAAGAACAAAATGTAGGATCTTTCAACTGACCTGAAGGTGAATTTAGGAGCTTGAAATCATAGCGCTGAACCCTATTCAGAGTAGAACAATTTTGGACTCGAGAAAACCCTAAGTCTTGCGAGAGTAAATCATTTATTTCCTAGTAAAATTAAACGGACAAACAGAGAAATAGAAATCTGGGGAGCGTGAAAATAAAGTTCTTTGCAAGAACTAAACTGCAAAAATGAAAACCAATCGGGAAAATATTGGGAATTTGACCCTCTCGCCAAGTAGCCGTCTTGGTTTGAGAATTTGTTTATGGGGGCACTATTTTGATATTTCCACGTCGTTCTCTTGAGCGGGATGTGAAAGGAGCACATTACATGTGTAAATAACATTTCCATTCTTATTTTGCTGCTGTTTGCCACTGCCAACAAATGGAACAACGAAAATCAAACGACGTCGTGACAATAATTTGATAAGAGAAAACATATAGGTAGGATTTATGTTTATGGCTCGGCCTAAATAATAAAATAAAAAAACTGATATTTTCATATAAAAAAAATTATATTTTTACATAGAAAAATTATATTATTATGATCCTCTTATATGATGAAATAGTAGATGAGTCATATTTTATGAGAGAGATTTACGTGAAAATATCAATTTTTTAAAATAAATAAGTTGTTTGGGCATTTAGAAGAGAAAAATAAGATGTGGGATAGAAGGGAATTGAGAATAACCTCTTAATAATTTATTGAATCTTATTGCTTAGATATTTATATTAAATAATATTACTATCACATAAAAAAAGATTATATAATTCTCACATATACATATACATATTGCGGACCCTGCATATCAGACAAGACTTTCAGTATGTGTGTGTGAGTATTATGTGACTATATTTATGTGATAGTACATTGTTGATTTATATTAGCCACAATTCAATTTTGTCATGCAATTTTTGACATAAATTATTTTTATTATAATTATGACCACTAGATTGAGAGTGTTTGAGATTAGGGATGACAATTTGAACCGAAACTAAATTAAAATTGGTCAAATCGAGTCAAACCGGTTGATTTTTAATTGAATCGATGACTTAATCGTTACAATTTTGATGCAAAATTAAATAAATCGCAGGTAATGCAGGACTATATTGGTATTTGATGTAGAACAAGTGGTGCATCGCACAGCATTGCATCAGATGTATCATGTATGAACCAATGGTGCACCAATTTTGAATTGATATATTATACATATACTAAATTATTAAGGGTTAAGTTCAGATGACTACCTGGGTTTAAGCGGTTTTTCATTTAACCATCTGTAGTCAGTAAAGTTACATTTAAACTCTCGATTTTTTGAGTTGAAGTGAAAACATTACCTTTTTCATCCAAATTAACCGTGCGTGCATGTCAGACGCCAAAAACGCGTGAAAAGAGGGTGTAACAGTAAAAAAAAAACTAAAAAATATCTAAAATATCCTTCTTCTCCCTCCCTCGCTCCCTTTCCTTCTCTTGGACCCACCATCTCTTCTCCTTCCTCTCCTCTTTATCATGGTAGGTGTTATTCATGCTCCTCCGACGGCTGAAATGAAGCACCTTTCCGAAATTCGTTTTCCGATCTATGATAAGCCAAGTCTGTGGGCTTTTAGATTGCGGGGTTTCTCTGTTCGGATTAGTAGGGGGTTTGATTAAGATGAATCGCGGTCCTAGAAGTTATGATCCGAAGTGGTGGCTTTGTTTGAAATTTGGTTGGGTTTCAATTTAATCGTGATCTGAAGTGGTGGCTTGTATGTATATATATATATGCATGTGAATGAGTTATAAGATCCGAGGATTGGTTTTGTAATCATGCTTTTTTTTGTTTTCACGCCATGAGTCGAGTCTTTTCGTGTACGCCTCTATTTTGGCCGCATTCTCGTTTTTTTTTGGTTATCTTAAAATTTAAATTTTGATGGGTAATTGTAAGATTAGGTTAATTTCTTGTTACGGGTCCTATTTTGTTTTGTTAAGATATGGCTATTTTTCATTCCATGTGTTGTTTAATTGAATGTGTAGATTCTTTGAGATTAGATAGGTGATTTAGATTATTGAATTTAAAAATTGGATTAATATAGGTTTTGAAATTTTGTTGGTGTCTTTAGCTAGCTATTGGGCTTGAATGTTTAATATTATAAATTTGTCAATTGGTGTATGCCAAGATAATCGTCTTTATTGCAAACCTGATTCTTACGAATATACATATAATTTTAGATATATGATTATGTGTGGCGCCCCCAAAATAGGTATACAACACCCATTCTCGAGTCGCCAAAATACATGGTATGAAAGCAAACTACAACTTTGACAATACAGTATGTCGTGTAGAATACGACAATACAACCGTGAGTTTGAATACAAATATTGTCTTCTGCATAATATACACACCCAAATAAGTCCTCATTAATTATTCATACACTATTTACGTAAATAGTGAGAGGACAATTAAAACATCTTCCTGAACCATCACTCCATATCCCGACTCGATCCTCGCTATATTCTCCCTCCCGAGAAGAAAATGGAACAAAAGGAAAAGGGTGAGCTCAACTAGCCTAGTAAAGAATATTATGACTAAGATAATATACA
Source organism: Panax ginseng (assembly GCA_020205605.1). Classification (NCBI taxonomy): domain Eukaryota; kingdom Viridiplantae; phylum Streptophyta; class Magnoliopsida; order Apiales; family Araliaceae; genus Panax; species Panax ginseng. The sequence goes on along the minus strand of CM035131.1, from coordinate 3,565,209 downwards.
ACAAATTATCGTTAGTCTTCAACAGAGGAGAAATCTAATAGAATACAATAGACAACAAGTTTTAGATCAACAAATGCAATGAAGCAAAGAAATCCATTAGAAGAGTCACGTAGAGAAATAATTCTACCGCCTTCTAAGGTTTAAAAGTCCATCATCAATAGTTTATCCCTATAATAACAATCAATATACATGTTTAATCATCTTTTGCACTATATAAGCCAAAGATATTCATTTTATATCACCAATTGGTCATGTTTCATCTCAACACTGCTCATCTTTGCACTACTGCCAAAGATATTCATCGATTAATCGCTCATCTTTTGCACTACGGGCCAAAGATATTCATTTATATCACCATTTAGAATCGAGGATGATGAAAAACATTTTTAAAGTTAAACGAATCCAAAGAAACAAAATGACAAGGATTAAGGATTAAGGATTCGTATTTTGTTTTACCCACGTCCAAAAATACTTGAAAATAATCATATTGGTGTAAAATTCAAGAATGATCAAAACATGGATACAATCAAAGCTAGTATCCGAATAGATATTTTGGACAAAAGAATTTTTTTATTTTTCGGTGAATAAAGTGGGCCGTATTCGTGAATAATTAATCAGATATCGTGAATAGTCTTGATATCGTGAATAAAGAACTCCCAACACAAAAAGTTCCAAATTTGATAAAAAGTTCACCAATACTTGACATAATGATATTGAAGAAAAAATATCATTTAAGAAGAAAATAATACCTCTTACCTCAAAATAACCGCATTTCCGCATGCGAATTTGGTATAATGATGTGTAAACCCATATAGATAAAGAACACTCAAAGTATACTCACAAGAATACGCCGATAATTTAGAGAGAAAGAGAGAAAACTTTGTTTCGGTGTGATTTTCAATTCTAACTTAGCCTCTATTTATAGGAAAATGTTAACGCCAAAGCGAGACTAAATTAATAAATTATTATTATTTAAAATTACATTTCTACGCATGCCATTTGAACACTTCACCACCACCAACCTTGACCCAATTTCCAAAGACCACATGTTCAAACAAGAGTGGGTCCATGCCATTATTTAATAAAAATTATTTTATCTTCCTAAACTTCAATAATTAAATGAAAATAGTTCGTTTATCGAAAAATTGAAACTTACGACTTTCCATGGGAAATTCCATTCTCTACAATTTTGCGAAGAAAATTTTTCCAAATTCCAAATGTAAATTGACCAAATCCACAAACCAAGCGATTTTACGATCTATAATCAATTTTCTACGTCAAGAATTGTGTCCACCGAACACAAAAAATATATGTTAAACATTTAATGCCACAAAATACTCTACCTCATCATATACTCATATATCCCACATTCATTATAAAATATCACATAATTATATTTATTAAAATAATATATTTAAATGAATTATTTTATCGTAAAAGATAAAATATTAATTTTCAACAATTGTCACATTAAAATTTTCTCCATCTATATCCACATAAAATAAATATTTTTTTTATCATAATAATCAATAATTACTTATTTAAAAATAATATTACGTAATCACAATCTTGACAACCAAAATTCCCAAGAAAAGAGGGGCTTTCCAATAAGGATTTCTCCTTACTTGGTAGCAATTAGGTGACCAAACCTCTCCTTAGATGTAACTTTCTAGACATTGCCAATAATGTTATCCGATAATATTATTCAAATAATATGAATTATTGATTTGATAATAGAAAATACCGTGTAATGACAATTATCAAACAACAAAGAATACAAAATATCAACGCAAAGAATTATTGAATCAATAAAATATAATATTGAATAAAGAACTCACCGTAATAATTATTGAGTAGTGCCTTCTACGTAAGGATCAATAATTCAATAATATTGTACGCAATACTGGTGTCATCGCTTGTGCACCCACGCCAGACATCAGTATTTTAACCACCGAGTAACCCAACGATGTTAATTGTAATAATTTACGTCGTTATTTATAAAACTCAATCTTTGTCGTTTCCTTCATCCAACCGTTTTCCGTTATGGGGCCCACTAATGATCTGGCTACAATCGTCACGGAGATTCCCGAAACAAAAAGAATATTCCACGACCAAACGAATATTCCCCGACAATAATGAATATTTTATAACCACTTGCTTATTTTGTAAACTTTGCACATTTCACCCATAACCAAAGAATTATATCAAATTAACCCTTATTAATTTAGAATAATGAATAAAGGAAAATTCAATTTTATTTATAATAAGTTGGGGTCTTACATTATGTCCTGTAATGGGCCTTTGATTTTTTGAACATTTGTCCCCAGGTAATGAATTTCAGAAGCAAGTGTTTTGAGGATGAAATTAGAGTGAGTTTTCTATCTTCATTTTAATCCATTTGGGTGCAAAAGGATTTGGATTCGAGGATTTGAACTTCTACAGCATTTGGGTTTTTATTTCTTAATTGTGATGAAAATCTCTTCATTGTGAATTCGCCGGAAAATCTCTTCCCGGTTCCTCACTTTAAAGCTCTGTTTTAAAGCTCTATTTATCCTCGCATTAATCTGGCTTTGTTTTGAAAATCTGGTAGTTATAGTATTACTTGTTATGATTATTGTCACCTCACTTCATCATAAATCAGGACAAATCTATTGTGGATTTTGAAAATGCTAGAGTGTTGGTAACTGATTAAAAGATATCAACTGTCAAAGAGATTATTCCTTTCTTTAGAAAAGACTACCTAACCGATCGTCCCTCTGCTTTATTATTCTTGAGGATATTTGAGGCAAGTCTTTGAAACAATGGTCTTGAATAAAAGGCGAGGTTTACTTAATGTTGCTGTAAGACCCCACCTTTTATAAATAAAGATGATTTTTCTATAATTATAATTTTTGAATATTATGGAATGAATTTGTTATAATGTTATAGTTGTGGGTAGTATTTATAAATTCTACAAAATATGCAAGTTGTTATATTATATTCGATTGGTGGGAGAATATTCGTTTTAGCGAGGAATATTCGTATAATGGTAGCAATCATTGGTGGACTCCACAATGTAATTATTGTCGGATTGAGAAAACGACAAAAAATATATTTATAAAAATAATTATGGAAGTTTTACCTTTAATCTTCGTTGAACTACTTGGTATTAAAAGACAAATGTCTGCGCGATTTCATAGTAGCACACGATATTGATTATTGATGTTTACGTGAGAAGTCACTTTCGCTTATACTCAATTATTGCTTCAAGAATTGTTTGCATCATATCTCTCATATTATTGATTCGATTATTGTCACAGTATCATCTGCATAATATGTTATTTTATTAAATCAATAATTGAGACGGCAAATTATTCATATTATTAAATTGAGATATTTACAATGTCTAGAACTTTTGTCAAGGAGAGGTTTGGTCACCTAATTGAGCGCCAATAGGGAGAAATCTTTATTGAAAAGCCCCCTCTTTCCTGGGAACAACCTGGTTGATAAATATTGTGAGTTATAATATTAATGATGAATGTTATTAAAATTGAAGTTGTGCTCGGAGTTGAATTTGGAGACGCGAACGTGATATTTGAGTCCAGAATGATGAAATTAGTAAAAATAGACTATAAACACAAAATTTTTCGGATTTTATTATTTGATCAAAAAGTTAACAGTTGAATTTTTTGGAAAAAGTCAAACTTCAACATTTCAAAATTTATATTTTTGATAAAAATAGTTTCATTGTGTTGGAATTATTTGTGTTAGTAAAAATCGACATTTATTTCGATAATAATTGATGTCTGGAGGTTATATTGACCAATCGGGTATTTAACCAGATAAATGAGCAATTGATTGCTATTATTTCACATGATTATAACTATTTGTTCACATGTGTATACTATTATTTCACATTCTTATTACTATTAGAGGAGTTGGTGCAAGATTGATAATACTTGCATGACTAAGTTAAAAATAGAGGTATAAATGGAGGTATTATACTGTAATTCATATTTTCACATGTCTAGAACTATTGATTCACATGATTTACTATTGAATCACATTATTTACTATTAGGGGAGGTGGTGCAAGTTTGATAATACTTGCATGACAAAATTAAAAAAAAAAGAAAAAGTTGGAGGTATTGTACTGTAATTTTTCGAGCCCCAAAACGTGCAATTATTAAAACTATATTTTTCTATAAATAGAAGCTCATTCTTCCTTCATTTCTCACCAATTCACTAAAGCTATAGAGCAATTATTATAGAGAGAAATTGTAGAGAGAAAATCTATAGAAGAAGAGAAGCCTGCTACCTCACTACTCCTATATCCAGTTTCTTTCAAAGGTAAGGGGTATTATTTCTTTCTTTCATCTTCATGAAGAGAACTTTTGTTATTCCATTCTTTATTATTATGTTGGAATAACCTGGTTATGCGAAGTACCGCATACATAGTGAAATTCTTCTGTTATTCCATTCTTTATTATTCTATTGGAACATCTTGTCTGTGCTTTACGCCGGACCTGGTTCCGTCTTTATTATTCTGTTGGAACATCCTATTTGTGCTTTACACCGGACCTAGTTCCGTCTTTATTATTCTGTTGGAATATCCTGTCTGTGTATTTTACGCCGGACCTGGTTCCGTCTTTATTATTCTGTTGGAATAACCTGCATATGCGGTCTACCGCATGCTTGGTGATTTCTTTTGTTATTTCATTCCTTATTATACTCAGTTGGTTAAAGTTTTGACTTCTATACTCCATGAAATTAGTAGAATATCCTTGATATTTGCGCTTCATCCAGTATCTTTTCATGGAAATATTCTTCTGAGCATTCTTGAATTTTACTCTATAAAAAAGTATCATGTTGACAATTTGGACGTTATTAGTTCCTGGATAAATTAATTCGTGAACTTATTTTATTGAATTCTTATATCATTGTCATCATCCTCATGTTTATATTTTTTTGAAAGTCATATGTGGCCTGTAGTGCATAGATGGACTTGGTATGATTATGACCAGGGATTATTCGGTATAATCATGACCGTAATGTTATAAATGATGTGATAAAAGTTCTCATTGGCCCGTAGTGCATTGATGGACAGTTGTTGGCATGATCATGACCATTGATGAATACACGAATGTCCTTGGCTGTGTAGTGCATGGATAATTGTGGTCGTGATACTAAAAAAGAATATCATTGGTAGTAGTCTGTAGCAGGGTGATTCGATGATGTGGATTATTTATTAAGTCGAGTCCCGCCGATAAAAGTGATGAAAATCTTTTAAATCATAAAAGATAGTAGATTTTATTATCTACTTGACTCTTTTAATGGATTGCTTGTTCACCGCAGATTAAACTTGATGTCTATTGTATTTTATCGGTTTAACATTGTTGAAGACTAATGATAATTTATTACGCATTATCTTAGTCATAATATTTCTTCTTGGGCTAGTTGAGCTCACCTTTTTGCTTTCATTGTTCTCTTGAGAAATGAGAACGTAATGGGACTAATCGGGGAATGGGTGACAGATCAGGAGGATAGCATTAGTAGTCCTCACTATTCTACATAAATAGTGTGACAATAAATATAATGAGGACTTATTACGAGAGTGGATATTATCTAGATGACAATATTTGTATTAAAACTCATGCCTCTTTTGTTGTATATTAAAGATTGTATTTGTATTACATACTATATATTTGGCGACTCGGGATAGGTGATGTATACCTATTTTGGGGGGCGTCACATTTAGTCAAAGCTTAGAGATATGATCCTGCTAAGATGTGAGACAAGAACTAGGAGGGAGAGACGGGGATTTTCTTTGCTAGTATGACCTACCTAAGTTTATTTGGTATTTAATTGGTCGGTCAGTAGTATATGGATAATATGTGATATGTTAATTAACCCTTGTTTTGTGGCGATATTTGAAAATGGCATCCGAGAATGTTGAGAACATCAATGGAGCACGAGAGGCCGCTTGAGTCTCCACAGATCAATAACCAGGACAATGTGCATCGAGAGCGCATACAATCCTCATGCAAACAACAACAACGACCAAATGATGAACGATGGAATGTTCCGAGGCTTCATGCAATTCATGCAACATCAGGTGAGAGCGGCTCCTGTCCAAAATGCAGGTGGAAACACTGGCAACTCTCGGATGGTCACCGCCAAACAGTTCAAGGAGCTGGGACCACCGGAGTTTTTTGGAGAGCCAAAATCTCTTAAGGCGGAGACGTGGATAAAACAGATCAACAAGATATTTGATGTCTTAGGTTGCTCCGAGGAGCAAAAGATTCCCTTTGCCACCTTCATGTTGCGGGCAGAGGCAGATTATTGGTGGGAATCTGTAAAGCGTACCCAACCTGCCGCACTGAAGATGTCTTAGGAGAAGTTTCAAGAACTGTTCAACGACAAGTACTTTCCTAAAAGTATTCGTCATATGAAAGAGGTAGAGTTCATTAAATTGGAGCAAAACAACATGACCGTGTCGCAGTACGAAGCCAAGTTTGCCGAGCTATCCCGGTTTGCGTCCCATTTGGTTGATAATGAGGAGAGAATGACGCGAATGTTTCTAAGAGGTTTGAAACCCGAGATACGTCAATATCTTATCTTTCATAAACTGTGTTTGTATTCAGATGTTGTTATGAAATTAAATTTCGTCTATTTATTATCTTGAAATAATAAGGGTTGATTTGATTAATATGGTAAGCTATGGGTAAAATGCGCAATTATTTTAAACAAGCAAGTGGTTTTAAAATATTCATTGTTGATGGGGAATATTCGTTTGGTCGGTGGAATATTTTTCTTTGTCGGGGAATATTAAATACGACGACGCACCTTGTGGGGCCCCATAACGAAAAAAACGATTGGATGAAGAAAGCAGACAGAATAAGTTGGTTATAAATAACAGGCGTAGTTATTCTGAAGTTATCTTGTTGGAATACTGGTGGTTAAAATACAAGAAGACACTGTATTACACCAATTATTGATTCTTATGTAAGAAGGCACTACTCAATAATTGTTACGATAATTATTATTCAAGATTTTATTTTATTGATTCAATAATCTAACTGCGTTGATATTTTATATTATCGTTGTTTCAATAATTGTCACTTACACAATATTTTCCATTATCGAGACAATAATTCATATTATCCTCAATAATATTATTAGATAACATTATTGGCAATATCTGGAAAAGTTCATGTCAAGGAGAGGTTTGGTCATCTAATTGCGGCGTCAAGAAAGAGAAATCCTTATTGAAAAGCTCCTCTTTCACGAAATTGCACGTTGTCGATATTGTGATTATGTAATATTATTTGTGAATAATTAATTATTGATTTATATGATGAGGAAAATATTAATTTTATGTGGATATAGATGAAGAAAATTTTTAATGTGACAATTGCTGCAAATTAATATTTTATCTTTTTCTGATAAAATAATTCATTTAAATATATTATTTTAATAATATAATAATGGTGATATTTTTACAATGAATGTGGGATATATGAGTATATAAGGAGGAAGAGTATTTTTGTGGCATTAAATGATTAACAAATATTTTGTGTGTCGGTAGACCCCAATTATTGATCGAAATTTTATTATAGCCTGTAAAATCGTCCGTTTATGAATTTCGGTCAATTTCTGTTTGGAATTTGGAAAAACTTTCTTCTACAAAGTTGTAGAGAATGAAATTTCCTATGGAAAAGACATGTGGTTTGAATTTTTCTGACAAAAGGGCTATTTATTGTGAATTATTGAAGTTCTGAAGTTCTGAAATAATTGATTTTATGAAGTTTTAATTATTTTTTTAAAGGAAAACATTTTTGGTGAGTTAAATGGGTCTAGCATGTGTTATTAATTGCTGAATTCAGATCTTCAAAGGTGGGCTAAGGAAATTTATAATATATATTAATATTTTATTAAATTTTCTACTTTTTCATTCTAAGTATTTTCCTATAAATAGGTGCTTAGGTTAGAATTGAAAAACACACCGTAAACTCAAATCTTCTCTCTCTTTCTCTCTCGATATATTGAGCGTATTCTTGTGAGTATTTTGATACCTTGAGTGTTCTTTATCTGGTGCAAGTTCCTTCAAAGACTATATCTAGTATTCCCGTTAAAATCTGCCTTTTCGAGGTAAGGGGATATTATTATTTTTAAATGATATTATTTCTTTCAATATCATTATACCGGAATATTGGTAAGAATTTTCTTGTGAAATTCTGATCTTTTTATGTCAGAGTTACTATTCACGAGTTACTATTCACGAGTACTATTCACGAAACATGATAATTTTTCTTGTGAAATTCTTGTCTTTTAGTATCGGGGTTACTATTCACGTATACGGCACTATTCACGTATACGACACTATTCATGAATACGACATTATTCACAGAAAAATTAAAATTTTATTTTTTGTCCAAGATATCTATTATGGATACTAGCTTTGATTGTATCCATGTTTTGATCATTCTTGAATTTTACTTCACTATGATTATTTATGAAGTATTTTTGAACTCGGTTTGGTTAAAGTACGAATCCTTAATATTTGTTCTTTTGTTTCACCGGATTCGTTTTACAGAAAATATTTTCATCATCCTCGATCCTAAATGATGACATGTTGTTGAATATCTTTGGCCCATAATGCAAAGATGGTTGATTTTATTATGAATATCTTTGGCCCGTAGTGCAAAGATGTACAGGTGTTGAGATGAACATAATGGATCGATGAATATCTTTGGCTTGTAGTGCAAAGATGTACAGGTATTGAGATAAATATGACCGACTGATGAATATCTTTGGCCTGTAGTGAAAAGATGAATATTGATTGATGTTACAGGGATAAAATATTGATGATGGATTTTTAAATTCATAGATGATAGTAGATTTTATTCTCTACTTAACTCTTCTAATGAATTGTTGTTTCCATTGCAAATTGTTGATCTAAAACTTGTTGTATGCATTGTATTCTATCGATTTTCTCTGTTGAAGACTAACGATAATTTGTTGTACATTATCTTAGTCATAATATTCTTTCTTGGGCTAGTTGAGCTCACCCTTTTCCTTTTTGTTCCATTTTTCTTCTCGGGAGGCGAGAATATAATGAACTAGTAAAGGTGTGGAGTGATGGTTCAAGATAGTTGTTTTAGTAGTCCTCACTATTCTATGAATAGTGTATCAATAATTATAATGAGGACTTTATTTGGGTATGGATATTGTCTAGAAGACAATATTTGTATTTAAACTCACAAGACATATGTTGTTATTATTTTGCACGACAAATGTATTAATAAAATTGTAGTTGTTTACATACCATGTTATCGACGACTCGAATGGGTTGGATGGAATGGACCTATTTTGGGGGCGTCCACATAATACCAATGAGAGCGAGTCATCATCGCGGTTGGACAACAACAAGCATGAGGGAATCAAGATGCGAAAATGGTAACCACTTTATGGTAATCAAGGCCAAAACAATAAGAATGGACATTTCAAGAAGAGGAGATTTAACAATGATGGAAAGACGTCAAGACCAAAGACCGTTGTGAAGGAAAGGAGAACGACCACCTATTATATGCTTCAAATATGGAGGGAGGACACCTTAGTCCAAACCAAATGCGCGCGTCAGTCAAAGCATGTTATAATTGTGGAAGAGAAGGTCACCTAGCCCGATTTTGTCGCTTCACCAAGACAAGTTCAAATAGGATAGAGGCACCAAAGGCCATCCCGAAAAAGTCAAAGACGGTGAAGTGTGCAGGAGAGGCGTTTGTTGTGACCTCCCAGAAAGCAAGGAACCCGAACGAGGTCATCACGGGTAAGCTTATCATAAACTCTAGCGAAGTCTATACCTTATTTGATACCGGTTCTACCCATTTCTTTTATTTCTCCTACTGGCGCTCAATGTTTAAATTTGACTCCGGAGAAATTGGACTTTAACTTATCTGTTGAAACTCCATTGGGAGAAACCTTCATTACATCAACTGTTTATAAGTCTTGTTTAGTTCAAATCGGTACCCTCACATTACCTGTCGATCTTATTTCATTGAAAATACTTGCATTTGACGTGATTCTAGGGATTGATTGGTTAACTACTCATCATGCAAAAATTGATTGTTTTCGTAAGGTTGTTAGCTTTCATATTCCTAACCAACCTATTATGCGAATTCAAGCAACCAAACCATTAAAATCAATCACTATCATCTCAAGCCATAAAGCTATTCGTTTATTGAAAAAGCGGATGTCATGCTTTCTTAGCTCATATCACGGATCTAAATAAAAATACGCCGCTTTTGAATGATATTTCTATTGTTAATGAATTTCCGACGTATTCCCCAAGAACTTCCCCCCTACCCCAGAAAGCATGAAATTGAATTTTGTATCGACCTTGACCCGGAGACAAAACCTATTTCCAAAGCCCCATATCGAATGGCTCCTATTGAACTTCGTGAGTTAAAGACCCAACCGCAGGGAATTGTTAGACATCGATTTTATTCTTTCTAAATACGCCTCCTTGGGGTGCTCCTGCTCTATTCGTGAAAAAGAAAGATGGGAATATGCGACTTTGTATTGATTATCTGGAGTTGAACCATGTCACCATCAAAATTAGTACCCATTGCCACGTATTGATGACCTGTTTGACCGATTCTAAGGAGCCAAATTCTTTTCAAAGATTGATCTTCGCTCCTTATCACCAATTGAAGATTAGAATCGATGACATTCCAAAGACTTCGCTTTAACTCCTGTATGGGCATTATGAATTCCTAGTCATGTCTTTTGGATTGACTAATGCTCCTGCTGCCTTCATGGATATGATGAACCGAGTATTCAAGGAATATATGGATCACTTTGTGGTCGTCTTCATTGATGACATCCTTATTTATTACAAAAGCCGTGAAGATCATGAGCAACACTTGAGGCTAATACTCCAAAAGCTTCGTGAATATAAGCTTTAAGCCAAGTTGAAGAAATACGAGTTCTAGCTTGAGGAAGTAGTATTCTTTGGGCACGTGGTGTCAAGTCATGGAATATCTGTTGACCCAGCAAAGATTGAAGTTATTCAAAGCTGGGAGCAACCTAAATCGATGGACCGAAAGACGTAGCTTTCTCGAACTTTTTGGGTTATTAACGAGATTCGTAGAAGGGTTTTCTCGAATCGCTACTCCCTTAACTCAGCTAACTCGGAAAGATATAAAATTCGGTTGGAGCAAGGAATGTGAGAAGAGTTTTCAAGAACTCAAGAGGAGACTCATTTCAGCACCTGTTGTGACAATACCATCTGGATCGGAGGAATTTGTCATCTACAGTGATGCTTCGGGAAAAGGGTTAGATTGTGTTCTCATGCAACATGGAAAAGTATTAGCCTATGCCTCACGACAACTCAAAAAATATGAGAGGAATTATCCTACTCATGATCTAGAGTTGGCAGCAGTCGTTTTTGCACTAAATATTTGGAGGCATTATTTGTATGGGGAAAAAGTGGAGATCTTTACGGATCATAAAAGCCTCAAATATTTCTTCACTCAAAAGGAACTCAACATGCGACAACGACGTTGGTTTGAACTGTTGAAAGATTATGATCATACCATCCAATACCATCTTGAAAAAGCGAACGTGGTAGCTGACGCATTAAGTAGAATATCATATGCGGGTATGAGTGCGATATTGTCAACGCAAATGCCCATTTTGTATGACTTGCAAAGGATGGAGATAGAGATAAAGACTCCAGGGACCCACGTGATGATGGCGAATATACGAGTAGAACCGACTTTAATCGATAAGGTTAAAGCTGCTCAAGCTACAGACCTGGACCTGATGCGTATGAGAAAGAAAGTGCAAGAAGGTGCTATACCGGAAGCAAGAATCGATGATGAAGGAATACTTCGAGTCAACTCCAGACTTTGTGTTCCTAACGACCCTGAGTTAAAGTATAAAATCATGATGGAGGCGCACAACACACCGTTTACAATCTATCCTGGGAGTACCAAAATGTTTCAGGATCTTCGACATATATTTTAGTGGAGCAATATGAAGAGAGAGATAGCGGGGTTTATCTCAAGGTGTCTAACTTGTCAACGAGTCAAGGTGGAGCATCAAGTGCCAAAAGGTCCATTGCAACCACTTGAAATTCCAGAATGGAAGTGGGAGCACATTACCATGGATTTCGTTACTGGTCTTCCCAAGGTTTCTCAAGGCATAAATGTGATTTGGGTCATTGTTGATAGATTGACCAAGTCTGCTCATACGAGAAACTTATACACTTGAATATCTTGCTAGTATGTATATAAACGAGATTGTAAGATTGCATGGTATGCCAGTATCCATAGTTTCTGATCGAGACCCAAGATTCACTTCAAGATTTTGGGTTAGTTTTCAAAAAGTTATGGGCACTAATTTACGATTTAGTTCGGCATATCATCCTCAGACAGACGGACAATCAGAGAGGACTATTCAAACTCTTGAAGATTTATTAAGACTCTGTGTCCTTGACTTCAAGGGAAGTTGGGACAAGTTCTTACCATTGGTGGAGTTTTCCTACAACAACAATTATCGTTAAGTATTGGCATGGCTCCATTCGAGGCGTTGTATGGAAGAAAGTGTCGATTCTCCAAAGATGTTGGGATGAGGTGGGTGAAGCAGCGTTGTTGGGACCGAATTTGGTACGATGACTACGAAAAAAGATTCAAACAATCCGACAACGATAAAAACCTCACAAGATCGACAAAAGAGTTATGCCGATCTTCATTGAAAGGACGTGAAATTCGATATTGAGATCATGTGTTGTTACGTGTTGCTCCATGGAAAAGAGTTACGAGATTTGGAAAGAGAGGAAGCTCAATCCTCGATTCATTGGCCCATTTTAATCCTCGATCGAGTAGAACTGCGTGACGTATAGACTTCTTTTTCGCCAAAGTATGTCTCGTGTTCATAACATTTTTCACATATCCATGTTACGTAAATATGTAGAAGACGAACCACATTATTGAATTAGAACCGGACGTGATAGAGGAAGATTTAACGTATGAAGAGTTACTGTTAAAATCTTGATAAGAAGGATCATATTCTACGCCCCAAGGTTATACCTCAAGTCAAAGTTTTGTGGAGAAACCACGACGTGGAAGAAAATGACTTGGGAGTTAGAATCGAGATGAAGTCAAGATATCCTCACCTATTCGACATACCAGTACGTACCCTAATTTCGAGGGTGAAATTTCATAAGAAGGGGAGGTTGTAAGACCCCAACTTTTATGAATAAAGATAATTTTTCTATAATTATCATTTTTGAATATTATGGAATGAATTTGTTATAATGTTATAGTTGTGGGTAGTATTTATAAATTCTGCAAAATATGCAAGTTGTTATATTATATTCGATTGGTTGGAGAATATTCGTTTTAAGCGAGAAATATTCGTATAACGACGCAATCATTGGTGGACCCCATTAATGTAATTATTGTCGAATTGAAAACGACAAAAATATATTTATAAAAATAACTACGGAAGTTTTACCGTTAATATCATTGAACTACTTCCGGTAGTAAAAAAGTACGATGAATACACGGGTTGCATAAGTAAGCACTACGGTATTGATTATTGTATTTACGTGAGAAGTCACTCAGTTATACTCAATTATTGCTACAATAATTGCTGCATCATATCTCTCATATTATTGATTCGATTATTGTCACAGTATCATCTACATAATATGTTATTTATTAAATCAATAATTAAGACGACAAATTATTCATATTATTAAATTGCAATATTTACAATGTCTAGAAGTTCATCGAGGAGAGATTTGGTCACCTAATCATGCGCCAATGATGGGAGAAATCTTTTATCGAAAAGCCCTCTTTCCGGGAACGCGATACGGTTGATAAATATTGTGAGTTATAATATTAATGATGAATGTTATTAAAATTAAAGTTGTGTTCGAGTTGAATTTGGAGCCTTGGACGTGATATTTGAGTCCGGAATGATGAAATTAGTAAAAATAGACTATAAACACAAAATTTTCCGGATTTTACTATTTGGTCAAAAATTCAACAGTTGACTTTTTCAAGAAAAGTCAAACTTTAAAATTTCAAAATTTATATTTTTGATAAAAATAGTTTCATTGTGTTGGAATTATTTGTGTTAGTGAAAATCGATATTTATTTCGATAATAATTGATGTCCTGGAGGTTATATCGACTTAATCCAGTATTTAACCTGGATAAATGAGCAATTGATTGCTATTATTTCACATGATTATAACTATTTGTTCATATGTGTATACTATTGTTTCACATTCTTGTTACTATTAGGGGAGTTGGTGCAAGATTGATAATACTTGCATGACTAAGTTAAAAATGGAGGTATAGATGGATGTACTATACTGTAATTCATATTTTCACATGTTCAGAACTATTGATTCACATGATTTACTATTGAATCACATTATTTACTATTAGGGAGGTGGTGTACGTTTGATAATACTTGCATGACTAAATTAAAAAAGAAAAAGTCGGAGGTATTGTCTTGTAATTTTTGAGCCCCAAACGTCGTAAATTATTGAAACTATATTTTCTATAAATAAGCTCATTCTTCCTTCATTTCTCACCAATTCACTAAAGCTATAGAGCAATTATTATAGAGAGAAATTGTAGAGAGAAAAATCAGAAGAAAGAAGTTCTCTGCTACCTCACTACTCCTATATCCAGCTTCTTTCAAAGGTAAGTGGGTATTATTTCTTTCTTTCGCCTTCATGAAGAGAACTTCTGTTATTCCATTCTTTATTATTATGTTGGAATAACCTAGATGCGAAGTACCACATACATAGTAAAATTCTTCTGTTATTCCATTCTTTATTATTCTATTGGAACATCCCGTCGTCATGCTTTTACGCCGACTTCGGTTTCGCTTTTTATTATTCTCATTGGAACATCCTCGTCTGCATGCATTTTACGCCGACCAGTGTTCCGCTTTTATTATCCCGTTGAATAACTCCGCTCATGCGGTCTACCGCATGCTTGGTGATTTCTTCATCCAGTATCTTTTTATGAAAATATTCTTCTGAGCATTCTTGAATTTTACTCTACAAAGAAGTATCATGTTGACAATTTAGACGTTATTAGTTCCTTGATAAATTAATTCGTGAACTTGTTTTATTGAATTCTTATATCATTGTCATCATCCTCATGTTTATATTTTTTTGAAAGTCATCTATGGCCTGTAGTGCATAGATGGACTTGATATGATTATAACCAGGATTATTCTTGTATAATCATGACAAAGAATGTTATAAATGATGTGATAAAAGTTCTCATTGACCAAGCAGGTGCATTGATGGACGGTTGTTGGCATGATCATGACCATTGATGAATACATCGAATGTCCTTGGCCCAGTAAGTATGAATAATTATGGTCGTTGATACTAAAGAATATCATCGGGTCAGTAGTAGTAGGGGTGATTCGATGATGTGGATTATTTATTGTTTTGAGTCCCAATGATAAAAGTGATGAAAAACCTTTTAAATCATAAAAGATAGTAGATTTTATTATCTACTTGACTATTTTAATGGATTATTTGTTCCATACCGCAGCTTAAACTTGATGTTTATCAGTATTTTATCGGTTTAACATTGTTGAAGACTAATGATAATTTATTCTCGCATTATCTTAGTCATAATATTTCTTACTTTCTACTAGTTGAGCTCACCCTTTTTTCATTGTTCTCTTGAAATGAGAATGTAATGGGGACTAGTTGGAGAACGAAGTGACTCGTCGAGAGGATAAGATTAGTAGTCCTCACTATTCATTAAATAAGGTGACAATAAATGTAATGAGGACTTATTCTCGAGAGTGGATATTGTCTGTAAGACAATATTTGTATTAAAACTCACGACTCTTTTGTTGTATATTAAAGATTGTATTTGTATTCGCATACCATGTATTTGGCACTCGTGATGTGATGTATTCTATTTTGGGGTCGCCATTCTTTGTTGTTGTTAAATTTCGAGGCAAGTTATTGAAACAATTAGTTCAATGATTACTTGATATCCTTATCGGCCTACTTCAAGTCGACATCATTATATTGTAATCAAAATGATTTTCTCCTGGAGATCCGGCTTTATTTTGAAAAGAATGATCTGTATAAATTGAATCCAATCGTTGAACGAAAAATTTTAAGGTTCTGTGGAGACTTGTAGGAACTTCAGGAAGAATTAACAATGGATTGTTCAATGAAGTCTTCTTTTTATCGTTCTTCTAAATTTCTATTTACTTTGCTAGTAATGCACAATTTTTGTTCTTTTTATTGTCTGAAATTTCCCTCGTATGTTCCAGCATCTGTCGTTTATATATAAGGAGGGTAATTAAGTCTTTATCCAACTTAAGTAATGTTAGTTATGACGAGCGCTTATTCACTTCAACTCAAAAAATCGGGAGTTTAAATGTAGCTTTACTGACTACAAGTGGTTAAGTGATAAACCGCTCAAAACCCAGGTGGTCATCTGAACTTAACCCAATTATTAAATAAGTGTTGGTGTTTTAAGAATTCTTAACTATTACCTTCTCTTACTTTTAAAAAAGATGTAATATCACTAGGAGTGGCGAAGTCAGAATTTTGATTTAATGGGCTTAAAATTTTGCGATACTATAAATAATTTAGCGGGGGTTCGAAGACGTAGCTCTCGAGCAAATTTTTTTAGATAATACAAAATTGAGAAAGCTATAAAAAATTTAATTTGACCCTGTTTATTAAAAAAATATAAAATTTTAGTGGGGTCAATTTATTCATTTCACTTTATTTTTTTTTAAAATTTATTATATATTATAAAATATATATTTTTCGGTGGGGCCAATTGATCCCACACTTGTCAATGTGGCTTCGCCCCTAACCACTAGTATATTATAATGTATGTTATATTTTTTTATATGAAATTATTTTATGTTATGCAAATTCTTAATCTTTTGATGATGTTTTACTTCTTGAAATATTTTAACTTATTTTATTTATAATTATTTGTTGGTGCGGTATAGTACTATTCAAGAGAATGAGTCATTTGGTATAATATCCGGTACAAGTTTTTTGAAATAAAGTGATATTTCAAATTTTTTTATACCAAACACCTTATATTTATTTTTTTACTTATTTAAGTGTTATTTCTTTGCCACAAATAAAATATTTTTTTCAAAACTAATTATAAGCAGAATCAATAATTAAAATCATTGATCACATTTTTGAAGTGATCTATAGATGATCAAATCCAAGATTCTTACTGTAGGCGTCTTACTCCTCTTTTTAAGTAACTTCATGTTAATCAAATATTTCCACAATACTGAAATGAGTCCCATTACATATTTTAAGCTTTTGTCTTTAGAAATATTAAGATTTACCAAGGTAGGGATAAATTTTTACTAATTATTAACACAAGAAAGTTTCTACTTTCTGATCAGTTATAATATACAATTGAGAAATGAAAAAAAGTAAGTCAAGAATACAACAAATTGACAAGGGACTGAAGCGCCACCAGTAAAGAAAAAATGCATGCTAGTCGAGAACTTCTTGGCAGATTTTTCTATTTGCTTATGCATTTAAATCAAGTGGCGTACAATCAAGGATGACCAACTCTGTGAAGCCCTGCTCATGGCTTTCTATTCAAAACTTTCAACTGCAATCTTCCATATAACTAACAAAAAAAGTACATTAGGAAACATTGACGAAGAAAAATGCATAGTTTAACTATGTGTTTGGGGAAGTGAGAATAACATCAAAGTCACTTAAAGTCCATTCTGCCACTTCATCTTTGTCACTAACAAAAATTTCAGTTCCCACATCAAGAGATGTCCATATTCTTCTAGCAGGAGTAGTTCCCGGATCCTGTAATGGGAAAAAATTATGTCCAAGTGTGTTCTAGAAAAACCTTAATAAGCGTTTATCAAAATAAAATAGAATAAAGTATAACGGTACTCTCATAGCAGCAACATGACTATAAAGTCACTGACCTGATAGAAGTATAGTCTACTTGAAAGGCCACCAACATCAAGTTCCCAAGTCCTTGCATCCCCGACCCAACCGTCTCCTTGTCTAGTTGGATAGCCATATTCAGCCCATATTGGATGAGGCAGCAACTGAACCAGTTCTTGAGCCTGAGGATTGCTGTAAGGATCACATGTGCTGTATGGGGCTTCCAAATGCTTGCCATTGCCGGGAGCGCAGTAATAGTGATAAGCTCCATAAGGGAAGTTAGCAGTGTCATTCCGATGTATTTTTGTGTTTTTTGGAGTAATGTGGTATGGTGGACAGTTGATTAGATTTGTGGGGTTGCACCAAGCTGAAGTTTCAGGGTTGATGATCATTTCGTTGTATCGGGTTATGTCCGTGAGAACGTCTCCGTTGCAAGGCCTGCCATCATTCTTCCAGCAGCTGCCTATGTCAATCAAGTAGAATTGGCTCTTGGGTCCTCCTCCTTGTTTCACATCTAAGGTTAATCTGACCTTGAAATTAGGTGACTCCGGAAACTGGAAGTAAGTGAAAATTATTACTTTCTCATGTTAGGAAATACTCCTTCCATCCATCAAAGAATTTCACATTTGACGATTTCAAGAAAATTAAGTAAGTCAATATTCGTCGTACCAATTTTCTACTTAATAAAGCAATTTCCATTGATAAGTCAAAAAACTTTTCCCCACATAATGTTTTGCAGTAAAATTCCAATAATTTTTTTTTTTTGAGAAATTACTATCTTTTTGGGCAAAAGTATAAATCATCTGTGATATTCTTTGTGGGAAGAACTGAAGAAGGGAGTAAGAAACAGAAGGCTAAGAGGACTACTTTTTGGGCCAATTCTTGTCACCCGTTTAGTCAATAGTCATAGAAACAGAGTAAACAGCTAGGACAAAGTCCAAACTGGCATGTCTCTCTCAAATTTTGTTGGTTAAAATGATTCATAGTTATGTCTAATCATTAAAGATGGTACGCATTTAATTTAAAGTAATATAAAGAAAAGAAGAAACATGAAATTAGATATATTCCTTGCACTCTATTTATAACATTTTGGTGAACTTTAGATTCTGTTGTTCAATTTGTTCTCTTAAAACTATAATCACAGATTGGACCCAGCTAATGTGCTTCTGAATACAAAGCAATTAATTCACATACTTTAAACAACAAGTCAACAACCATTTGGTTCTGTAGGGCCTAACTGCCTTGTCAAGACAAAAACATATGGTTGGTGACCTACACCAAATAATTATTTCCTTTGCCATTGTGTGAAGGTTAAGGTTCCAGTCCAAACAGGTGTGTTAAAAAATCTATGAACTAATAATTAGGTGTTGGACCTAAATATCATGTGGACATTTATATGATTAGTTAATTAATATAGACATGGTCTATAAATAAGCCTGGGTTTATATCTAGGAACAGTAGGCTTAACTTGTCCGATGTAGGTATTCTCAACATGCCCCCTCGAATGTGGATGTGTGGTGTTGATTTTGAGCCAACTTAATTGCACATTATGCCAAAGCGTCAACTAAAAATAAATTGGCAATTGGAGTATTGTACTTAGTTTAAGTTCATATCTAAGCTTAACTTGTCCGGTGGGATATTTTGAACAATAACAACTGAAATAAAGTAAAATCTACATATTATTTCTAAACAAAAAACAAGAAAATTTAACACTATTTAATTTACAAGCACAATTAGATGAATGCTATACGTTACTGACTAAAAAAATAAAATTTTACAAGGCAGGAATTTTTGAACTTACAATTTTGAGCATTCCTCTAGTGTCATAGTGATAGCCTCCAGAGAACCCTTTGGTAGCATCAGCTCTTAAATACAACATCAGCCATGGATACAACTTTGAAGTTTTGAGTTTATGACTAAATACCCAACTCCCACTACCAACTTTCTTCTCCCAAATCACCTCATAATAAGAGATTCCATCATTTACACCACCAGCCTGAGACTCCAATTCATAGCTCCCATGAAAACCTCCTCTCATTGTTCTACCATCATTAGAAAGACTAGTCTGATCATGATAAAATAGGGGTTGATTCATACAGTCCTTTCCAGGGCAAGGAAATCTTCCTGGCTTAAAAGGTGCTACTTTTTTACCATTTTCTGGACACCACCCAGATTTTGTGTCATAATTTCCATTTTCAACATAACCATCCAAAATTGCCATGGTTTTGGGATATCTTCAACTTCACTTAAAGAACCCAAATATATCTCCTTCTCAGCAGCATATAGGTCTGCATCATTTAGAGCTTTTGGACTCAAACCTGGAAATGCATCCCCAACCCCAAGTTTGTTATCTGCCTCACTTACTTTGTGAGATAGAGAATACTCTGCACCTTTTTCAATCAGAAGGGGGAAAACAGAGGAAGTAAAAATTAGAAAGATAAACAACAAAAAATGGGACCAAAAAGAAAAGCCCGAATGTAACCACTTCATATATTTGTTAGGAAAAGTAAAGATTAACCATTTGCTTATAGCATTCATTAATGAAAATGGAACCCAATGTCAGATATCAAATTGAAACAAATCCATTAAAAAGGAAAAGATAAATGGGGAAAAAGAAGAGAGAAAAGACCCACTACTCTTGATTCTGAGTTTTCTTCTGAATTTAGAATCACTTGAGAGATCAAAGCAATCAGCAGCTCTTGGACTTCCCATTGAAGGGGCTTCTTTGCCAACTTCATTGCAGAAGTTCCAAGCTTCAAAGCCTACTCTCAGGCCATCTCTTCTCATACCCGGGTCTCCCACGGCTGAGCCATTTTCTTCAACTTTTGCCAAAGAGACACGAGGGAAACAGCAAATTTGCCATGAGAAATAAGATGAAGGGTAAATATTCCATGGCTGTTTAGCCTGTTTTCTTACACTTTGGCTCAAGAGAGCAGAGTAGTATTTGTGGGTGAAACAAACAGAGATTCGGGAAACTGGGTCGGAGCTTCCAGATGATGTTGGGCTAGCTAGCTGTCCCAAAATGATGTTTCTTGTGTTGGTCCTTTTCTTTGGTGAGTAGTGTCCAGGCTTTTTTCACCAAACTCTCTTTTTCCCTATATCTAGTTCTATCTAGTCTAGTGTGTATGGTATTGCAAGGAATAGGATAACCATAAATTCTCCTTTATTCAAAATATTTAACTACACAAATAATAAAGCAAGCTTCACTCGACACTTGCTGCTTTTTCGATCTTCTCTCTCTGCTCCAAACCAGAAACTAAAAGACAATGTGGGCTCCGCTTTAATATAACAAGTCCATTTTGATTAAGTGGTAAATTTAAATACCGAATAGACTTGTGAATTAAAGGAGTGACATTTGGTAAACAAACAATGAAATAAATTATCGAAAGTTATTGTATGTAAAAACTAAAAAGTAGTTTGAAGAATTTGATAGACAGTTAATATAGGAGTATAACAAGTTATTAAAGTAAAAATCATTTTTATTTTTAATAACGTGTTTAATTGTAACACTGTTTGTATATACACAGACGAAAAAATAATACATTGAATTTAAACTCTTGGATATAAAATATTAAGATGATATCCAAAACAAACAAACAAACATTCCTTAAATATTTTAGAGAAATACTTTGTCCCATTTTAACTATTTTCTCTTGCGGGAAGAGCTTCCACATTAAAAAGTTGAAATTCATTCATTCTCTTAATTTATCCATTACTTGGGACCCTTTCTGGAGTAGGTTAATTAATAGCAATAAGCTTCCGGTCAAAACAAAAATTGCCGATCATATTACTTCTCTAATGACAAAAATCCCATCTACTTCTCACGGGAAAATAGAGAGAAATGCTAAATATATATTGACTATTAAAGTAGTAATGATACCACCTTCTTAAAAAACCTTCAACTTGTATTTTCTTTTAACACCAAAAAGGCAGAAAGAAAAATCATTAAAACCTTTCATGGAGGCCAAGAGTTGATAGCTACTTAATTATTCCCTCCTTCGTTAATAACAGACTTATTTTTATTAATAATAATAATAATATATTACTACTACAGTACAGTAATGTTTTTAAGTTTGTGTTCACAAACCATGATATCATTTTTCCGGTTACAATGCGGACGCAATTGCGTGGATTTGCATGCGCTGCACAAGTTGTTTGCCGCGTCTTGTTGTGGACTGGGCGTACGCGGCAGGCCAAATGCAATAATACGTGCCCTTGCCCCTTTGGCGGAAGTGTGTTGTGAGATGAAATATTTTTATGAATATTTTTGTATTTATGTGAATATATTTCAACTAAATTATTAAAAGTGTCTTTGAATTCAAATTATTGTTTTTGACATGTAAAGATTTGTCAAATATGTATATTTAACTAAAACCTAGGTTTTTCCAATCATAATTTTAGTGTCAAAACTAGATACAAATCTGTGCTTTGCGGCGGGATTAATCATTTTGTTAATAATACATTTATACATGCAATTAATAAATTAAAATATAATAAGAAGATGGTAGATTGTTGTGCGATTATCAAATTTTAATAGCATATGTTATATAGTATTGCATAAAAATTTTATGTGCAAATACATATTCAAGTATATAATTAATCTGATCACTAAACCCCAGAAAATTACATAACAGTTGTGTGTGTGTGTGTGTGTGTATATATATATATATATATTTATATATATATATATTAATGTCTTGATAAAAATGTTTATAATATAACCAATATGGTTAAAAATGGTTAACTCTTTCATTATAAAGCACTAACAAATATTTAGAAAGTGTCATGCATAATGCCATCGAATTGTTATATTGATATGATTACTAGTGGTATATTTGAAGTCTGTTACACATTACACAAATTTTACCAAGCCTCAAATATCTGACACATGTACTTGATGCATTTTGAAGAGTCCATGTCTCGTATACGCTAATTACTTGCACTGAAATTCTAACATCCAAACGAAAAGGAAAAACAACGAAAGAATGTCTCGGCTTTAGGTCCTCGGATACATGAAGGAAAGCACATGTTACATGCGAAAACCGAAAAGCACGAGAATTAATAATTATGTTGGATCTTCATATGCCAACAAACACCATGTCCAAAAAACATAAGAAGATAAAGACCGTGTCATACATAACACAATGTTATAGTTAAAGAACGAATACATACCTCATTAGTTTTTTTTTTTATCAATTTTTGACAATTGTATAGCACTCACAAAGATTACCATAATACAAAAAATATATTAATGATGATGAAAATGATTTACCTAATGCTAGTACTTAACAAATCATGCAAAGCCACAATCCATATAATAGAATGCAATAAATGAAGAAGCCATAAATATAAACACCGTGGGATATAGTCCACAAAATAAAACTATATCCCCTCTCATTGAATGCACCATCCCATAATCCAAGGTCTTCATATAACTCCTTCACTTTCAACAAGATTTAGAATTGTAGAGTATGATATTTTGTTCTCGCTAAGCGAAATAAAATCCATGATGCACTGAAATAATGCAAGAAGCATGCTAACAAAATTTAACTCGCCAAGAATCTGCGATACACCAAATTCATTGTCACATTACCATTGAACCATAGGTACCAGGATTATCACATTTAAGCTTCTTCCAGTTTAGGTCTTCAATCCAGTTATATTTATTGAATGTGCAATATATTCACACAAACAAAATTAGCACTTAAATGATCTTTTTAATGATCGTTGCAATCTTATAAATATTTACACATGAATACGGACAATAGTGAAATATAAGAATTTAGACATACCTAATAGCTGATTTCAACATTGCAGAAACTATCAACCAAATAAATAATTATCTTTCCACAACTCTTTTATAGGAAATAGTATTGCCCGAGATAAAAAAAAAGTCTCACACTTAGCTAAAAATTCATGTGTTTGTCGGATTGAAAACTAACAAAACACGTGAGACCCCAAATTTTACGAATAAAGATTTAATTTTCTCGAAATAGTTTTTTTAATATTATGGTGTGAATTTGAGATAAAGTTATAGTTGTGGGTAGTATTTATAAATTTTGCAAAGTATGCAAGTTGTTATATTATATTCGATTGGTGGGAGAATATTCTTTATGTCGGGGAATATTCGTGATAACCAAGACAATCATTGGTGGACCCCACAATAGAATTATTGTTTGATTGAGAAAATGACAAAAATATTTTATAAATAACTACGGAGGTGTTATTGTTAAAACTGATGAACTACCCTAGTAAAATTACGATAATGGCATGGTTGCATAAGAAGACACCTGGTATTGATTATTGATCTTTACGTGAAAAGTCACTCGCTTATACTCAATTATTGCTACAAATGGTTGTTGCATCATATCTCTCATATTATCGATTCGATTATTGTCACAAGATCATCTCGCATTTATATGTTATATTATTAAATCAATAATTGAGACGACAAAGTTATTCATATTATTAAATTGCAATATTTACAATGTCTAAAAGTTCTGCATCGAGAGGTTTGGTCACCTAATCAAGGCCGCCAATAGGAGAAATTCTTATTGGAAAGCCCCTCTTTCGGGAACAACCTCGATCATAAATATTGTGAGTTATAATATTAATGATGAATAAGTTCGTGTTGATTAAAGATGAATTTGATAGTTTCATTATGTTGGGATTATTTGTGTTAGTAGAAATCGACATCTATTATGATGATAATTGATGTCCGGAGGTTATATTGTTCAATCGGTATTCGGAAACTTTTCGTGTCGAAGTTACTATTCACGAAGTTCTTATTCATGAGTTCTTATTCACGAGTTTTAATAGTAACTTATACTTTCTTGCTTTCCAGTGAGTTATTTGACCCTTCACTTTCCAAGAGTTATTTGCCTCTTCTTTCTGTTCCAAGAGTTAATTTCCCTTCAGCAATAGTAGTTGTTTCTTCAATATTACCAAGAGTCATTTTAACCCTTCGTTAAAACCAAGAGCCACTCTCGCCTTCTATAAATAAAGCTCGTTCTTCATTATTTCTTACTTAATTCAATCAAAACTCTGAGAGAGAAATTATAGAGAAAAGAAGAAGAGTTTTCTACTACTTCACTACTTCGATATCCGCTTTCTTTCTTTGTAAGGGTGTTATTCTTTCTTATTCATGAAGAGAACTTCTGTTATTCCATTCTTTATTATTCTGTTGGAATAACCTGTATACGTGGCATACCCTATATATAACCTGTATACGCGGCATACCCTATACTTGGTGAAATTCTTCTGTTATTCTATTCTTTATTATTATGTTGGAATAACTCTGCTTTATCGCCAAGCATCGCATACATGGTGATCTTCTTCTCATTATTCCATTCTTTATTATTATGTTGAATAACTCTGCTTATGCTAAGTACCGCATACATAGTGAAATTCTTCTATTATTCCATTATTTATTATTCTCGTTGGAATATCCTCGCTTGCATTAATTTCGCCTCACGACCTAGTTCTATTATTTATTGTTCCGCATTTAATATTCTCGTCGAATATCCTCGCTTGTGAATTTCACCACGACCGTTCCATTATTTATTATTCTCAGATTTATTATTCTCGCTGGAATAACTCGTTACATAAGTACCACATGCATGGTGATTTCTGTTGTTATTCCATTCTTTATTATTCTGTTGGAACATCTTGTCGGTGTGAATTTCATGTGACCTGGTTCCGTTATTTATTATTCCTGTTGGAATAACTCGTTTATCTAAGTACCACATGCATGGTGATTTCGTTGTTATTCCATTCTTTATTATACTCGCTTAGTTAAAGTTTTGACTTCTATACTCCATGAAATTAGTGGAATATCCTTGATATTTAAAGCTTCATCCAAAGATCTTTTCATGGAAATATTCTTCTAAGCATTCTTGAATTTTACTCTACAAATAAGTATCATGTTGACAATTTGGACGTTATTAGTTCCCTGGATAAATTAATTCGTGAACTTGTTTTATTGAATTCTTATATCATTGTCATCATCCTCATGTTTATATTTTGAAAGTCATCTCGTGGCCCGAAGTGTATAGATGGACTTGGTATGATTATGACCAGGGATTATTCGATATAATCATGACCGTAATGTTACAAATGATGTGATAAAAGTCCTCATTGGCCCGTAGTGCATTGATGGATAGTTGTTGGCATGATCATGACCATTAATGAATACACGAATATCCTTGGCCCGTAGTGTATAGATAATTTATGGTCGTGACCCTAATGAATATCCTTGGCCGTAGTGCAGGGATGATGTGGATTATTTATTAAGGTGAGTCTCAGCAATAAAAGTGATGAAAAACCTTTTAAATCATAAAAGATAGTAGATTTTATTCTCTACTTGACTCTTTTAATGGATTGCTTATTCCGCTGCAGTTAAACTTGTTGTCTATTGTATTTTATCAGTTTAACATTGTTGAAGGCTAATGATAATTTATTCGCATTATCTTAGTCATAATATTTCTTCGGGCTAGTTGAGCTCACCCTTTCTTTCACCGCTTCTCTTGTGAAATGAGAACGTAGCAGGGACTAGTCTCTGGACTCGAAAGTGATGGTCCAGATGATATCATTAGTAGTCCTCATTATTCTATGAAATAGTGTGATAATAATTATAATGATGACTTATTCTGAGAGTGGATATTGTCTAGAAGATAATATTTGTATTAAAACTCACAGCTTTTGTTGTATATTTAAGATTGTATTTGTATTCTGTACCATGTATCTGGCGACCCAAGATGGGTGATGTATACCTATTTTGGGGGCGTCACAGAACATAAAGAAATTTAGCTCTTATATTAAATAAAAATGAAAAGAATTAGAGTAAAACACATATGAAATGGACTTACATAGAATTTCAAATACTGTCATCCAAAAAGTAAAAGACAAACCTATTATACTCTTATTTAAAAGTTTGTCAATGGTTATACATGAATATATATACACAGACAAAAAAATGAATATACATAAAAACTAAACAATTTTGTTGGGGATAGTGTTGAGAGTTTGTCGATTTATTTTTGTCTTTGCAACTGGAATTTGGCTCTATCGAGATAGCTTTGTAAATACAAATCATAGATTTACCTAAAAAGATTCAAATAGATTATAGTAAAAATTTCATGAGATATAATAATAAAATAATCAGGGTTTACACTAATAATGAGCAACAAAAAGATAATAGCCAGAAATAGTCAAACCTTTATACATTAAATTGTGAAAAACTTTTTGGAAAACTACATTCTTTGTAGTATTGTATGTTTGTCCATCTTTGTCCCAAATTAGTATTTTTACTCCACTCTTGCTTGTAACTCTTGATCATCGCTACATACAATTGGTCATGGCTAAAAGCGACGTGATGTATACAATCAACATGTGTGAGAGAGATTGCCCCGACTCTTATTAATTGTCATAAAAAGCAAACAACCAAAGGAAATTGTCTTTGTTGGAATTTAAAAGGTAATCTAATGTTCGACTTAGTTAAGACCAAGCGAGGTATGAAAACTTTGTGTCCAAAATTGTCGACTAAAATTACTTTTGCTTCTATCGATGTTTTTCCAATTGAGTTACTATTAATCTCGTGACATCACACAAACCAAATCAACGATTTATATTTGAACAACATTACAGTGAATCCCAATCTTCAACATTATCTTGTGGTTTGACATTCCGTAAGATGTAATGCTATTAAAAAATTATAGGTGTAAATGCCTTCATAGTCGCTGAAGTTTTCATCAACCTTACATAGACATCTTAGATATGGTATTTCATAACCCCACCATAAATACATCACATATTCGCTCACCTTATTTATACCATCGTCAGTAGGAAGCAAGGATGACTTGGTTTTGGAAATAAAAATCATTGTCAAATTTTTTCAATAAATTAGATATGTGATATCAATAATTGATGCAAGGGATTGATGGGATATTTGATAAAAAAAAATTGGATAAATAATAGAGAATAATGATAATATCACAAAGTAGTGATTTTAGGAGATAATAATTAAATTAGAAAGTATAATATCAAAAAGCAAGCTTTACATTATCAAAATAGTTTAAATTTGTAGTGATTTAGAGGGATATACATTTAAAATATTAATTTGGGATTAAAAAAGTTATGATTTTAGTAGATAATAATTAATTTAGCAATGATAATATTAGAATAGCTTAACATTATTATAATGTTTTTAGATGTATAGTGATTGAGGGGATTATAAAATCAAAATAATAATTTTGGATTAAAATGTAATGATATTAGAAGATAATAATTACGTTATGATAATATAAAAATCATTTAGATTGAAAAAGTAGTGATTTAGTGGATTATAAAATCAACATAAGAATTTATGATTTATATTATTTGTTATTTTAATTTTATTTTAAATGTTTTAATTGTATAATATTATTTTGTAATATAATTATAAATGGTATAATATTATGTTGTAATATAATTAAATTAGTAATGATAATATCTCTATTAGTTTAGATAGTAGTGATTTTATTATATACGTAGTATTATAATATTATACCATATATGTATGATATAATATATGGTATAATTATGAATGTTATAATATTATAAAAGTAATTATTTTAGGATACAATAATTATGTTTTAGCATAATTAAATTAGTAATAGTTTAGAAAAGTAGTGAATTTTAGGGGATTATAAAATAAAAATATTAATTTGGGATTAAAAAAATAGTGATTTTAGGATATAATAATTAAATTAAATAAAACAATTTAGATTTTTAGATTTTTAGTGGATTATAAATTCAAAATATTAATTTGGGATTAAAAAGTAGCGATTTTAGGAGATAATAATTAATTTAGTAATGCTAATATTGTAACAATTAACATTATCAGAACAATTTAGATTTGTAGTGATTTAGGGGATTATAAAATCAAAATATTAATTTGAAATTAAAAAATAGTGCTTTTAGGAGATGATAATTAAATTAGAAATTATAATATCAGAACAATTGACATTACCAAAACAATTTAGATTTGTAGTGATTTAGTGGATTATAAATTTAAAATATTATTTTAGAATTAAAAAGTAGTGATTTTAAAAGTTAATAATTATTTTAGTAATGATAATAGTATTAGAATGCTTAATATTATCGTAATAATTTAGATTTTGTAGTGATTTAGGGATTATAAAATCAAAATAATAATAATAATATAAAAACCGCTAGATTGAGAAAATTGTGATTTATGAGATTATAAAATAAACATAGTAAATTATGATTGATATTATTTTTTTATTTTAATATTGTTTTAAATGTTTTAAATCAGTATAATATTATGTTGTAATATAATTATAAATGGTATAATATTATGTCAGAATATAATTAAATTAGTAATGATAATATCCGCATAGTTTAGATAGATAGTTATTTTGTTATATACGTATTATTATAATATTATATCATACATGTATGATATAATGTATGGTATAATTATGAATGGTATAATATTAGAAAAATAGTAATTTTAGGATATAATTGTTTTAAATGTTTTAAACAATATAATATTATGTTGTAATATAATTATAAATGGTATAATATTATGTTGTAATATAATTAAATTAGTGTGGGATGCACATTAATTATATAGAACATGTGTTACAATGTGGAAAAAACACATGTCATTCAATGGTGCTATATGTAGATAACAAATAATAGATAATAAATAATAGATAGATTTCATTCAAAATCTTACCACATCAAGACAACCTCATATGAACTCACGAAATTGTTCATTCCATTTTAATAAAATAATTAAACTAATTTCAAGTTTCATGACAAAATTAATTATACTTCCAAAGATCCCATAAAAAACCCAGCTTTAGATTCTTTTTACTAATCAATTAGTGAAAATTACAATTTCTATTCATGTAAATTAATTTGATAATGTAATAGTTGATTTCTTGAACTGCTTTAAAAAATATCAATTACTACAAAATTATTATTTTAAAGATAAAAATAAATATTCACATGAATTTTAAATTGATTGAGTTTTCCATAAATTGGTTAAGCAAATAAATTTTCATATCTTTAGAATCAATTAGCGTGGTTCAAATAATTGGAAGAATTTTTGGAAGCTAATAGATTGAAGTTTTAAAATGAATATGGAAATAATTTTTAATTGCATGGAACTATGAAAAGTAGGTAAAATAAATAAAAGTCTAATATTAAAGGAAAATTACTTTTCAAATAATTAAAACTAATTTTTCATAAAAAGCAAGTTGGCTCTATCGTGTTTAAATTGATCCAATCTGGTTGTTGCATAAGAGAGTTATCTAATTAATAGATCTTAAAATAACGTGGTTGTTGATAATATCCATAAAATAAGGTGATCAGTATATATATCAAAGTAATTGTTAAGGGTATTTTTGTCAAGGGCAATAAGAAGCATTAATTAGGATGAACATGTGTCAATTTTATAGAACGACATATGTCAATTTATTGTGTCATGTACTGTAATTTAGTATATATAATAGATTTAATAAATGAAAACTATATTCAAGTGTTAAGCTAAATTCTTCACATTCTTGTATTTACAATTATTTCATTTTAAGACTATATAATCATTTTAAGATTATATCTTTTCATAATTTTAATCAACTCCATTAATATATTTGAGGAAGGATATGGTTATAATTAATTAATTAATTAATTAATTAATACACATATTACAAATAAATAAACCAGGTAGAGCTAAATGTAAAAGTTCCATTTACATTGCTTTCTCTACTTGCAAAGTGCTTACTTATGTGCCTCTTTTTCTTTTTTCCCCGTCCTCCTTGGTTAATGCTTCAAGCTAAATCAATCCTTTATGGACTTCTCTTTTGTTGTTCTTTGTACGCCAAGTGACATGCACCAGGTGGTCATTATTTTGATGGAAACATCTATCTCAAAAATAAAAAAAAAATAAAAACAAAAAAAAGTAGGACACTCGTCTCAAAAAATTTAAAATAAAAAATTGAAGGATATGAAATGCCGAGTAATACTCGGTATAAATATTACTCCACTTGTTATCAATTCCTGAAAGTATTAATAATTATGAAAAATACTAGTATTACACACACACACACATATCATTATATCATTCACATACACACAAATAAATAATAATATATATTAAGAAAAGGACAATCAAGAAAGAATTGAAGATAATATTTATTTATATATGAAAGATTTATGAGAAGAGGCATTGTAATAGTCGCGAAATAAGGAAGTGGAATAGGTGGCACACACTATATATTTTAAGATTTCTAAAGAAAAAATGAAAATGAAGCGATACTTAAATACTATAATAAATATTTTTATTTTTATTTTAGAAATTAATAAACGAATGGCCTTTGACAAAAATAAAAAATAAAGATTAAGCGCATGATGGGTAGTCAACCCTCAAAACACTAATATGTATATACAATCAAAATAATACTTACTATTCAACAAGTAAACTTGATTATGTGGACAAGTAACAATTGTATCACTTTACTTTGTCAACTTCATTGTTGTTTTATAAGATGTAAAATTACATCATACATACATTTCCAATCTTTCATCTGGCCTAGCTCTGAGCCTATGAGTATGATAAAATGAAATTTACAACATCCCATCCCATTTATATACTTGTATATAGTTCCCCACTTCCCCTTGCAAAAGCAGAGCCCCTCTGTAATTAAAATTGCGCAAACCACTTGAAGCATTCAATGCTATAATCGATCTTCCAAGAGACCAGGAAGTGTTATCTTCCCAGAATTATTGCGATCAAGCTTGTTGAACTGATCACATATCTGTAATATGTCTTTCTCTCCGATCTTCCCCATCTCTTTCAGCTTGTATATCACGTATTCAGATTTGCTGTTTACAGCATAGGAAACAAAAACAATAACTTCATTAGGATTTGGGATGATTAAGTTGTGATGAGTATGTATAGAAAGTAGATAATTTAGCTGCGCTTCAAAAAAATACTACCTCCATTCCAATAAAAAGTTCAAATTTTGACTTTAGAGAGTAGAATGGCAAATCCTAAAATTTGAAATAAATGTGAATTCATTTATGTTTTGAAGGCAACAATCTTGTAATTACAAAAATCAAATAAATTCATATACATATCGCAAATTGGCTTTAAAAGGAAAGAAATGAGAACCTTTTTGATTGGAAGGGACGGAATTTTAGTATTATTCCAACCAGACTGTCAACTTAAGAAACACATAAAAGGAATTACAAACTTTTATCCATCTAAAAGACACAATTAAGGACTTGACTCCCACCTTCCCACTCCCTCCCCTCCCCCAACACACACACAAACACTAAATAGAGACACAAATTGAGATTTAAAAAACTAAAAACGAGTAGTACAGAAAAATGGTTGTCTAGATACATATAAAATCAGAATTTGTTAATAATTTTGCCTCCTATATTTACAAATCATGCAATGGAGTAATCCATAGTAAACATATCAGAGAGACCTTGCAAATTTTCTTTGTCTAAGATAACACCGTAACGGCATTACCCAATGATCATATATTTTTCTGCTTCTTTCCTTCTCTAGGTGTTGTATAGATAAAAACTAGTTAATAGATAAAAACTACACCACCTTTTGGTTATTTTACATTGTATACTGAATAATGGTTACCTTTTTAACAACAAATTTTATTCTTTTGTGCATTAGGAAACATGTGAAAAACATACATATATTTGCTAAAAGCTCAACCTAGCGTGCGTATTTTAAAATCCAATAATATGGTCTCCAATTAAGTGTTGCAATAATTGCAAGAGAACACCTAAAGATTTATATGAAGTTAAATACAGGACGGCTGAAAACAAATGCCAACAAGCACAAGAGAGAAGCTCTAAATATTATATTCCCTGTTGCACCCCTAGTTGCTTTCAGTAGTTCAAAATCACTATAATGCATAAAAATAGCAAATATTAAAAACTAAATAAAATAAAAAAACTAGTTCTTATTTCTTCGCAAGGAACATGATGCCTCAAACCCCCTCAAATGCTTGTGATGGTGGATAAGACTTATTATTATGTACATCCTAGAATGCACATAAAGAAAACTGAAAACTGAGAAACTTAATTTTTATTAGCAAATCCAATACCCTTCTTCTATATTACATGATCTCCTGCAGTTTGAAGCTCTATCTTCTGAATAGCTCATTCTCTCCCTATCTTCATCACATCACATAATCTAATGCCCACAGCAACAGATTATTCATCAGCATACTCTTTTTAGACTATTGTGTGTTCAGTCCAATATATTACCGCACTAATCAAAGTTAATTCATCAGTAGTGGAATTAAAGCTTAAAAATACATTCCAAAAAATTGTAACTTCACAAATGACATAGTATATTAGTCGTAAATGGCAGCTAAAAAATATAGAAAGTGCTGAAAAAAAATACCGAAAACACACCTTATGAAGCCATTGTGATTGATATCAGCCGCAAGTAAATCCTCGACGGTGATTTCCCTATGTAAAACCCATTTGGCAATTCTCCGATGCCTCTTATCAATTCTTGCCTCTGCCAAATACAGAAAAGCCCTGGCCACCGCCAATGTTGAGAACAAAAGCCAAATTGATGCAAATAATCTCCCTTGAAGGGTCTTAAAAGCTCTATCACCATACCCCACTGTAGTAACCGACATAACTGACAAATAAAAGGAATCAATCCAATCCAAACACTCCACAAAATACAAAACCAGAGTCCCAATTCCGATACACAAGAAAACAACCCCAAGAGCCAAACCCACCTTTAATCTGATCCTCATCCTCCCTTTTTGCACATCATATATATAATTCATGACAGAAAATCCCTCGTGAGAATCCTCTTGAATGCCGTTCAAAATCATGTTTTCCTGCAAATCAAGAACATAATTGACAACCCCAGAAAGCAAAATGTCAATAAACCCAAAACCAACCAATACAAAAAGGCAAGCAAAGAGTTTGGCGGCGGAGGATTGAGGGGCAATGTCACCGTATCCAATAGTGCACATGGTGACTATACAGAAGTAAAGGGCGTCAATTACCGGGTGGGTTTCAATACCCGAGAAGTGATCCCGGTTGAAAGCGTAGATAAGAACTCCTAGAGATAGATAGATTAGGAGCAAAAGGGCAGCTTGTCTGACGAGGGAACTGGAGTCGGATACGGGTTTTGGGTTGTTTTTTTTGAGGTCCCGCATAACAGTCATGGCCGGAGCTGTTTTGCAACGGTGAATTTTTTTCGCTTTCGGGCCATTTGGAGATCCAAAGAAGTGGGTAATTGTTGAAGGGCCTGAATTTGAATCATCATTTGAAGAAGAAGAAGATGATGAATAAGATGGGTCTTCAATATCTTGCTGATCTTGGAAGATAAATTGGGGTTTGAGATTAAAAGAGAAATCTTGATTACGGTCGAGAAGTTTTTGGGTGAGTTGGGGTTCTTCAGGTAGTTGGGAGTTGAGAAATGATACTTCTTCCATTCACAAAAAAGAAAAAGATAATCAGATGGGAACCACTCAGGGCTAGGAGTTGGGTGGGGAAAAGTTTGCTGTTTGCTACAAGGAAGGAAACAAACATAGAGAGGAGAGAGGAGAGAGGAGTGGAGGAGAAAGTTTAGATGAGGGGGTTTGATTAATCAGCAATTCGTGAAAAGCGCAGAAGGTGATTGGTAACGAAGAGTGGAGCCCACTTTTTGCTTACGGGGAGGAGGATGAATTGGTGGGGCCTACTGAAACGTATCAAATTAAAGTACAAAAGCACCACAGA
Organism: Panax ginseng; assembly: GCA_020205605.1. Taxonomy (NCBI): domain Eukaryota; kingdom Viridiplantae; phylum Streptophyta; class Magnoliopsida; order Apiales; family Araliaceae; genus Panax; species Panax ginseng. Next base: position 3,530,485 of record CM035131.1, on the reverse strand, counting down.
CAGATATGGCTAAATTAGAAAATGGAAAATGAAAAATAGGAGTAAAATGTAGCTTTGTTAGGTAGTCTTTGATAAAATTGAATGAAAAATTTTAAATATATAAAAAAAATTAAATGAATTAAATTAAGTAAAAAATGTAAATACGAAATAAAATAATGTGTTTATCAACATAAATACGTGTATTAACTTATTTTAATATTCTCAATTATTATGAACAAATTTATTATATAATTATAAATAAACAATAATATTATCTTATATTTTAAAAAAATAAATAAAATATTTTGAACAATTTTTTATGAAGTATACTATTAAAACTATAATTTTAAAAATAAAACACTACAAAATATTAATAACATTCTATAATGTATAAAATCAAAATAATAGACTACAACAACATTTATTAATTTGGTTATCCAATTTGTCAAACGAACACATTTAAGGAGTATTCGGCAGTGACTTATAAACCAACTTATAAGTCATTTGTCACTGTTTGAATGTTTGGCAAATACTTATTTTGCAATTTATAAGTTGGTTTTTAAGTTAAAAAAAAAAGAGAGTAAGGAATTGTGACTCGTTTAAAAATGACTTATAAATCATTATTAATAAGCTATTTTGACCAAATGTAATGTCTCTATTGCCCCTCTTTTATCTTGATAAATTACATATCTACCCCCTTTTAACCTAAAAACGTTGATCTCTTTCTCTTGTCTTCTAACGTAAACATTCCAGATTGATGGTAATATTCGGTATCAAATTGCACAGAGAAATGTTACAAAACAGAGCTCATACTAAATACAACAAAATAGTGAATTACCTAGGTTTCTAGTGAGAGAATTTAATTTGTAGAGAGAAAGGGAGAGAAAAGTAGCTAGCTAGCATGCAAGGTTTTGGTTTTGGACTGTGAAAAACCCTACACAGTCGACTGTAAAGCATTCCAAAGTCCGATTAAGATAGGGAGGTGGCCAGTGACTAAAATGTCATCGACTTCGTATTTACGAGTTTGGATAGAAGAGGAAAGACGATAAAGTTTAAAGTATTTGAGATAATATATAAATGAAAGGAGAGTCATTCTTATATTTTTATGATTTTAATCTTGTAACTAAATATATATATATATATATATATATATATATATATATATGTTTAATGAAAATATTTTAACTGGTAATATTAAAGTTGCTTACTAAAATTTCAGAATTCCATTAATTACGTAAAATCATATATGGATTATTCATTCATTCAGTTAGGATTATGAGAAAAAACAAAAAATTACAATAGAATTATGAACATACCATAAAAATCCTTGTATATATTATAAGTGATAGTATCTTCAATATTGAACATAACTAATTAGTTTATTTAATATTTAACGTTAAAAGTTAGTTTAGTAAATATTAATAATAAGCTAGCTTCTTATAAATACTCTAAATTTTCATTAAAAATAAATTATTTTTACAAAATTTATAAGTTTATAATTTATATTTTTAAATTTTAATATTAATATTAAAAGTAAAATAATAATTTTAATATTTTGCTCAGATAATATTGGGTTGTTTTTTTACCACCATAATATGTAGTTCTTAATATAATATGGGCTTTCATTGTAAAGTATAAAATTGGGGTTGTTTTATTCTTTAGTATTGAATATAGTTATTTGCTAATAAGCTTTGTTTAATTAAATAATAAGTTATTTATAAATAAATTATTTAAATAATTAGTTGTTTACTAATAAGTCGTTTAAAATAATAAGTTGTTTACCAACAATAAGCTATTTATCAATATACTTGTTCAAATAATAAGTTATTTACCAATAAGTTGTTTATCAATAATAATTTGTTTACCAATAAACTACTTAAATAATAAGATGTTTAGCAATAAGTTTTTTAAATAATAAGTTATTTAACAATAATAAATTATTTACCTATAAGATGTTTACCAATAAAGTGTTTAAATAATAAGTTATTTACCAATAATAAGTTGTTTAAATAATAACTTGTTTATCAATAATAGGTTGGTTACCAATAAGTTATTTAACAATATTAAGTTCTTTACCAATAAGCTGTTTAACTAATAAGTTATTTATCAATATTAAGCTGTTTAAAAAAATAAGTTGTTTACCAACAAACTATTTAAATAAGTTGTTTACCAATAATAACCTTCGATATGATATTAAATCAATGTATCTTTTTGTAAAGTCATTTTTAGTAATATTTACATTTTATTTTAACTTATAAATCATTATCAGTCGAACAATTTAATAATTTATTTTAATTTAATTTTTGACTTATAATTTATTATCAGCCGAACACTTTTACTTATAAGTCATAACTTAAAATAACTTATAAATTATTTTAAAACAAGTCATTCTCAAACATGTCCTTACAAGCATTCAAATTTTAAAAATTATTAAATAAACGATTAAAATGACTTAATGGATTAAATTTAGACTTATTTAAAAATAAACAAAGAGTCTCTTAATAAAATCTATTAATTATACTAAAACACAGTATATGGCACAATAATTTAACACATGCCATTCTCAAAATTTAACATATGTCATGTCTAATTAATGTTCTTTAAGACCCTTAACAAAAATGCCCAACTAACATAACAAATGAGGTTGAAACAAACCTAAATTTATTCCCCTAAATTTGGGATCAATTATTCAAATATGGCATCTAAAATAAAATTTAAATAACAAATAATATCAATCGTAACTTACTATGTTGATTTTATAATCCCCAAAATCTATTATTTTTCTAAACATAATTATTATATCCTAAAATCACTATTTTTTTAATATTATATCATTCATAATTATACCATACATTATATCATACATGTATGATATAATATTATAATACACGTATGATATAATATTATAATACACGTATATAACAAAATAATAAAATTACTACCTATCGAAACTATGCAGATATTTACTAATTAAATTATATTAAAACATAATATTTTATCATTTATAATTATATTACAACATAATATTATACAATTTAAAATATTTAAAACACGATTAAAATAACAAATAATATCATTCATAACTTACTATGTTGATTTTATAACCCCCTAAATCATTACTTTAAAATCACTACTTTTGAATTCCATATTAATATTTTAATTCTATTTTCACTACTGGTACATTCTTTATCTGTTTCTCTTTTTGTTAAGATGTTTGAATTCTGGTGCAAGTAAGCGTATATGAGACACGGACTCTTTAAAATGCATCAAGTACCTGTGCCAGATATTTGAGGCTTGGTGAGTTTTGTGTAATGTGTAACAGACTTCAAATATGTCACTAACAATCGTATCAATATAACATGTAAGACCCCAAATAATTAATAAATGAAATTTAATTTCTTCTAATTATTATTTTGAAATAGTAAGGGTTGATGTGATTAATGTGGATAGTTATGGGTAAAATACGCAAATATTTCAAAATAAGCAAGTGGTTATAAAATATTCATTGTTGTCGGAGAATATTAGTTTGGTCGTGGAATATTCAATCTTTGTCGGGAATATTCGTATGACGTATAGCGACCATGTGTGGGCCCCATAACTGAAAGCGATTGGAGGAAGAAAACGATGAATATAAGTTGTTTAAAAATAACTACGTAATTGTTACCGCTTTACCTTTGTTGGAATACCCGTTGGTTAAAACACACGATGTCTACGCGTTGTTGACAAGAAGATATCACAGTATTGCACCAATTATTGACTCTTACGTGAAGGCACTACTCAATAATGGTTACGAATTATCGCTCGTATTTTATTGGTTCAATAATTGTTGTGTTGATATTTTATATTGTTGTTGTTTCAATAATTGTCGTTAGGCACAATTTTTCATTATCGAAGCAATAATTCATATTATCCTCGAATAATATTATTAGATAACATTATTGGCAATGTCTAGAAAGTTCGCTCTGGAGACGTGTTTGGTCACCTAATTCAAGGCCCAAGAAGGAGAAATTCTTATTGAAAAGCCCCTCTTCCCTTGAACCGCCTTGGTTGTCAATATTGTGATTTTGTAATATTATTTGTGAATAATTAATTATTGATTCATATGATGAGGAAAATATTGATTTTATGTGGATATAGATGGAGAAAATTTTAATGTGACAATTGTTGAAAATTGAAATTTTATCTTTTTCGATAAAATAATTCATTTATGATATATATTTATTATATTTTAATAATATAATAATGGTGATATTTTTACAACGAATGTGGGATATATGAGTATACGAGGAGGAAGAGTATTTTTGTTGCAATAAATGTTTAAAACATGTTAAACATGCTCAAATGGACCCCATTTATTGATCGAAATTTGATTATAATGCGTAAAATCGCCTGCTTATGGATTTCGGTCAATTTCTCATTTTAAATTTGAAAAACCTTCTTCTCGCAAAGTTGTAGAGAATTGAATTTCCTATAAAATTCGCGAGATTCAATTTTTTGACAAAAGGACTATTTATTGTGAATTATTGAAGTTAGGAGTTCAAATAATTGATTTTTGGAAGTTTTAATTGTTTAAAATAACAAAAACGTTTTTATATGTTGTGAGCCTCATTAATCACATGCTAGGTGGCTGATTTCAGATTCCCAAAGGATGGCGTAGAATTTTTTTTAAATATATTATTATATTAAATTTTACGCTTTTGGTGTTCTAAGCGAATTTCCTATAAATAGGTCTTGGGTTAGAATTGAAAATCACACCGTAAATGAAGTTTTCTCTCTATATTGTCGAGCGTATTCTTGTGAGTATTTTGAGTATATTTTGAGTATTGCTATACGGTTGCAAGTTCAAGTCATAGCTTTATGTCATCCTGTTTCAAATTTTATAAATCTTGATCTTTTCGAGGTGGGGATATTTTTTTTTTTTTCGTAATGATATTATTTCTTCAATATCATTATCTTTGAAATATTGATCCAAGTTTTATCAAATTTAGAACTTTTGGTGTCGGAGTTACTATTTACGATATCACAGACTATTCACGATATCTGGTATTATTCACGAATCAAGACTATTCATCGAAAAAATGAAAATTTTCTTTTCATTCAAAATATCTATCAGTGGATACTAGTTTTGATTGTATTCATGTTTTGATCATTCTTGAATTTTACACCACTATGATTATTTTTGAGGTATTTTTTTGGACGTGGATAAAACAAAGTACTGAATCCTTAATCCTTGTCATTTTGTTTCACTGGATTCGCTTTTTAAAAAATATATATATATTTTCATCATCCTCAGCCTTAAATGATGATATTATTGAATATCTTTGGCTCGTAGTGCAAAGATGATTGATTTCGATGAATATCTTTGGCACCTTGTAGTAAGAAAGATGAATGATTTCGATGAATATCTTTGGCCGTAGTGCAAAGATGAACAAGTGTTTAGATGAACACTGACCAATCGGTGAATGTCCTCGCTCAGTAAGCCATGAGGATGAATATATGATTCCGGATATATATTGATTGATGTTACTGAGGATAAAAATATTGATGATGATGGATCATAAATTCATAGATATTAGTAGATTTCATCCTCTACGTAACTCTTCTATGAATTAATATTTTCACATGCAGTATTGATTTAAAACTTGTTGTCTATTGTATTCTATTAAATTTTTCCTGTTGAAGACTAACGATAATTTGTTACAGATTATCTTAGTCATAATATTCTTCTTTCGGCTAGTTGAGCTCACCCTTTTCTTTTTGTTCCATTTTTCTTCTCGTGAGGCGAGAATGTAGCGAAAGACGAGTCGGGGTATGGAATGATGGTTTTAGAGAGTTGTTTAGTAGTCCTCACCATTTTTGTAAAATAATGTATCAATAATTATGATGAGGATTTATTTGTATGTGGATATTATTTAGATGGCAATATCTGTATTTAAACTCACAGTTTTACTGTTGTAATAATAAAGTTGTAGTTGTTTCTGTACCATGTATTGACAACTCAGAATGGGTGATGTATACCTATTTTGGGGGTGTCACATAACAACTCAATGATATTGTGCATTACACTTTCTAAATATTTATTAGTGCTTTAGAATGCAAGAGGTACCCATTTTTAACTCTATTGGTTACATTATAAACATTTTTATCAAATAATTAATTAATATATATATATATATATACACACACACACACACAACTGTTACCCAACTCTATACAACATATGCTATACTTGGATATGTATTTGCTCACAAAATTTTTATCCAATTCTATACAACATATGCTACCAAAATTTAATCATCGCATAACAATCTACCATCTTCTTATTATATTTTAATTTAGTAATTGCACGTATAAATTTATTATTAACAAAATGAATAATTCCGCTGCAACGCGCGGGTTTATATCTAGTAATAGAGTAGATATATAGTATGGAATATTTTTTTTTAACATATGAATGATTCACATTGGACTTGTAGATTCACTCACTTCTTTAATCAGATTCATCCTATTTTTTAGGGTATCTGAGTCTATCTTATTTATAAATGTTTGAGTGCATTTCACATCTTCACGTACATCTAATCTATTAATTATACTAAAACACAGTATATGGCACAATAACTTGACACATGTCATCCTCAAAATTTAACATATGTCATGTCTAATTAATGTTCCTTAAGACCCTTAACAAAAATATCCAACTAACATAACAAATGAGGTTGAAACAAACCTAAATTTATTCCCCTAAATTTGGGATCAACTATTCAAATATGGCATCTAAAATAAAATTTAAATAACAAATAATATCAATTGTAACTTACTATGTTGATTTTATAATTCCCAAAATCTACTATTTTTCTAAACATAATTATTATATCCTAAAATCACTATTTTTCTAATATTATATCATTCATAATTATACCATACATTATATCATACATGTATGATATAATATTATAATACACGTATGATATAATATTATAATACATGTATATAACAAAATAATAAAATTACTACCTATCTAAACTATGCAGATATTTACTAATTAAATTATATTAAAACATAATATTTTATCATTTATAATTATATTACAACATAATATTATACAATTTAAAATATTTAAAACACGGTTAAAATAACAAATAATATCATTCATAACTTACTATGTTGATTTTATAATCCCCTAAATCATTACTTTAAAATCACTACTTTTGAATTCCACATTAATATTTTAATTCTATTTTCACTACTGGTACATTCTTTATCTGTTTCTCCTTTCGTTTGGATGTTTGAATTCTGGTGCAAGTAAGCGTATATGAGACACGGACTCTTTAAAATGCATCAAGTACCTGTGCCAGATATTTGAGACTTGGTGAGGTTTGTGTAATGTGTAACAGACTTCAAATATGCCAATAACAATCGTATCAATATAACAACTCGATGACATTGTGCATTACACTTTCTAAATATTTATTAGTGCTTTAGAATGCAAGAGGTATCCATTTTTAACTCTATTGGTTACATTATAAATATTTTTATCAAAACATTAATATATATATATATATATATATATATATATATACACACACACACACACACACACACACACACAACTGTTACCCAACTCTATACAACATATGCTATACTTGGATATGTATTTGTTCACAAAATTTTTATTCAATTTTATACAACATATGCTACCAAAATTTGATCATCGCATAACAATATACCATCTTCTTATTATATTTTAATTTAGTAATTACACGTATAAATTTATTATTAATAAAATGAATAATTTCGTTGCAACGCGCGAATTTATATCTAGTAATAGAATAGATATATAGTACGGAATATTTTTTTTTAACATATGAATGATTTACATTGGACTTGTAGATTCACTCACTTCTTTAATCAGATTCATCCTATTTTTTAGGGTATCTAAGTCTATCTTATTTATAAATGTTTGAGTGCATTTCACATCTTCACGTACATCTAATTAAATGTAATCTCTCTTATTTATAAATGTTTAATTGCATTCCCTTTCTATTTGTCTTTTTAAATTGTAAAATTTGTTGTTGTTTTGTCGGTCATTTGTAAATTTCAAAAAAAATATTAATGGCTTAATTTTTTATATTATCTCTACATTAAATATTAACTTGTTTTTTTTTTATATTTCACAATAAATTTTAGAAAGGCAAAAACTTGAGATTTTATAACTATTTTGGTCAATCAGACAAAATATTAATTGTATTTAAATTTTTTATTCATTTTCTCTTAAAACATTAATTAAAAAAGAATAGAGTTAATACTTCAGTTAATTTAATATATAAAATTTGAAATAAATAAATATTCCTCCGCTTTTATAATATATGATCTTTTAGATTTCTGAACAAGAATTAAGTAAATGATATATGTGAGTAACTTGTATCTATCTTTTGGAAAGAAAACATACGAGGCAAAGTGCTTGAATTTTTAAACTTTTATTAATTATAGGAAATTTTCCATTTTATTTGAACCACTCGGACCCACAATTTTTTTAGATATCGTGCTCCATTTCTCTCTATTTTATGAAAAAGAGTTTAATTTATAAAATTATAAATATGTACTTTTGTTTAATAATTACCTATAAAAATTAAGTCAATATAGTAATGATGTCATTGATAAAATTGAGAATATTGTATCATTTTATAATTTAATTAAAAATAATTTTTTTATTAAACGTATCTCTTTTTGTAAATTGGAGAAATTATTTCATTTTTTAAAAATGGATAATCAGATTCATGACAAGTTCAGCTCCCGCATGGAAATGGAGGTCAGCAATCACATGAGACTACTACGTACAAGATTGTTTGGATAACACTAGTTCTACTGTCTAAAGACCCCAAAAAAAAAAAAAACCACTAACCACGAGTCGCACATTAAGTAATTAATTAATTAGACTTGGACCATAAATTCAAATATGTATGGTGTTTATGTCTAACACATACTACTTATTAGGCAATTACAAAGCCTCCCTAGATAATTAATTACATTCCACTCTTTATCGTATCTCTCACATATGATATATATAACCCATCAGGCCATCAATTACAAAAGTTTCACACATTTAATTAATATATTGAACAATTAATTATTACCATATTGAATTTAAGAACGCCGGCCCTAGCCTATAATTAAGGGCAAATATCACTTCAAAAATGGAGTATATTGATTCTATTTATTTAATTTTTTAAATAATATATCTTGCTTATAATTTTAATAAATGTATTGCCTAAAACTAAATTAATTTACATCAATTTTAAATTTAAAATATCACAATTTTTAAAAATCACTATTAATCCTATATTTTAAAACTAAAAAATATTATAAACAGCTAGCTAGTTAATATGAATTTGATATCCTTCTTAATTTTGATTGGTTCTTAAGGGAGGGAAGGATGGGTTATAAAATCTGGAAAAAAGAAAATGAAGAGAAAAGATGGCATTAGCTAGCTTCAAATTTGCTCAGCCTTCCTTCCTTCCTTCAACCACAGAAGTGTACTTGCTTCTTAAGACATAAAGCTTTGTTTTTTCAAAGTTCATTTCTCACGATCAATTAATTTGTGAAGGCCATTATAACTTGACTCCACCGGTTAATTTGGAGCATAAAGCTATTACAATTTGGATTCTTGGCTTATACTTCAAAGCATGTGTGAAGATTGTATTGTATATAATTATTTAAATTTTAGGATCGATATATATATGAACCTGAAAGTCTCTCTCTCTCTCTCTCTCTCTCTCTCTCTCTCTCTATATATATATATATATATATATATATATATTTCTAGTTGGCCAGGCTCTGCATGAATACCTACTGAATCTAGACTTTGAAGTAAAGGACGCTTGAAAATTTAAAAATAGTAAAGAGGTGTTCCACCACCAAAAATTTACTTAGCTTATACTATGAAACATACATATATTTAAGATTTCTAGGCAACCCTTGAACTAATTAACCCTCAACTTTGAATTCTTGCAATGGAATTCTCTGTCTCTAAATCTAGCGGAGGCCTAGTTCCCCCTTTCGAGCCAACGCCCAAGGAAGTGCTTGAATTATCGGTCATCGATAGATTGCCTGTACTTCGATGCAATGCTCGAACACTTCACGTGTTTAGGCATGGCCCCGGGGCAGCACAAATCACACGCCAAGCGCTGTCGACGGCCTTGGTTCCTTACTATCCTCTTGCGGGCCGGCTCAAGGATTCAAGCCAAGGTCACCTCCAGATTTCTTGCTCCGGTGAGGGAATTTGGTTTGTGGAGGCAGTTGCAAGTTGTGACCTTGATGCTGTCAGTTATTTTGATGATGTTACGTCTATTCCCTATGATAAGCTTCTTCCCGATTCTCCAAAGGCCGATAACAAACAATTAGATCCACTCGTCCTAATGCAGGTACCGTACAATTGATAGTTGTTAAGTGTTTCCTTTTTGGGTTTTATATATAAAAAAACTCAGTAATTTTAATTTTTATTCAGCGTTTTGCTAATTAACTTTAGCCAAGTTTGAGTAAGGTTCCACTTAAATTACATTTAACTTTTATGCAATTTAAGAAAATATAAAAAATTGATGTAAGAATTAATCCAAAGCAAGTATTTACTGAACCCATGTTAGGATTTTCTATTTTGAAATAACAAAATAGTGAGCCCATGTTATGATTTTCTATTTTAAAATGCCAATATAGTGCCTATATATGCTCATAATCAATTTGGATTTCAGGTTACACAATTTAAGTGTGATGGATTTGTGATGGGCCTTATATTCTGCCATAGCATTTGTGATGGCCTTGGATCAGCCCAATTCCTGAATGCGGTTGGCGAGATGGCTAGAGGCGTACAGAATCTCAGCGTTCCACCAGTATGGTATAGGGACTTTGCTCCACCTCCAAGTCCAGTAGCCCAAGAGTTGGTTAGTAGTCCACCACCTATGCCCAATTATCAGTTGGAGCATGCCAATATAGACTTTACCTTGGTTCAGATCAATCAGCTAAAGCAAAAATATAGCGATTCGACGGGCCAAACTTGCTCGGCCTTTGAAATTGTGGCTGCCACTGCATGGGCCCACAGAGCACGGGCAATAAACTTGGGGGATGATACAGAAATGAAGCTTGTTTTTTTTGCAAATTGTCGCGAGCTTTTGAGCCCACCTTTGCCCAAAGGTTTTTATGGCAACTGCTTCTTTCCAGTGACCATCACATGTTCAAATGAGATGCTCAAACAGGCATCCATTTCCAATGTGGTGAACCTGATCCAAAAGGCCAAGGCTGAGCTACCCAATAAATTTGGGAAATGGATAAAGGGTGAGGTTGAGGATGAAAATGGGCCATTTGCACCACCTCTTGTTTACACCACTATGTTTATATCAGAGTGGGGAAAACTAGGTTTTAACCAGGTTGATTATGGACATGGGACTCCGGTCCACGTCGTACCAATTCAAGGGTGTAGCATCATACCTGTTGGGATTGTGGGCTCTATTCCTTGGCCCAAAAATGGAATCCGTTTGATGACATGGTGCGTAGAGAAGGCCCATCTTCAGCAGTTTCTTCATCGGATGAGAAACATAGTTTGAAAGCTTTTCTGCCATTACCAAATAATTCCTCCACTTTCTTGTGTGTTTTGAATATCATATAATTTTTCTTTTTTCTTTGAACTTTATAGTACATTTCAACTTGATTAGCTAGCTAGCTAGCTGTAGTAGATCATTGAAGACCACTATCAACATTTCAAAATTTCCTCTAAACCCTAATTACTTTAATGCATGCATGTTGTTGTACCAAAATTAATATTGAAATAAATTTGTTATGAAACACGTACAAAACATTGGAGTGAATCGTGTTATGAGAGAAACTCAATGCTAATTATTTTTAAAAAACTTTATTTATTTGTGTGTATTTTTTTAATTTTCATTCTTAAAATGGACCTTCTTAAAATCAAAGAGTCGGCGGAAATTGAGAAGAAAGAACGGAAAACTTCCCCCCTTACCATTTTCTGTCGACTCATTAGTCTTAAGAATGAGTAGTGATTGTCTTTTGCTTTTTCTACTACTAGTATGTATATCTTTCTTTTTCTTTAAATTGTGAATGATGAATACCATTAATAATAGTTGTTTCCTCCCAAGTCCCAACCTGGAGAAAGGAAAAGCCCTAGGAATTTCACATTATTCAACTTTAATTTTCACGGAAGACTAGACAAATATAGGAGTATTGTTTTGTTCGTACTCTACTAATTAAAAATTAAACAATTTATTAAGTCAAATACAAATTAATCATACATCCCCGGATTTATTAAGTCAGCTACAAATTGATTGGAAGAAATTATTGATTTTATTCTTCCACTTATGCCCCACTATAAACAGTATTAATTAATTCCAACTCTTTTTGAACTAAACTTTTCTAGTTACAAAATAATTGATGATAGTTTATGGAGCTGAAAGCAGATAAGATTCTTCAAAGTTTTTCTTCACGAGTTAAGTGGACTACAAGTAACAATCGGGACCCAACTACTTAAGTTATTATCATCACATATGACTTGTATATATTGATGATTGACACACATTTCTACCTAACCGGCCTATTTAACTTTGGATATATGCTTTTTTTCAAGTTATATACAAGGAAATTGTAGGGTTTTTTGAGTCTTGTTCTTTATTCAACCCCAACCCCAACTCACTTTTTGATTAATATAAGTACGTACGGCTATAGAATTGAGTAAAGAAGTTTTAGAGAAATTATGTATATATTTTTTAAATGCATGATATAATATAAGAAAGGAACAATTTTGAAACGGAAATATATATTTTTTTTTATATACAGACCAATAAAAGGGAATAAAAACACTTCCTTTTAATTTGTTCCATCAAAAAGAGTTCAGTCACAACATTTATAAATATTAAGAATGTCTTTTGTTTCCTACATAAATACTCCTAAAAATAATAATAGTCAGTTAAATATAACAATAAAAATTTTGAAGACAAATTTAAGTATGTTGTTTCTTTTAGGGTAAATGTGCAAAAATGCCCCTGATGTTTACACGGATGTCCCACTTCCACCTTAAACTATTTTTTTTTCCAAAAGTACTCTTAACGTTACAAAAATCAGATCACCCGTGCCCCTCCCATTAACGAATCTGCCACATTGACAAACGGATGTGACACCTCATCTAATTTTGCTGACTAGGCTGAAAAGAGAAACTTTAACTCTTAATTAAAACAAAGTAAACAAAAATTTAATATATAAAACCCTCATTGACCACGGCGTCTTTAGCTAGGATAATTGGAGAGGGCAAATCTCGATCTCTCTCCCTAACTTCTCCCACTCTTTTTCCTTCAAACCTTAACCCTAATTTCCCCGTAGCGCGGTCCAATTCTCACAAAAATGTTGAGGTTGAGTGTGGCGCCCCAAAATAGATACATCACCTATTCGAGTCGCCAAATACATGGTATGTAAATATAAATACAATCTTTAATATACAACAAGAAAGTTGTGAGTTTTAATACAAATATTGTCTTACAGACAATATCCACTCTCGAATAAGTCCTCATTACATTTATTGTCACACTATTTAATGTAATAGTGAGGACTACTAATACTATCATCCAGACCGTCACTCCGCTCCTCGACTAGTCCGGATTACGCTCTCATTTTCTCAAGAAACGGTGAAAGAAAGAAAGGGTGAGCTCAACTAGCCCAAGAAGAAATATTATGACTAAGATAATACAAAATAAATTATCATTAGTCTTCAATGTTGTTAAACGATAAAATACAATAGACATCAAGTTTAATGCATGATGAACATACGAATCCATTAAAAGAGTCAAGTAGAGAATAAAATCTACTATCTTTTATGATTTAAAAGGTTTTCATCACTTTTATCATTTGGGACTCGACAATAAATAATCCACCTCATCCCCGCACTACTGGCCAAGGATATTCATAAGTATCACAACCACAAATTATCCATCGCATCACGTGCTGCAAGGCGATATATTTGTGTATTCATCAATGATCATGATCATGCCAACAACTGTCCATCAATGCACTACGACCAATAAGGACTTTTATCACATCATTTGTAACATTACTATCATGATTACAATCAAATAATCCTAATCATAATCATACCAAGTCCATCCATGCACTACAAAGCCACAGTATGACTTTAAAAAAAATATAAACATGAGGATGATGACAATGATATAAGAATTCAATAAAATAAGTTCAAGAATTAATTTATTCAGGAACTAATAATGTCCAAATTGTTAAAATGATATTTCTTTGTAGAGTAAAATTCAAGAATGCTCAGAAGAATATTTTCATGAAAAGATACTTAGATGAAGCCGCAAAATATCGAGAATATTCCACTAATTTCATGGAGTATAGAAGTTAAAACTTTAACCAACCGAGTATAATAAAGAATGGAATAACAAAAGAAATCACCATGCATGCGGTACTTGGCATGACGAGTTATTCCAATGTAATAATAAATAACGGAACCAAAGTTAAAGCAAAATTACAAGACCGACGAGGATGTTCCATCGAATAATAAAGACGGAACCGAGTCCAACGTAAAACGCATTGAGACGTGATATTCCAACGAGAATAATAAAGATTTTAACCAAGTCCCAAGAAAACGCATGCATGACGGGATGTTCTAATGTAATAATAAAGATTTTAACCAGTCCCAAGTAGAACGCATGAATATGATATTCCAACATAATATTACGAATGGAATAATGTAAGAATTTCACCAACTATAGGGTAGCTTACATGATATCTGAGTTATTCCAATGAATAATAAAGAATGGAATAACAAAAGTTCTCTTCGTGAATCTGAAAGAAATAATACCCTTTACCTTATAAAGAAGAGTACTCACTAGGTGAGGGGGATATACTTGAAGAAACTTGCACTACGCCAAAGCTTTCTTAAACGCTAAAAGAAATACGCCAAGATAAAAGAATAATTCTCTCTATAGTTTCTCTCTGAGTTTCAAAGAATTAAATAAGAAATAATGAAGGAATGAGCTTTATTTATAGAAGAATTGACTTAATAAGAATTAATTCATGAACGGTCCAGATTGATTTACTTTTAATCGGACGGTCCATAAAATATTCTAATAAAACAAAACTTTAAATAAAATATAATATATTATATATATAACATGTGCAAAGAAAAAAAAATCACGGGTGGAATACCCGTGAATTCATCTTACTCCCTCTGTCCACTTTTTCAAACTTACATATATATATATATATATATATACACATAATAATACTCCTCCCGTCCACCCTAATTTCCCCACCCCACCCCACCCCACCCCACCCCACCCATTTTAACTAACACCCATATATATATATATAATAAACAAAAGTGAGATAACCTCTCCCGACTATTTTGAAAAATGGGTAAATGGGGGTCCATATAATAACATCCAATACTTCATAAAAAAAAACCTCTCAATATTTTTAACAACATTTATCATCATTATTATAATTCACAATATTAATCGACCGTGTCGTTCTCGGAGAAAGAGGGGGGCTTTTCAATAAGGATTTCTCCCTATCGGCGCAATTAGGTGACCAAACCTCTCCTCGCGTAACTTCTGACATCGTTAATATTGCAAATAATAATATTAATAACCCCATCTCTCAATTATTGATTTAATAATATATAAAACATCGACAATAATTGAACAAAAGCGAAAGCGACTTCTCACGTAAGCATCAATAATCAATACCGTGCGCTACTATATGCCACGCGCAGTATTCCTGCACTTTTAACACCAGGCGTTTCAACAGCTTAACGGAAAAACTCCGCAGTTTATTTCATAAAAATATTTTTTTCTTTTTCTCGATCCGGGGTTCACCAATGATTGTGCCATCGTACGAATATTCTCTGTTAAAACGAATATTCCCCGACCAATCGAATATTATAACCAACTTGCGTACTTTGCAAAATTTATAAATATTACCCACAACTATAACATTATATCAAATTTATTCTATAATATTCAAAAATGATAATTATAGAAAATTTATTTTTATTCATAAAAGTTGGGGTCTTACATGAGGCTAGTCCAAGTTAGTCTTCTCAAGAAGGTGATGGATTCCAATAAAGACCTCGTCAATGACACCAATTTCGACTACTCGGCCACCGGATTTTCCCTCCAAGCCATGGATTCGAGCCACGTGACGCAGGTGTTGCTGCTTCTTAGATCGGAGGGTTTTGAGCATTATCGGTGTGACAGGAACATTTCCATGGGGATGAATGTGACGCCCCCAAAACAGGTATACATCACCTATTCTGAATCGTCAAATACATGGTACAAAAATATAAAATACAACTTAATAATACAACTGTCGTGTAAAATACGACAAAACATAAACTGAGAGTTTAAACAAGAATACTGCCTTCTAGACAATATTCATTCTCAATGGAGTCCTCATAGACAGTATACAAACTTAAATTTAGTCCTCGTTACATTTATTGTCACACTATTTAACAGAATAGTGAGGACTACTAATGCTATCATCTGGATCGTCACTCTGCTCCCCGACTGGCGTCGCAGCCTATATTCTCATTTCACGAAGATAATAAAGGAAAGAAAGGGTGAACTCAACTAGCCCAAGAAAAATATTATGATTAAGATAATGCGTAATAAATTATCAAGAGTCTTCAATAATGTTAAACTAATAAAATACAATGTACATCCAGGTTTAATCGCAGCGAATGAGAAATTCATAAGAAGAGTCAAGAAAGAATAAAATCTACTATCTTCTATGATTTAAAATATTTTCATCAATTCTTATCATTTGAGACTCACTTTTAATAAATAAACCGCATCATCGAATCATCCTCGCACTACGGGCAAGGATATTCATTAAATCATCAATGGTCATGACTATCCGAATAATCCTCGGTCATAATCATACCAAGTCCATCTCTACGCACGTAAGCCAAAGATATACAACAATAAAATCAATAATAATAATCCTTCTTTGCACGTAAGCCAAAGATATACAATTCAATAATCAACAAATCCATCTTCGCATCGTAAGCGAAAGATATACAACAAGAAAATCAATAATCAATAATCCATCTGCACGTAAGCGAAAGATATACAATTCAATAATCAACAATCCATCTTCGCACGTAAGCCAAAGATAATTTTATCACCATATAAGCATGAGGATGATGACAATGATGATATAAGCATTAATCAAAACTAAAACAAGGATAAATATTAAAGACTTTAATTTTATCCAAATATTATCCATCACTTAAATAACTCATAATCTAATATTGTTAATATTATAACAATATTTTTATCACCTCTTAAACTTATAAACAATTTATTTCAATTATTTACACTTTATTAAATAATGCATTTAATAATTCAAAAATGTCATACTCATAAGATTTCATCACCAATGATCAAATCCCTTATCAACAATCTACATACACCTTATATGGATTTCCAAGCCATAAAATCCTATTTTCCAACTTTATTACTTCACATAACATATTTAACTCATATGCTCGTAACTAAACTATTTTCATGAAAAATACCAAATCAGTCCCAAAAATATTTATTTTATGGGATTTAGCATAATATAGTCCCATAATGAACATATATTTTTCACGGATTTTTTAAAATTCATTTACTATTTTTCAAAATTCAAGAATGCTCAGAAGAATATTTCCATGAAAAGATACTGGATGAAGCACAAATATCAAGGATATTCCACTAATTTCATGAAGTATAGAAGTTAAAACTTTAACCAACTGAGTATAATAAAGAATATATGAAACTGCAAATGAATTTTCACCCGTCATACGGTAATCCACGTATACAGATCATTTCCACAATTTAATAAGGAATGAATACAAAGGATCATTCACCATACATGTGGTAATCCACATGTATGTGTTATTCCAATGAATAATAAAGAATGGAATAACGAAGGATTCACCATACGTGCGATAGATCTAGACGCATGATACATGTTATTCCCAACATAATAATAAATGAAGGAACCAGTCCCGCGAAACGCATGAATAGGATATTCCGGCGAATAATAAATAATGGAACCCGGTCCCACGTAAAAACGCATGCATGTGATATTTCCGGCGTAATAATAAATGCAAAATAATAAATAACAGAACCCGTGTCAAAGTAAATTAAGACCGCGGGATATTCTAATGAATAATAAATAATGGAATAATAGAAGAATTTCACCACGTATGCGGTACTTCGCATAAACAGGTTATTCCAACGTAATAATAAAGAATGGAATAACAGAAGAAGATCACCATGTATGCGGTACTTTGCATAAACAGGTTATTCCAACATAATAATGAAGAATGGAATAACAACTCTTATGACTATTGAAAAAAAACAATTCTCTTCATGAATACGAAAGATTAATACCCCTTACAGGTACAACAAATAATATCCCTTACCTCAAAAGAAGACTAGATATTGGAATAGTGAGGGAGCAGACTTCTCTTCTTCTTTCTCTCTATAGATTTCTCTTTATAATAATGGCTCTAAAGCTTTATTGAATTGGTGAGAAATGAAGGAAGAATGAGCTTCTATTTATAGGAAAACATAGTTTCGATAATTGCACGCTTTGGGCTCGTAATATTACAAATCAATACCTCCAACTTTTCTTTCATTTTTAATTCACCATCCAAGTATTATCAAACTTGCACCACCTCCCCTAATAGTAAATCATGTGAATCAATAGTAAATCATGTGACTCAATAGTTCTAAACATGTGAAAAAATTAATTACAAAGATATAGACTTCCATCTATACCTCTATTTTTAACTTAGTCATGCAAGTATCATCAATCTTGTACCAACTCCCCTAATAGTATAAGAATGTGATTCAATAGTACACACATGTGAACAAATACTTATAATCATGTGAAATAATAACAATCAATTGCTCATTTATACGGTTAAATACCCGATGGGTCAATATAACCTCCAGACATCAATTTTTATCAAAATAAATGTCGATTTTCACTAACACAAATAATTCCAACACAATGAAATAATTTTTTATCAAAAATATAAATTTTGAAATTTTTAAGTTTGACTTTTCCCGAAAAAGTCAACTGTTGACTTTTTGACCAAATAGTAAAAACCGAAAAATATTGTGTTTATAGTCTATTTTTACTAATTTCATCGTTCCGGACTCAAATATCACGTCCGCGTCTCCAAATTCAACTTCGAGCACAACTTCAATTTTAATAACATTCATCATTAATATTATAACTCACAATATTTATCAACCGAGTCGCTCCTCGAGAAATAGGGGGCTTTCCAATAAGGATTTCTCCTTATTGGCGCAAGAATTAGTGACCAAACCTCTCCTTGATGTAACTTCTAGACATTATAAATATTGTAATTTAATAATATGAATAACTTTGTCTTCTCAATTATTGATCTAATAATATATCATATTATGCGCATGATCTATATGTGATAATATAAGAGATATGATGCAGTGATTCTTACCGTAGTAATAATGAGTATAACCGAGTGACTTCACGTAAGCATCAATAATCAATACCGTAATGCTACTATACAACCACACGTACATCGTCACGTTTACTACTGGGTAGTTCAATGCTTTTAACGGTAAAACCTCCGTAGTTATTTACATAAAAATATTTTTTTGTCGTTTTTTAACTACGACGACGAGATTCGCTAGGGGTCCACTAATGATTATGCTTCAGTATATAAATATTCTCCGACAAAAAAATTTTCTTTGACCAAACGAATATTTTATAACAACTTGCATACTTTGCAGAATTTATAAATACTACCCACAACTATAACATTATCTCAAATTCACACCATAATATTCAAAAAAAATTTTTTTTGAGAAAATTAAATCTTTATTTGTAAAATCTGGGGTCTCACAATCTCTCCTCCTTATGAAATTTCCCCCTCAAAATTTACGTACGTACCTGGTATGCCGAACAGATGAGTATACCTTGACTTCATTTCAGATTCTGACTCTTGAGGTATAACCTTTGAGTGTTGAATACGATCATTCTTATTCAAGTTAACATGTAATTCCTCATACGTTAAATCTTCCACTATCTCGTTCGGTTCTACATCAATAATGTGGTTCGGGTTGTCCACATATTTACATAACATAGGTACGTGATAAACGTTATGAACACGCAATATATTTGACGGTAAAACGAGTATATAGGCCATAGTTCCTACTTGATCAAAGATTTTAAATGGGCCAATAAAATCGAGGGTTGAGATTTCCTCTCTTCGTCGATTCTTGCTTCTAGAATAACGCCCTCTTGAACCTTCTTTTTCACATTCATCAGCTTCGGGTGCGTAGTTTGAGCGGCCTTTATCTTTATCGATTAAAGTCGATTCTACTCGTATATTTGATATCACCACGTGGGTCCTTAGAGTCTTTAACTCTATCTTCGTCATTTGTAAGTTATACGAAATGGGTTTTGTACTGAGGTCAATACAAAATTCGCTTTCACGCTCTAGGGTAAGTCAAAAAGTCTTCAAGAATACGCCAAGAAATTTATTAACGATAGAAATATCATTCAAAATCGTGACCTCATCCAAGACTTGGATAAAGACATGTAATGAAGGTTTCTCCTAACGGAGCTTCAACCGATAAGTTAAAGTCTAATCTCTCCGGAGTCAAATTTAAACATTGAACGCAAGCAAAAGAGATAAAATAATGGGTAGAACCGGTATCTAAAAAGTATAAACTTCGCTAGCATTTATGATTAGCTTACCCATGATTACCTCGTTTGGATTCCTTGCTTTTTGGGAGGTTACTACAAACGCCTCCTCAACTACTAGGTTTTGTCTCGTCTCTGGGACACCCTTTGATGCCTCCATCCCAGCTGGACTTGACTTTGGTGCACGACAAAATCGGGATAGGTGACCTTCTTTTCCACTACTAAACATACCTTGGAAGGCTGTGAATAATTTGGACTTATGTGTCCTTCCCCTCCACATTTGTAATTTAACAACGGGTGCTAGTACTGACGTCTTTCCATCTTTTCTAAACCGTCTCTTCTTGAACTTTCCACTCCTATTGTCTTGGCCATGATTACCACCGAAGTGGTTATCATTTCTGGCATGTTGATTCCCGCTACGTTTGTTGTCACCGCTTCGATGACTGCTACCATTGGTATTATCGACTTATCGGCTGCTCTCTCTTGGTTAGGTTGACTCATTATTGCGCTCCAATAATTGAGCCCTATTCACAACATCTGAATACAAACACAGTTTATGAGAGATAAGGTATTGACGTATCTCGGGTTTCAAACCTCTTAGAAACATCCGCGTCATCTCTCCTCATTATCAACCAAGTGGGGAATAAACCAAGACAACTCTCGGCAAACTTAGCTTCAGATTGCGCCCACGATCATATTATTTTGCTCAAGCTTGATGAACTCTACTTCCTTCATGTGACGAATACTTTCGTGAAAGTACTTGTCGTTGAATGTTTCTTGAACTTCTCCCAAGACATCTTCAAAGCAAGCGAGTTGATTACGCTTTCTGATTCCCACCAAGAATCAGCCTCTCGCACGCAATACGGCGGTGGCAAAGGAACCTTTACTCCTCGAGCATCCCAAGAAATCAAATATCTTGTTGATCTGCTTTATCCACGCTCCGCTTAAAGTGGTTTTGCTCTCCAAAACTCCGATGGTCCCACTCCTTGAATCGCTAATGGGTGGATCGACCGTGAGTTGTCGGTGTTTCCACCGCATTTTGGATAGGGCCGCCTTACCGATGTTGCATGAATTGCATAAAGCCTTTGACCATCCCATCGTTCACCATTTCATCGGCATATTATTGTTTACATGAGGATTATTGTCCTCCTGTTGCACATTACCCTAGGCATTGATCGTTGGTGACTCAACGGTTTCACGTGCTTCATTGCTTATCTCAACATTTTCGGATGCCATTTACAAATACTGCAACAAAACAAAGGTTAATTAACATATCACATATTATCCATATATTCTGACCGACCAATTAAATACCAAATAAACTTAGGTAGGTCATACTAGCGAAGAAATTCCCCGTCTCTCCCCTCCTAGTTCTTATCTCACATCTCAGCCAGTGATCATATCCCTAAGCTTTGATACCAACTGTGACGCCCCCAAAACAGGTATACATCACCTATTATGAGTCGCCAAATACATGGTACAAAAACACAAAATACAACTTAATAATAAAACTGTTGTGTAAAATACGACAAAACATAAACTGAGAGTTTAAACAAGAATATTGCCTTCTAGACAATATCCATTCTCAATGGAGTCCTCATAGGCGATGATACAAACTCAAATTCACCTCGTTATATTTATTGTCACACTATTTAATGTAATAGTGAGGACTACTAATGCTATCATCCGGACCGTCACTCCGCTCCTCAGACTCGTCCCCAAATTTATATTCTCATTACCTGAAGAGAACAGTGAAAGAAAGGATGAGCTCAACTAGCCCAGTAAGAAATATTATGACTAAGATTATGCAGAATAAATTATCAGTAGTCTTCAATAATATTAAACTAATAAAATACAATAGACATCAAGTTTAACTACAGCGGAATAAGCAATTCATAAGAAGAGTCAAGTAAAGAATAAAATCTACTATCTTTTATGATTTAAAATGTTTTCATCAATTCTTATCGCTGAGACTCAACTTAATAAATAAACCGCATCAT
This sequence comes from Panax ginseng, assembly GCA_020205605.1. Lineage (NCBI taxonomy): Eukaryota > Viridiplantae > Streptophyta > Magnoliopsida > Apiales > Araliaceae > Panax > Panax ginseng. The sequence continues at coordinate 3,507,746 of CM035131.1, read as the reverse complement.
CGAATCATCCCTGCACTACGGGCCAAGGATATTCATTAAATCATCAATGGTCATGACTATACCGAATAATCCCTAGTCATAATCATACCAAGTCCATCTCTGCACGTAAGCCAAAGATATACAACAATAAAATCAATAATCAACAATCCATCTTTGCACGTAAGCCAAAGATATACAATTCAATAATCAACAAATCCATCTTCGCACGTAGTTTAAAAAGATATACAGGTAGGACCTAAGGCGGCAGGGGTCCCCGACCCCACTTGAATTTTCGAGAGTCGAGGGGCATATTAGAAAAAATTAAAATAAGAGGGTTTAAAGTGAAACTTTTGGCACTGATGGTCAACTCAAAAAATAAGACTATTAAAAAAGTGAATTTGTGAAACTTTACCTTTGATGATATGGAATTTTTGGTACTTGATGGTCAACTCTAAAATTATATTATGGATATGAGAAACGATCTTAATTTTTCGAGTATAAAAGGAATTGGTGAATTGGCTCAAATGTTGGTTCAGAAAAAAAAGGATGATGTGTATCCCTAAATCTATTTGTTGCTGAAAGTGGCTCTACTTTTGTCAAGCTTCACTCAGAATCGCTGAAAGGATTTTTTCAAATTATGAATATCGTGAAGAATGAACTTCGTAACCAAATGGTAGATGAATGAATGAATGATTATTTAGTAACATACATTGAGCATGATATTTTTGTAACTATTAAAAATACGGCTATCAGGCAACAATTTCAAGCAATGAAACCTCGAAAAATGCTATTATAAATAATATTTGAGGATTGTTTAGTTTTGTAAGTTATTTTATGAAATTTTTATTTATAAGTTTTTTTTTTGAGTTTGACCCCACTGAACTATCGGTCTGGATCCGCCCCTGAAGATATACAACAATAAAATCAATAATCAACAATCCATCTTTGCACGTAAGCCAAAGATATACAATTCAATAATCAACAGTCTATCTTCGCACGTAAGCCAAAGATAATTTTTATCACCATATAAGCATGAGGATGATGACAATGATATAAACATTAATCAAACTAAAACAAGGATAAATATTAAAGACTTTAATTTTATCCAAATATTATCCATCACTTAAATAACTCATAATCTAATATTGTTAATATTATAACAATATTTTAATCACCTCTTAAACTTATAAACAATTTATTTCAATTGTTTACACTTTATTAAATAATGCATTTAATCATTTAAAAATGTCATACTCATAAGATTTCATCACCAATGATCAAATCCCTTATCAACAATCTACATATACCTTATATGGATTTCCAAGCCATAAAATCCTATTTTTCAACTTTATTACTTCACATAACATATTTAACTCATATGCTCGTAACTAAACTATTTTCATGAAAAATAATAAATCAGTCCCAAAAATATTTATTTTCTGGGATTTAGCATAATATAGTCCCATAATGAACATATATTTTTCTCGGAATTTTTAAAATTCATTTACTATTTTTCAAAATTCAATTTCTAATTAATTCCTTAAGAAATTAGCTACCTCAAGGTTAACCCCAAAAATTCCTAAATCTTGGCAGAATCTTACACATGTTAACGTGAGCTTCCAGTTTAAATTTCATGGTCATCGGAGTTATAGAACTCCTATTTATAGCGTTTTTCATTTTAAAAACCTAAATATTGAAATGGTCATAACTTGCTCATTTTAAGTTGGAATGAGCTCATTTTTGGACAGGATGTTCTTTATACCATATACTTTCATGTCCCAAAAGGCCAGAATTTTTCTCACAAATTAAGTGGCCGAAACAGCTCTTTTAAAAACATGGGCAGTAGCTTTTTTGAAATTGGCAGCTTTTGCCTCCTTTGCTAAAATCAGTCCATGCGAAAATTTACAACACCTTTTTCAGTGATTCCACTTGGATAAGCTACAAAACTCATAGATCTAACTCTAGGACTTGACCACACTCAAAAAATCGAAATATAACAGGAGATATGGTCAATTGAATTTCGTGTTCCGTTTTTATCAAAATTTGATTTTCAACCCTTTGTGATTTCTAAGAAACTTTCATGTTTTCACATAATAACCAATATAACTTATCATGACAATGACATAATAATTCAATAAAAAAAGTTCACGAATTAATTTAACTAGGACCCAATAACGTCCAAATTGTCAACATGATACTTCTTTGTAGAATAAAATTCAAGAATGCTCAGAAGAATATTTCCATGAAAAGATACTGGATGAAGCACAAATATCAAGGATATTCCACTAATTTCATGAAGTATAGAAGTTAAAACTTTAACCAACTGAGTATAATAAAGAATATATGAAACTGCAAATGAATTTTCACCCGCCATACGGTAATCCACGTATACAGATCATTTCCACAATTTAATAAGGAATGAATACAAAGGATCATTCACCATGCACGTGGTAATCCACATGTATGTGTTATTCCAACGTAATAATAAAGAATGGAATAATGTAAGATTCACCATGCGCATGCGATAGATCGCATGCACATGTTATTCCCAATGTAATAATAAATGATGGAACCAGTCCGCACGTAAACGCATGACGAGTGATATTCAAGCGAGAATAATAAATAATGGAACCAGTCCGCCAGAAAAGCGTCTGAGACGAGGATATTCCATGTAATAATAAATGCGAAAATAATAAATAACGGAACGAGTCGTCGAAAAATTAAGACCGGCGGGATATTCCAATGAATAATAAATAATGGAATAATAGAAGAATTTCACCATGTATGCGGATTAGATAAACAAAGTTATTCCAACATAATAATAAAGAATGGAATAATGAGAAGAAGATCACAATGTACATGCAGATTACTGCATAAACAGGTTATTCCAACATAATAATGAAGAATGGAATAACAACTCTTATGAGTATTGAAAGAAAATAATTCTCTTCATAAATACGAAAGAATAATACCCCTTACAGGTACAACAACTAATATCCCTTACCTCAAAAGAAGACTGATATCTTTGGAATAGTGAGGGAGCGACTTCTTCTTCTTTCTCTCTATAGATTTCTCTCTATAATAATGGCTCTAAAGCTTTAGTGAATTGGTGAGAAATGAAGGAAGAATGAGCTTCTATTTATAGGAAAATATAGTTTCGATAATTGCACGCTTTTGAGGCTCGTAATATTACAAAGACAATACCTCCAACTTTTCTTTCATTTTTAATTCACCATCCAAGTATTATCAAACTTGCACCACCTCCCCTAATAGTAAATCATGTGAATCAATAGTAAATCACGTGACTCAATAGTTCTAAACATGTGAAAAAATTAATTACAAGATATAAGACTTCCATCTATACCTCTATTTTTAACTTAGTAAATGCAAGTATCATCAATCTTGCACCAACTCCCCTAATAGTATAAGAATGTGATTCAATAGTACACACATGTGAACAAATACTTATAATCATGTGAAATAATAGCAATCAATTGCTCATTTATCTGGTTAAATACCCGATGGGTCAATATAACCTCCAGACATCAATTTTTATCGAAATAAATGTCGATTTTCACTAACACAAATAATTCCAACACAATGAAACTATTTTTTATCAAAAATATAAATTTTGAAATTTCGAAGTTTGACTTTTCCCAAAAAAGTCAACTGTTGACTTTTTGACCAAATAGTAAAAACTGGAAAATATTGTGTTTATAGTTTATTTTTACTAATTTCATCGTTCCAGACTCAAATATCACGTCCGCGTCTCCAAATTCAACTCCGAGCACAACTTCAATTTTAATAACATTCATCATTAATATTATAACTCACAATATTTATCAACCAAAATCGCTCCTCGGAAAGAGGAGCTTTCCAATAAGGATTTCTCCCTATCATGCCATGATTAGGTGACCAAACCCTCCTCGATGTAACTTCTGACATTATAAATGTAAGACCCCGAATTTTATGAAATAAAATTATTCAATTTTTCTTATAATTATTATTCAAGAAATGTTAAAATTGATAAAAGTTTAAAGTTATGGGTGAAATATTCAAATTTTACAAAAACACATGTTGGCTATAAAATATTCATTATTGTCGGAGAATATTCGTTTGGTCGTGGAATATTCTTTTTAAAGGGAATATCCGTATTTACGACGGCAGCATCATTTGGGGCCCATAACTTGGAATAATCATCGGATAAAGAAAGCGACAAGTTTGAGTTTTACCTTTAACACTTTGTTGAATACACGGTGGTTAAAATACAATAATACGCGTTGTTGCACAAAGCGATGGCACCAGATTACACGGTATTTTGAATTATTGATTCTTACGTAAGAAGCCTTCTACTCGATAATTGTTACAATAATTACCGCTTCAATATTTTATTTTATTGATTCAATAATTCTTTGCGTTGATATTATATATTATTATTGTTTCAATAATTGTCATCGCATGAGATTTTCTATTATCGGATCAATAATTCAAATTATTTGAATAATATTATCGAGATAACATTATTGGCAATGTCTAGAAAGTTACATCTAAGGAGAGGTTTGGTCACCTAATTGCAAGGCATGCAGTAGTGAGAAATCCTTATTGGAAAGCCCACTCTATCCCAGGAACTACACGGTTGTCATCGATCTTGTGAGTCATAATATTATTTGTGAATAATTAATTATTAATTATTATGATAAAGAAAATATTTATTGTGGATATAGATGGAGAAAATTTTTAATGTGACAACTATTGAAAATTAATATTTTATCTTTTTCTGATAAAATAATTCATTTAAATATATTATTTTAATAATATATTAACGGTAATATTTTTTTTACAATGAATGTGGGATATATGAGTATATGAGGAGGAAGAGTATTTTTGTGGCATTAAATATTTAACATATGTTTTGGGTGTCAGTGGACACAATTCTTGACCGAAAATTTATTATAGACTGTAAAATTGCTCGTTTATTGATTTCGGTCAATTTCTGTTTGGAATTTGGAAAAAGTTTCTTCTGCAAAGTTGTAGAGAATGGAATTTCCCATGAAAAGTCGCGAGTTTCAAATTTTTCTGATAAACGGGCTATTTTCTATGAATTATTGAAGTTTCAGAAAATAAAATGATTTTTATTAAATTATATGGTGGGACCCACTTTGGTTGGTGTTAATAACATATGGGCTGCTATATTTTTTCAGAATTGGCATGCTTGGATGGCTGGTCTTGGATAGTTGGTGTGTAGAAAAGAAAAATAATATTTTATTATTTTAGTCTCCTTTCATGCTTAAAGCATTTTCCTATAAATAGAAGCTTAAGTTAGAATTGAAAATCACACCGTAAACGAAGTTTTCTCTATTTCTCTCTCTATATTATCAAGTGTATTCTTGTATCTTGAGTGTTGCTATACTGATTGCAAGTTCGTTCAATTATTCCAAATCGAAATACCGCTTTTTTGAGGTAAAGGATTTTAAGGTTGTTGTGTTTTCAGGTTTCAGTAACTTTTTAGACCTTCAAAATTCTAGAAAATTTGAAATGATAATTTGATGAGTTTTGTTGATTGTGTCCAAAATGGTGATTTTGGATGTATAGATTAAGAGTTATGAATTTTACTGAAAAAAGACTATTTTAAAAGTAACCGCTTATAAGTCCTTGTGGTTAACTCCAAAATTGATGAAATTTTTATTGGGAGTACATATATATAACATGAGTATATTCTGTAAATTTCGGAATTTTTGGATAAAAGTAAAATTTATGATAAATGTTTAAATATTTGGTGATTTTGGCTATGTGAAAAATAGTAAATGACTTTTAAAAATTCTGAGAAAAATATATGTTCAATATAGGACTATATTCTGCTAAATCCCAGAAAAGAAATAATTTTAGAACTGATTTGTTATTTTTCATGAAAATGGACTAGTTATGAGTAAATGAATTAAATATGTTATGTGAGGTAAGAAAATTAGAAAATAGGATTTTATGGCTTGAGAATCCTACATGAGGTATATGCAGATTTTTGATGAGGATTTTGGTTATTGGTGATGAAATCTTATGAATTTGGCATTTTAGAATGATTAAATGCATTATTTAGTAAAGTGTAAACAATTAAAAAAATAAATTGTTTATAAGCTTAAAAAAAATATTATTCTTTCAATATCATTATACCAAAATATTGGTATGGATTTTATTGTGGAATTTCTACCTTTTTGAGTCGGGTTTACTATTCATGAGATCTCTTATTCACGAGTTACTATTCATGAGTTACTATTCACGGTTACTTATTCATTGAGTTCTTATTCATGACAAAATTGGTTTCTTTTTCTAACCAAATTATAGTTGATTTATGAATATTACTCGAGATTAAAACTATATATTGATTATATTGATTTTATTATTATATATAACATTTTTATAACCTCGATGTTGAAATTCTCTTTCACCTGGAGTGTAAAGATGGGTAGATTATTGGTATGATCATGATGGTAGGGTTCTCTTTGGCGAAGGTGAAAAAGTTGAATTGTGATCGGTATGATCATGACCATTGAATTTATAATTGAATATCTTTAGCTTAAGTGCAAAGGTGAATTAATCAACATGGTTATAATTATTGTTTATATAAATTCGAAATGATTATATATTTCTTTGAGATATTAATATATTTGGCACCATAATGCAAAGATGACTTGTTGTTGAATATCTTTGGCATGTAGTGCAAAGATGAATCATTGATGAATATCTTTGGCTGTAGTGCAAAGATGAATCGTTGATGAATATCTTTGGCCGTAGTCAAAAGATGAATTTATTAGTTTGATTATGAACATGAACTCGTGATTTGGTATAACCATGATCTTTGATGTTTCGGTGATAAAAATTATCTTTGTCCCGGATGAGAAAAAGGAATTTAGAACAACAATTACAATTATGAGTTATTCATATGATTGTGGGCGAGAATTGTTGATTGATGTTACGGAATAAAACATTGTTGGTGGACTTTTAACATGAAGAAGATAATAGACTTTATAGTCTATTTGACTCTTCTAATGGATTGCTCATTCACTTGCAACTATGGTTGAAAAGTTTTATCATCTACCATATGTTCTAAATCTCGATTTATTCTCGATGAAGACTATTGATAATTTATTTATCTTTAGTCATAATATTCTTTATCGAAGTAGTTGTCTTCACCCTTTTTGCTTCACAATTCCTTTCGTAATAAAAGTGTATATTGGGTCGAGTGGGGATAACGAGGGAATAGAATCGGTGGTCTATATAGTTGTTGAGGGGTGAAAGCAAACCCAACGTTGGAAGGGTGTTTTGTCACTATCATACAAGATGTCTAATGACATACAACCTCGTATCATCATAAGATGGGATGTACTCATCCACTTGTTTGGTATATATATATGAAGCACTACCTATATAATCTTGGTGTTTGTTTGAAGTATAATTCTCAATTAGAGATAGTGGAGATAATGATATGTCGAGAAAGACTTACCATTGGGAAGAATATGATAGTAATCTTCTTGTTTTTCTTTGGGGTCTATTGGGTCAACCAAGGATAATTACGTGGCCATATGATATCTATCATAACCTAGATGTATGGTCTCCCATGTATGCGAAGGTTTCTTAAGATTTCTTCCGATTTTAGTTTCTAAAATGTCTTTGACTATACCTTTATGTAAGGTGTCATCATTTGAGAGGTGTTGTCCACTACGGGACACGTGTCATATTTGGTATATAATTGTATCCAAACTCACAAAGATATGTGTTGTTGTATTTTGCCACGACAATTGTTGTAATAAAGTTGTAGTTGTATTACATACCATGTATTTGGCGACTCGTAATGGGTTGGATTGAATGGACCTATTTTGGGGTCGCTCTGAACAAATATTGCAATTTAATAATATGAATAACTTTATCGTCTCAATTATTGATCTAATAATAAATCATATTATGCAGAGATGATCTTGTGACAATAATTGAATCAATAATATGAGAGATATGATCGCAAAGAATTATCGTAGCAATAATTGAGTATAATCGAGTGACTTTTTTGTGCAAGATCAATAATCAATACTGGTGTCTACTACGCAACCACGCCAGACATCGTACTTTTACTACCGGTAGTTCAATGGTTTTAATTCGGTGAAACCTCGTAGTTATTTTCATAAAATATTTTTATCGTTTAAACTACTTACATGACAAGATTTCCGTTGTGGGGTCCACTAATGATTATCTTGTCGCATTTAATATTCTCCGACAAAAAAGAATATTCCCCAATTAAACGAATATTTTATAACAACTTGCATACTTTGCGAATTTATAAATACTACCCACAACTATAACATTATCTCAAATTCACACCATAATATTCAAAAAAAATTTCAAGAAAATTAAATCTTTATTCGTAAAATCTGGGGTCTCACAATGAATCTGGGTAATATGACTAAGATGCTAAAGTGCACCGGTAATGATGATATAATTACCATTAAGGCCGATGATGGAAGTGATACTATCACCTTCATGTTTGAAATTCCCACTAAGCTCCAATTTCTCTTAATTCTCCACTAGAATGTATTTTTCTAGTTTAAATCTCGTTGGGTTTGTAATTTTTCTGCTTGTTTATTGGGTTAGTGTATACTTCATAGTTGTAATTTCTTGACATTAATTGGGGATATGATTTTCCTTCTTCATTTTTATTTTAGGTTATTTCATTTTTTAAATTGGTTTGGGTTTTCTTAATCAATCGAGATATTTCATATACTTGTAAGTGAGTTTAAGTTGTTTTGATTTAGTTCATTTTCTATTTCATTGGGTTTTTATTTTTTGCTATTCTATTAACTTAAGACTTTTAATTTTTTGATATTGATTGATTTTTGAATTGATTCATTTTTAAATATGCTTTAATCTGGTTGATTTTGCTTTGATTTTTAATTAGTGCAACCATCGAATGGGAGTCGATTTACGGGTTCTCCCGAGATGAGGAGGATAGTTTGTGTGTGTTTGATCGGGATCAGGGGGTTTACTGGGCGACGGTGGTGAGCAACGTCGTGACGTGACAATTCTGCTTCATGGGTACGACGGGGATGGTGTTTTTGACTATGGGACTGATCGGAGGGATCTGCATGATGGCATTAATGGCGATGAATGTGTTGGGGTGTGTGATTGTTTATGGGGATGAATTTGGGGGAGGGAAGGTGGTGTCTACAGTGCTATGTGGGTGGGGATTTTGTTCGTATGTGTACGGATTGTATGTGCAGTCGAGGGAGGAAATCGAAAATGAGAAGGTCGGCAATGGCGGCCATGATTATCTAGTTCAGAGGTTGGAGATGATTGAGATTATAACAGGAGGATGATGATAACGACATGGTGTGTTTATGTTAGATGTTTTATATGGAAGAAGATGAGACAAGGATAAAAGAGGGAGAATTTGTTCACGTGTCTGCTCCGTTTGTCTCGGTGGCAAACTTTTAACGTTAAGGATACTTTTGAAAAAAAAAATAGTTTAGGGTGAAAGTGAGACATCCGTGTAAACATCAGGGGCATTTTTGTACCTTTGCCCGTTTCTTTTATATTAGTATTATATATATATATATATATATATATATATATATTATTTAATTATATGTTAGTTCTCTTTGCATGAAACGAATGGAGTAGATATTGAAACAGGAATACATACCTCACGCGGTGGCGGTGGCGGTGGCGGTGGCGGTGACGACCAACTTTTGTTGTCACTTTGGTTTGATTTTTCTACCATCACCATCACAAGTAGTATTTGTTAGAAAAGTAAAGATTAATTTTACTCTTTATATATATATATATATATATATATATATCTACTACTTGTGTGCTAAGAAACCAAAACTTTGACTCGTGACATTAATAAAAAACCAAAACAAGTTCAAATTTGCTTCTGGAGATTTTTCATTACGCGCGTGTTCACATTATTATCAGGAACATACATACATGCATTAGTAGTACTGCAGTTTGGTCAGAATTCATTCTTTACTGAATTTGTATTTGATAGTAATTTGAATCAGGGTGAATATATATGAATAAATACTTAGTTTTTAAGATCTAACACCACTAAATATCATCTATTCATAATAAAAAAGTATTTTTGTAACCACTTTTATATATTATTTATTTAATAAACTGCCAAATCCTCCGTCTGCCCATTCTTGATCGCATATATTTAACTCTTAAATATTAAGCCAAGTCCCAATTGATAAAGTTATTCTTTTACTCACAACTCTATCTATAATCTGTAATATAAATCTATTATTATAACTTATAAGAGGTTTGCTATAACTGTGTTACATTTTTTCTCTCTATAAATTTAATTATATTATTATTTTATTCTTTTTATATTAATTCTTAAAATTTTATAAAAAAATTTATTTTACCTCACATTTAATACTGTGTCATTGGGTGCTGGTTGAGGGAATGGGAGGAGTGTATGTAATGTACCCCAACGGCCCAACCCCATAATCCAAGAATTAGGATTATCTCTATGTCAGAGTTCCATTTCAGCACAATCCAAACCCTCCGGATGGAGACCAAATAAAGACAGAAAGATAGTGCTGCGAAATTCAAAATTCACCTGCCCACGTCATGAATGACTGCTTCAAATTTCAAAGTCTACTCTCAAATTATTAAAAAATGGGCCATTTTTTAAAATTATTTGAGCTTAAAGAAATTGAAACTTTTAGATTAAACAAAGGGAATACATATAACTACGTTATGGACAAGTGTGGTTGGGTTGAACTGACTTTGTCGGATTTCGATTCTTGGTTTGGACTGCAAATAAGAAACTCTGGCTGTGTGGGGTTCAAGATTTATGCTTGATCTCCAAGAAAACCCATCACTTGTTGCTTTCTCTCCTCAGTCCTCACTAATTTCCATGTATATATTCAAATATGGGTACTTATTTAACAACTCATTAATTGTATTGTGTGCTTGAAAGGAAAGAAAGTGGAGTCGAATAGATGAGTTAAAAAACATATACAGATTCCCCAGGAAAAAAAAAACAGGGGGAGTTTTTATTCCGGCTTTACCCTTTCTTATTTTCGGTACCAAAAGTTGTAAGTACTTGATTCTGAGATAATACTGTACCTTAATTACTACTATTTCTGATTTTATTGTTTAATTGATTTTTCTGTTACTTAAAGTTTCTTTCTTTGTGTGGTAGAACTTTTTAATGAGCACTTTCCTTTTCTCTCTCAATTCACAACCTTTTTTCTTCATTTGCATTTCCCTCTTTACTATTAATGATCCTATGGTGATGATTCTGCGGTTTTGAATGATGTGTGGTTAAGATTCTTTTTCTGGGTTTCAACTGAAAAAGTCTAGTTCTTGGTGGGAGTAGTTTTGCTCGAGGTTGGATTTTTTCTATAATTTGTTTTGAGATTTTGATACCACTATTGGGGTTTAATCATACTTTCAATTAAAGCTTCTTTTTTTTAAATATTTTTTTTTCATTTTCTTTCAGTTTTTTTCGAACGGAAAAATTGACCAAAGAAATGGAAAATGGAAAGTTCGACTAATGGGATGAATTAATGAATACAACCTCTCCCTCTCACAAACATAAATAGGAGCTGTTGTTTGTACTTATTAATAGTGATGGGTAGTCTTAAATTATGCGGTATGGGTGGCACAATCATAAATCTGGGTTTTTCTTTGAAGGTGATAGTGTTGGATGGGCTGATCTCCATACTTTATTTTTATTATTTAATTTAGTATAGGAAGACAATTTATCACTTTCTCTTGTTGTTGTATACTGTTGTTCTTTATTCAGAGTAGTAGCTAAAATCTAATCATAATAAGTTCAGGAAAGAGAGCTTCAGATCAAGAAAAATTAGATTTATCACATGCTCGATTACTTCTTAATCTTTTTGGACTCTTATTGTATTTAAGATCTCCCAAGTCCCAAATAGTGCTCTTTTCTCTTTTATGATCTTTCCTTGCTCTCTGCCTACTTTCTAGTTTAGAGACTTTATAACTTCAATTATAATGTGTTTATCTGGCCTGCCTTGTCTATTTTGATTTTGAATTACCTGTATTTCCTGAATAGATTTAGGCTGTGGAAAATCTGCTAATAATCGCTGAGCTCATAAATGGCCTGCGATAATGGCCTGGATGGTGGTAGTACTGAGATGAGCATTGCCTCCACATCAAGAAGCCATGTCCTGGGAAGAGATGCAGTAAGAAGAAATGGGAATCAAAAGGACTCTGATAATAAGGCCAAGGAAAAGGAGGTTACCAATTTAGTCTCATTTCACAAGCTCTTCTCATTTGCGGATTCCACTGATGTCATCTTGATGATTGTTGGTACCATTGGAGCTGTTGGTAATGGGTTATGTTTGCCCCTCATGACTATCCTTCTAGGGGAATTAACTGATGCTTTTGGGCGAAATCAAAATAATGACGAGGTGGTCGATAAGGTTACCAAGGTAAATGCTATATATTTTATGCACGTAATTTTCAGATTCAGTTTAGTCTGTATCATGGCGAGGAGGACGTATGCTAAAAATTGTAGTTTAGTCCTTAACACATCATACCTCGTAAAGCCTTTCAAGTGAAAGATATTATATTAGTACAAAGCCGGTGATATTCATAGTCATTTTTCTCTTTCTTTGCTGAGTTTAATCTTTAGTTACCTGGTTGCATTTTAGGTGGCATTGAAATTTGTCTATCTGGCTTTGGGGGCAGGCGCAGCATCATTTCTCCGTAAGTGAATGTCACTTTCGTATATTTTTGAAATATGCATGTTTGTGTAAAAATGGAAGCTTTTAGTATTCACAGTTGCACTCAAATATGAAACACCTTTGTTTGCTGTTTGGCAGAGGTGGCTTGCTGGATGATTACCGGAGAGAGGCAGTCTGCACGGATAAGGAATCTATATCTCAGGACTATTTTGAGACAAGATGTCACCTTCTTTGATATGGAAACAAATACAGGAGAAGTTGTTGGGAGGATGTCTGGGGACACCGTACTCATACAAGATGCTATGGGTGAGAAGGTAGCATTGCTGAAACTATAATAACTACCTAACTTTTCCTTGGTGACCATTATGTACTTCATATTATGGCTATAATCCTGTCATTAAGTGTGTGTATCCCTTTTTGCCCAATGTGTTAATATGTCTTGCTTTCCAACAGGTTGGGAAATTTACACAGCTGATATCGACGTTTGTGGGAGGCTTTGCAGTATCTTTCTTCAAAGGATGGCTTCTTACGCTTGTCATGTTAAGTTCTATTCCGCCTCTTGTTATAGCTGGTGGTTTGATGTCTCTCGTTATCGCCAGGATGTCATCCCGTGGACAAGAAGCATATGCAAAAGCAGCTGTAATTGTTGAACAAACAATCGGTTCAATCAGAACGGTAATGTTCCTACTGTGAATTGAGTCTAAACATGTGGATTGCTACACTCTCTTAAGTATTGTGTCTGTAACTATTATTGCCATTTTAAACTTTATTGAATGTGTTAATTACCATTATTTTTATTCATATATAGGTTGCATCTTTCACTGGGGAAAGACAAGCTGTGGCCAATTACAACAAATCTCTTACAAAAGCATATAAATCTGGCATTCATGAAGGCTTGGCTACTGGATTAGGGTTTGGAACATTGTTTGGTGTTGTGTTCTTTAGTTATGCCTTGGCTGTTTGGTTTGGTGCAAAGATGATAATTGAAAAAGGTTATTCTGGGGGTGATGTGCTCAATGTCATTGTTGCTGTGTTGACTGGGTCCATGTGAGTTATATTTTGATTTTTTCACTTGAATTCTGAAAGCTTTTATACATTGTGCCCCTGGCAAATGATATTTATCTGTATCCCCTAACCAAATGTCTTTGACTTGTCGCGAGTTCTGAGCATTTAAATTACATGATATCCATACTAGTATCAAAACTCATTTGGTGGTATATGAATCTTTCAGGTCTTTAGGCCAGACTTCTCCATGTATTAGTGCATTTGCAGCAGGTAGAGCTGCAGCTTTCAAGATGTTTGAGACTATCAATAGGAAGCCAGAGATAGATGCATACGATACTCGAGGAAAGAAATTGGATGATATTCACGGGGATATAGAGTTAAGGAATGTCTACTTTAGTTATCCAGCCAGGCCCGATGAGCAAATATTTAGTGGATTTTCACTCTCCATTCCCAGTGGCACAACTGCAGCTTTGGTTGGACAAAGTGGAAGTGGGAAGTCTACAGTGATCAGTCTAATAGAGAGATTCTATGATCCACAAGCTGGTGAAGTTCTTATTGATGGAACCAATCTCAAAGAGTTTCAACTGAAATGGATTAGAGAGAAAATTGGTCTTGTCAGTCAAGAACCTGTATTGTTTGCCTCCAGCATTAGGGATAACATTGCCTATGGGAAGGATGGTGCAACTACTGAAGAGATCAGAGCAGCAGCTGAGCTAGCAAATGCTGCTAGATTCATTGATAAACTACCTCAGGTTCCAATTTATTTTGTTACTCCATATAATATATGATACTTTTTCTCTTTTTTTTAACAACCAACATCAACTTATAGTTTACCTTTTCCTTTTGCTATTTGTTTTCGGTATAATTAGTTACTTGACCTTTGACTTTCTTACAGGGACTGGACACAATGGTCGGAGAGCACGGAACTCAGCTTTCTGGTGGACAAAAGCAAAGAGTTGCGATAGCCAGAGCAATTTTAAAGAACCCACGAATTCTACTTCTAGATGAAGCAACTAGTGCACTTGATGCAGAATCTGAGAGAGTTGTGCAAGAGGCATTAGACCGGATAATGGTCAATAGAACCACCGTCATTGTGGCACATCGCTTGAGCACAGTTAGGAATGCCGATGTGATTGCAGTGATTCATCAAGGAAAGATGGTTGAAAAAGGTATTATCTCACATAAGTACAAAATAGCATCATAAATTGTTTGTGCTAGTTCATTTAGATCTAATATCATGGATGCATCTCTGTGTCTTGTTGGGGTGTGAAGTTTTGTTGACAAAAACCCTTCTTATCCATAGGGAGACATATTTCTGAATATTGAAAAATTATCAAATGTTGCTTTTGTAGTTCAATGAAAACATGTATTTCTTTATTGTATTGTGAACTTCTATTTCAACATCCGTTGGGCCGAGTGGTTGAGCTCGGTGCCCCTTAAACAAAGTCTCGAGTTCGAGTCTTGTGAATGGAGACCGTAGCTCAATTCTGGATTAGTCGGGCCTAATGGTTGCCGATTCCGGGAGGTGAGGACAAAAAAAAAGTGAACTTCTATTCCCTACTTAAGGTCTTTCATCAGTTTTATGTACATATGAAATTTGAGTTATGGCATAGGAGTTTACTTGCATATTTTTAATATTAACATATATTCTGGGATCAATTTGAAATCTTGAATTCTCATTACCCCCGCTTTCAACTACTGTGGTAGGAAAACAAAAATAAGTCCTAGTATTCACTATCTTCTTTTGTTGATCAACCAGGCTCGCATTTTGAGCTACTTGAAAATCCTGAAGGTGCGTACTCTCAGCTTATAAGATTGCAAGAAGTGAATAATGAAGATGGCGGTGACCAAGATAAGTCGGAGAATAGTGCAGAAGTTGGAAGACAGTCGAGTAAACAAATGTCATATCAGCGTTCCATAAGTCGTGGATCTTCTGGTGGGGAAATAGCAGCCGTCGTTCACACTCTGTCTCATTTGGTCTATCTGCAGGAATGGGCTTTACTGAAACTGCCTTAGCAGAACCTGAAAGCCCTATCCAGAAAACATCAGAAAAATCTCAAAAAGTCCCACTTGGCCGTCTTATGCATCTTAACAAGCCTGAAATACCAGTCTTGATTGCGGGAACTATATCTGCTATTCTTAATGGTGTTATACTTCCAATTTTCGGTATACTACTTTCTAGCATGATCAAAATATTTTATGAGCCACCACATGAATTGAGAAAGGATTCAAAATTCTGGGCGCTAATGTTTGTAGTCCTTGGACTGGCATCATTTATAGCGTATCCATCACAGGCATACTTTTTTGCTGTGGCTGGTTGCAAGTTAATAAGAAGGATTAGATCATTGTGCTTTGAGAAAGTGGTAAGTATGGAGGTTGGTTGGTTTGATGAGCCCGAAAACTCAAGTGGCGCAATTGGTGCAAGGCTCTCCGCAGATGCAGCCAGCGTGCGTGCTTTAGTTGGAGATACGCTTGCACAGATTGTTCAAAATGGAGCGTCGGCAGTTGCTGGTCTGGCTATAGCTTTTGCAGCATGTTGGCAGTTGGCACTTATTGTCCTTGCCTTGTTACCGTTGATAGGACTTAATGGGTATGTTCAAATGAAGTTCATCACAGGATTCAGTGCAGATGCAAAGGTTTGTGCAAAGTATTGAAACATTTATTTTTATCTTTGCATATTCACTGCATTTTTACCCTGCTATTCATTAAAATTAAAAATTCAAACGGCTGCAGATGATGTACGAGGAAGCCAGCCAAGTTGCAAATGATGCAGTTGGGAGTATAAGAACAGTTGCTTCTTTCTGTGCAGAAGAGAAAGTGATGGAACTGTATAAAAAGAAATGTGAGGGTCCCATGAAGACTGGGATAAGACAAGGATTGGTTAGTGGGATTGGTTTTGGAGCATCTTTCACCTTGCTATTTTGTGTCTATGCAACTTGTTTTTATGCTGGAGCCAGGCTTGTTGAGGATGGGAAAACAACATTTAGCAACGTTTTTCGTGTAAGTATAATTTCTGTGTCTGCCAAAAGTTTTTATTTATATATGTCTAAGGATGTTTCAGTTATTCTGATTATATTCATTGGCCTTGCTGCAGGTTTTCTTTGCACTGACCATGGCAGCTGTTGGAATTTCTCAATCAAGTTCATTGGGACCAAATTCAAGCAAAGCCAAGACTGCTACTGTTTCTATCTTTGCAATCCTAGACCGCAAATCAGAAATAGACCCAAGTGATGAGTCTGGCACAACAATAGATAATGTGAAGGGAGAAATTGAGCTACGGCATATAAGCTTTAAGTATCTGACTAGGCCAGATGTTCAAATTTTCCGGGACCTTAACTTGACAATTCGAAGTGGCAAGGTAAAAACATCCAACATTTCTTTTCTTGTAAATTTTTATATATCTTATATGCAGAAAGTTGTAGTTTAGTACTACACTAGAAGTGTTCAACTCCAAATATTATCTGGTATGAAAGGATCTGTCTCCTCTTTTGCAGACAGTTGCCCTTGTTGGAGAAAGTGGTAGCGGGAAATCAACAGTGATTGCATTATTGGAAAGATTCTATAATCCTGATTCAGGTCATATCACGCTTGATGGGATTGATATACGGACACTCCAATTAAAGTGGCTGAGGCAGCAGATGGGACTTGTAAGTCAAGAACCAGCCTTGTTTAACGATACTATTAGAGCAAACATTGCTTACGGAAAGGAAGGGGGCGCGAGTGAAGCAGAGATTATAGCTGCAGCAGAAAAGGCAAATGCTCACAAGTTCATTAGTGGGTTACAACAGGTAAGAACCAACCAAATTACATTATCATTAATTTTTCAGCAGCTTGAATATAAGTTGTTAGGACATATTAGTAAACTTGGTATGATTCAAACTTGTAGGGATATGATACTGTAGTAGGAGAAAGAGGAATACAGTTATCAGGTGGACAGAAGCAGCGTGTGGCCATTGCGCGTGCCATAGTAAAAAGTCCAAAGGTATTACTTCTAGACGAGGCTACTAGTGCTCTAGATGCTGAATCCGAGAGAGTTGTTCAAGATGCATTGGACCGTGTAATGGTTAACAGGACAACAGTTGTGGTTGCACATCGGTTGTCCACAATCAAAGGCGCGGATGTGATTGCCGTGGTGAAAAATGGAGTAATTGTAGAGAAAGGAAAGCATGAGATATTGATCAACATAACAGATGGTTTCTATGCCTCCTTAGTTGCACTGCACACAAGTGCTGGAAAGTAGTAGGACTATGTTTCGTTTCATTTGGATCTCCTCCTCAATACATGCATCAGTTATCTACTCTCTTTCCCCTCAGAAAAGAAAATATACATATGTTCAATTTTTGGATGACGGTTATATGTAATCCTTTGCCTTTTTTAGTTCATGTTATATTTGTACTCATGTTTATGGCAAAATTTAATATAAAAAGAATAATAATAATTTGTACTCATGTTTATGGCACAGAGTTGTATATCATCAGCTAGTGTCTTCTTTCTGTCGGACAACTGCAATATTTGCCCAATCACTTCCACAAGTCCGAAAGGATGAATTGGATTTTTTTTTATGCCATTAAAGACTCCCAATTTAACAAAAGTACTCCTTTATGGAATAAAATAACTAATTTGCATTACTTTTTTTTGTGAAATAGAGACTATAATTTTAAAATATCATATTGTGGCATGAAAATGTAATTTTATTTCATGTGATTATTCTCATTAGTCTACGTGTTCTGCACTTTGTGTGTAATTAAAAAAATAAAATAAAATAATATTTGAATAAAATTAAAAAAGATAAGAGAAAATATATATAGAAAATTAGATAGATAATAAAAATAATTATTGTGACAGATAACTATCACACTTCTCTCTTTTATAATATAGATAGACGGATAGATATGTACAATATTTAGTGACCCCTCTCCATACATTCTAAAATATTATATTAATATTATTTTTTTACGACTAAATTGAGATATTTCTAAATTTTAAAATTAACATGATCTAATTTAATTTTTTAAATAATACAATTATAAAAATAAATCATATAAATTTTAAATTTAAAAATATCTTATTTTTAAAAATAAAACCGGGTTATATCATGTTGACGGTGGTCAAATCCATTACAATTTATTTATAGAGAACCGAAATGGTAGCGTCTCCGGTTGAACGTAGGCGACGGAGAATCGGAGATTTGCCTCGTATCACTAACCAATGGAAACTTGCGTTCCTTCCAGCAAGGCAAACAATAAGTCAAATGGAAGTAAAATGTCAATCACACGCGCACTTCTCAACGCGCTCCTTTGAATATCGCTCAAGAGAAATTATAGAGGGAGAGAAGGTTTATAGAGCCAGAGATTATCGTCCTTCAGCCCCCAGACGCAAACGAATGGGATCGAAATCGTAGTCGGATCACCCATCTCAGCTAACCCAATTCCCTCTCAGTCAGGTGCGCAATTGAATTTCAAGTCTTTTCTCTGCACAAATAAACCCTAAGATACTTTCTGATTCTTTCTCTTCTTTTGACTCTTTCTCATATTTTTACAGTTAGATTTCTCAATATGGAGTGGGATCACCTTTTTTGATCTGGATATTCAATAATAACGGCTGTATTTCTTATATGTGGAAGTGAAGCTACAATTGTAAAGGTGAAATCTTGGTGTTTTCTTTCTTTAGTTGGGCGGGTGAATTGCTTATCGACCTTTAACTTGCATTTCCTGAATTGGGTTTCAGTAAAAACCCATTGTCTCGTTTCTTTTCTGGGGTTTAGGTTCCAGAGTTTTTACTTTGTGGATGAATTTCACTCTTCCTCATCCATTATGCTTTTAAGAATTTTTTAATGCACACTTGAAATTTTAAATCAAGTGTGCATTTACTCAGGAGAACTTTTCAATCAGGAGATGGCATTTACTCATATTATCTTTAGTTTCTTGGTGTGAGTTGTGGATTTAAATTGTTCTCGATTTGATATAGGAAGATCTTGATTTAAGTTTGAATTCCTATGGCAAACCCTCCAAAAACTTCTGTTGGATATCCTGTTACCATAAACCCGTCCAACCCTGACACACCAAGCCCGGAAACAAAGTTGACACCTCCTTTTTCCTCACCATCGGGGCCTAGATTTCCTCTGCCACCACTAGTACAGCAAAATAAGATTCCTTCACCATCTTTTAAGACCCCAAGTTCACTTTCACCTGCAAATGGAGTGAGAACCGGAGGTCCTTCTCCTCATTTAAGCACTCCACCTGGCCCTCCTGTGTTTTCTTCCCCACTCCAGCCTGCAGCTGTGCCGTTTCGAACTTCCCCTGCAACTCCTCAGCCAGTTGCTTTTTCTTCGGGTTCATCCTTGTCTACATCAACGCCTCCCCATTTTTCTAATGGGTCAGTTGAGTTGCAGCACCAAATTTCTGATGCTACTGAGGAGTTGCTGCCTATTGTGGAATCAACAAATGTTCTATTCTCAGCTAGTAAGGTATCTCTCTCCGTTTCGCATCATTAAAGCACAATACATTAATGTCTGATAGTTAGGGCCTTTGGACATGTTTAAATTTGTCTTAATAAATCTATCACATTTCCTTATAATTCTAGAAAATGTGTCATGTACCGGTGATTGAAAAATAGTGTTAACAAGACTGTTATTTGTCTTTCTCAGTTTTGGACTAATTGAAGTTCTTTAAAGCACATAAAATTCTGTTTAGGGAAAAGTTTGTCAAAGTTATTTGCTTTCTCTTTTTATTTTATGTATTCCTGCCTGAAAGACCAGATTACAAATTTATGAAACAAGCCATTTGTTGAATGGATGTATTTCCTGTTTTAAATGTTGTCTTTTGTAACCCTTGAAAATCCTCTCATGCTTGAAATTACAATTTTGTTACAGGGAATCCATTTCACTCTTGAATCTTGACTATTGCTAGTTTGTCCTGTTGGACAATTATAGCTCACTTTTCTTACCCATGTGGCTTTTTAGTATTGTGATTACTATTTGATCTATAAGATTCCAAATTTGTGAATATTAGTTGATCTGGTCTTTTGCTTTCAACTTCCAAAGGTTTTGAAACAGAAGAAATTGGCAAATTTACCCAGTTTGGGGTTTGGAGCACTGGTTTCCCCTGGGAGGGAGATCTCACCAGGTCCTCAAATAATTCGACGTGATCCTCATCGATGCCAAAATTGTGGAGCTTATGAAAATTTTTATTGCAATATTTTACTTGGCTCAGGTCAGTGGCAGTGTGTAATTTGCCGTAATTTGAATGGAAGTGAAGGCGAATATATAGCTTCTAGCAAGGAAGTGCTTCGTACTCTGCCAGAGTTGTCATCTCCTTTTGTTGATTATGTTCCAAACTGGGAATAAGAGACCTGGTTTTATTCCAGTATCTGATTCTAGAATGTCAGCACCTGTTGTTCTTGTAATAGACGAGTGTTTGGACGAGCCGCACCTCCAGCATTTACAGAGCTCTTTGCATGCATTTGTAGATTCACTACCTCCAACAACAAGAATTGGAATAATGTTGTATGGACGTACAGTATCGGTATATGATTTTTCAGAAGAGTCAACTGCATCTGCTGATGTACTGCCTGGTAATGTATCACCAAGTCAGGAATCTTTGAAAGCATTGATATATGGGACTGGAATATATTTGTCACCGGTTCATGCGTCTTTACCTGTGGCTCACTCCATATTTTCATCTTTGCGGCCATATAAACTAAATTTTTCAGAAGCTTCAAGAGACCGTTGCCTGGGCACTGCAGTGGAGGTTGCTCTGTCAATAATCCAAGGACCATCAGCAGAAATGTCGCGAGGGGTTGTTAAAAGATCTGGAGGTAATGGTAGAATTATTGTGTGTGCTGGAGGACCAAATACCTATGGCCCCGGATCAGTCCCTCATTCTTTCAGTCATCCAAACTATCCCCACATGGAGAAAACAGCAATGAAGTGGATGGAGAATCTCGGCCGTGAGGCTCATCGGTGCAATTCAGTGGTTGATATATTGTGCGCCGGAACATGCCTCATAAGAGTTCCCATTTTGCAACCTCTTGCAAAAGCTTCTGGAGGTGTTCTGATTCTCCATGATGACTTTGGAGAGGCCTTTGGTGTAAACTTGCAGAGGGCATCTACTAGGGCAGCAGGTTCCCATGGTTTGTTGGATATACGTTGTTCTGATAATTTTTTCATAACTCAGGTAGTAGGGCCTGGTGAAGAGGCAAATCCAGATAGTCATGAAAATTTCAAAAATGACAGCTCTCTGTATATACAAATGCTTAGCGTTGAAGAAACTCAGTGCTTTGCACTATCCATGGAAACAAAAGTTGATATCAAGAGTGATTATGTATACTTTCAGTTTGCAATTCAATACTCAAATGTATATCAAGCTGATATATCTAGAGTAATTACTGTGAGACTGCCCACTGTGGATAGTGTGTCCTCGTATCTTGAGAGCGTTCAAGATGAAGTGGCTTCCGTTCTTATTGCCAAGAGGACTCTCTTGCAAGCCAAAAACCTTTCCACTGTGAATGATATGCGAGCTACAATAGATGAAAGAATAAAAGACATTGCTTGTAAGCTTGGGGCCCAGATGCCAAAGTCAAAGCTTTATTGGTTCCCCAAGGAGCTCGCGTTATTGCCAGAACTTCTATTCCATCTGAGAAGGGGGCCACTTTTGGGAAGCATTGTTGGTCATGAAGATGAAAGGTCTGTTTTGCGGAATTTGTTTTTGAATGCATCCTTAGATTTGTCTCTTCGTATGGTGGCACCTCGATGTCTTATGCATCGTGAAGGTGGCACTTTTGAGGAATTGCCGGCTTATGACCTTGCTATGCAGTCGGATGCAGCAGTTGTTCTTGATCATGGCACAGATGTCTTCATTTGGTCGGTATGGCAACTTATTTTCTTGCTCTTTTAGTGTGGCATATTTTTTTTGGAATGTCGCAGGTCTATTTATCATCTGTTAACTTTTGATGGTCTCTTGCACAAAAATCATGCATGACCAATCTCTTTCTATTTGTCAAGTGAGTCTGCAATCTTCTCTGATGATTAAATGTCATTAGACTTATTACCTATGTTTGATGATTAGTGTGTCCCTGTGTGAATATGCATAATCTACTTTCTTTTATTTCTTCCATATAACACTTATTTTGAAGTTTTCGTACTCGGTGGTGATATCAGGGTGCTGAACTAGCTGCTGAGGAAGGAAAAAGTGCGGCAGCTTTAGCAGCATGTCGAACATTGGCCGAGGAAATTACTGAAATGCGGTTTCCAGCTCCAAGGATTCTTGCATTCAAAGTATTTTTCTAATACGTACTTACTACGGTGCTTTTTTACATATGTTTGGAATAATGTACAAGAAAAGAAAATAATCTGTTGGGAATGTTATGTAACAGGAGGGGAGTTCTGAGGCTCGATATTTTGTTTCTCGGCTGATACCAGCACGCAAGGATCCTCCCTATGAGCAAGTAAGTGTCAAAGGGTGCATTTATCCTCACACAGATAGTTCAGTTTGTAGTTTGACCTGATTTCAGGAGTAAACAGAGAATATTTGATCATGTGCAATGCCATGAGAAAAGTTTTTAATTGTTTACTCACTTTTTGAGAAGACGTGTGCTTGAACTTTTGTATTTGCTAATCCATAATTTTATGATGATTGCTTGCAGGAAGCAAGATTTCCACAGCTTCGAACTTTGACTGCAGAACAAAGAACAAAGCTGAAAAGCAGTTTTCTGCACTTTGATGATCCTAGCTTCTGCGAGTGGATGCGTAGTTTGAAAGTTTTGCCACCCGAACCAAGTTAAAGCAATCCGCGGGGAGCATTTTGTAGCTAGTGTTTTCGTATAAAGAGTCTCTTTTGAGAATTGCGTGCATGTCAAATGCACCAGTCTCCTGGTCTGTTTATTGCTTCTCCTACTCTCCCTGGCCCTGGCCCTGGCCCTGGCAAGGGGATGCGATTCACCTTGTGTTTAGATTGGGGATGAAATGGATATCACCCAACTCCCCTGTTGTCGTGTCTATTATCTTTTTTTCCTTCCCCCTTACCTTAGAGAAATATATGTATTTCTTTTGACAAACATTTTATACCTGCTGGTAACTGAGAAATTAAAGGTGTTGTCTTCACCTTGTAGTTTTGAGTCTGAAATGTCAAGGCAAATCAGTAAACATTTTTTTTATATGAATATTGTTATTGGTTTTAGCTTATAAAAGTTATCAGTTACATTCTGAATTTGTACTAAATTTCACATTACACCAAGTATTTTCTTTTCGGCGTCCTTTTATTTCTCGCAATTAGAAGAATAGAAAGAGAATTTGCCCCCTACTGGCTCGAACAAACCATAAAAGGCTTAAGCATACTCCGTCCCAAAAAAGGTCATATTTTTTTGTTAAAATAATACTATACTTTACTAGTAAAAAAGAAATTTGAAAGTATTTTTGAAGTTTAGTTTAAAAAAAAAAACAGAATTTCTGTCCTTTTGTAAATACCTTATCCCAACGCGTACGTCACCTTCTTGATTTCCTGTTAATCAACATTCTCTAGACTCCTCTCCAGTCCACACATAAACTCACTCCTCTTTGAAATATTTTAACAGACAAATGAACTACAACATCTCCAGAATTTCTTCCAGTATTAGATTTATCTGTCAGCTATAAACAATTCACCAGGAATCACAAGTGCTGCTGCGGATGTTATTAAAAACTTGCAATTAGTCATCGTCAAAATGGTAGTGGTGGCTGCGCCACCGTTAGAATATCCGGCGGAGGTGTTGAAGCAGTTCTCTTCCCTTTCAGTTAATTCCTCCTCCTCCAAGTTGCTACTTCTTATCCATGGAAATAGTAGTAAACATAGTTATCAAAAGAGAAAACTCAGTAGGAGCAGGAGCTGGGTTGGCCGAAGAGATAGAAAGAGCTTTGATTTTGGGACAACCAAATCAGGGCAGCCCGTAAAGGCCATGGCTTCATTGGGTGGTTTATTGGGTGGAATGTTTAAGGGTACGGACACAGGGGAGTCGACACGGCAGCAGTACGCCTCCACTGTTGCACTGGTTAATCGTTTAGAAGCCGAGGTGTCTGCTTCATCCGATTCCCAATTGAGGGAAATGACTTCTCAATTGAAAGAACGAGCTCGCCTGGGTGAATCTTTGGACTCCATTTTACCTGTAAGTCTACTAATATCTATATAAGTAGTTGTGATCAAGATGATTTTTTTTTGGGTAATTAAGTTGATTTTGTTAAAAGTCTGATCTTTTGTTAAGATTTTTTAATTTTAAAGGCGGGTTCTCATTTTGGGATGGAGGGTGTAGATGAGATATGAGGAGTCCTTAATTTTTTTTTGAAGGATCGCATCACTGGTCCCTGGATATGGATTCACTGTCTAATTATCAATTGCACATATGTGGCCACTCAACTTTCAAGACCATTGTAAACTACTACCATTAAATTGTGGAGAAGAAAACAAAATTATGTGTACATTTGGAATAATTATGTGTAAAGTCATTTCAAGTATCGTGGATCCATATTTTTTCAATTACAGCATCAATTTTATTGTATGCTATTATGGGAAGGTTAGATGGCATCTACATTATTTTATTAAAGAAACTTTTGAATTGAATGTTGTTCATTGGGTATCATTTAGAGACAAGTATGCTTGTAGTATAGTGTTTGTCGCAGCCTTCACAAATTAGATGTAATCATATTATAGCTTAAAATAGGAACAATGAAAAGTTGCTCGAGGTTGGATTATCATATTGTGATGGTACAGTTATTTAAAGAATTTTCTGAACCACTAAGAATAACCCAATAAATTCATTTAAATCCCTAAATAACCTGTTGTGAAATCTACTTGTCATAATTTTACCATGATAATCTCCAGCTGTGACAAATTGGCCCCAAGTATTTCTTCCTCTTCTGTTCAGTTTTACTTTTCAGATTTCTGATTGCTTTTCACTCAATTATTAGAAGTCCGAAGTCTGTTGTTTAGCAGCCACCAAACTGTTTCCTTGCAGGAGGCTTTTGCTGTGGTGAGAGAGGCTTCAAAAAGGGTTCTAGGCCTTCGTCCTTTTGATGTGCAACTGATAGGTAATATCATTTATCCTTTACCTTTTTATAGGTAAAATGTTTCCCAGTATCTTTAAAGGAAGAAATTGAACTGGTTTTAAAGATTGATGGGAAAAAATTATAGAAGAAAAAAGAAGTAGAAACACTATTATTTGTAACTAGTATATTAGGGTTTTTAAGGCAGGAAACATCTCCTGATCAATACATTGGAGATGTCACCTTGGAACATTAGTTGCACAAGCTCACACCATAGGACGTTTTCCATGGCACCTTATACTCTTGCAGATTTTTGTTTTATATCTAACAATAAGAGCTGCTAAAGAGGATTTTAGATCTTCTAAAAGTTCATTCTTTATACTCTTACTTTGATTTGTTAAGGTGGCATGGTTCTTCATAAGGGAGAAATTGCTGAAATGAGGACTGGTGAAGGAAAGACTCTTGTTGCTATATTACCAGCTTATTTGAATGCATTAAGCGGTAAAGGAGTCCATGTTGTTACTGTCAATGATTATTTGGCTCGGCGTGATTGTGAATGGGTTGGTCAAGTTCCTCGATTTCTTGGACTGACAGTTGGCCTAATCCAACGTAAGTTTCATTCTTTGTAGCTTCTTAATATTTGCATCATATTTGTATGGTTTTAACTTATAAGCTCTTTTGCAGTCAGATAAAAATTGATTATTTTAACGCTTTATTATATCTTTCATGCTATTATTTAACCTTCAATTAAAACTATTGATCGCACAATTTTGACGCTCTTACTTTGTGTCTACAATACTGGTGTGGAACATCTTCAAGTTAAATATATATCTAGGGGGACCCACACATATGAGATGTTCACATCGCCACACAAAGGTGTTTAACTGTTTACAGAAAATTGAAACTTGCAAAATAAGATTATAGTTTTTAGAACTTCTATCTTGATGCTTTCTGTTTCTGTTGCTGTTAAGTGATCAAGATTCAGATCGACATGATGTTTGATGCACTTGATTATTGATTTACATCATTAAATTTTAGAAAGAAACCAGATGAAGTCTCTTCTGTTGTAATGGTTTGTGGTTTCTATTTGAGTCTGGTTTGATACTTGATCCTGGCTTTTGAAACCTGGTTGTGTCTCGACTCTAACAATGAGTTGTTTATGTTGGCAGAGGATATGACAAGTGAGCAGAGGAGGGAGAATTACTTATGTGACATCACATATGTCACCAATAGTGAGCTGGGTTTTGATTACTTGAGAGATAATCTTGCCACGGAAAGTAAACTTTGTGTTACGCAAATAGATTTAGTGACTGCTTCTGTATTGTTCTTTATTTATTGTATTCAATTTCACTTCCATCACTAGGATTGCATCTTTTTGTGTACAGAGTGTTAATGAGCTTGTGATGAGGAAATTCAATTTCTGTGTGATTGATGAGGTTGATTCGATCCTTATCGATGAAGCAAGAACTCCTCTCATCATATCAGGACCTGCTGATAAACCAAGTGATCGGTACTATAAAGCTGCAAAGATAGCTGCTGCATTTGAGCGAGAGATACATTATACTGTAAGGAATTAAGCTGATTGTGTTTTTCCTTACATTCTGTTAGTGTGCTAAACTAGTGCTTGGTTATTTGCTTTTGTACTGCAAAATATTCTTTTTAGTCTGGTTTTAGCTAGATTACTTAATAGTATCTGGTAAAAGTTATAATTTATAAATGTGGAAGTTACAAACTGGAGTTCTTTAGGAGAAGCAGTATGTGATCAGAAATGTTCAAATTGCATTTCTTTTTTAAATTTTTTACTACTTTCTAGGTTGACTACTACCAAGTATTCCTTTTTCCTGTAGTTTTTGTCCCAAGGAATATGAATAATAAAGACAAGAAGTGATGTTACAAACAACTCTTTAGAATAATAGTATGGTGTAAGTGACCTTCAGCAACAATTGAGGGATCCTTTTTATGATAGTTTTGGTTCTCAGGGTGTACGTAAAGCTGTCGTTTACATTGAGAAAGGCTCTTCCACTTCTCAAGATCTGTTTGATCTATAGGTATTCCTTCAAAGAGATGGAAGCAGAGATCATTTTATAAACACATGATATCTTCGTGGCTGATCTGTAATGTTCTATGTTATGTAACACTTTTGAGGACTGAGTTTGAACATTAGTCTTATACTCTTATTCAGCCTCCAGGTCTGTTCATCATGGACTTTAAATGGTTCTAGATTTCCACCAATGTAAAGGTTGATAACCATAGTGTTACATATGCATAAGAAAAAAAATTATGTTCTCCTGCAGGTAAATATAAGTCATTGAGTTTAAAGTGATGAGCAATAAAAAATGATCTCATTTATAATTTTCCTTACGTATATTGTTGTTGCAGGTTGATGAGAAGCAGAAAACTGTTTTACTTACAGAACAGGGTTATGCAGATGCAGAGGAAATTCTGGATGTAAAGGATTTATATGATCCCCGAGAACAGTGGGCATCATATCTTCTGAATGCAATTAAAGCAAAAGAACTTTTTCTTAGAGATGTAAACTATATAATTCGCGGCAAGGAGGTTCTTATCGTTGATGAGTTTACTGGTCGAGTTATGCAGGTGATTCATGAACCTGTGTTGAATAGTTGTTTAGTACTATGTTATGCTATGCGTTCCATGTACTGAAGGGAGTGGGATGCTCCCATAAGCAAGTTCTAATATTAATAATTTCACCATCTTCATTCATTTTATTATTTATTAACATCAAAGTGGTAGGGTAGGGGTTTCTGGACCAATCGACAGTTAAATGAATTATGAAACAGAAATATACTTCGAAAGGAATTATTATGTGATGTCAATAGATCAACAGTGGGAAGCTAAGTAGGTAACATATACATTGGGTTATTATCTGTAATCTACTTATCAGTTATTAATCCATAGTCCAATGACATTGTCTCAATTCTTGAGTCTCATGTTTATTGCTTTTTCTGAGAAGTAATTACTGAAGATGCTGTATTTTGGGTTTGCTTGCATTACTATATTTTAAGATGATAAGCGGTTGAGTTTTTATCAATCTTGATGCTTTATGGTCTAATTGTGTTTGCAAGAAACATTATGTGATGAGATTCTTTGACCTTCTATGGTTCAACACGTAACTTTCCTTAGTTTATTCTACTCATTACATGCTCTTCCATAATATCTAGTGAAATCCCAAATCTAAGGTTGAAAAACAGTATAACAATATAACCTGATAACAGGCAATGTTTGCGACTATATTAGATAATAATTGCTAAGACAGGATCACCGGTTGTTGTTCTATCTGTTACTATTACTCCCTCTGTTGTGCAATGGATGTCACAGTCGGAATTTTTTTGGTCTTAAAATGGTAATCACTCTTTCAAAAATCAAGCAAATTGTAGTACAGAAAGAGTTGTAGTTGTTTATGGGACCCACTTTAAGTACAAGCACATGTATCCATATCGCAGTATCTTAAGAATAATATTGAAAATTGTTTCATAAATTAGCATATTTTTTTCCAAAATTGACTTCCTTAATTTCCAGGAAAACATTAATCGTGCATCCTTTACTGGACAGCATTACTGTATAATACAGACAAAAGCTAGTGCTAGTTTTTGTTGACGTCTGCTATATACACCAGGATCCTAGTCTTGTGGTCATAATTTTCAATCTAGTAGAATATTTTTACGCCTAACAAGATTACAAACATTTGTTTCTGGAATCCTACTAAGTTAAATATGATTAATTTTAGTTCAAATACTTTATGATTGATAGGGAAAGTGAGAATCATATTTTTTTCAAAACCATAATACATACAGTTGTTACTTGAATGTTAGGGGAGGCGCTGGAGTGACGGACTTCACCAGGCAGTAGAAGCAAAAGAAGGCTTGCCCATTCAGAATGAAACTGTTACCCTGGCTTCTATTAGCTACCAGAACTTCTTTCTCCAGGTTGGAGCACCTATCTTAACATTTTAGCTCATACACCATGGAACTTATTCTCCATTCTTTGACTTTCTCTTGTTTGTGCTTAACCTATCTATTATAGTTTCCAAAACTCTGTGGCATGACGGGCACTGCAGCAACTGAGAGTTCAGAGTTTGAGAGTATATACAAGCTCAAAGTTACAATTGTGCCTACAAACAAAGCTATGATAAGAAAGGTTTGTTGAGCTTGACTTTCATTTACAGCTTTCACCTTGTGCCTGCTATTTCTAATTCAAATCACAAAACCTGAATTTGAAGAAAGGTCATAGAAAAATAATGCTTAGGTTATATCTCTTTAATCAAGAAATTCATTCAGAAATCATAATTTTTGATTGAGAACATACGAGTTGTATTTTTGTTTCCAATTCCTGTATTAGATCCATCATTTCTATAAATTATATTCAGGATGATTCGGATGTAGTGTTTAAAGCAACTACAGGAAAATGGCGGGCAGTTGTGGTAGAGATTTCTAGAATGCACAAAACAGGTAGGCCAGTGCTTGTTGGTACAACTAGCGTTGAGCAGAGTGATGCACTGTCAGAGCAGCTGCGTGAAGCTGGAATTCCCCATGAGGTCTGCTTTATAATCTTCTTAAGCAGATATTTCAGTTCTAAATAATTGCATGTAGACAGTTACCCCCACTAGCAAAAATTGTGTAAAGATTAGGGTATTCCATTAACGTCTTCCTTCTTAACACTGATGTCAGATATTAAATTCAACCTTTTGACATCTAAAATATCTTTTGACTACATTCATGTAAAGGTTCTCAATGCAAAACCAGAGAATGTGGAGAGAGAAGCTGAGATTGTAGCACAGAGTGGTCGCCTTGGGTCAGTTACAATTGCCACCAATATGGCTGGTCGTGGAACAGATATTATCCTTGGGGGTAATGCAGAATTTATGGCGAGGTTAAAGCTACGTGAGATGCTTATGCCAAGGTATTCTGAGTTTCAAAATAGATCACCTAAATGTTATTTGCTTATCCAGTTGGATGCATCATAATTACGTGCAAGTAACAATAGTTCTAAGAATGCAATTCCCTGTCAGACATGTTTGGACGTCGACACTCTTAGGAACCTTTAAACATGTATCTGACACGTGAATTTGATTGCCATTTTACCATTTTACCATTTTGTGTCCCCTGATCCTGTTCATGTCCCTTGTCTGTTTAAATGTGTTTCTTTTTCTTCTCTCCCCCATCCCCTCTTCCAAGTGCTAAATATTGATTTCATTCTAAGGGAGGTATAATATTGCCTTATTTTGCAGGGTAGTTAAACCAGGTGGAGGAGGTTTTGTTTCTGTAAAGAAATCCCTTCCAAAGAAGACATGGAAGGTCGGTTTATGATCTTATTGTTTGTGAATTTCTCTAGATTAAGATTGCAGGTCATGCAATATTGTATTGCTGATCTCACGTTTACATAGTCTTCCAGGTGAATGAAAGTCTATTTCCATGTGCACTATCCAAGGAAAACACCAACTTGGCTGAGGAAGCTGTACAATTAGCTGTCAAAACATGGGGTCAGCGGTCATTAACTGAACTTGAAGCAGAGGAACGGCTATCTTATTCTTGTGAAAAGGTGAAGTTTATTGGGGATATTGATCCTCAGCAGATGATCATTAATAGACATAAGATGTGACTGCATATTAATTATATTTCTTACACGACATAATCTGATATTATCCTTGGTTGTAGCATACTATTTATATATGCATCTAGACTAGTTTATTTCCCCCCAAATAGTGAAGCATTCTTGATTTTCAGGGTCCAGTTCAGGATGAAGTAATAGCAAAGCTTCGCAATGCCTTTATAGAAATTGGTAAAGAATACAAGGTCTACACTGATGAAGAAAGGAAGAAGGTAGCTTCTGTTCCTTCATTATTTTCATTGCCATTTTTGTTTATTACTGTGAATTACAAGCAAAAAAATTCGGTTGTTACCGCTGAGATCAAAGTGAACTGCTAGTGTAGCAGAAAAACGTGATGAAACTATTGGTCTTTTATTTCTTTCTTGTAGTCCTAAAGCCTTATATCAGCATCCTTGTTGTATAACTAGTTAACAATTTCACAATTGAATACCATATACTTCCAAGTTTTTCCTTACCAATCAATTAATTACCTAAAAGCAGACATGATTGCACAAAGAGAATGAGCCCCCAACATATTCTAGAACATAACTTTTAATTTATGTTTTAAGCAATGTGAAGCCAGTTGAATGTTTTCAGAGCATGGATGTCACAGTAGAATATGCACAGTAATCTTGATTTTAGTGCATGTTGATGTTGAAGTGGGATTGACATGGTTTATCTTAATGTTCTTTTTTCTTGTCTAAGGTTTATTACCAATCATTTAAAGAATTCAAATTTTCTGTAATAAATTATATTTCTTGAAGAAATATCTTTTTATGTAGTTAACATTTTAAGTTATTGACAGGTTGTTTCTGCTGGTGGACTTCATGTGATTGGAACAGAACGCCATGAATCACGTCGCATTGACAATCAGGTATGGGATTTGACACTTTAGCTTGATATTGAAATCGGGAATCTGAAATTTAATTTTTATCAGAAAGACTCAAGATTCAAGGCTTGTCCATTTTTTTTAAGCTTTTCTTCTCTCTCTCTCTCTCTCTCTCTCTCTCTCTCTCTCTTTTTCTCTTTCTCTCTCCCCCTCTCTCTCTCTCTCTCTATATATATATATATATATATATATATATATATTATTTCTACCTACCCTCTTTCAATTTGAATATCCTGTTATACTTATTAAATTGAATTTTTAACTTGCTCTACAGTTGCGTGGTCGAAGTGGCAGACAAGGAGATCCTGGAAGTTCTCGATTCTTCCTTAGCCTTGAAGATAACATTTTTAGGATATTTGGTGGAGATCGAATCCAGGTTTGGCCGGCTAACTCTTATATTATTTACTGCACATGTTGATTAGGATATACTTTTAAAAGACATTCTTGACACTGATTTTTAGGGTCTGATGAGAGCCTTTAGAGTTGAGGACCTACCGATTGAATCCAAGATGCTGACGAAAGCACTGGACGAAGCTCAGAGGAAAGTTGAAAATTACTTCTTTGATATTCGGAAGCAATTATTTGAGTACGATGAGGTCTTAAACAGCCAAAGAGATCGAGTGTATACAGAGAGAAGACGAGCTTTAGAATCTGATGATCTCCAATCTCTCCTTATTGAGTACGCTGAATTAACAATGGATGATATTTTAGAGGTAAATTACATCTGATTTTGGTAACATTTATCCCCAAGGAGACCAGCTTGGTGGTCACAAAGTTACCCCAATAACCACCAGGTCATGCATTCAATCTCCTTCCCCAAGTTTTAAAAGAAAAAAAATTAGGAGAGTTTGGTAAATTTCTTGGTCAAATGTCTTCCACAGTACTATATTTTATGAACTCCAGACATACATATTGATTGATTTTCATATAATTGGATAGGCAAATATTGGTTCTGATGCTCCCAAGGATAGCTGGGATCTTGAAAAGCTAATTGCAAAAGTTCAACAGTAAGAAGGCCCTTCATTATGCTTATTTTGCATTTAATTAAATTTTCGCACGTTTCATGATAGCAGCACTAGTCATAACTGTGGGGTAGGAAGCTTGAGAATCCTACATTTCGTTTTTCTAGCTTTTGCATCCAGTGCAGACAGAAAACAATAAACTTGAAAGTAGTTTTGTTGACCATTCACATAATCGTATATGTAGGTACTGCTATCTATTGAATGATTTGACCCCAGATTTGTTGGTGACCAAATGTTCAAATATTGAAGAGTTGCGGGATTACCTTCATCTTCGTGGTCGTGAAGCATATTTACAGAAAAGGGTATATTTTTTTTCTGTCTCGTTTAGTCTAAGTATTTTCTTTTACAGTCTAGGACCTCAACCCCTTTCCCTCTCCCACAATAAAAAAGAATAAGAATTGAAATTCTAGTAACACTTGGAAAAATGATCACTCTGCATGCATTATAAATGATGTTTATAGAATATTTTTAAACGAAAATTGCGACAACAAGAGATAAAAAGAAAATTTGGCATTACTCGGCTGAAAATTTTGAACCTTATTTTGTACCATGCAAATATTCACGCCTGAAATGACTCCACAATAGGATGGCGGTAAGACCTTTCCAAAGTTAGCTATAGCTTTGCTTTTTGTTGCATGTTCAGACATAGGGAACTTGCAGTATCTAAGCATGGTTTTCGAGAATCAGAGTTGTAAGATGAATACTTAGAGGATTGCTGAAAAATATACTTACCTTTATGTTCATCCTACTTTTTAAATTTTCTTTAGGATATTGTGGAAAAACAAGAATCAGGTTTAATGAAGGAAGCGGAAAGGTTTCTAATTTTGAGCAACATTGATCGTTTGTGGAAGGAGCACTTGCAAGCACTCAAGTTTGTTCAGCAAGCTGTTGGTTTACGTGGGTATGCACAACGTGATCCACTTATTGAGTACAAGCTTGAAGGCTATAATCTTTTCATAGAGATGATGGCTCAGATTAGAAGAAACGTTATTTATTCCATTTACCAGGTTCGTAACATGGCAAGTGACGAATACAAATTTGGCTAATTTATTATCTGTTCTCAAGGTTGCGTGTAATCATTATCTCATATAAATTTTCCTTGCCAGTTTCAACCAGTGCGGGTGAAGGATAAGGAGCAACGACCACCTGAGAAATCAGGTAAGCTTGTCACGAATGGAAGGGGTAGTGATGGTCAAAAGCCTCCTGTTGGTGCTGTTGAGACTTCATCCTCAACTGTCACTGGCAAGGCCAGCGCATGATGCATACTTCTCGAGCAAGAATATTAAGATCTATCTGAGCTTGTAACAGCAATATTAAAGATCTGTCAAATATTGTTAATAATATATCAAGCCTCATTTAGTGTAAAGTAGAATACTGCTACACTGGGCCCTTTAAATTTTGAAAGGTGCCGTAGCTTGTATCATAGACTAGAGACACGATGTTGAAATGTAAAGAAACTGAGAGATCAATCAAAGGCTTCACAATTCAGTATAGTTTATTTTGCCTCTTTGGCCAGATTAATTTACAGTGATAAACAAAAGCTCAATTCTTTGGCACAGAAGTAACATTAACAACACAGTCCTCCAGATTGCAAGGTAGGCCTATAATTCCTTTTTCTTTTCTTTTTTTCAGTAACCAATAAATTTAAGCTGTAGATTTTGAAGTTATTGCTATGGAAGTACCATTTTCTAGGCACCATCCCATGTGTATATATATATACTAACCAACCAACCAACCAACATAGTTTATAGTAGTATAAATAACATGGTGATTACACGGCCCCATAATCATAACCCTAAAACATACAGTTTACAAATTCTAGTGGCGTACTGATCTGAAAAACTGAGGAATGACCACCTAACTGCCATCCAAAGCAGAAGCTCCTTCATCGCTGAGCCTGCAATTTCCGGTAACAGCATGCTTCCACTGTTATCTGTAATATATAGTATTATTTAATATATATATAGAAATATGATAAAACAAAACATAAATTTATATATATATATATAATACAGAAAATAGTAATAAATAAATCCGAGTCCTTTGAATTCACAAAGTCTCCTTAAAGTAAATTTATTCCCTCACTGGTGCTAAGGATTAATGAATAATTGTTTCACAAGATAAAACGGATTTCCAGTTCTTAATTAGAAGCACTTCAAAATTAAGAACACATCGAACCAAATTCTATGTTTATGCACTGAACTTACATGAATATTAATTATGCATGCATGAAGAAAAATTAAAAACACTTACTGTTACTGCAATATTATTTGACAGAGAACGGGATTTGTTCAGAAACGGGATTGCAAAAAGGAAGGAACGGGATTATCTGCAAAAACGGGATTGCAGAAGGGAATGAACGAGATTATTGTATAAGGGAAGGAACGGAATGGGAGGAAAGGAACGGGACGGGACATAAAAATTACTACTGTTTTAATGCGCCCAGATAGAGTAATTTATAGAATGCGTAGGTAGTTTATTACCGTTGGCGCATCAAAACTACGTAGTATTGATATAACTTAAAACAAAATCTAATAAAATTTTGTCCAAAAAATTATATATCATGACTTGACTACTTGGTCCAAAATGGGACGGCATGCAAGACACGCATGGGTTCGAACCATGCCTTGGCTAGGTCCTCTCCCTTCCACAAAAGTGGGGTGCCCCTTGGGGCCCTTCCCATTGAGCAAACATTCCATATATAAAGACTTCAATTTTCCCTCACACATCCTATGTGGGACTATGCAATTGACAACATATCAAGTAGGTGACTTTGAAGTCAATTTTCTCATTCAATTCCTAATGGATTTGAACAAATAAGTATACCATGTTATACTCTCCTCATGAGGAGAACGATAGGTCATGCATAGACCGACATTTTGAATTATCGATCCCACATTAAATTGAGCCTCAAAATGCTCTAATATTTAATGTTTCAAATACCATTTCCAACAATCCCCCACATGAATGTAAAATTGGCTTTACAATATGTAAAATATGTTATGAATATGCGCATACACTAGTTCGAGTACATGAGAAAAGATATTTCATCGGGTTAAGTAGCTTTAGTGGCTTTCAACTTACCCTAGTAAAATCTATCTGATTTACTTGGCTAATCAATGAACTTGATGTCTTTGAATCGTCAACTTTTGTAAAATCTGTGACGCCCCAAAATAGGTATACATCACCCATCTTGAGTCGCCAAATACATGGTACAAAATTCAAATACAACTAATAATACAAAGAATGTGTAAAATACGACAAAACATATCTTTGTGAGTTTAAATACAAATATTGTCTTCTAGACAATATCCACTCTCAGAATAAGTCCTCATTACATTTATTGTCACACTATTTAACAGAATAATGAGGACTACTAGTTAATACTATCATCCGGACCATCACTTCGTTCCCCGACTTGTACCAGCTACATTCTCATTTCCTGAAGAGAACAGTGGAAGAAAGGGTGAGCCCAACTAGCCATCAAGAAATATTATGACTAAGATAATGCAAAATAAATTATCATTAGCCTTCAACAATGTTAAACTGATAAAATATAATAGACATCAAGTTTAACTGCAACGGATCAAGCAATCCATTAAAAGAGTCAAGTAGAGAATAAAATCTACTATCTTTTATGATTTAAAAAGTTTTTCATCACTTTTATCACGAGACTCAATATTAAATAATCCACATCATCCCCGCACTACGGCCAAGGATATTCATTAGAATCACGACCACAAATTCCATGCACTTTAAGGGACAAGGATATTTGTGTATTCATCAATGGTCATGATCATGCCAACAACTCGTCCATCAATGCACTACGGGCCAATGAGGACTTTTACCACATCATTTGTAACATTACTACCATGATTACAATCAATAATCCTCGGTCATAATCATACCAAGTCCATCCATGCTCTACGTGCCATAGATGACTTTAAAAAATATAAACATGAGGATGATGACAATGATATAAGAATTCAATAAAACAAGTTCACGAATTAATTTATTTAGGAACTAATAACGTCCAAATTGTCAACATGATACTGCTTTGTAGAGTAAAATTCAAGAATGCTCAGAAAAATATTTCCATGAAAAATATTGGATGAAGCGCAAATATCAAGGATATTCCACTAATTTCATGGAGTATAAAGTCAAAATTTTAACCAACCGAGTATAATAACGAATGGAATAACAAAAGAAATCACCATGCATGCGGTGCTTCAGATGACAAAGTTATTCCAACAGAATAATAATAACGGAACCAAAGTCGTGAAATTCACACCAACAGATGTTCCAACAAAATAATAAGTAATAGAATAACAATGAAAATCACCACGCATGCGGTATTTCTCATGTATGCAAGTTATTCCAACGAGAATAATAAGTAATCGGAACCAGTGTCCGTGTAAAAACACACATGACGGGATATTCCAATGTAATAATAATAAAGATTTTAACCAGTCCGGTGTAAAACACATGACATGGATGTTCCAATGTAATAATAAAGACAGTAATAATAGAAGAATGTCACCAAGTATAGGGTAGATCACAGATACAAAAGTTATTCCAATGTAATAATAAGAAATGGAATAATGTAAGTTCTCTTCATGAATACAAAAGAATAATATCCACTACAGTAAAAGAAATCTGAATATAGGAAAAGAAAGTTAGCGTACTTCTTCTTCTTTCTCTCTATAATTTTCTCTCTCTAGAGTTTCAGTGAATTCGTAAGAAATAATGAAGGACTGAGCTTCTATTTATAGAAGAATGGAATACATAGTAACTAACTCATGAACGGTCCGGATTGATTTACTTTAATCGGACGGTCCATAATTAAAGCAAAATTGTTTAAATAAAATATAATATATATTATATATATATAATCTCACGGGACATCACCCCCGTGATTCAACCTGTCAAAAATCTGTAAATGATTCAACATAATAATACTCCTCTTGCTAACTTTTCAACTGATACCAATAATGATCAAATAAACCAAACCTATTATATAATATTTATATATATATAACACATGCCTTTTGAAATTCTTACTCACCCGACAACATCAATCTCATCCCACCCAATTTTGACAACATAACCACTTTACTTATATATATATAATATATATAAATACATACCTTATATATATATATATATATATAACTCTAATATATATATAAGTAATAAAACAAAACTGAGATGACTTCTCACGTAAGCATTAATAATCAATACCGTGTGCTACTATGCAACCACACGACATCATCGTACTTTTACTAATGAGTAGTTCAACAATTATCAACGGTAAAACTTTCATTGTTATTTCAATAAAATATATTTTGTCGCTTTCTCAATCCGGCTAATAATTTTGGCTGGGGTCCACCAATGATTGTGCCGTCGTTCGAATATTTCCTGTTTAAAACGAATATTCCCCGACCAATCGAATATTATATAACAACTTGCATACTTTGTAAAATTTATAATTATTACCCACAACTATAACATTATATCATAATATTCAAAAATGATAATTATAGAAAATTGATCTTTATTCAAAAAGTTGGGGTCTTATAATCTCCCCTTCTTATGAAATTTCTACCGAAATTAGAGAGACGTTCTCGTATATATCGAAGAGGTAAGGATACCTTGATTTTATTTCAGATTCTAACTCCCAGGTCATTTCCTCAACATCGTGGTTTCTCCACAAAACTTTGACTTGAGGTATAACCTTGGAGCGTAAAATATGTTCCTTCCTATCCAAGATTTGAACAGGTACCTCTTCATACGTTAAGTCTTCCGCTATTTCGTCCGGTTCCAACTCAATAATGTGGTTCGGATCTTTCACATATTTACGTAACATGGATATGTGAAAAACATTATGAACACGGATATACTTGGCAGTAAAAGCGAGTCTATAGCCACGCTTCCTACTTCGGTTGAGGATTAAAATGGGCCAATGAATCCGTGGATTGAGCTTTCTCTCTTTCCAAATCTCGTAACTCCCTTCCATGGAGCAACACGTAATAAAGACATGATCTCCTTTTATCAATTCCACGTTTTTTCATGAAGATCGAGATAACTCTTTTGTCGATCTTGTGAGGTCTTTATACGTTGTTGGATCGCTTAAATCTTTTCCGTAGTCATACACGTACCAACTCCTATCCCAATAACGTTGCTTCACCCACCTCATCCCAAAGATACCGAGAAATCGACACTTTTTCCATACAACGCCTCGAATGGAGCCATGCCAATACTTGTTGATAATCGCTTGTTGTAGGAAAACTCCACCAATCTGTAGAACTTGTCCCAACTTCCTTGAAGTCAAGGACACGAGTCTTAATAAATCTTCCGGAGTTTGAATAGTCCTCTCTCGATTGTCCGTCCGTCTGAGGATGATATCTCAACTAAATCGTAAATTCGTGCCCATAGTTTTTTGCAAACTAACCCAAAATCGTGAAGTGAATCTCGGGTCACGATAAGAAACTATGGATACTGGCATACCATGCAGTCTTACAATCTCGTTTATGTACATACGAGCAAAACGTTCAAGTGTATAAGTCTCTCGTATTGGTAAGAAATGAGCAGACTTGGTCAATCTATCAACAATGACCCAAATTGCATCAATGCCTTGAGAAACCTTGGGAAGATCAGTAACGAAATCCATGGTAATGTTCTCCCACTTCCATTCTGAAATTTCAAGTGGTTGCAATGGACCTTTTCGTACTTGATGCTCCGCCTTAACTCGTTGACAAGTTAGACACCTTGAGATAAACAAATACTTATCTCTCTCTTCATATTGCTCCACCAAAATGTACGACGAAGATCACGATACATTTTGGTACTCCTGTGATGGATTACAAATGGTGTGTTGTGCTTCCACCATGATTTTATACTTTAAATCGTGGTCGTTAGGAACACAAAGTCCGGAGTTGACTTCAAGTATTCCTTCATCATCAATTCTTGCTTCGCATAAAGACCTTCTTGCACTTTCTTCCTCATACGCATCAGCTCCAGGTCTGTAGTTTGAGCAGCTTTAACTTTATCAATTAAAGTCGGTTCTACTCGTATATTCTCCATCATCACGTGGGTCCATGGAGTCTTTATCTCTATCTCCATTCTTTGCAAGTCACACAAAATGGGCCTTTGCGTTGACAATATTGAACTCGTACCCGCATATGATCTTCTACTCAATGCGTTAGCTACCACGTTTGCTTTTCCAGGATGGTATTGGATGGTATGATCATAATCTTTCAACAGTTCAAGTCAACGTTGTTGTCGCATGTTGAGTTCTTTTTGAGAGAAGAAATATTTGAGGCTTTTATGATCCGTAAAGATCTCCACTTTCTCCCCATACAAGTAATGCCTCCATATCTTTAGTGCGAAGATAACAATTAACTCTCTAGATCATGAGTAGGATAATTCCTCTCATATTCTTTGAGTTGTCGTGAGGCATAAAAGCTATGACTTTCCCATGTTGCATGAGAACACATCCTAACCCTTTTGCCCGAAGCATCACCAGATGACAAATCCTCCAAGCCGGATGGTATTGTCGTAACAGTCTTTAAATGAGTCTCCTCTTGAGTTCTTGAAAACTCTTCTCACATTCCTCGCTCCAACCAAACTTTGTATCTTTCCGAGTCACCGAAATGGAGTAGCGATTCGAGAAAATCCTTCCACGAATCTCCGATAATAATAACCAAATAAGCCGAGAAAGCTACGATTTCCACCGACGATTTAGGTTGCTCCCAGATTTGTATAGCTTCAATCTTTGCTAGGTCAACAGATATTCCATGTAAAGCCCCCAAAATAGGTATACATCACCCATTCCGAAATTGTCAATACATAAAGATGTAAAACAACTACAACTTTATTATTACAATAGTAAATCTGTGAGTTTGAATACAAATATTATCTTCTGACAATATCTATACCCAAATAAATCCTCATCACATTTATTGATACATTATTTTACAAAAAATGAGAGACTACTAAACAACTCTCTCTATAACCATCATTCCATACCCGACTCGTACTCGCTACATTCTCGCCTCCCGAAAAGAAAAAATGGAACAAAAAAGGAAAAGGGTGAGCTCAACTAGCCCAAAAAGAATATTATGACTAAGATAATATACAACAAATTATCGTTAGTCTCCAACAGGAAAAATCTAATAGAATACAATAGACAACAAGTTTTAAATCAATATTCGCAATGAAATAATAATTCATTGTAAGAGTTAAGTAGAGAATGCAAACTACTATCTTCTATGTATGAATTTAAAAGTTCATCGCTCATCTTTTATCCCCTCAGTAACATCAATCAATATATATCCGAATCAAATATTCATCTTTGCACTACAAGCCAAAGATATTCATCACCGGGTCATGTTCATCTAAACACTGCTCATCTTTGCACTATACAGGCCAAAGATATTCATCGAAATCATTCATCTTTGCACTACAGCCAAAGATATTCAATAATGTCATCATTTAAGACCGAGGATGATGAAAATATTTTTAAAGAAACGAATCCAAAGGAAACAAAATGACAAGGATTAAGGATTAAGGATTCGTACTTTTGTTTTATCCATGTCCAAAAATACCTCAAAAATAATCATAGTGGTGTAAAATTCAAGAATGATCAAAACA
Organism: Panax ginseng; assembly: GCA_020205605.1. Classification (NCBI taxonomy): domain Eukaryota; kingdom Viridiplantae; phylum Streptophyta; class Magnoliopsida; order Apiales; family Araliaceae; genus Panax; species Panax ginseng. The sequence continues at coordinate 3,465,872 of CM035131.1, read as the reverse complement.
TGGATACAATCAAAGCTAGTATCCATAATAGATATTTTGACGAAAAGGAAAATTTTATTTTATTTTTCGATGAATAGTCTTATTCAATGAATAAGGCAGATATCGTGAATAAAGGTCAGATACGTGAATAAGAACTCCCACACAACAAGTTCCAAATTTGATTAAAAGTTCAGATCAATACTTCAAAGATAATGATATTGGAAGAATTAATATCATTTTTAAAAAAAAAAAATAATAATATCCCTTACCTCGAAAGATTTATACTTCTAAATTTAAACACCTGGATATAAAGCATGACTTGAACTTCAGCACCAGATAAAGCAATACTCAAAGTATACTCAAAATACTCACAAGAATACGCCGATAATATAGAGAGAGAAAACTTCAATTTCGTGTGATTTTCAATTCTAACCCAAGACTTTATTTATAGAAAAATGCTTGAATACCAAAGCAAAAATTTATTAAAATATATTATTAATAATAAATTTCATACGCCTCCTTGGAAAATCAGATTTCTAACATATCCCACATGCTCATCTTCTAGAAAAGTGAGAAAAAACGTTTTATTAAAAAAATATTTAAAACTTCCAAAAATTAATTATTTTGGAGCTTCGAACTTCAATAATTCATAATAAATAGCCCTTTTGTCGTAAAAATTCAAATCTTGCGTTTTTTATAGGAAATTCAATTCTCTACAACTTTACGTAAGAAAGTTTTTTTCAAATTCCAAATGTAAATTGACCAAAATCCATAAACCAGAGCGATTTTATTGTGCTATAATCAAATTTCAAATCAAAAATGGGGTCCAATTTACATGTTTAACATGTTTTAAACATTTATTGCAACAAAAAATACTCTTCCTCCTCAGATACTCATATATCCCACATTCGTTATAAAAATATCACCATTATTATATTATTAAAATATAATAATATATATATTTAAATGAATTATTTTATCGTAAAAAGATAAAATTTCAATTTTCAACAATTGTCACATTAAAAATTTTCTCCATCTATATCCACATAAAATCAATATTTTCCTCATCATATAAATCAATAATTAATTATTCACAAATAATATTACGTAATCACAATATCGACAACCGTGCAGCTTCAGTGAGCAGGGGCTTTCTAATAAGAATTTCTCCTTATCTGGCAAAGCAATTAGTGACCAAACCTCTCCTTAGATGTAACTTTCTAGACATTGCCAATAATGTTATCCAATAATATTATTCAGATAATATGAATTATTGCTTCGATAATAAAAAATACCGTGTAAAGGACAATTATCAAACAACAAGAATATAAAATATCAATATAAAGAATTATTGAATCAATAAAATAAAATATCGAATAAAGAATTATCAGTAACCATTATCGAGTAAAGGCCTTCACGTAAGAATCAATAATTGCAATATCGCGTGCTTCTTCGTGTTTTAACCAATTTAGTATTTTAACAAGATTAAAGGTAACAACTACGCCTTATTTTTAAATAACTTATATTTATAATTTTCTTCATCCAATCGCTTTTACATGGGGCCCACACATGGTCATACTGGTCGCATTTAATATTCCCCACAAAGATTTAATATTCCACACCAAACGAATATTCCCCGACAACAATGAATATTTTATAACCACTTGCTTATTTTGAAATATTTGTGTATTTTACCCATAACTATCCACATTAATCACATCAACCCTTACTATTTCAAAATAATAATTAGAGGAAATTAAATTTCATTTATTAAATATTTGGGGTCTTACAACCTCCCCTCCTTATGAAATTTCGTCCTCAAAATTGACATACGTACCTGGTGTTTCGAAAAGGTGAGGATACCTCGCTTTCATTTCCGTTTCCAATTCCTAGGTCATTTCCTCTATAAGCATGGTTCCTCCACAAAACTTTAACTGGTGTGGTATGACCTTCGTCATGGGACATGCTCCTTCCAATCCAAGATCTTGACAGTACCTCCTCATACGTTAAGTCTTGGCTATCTCATCGTCAGTTCTAGCTCAATAACGTGGTTGGTCTTTCACATATTTACTGAAATGCGGATATGTGAAACACTTTTTATGAACACGAGACATACTTAGTGGTAATGTAGCGAGTCTATAGGCTACATTTCCTACTTCGGTCAAGAATTTGAAATGGACCAATAAATCGTGGATTGAGCTTTCCTCTCTTCCCAAATCTTGTAACTCCCTTCCATAAAGCAACTCGCAACAATACATGATCCCTATACTAAATTCCACGTCCTTTCGATGAAGATCCGTGATAACTCTTTTGTCGATCTTGTCCCGCTTTGTATCGTTGTCGAATCATTTGGATCTTTTCGGTGAGTCATATACGTCTTAACTCGGGTCCCAACAATGTTGCTTAACCCACCTCATCCCAACATATTGGAGAGCGAAACTTTCGTCCATATAATGCTTCAAATGGAGCCACACCTATACTTGCCTGATAACTGTTGTTGTAGGAGAATTCCACCAATGGTAAATACTTATCCCAACTGTCCTTGAAATCTAGGACAAAGAGTCTTAATAAATCTTCAAGAGTTTGAATAGTCCTCTCTTGATTGTTCGTCCGCTTTGAGGATGGTATGCAATCGAATCAGAAAATCCGTACCATAGCTTTTTGCAAGCTAACCCAAAATCTTGAAGTGAATCTTGGGTCACGATCCAAAACTATGGATCTTGGCATGCCATGCAACCTCACAATCTCATTTACAATATATACTAGCAAGAAGTTTCAAGGAATAAGTCTCCCATATCTCCAAAAAGAAATGAGCGGACTTGGTTAATCTATCAACAATAACCCAAATAACATTGATGTCTTAAGAAACCGTAGGAAGACCCGTAATCGAAATCCATGGTAATGTGTTCCCACTTCCATTTCGGAATCTCAAGTGGTTCTGAATGGACCCTTAGGTACTGAGATGCTCGCCTTTACATCGTTGACAAGTTAAACACGTTGAGATAAACTTTGCAATCTCTCTCTTCATATTGTTTCACCAAAATGTATGTCAAGATCACAATACATTTTGGTACTTCCAGATGGATTGCAAATGGTGTATTGTGTGCCTCCATCATAATCTTGTACTTCAAATCGAGTCGTTAGAACACAAATTACGGAGTGGACTCAAGTATTCCTTCATCATCGATTCTCGCTTTAAATAGCACCTTCTCGTATTTTCTTCTTCCGTACATGACGCCTCTGGGTGGGTGGCTTGAGCAACCTTAACTTTTTCTATTAAAGTTGGCTCTATCGTATATTTGACATCATCGCACTTCGTTCCTACATATGATCTTCTACTCAACGCGCGTCATTTACCACGTTCTCCTCCCTTAGAACCGATTCTTCTCTGTCGCCTTTAATCGTCCTTCGTATGGTCGTTGTTAAATCTCCTCTTTTTAAAATATCCTCCTAACTTCGCTTCTTCTTTTTCATGGCCATGATTACCACCGAGTGGTTACCATTTTTGTCCGCTTTTTTCTTTCTCCGTTTGGTTATCGTTGTTTTGTTGATTTATCTCCTGGGATGATCCTAATTGTGGTCCCTCGGTTGACCGTACTCGTTATCTCGCTCTAATAATTGAGCCTCATTTTACAACATCCGAGTAGAGAAAATTTATGAGAATGAGATCTTGGCGTATCTTGGGTTTCAAACCTCTAAGAAACATCCGTCATAATGCTCCTCATTCTCAACCAAATGAGGTGCAATCTTGGATAACTCTGCAAACTTTGCCTCGTCTTTGGGACCGTCATGTTATTCTCGCTCCGTCTAATAAACTCCACTTCCTTCATATGACGTAACACTTTCGGAAAGTATTTGTCATTAAATAGTTTCTGAAATGTCTCCCAAGAGGCATCTTTGAAAGCGCATTGGATGGAGTACGCTTCACGCATCTCCCACGAGAGGTGCCTTTCCCACGGAACATAAAGGTGGCGAATGGAACCTTCTGTTCTCAAATGCATCCCAAGACATCGAATATCTTGATAATTTGCTTGACCCATGTTTCCGCCATGATCGGATATGGTTTTCCTTAAATTACGGTGGTCCCAACTCTTTGAATCGCTTGTTTGTGACAACCCGTGAATTGCTATCATTTCCTCCTCAGATTTTGAATACGAGTCTCCCTCGTCGATTTTGCATGAACTGCAAAAGCTTCTAAACATCCTCGTTCATCATCTCGCTCGGTGGTGTTGTTCACGGAGGAACATTACCCGCTGTTGCACGTTTCTCCTCGTTGGTGAGTACAGGCGTCTCCACGGTCTCATGTCCACTGTTAATATTCTCAGTCGACATTCTCAAATACTTTCATAAAACAAGGGTTAATTAAGCAAATCAATATATCACATAATATCCTTATATACTTGACCAACTAACAAATAAGCTTAGTAGGACACACTTTGGGGAAGGATTTATTAAATCTCTCCTCCTAGTTCTATTCCCCGATCTCCGCCAGAGATCATATCACTAAGCTCTGATACCAACTGTGACGCCCCCAAAATAGGTATACATCACTCATTCTGAGTTGTCAATACATGGAATAGAAACAACTACAACTTTATTATTACAATAGTAAAACTGTGAGTTTGAATACAAATATTATCTTCTAGACAATATCTATACCCAAATAAATCCTCATCACATTTATTGATACATTATTTTACAAAAATGGTGAGGACTATAAAGCTTATATTCACGAAGCTTTTGGAGTATCAACCTCAAGTGTTGCTCATGATCTTCACGGGTTTTGGAATATATGAGGATGTCATCAATAAAGACGACCACAAAGTGATCCAAATATTCCTTGAATACTCGGTTCATCATATCCATGAAGGCAGCAGGAGCATTAGTCAATCCAAAAGACAAGGACTTCATAATGCCCGTACCGAGTTCTGAAAGACATCTTTGGAATGTCATCGGTTCTAATCTTCAACTGGTGATATCCGGAACGAAGATCAATCTTTGAAAAGAATTTGGCTCTTTGCAACTGGTCAAACAGGTCATCAATACGTGGCAATGGGTACCTATTTTTGATTGTGACATGATTCAACTCCCGATAATCAATAAAAATTCGCATACTCCCATCTTTCTTCTTCACGAATAGAAACAGGGAGCACCCCAAGGAGAAGTACTAGGGGCTAATAAAGCCAATGTCTAACAATTCCTGCAGATTGGGTCTTTAATTCTCGAAGTTCAATAGGAGCCATTCGATATGGGGATTTGGAAAGGGGGTTTTGTGTCTGGGTTCAAGGTCGATACAAAATTCAATTTCACGCCTGAGGGTAGGCCAGGGAAGTTCTTCGAGAATACGTCGGGAAAATTCATTAACAATAGAAATATCATTCAAAACCTGGCGTATTTTTGTTTAGATCCGTAACATGGGCTAAGAAAACTTGACATCCGTTTTTCAATAAACGAATAGCTTTATGGCTTGAAATAACGTTGATTGATTTTAATGGTTTGGTTGTTGAATTAGCATAATAGGTTGATTAGGAATATGAAAGCTAACAACCTTATGAAAACAATCAATTTTGTATGATGAGTAGTTAACCAATCAATCCTAGAATCACATCAAATGCAAGTATTTTCAAAGAAATAAGATCGACAGTAACGTATGCGATACTGGAATTTGAATCAAACAAGACTTATAAACCGTGGATGTAATGAAGGTTTCTCCCAACGGAGTTTCAACAGATAAGTCAAAGTCTAATCTCTCCGGAGTCAAATTTAAACGTTGAGCGCAAGTAGGAGAAATGAAAGAATGGGTAGAACCGGTATCAAATAAAGTATAAACTTCGCTAGAGTTTATGATTAGCTTACCCGTGATGACCTCGTTAAGGTTCCTTGCTTTCTGGAGGAGGTCACAACAAATGCTCTTCCTTGACTCTGGCTTTGACTTTTCTTGGACGGACTTTGGTGCCTCCCTCCCAGCTGGACTTGTCTTCGATGCACGACAAAATCGGGCTAGGTGACCTTCTCTTCTGCAGTTGTAACATGCCTTGGATGGCATCGCACAGTTGGGACTGATGTGTCCCTCTCCTCCACACTTGAAGCATATGATAGGTGGTCGTTCTCCTTCCTTAACGACAGGTGCTGATGCTGACGTCTTTCCATCATTGTTGAATCTCCTCTTCTTAAAATGTTTGTTCTTATTGTTTTGGCCATGATTACCACCGAAGTGGTTATCATTTCTGGCATGTTGATTCCCTCCACGCTTATTGTCATCGCTTCGATGACTTTTATCACTGGTATTATCACTTTGCCGGCTGCTCTCTTTTGGTTGGGTTGACTCATTATCACGCTCCAATAACTGAGCCCTATTAACAACATCTAAATACAAACACAGTTTATGAGAGATAAGATATTGACATATCTCAGATTTCAAACCTCTTAAAAACATTCGCATCATTCTCTCCTCATTATCAACCAAATGGGATGCAAACCAGGACAACTCGACAAACTTGGCTTCGTACTGCGATACGGTCATGTTTTTTTGCTCCAACTTGATGAACTCTACCTCTTTTATGTGTCGAATACTTTCGGGAAAATACTTGTCGTTGAATAGTTCCTGGAACTCCTCCCAAGACATCTTCATCTTTGGCAGAGGTTGAGTCGCTTTCTGATTCTCACCAAGAATCCGCCTCTGCCTTGCAACATGAAGGTGGCAAAGGGAACCTTTTGCTCCTCGGAGCATCGATCCCAAGACATCAAATATCTTGTTGATCTATTTAATTCACGTTTCCGCCTTAAGTGGTTTTGGCTCTCCAAAGAACTCCGGTGGTCCCAGTTCCTTAAACTGCTTGGCGGTAACCATCCGAGAGTTGCCAGTGTTTCCACCTGCATTTTGGACAGGAGCCGCTCTCGCCTGATGTTGTATGAATTGCATGAAGCCTCGAAACATTCCATCGTTCATCATTTGGTCAGTGTTGTTATTTGCCTGAGGATTATCGCCTTCCTGATGCACATTATCCTGACTATTGATATGTGGAGACTCAACGGTCTCCTGTGCTCCATTGATGTTCTCAACATTCTCGGATGCCATTTTCAAATACTACCCTAAAACAAGGGTTAATTAAAATATCACATATTATCCTTATAATCTGACCAACCAATTAAATAACAAATAAACTTAGGTAGGTCATACTAACGAAAGAATTTCCGCCTCTCCTCCTAGTTCTTGTCTCACATCTTAGCCGTGGATCATATCCTAAGCTTTGATACCAACTGTGGCGCCCTAAAATAAGTATACATCACCCATCTTGAGTCGCCAAATACATGGTACAAAATTCAAATACAACTAATAATACAACGATTGTAAAAAATACGACAAAACATATCTTCAGAGTTTAAATACAAATATTGTCTTCTGTATAATATCCACTCTCGTAATAAGTCCTCATTACATTTATTGTCACACTATTTAATGTAATAGTGAGAGGACTACTAGCTAATACTATCATCCCAACCATCACTGCTTCCCGACTTGTACATTCGTTACGTTCTCATTTCAAGAGAACAAAGGAAAGAAAGGGTGAGCCCAACTAGCCCAAAGAAGAAATATTATGACTAAGATAATGCAAAATAAATTATCATTAGCCTTCAACAATGTTAAACTGATAAAATACAATAGACATCAAGTTTAACTGCAACGGATCAAGAAATCCATTAAAAGAGTCAAGTAGAGAATAAAATCTACTATCTTTTATGATTTAAAAAGTTTTTCATCACTTTTATCGCTGAGACTCAGCTTATTAAATAATCCACATCATCCCTGCACTACGACCAAGGATATTCATTAGGGTCACGACCATAAATTCCATGCACTACGGGCCAAGGATATTTGTGTATTCATCAATGGTCATGATCATGCCAACAACTGTCCATCAATGCACTACGGGCCAATGAGGACTTTTACCACATCATTTATAACATTACGGTCATGATTACACCGAATAATCCCTGGTCATAATCATACCAAGTCCATCCATGCTCTACAGGCCATAGATGACTTTAAAAAATATAAACATGAGGATGATGACAATGATATAAGAATTCAATAAAACAAGTTCACGAATTAATTTATTTAGGAACTAATAACGTCCAAATTGTCAACTTGATACTGCTTTGTAGAGTAAAATTCAAGAATGCTCAGAAGAATATTTCCATGAAAAATACTGGATGAAGCGCAAATATCAAGGATATTCCACTAATTTCATGGAGTATAGAAGTCAAAATTTTAACCAACTGAGTATAATAACGAATGGAATAACAAAAGAAATCACCATGCATGCGGTACTTGGATGTAGACGAGTTATTCCAATGAGAATAATAATAACGGAACCAAAGTCGTGAAATTCACAATCGACAGGATGTTCCAATGTAATAATAAATAATAGAATAACAACAGAATCACCATGCATGCGAGATTTGACATGACATGAGTTATTCCAATGTAATAATAATGTAATCGGAACTGTGTCCCAAGTAAAACACACAAATGTGATATTCCAATGTAATAATAATAAAGATTTTACCAGTCCTAAGTGTAAAACCACATGCATGGATGTTCCAAATGTATAATAATAATAAAGCGGAACCGTGTCCGTAAAAAACATACGCATGTGGATGTTCCAATGTAATAATAAAGACAGAATAATAGAAGAATGTCACCAAGTATAGGGTAGATCACAGATACAAAGTTATTCCAATGTAATAATAAGAAATGGAATAACATAAATTCTCTTCATGAATACAAAAGAATAATATCCTCATCAAAAAGAAAAGCTAATATAAGAAAAGAAAGTTAGTAGACTTCACTTCTTCTTTCTCTATAATTTTCTCTCTCTAGAGTTTCAAAGAATTAAGTAAGAAATAATGAAGGAATGAGCTTCTATTTATAGAAGAATGGAATGCATAAGAATTAACTCATGAATCTGTCCATGATTGATTTACTTTAATCGGACGGTCCATAATTAAAGCAAATTTTTTAAATAAAATATAATATATATTATATATTATATATATATAATCTCACGGGACATCACCCCCGTGATTCAACCTGTCAAAAATCAGAAATGATTCAACATAATAATACTCCTCTTGCTAACTTTTCAACTGATACCAATAATGATCAAATAAACCAAACCTATTATATAATATTTATATATATATAACACATGCCTTTTGAAATTCTTACTCACCCGACAACATCAATCTCATCCCACCCAATTTTGACAACATAACCACTTTACTTATATATATATAATTTATATAAATACATACCTTATATACATATATATATATATATGTATAACTCTAATATATATAAGTAATAAAACAAAACCGAGATGACTTCTCACGTAAGTATTAATAATCAATACTTGGTGTCTTACTTGCAAACCACACGACATCGTATTTTTTTTACTACCGAGTAGTTCAACAAGATCAACGGTAAAACTTCCGCCGTTATTTCAAGAAAATATTTTTGTCGTTTTTCTCAATCCGATAATAATTACATTATGGGGTCCACTTAATGATTGTGCTGCCGTTCTCAATATTTCTTGTTTAAAATGAATATTCCCCCACCAATCGAATATTATATAACAACGTCGTGATTTTGCAAAATTTATAATTATTACCTGGTATAACATTATATCATAATATTCAAAAAAGATAATTATAGAAAATTCATCTTTATTCAAAAAGTTGGGGTCTTACATAAACCAAGACAATAGAATTCACAAAATATCAGACATAGTTGGTTCTCACGTTTGTGTTCATTTTGGCCTTGAAACACCTCTTGGTTCCGTGAGTATATTAGAGAATTCAGCCTTCAAAATTCTCACAGAAAAGGCCCCCTTCTTACTCACATAGGTGACTTCTATCAAGAGTATCCTGCAATACCCCATTTGAACATATTTCAAGATATAAAAATCATTAAAAGCATAACTTATCCTGATTCTCGCGGCAGATGTGCACTGTCTCATAATAGGAATGGTTAGGAGTAAATATCTCCTCAGTGCTTTACTGAGTACTACATAGTTCGGTTTGTCCATTGAACCTAGATCTTGGGATCTCCAGTCAGCTAGGTTGGGTTGCCACTATGACGACTCTTATTTAAACAGTAAGCTCTAAACCCATTCCCTTCGATAATTTTTCCACTTGCTCTCTTATTAAACCTTTCGTAAGCGGATCTGCAATATTATCTTTTGACTTTACATAGTCAATTGAGATAATTCCATTTGAAACAATTGTCTAACGGTATTATGATATGTCTTCGTGCAGATATGGCGTGACTTCATCATATATAAATGACTCGTCTTCTTCCAATTCTTTGATTGGCTATCACGATTAATATACATATAGGCGGCACGAGATCTTAACCAATTTGGAATATCCTCTAAGAAATTACGAAGCCACTCTCTTCTTTCTCCAAAACTTTATCTAACGAATGAATTACGATTCCATTGTAGACCTAGCAATACACGTTTGTTTTGAGGATTTCCAAGATATCGTTGCACTTCCAAGGGTAAAGACATATCCACTTGTGGATTTCGAGTCTTTATTGTCAGATATCCAATTAGCATCACTATATCCTTCCAATACTACTGGATATCTTTTATAGTGCAATCCATATTTTTGAGTATGTTTTAAATATCCCAAAACTCTTAAAATAGCTTTCCAGTGATCTTTACCTGGATTGCTCGTATACCGACTTAGCTTACTTACCGAATAAGCTATATCCGGTCTAATCTGATTCATGACATACATTAAACCGCTTTATTATACGAGAATATTCTAGTTGAGATATGTTATCACCTTCATTTTTAGCTAGATGAAGATTTATATCAACTGGGGTCTTATTTAGAATTATATTATACTTGTTAAATTTTTCAAGTATTTTCTCAATGTAATGAGATCGAGAAAATATAATTTCATCAGAGGTTCTAGAAATCTTGATTCCTAAAATTATATCAGCAACCCCCAAGTCTTTCATATCAAATCTATTTGACAACATACGTTTTGTTGAGTTGATAACTTCATTGTTGCTACCCATGATTAACATATCATCCATGTAAGACCCCAAATAATTAATAAATGAAATTTAATTTCCTCTAATTATTATTTTGAAATAGTAAGGGTTGATGTGATTAATATGGATAGTTATGGGTAAAATACGCAAATATTTCAAATAAGCAAGTGGTTATAAAATATTTATGGAATATTAAATCTTTGTCGGGGAATATTAAATGCGATGCCACAGCGACCATGTGTGGGCCCCATAACGGAAAGCGATTGGATGAAGAAAATGACAAATATAAGTTGTTTAAAAATAATGGCGTAGTTATTCACAGATTAATCTTTATTAAAATATTCGGTTGGTTAAAATCTGATGCTTGCAGGTATTGCACCAATTATTGATTCTTACGTGAAAGGCACTACTCGATAATGGTTCACGATAATTCTTTATTCGATTATTTTATTTTATTGATTCAATAATTGTTGTGTTGATATTTTATATTCTTTGTTTCAATAATTGTCACTACACTGCGATATTTTTCATTATCGAAGCAATAATTCATATTATCTCAATAATATTATTGGATAACATTATTGGCAACGTCTAGAAAGTTCTCATCTAAGGAGAAGTTTGATCACCTAATTGCGCCAAGAAGGAGAAATTCTTATTGGAAAGCCCTTTTCCTTGAAAGCTGCCTCGGTTGTCGATATTGTGATTCTGTAATATTATTTGTGAATAATTAATTATTGATTCATATGATGAGGAAAATATTGATTTTATGTGGATATAGATGGAGAAAATTTTTAATGTGACAATTGTTGAAAATTGAAATTTTATCTTTTCTCGATAAAATAATTCATTTAAATATATATATTATTATATTTTAATAATATAATAATGGTGATATTTTTACAACGAATGTGGGATATATGAGTATACGAGGAGGAAGAGTATTTTTGTTGTAATAAATGTTTAAAACATGTTAAACATGTCGGTGGACCCCATTTTTGGCGGAAATTTGATTATAACTTTGTAAAATCGCTTATGGTTTATGGATTTGGTCAATTTACATTTGGAATTTGGAAAAACTTTCTTACGCAAAGTTGTAGAAATTGAATTTCCTATAGAAAGACGTGAGATTCGAATTTTCCGACAAAAGGGCTATTTATTATGAATTATTGAAGTTACAAGCTCCAAAATAATTAATTTTTGGAAGTTTTAAATATTTTTTTAATAAAACGTTTTTCTCACTTTTTCTAGAAGATGAGCATGTGGGATATGTTAGAAATCTGATTTTCCAAGGAGGCGTATGAAATTTATTATTAATAATATATTTTAATAAATTTTCTAACTTTGGTATTCTAAGCATTTTCCTATAAATAGGGTCTTAGGTTAGAATTGAAAATCACACGAAATTGAAGTTTTCTCTCTATATTATCGAAATATTCTTGTGAGTATTTTGAGTATACTTTGAGTATTGCTATACGGTGCAAGTTCAAGTCATAGCCTATATCCGGTGTTTCAGATAGAAGTATAAATCTTTCGAGGTAAGGGATATTTTTTTTTTTAAAATGATATTAATTCTTCCAATATCATTATGCCGAAGTATTGATCTGAACTTTTAATCAAATTTGGAACTTGTTGTTTGGGGAGTTCTTATTCACGTATAATGACCTTTATTCACGTATATCTGACTATTCACGAATCGACACTATTCATCGAAAAATTAAATTTTTCTTTTTCGTCTAAAATATCTATTATGGATACTAGCTTTGATTGTATCCATGTTTTGATCATTCTTGAATTTTACACCACTATGATTATTTTTGAGGTATTTTTGGACATGGATAAAACAAAGTACGAATCCTTAATCCTTAATCCTTGTCATTTTGTTTCACTTGGATTCATTTCTTTAAAAATATTTTTCATCATCCTCAGTCTTAAATGATGATATTATTGAATATCTTTGGCACAGAGTGCAAAGATGAATGATTTCGATGAATATCTTTGGCACAGTGTGCAAGATGAGCAGTGTTTAGATGAACATGACCAATCGATGAATATCTTTGGCACTTCGTAGTGCAAAGATGAATATTTGATTCGGATATATATTGATTGATGTTACGAGGATAAAAGATATCGTTGAACTTTTAAATTCATACATAGAAGATAGTAGTTTGCATTCTCTACTTAACTCTTCTAATGAATTATTATTTTTTCTTGCGAATATTGATTTAAAACTTGTTGTCTATTGTATTCTATTAGATTTTTCCTGTTGGAGACTAACGATAATTTGTTGTATATTATCTTAGTTATAATATTCTTTCTTGGCTAGTTGAGCTCACCCTTTTCCTTTTTGTTCCATTTTTCTTCTCGTGAGGCGAGAATGTAACGAGTATGAGTGGGGTATGGAATGATGGTTATAGAGAGAGTTGTTTAGTAGTCCTCACCATTTTTGTAAAATAATGTATCAATAAATGTGATGAGGATTTATTTGGGTATAGATATTGTCTAGAAGATAATATTTGTATTCAAACTCACAGTTTACTATTGTAATAATAAAGTTGTAGTTGTTTTACATACCATGTATTGACAACTCGAATGGGTGATGTATACCTATTTTGGGGCGTCACGGTTGGTATCGAGCTTAGGATATGATCTCCGGCGCGAGATCGGGAATAGAATTAGGAGGAGAGACGAGTAAATCCTTCGCCTTAGTGTGTCCTACCTAAGCTTATTTGTTAGTTGGTCCGTATATAAGGATATTATGTGATATATTGATTTGCTTAATTAGCCCTTGTTTTATGGCAAAGTATTTGAGAATGTCGTTGAGAATATTAATGATGAAAATGAGGCCGAGTGGAAACGCTTTGTACTCACCAACGAGGAGAGAGAACGTAACAGTCGTAATGTTCTCTTTATGAACAACACCAACGAAAGAGATGATGAGCGAGGGATGTTTAGAAGCTTTTTGCGCTCATGCAAAATCGAATGAGGAGACTCTGTAAGACCCCAAATAATTAATAAATGAAATTTAATTTCCTCTAATTATTATTTTGAAATAGTAAGGGATGATGTGATTAATGTGGATAGTTATGGGTAAAATCATGAAATATTTCAAAATAAGCAAGTGGTTATAAAATATTCATTGTTGTTTGGGAATATTCGTTTGGTCGTGGAATATTAAATCTTTGTCGGGGAATATTAAATGCGGCCAAGAAAGCCCGTATATGGCCCCATAACGGAAAGCGATTGGAGGAAGAAAACGACAAATATAAGTTATTTAAAAATAATGGCGTAGTTATTCTGAATTTACATTTGTTGAAATACCCGTGGTTAAAACACAATAATACGCGTTGTTGTTGCACAAGATAGCACCTGCGGTATTGCACCTTTTGATTACTTGACTCTTACACGTAGAAGGCCTTTACTTCGATAATGGTTACAGAATTAATTCTTTATTCGATATTTTATTGGTTCAATAATTGTTGCGTTGATATTTTATATTCTTTGTTTTTGATAATTGTCATTACACAATATTTTTCATTATCGAAGCAATAATTCATATTATCTGAATAATATTATTAGATAACATTATTGGCAATGTCTAGAAAGTTCTACATCTAATGAGAGGTTTGGTCACCTAATCATTGCGCAAGATGGAGAAATTCTTATTGGAAAGCCCCTCTTTTCATAGAAGCGCACGATTGTCGATATTGTGATTACTGTAATATTATTTGTGAATAATTAATTATTGATTCATATGATGAGGAAAATATTGATTTTATGTGGATATAGATGGAGAAAATTTTTAATGTGACAATTGTTGAAAATTAAATTTTATCTTTTATGATAAAATAATTCATTTAAATATATATATTATTATATTTTAATAATATAATAATGGTGATATTTTTACAACGAATGTGGAATATATGAGTATACAAGGAGGAAGAGTATTTTGTTGCAATAAATGTTTAAAACATGTTAAACATGTCGGTGGACCCCATTTATTGGTGAAAATTTGATTATAGCCTTAAAATCGCTTCGTTTATGGATTTTGGTCAATTTTTGCTTGGAATTTGGAAAAATTTCTTACATGAAGTTATGAGAATTGAATTTCCTATAAAAACTTCTTAAGATTTGAATTTTCCGACAAAAGGGCTATTTATTGTGAATTATTGAAGTTCCAAAGTCAAAATAATTGATTTTGGAAGTTTAAATTATTTTAAATAATAAAAACATTTTTAACAAGGTAGGTGTGCCTTGTAGCATGGAAAAAAGAGCTGAGATCAGATTTTCCAAGGTGTGCGTGAAGATTATATATGTATATTAATATTTTAATAAATTTTTTGCTTTGGTGTTCTAAGCATTTTCCTATAAATAGGGTGCTTGGGTTAGAATTGAAAATCACACCGAAATCTCAAGTTTTCTCTCTATATTATCGGCGTATTCTTGTGAGTATTTTGAGTATACTTTGAGTATTGCTTTACTACGGTGAAAGTTCAAGTTATAGCTTTATATCCAATTATTCCAGGTTAAATCTTGTCTTTTCCGAGGTAAGGGATATTATTATTTTTTAAAATGATATTATTTATTCTAATATCATTATCTTCAAGTATTGATCTGAACTTTTTAATCAAATTTAGAACTTTTTAGTGTCGGAGTTCTTATTCACGTGCTACTGGACTATTCACGATATCTGATCTTATTCACGAATATGACTATTCATCGAAAAATGAAAATTTTCCTTTTAAGTCCAAAATATCTATTCTGGATACTAGCTTTGGTTGTATCCATGTTTTGATCATTCTTGAATTTTACACTACTATGATTATTTTTGAGGTATTTTTGGACATGGATAAAACAAAGTACGAATCCTTAATCCTTGTCATTTTGTTTCACTGGATTCGTTTCTTTAAAAATATTTTTCATCATCCTCAGTCTTAAATGATGATATTATTGAATATCTTTGGCCTGTAGTGCAAAGATGAATGATTTCTGATGGATATCTTTGGCCCGTAGTGCAAAGATGAACAGGTGTTTAGATGAACATGACCAACTGATGAATGTCCTTGGCCTGTAGTGAAAGGATGAATATATGATTCCAGATATATATTAATTGATGTTACAGGGATAAAAATATTGATGATGGACTGTTAAATTCATAGATATTAGTAGATTTCATCCTCTACGTAACTCTTACATGAATTAATATTTTCCGTCATGCAGTATTGATTTAAAACTTGTTGTCTATTGTATTTTATTAGATTTTTTCCTGTTGAAGACTAACGATAATTTGTTACGTGTTATCTTAGTCATAATATTCTTTCTTGGGCTAGTTGAGCTCACCATTTTCCTTTTTTGTTCCATTTTTCTTCTCGGTGAGCGAGAATGTAGCGAGTATGCAGTCGGGGTATGGAATGATGGTTTTAGAGAGTTGTTTAGTAGTCCTCACCATTTTGTAAAATAATGTATCAATAATTATGATGAGGATTTATTTGTATGTGGATATTGTTTAGATGGCAATATCTCGTATTTAAACTCACGATTTCTTTGTTGTAATAATAAAGTTATAGTTGTTTACATGCAGTGTATTGACAACTCGTAATGGGTGATGTATACCTATTTTGGGGTGTCGCATGATTGGTATCAAAGCTTAGGGATATGATCTCCCAAGCGGAGATCGGGGAATAGAACTAGGAGGGAGAGACGAGTAAATCCTTCGCTAAGTGTGTCCTACCTAAGCTTATTTGTTAGTTTAATCAAGATATAAGGATATTATGTGATATATTGATTTGCTTAATTAACCCTTGTTTTATGACAATGTTTGAGAATGTTGGTAGAGAATATTAACGATTGGAAATGACACCGTGGAGATGCTGTACTTACCAACGAGGAGAACGTCTGACAGTGACAATGTTCCTCCCGTGAACAACACCACAGAGCGAGATGATGAGCGAGGATGTTTAGAAGCTTTTTGAGTTCATGCAAAATCGCACGAGGAGACTCGTGTTCAAAACATAGGAGAAATGATAGCAATTCACGGGTTATCACAACCCAAGCGATTCAAAGAGTTGGGACCACGAATTTAAGGGAAAGCTGATCCGATCATGGCGGAAACATGGGTCAAGCAAATTACCAAGATATTCGATGTCTTGGGATATGCGGAGGAATGAAGGTTCCATTCGCCACCTTTATGTTCCGTGGCGAGCGAAGCGGACTCTTGGTGAGTCGTGAAGCGTACTCATCTAGCCGCACTTTCGGCGTGTCTTGGGAGACGTTTGAAACTATTTAATGAAACTACTTTCACGAAAGTGTTCGTCGTATGAAGAAAGTGGAGTTTATTAGACTAGAAGCGAAACAACATGACGGTGTCTCGATGACGAGGCGAAGTTTGCGAGTTATCCGGTTTGCACCTCATTTGGTGGAGAATGAGGAGCGTATGACGCGGATGTTTACGAGAGGTTTGAAACCCGGCGTACGTCGATATCTCATCTCTCATAAATTTTCTCTTTATTCGGATGTTGTTAATAGGGCTCAATTGTTAGAAGCGAGATAACGAGTCACGGTCAACCGAGGTACCACAATCGGGATCATCTGGGAGATAGCGATCAACAAAACAACAATAACCAACGATGAGAAAGAAAAAAGACGAACAAAATGGTAACCACTCCGGTGGTAATCATAGCCATGAAAATAGAAGAAGCGAGTTAGGAGGAGATTTTAAAAAGAGGAGATTCAACAACGAGCATGTGAAGGCAACGATTGCAAAGACTAACCTTGGTTTCAAGGAGGAGAACGACCACCGGTCATATCTTATAAATGCGGAAAGAGGGACATATCACCAAAAGCGCCCACAACAGATTCTAGGTATCTTATAATTGTGGAAAGGAAGGACATATCGCTCGAGATTGCACTGATGGCGAAACCTAGTTCAATGAGGACGGTGACTCAAAAAGTCATCTAGAAAAGTCAAAGTCAATCGGTTCTGGAAGAAGCGTTTGTTGTGGTTGGTCAAAATGCGAGGAACCCAAACGAGGTGATCAGGTAAAATATTTATAAATTCTTGTGAAGTTTATACTTTTACTGAATCTGGTCTTTACCCATTCATTTATCTCTCCAACTTATGCTCAACGTTTAAATCGACTCAAAAAAATTTAGACTTTGACCTATTTGTGGAAACTCCGTTAGGAGAAACTTTCATCACATCCATGCTTTATAAATCTTGTCAAATCCAAGTTGGCACCCTTATCTTACAGTTGACCTTATCTCTTTAAAGATACTTGCTTTTGATGTGATTTTAGGGGATTGATTGGTTAACTACTCATCATGCCAAAATTGATTGTTTTTGTAAGGTTGTTAGTTTTCATATTCCTAATCAACCTGTTGTTTTAATTCGTGAAACTAAACCATTAAAATCAATCACCGCTCATATCTAATCATAAAGCGATTCATTTATTGAAAAAGCGGATGTCAAGCTTTCTTAGCCCATGTTATGTATTTGAATAAAGACACGTCAAAATTGAATAATATTCCTGTTGTTATTAATTTTCCTGACGTATTTCTGAAGAACTTCCCGGTCTACCCTGAACGTGAAGTTGAATTCTTTATTGACCTTGAACACAGTACAATGCCCATTTCTAAAACCCCATATCGAATGGCTCTATTGAACTTGAGGAGTTAAAGGTCCAACTACGAAATTATTGGACATCGGTTTCATTAAGTCCCAAGTACATCTCCTTGGGGTGCTCCTGTTTTATTTAAAAAGAAGAAGGCGGGAGTATCGACTTTTGTATTGACTATCGGGAATTGAACCATGTCACCATCAAGAATAGGTATCCTCTACCTCGTATTGATGACTTGTTTGACCAGTTGCAAGGAGCACAATTCTTTTCAAAAATCGATCTTCATTCTGGATATCATCATCTGAAAATTAGAACTGAGGATATTCCAAAGACTGCCTTCAGAACTCGGTATGGGCATTATGAATTCTTAGTTATGTCTTTCGGATTGACTAATGCTCCTGTGGCTTTCATGGATATGATGAATCGAGTATTCAAAGAATATTTGGATAAATTTGTTGTTGTCTTTATTGATGACATCCTCATATATTCCAAAAGCCGTGAAGATTATGAGCACCATTTGAAGCTAGTACTCCAAAGGCTTCGTGAAAACAAGTTATATGCTAAGTTGAAGAAATGCGAGTTCTGGCTTGAGGAAGTAGCATTCCTTGGGCACGTGGTGTCAAAACATAGAGTATCTGTTGACCCGGCGAAGATTGAAACAATACAAAGTTGGGAACAATAGAAGTTCGGTGGTCAAGTACGTAGCTTTTTGGGTTTAAATTTGGTTATTATCGGAGATTCATGGAAGGGTTTTCTCGAATCGCTACTCAGTTAACTCATCGACTCAAAAGGATACAAAATTCATATGGAGCGAGGAATGCGAGAAGAGTTTCCAAGAGCTTAGAGGAGACTCATTTCGGCTGTTTCTAACAATACCATCTGATACGGATGGATTTGTTATCTACAATGATGCTTGGGCAAAGGGTTATGATGTGTTCTCATGCAACATGGAAAAGTCATAGCCTATGCCTCGCGACAACTTAAAGAATATAAGAGGAATTATCCTACTCATGATCTAGAGTTGGCAGCAGTCGTTTTCGCGCTAAAGATCTGGAGGCACTATCTATATGGGGAGAAAGTGGAGATATATTCAGACCATAAAAGCCTTAAATATTTCTTCACTCAAAAAGAACTCAACATGCGGTAGCGACGTTGGCTCGAGCTATTGAAAGACTACGACCATACTATTCAATACCATCCTGAAAAAGCGAGCGTGGTAGGTGACGCGTTAAGTAGAAGATCATATCACGAGGAACGAGTGCGATGATGTTAAGTATCTGCGTAGAGCCAACTTTAATAGAAAAAGTTAAGGTTGCTCGAGCCACCGAGCCGGAGTTGATGCATATGAAGAAGAAAGATGAAGTCTTTATTAGGGCGAGAATTGATGGAGAAGGAATACTTGAGTCCACTCCACTTTGTGTTCCTAACGATTCTGATTTGAAGTACAAGATCATGATGAAGGCACACAATACACCATTTGCAATCCATCCTAGAAGTACTAAAATGTATCGTGATCTTCGACATACATTTTGGTGGAATAATATGAAGAGAGAGATTGCAAAGTTTATCTCAACATGTTTAACTTGTGAACGTGTAAAGGCGGAGCATCAAGTGCCTAAGGGACCATTGCAACCATTTGAGATTCCGAAATGGAAGTGGGAACACATTACCATGGATTTCGTTACGGGTCTTCCCACGGTTTCTCAAGGCATAAATGCTATTTGGGTTATTGTTGATAGATTAACCAAGTCTCGCACATTTCTTGCCGATCTGGAGACTTATTCTCTTGAACGTCTTGCTTTAGTATGTATGTAAATGAGATTGTGAGGTTGCATGGCATGCCGATGATCTATAGTTTGGATCGTGACCCAAGATTTACTTCAAGATTTTGGGTTAGTTTGCAAAAGGCTATGGGCACGGATTTACGATTCAGTTCGGCATACCATCCTCAAACGGACGGACAATCGAGAGGACTATTCAAACTCTTGAAGATTTATTAAGACTCGTGTCCTGAACTTCAAGGCGATTGGGATAAGTATTTACCATTGGTGGAATTCTCCTACAACAACAGTTATCGAGCAAGTATAGGTGTGGCTCCATATAAAGCATTATATGGACGAAAGTGTCGCTCTCCAATATGTTGGGATGAGGTGGGTGAAGCAAAATTGTTGGCACCGAGTTTAAGATGCGCATGACTCACTAGAAAAGATCCAAATGATTCGACAACGTATACAAACGGCACAAGATCGACAAAAGCAGATTATGCGGATCTTCATCGAAAGGGCGTGGAATTTAGTATAGGGGATCATGTATTGTTGCGAGTTGCTCCATGGAAGGGAGTTACAAGATTTGGGAAGAAAGAAAGCTCAATCCACGATTTATTGGTCCATTTCAAATTCTTGACCAGAGTAGGAAATGTAGCCTATAGACTGCGCGTTACCTCCAGTATGTCTCGTGTTCATAATGTGTTTCACATATCTCATGCTTCAGTAAATATGTGAAAGACCCGAACCACGTTATTGAGTTAGAACCGGACGAGATAATAGAAGACTTAACGTGTGAGGAGGTACTGTCAAGATCTTGGATAGGAAGGAGCATGTCCCTACGCTTGAAAGGTTATACTACAAGTTAAAGTCTTGTGGAGGAACTATGCTATAGAAGAAATGACCTGGAAATTGGAAACGGAAATAAAAGCGAGGTATCCTCACCTTTTCGAAATACCAGATACGTATGTCAATTTCGAGGACGAAATTTCATAAGGAGGGGAGGTTGTAAGACCCCAAATAATTAATAAATGAAATTTAATTTCCTCTAATTATTATTTTGAAATAATAAGGGTTGATGTGATTAATGTGGATAGTTATGGGTAAAATACGTAAATATTTCAAAATAAGCAAGTGGTTATAAAATATTCATTGTTGTCGGGGAATATTCGTTTGGTCGTGGAATATTAAATCTTTAATCGGGGAATATTAAATGCGACCAGTAGCGACCATGTGTGGGCCCCATAACGAGAAGCAATTGGAGGAAAAAACGACAAATATAAGTTGTTTAAAAATAATGGCGTAGTTATTCTGGCTTTACCTTTTGTTGGAATACGGTGGTTAAAACCACGATGTCTGGCGTTGTTACTGAAGATGGCATCTGGTATTGCACCAATTATTGACTCTTACGTAAAGGCCTTACTCAATAATGGTTACTGATAATTCTTTGTTCGATTTTTTATTGGTTCAATAATTGTTGCGTTGATATTTTATATTGCTTTTGTTTCCATAATTGTCATTACACAAGATTTTTCATTATCGAAGCAATAATTCATATTATCTGAATAATATTATT
Source organism: Panax ginseng (assembly GCA_020205605.1). Lineage (NCBI taxonomy): Eukaryota > Viridiplantae > Streptophyta > Magnoliopsida > Apiales > Araliaceae > Panax > Panax ginseng. The sequence continues at coordinate 3,443,870 of CM035131.1, read as the reverse complement.
AGATAACATTATTGGCAATGTCTAGAAAGTTACATCTAAAGGAGAGGTTTGGTCACCTAATTAATTGTGCCAAGAAGGAGAAATTCTTATTGGAAAGCCCCCTTCTTTCGTAGGAACCGCTGCTGATTGTCGATATTGTGATTACTGTAATATTATTTGTGAATAATTAATTATTGATTCATATGATGAGGAAAATATTGATTTTATGTGGATATAGATGGAGAAAATTTTAATGTGACAATTGTTGAAAATTAAAATTTTATCTTTTATGATAAAATAATTCATTTAAATATATATATTATTATATTTTAATAATATAATAATGGTGATATTTTTACAACGAATGTGGAATATATGAGTATCTGAGGAGGAAGAGTATTTTTTTTGCAATAAATGTTTAAAACATGTTAAACATGCTCGGTGGACCCCATTTATTATTTGAAATTTGATTATAGCCTTTCTAAAATCGCTTGGTTTGTGGATTTCGGTCAATTTACGCTTGGAATTTGGAAACACTTTCTTACAGTAAAGTTGTAGAGAATTGAATTTCCTATAAAAACTCATGCAAGATTTGAATTTTACGACAAAAGGAATATTTATTGTGAATTATTGAAGTTAAAGCTCTGAAATAATTGATTTTGGAAGTTTAAATTATTTTAAATAATAAAAACGTTTTTAACAAGGTAGGTGTGTCCACTAGCATGGAAAAAGAGCTGAGATCAGATTGTCCAAGGTGTGCGTGAAGATTATATATGTATATTAATATTTTAATAAATTTTCTGCTTTGGTGTTCTAAGCATTTTCCTATAAATAGGGTCTTGGGTTAGAATTAAAAATCACACAGGCGAAGTTTTCTCTTTATATTATCGAGCGTATTCTTGTGAGTATTTTGAGTATACTTTAAGTATTGCTATATCGGTGAAAGTTCGAGTTATAGCTTTATATCCAATATTCCGGTTAAATCTTTATTTTCAAAGGTAAGGGATATTATTTTTTTAAAATGATATTATTTATTCTAATATCATTATGCTTAGGAAGTATTGATCTGAACTTTTAATCAAATTTAGAACTTTTAGTGTTGGGGTTCTTATTCAAGTATACTGACTATATTCACGTATATCTGATCTTATTCACGAATACTTGTCTTATTCATCGAAAAATGAAAATTTTCCTTTTCGTCCAAAATATCTATACGGATACTAGCTTTGGTTGTATCCATGTTTTGATCATTCTTGAATTTTACACCACTATGATTATTTTTGAGGTATTTTTGGACATGGATAAAACAAAGTACGAATCCTTAATCCTTGTCATTTTGTTTCACTTTGGATTCGTTTCTTTAAAATATTTTTCATCATCCTCGGTCTTAAATGATGATATTATTGAATATCTTTGGCACAGTAGTGCAAAGATGAATGATTTCGATGGATATCTTTGGCCCGTGGTGCAAAAGATGAGCAGTGTTTAGATGAACATGACCAATCGGTGAATGTCCTTGGCCTTTGTAGTCACGAGGATGAATATATGATTCGGATATATAATGATTGATGTTACTGGGGATAAAAATATTGATGATGGATCGTTAAATTCATAGATATTAGTAGATTTCATCCTCTACGTAACTCTTACATGAATTAATATTTTCATTATGCAGTATTGATTTAAAACTTGTTGTCTATTGTATTCTATTAGATTTTTTTCTGTTGAAGACTAACGATAATTTGTTACGTGTTATCTTAGTCATAATATTCTTTCTTTGGGCTAGTTGAGCTCACCCTTTTCCTTTTTGTTCCATTTTTCTTACAAGGAGGCGAGAATGTAGCGAGTGCAGTGGGGTATGGAATGATGGTTTTAGAGAGTTGTTTAGTAGTCCTCACCATTTTTGTAAAATAATGTATCAATAATTATGATGAGGATTTATTTGTATGTGGATATTGTTTAGATGGCAATATCGTATTTAAAATCACGATTTCTTTTTATGTAATAATAAAGTTGTAGTTGTTTACATGCACTGTATTGACAACTCGAGAATGGGTGATGTATACCTATTTTGGGGTGTCACGGACTCTTGTTCAAAATATAGGAGGAAATGATAGCAATTCCACGGGTTGTCACAATGACGAGCCTCAAAGAGTTGGGACCACTGAATTTAAGGAAAGCGGATCCGATCATGGCGGAAACATGGGTCAAGCAAATTACCAAGATATTCGATGTCTTGGGATGCGGAGAACGAAGATTCCATTCGCCACCTTTATGTTCCGTGGCGAAGGAGATTCTTGGTGGGAGTCGTGAAGCGTACCCATCCACCCCGCTCGGCGTGTCTTGGGAGACGTTTCAAAAACTATTTAATGACAAATACTTTTACGAAAGTGTTAAATCATATGAAGGAAGTGGAGTTTATTAGTGCGGAGCGAAACAACGTATGGCGGTGTCTCAAAGACGCGGCGAAGTTTGCGAGTTATCCGGGTTTACCTCATTTGGTGGAGAATGAGGAACGTATGACGCAGATGTTTACGAGAGGTTTGAAACGGCATACGTCGATCTCATCTCTCATAAATTTTTGGAAGTTTTAAATATTTTTTTTAAGAAAAACGTTTTTCTCACTTTTTCTAGAAGATGAGCATGTGGGATATGTTAGAAATTTGATTTTCCAAGGAGGCGTATGAAATTTATTATTAACAATATATTTTAATAAATTTTCTGCTTTGGTGTTGTAAGCATTTTCCTATAAATAGGGTGCTTATGTTAGAATTGAAAATCACACCAGAAACTGAAGTTTTTTCTCTCTATATTATCGAGAGTATTCTTGTGGGTATTTTGAGTATACTTTGAGTATTGCTATACGGTGCAAGTTCAAGTCATAGCCTATATCCGGTGTTTCAGCTAGAAGTATAAATCTTTCGAGGTAAGGGATATTATTTTATTTTATTTTTTAAATGATATTAATTCTTCCAATATCATTATGCCGAAGTATTGATCTGAACTTTTAATCAAATTTAGAACTTGTTGTGCCGGGGTTACTATTCACGTATACGGCACTATTCACGAATACGGCACTATTCATCGAAAAATAAAATTTTTCCTTTTCGTCCAAAATATCTATTATGGATACTAGCTTTGATTGTATCCATGTTTTGATTATTCTTGAATTTTACACCACTATGATTATTTTTGAGGTATTTTTGGACATGGATAAAACAAAGTACGAATCCTTAATCCTTGTCATTTTGTTTCACTGGATTCATTTCTTTAAAAATATTTTTCATCATCCTCAGTCTTAAATGATGACATTATTGAATATTTTTGGCCTGTAGTGCAAAGATGAATGATTTACGATAAATATCTTTGGCTTTGTAGTGCAAAGATGAGCAGTGTTTAGATGAACATGACCAATGATGAATATCTTTGGCACTTGTAGTGCAAAGATGAATATTTGATTCGGATATATATTGATTGATGTTACGAGGATAAAAGATGAGCGATGAACTTTTAAATTCATACATAGAAGATAGTAGTTTGTATTCTCTACTTAACTCTTCTAATGAATTATTATTTTCATTGCGAATATTGATTTAAAACTTGTTGTCTATTGTATTCTATTAGATTTTTTCTGTTGGAGACTAACGATAATTTGTTGTATATTATCTTAGTCATAATATTCTTTATTAGGCTAGTTGAGCTCACCCTTTTCCTTTTTGTTCCATTTTTCTTTTGAGGCGAGAATGTAATGCGAGTAGCAGTGAGGTATGGAATGATGGTTATAGAGAGAGTTGTTTAGTAGTCCTCACCATTTTGTAAAATAATATATCAATAAATGTGATGAGGATTTATTTGGGTATAGATATTGTCTAGAAGATAATATTTGTATTCAAACTCACAGTTTTACTATTGTAATAATAAAGTTGTAGTTGTTTCTGTACCATGTATTGACAACTCAGAATGGGTGATGTATACCTATTTTGGGGGCGTCACAATCCACATAAAGACAAACAATGACATATTCCTTTTGAGTGCTTTTGACATAAACACATTTATCACACTCATTAATTTTAATCCATTTGATAACATAACATTATCAAATTTCTCATGCCATTGTTTTGGTGCTTGTTTCAATCCATACAAGGATTTAACAAGTTTGCATACTTTCCTCTCTTGTCCAGGAACAATGAAACCTTCAGGTTGTTCCATATATATTTTTTCATCTAATTCACCATTTAAGAATGCAGTCTTTACATCCATTTGATGTATTTCAAGTCTATTTAAAGATGTTATTGCTATTAGCATTCGAATAGATGTAATTCTTGTAACAGGTGAATAAGTGTCGAAATAATCTAATCCTTCCTTTTGTCTATAGCCTTTGACAACAAGTCTTGCATTGTATTTATCAATTGAACCATCAGCTTTCATCTTCTTTTTGAAGATCCATTTATACCCTAAGGGTTTAGAACCAGGTGGAAGGTCCACCAATTCCCATGTATGATTTTGCATAATGGACTCAATTTCACTGTTAATAGCTTCTTTCCAATGAGAAGCATCTGGAGAGGATATTGCTTCCTTGTACGTTTGAGGATCGTTTTCTAACAAAAAAGTTAAAAAATTCGGACCAAAAGACTTTGAAGTCCTTGCCCTTTTGCTACGTCTAAGTTCATCCTCCATAGATTCTTTGTCTATATTTTCAGGATTATTACTAGTAGCATCCAAAGGTCTTTTGTTTGAATTTGAATCATTATTTCCATTATATAGAAAAATATTCTCAAAGAATGATGCATCTCTTGATTCAATAAATGTATTAACATGAATATCATTAATTTCAAATTTATGAATAAGAAAACGATAAGCACTATTGTTATTTGCATAACCAATGAACACACAATCAATTGTTTTTGGTCCTATCTTAACCTTTTTAGGTTTAGGAACCATCACTTTTGCTAGACACCCCCACACTCTTAAGTATTTATAGCAAGGTCTATGACCTTTCCATAATTTATAAGGTGTTTTGTGAGTTTTCTTAAGAGGCACTTTGGTAAGAATATAATTGGCAGAAAGCAAAGCTTCCCCCCACAAATTATGGGGTGCTCCAGAACTGTTTAACATAGCATTCAACATTTCTTTCAATGTTCGGTTCTTGCGTTCAGCAATACCATTAGATTGAGGTGAATAAGGAGCGGTAATTTGGTGAATAATTCCATGAGTAGAGCATATCTCTTCAAATGGTGATTCATATTCACCACCTCTATCGCTTCTTATTGCTTTAATCTTTTTGCTAAGTTGATTTTCAACTTCATTTTTATAAAGTTGAAACATTTCTATTGCCTCATCTTTGCTTCTTAGCAAATATACATAACAATATCTTGTGCAATCATCAATAAAGGTTATGAAATATTTTTTCCTACCTCTAGTTTGCACAAACTTTAAGTCACATATATCGATGTGAATTAAATCTAGAGGTTCAGTTTTTCTTTCAACAGAATGAAAGGGTAATCTTGTCATTTTTGATTCCACACAAATTTCACATTTATGTTTTTGATTAATATCAAATTTAGGCAAGAATTCTAAATTAATTAATCTACGCAAAATATTATAATTAACATGTCTTAATCTAGCATGCCATATATTTGAAGATTCTAACAAGTAAGCAGAAGAATTAATTTTATTATTATCAATAGACTTTGGTACAACAGTCATAACATTCATTTTAAAGAGCCCATCATTTATGTAGCCCTTTCCTACAAACATATCATTCTTATTAAGTACAAACTTATCAAACACAAACATCAACTTGAAGCCATTCTTGCTAAGTAGTGACCCAGAAACTAGATTTTTTCGAATATCTGGCACATGAAGCACTTCATTCAAAGTCAGTTCTTTGTCAGATGTCATTTTCAGTACAATCTTTCCACGTCCTTGAACCTTTGAACTTGAGGAGTTTCCCATAAAGAGTTGATCATCATTTTCTATTGACTTGTAAGTAGAAAACATCCATTTGTTGGAACAGATGTGGCAAGTAGCCCCAGTGTCCACATACCATTCTTTAGGATTTCCTACCAAGTTACATTCAGATATAACTACACAAAGATTCATGTCTGAAACATCTTCAGAAAGCTTTTCCAGTTCTGTCACATTTGCTTGAGGCTTTTGTTTTTTCTTGACTTTCTTTGGCTTGCGACATTCATTTGATTTATGTCCTGAAATACCACAGTTGAAGCATTTGCCTTTGAATTTCTTCTTGGCCTTGAAAGTCTCTTTGCCTTCACGCTTCCTTTTGTTGTTGTTTGGCCTTTGTTCTACAACATTTGCCTTTGCTTCAATGAAATTATTCCCACTCTTCTTCTCAGATCCTCGATTGTCCTCTTCAATCCTAAGTCGCACAATCAATTCTTCAAGATTCATCTCTTTGCGTTTATCTTGAGATAATTCTTGAAGTCTTTCCATGATGGTGGAAGCTTACCGATCATTCTTTGCAACTTGGAATGAATCACTTAATGACATTCCTTCAGAATGAATATCATGTAGAATTACTTGTAATTCTTGAACTTGAGTGATAAACCGCTTTGGAATCTACCATTTTATAATCAAGAAATCTCCGACTATGAATTTTTTTCATGCCAAATCTTGATTTTATATTTCTTATCTAAAGATTCCCAAAGTTCTTTTGCGGTTTGAATAGTACAATATACATTATATAATGTATTATCTAAACCATTCATTACGTAATTTACTGCTTGAAGAAATGCATGTTTCCATGCATCAACTGCAGCCACCTTTTCCTTGTCAGTTTCTCCTTCAACAAGAGTAGGACAGTCCTCTTGTAGAAACCGTGCCAAATTCAATGTTGTGAGATAAAATAGCATTTTTTGTTGTCAACGCTTGAAATCCGTTCCATTGAACCTTTAGGCTTTTCTCCAGAGAGACATACTCACGGCGAGAATGAGATGCTAGTGGATGCCATTTACATTTTATATACAAAAGACAATTATTAATAAACAGAAACATATTTCTGTTGTACAAAATTTAACAGAATTTAAACAACAAATTTTGTTTATAAAAATTTGTATAGCACAAATCCAAATTCTGTTTACAAATTTCTATTTTAAAATAATTTGTATTCTAAAGTCGGACAAATCAATACTTATATATAAAGACAGCAAAGGCTATCTTTTTTCAATTGATTGGAAAACTCGCTGAATCAACTCTTAATTAATTAAGAGTTAACTCGGTCAAATTGGCAAAGACTATCTTTTTTAATTGATTGAAAAACTCGCTGAGTTCACTCTTAATTAATTAAGAGTTAATTCGGTCAAATTGAAATCAATACTTCAATTTATTACTTTATCAGCACAGCCCCTTAATTTAATTAATTGAAATCAATTTGACAATCAATTTTAAATCAACCCCTTAACTTAAATCAATTGAAATCAATTTAACAATCAATTTCAAATCAAACAGTAAAGGAGATAAGGAGACTTTGTTTATACCAATAATAATTGCATGCACCATGAAATATTTACTGCACTCATTGATTGAAATATAACTTACTGCACTCATATATATTATATATTACTTTTATGCATCATGCATCATGCAACAGAATTCATGGGAAAAAATCTCTTCAAGACATAATTTGTTGCTTGAATACTAACAGTAATATACGTGCAACATAATTTGTTGCATGTTATATACGTGCTACAATATATATATATATATATGTATACTAACAGTAAGAGATATAACATGCTACTATATATATTAACATACAATATATATATAAGCAGAATATATATATAACAGAATATACTATATTCACATGCAACAAAATAAATTATTATATTAACATGCAAATAATAATAATAAAATATTATGTATGTTAACATGTAATATATATAATATTCTTGTAAAATATATACTAACAGAATATTTTATATTTATATGTAATGACATGCAATAATATTAGTATATTACAGAATACTATGTATATTAAATCAAATTATAATTACAAAAGATAAATTTACTTTAAAATTATTATCTGTAATATATAATATTATTTAATATATATAGAAATATGATAAAACAGAACATTAATTTATATATATATATAATACAGAAAATAGTAATAAATAAATTCGAGTCCTTTAAATTCACAAAGTCTCCTTAAAGTAAATTTATTCCCTCACTGGTGCTAAGGATTAATGAATAATTGCTTCTCAAGATAAAACGGATTTCCAGTTCTTAATTAGAAGCACTTCAAAATTAAGAACACATCGAACCAAATTCTATGTTTATGCACTGAACTTACATGAATATTAATTATGCATGCATGAAGAAAAATTAAAAACACTTACTGTTACTGCAATATTATTTGACAGAGAACGGGATTTGTGCAGAAAGGAAGGAACGGGATTATCTGCAGAAACGGAATTGCAGACGGGAATGAAAGGGATTATTGTATAAGGGAAGGAACGGGACGGGACAGAAAAATTACTACTGTTTTAATGCGCCCAGATAGAGTAATTTATAGAATGCGTAGGTAGTTTATTACATCAAAACTACGTAGTATTGATATAACTTAAAACAAAATCTAATAAAATTTTGTCCAAAAAATTATATATCATGACCCGACCATACCGTCCAGGCGAGGACGGCGGCCACAATGTGAGTTTTGAACCATGCCTTAGCTAGGTCCTCTCCCTTCCACAAAAGTGGGGTGCCCCTTGAGGCCCTTCCCATTGAGCAAACATCCCATATATAAAGACTTCAATTTTTCCTCACACGTCCTATAGTATACCACGTAATACTCCTCGCGGAGGAGAACGTATAGGTGCATAGACCCGACATTTCGGAGTGTCGATTCCACATTAAATTGAGCCCCAAAATGCTAATATTTAATGTTTCAAATACCATTTCCAACCTCCACAACTGCTGCCAGCCCTTTCTTTCCAAGTTTTAGACATCCGGACTACAATGTACTTACTGGCCACTTAGAAACTTGTCAATGTGGCATTAATTTCCCCTAGCTTGCGTGAAGAATGATCCTTAAATCTATGTATCATTAACAACATATATACAAAAAGTTGTGCTCATTATCATTCTCAAGTTTGACTTCCTTACCACCTCAACTCCTAAGAAAGGGAGAAGAGAACATAGCAGTTAAATTTCAATCTCCTGGTTATGATTATGGTCATGATCATTCATGCCAAACAAAACAAAACATGATCATGATGGAGTGGAAACACCACAATACAAGATGCATGGGATGATTGTGGATTCTTCTTCTCCTCGCATGTGCAAGTATCACATTATAGGGACAGATTTTCCTATTGAGAACAAATCATCAGATAAAATGTCACTACCTCAAACTTTCATTCTCTCATTTTCTCAGGGAAACTTTCATTGGTATGTATGTCCACATCAAATTGATTGCATAACAAGCTAGCTAGCTACTACTTTTGCAAATATTACATACTCCTGTGTAGATATATAAAAAGTAAAAAACAACCTGCAGTTGAACACAAGCTAGAAGTTTTATTACTGCTGATTACCGGATTCAAGCTTTCCACTGCAGCAGAAATGTAAAATACAAACAATTCCGCCAAACTATTAAGAAAAAGATCGAGTTTACTGATAAAGGAGATGAAGAGGAAAATTAAAATTACTATAAAAATAAATAAATAAAATAAAATTACATCCCATCCATCACTTCTTTAATTTTGTTGAGGAACAACAGAGGATTCCTTGCTGCTGTTTCCTTCTTGCTTCTCGTTGTTCCCATGTTTGTTTTGATCCCAATGAACCTATGAATGGGCTTTATGATATTTTATCCCAACAAAAAAGCATAGGTTAACCCATATCACATCTCAACATCCCATTATTAAATCGTCGTCTTCTTTTTATTAACCATCTAGGCCGTTACTAATAATAACTGAACTGAACTTGCTCTGTCATCATAAATTCCTTACAAAATAATATCTTAATTTTTAGAATTTAAATAAAACACAAATCTGTCAGAATATGGGAGTATTAATTATTACTCAGATATGTTTATATTTAGAGAATTAATATTTATACAAGTTAATTTAATACATAATTATATACCATTATTATATATGATAATGAACAACAAAAGTAATAATGCTATTGATGGAACTTTTTTTTTTTTTGGGATCAATATAAATTTATTAATCTTTGTGTGTGTATAATATATATATATATATATATATAATATATATATATATATATATAATGGACCTACGGAAATAGTTTGTTTAGTCATGGGAAGCAAGTTCACATGCAATTGGTCCCGTTGTTCGTACAACAATTGATAAAAATTATAACAAGTAATTTATTTAGGATCTAGTTGCCCATATCTCATAAGTTAATGAGTGAAGTAGATAAGCTATATATATATATATATATATATATATATATATATATTCTCACACCAGCAAATTGTTATATACTCCACTATAATAGCCACTCAAATAGGTAAAGGTTATGATTTCAAATCAATACTACAATGCAAATTAAATTTATCATGAAATTACTTGTGTTGTGCGTAATTTATAAGATATTATTGCGTAAATTCCTTCCTTCATCTGTTAAACAGTCATTTTGATCCTTGTATTCTATAGTTAGTTTCAAATTCAACAACGTACAATTTTTTTATAATAATCCTTATACTCTAAAATAAATAAATAATTTAGTCTTTTTTTAATTTAAATAATGACGTGGCTTTTTTTATATATAAAAAAAATACCAACATTTATTTTAACAATCTAAGTGGGAATTAGTAAGGGAGAAACTAGTAACTTGACAAATTGTGTAGCGTACAAATTTATTTGAAAAAAAAAAGAAGAAAAAGATTTTGTTTCAAATAAAATCATCAAAGCTTATAACAAGGCAAACTAATAGTGCACTTAGGATAGTAATCCATGTTGAATTAAAGTTTTAAACTTAATAAGAAGTATTTTTTGGATATTTAGTACTAAGTTTTTGAATTTATTTATTGGGATATTTAATGTAATAAACATAAAATTGAGTAATAATTGTTGCTAAATCATTTTTTTATTTCTAATTTAGATTTACATTTATATTGCTCTTTATCAAAGAAATTATACTTCTTAATTTACTCTCTCTTGAGCATGTAATATCATGTTTATTGTTTTATTTTTTGGACATGCGTGTTTATTATTTATACTATCATTGTTTTTGGGTGTTCATCGTTTATAACGTTGTTATTTTACCTTGTCATTGGGTGCTATGATCACTAAACCATTAGAAGCAAAATATATTGAAATTTTATATTTATTGTTTGTATAAATGCAAATTCTCAAGGAATTTAAAATTGTGTGAGAATGTAAAAAAATAATTAGTCTCATATAAATATATTAGAGAGTATGAACATCATTTAAGAATAGAATATAAACAATGAGAAACAAATACATGGCCAAGTAAACATCACGTAATAAAAAATAAAAAGTGATAAAAAAAAATACTTGTTTATCCTTACTAAAAAAAAAGTTTTATTTATATCGACAGTTATTTATATTTTTTTAAAAAGTCATATCATCATTTTTTTGTTTAAAAAAATGACTAAATTGTTCCTCTATCTTAGCTTAGCGTATATAGGAGTATTATAAAAAAAATTATACATGAATGAAATAGAAAACTAGTACTATAAATTACAAGAACCAAAATGGTAATTTAGCCTCCTTCGTCAGCATATTACACGTCGAGAACTTGAGATTCAATTCCCGTTAAAAAAATGTCTTTAATTAATGTACTACAAAATTTGAAATAACGCAAAAAGAGTCAAAGGACATAGTATTTTTTTACTTTGGAAGTACATGTTGAGTCAGAAATTTAAGGTGGTGTGGAGGCATTGGATTCTTATTGGAAAGAAATAGAGAGGACCGCTGGAGAGCAGATTTTCTGTTCTTATTTTTTATGTTTTATTTGTATTTTTTATTTAAATTTTGATTTTTTATTTAATTTTAAAATTAATTAATATTAAATAAAAAATTAGAGGTCAAAATTTAAGTAGAGGACACCAGAACATAGGGCCAGAGAATCTGTACTCATATTCAACAAACAATTACCAACATGAGAATTACTTAAACGATAAAATTAAATAAATTAAGATAAAATTATTTATATTATTTTATGTATACACATTGATCGCAAAAATAAAATAACAAAGACTTATAAAAAATGACACACATTAATTAGTGTTGACAGCTCTAACCCCTTCCATTGATACTGCTCAAGTACTATTCCTCCGATGTAAAAATCTACTGCCTAATTAACATGAATATTTAGTCTCCTTTGTAACCTAAAGAAGAAAATAAGATAAGCCTATTGTCCATTAATATTCTAACTTTTTTTACTTTTACTTTCTACTGTAATTAGATAAGTACATGTTAAATAAAAATTTTAATTCTTTTAATGAAAGAAAAAAAAAATCTAAAACAAAACGGGTACAGAGCAGTGATGATTATAAAAGCAAAGAGTATTTTGACGGAATTTAGCAACATAAATCAAAAAGGGAACATGTCAGCAGGGGAAGAAGATTGATTGTTCCTTCCCAGTCCCACACAGGTGACTGACTGACTGCCTGAAGAATTCCCCTCAACTCACTGAGTCACTCGCTCTTCTCTCCACCAGTGCTGTCAATATAGAACAAGACAAACACTCTAATATCTTGTTGAACCAAATTCACGCACAAACCCCCTCTATTTATTTTATTTTAGTTTTCCTCCTCCATTCTCATTGGGGTATTCTCCCATTTCTCGCAAGAGAGGAAAAACAGAGGGAGTAGAGAGTTGGTGGGTGGAGGAGGTGGAGAAGAAGAAGAGTGTACACAGAGACACAGGGGTCCTACTCCTAAACATTAGGGTGGCACCAACAGTCATTTTCAATCATTTTTATGAGCTATGTGGGTGCTGCGCCTGTGCCTCTCTCATAATCAATTACCCATTTAATCACTTTACGATTTGATCTACCACCCAATTTTTCTCTTTTCACTGCAACCGTTTTAAGTGTCTTGTCTTGCTTTTTTCTTGTTATATGACTTGTACATCACCCCCCACAAAAGAAGAAGAAGAAGAAGAAAATAGTAACTAGAATCAAGTGGTTGTTGGCTGCTGCAATTTGGGTAAACTCGAGTTAAAGAGGAACTAGAAGATCTCGGTCAATGAAGGGATCTTTTGCTGTAAGTTGTCTCCAATCCCTTACTTCACTCTTATTTCACTTCTTGTTTCTGTCGCTTATTCCACATTGTGCTCAAGGGTCTTAATTACTTGTTTTATATCTTCGTCACTATCTGTTAACAGTAAGATCTATAAAGTTTTTATTTTTTTCCCAATTGCGATGTTTGATTTGCTCAATCTTTCTTTCTACATGGGATCTGATTTGGATTCCCCCCTCTCCACTTTTTCATTATTGATGGTAGAGGATAACTGAATTCTGAGCAACTTATTGACTTTTTTTGTTTATTTTTTTTTGGTAAATCGTGACTAATCGTACCAGCTTTCCTCTGTCAGCCAGTTTTTGATTTGTCTCTGCTTTCTGTTTCCTAAGGTAGTAAATAACAAATATTATATGTCTAAGTTTAGACCATTATTTTTTCCATATTGTAGTTTATGTGATGTCTATTTCCACTGCTAGATTCTTAGTTTCTAAAATGCTAATGGAATGGCAGTTAACGCTCAACTTCTTACAATGAAATGAACATAAGAGTTGCTTACGCTCTGATCTTATATCATAATTTGGCACTGACAAACATTGATTTGACATTCTAGAACATTGAGTTGGCAGTGATTCATTTGGCCCTAACAAACATTTATGTCCCTAAATTAACAGCAGCTGGGGGATGTGTTTCTGGTACTTGTATTGTTCGGTGAAGCTCAATGGGCTAGCAGTGGCGGTTCCCTTTGCAAAGAGACAAGTTCAGGAGTTGTTCGACCCCACAGTGTCTCAATTACTGAATTTGGTGCAGTTGGTGATGGGGTAACCCTCAACACAAAAGCATTCAAAAATGCCATTTTCTATCTTAATTCATTTGCCGATAAGGGTGGCGCCCAGCTTTTTGTCCCAGCAGGCCGGTGGTTGACAGGAAGCTTCGTCCTCATCAGTCATCTAACCTTGCGGTTAGATAGGGATGCACTGATTCTTGGATCTACAGTAAGTGTTGACATAATTATATACACATGCATGATGCATATATATACTGAAATTTGTATATCTTCTGACTGACACGTTAGTACATTTTCCTTAGTAATGTTAGATCAATTACTTAGATTTCATAGAAAGTTTTCTATGTAGGAAATTTGTCCATTATTGTATAATCGTTAAAAGTAATGAATTCCAGTAATGAATCCTCAATTTCAATTCTATAAGAAATTGAATTTAACTTCATCTAAAAGCATGTGATCAAGCTGTCTTAAGTCATGATGCTTAGCTGAGATCTTACTATGCTGTTACTCCATTTAGACTTTTACTATCCTTGAACATATTCATCTGACTGCCACGGGGTAGTGGTCTGCGTTGAGAATTTTGATCATTAATCATTTTATCAGATATAAAGATATAGTACCAACCAGAGTATATTGCATTGTTTCAGAACTCTGATGATTGGCCAGTCATTGATCCTTTACCATCTTATGGCCGGGGTAGGGAGTTACCTGGTGGGAGGCATCAAAGCCTCATTTACGGACGCAATCTGACAGATGTCATTATAACAGGTTAATGATTTTACCTTCTTTATAGCTGCTCTCTTCTTCTCATTTCCATTGACAGATGTTCCCTGTAGGTGATAATGGAACCATAGATGGTCAAGGCAGTGTTTGGTGGAATTGGTTCCGGGATGAAACCTTAAATTACACTAGACCTCATATGATTGAGTTGATTGACTCAAAAGAAGTGGTTATCTCAAATATGACCTTCCTTAATTCACCTTTCTGGAACATCCACCCTGTGTACTGCAGGTCAAATACATTTCTCTTCCTTGTTCATTAACCCTTTATTTTTTTTGTTCCAAATATAAATTTGTGCGAAAGAGAAGTCTTATGAATTAGGTGGAGAGTTGAGACTGTTTTTCTGGATGAACAGCCAAGTTATTGTCCAGAATGTCACAATCCTTGCTCCTCTCGACTCGCCAAACACAGATGGGATTGATCCAGGTTAGTTTCCTTGACTAAGCCAAAGTTTTTTTATTTATTTATTGTATCAGTATTGAACCAGATCTTTATCCTTTTCATAATTATAAATGCCAAAATTCAGGAACTGGGATTTGGTACTCTTTCACAGCCTTTGGGTATAAATCAACTTAGACACCCTGGCAAGTACAATTATATATCTGTGAGGTTTCCTAATTCCTGGTAATTGAATATGTTGGAAGAAACAGTGGTTTACTATACGAATATTTGATATGAATGCAACTTATTATATAGATCCTGTTCCACAGAATTGTTGTGATATTTAAGCATTTTTCATTCGAGTCTCCCTGTCAACTGAAGGATAAAAACAAGTTGACGAAAAATTTCCTGCTAACATGTCTAAATCAAGGTTCTGCTCATCTAATAAGAATGACCACTTTTTCCCTGCAATAAACCTCGAGGTGAATTTGTGTATACATTAGTTCGGGCAGTTCGTCATTCCCATTTTAATAAGCTTCCGCAAACTGTAATATTTCTTTGGACTTAAACAATATAAATATTCTATTTGTCGCTATTTCAAACAATTTATTTGGTTCTGACTAATATGTTTTGATGCATCCAGACTCTTCCAATGATGTTTGCATTGAAGATTGCTACATAAGTACTGGTGACGACCTGATTTCCATTAAAAGTGGGTGGGATGAGTATGGCATATCCTACGCTCATCCTAGTACGAATATTATTATCCACCGGATTGTTGGACAGACTGGATTAGGCTCAGGTATTGCAATTGGAAGTGAGATGTCTGGAGGTGTATCAGATGTTCATGCGGAATACCTCCAGTTCTTCAATTCATACATAGGTATTACAATAAAGACCTCCCCTGGGCGGGGCGGTTATGTGAAAGATGTTTTCATATCAGGCGTGACCCTGGCCAATGTCAATGTTGCTATAAAATTCAATGGTCAGTTTGGGGAGCACCCGGATGAGTATTATGACCCAACTGCTCTTCCCATAATAGAAATGATTACCATTCAAAATGTTACAGGAGAGAATGTTAAGGTTGCAGGCCTTCTTGAGGGAATAGAAGGGGATAATTTCGTCAGCATTTGCCTGTCCAATATCACTCTCCGTGTAACCTCGGACTCTCCATGGAAGTGTTCTTTTGTTGATGGGTTTTCAGACTTTGTTTCTCCAGACATTTGTGAGCCGCTCAAGCGCAATATATTTCCTGAGCATCTGTCAAATTGCTACCATCTGTCAAATCACTTGTGGAGCATGTCTAATCAAAGCAGAGGTGCTTGGTTGGAGGCATGGTAAATACACTATACAGATGCCAGTGGAGAAGCCACTTCCCTCTGGAATCATTTTCCCATTAATTTGATTCTTGCCATTTCTGAAACAACTACCTACTGGATTTCTTTGGAATTGTTCTGCTGACATAAAAGGTTTGAGGTGAAGCTCTGCTGATATGTTGTTGCTGACTTTCAACTATTCTTGTAACTTATTGTGCAGTGACAATAATTGAGTGATTTATAGAAATTGAGTGATTTAATTGAAGGTTATGCCTTTAAAACTGTTTTCTTTCCATAATTAATACTATATACACGGTAACTCTTCCCAAATATTAAACACTAAATGCTTATGTTACAAAATTATCCAAAGTGCACAAGATCTTACTGGAGTCCAGAGGAATAACCAACAGGAATGAATTTTGGTGAAATAGGTGGCCGTGAATCATGGTTTTGTAGGTTGATGTGATGCTAAATGGTTTTGCAAGTTTTTTAAGATCTTACCCATCTTTTCTCTCTCTACTTCTCTTCTTTTTCTCAATACTGGAAAAGAAACAAAATAATAATGAGTTTGAATCTATGCCTTGCGTTTGTACGTTACTGATGTCAAATGACCGTCTATCGGCAGCATCCGCTCATGACTAGTGGTTTTCCGGCAGTGTTCTCGTTTCATTGACTTCTGACCAGCTCATGACCTAGTTATGTAGGGTATAGTGTTTTTGGAAAGAACCAGATAAAAAGAAGAGACTCTACATGACCCCTCTTTAATACAAACGTACAACTTGTTTTCAGTGTCCTGTCATATAGAGATAATTCATTCCTGTGTACATTGTTTAGTAAATCATACATGTATCAATCTGAACAGAAATATGATAACATAAAAAATACCGGCACTCAGCCTTTTCTTCTCAAAGGCTGAGAAAAATCAAACTGGGAACCCTATCTCGGAGACGCCTCACTCCCAGACTCCTTCAAAACTGAGCTCAAAACCTGCCTCGAAATGTAAGTCTCAAGCTCCCGAGAGACCTCTGTTAACTTCAAATCGAAACTGCTTCTATATATGTGCTTTTGTGAAGCTACAGCACCAGGTGTTCTAGAAGGAGAGCTGGAAAATCGTCTTCTTGGACTTGAAAAAAGTCCTGGTGATCTTGGATGAGTCCCTTGGGAAATGAGAGGTGTCAAGCCTGATCCCACACTGGCCATCTCTCTCTCTGGGTTCACGAATGGTCCGCTTTTTGTCTCCAATGGTAATGGCTTTAATGAATCTAGTTCAGCCATTGCCTTCTGTTGCATGAGCTTTTCCCTGGCCTTTTCGGCTGCTAATAGAGCTTTCTCTCGGCTCATTTTTATTAGTTTCCATGGGTTGATACTTGCACGGAAGCCTTGTTTCATGGTCAATGTGGATTGTTCAGGATCTTTATCAATTCTTATTGATAATCTTTGTGGCTTCTGCAACTTAAAAAGCAATCTTCCAGTAAGACCTTGAAATTGATTCCCTAAAAAACAATGAATTTTTTTCTCTAATATACCTGATTTATTCCTCGTTCTCTGCATATGAAATTAGAGATAAATGATGGCTTTTCCAGGGAGTCTGAGCCAATGCTCTCATCGTCTGAAGAGAAATCTGAATCTTCTAATGACTCTATTTCCATAGACTGGTTCTCCTCTTTCATTGCCAAGATATAATCATAAGTTCTCATTCCCTAGAACAGCAACAAATATTTTTTAATCATACAGTTAAGAACATATTTGCCAAACGTGGTAAATCTGAGTGAATGAGCAAGGATATAGTGGATGTCACAAGGGAGATAGTTCATTAGAAAAACAAGAGTAATGGCAATGCACTACACGAACATGACCAGATTAGATTGTAGAAATGCTATTTATGCTTGCTTCTATGAGGACTGAAGGATCATCTTCTGGCAGATAGGTGCATGATATTCAATTTTACAAAGTGCTACTGTGTCAAGTTTTTAAGGAAATACATAAAAAGAAATGAAAAGTCTTGGAAAGCAAAGTACTGACAAATACAAACTTCATGGTTGTTTGTGATTCTAATATTGCAAATAGGTGCATACTATAAGATTAATGATGCATATATAGCCCATTGCAAGTCTCTGACGTTTTGTAAAACGTTCAGATATAAATTATTAATACCTTTCGGATGAGAACCACATGAAAGAAGAAAAGCTGTCCCAGTGCTGCTGAACTATATGCTGTCAATAAAACCAGCAAAATCTGTGGCATAGAGACGATTAATGTCATGGCGAAACTTACATTTGTTCAAACTAGTTGTAAAGTGGGAGCGGGAGTATAAAGGGAAAAACATTACAGATATCGCTGCAAGAACTCCTCGGGGAAAATTAATGTATAACTTTCTCTCTAGTTCATGCTCTATTCCTCGTTTATCAGCAAAGCACCTAATAAATATGGCAATGGCAGTTCCTCCTTCTATTATTAGCTGAAATAGGAACAACTGTATTAGCACACAAACATAGGAAGTTATTAACTAATTTCAGATAAAAAATACAAGACCACTGACCATCAACAAGACAAATATCATGAGAAGAATGAATGTCGTGTAATTTCTTTTCCCAATGCAGTTGTTCAACCACTGAAGCAATTCAAACACAAGTCCTGTTATAATCAGTAGCATTTCTAAAAACAGCTTTATACTTGAACAAAGAAAACATCATGCCTCTTACCCTGCAGTGGTGATCAAACCCCTCAACACACCGGTTGCAGGTCCTACAGTGCTTGCTGTGCTTCTTTACCTGATAAGAAAAACAATTGTATTCCACTGTTAGCAAGTTAAGCATACGATCTTAAGAGACATGTTGCAGTATACTTGTTTTGGTACTTATACACAAATGCACAATTGTGTTGGAAATCTCTCTCCTCCACTCCCCCTCCCAATATTCTCATATAGTTTACTCTTTGTAAACATTCGACCCTACAATCTCATCTTAAATCTGATTAAATTCTGCAAAACCACCAGGAAAGACAATTCTGACTGCATAACCAACCTCCATATCACAGAGAGAGCAAAAGGAGAGATCATCTTCTTTGGGATCAGGTGCAATTGCATCATCCTTCATGACAAATGGAAATGGGAGAAGGGGCTCTATCTGAGCACTGGTTTTCCATGGATCCAGGTACTTTCTCCTTATACAAGTCCTCAGAATCTTTCGCTCAATCCTTCTAAAAAACCTCATAATCAGCTGACTCAAAATAAACCCATAATTTAGCTTCGAAGACGAATCGGCTCTTCTCTTCAGCCTTCTAGAGCTGGTTTTGTCAGTCGGATTAATGGCAGTACACCTTATAAATAGAAACATAACTGAAAGTGCCTGAGAATTAAACAACAAAATAACAATAAAATTAAGTTCCCATGCCAGATTGATGGAGATCAAATACAAAGGAGATTTGGTAGTTAATCCAATTTTGACCGATTACCACGAAGGAAAAGATTGTGATGACACTGATCTCTGCATTTCTATCACCGAGGAAAAGCCCCAGGAAGCAATAAAAAGCCACAACCAAGAAGCAATAAATCGACATTCCCACAATCTGCAGTACCAACAATTTGAATACATGGTTGGTTTATTCTAAGTAAGTAAAGTGCTTGATATTCAAGCTTTTCAGTGCAACAACCTAGCTTAATTTACACAAAATTAGGGGGGAAATCAAGCCTTTTCAGCAAAAGAAGTTCAATTGAGAATATTTATGAAGAGGGTTTCATTGCTTAAGAACTTATTAGTGCTAATTAAGAAATATAAGTGTTTTCATTTGGTTTTAACTGAGAGAAAATTAAACAAATAATGCAATCTGATTAGAGTGCGAATCTTGTATCCGGACAACCGATAATTCACTTGAAAATTTGAATAATTATAGAAAAGATCAAATTTTTATACTAAAGCTAAGATCTTTGATCTACCGGCATAATAGAGAAGTAAAGGGTAAGTGGATATTTACCTGTAAAGGGTGTAGAGGGCGTTGCCAGCCA
This sequence comes from Panax ginseng, assembly GCA_020205605.1. Taxonomy (NCBI): domain Eukaryota; kingdom Viridiplantae; phylum Streptophyta; class Magnoliopsida; order Apiales; family Araliaceae; genus Panax; species Panax ginseng. Next base: position 3,423,423 of record CM035131.1, on the reverse strand, counting down.
TGGCGTCTCATGATGTTCATCAATGGTAGTGAAGAAAATCCCGGGTTGTTCAAATTATCGACGAAACAAACCAGTAAACAGACAATATAATCTCTGTTTCAAGAATCCATGAGAATACTAGGTTAAGAATTGGTGGAAAAGAGATGGATTTGGTAAGTTCATTCAAGCTCGAAATGACTGGCGGCTCCAACCCAACGGTCCATTTCTTTTTCTTTTCGAAATTTGAAAATGGGTAGATGCGGAAAAAAAAATCAGCTATTTTCTTTTTGTTGATGCAAGTTTAGTTTTGACGATGATCTGACGGTGATAATCAATTTGGGCTACCTGAAAACGAACTTGACGTTTATGCTCCCCATTGTTGAGGAGGATGTGTTGGGCTATTCAAATTTTCAGCTATTTTTGCGGCCCGTGAGGCCTTTCAGCCTCGATGTCTTTTTCTTTTTGGGGTCAAACCTTGATGGCTAATTCAATGCCTAATTATTATTAGGGTCCTTTACACTAATATATAATATTTAGAAAGTAATTACAAAAATAAAACATAAACAACATAATTACAAAAATAAAACATAAGCAATATAACGCCCCTAAAATCGCGTGTCATTATCCAGTCAGTTATCCAATTTCATTTTGAAATTAGTGCAACTTTGAAATCGGAGCGGAACAACGGATCAACGACGGAGAAGACAAAATCTGAAACCAAGCCTCACAGCATGACTAAACTCAGTAATCTCCGAGATCAACGACGATCTCTATGATCAACGGCGGGAAATGACGAAGCCAAATCGCAGATCAACGACGTAGAAGAAGAAAGCTGGGTTGTCGCGACGCGTCTCTAAGATCGAAAATAGCATACAAAATCAACAACGCCTTCAAGATCGAAACTAAATCTGCGTTGATTGTTGAATACAAATCAACATCAATTTCGATCAAAAATATTGAGGTATGTGAGTTTAAAATTTATAATCATATAGTTACATATTATTACTACAATTACTATATTGGTCACCTTTCTTAAGTTTTTGCACTTAAAATGGTCACACCTGTAAAGAATAATGAATGTTTTGATTGCAATATGAATATTTTGATTACAATTGCATGTAAAAATGCACTTGGTTATTGCTTAACATTACATTGAGTTCTTTGTCCTAACTATGTCACATGTTCTTTGTTTAATCTTTGGATTGGTTAATGCATAATGGTACTAACTAATGTTGCATTGGTTCTTTGATTAATAATGATTTGGTTCTTGAATGAATTGGATATTGTGTACCGTTGCTTTTAGTTCTTGACTAATAATGACTTTATTCTTGTGTAACATTATAATGGTTCTTGATTATTACTTGATTCTTGACTAATGTTGACTTGGTTATTACTTAACATTACATTGGTTAACGCTAACATTACATTGGTTAATTTATCCCGACTATGTCTATATTCTTCGCTTAATCTTTGGATTGGTTAATGCGTAATGGTACTAACTAATATTGCATTAGTTCTTGACTAATAATGATTTGGTTCTTTGTGTACCATTACATTGATTATTGACTAATAATGATTTGGTTCTTGACTAATAATGACTTTGTTAATGTGTAACATTATAATGGTTACTAATGAAGACTTAGTTCTTGACTAATCTTTGACAATTACTACTTAACATTACATTTGTAATGGTTGACTATATACATATTCTTGACTATCTTGATTTGGTTACTATGTACCACTTTGCATTGTTCTTGACTAATAATGACTTTATTCTTGTGTAACATTATAATGTTCTTGATGAAGACTTGGTTCTTGACTAATAATGACTTGGTTCTTATTTAACATTATATTGGTTCTGAAATTAACATAGGTTATTATTAATAATTAATTGACTCATGTACCATTGCATTGATTCTTGACTAATAATGACTTTGTTCTTGTGTAACATTATAATGGTTACTTAATGAAGACTTGGTTATTGACTAATCTTGACTTAATTATCGCTTAACATTACATTGGTTCTTTGTCGACTATATACGTATTCTTGTGTTCCATTGCATTGGTTACTAACTAAAAATTACTTTATTCTTGTGTAACATTATAATGGTTCTTGATGAAGACTTGATTCTTGACTAATCTTTGACTTGGTTCTTTATTTAACATTATATTGATTCTGGGATAACATTGATTTTGTTACTTTACCATTACTTATTACATTGATGAATGATGGAGATGATTCCAATTGTACTTTATTTCAACGACACATTACATGATAGTAACCAAGATACACAAATTTGAAGTTCTTGGCATATTAGTTCCATCAACAATTTCGTTCAAAGAAATGCTAACTAAAATATGCACGGTGCATTACTATTGAACATACAAACGCAACAACATTGTCAATCAAATTTCAGATTAGAAACGACATTCCACCGATCAAGATATCGGATGAAGCAACCTTACAATTCTTTACGGAAATGAGTAGAAAATCGATGAACAAGGTAAATTCCAACGATTGTGGATATTGAACACGTAATGGGGCGCTGACGATCTTGCATAACTTGACAAATGTAGAAGAATCTACAATTCACGATGTAATGCCAATCGGATCTACATGAGGAATTGAACACTAGTTCCACTAGCAAGCCAATCATGCCAATTTGGAGCGCAATATCTTGATCGAATTTTGCAATGGAAATTATTGAACAACAACGAGATGAGATAACATGACAAATCATACGCGGAAGAACGATATGATGATGTAATATCGGATCCAAATGAGCGTGAAGTAAAATTACATCAAACCTACATGGATAAAAAAATCCTCTCACAAGCTATGAAATTGCATTCAATCAAAAAAAGCAGACAACACAAAGTCCAACGAACAAGTTATAGAGACTTTGTCTTATTATCATGTATCTGTTGAAGATTGCAAATAGAAGATGAGAGCATCAAGTTTCGTAAAAAACCAAAGATGTTCAAGGTTAGAGAATTGAATGATATCCATACTTGTTCTGGTGAATGTATTGTTGGGAGACCACGTAGACGGGCAAATAGTGGAGTTGGTTAGGTGAATGCATAATGCAAAAAAATAACAAATTTAAAGAAAATATACACACCAACCGATATTGTGGAAGACATGATGTCGAATATAATGTATCTATCTCTTACCAAAAAGCATGGAGATCGAAGGAGAAAGCGTTGGAAAGGTGAGAGGAAATCCACACGACTACTCACTCATCCCATCATGGTTACATATGTCAAGAAAACAAATCCAGTAACACCTTAAAAACATTTATTGCTTTTATATCATTATCACGATAACCAATATGATGTTCCACAAGAACCAAGATATGATTACCACGATAGATTGTTTACCAATGTAAATTGTTTATTGATTAATATTGTATTGGTTACCTTCATGCAACATGCTGGTTACTGTATAATGCATTGGTTACCAAACATGTGGTTACCAAGCATTAGTCAGTAATATTATTCAGTAACCAATTAAGCATTATATAGTAAACAATAAACTATTACACAGTAACCAATACACCTTTAGACAGTATGCATGTTTAGTTATTATTAGTATTAGACCATTTGTATGCGGTTATTATATATGTTTGGTTACCTTAATACGCATGTTTAGTTACTAAATGTAATATACAATTTGTATACCATTAACCACATGAACGATTCTCGATTACTAGTGATTTGGATACGATTATACTACTTGTAATTCTAATGATAGTCTTGATGTTTTATATCGAGTTCCGTCCACGACCTTGAGTTGGAAACAAATGGTCGTTTCAAGTATCTATTCTTTGCCATTGGAGCATTCCATTCAAGCATGGCACCATTGTTTTCCAATCATTGTAATTGATGACACATTCATACAATCAACTTACGGGGGGACATTACCGATAAGAAGACACAAGATGCAAACCCAAAACATTATTCCGATTGCTTTTTTCGGGGCTGTTGACAAATGAAAATGAATTGTCTTGAAATGGTTTTTCGTAAATTTGAGAAATGCTTGTGGAGTTAGGGAAGGTCAATGTATTGTTTCGGATAGTATATGAAGCCATTATACAAGGATCGAATTGTGTGTTTGGATATCATGCATGGTTCCCGCATATATCATATCTTGAAAAATATAAAAAACAGTTCAAAAGAAAGGAGAAGAAGTTAAACAAAGCTTACAACGGGGTTTGTAGAGCTTACACTTGTTGAACAATTCAACAAACACATGGGTTGAACTTGATGTCATTGATCCTCGAATAAGGACATATCCGGAGGAAGAGTCAAGTTGGATAGGTGCACCAGTCTCCATGGGACATGGCAGTGTACTCAACAATGACTTCAAACACCGCCAATCTATTAACAATGCAATCAAGTTTATCTGGGATCTTCCAGTTAAGACAATGATTGAATGCCTACGTTATCTCCAAGGTTCAAAGATGGTATTTCACAAACAAACAAACAATGACCATATCAACATTCACAACACTTTCCACAACAAATGAGAGAAAGTTGCAATCTAATATCTTTAAATCAAAGATACTTAAGGTAATTAATACTCGATTTAAATTATTACATCCTAATTTGCATTTGCAATCTAATCGACTATTACTAACTTGGTTACTTACTAATGCTAACTTAGTTCTTTGTGCAACATTAAATTGGTTCTTGACTATTCTTTGAGTTAGTTCTTTGTATAACCATATAATGGTTGTTGGCTATTCTTTGAGTTAGTTCTTTAGCGTAACATTATCTTGACTAACAAAGAATTTGGTTACTAGATAAAATTATAATCTTTATTGATTTACAGTTAATGCTAACTTACTTAATGTGCAACATTATATTGGTTCTTATTACTACCTTGAATTGCTTCTCGTGTATTATTATATCTGGTTACTATATAATGCTTATTTGTTCTTGTGTAATATTATATTGATTCTTGATCAATCTTGACTTAGTTCTTATATAACATTATAATGTTACCGAGATTTATAATTGTTTCTTTTATATTGGTGGTTACTTATTGACTAATATTGTGTACTAGTTAATTGGTTCTTTGTATATTTGGGATGCAATCGTTAATCGATTGTATACATTGGGTGTTGTAGGTTGAGACATCAAACTTAGTGATTTTTACTTGCTTTACGATGTCTCTAAACAATATATTGTGGATATCGAACAAAAGACATGCACATCTAGTAAATTTCAAGATTACCATGAGATGCCTTGCCCGCAAGACGTCAACTTCTAAGTTATGAGCAAGAGAAATTTGAGTCATTATGATTTTTGCTCAAGAAATTACACTAAAGCAACTTTGTCAAGACATATTCAGAACTTCCATCATGCCATTAGATGACAAAAAAAAGCTGGGATGTATCGGAAGAAGTAAAAACATATATATAAAACCACCCAACACAAGAAGGCCAAACAGAAGACCAAAAAAGAGAGGTACAAACACCTGATCCGAAATCAAAATTCAAAACAAATGCAAAGAAAGCAAGAAAAGGACACAACAGAAAAACATGCAAGAAATCCCCGGTTTTAAGACCACTACTAAAAAGGTGCGATATAGTGGCGATTAAATTAAGAGTGTAGATACATGAATGTATTATTGTTTACTTTGAGTAACCATTAAACGATTGGTTTGTAAAATTTTGATTATGTATAGTAAACAAAATTGTTATTCATTTATATATTGATTTACGATTTCAATGAAACATTGACAATAACAAAGAATCAAATAAATACATAACAATAACTATAATAGCTTTTAATGGTAACAACATATTTACATAATTGAAGAACCATAATAGCTTACTACCTAATAACATAACTTGAAGAACCATACCAGTTTTAACAAAATAATTACATAACAAAGAACCATAACAATGTTTAATGATTTCCAAATAATTACATAACAAAGAACCATCACAAGAACCACCTAATTTCATAATAATAATAATACCATTTTATAATGGTAACCACAACATATAAACAACTCAGATATCCAATAACATATAATTAAAAGGGTATTGAAGTTTATGAAACCCATGTATACTCACACATGTCCACTTAACATATGACATATGTCCCGATACAATATTGTAACTCTCTGGTTACTTATCAAATCATTATCTGTTTTACTATTTATACATGATTGGTTACCAATCAGATATTATCAAATTATAATTAGTTACCATTTTATACATGACAAAGAACTATAATAAAGAACTATGCTAGTTTTTAATGTAAACCAAATAATTACATAACAAAGAACCATAACAATGTTTAATGGTACCAAAATAATCTCTCTCAGTTACTATCAAATCATTATCTCAGTTACTTATTTATACGATTGGTTACTAATCAGATATTACAAAATTATAATTGGTTACCATTTTATACATGATAATAACCATAATAAAGAATTATGCCAGCTTTTTAATGTAAACCAAATAATTACATAATGAAGAACCATAACAATGTTTAATGGTACCCAAATAATTACATAACAAAGAACCATCACAATAACCACCTAATTTCATAATAAAGAATACTAAACCAGGTTTATAATGGTAACCACAACATAAACAACTCATATTCAAAGAACTCAGAATTAAAAGGGTATTGAAGTTTATGAAACCCATGTATACATAACACATGTACACTTCACATATAATATATGTCCTGATACAATCTTGTAACTCTGGTTACTATCAAATCATTATCTGATTACCCTTTATACATGATTGGTTACCAATCAGATATTTCAAAAAATTCAACAAACACAACTTAAAAAGAAATAAAATACCAACCAACAAACAATATCTCTTTCATTAATGCTAATATAATCAAATATATAATCCCATCTACATAAGATCCAGCGAACATCAAAAAATCATAAACCATACACAAATGTTGTGTATAACACCAAAACTTAAAAAAAATACACAACAAAATTAATAAAAACAAAACAATAAAATCCGAACTAATCAAAATCTGGAATAAATCTTCCCGGAAATTCTCTATCAAGATCATAGCCCTCCAATCGCTTGTTCTGGCATGCATAAATAAGTTTGTGCATAACTTTTTCCGATACTTTCTTGATGATAGGGAAAGGAATAGGAATCGATCAAACTTCGATGAATGACATGCTCAAAGAAACAAATTGTGAACATCCCACAATCATTTGTAACAACAAACAACATATAACAAAAATCAAAAATAAAATCAACCTATATGTAATAATTAAAAAATGTACACAATTTAACCCTTACCCTCTACTTGTTCAGAACCGTCTCAAAGAAATTCCAATTCAATTATATCGTCTTCGCCCTCACATTGCGTCACGGGTCATTTCTTTGAAGTCAATGTCGGACCTATCCTTCCAAAAACCGACTTATAGCAGAGAGTATGGGAAGAATGAAGATGTACTACTCACAAACATCGAAGAATTTTAGTTTGCATGGATTTCCTTTTTGGTTGTAGAGAATTGTAAGCAGTTAAGACCCCTATGATGCACATCAAAAGACAACAACAACCAATGGTCCCAAGTGATGACATATGAATTGGGAACAACACATAGTCAACGTTCTTCCATGGTGTGTTGACATCCATAAACAAACCATATGTATTCAAAGAACATCACCTCCCAGCATGTAACAATTTTGTCACAATTTTTTTTGTATACTCCTCGAAAAAGCGGTGATCTTATTGTGAAACCAACAATCCGTGGTCGTTACCCTTATAGAACACTTTCTAATGTCTTGCCAATTTACGAAAATAATACAAGGCAATATTGATGTGCTGAGCCACAAAAAAATTAATAGGATATTAACAGTTGTTGGAAAATGCAAGTATGTGATTAATGTAACTAAATAATGTAAACATAACTATAAAAACATAATTTTAAAACAAATACTCACATCGTCGTCTAAACCACTGCCAAGGCGTTTTAATTTATAGAACCACATCTTCGATGATATTGCAATGGATCCAAATACAAAAGAAGGCATGATAATATCGTTCTTTCCAGGAAATTTATCCAAATCCTTCAATATAAAAACATAATATTAGTATACACACTAACATTAACAATTACCGTATTAATATACACACTACTACAAATCAAACTTGCAGACGCTCTATAATTAACATACTAATTAACCAACTTACTTTTAAACAAAGACCGCTAACCAACAAATATTAAAATCATAACCATAATCAAATAAGTAACTAATACATAACTAATAGGTAACCAAAACATAAACTAATATTAACGAATATAAAGTAATAAGTAACCATAACATTTATTTAATAGAACCACACCATTTATTTAATATTAACATTTATTAAATATTTAATATTATCACAATAATTAAAAAACAAAGATTAACAAGAATTAATTAAGTATTATACGAAGAACCAAATGTAATGTTACATATTAAACAATACAACATTCGACAAAGAACTCAATACATCATTGTAGACAAAAAAAAAACAAGATACAAAAATCAATAAACTAATCAACAACTTAATTTTAAATATTAATCCGGTAACCAAACCATAATCACATAATGAATCAAACATAACTACTAGGTAACCAAAACATGATCTAATAGTAAATCGAATATAAAATAATAGTAACCATAACATTTATTTAATATTAACCATATGTTACTACAATAATACAAACTTATTTGTTTCATAAAAAACTATAACATTGTTAACAACAAAAACAAACCTTTTTCTTGTGTTTATTCCAATTTTGAACCATTCTTCAAACAATGCCTCTTCAAAATTTGAGGGCATCTCCATGCATGATTTGGGGAATGCACTTAAATGTGCAAGTGTTTCGATTAAGCGGCACCACCGCAGTAGAGATGATGAACCCGCCGATCCGAAAAGGCTTTGATATGGAGACCGTAAAATGGCACTCTTTGCGGGTTCACGATAGGTCTACCACCGTCTTTGTGGACACTTCTTCCAAATCATCACACTTAGCTATGTCATGCGTGGTGAGAACCATAAAATCAAGAGCATACCTTCATTGTTCTCTCACCTTTCTTTCCTTTTTCAGTTGACATAAAAAGGTAATATATACGATTAAGAACTCAATAAAATAAACTAATAACCAACCGATGTATAATGACCAACAAACTAAAATGAATATGTCATATTAATAATCTGAATAACATAAACTAGTAACTAAAACATAATATAATAGTAGCGAAAACACAATATTATGGTAACCAAAACACAATATCATAGTAACGAATTCACTATATAATGGTAACCAAAACATAAATAACATTTAAATAAATGATGGCCCATAATTATAACACTAACCTTATCGTAATCATACACAACAATCTCTTTCCCAAAGACATTGGCTTAATATGTCAAAAGATGGCATGTCATTATTATTGTCAATCTACACAAAATAAAGAACCATTTAATAATTAAAACAAAAGACATATATCACATAACAAAACAAACAAATATGTCTAACCTTGACATCTTCTTCATAGTCATTATTTTTTTTTTCATCGGGTTCTTCAACCATAACAAAGACGCTCAACTTCATTAGCAATCTCAATTACATTCACATCATTCTTCTCACGAATATTGACACATCATCACCAACTTCATTAACCAATTCAATTTCATTCCCACCCTTCTTCTCAACTTCATCCAACACATCATCACCATCATTATTCTTATTCACTTTTGAACCACGATCAACATCCTCATCAACATGGACCTCCTCCACCATGACATCAAGATTCTCATCAAAGAACGTCATCAATGAAGATCACCATCACCTTCACCACCTTCATCACCTTCACCACCTTTACCGCCTTCATAACCTTCATCACCTTCATCTTCATCATCATCATCATCATCATCATCATCATCACCAAAGATTTTCGTAATCGTCATCATCGTAATCACCATCAAGCTTTTTGTCCCCACGCCTTTGATAGCAAGACGTAACTCATCTCTAATAATGGACCTAAGGTCCCTGCATAACTGGACATGTAAAAGCTGCATTTCATCTTTAATATCAGTTCTCAACTTTCCAAATTCTTTCTTCAATTCAGAAACTTCTTTCTTCAATTCAGACACTTTCTTCTCCAACGGCTTAGACCGTACATCAATTGCCTCTTTCACAACAGATACATCAACACCAATGTTGTCGGCCTTCACTTTTTTGTCTACTTTCTTGTCACCATCCTTCCCATTAAAAAAGTGAAAACCGCCCAAATCAAGCCGAAAAAAAATAAGTATACTTTAGTATATCATCTAACAAACAATGTACAATTACATTGAAATAAACATAAAATAAGGAATCATAAAACATAATCAGTAACCAAATACATATATACAAGTAACCAAATGTATAATAAGTAGTAACCAACTAAATGTATAAATGTAACCAAATGTGTATATGATTGGTAACCAACAACAATGTCATTAGTAACCTGAATGTAATCTAATCAGTAACCGTATTTGAATATCCAAGTAACCAAAAACATTGTTATTATTAACATGCATATAAAATAATCAGTAACCAAACGTGTATATAAAGGTAACTAACTACTTTGTTGATAAAGAAACTTCACATAATATTTTTATTTATCAAGTATATAACTAAAGGTAAAACAACATACCGTCCTAACAAAAACTAATTCATTCAACTTGTCATTAGAAAGTGGCTTCATTAACTCCTTCCATCTCGAATAAATCGGACATCCGAATTGATGCTCGCTCATTGCATATACCCCGACTTTTGAATGTCGAAATAGTTTCAAACATAAAAACTTGGAATACATACTAAGCCCATTCAACTTGTACATTTGGTGTAATGATCCATGTAAAAATTGTATGTTGAAACACCATTCTTTCCTTTCCTATAACGCCTCTTCAAAGCATTAGACAAAAGAGTACTTTGTCATCTCAAAAGCAACTTTCCCCAAGAAAAACTACTAACATCGTAGTAACACAAAAAAATTTACCATTGCACCATCAACGTAATTTTCGTAAAATGTGCACATAATGAAATTAAAGACCAAAAATATCATGACATCTTAATAGCCTCGTCCATCATCATCAAAAATCGCCTTCCTATATATCCTACCTATACTACTACGTGTCACAACTTACGTCACCAAAAAACTTACTAATAAGCATATTCTCCATACCTTTATATGGAGTTATATCATCCTCACCTTCCATCTCAACCCAGATATCATACAAAACTCGAAAAACCAACTCTGACCCTTTTCTCTCCGAACAAAACCACATTTCACCATCATCCTCCGGTGAACCTCCTCACAAGAAGCGTGGTGAATAATCTGGGAATACATTTGGTGCTCACCAAACTCAAGAAAATTCCCAAAACATGTTTTAAATTTATCCAAATTGACTATTATTCAATTTTTTTTTGCAATGATCTTTGGGGACTTTCATGTCGCACCAATATATCACTTTTTAAAGTGAATTTTCTGTTCCATTCCTCGTAATAAAGATCCCATAACTGCAAGTAAACAAAATCAGATTTACAAAGTTAACCAACCAATCATATGATAGTAACCAAAACAAAATAGACAAGTAACCAATATAGCTTTAGTCATTAAACAAAACATCGTTAATCAATAACCAATCCAAGATTGAACAAAGAACTCAAGACAAAGATTACACAATATAATAGTTAGACAACAACCAATAAATCATTGGACAAAGAACCAAGACAAAGATTATACGAAGAAACAACATGTTGCGAAAGGTAACTAATGTGAATGGGGTTCTCGACTAATCGTTGTTTTGGTTGCCTTCATGCAACATCTTTGGTTATTGTCTAATACATTGGTTACCAACCATGTGCTTACCAATCATTAGTCAGAAATATTATGCAGTCACCAAAACAAAGATTAGTCAAGAACTAATTCAAAGATTATACAAAGAACTAATACAATGTTTCACAAAGAACTTGAATATAGCTTTAGACAATATATTGGTTAGACGAAGAACTAAGGCATCATTAGGCGGTAACTCAAGACACACACATAATACAAAGAACTAAGACAAAGATTACACAATATAATAGTTAGACAACAACCAATAAATCATTAAAAGAGAACTAAGACAACATTATACAAAGAAACAACATGTTGCAAAGTAAGGTAACCAATGTAAATACAATAACCAAGACATCATTAGACAAAGAACCAAGACACACATAATACAAAGAACCAAGACATCATTAGACAAAGAACCAAAATATCATAAGGACAAAGAAACAAGACATCATAAGACAAAGAACCAAGACATCATTAGACAAAGAGCAAAGACATCATAAAGACAAAGAACTAAAACATCATAAAACAAGACTCCAAGACATAATTAGACAATGAACCAAGACACTCATAAGACAAGACCCAAGTCGGGTTTTGGTTACCTTACGCAACATGGTGGTTATTGTTTAATGCATTGTTACTAATCATGTGGTTACCAAGCATTAATCATTAATATTATGCAAGAACCAATTAATCATTATACAATAACCAATTAAGCATTATACAATGAAACAATAACAATATTTAAATTAACACACCTTTAAAATTCGTTGAGTTGAATTATCTTCCGGATAAGCACTTGAGCTTCATTCTCGACAGGACATCAAAATCGAATCTAATTGCACTTCAAATGTTTGATATCACTATGTATCACCAAACCGCTCTCATTCTTACTCAATTATTACCTACATCCTTCCCCCTTCCTTTCCCTTGCTTCCACAACAAACTTCTTCAAGTTCTTAATGTAATCACCCTCCACGATCCTTTTCATCTTTCCATCCTTCTTCCTCAGATCAACCATTCTATACAAAACATAAAAACAACACAAACCAAAAACAATGAATACTCCATTCTATTAGTAAACTACTTTAATATATAATACATTAAACTATTAAGAAAATACTCACTTGAAGCGATAATAAACACCACCAATCAATGGAGAAGAACAACGACAATGACGATTTAACAACTAACAACGATAATGACAAACAACTAACAAATATGGGGAATAACTAACGAAGACGATAACGAGATCACGAACGAACAAATAAGATGAAGAACGAACAAATTAAATCACCGTAAACAATCGATAGAGATGAAGAACGAACAAATGCAGGAGGAGAGAAAACAATGGTTTCAAAGATGCAGAATGGTTTAGTAAATCAAGAGTCCCAGATACAAATGATAAAGCGGTTATCACGCAATTAAAAAAAAAAGTTTTTGCCATGTCAGCCAAATAATATTAACTCCTTAAATTAAGGACTCCTAATATAATTAGTATTGTAAATATATATGGTAAATTGTCGTATTTTTGTAATTATTTTATAACTGTATAATTTTTGTAATTATTTTTATAAATGTACTATAATATGTAATTGTTCCTTATTATTATACTCCTTTTGGTACTAAAATTACTTTTTTTCTTTTCATGTTTCATTTCTATTTTTATTCAGAAAAAAGTCTAAAATATTTTCTCCATAATTAGCAAGACTTGGACAATTTCTGAAGACTTGAAAAAAAAATAGGTGTGCAAATAGAAAGTTTAGATTAAAAAATAAAATTCTATACAGTGAGATTGATTTTTCTACATAATTAATAATTTTCGATTATAGTTAATAAAAATTAATAATTTGACCACACAATTAATAAAATTCTATATAGTGCGATCTCTCCCTTGTATATATTTTTTTCCTCCAAGTTTTTAGAATCAATTACAAAATTAATAATTTTGGATTAGAGAAATATAAAATTACAAAGGAGGTCCTAATTATCTTAATTAAGATCATATATATATATATATGATGCTAATTAAGACGGAGTAGCAATTAAAAATGTTAACAAAATTCAATATATACAACTAAAACCTTCTTCTTTTTTTGACGGGTTGGTTCAAGTTTATTGTTGAATAAAAAAGAATAGAATGACCAAATTAATTATTAAAGTCCAAGATCGCAAAATTAAAGTTTTCAGCACGTGCAGTACCAAGAAAATGCTTAATGTCGACACCTTCCATTTGATTGAAATTAAATTAAATAAAGATGCTCCATACAAGTCATCTACATCCATCCCAAATCCATTGACCTATTCAACGTCAACTAACATTACTATACTGTTTAAATTAAAACTACTTGTCTTATCTTTCTGAAACCCCATTATAAAATTTATTTGATGCGAGTTTAAGATTAAATCTTCTTCTTTTTTTTAATAAAAAATAAAAAAGTAGGGTAGAAATTAAGTGAAATAAATGAATGAAGTGTAATAAATATGGAATTAATTAGAAAGTAAATAAAAATTGACAAAACAATTCTTATAAATTTTGTATTTCATGCCCTGTACGTATAACTGTACAAAACATAAATTAAAGAGCCTAAAATGTATACACAAATTACAATGGACAAAATAAATTATTAGTATTTGTTTTGTTGTGAGGATGAGTTTATTTAAAATGCATAATATATATATATATATATATATATATATATATATATATATATATATATATTCTAGAATGGGATGTATCTCTCTGACTCTCTCAATATTGGGTACGTTAATTAGTCAATCAGCCGAGAGAAGGTAGTTTTTTAGGATCATATTAATATGAAGTTTATTTTTTAGTAAGTTGATTAATTGATTAATAGAATACGGATATGGCATAAAAGTCATCATGCCACAAGATTCTATTAACTAATTTACTTAAAAATAAATTTCATACTAACCGCTTTTTAAGACGTGAAAACAATAAATAATGTGGGACGTTGAGAAGTCAACGCTTGACTTCTGACTTTGTATGCGAAATCCATTTCTAAAGTACGTTCACTCCTTCCTTCTCCACCGGATCTCCAAGTACGTACTATACTATATATAAAACACAGAGTTTATCATTCAATTCATCACCACCAAATTGAATTGAATCCGGCCCTTAACTAGCATTAATGGCTTCATCTTCTTCATTTTCTCTGATCACTTTCTTTACATTCTTCGTCTTCTGCTCTTCTTATATATTTGTTTCTTCACAAGCAAGAAATCCACAAATCATGATCTCTTCTCTCATTACCCAAAAACTCTTTGATTCCATCTTCTTACATAAAGATGACACCGTATGCCCTGCCAACAACTTGTACACATATTCTTCCTTCATAAAAGCAACCGAATGCTTTCCAAGATTTGGTAACGACGGAAGTATCCTCACCCGAAAGCGCGAAATAGCGGCGTTTCTTGCTCAAATCTCCCATGAGACCACCGGAGGATGGGCTACCGCGCCTGACGGACCGTATGCTTGGGGTTTGTGCTTTAAGGAGGAGGTTAGCCCCCAGAGTGATTACTGCGACTCCACTAACAACCAATGGCCTTGTTACCCTAACAAAACTTACCATGGAAGAGGACCTATTCAACTATCATGGTACGTACGTAGTAATTAATTAATTTCTTTAACTTAGATACGTACGTACGTACTAATATCCCTAGCTTCTAAATCCCATCTCGATCGATCTTCACAAAATTTTAAATATCTATTTTTTAAGTTCTGCATATATATATATATATATATATATATATATATATATATATATATAAAAAGATTTTGAGTGTGTTCGACCTCTGTGGATGATCAATCTTAAATTTGTGTTATATATATATGCATTAAGTTGGAAGATGTCTAACTATATATATATATGGTACTATGGTAGGGATATATATGATCGATGTTGTAAGTTTAGTTAATATGGTTGAACTATATATATAATATAAATGCAGGAATTACAATTATGGTCCAGCCGGGGAAGCGATAGGGTTTGACGGTCTGAGAAATCCAGAAATAGTGTCCAACAATTCCGTAATCGCGTTCAAAACGGCCCTTTGGTTTTGGATGACGGAGCAGTCGCCAAAGCCATCTTGTCACGACGTTATGATTGGACGGTACAAGCCCACCACCGCAGCTGATTTGGCAGCTAACCGGACGGCAGGTTTTGGATTGGTGACTAACATTATAAACGGGGGACTGGAATGTGGAATACCAAATGATGCAAGGGTTAATGATAGGATTGGCTATTTTCAAAGATATGCTCAGTTGTTTAATGTTAATACTGGACCTAATCTAGATTGTGCATATCAAAAATCATTTTAATACTCATGCACTTAATTATATATATATATATATATATATATATATATTGCTTTAGTGTTCCTTACATTTTGTACTCAGCTGATTATCTACACCAGAATATACACATTTAATAATATTAGCACTAATTAACCGATAAATTTTGTTATTTAATATATGTCGTTTTAAAATTGTGTATAAGTATTAAAAATATAATTGTATAATATTAAATATAATGTCAATTACATATATTGTCATTGTAATAACAAAAGAAGATGTCATTTATTGGGCAAAAATCAATATATATTTTAGAAACTAAACAATTAATATTTAATTAAAATTTTCAAAAACAGTTTAGAAAAAAAAGAACATTTAAAAAAGAAATGATGGAGTACGTACGTAACTAATTAACCTTAATTGAACTCCTACTCCACCATCAGTTGTTTTAATTAATATTAGTATTGTCTCTAATAACCCTCCACGTACTGCATTGTTCCTAGCTAGCTATAAAGTCCAAATATATGAACTTAATTGATAAAACAAATAATAAGGTCGTGGTCGCACTATTGAAAAAGTGAGACAAACAAATTTGGTGGGCTCATTATATAATAATTACTACTCCATTACCATTAGTGTATATATATTTTTTTAGCTAGCTGAATAAAATGAACAAAAAGGTCGAAATGCATGGAGTACTAATTAAGTGTGTCCAAATACTTCAAATCATGGGAGTCCCTTGACAGTCGCAAGTTGTGGCAGGCCCGTGTTATATAATAAGTATTTGAATTGGATTTGATCATGGGTACGTACTGGTAGTTTGAATAATAGATTGTATAATTTATTAACACGGACTTTTTTAAATTGATTACAAACGCTATCAAACCCAACACAACCCATTTTACATTCTAAAATTTAAACACTACATAAAAATACAATATTATATCTTCCAAAGATTTAAGCCCCACCAAGTTATATATTCCAAAGATTTAAGTCGCCTTTTTTAGTCTTGTGGTCTTCTTTTAGATTTGCTTCTTGATAGTTTCGAATTGAATTCTTCATTCAAATTAATGCACCAAAGAGTTACAACGTAAATATATCAAAAGATATAAGACTACCAAATATAAATAAAGAAGACCCCAAAATTTTATATACTTCCAAAAAGTCTTTATTAAATAAAAGAATTTGAATAACACTTACCTACTCACTTGCACTTTATTTGAGGATTAGAAAAGAAGTTACAATTTGATCCTCTTTATTAGAGTTACTTTTACTCAATCAATCTTATCATATATCACCTTTATACCGCATTGTAACTCTTTTATAACACTTCAAACCAAAACTCATTAGTTATATACACCATTATAGCTATTGCAAAAATATGGTCAAAACCTAATAAAAATTGCTAATGTCATTATAATTTTACTCAACTAAAATTGAATAAAACTACATTCTATGTAACCCAAACCATGTGCCCCTTTCAACTGACTCACCAAGTAAGTAGAAGGTTAGAACACTACTTAGAAAAATATATATTTAAAAAAATCTTAAAAGGTATAAATATAAATGTTAAAAGACCCCTCAAAATCTAAAAAATTGATAGAATATGATTACACTTTCAAAATATCAATACATCCAACCAAAGAATCATCCCCAAAATTTTGTCATAGCTCCCTCAAGAGTTTCAAAATATTAAATACTTACCTCCTCTTAAAGTTCATACCAAAATTATAATGTTAGAATCCAATACCAATACCGAATTAATCCAACTTGTCATTTAACAATCTCCAAATCACACTACATCCATAAACTCGTCATAATTACAAATCAAGTTTGACATACAAATATTCTGTAATTGTGATCAACAGATATAGCTCCAATAATTTCAATAATGATTATATCTCTTTCAACTATTTGCAGCAGTTGCATCCTCCAACGTGTCTCGCATATCATTGCTAAAAAATGAAAATGAAGGAGAAAAAGATTTGAACATTTAGAACTATAAACTCAGTGCAAGAAAAGCATACACATTTTTTAGATATGTGTTGCAGATTGAAAACCCCGTGTATTATACTACTTTGAAAGAAAGCATAACATATATTCAAAATTCTTCCAAGAAAGGTGAAGATATTTCCTTTTCCATTCGCATCTTAGTTCTACCCCCTAAGTTCATATTGGGAAATCCTAAAATTCAAAGTTCAACAATTCTGTAAAGAACTCTTTTAATCAAACAAAGATAAATAATTGGGATATGGGGGACAGGGACAAAGGTAAAGGAAGACAACAATAATAATCTTGAATTCACTTAAATCAACAATACTATTCCATTGACATCACCAATAAAAATCGGGTACTCATACTGTTTAAGAGCATAACACAGGACATCAACTAAGAAAACCAACATATATAGTTTTGCAAATACATGAGAGAAAATAATGGCTAAAATTGAGGTTCGTGATAAAGTTAAAAAGATAAAATTCGAAGATAGCAATACCATGTAGTTTGCAATTATCTAGAATAAAAAATAACAGTCAACTTATATCTTCCTTGTGGTATTTGAGTAAAGTATGTAATATGCACTGGGAACACATCACGATATAATATGAATCCATATTATTATTTTTTTTTTTTTTTTGAAATAAGATGAATCGATATCTACAATTAACATGTAAAATTTTCTCTAAGAGGATAACATGTATAAAAAATGATTCATTAACATTAGCAAAACAAATATTAAAAATTTTATTGAAAAACTTACAAATTACAATGTGGCCTAATTTATATACTATTCAAAAGGCCGTGAATTCTTTCTAAAATGAAATCCAAACTAACCTCAGGGCTAATTTTACGATAAGTATCCTCAAATTAACTCTATTTCAATTCATATATAAACTTATATATAGATAGAAGTATCTCATAATTGCCTACAACTCCAAACAAAGATCAAATATACAACAAAAGTCAAGACAAAATTTTAATTTTTCACCAATTCATGTCACTTATGATTGAGAATTTAATCCCATCTAAGTAGAAAAAAAAAATTTAAAAGGACTTTTCAAACAATTATCTACAATAATACCTCAAATTTACAGTGTTCAACTCATGATCTTGACATTGATGAACAAATACAATCAATTCAAAGATGAGAATTGTGAGTCAAGGCCATAATTCATGGTACTTCTCTAAGTAATTTAACTTAAACCCTATTTTTGATATGTTTATTCCTTTTTGTTAAAAAATTTAAGTGTATAATGACTCAAGTAAAATGTAAAGATCAATAATCTCTCTCCTCGATCTTATTTTCAACTTTTTCCGATAAAGAAACTTTATTATTTAGGGGTATTTTGTTAAAATCATTCAATTATATTTGTAAAAATTTAATCAACTATTTGAGCAGACACAAACTTAATCTCACATTCATTGCAATCATCAGAAATGAAGAGCCAATAATGTTCGTGATCAATTAAAAAAAAACTTTAACAAAAATTATTTCATGGGAAGCTTAAAACGCGAGAAAAAGAATCAAACCCACATAAAAGACAAATACTTGAAGAAATGCATCATCCTTTATCGCATACTAATATAATTAGCTGAATAGATAGATATGATAATCAAACAAAAAATATTAACAAAGAACAACAAAAATAAACATACTAATCATACATGGATCGTTACCGAGCAAAAATTGTGATCTTTGCATGATAAGAGATGCAATTGATAAATCTATAAATGCATTTAGACTGTACTATTTATGTTTTATTTACTATAATAATTAATAAGGGAACAAATGAGATGTTGATATGGAAAATTACTTTTTAGATGTTTTTTGATGTCAATATGAATAACAGGAAATCAAATATGACAACACACGAATTTATTTCATCAAACATTTTCACAAATATCTTGAAGTCAAATATAAAGTTACCTTGCAATTCGCATATCCTCTGGTGTGAGCCCAAAGCGAGGAAACCGTTATTTATTATTTTGATTTTCTATCTAAATTATGTTTCATCATCGACCATAAATATGTGAAAAACACTAATGGTATTCAAAATATAAGTGATGTGTACCAAAAGAATAAGAATTCTATTTTTTATCGCTCTTCGTTTTTTTATCTCTCTTTCTTTACACAGCCTCTCAATCTCCTATTCATAATCGTTGTGATTTTTGGATATGTTATACATATATAAGTTGGGTATATGTTCACAAATTTTGAACCGTTAAAAATGAACGTATGATTTGTTATAAATTTTAAGAGGTGACTGATTTAGAAATTAAGTTTATAAATGATTTTGGTGAAAAATTCTAGAATTGAGTGGGCCCCACTTGTGGTTGGTGAAGAAATGTCTGAATTTTATTTCAAATGTGATGGGTGGCAATAGTAGCGGTAAAAGCCATCAGTGTAAGAGTCAAGTCTCGCTTTGACGTCTTAACATTTTCCTATAAATAGAGGGCTAAGTTAGAATTGAAAATCACACCAGAAACATAAACTTTCTTTCTTTCTCTCTCTATATTATTGAGCGTATTTTGTGAGTATTTAGATATTTTGAGAGTTGTTGTTCAGTACAAGCTTCATTCAAAGACATCACTTGAGCCTTTCTTCCTCAAGATCGATTCTTGAGGTAAGGGATGTTATTTTCTTCTTAAATGATATTATTTTCTTCAATATCATTATGCCGAAATGTTGGTTTAAACTTTTTGATCAAATTTGGAACTTTTGTGTTAGGGTTACTATTCACGTATATGGTACTATTCACGTATAAGGCACTATTCACGAATACTTAGACTTATTCAATAGAAAAAATAAAATTTTCTCTTTTCGTCCCGGATGTCTTTTATGGTTACTATCTTTTGATTGTATCCATGTTTTGATCTTTATTTTTGAATTCTACTTCACACTTAGTTATTATGAAGTATTATTGAATTTGGATAAACCGAAATACTGATCCCTAATATTTGTCCTTACCTCACCGGATTCGTTCTCTAAAATGTTTTTCATCATCCTCAATCCTTAATGGTGATACTTGATGAATATCTTTGGCTGTAGTGGAAAAGATGAATGATTACTGATGAATATCTTTGGCCCGTAAGGCAAAGATGAACAGTGTTAGAGATGAATATGACTAACCGGTGATACAAAATGAATATGTTTGGCCCGTAGTGCAAAGATAAATATTTGATGCAAGATGTATATTGATTGATGTTACAGGATAAAATATTGATGATGGACTTTTAAATTCATAGATGATAGTAGAGATTTCATTCTCTACTTAACTCTTCTAATGAATTGTTGTTTCCGTACTGATTGTTGATCTAAAACTTGTTGTACTATCATTGTATTCTATTAGATTTTTCCTGTTGAAGACTAAGAATAATTTGTTGTATATTATCTTAGTCATAATATTCTTCTTTGGGCTAGTTGAGCTCACCCTTTTCCTTTTGTTCCATTTTTCTTCTCGTGGATGTGAGAATTTAGCGAGACTATGGCAAGGTATGGAGTGATGATTCAGGATATTTGTTTTAGTAGTCCTCACTATTTTATAAAATAGTGCATCAATAATTATAATGAGGACTTTATTTGGGTATGGATATTGTCTGAAGACAATATTGTATTTAAACTCACAAGATGTGTGTTGTCGATTTTACACCGACATTTGTAATAATGAAGTTGTAGTTTTCTTTCTGTACCATGTATTTGGCGACTCAAAATGGGTGTTGTATACTTATTTTGGGGGCATCACAAAATATATTAAAAATTAATGTACTTTTTTATCTTTCTAATTCTCCCTTAATTCATCAAGCAACCAAAAACCTCACAAAAACTCAAACTTCACAATAATGAAAGTTAAATTATGCAGAATTACAATTGCAATTTTTGTAAAAGCTTCAAATTTTTACTTTATTCTCAAATGTCGTAAATGTTAGACCAAGTAAAAAACATATATAGCATAATGAAAATCTTTATAGAAGTTTTAGAAATTTTATACACAACAAAATTGTATGTGGCCTCATCAAGTTGCAATTCCCTCTCCTGAAATTCTTTTAACACTGTATCCACAATCATATTGTTTCCAGATGAGAAAAGATAAAAAATCAGAATATTATATATGAAAACATACGAAGGTTTGCTTTCTTTAAGCATAAACTCTTTCATGCTTAATGTAGAAGATATTCTGCCCTCCATACACATGAGAGACACCAAGTTCCGGTAACTCAAAGTTGAGATGTGTATGCTCTTCCTTATCAGAAAACCAAGTAGTTCTAAAACTTTCCTGAAGTTCTTCGATCTGCAATACCCTTGCAGAAGTATGTTATAAACTTCAACATCTGGGCATATACCCTTTAACAATATATCTTGGAGTAGCATGGTACGCTTCTCCAACCATCCCCGTCTTACAAAAAACCCACTCATCAAATTATGGATGAAAAGAGACACCAAAGGCTGCTCTCTCAAGATACTTTCTTTTAAATAGACTATTTTCTTCAAATCGTGAGCCCTACATAGCTCAAGAATTAACTGAACAGGAACATCAAATTTTGGAGCCAAGTTCTTAGCAAATATGACATCATATAACACAGAGGCAAAATAAATTCGAAAAATCTGGATAAAGATGTCTCAAATTCAGTCATAGATTCAGTCATGGCGGCATAAGGAAATACCTTAACGTCGTCGTCATCGGCAAAAAAAATCGACCGATCCACAAACTCCACAGTTCAAAACCTCTCAATTTGCTCCACCAAGAAAACCCCAAATCGACTTCGCATTCATTTGTCCTACAAAAGAAGTTTAGGATAAATCAGAAATAGAGATGTAGAAATTTGAGATGCGGGTGGGAGGAAGGAGAGATACAGAACAAAAGAAAATTTGAGGGAATCGATTTAGCTGGGAAGGGGAAGGGGAAGGGGAAAAAATGAAGTTATGAGGAAGAGAAGATGAAGAGATTAGACAAACTCGTAAATAACTCAGTGAAATTGAACGAAATTGATTAAGAGTCGACTCCAAATTGGGATCGCCTTTGCTGGCTTATGACAACGCCGCCTTCAAGTTGCATTAGGTGTTGAAATTGGTGTTTTTGTGGTGGAGAGGAAGAGAGGATTTGGGTGGATTTATAGAGGAGGAAATAAAGAGATGGGTGGATGAAGAGGAAGAAGAAAAAGAAATAGAAAAAATTGATTCTCTTCGCCTTTGAAGAAGAGGAGTGGACTAATTTTGAAGAGAAAGAAGAGAAGATGAATCGACGAAGAGAATAAATCAAATGTACTGAGTTAACTCTTAATTAATTAAGGGTTAACTTAGTGAGTTTTTCAATTGATTTAAAATTGAGTTTTGTGCCGTATTTATATATAAGGATTGATTAGAAGATTAAATAATTAATTAATTCTTCTAAAAATTAAATGCACTTATAATCATGGAGGGAAGAAGTGATCTCCTAATTAATAATAATATTGTTCAATTTTAGTATTAACAAAACAACGTATCCATTTCTAATTCCTCCGGGCTCCGGCTTATCCACTAATTAAATATATAAATGTGCCTCGGAAAAAGTTCATCCATGGCATGGCATGGCATGGCATCAGCAAACGTACACTTCACACGTATCTCTTCTCTCATTACCAAACTGCAACTCTTTGATTCCATATGTAGTATATTTTTACATAAAAACAACTTGTGCACTTAATCTTAATTCTTTCAGACAAGCTACCACATCTTTAATTTCCAGAATTTGGTAATATCGGGACCCGGAACTATCTATCAAGAACTTATCACCTTAAATTATTGATGGATAGATAGTAAACACAAAGATACTAACTAGACTACGTACATTTGAATACAAAAATTAATAATAATCCTTATGAAAATGTCATTTTTCTATATATATTTTTAGGTGTGTTTTGAGGATGTCATAAAATTTGTGCTAAACACGTCCGTCCCGTCCATAAAAATGCAATAGGATTTGACGGTGGTCTGAAAATCCCAGAAATAGTGTCCGCAATTTTGTTTTAGATCAAGGAGCAGAGGCCAAATTAGCCGTCTTGTCACGATATATGTCATGGTTGGACTGACTAACTGTCCAGACATATATATGTATATATATATATTGTTTAATGTTGTTGACACTGGACCTAACTTAATTAGATTGTGATTTGTGCATATCAAAAATGATTTTAATTTATACTACTACACTCTATATTGTATTACTCCATTGGTTTGGTTTGGTTTGGTTTATAACCAATCGCCTAGCCTAGCCTAGCCTAATAGAAGTTATTTATGTCAAAAATCATTTTAAATGTTTTATCTGGATTTTGAACTACTAAACTAAACCAAACCAAACCCCACTATCACATACAAAAATACAAGATGGGCAGCCATTTCTGATTATATCAAGCTGAATTTATTCATATTTTTACTCTTTATTAATTAATTTACACAAATTACAAAAAAAAATAAATAATCCCTTGTTCGAGTGTGTGTTTTTTGATACTTTCACAATTTCTAGTTTGTATGATAAAATCTGAAGATCAAAATATATTTTCAATTAACAAACAATCAAAATTAAACACAATCAATCAAGGTTAATTCTGACAACTTGTCAGTGTATCCCCATTCTGATAAATACTACTCTGAATAGAACGAACTCCATTCCCATTCGACTCGGAAATTAGAAATTACCCATTTTGTCTCCCGCGCCCGCCCATTTTTATATTCAAATATCCTCTCTTTCTCGAAATAAATAAAATACCCCTACCTAATTTGAAGTTTCTTCTCAAATTCATCTCAGGAAGTGTCCCTAATAATGTAATTCTCCTATTAACGTTGCCGTCAGCATGTGAGACTTCGAATTTTCATCTACTCTAATCAACTGCTTATTTTCTGACATGTCCAAATTCCATTGTTTGAAGAGTTTTATATATTCAAATTTTTATTATTTGATAAAATTGTCTAATTACGTTCCATGGCCTGATTCAATCGCAACCCTAACCCTGAACAAGTATAAGCTTATTGAATGCCTTCCAACTTTAATTTAATATATTTTAGAATTTCAAACTGAAATTTGGGATCAGATCTGTGGGTTCTGATTTCAGAAATTTAGGATATTTATATGCATGTATGTATTCGTTGATTTGTTCGCTACAAGTTGATTCTGTTGACTGTTGAGATATCTACGGTTGACCTTTGTATGATTTTTCAGATTCTGGCTACTTGTTGTATTGACTATTGAGATCCCAATTCAACTCAAGTGATGTCAATGGAGATGGACAGAAAACAAAATTTGCCAGATGTAAGCAGCTGACCCACGGTTTCAGTTTCTTAGTACGGGGATTGTCTCATTCAATCTAGCTAGCTTTCACATAATTAGCTCTTATTCTATCTAATATATTTGATGGATGGATTTACGGTGGTTTGTTCTTGGTCGTTTTGAACTCAAGTTATCCATGTTTGTCGTCAGTTTTGATTTTCTGAAATTATGTGGTTGTTATGTGATAATTTTTACAACACACAATTTTGGAGCAAGTTCAATTTAATGAATTGTACCTTTAAATCTCAGGATATAATGAGTGACTGCCGGAGTTTTGGCAGCAATTACCATCCATGTAGTCAATCCAGGAAGATCTCTATAGGAGTTGTTGTAGATAGATCTGACAAAAGAAGGCCCAAAAAGGTAAGGGAAGATATGGCTGCGGTTCCAACCACGGGAAATTTAACTTTAAGCAATCCCAGAGAAGGAAAACAAACTGAGGCTCCAGTGCTGGAGACTTCCCCATGGGTTTCCGCTAGACCCCTCAACCAAAATATGATTGGGTTTCCATCTTCTGAGGTAGTTCATAATGCAAAACAAGCTTCAAGTTTACCATCAACGAGCGCTGTGCTCAAGCAGCGTCAAAGGTCTATTGATAGAAAAGATTCACAGCAGATGTATACTGTGCAGTTTACTGCCAATCAGATGTCAATTTTACAGTCTGATGATGGACTGCATAAAAAATTCAACACTGTGACCTATAGAAGGAAGGGAGGGAGAGATGCTAACTCTGCTAGGGTGGAGGAAGTTTCTTTTGCAACTGCGCAAGAAGTTGTAGTTCCAGATAAAGGAGTGACTGGGGACAGAACTGAAAATAAAGAAAGCAAGGGTAATGAAACTTTAAGAACGAAGCTTTGGGAAGTCTTGGGAGCTGTTACGACACCAACCCAGCAGTGTTCTAACTCTCAGGCTTTAAAGACTGGTACTGATAATTTAGAACCAGAGTGGGAAAGTGATAGAAAGAATAGTCCTGTTGTCAAGCCCAGACAGAATTCAGACACTATTGATAGTGATTTTGACAGTCCCAATCATACTATGAGGAGACCTGTGACTCGTTCTTTAACCCGGAAGAGACCTACTAAAGTCCAAGAACACAAAACAAAAAATGCACCCTCTTCTAGTTATAAAAGTAAGCACCCAGAAACGACTATATTCTCTTTTGAACAAAGATGGTCCAGGAGAATTTCTGCTGCTGTAAATGGTGGTTTTTCTGATTTTATGAGAAAGAAGATTGAGAGAGAGAGTTCCATAATTGAGCCACGCAAGTTGTGTTTTCCTGAACACAATAACGCAGATGACACTCATCAAGCAGCAGATAGAAGCAAAACAAAAACTCCTGCTGAGAAAACATCTTTATTTGGAAATGGAATGGGTAGATTTTACAGTTTCCCTTCTAAGGAAAGTAAAGATTCCCACCGATCCCCAGTTTTGGAGAAGACTGATAAGATGGGTGATCTTGATGAGCCAATGATACAAAAAAGTGTGGACCAACAAGAAGACATGGTCAATCCATCAATGAAAAGCATCTTAGACCCTCAGTTTGATTTCCATTGCCCCACAATTGAGATGAAAAACCCCATAAAAACCTCTTCTCTTAGCTCCTCGCCAAAAAATAACCAGGGAGAACAGGATGTTCGTAGTCCTATTGAAAGAGTAAACATGGAAGGCATCCGGAGCATCAAGAGTTTCCTTACTTCAAAGCCATACTACTACAAGAAAAACGAAGAAATGGATACATCTGTATCCTTCCTATAATTCTACTTCAGTATTTATTTTGGGACATGCTCTGATTTCAGGTCTGTTTTACTCTTTAGTCCTTTTGCTTTTCCTGATTGAACCTATAGGATGATGAGGGGGAACATGAAGATTCTCCATTTGCAAAATCACTTCCCATCATGAAAGAAAACCACACAGAAGATTGGCCGTCTAAATCATCATCTGAAGAAAATGATTCTGAGAGCTCTGATGAAGATTCGGCTACTGAAGGTTATTTTTAAACACCCTTAAACATGCCTAAATGTGTACATGCTGACTCTATAGAATATTATACTTTTTAAAAAAAAAAAAACTGTTGTAAGACATAAGATCACCCACGGAGAGAAGAATGTGTTTTAATTTTCTTTTGATTCTCTTTTACTTTCCCTAATGGTCATCTATACCAAGACTCGATTTGGGTGTGAATTACTAGGTGATGCGTATATAGCTGAGCCTGATTAGTTGCATTATCACACTAGGTTGTGGCAATCATTATTGGGCTATATTTTATTTATTTGTTTTGGAATTCACATGTTGGTCTCTTTCATTTTGGTCTTACATTAAGATATAAATTAAGCATCTACTTGTAGAATTTTTATATCATGTACTCTTATCTCTTAAACTCCCCAAAAGATGGAGAACTTAAGTATATTCATTTGTCTTCTTGTTAAAATGGATAATGTACTGTATTATAAAAATATACTACAATGCTAACTTCACAGTTGTAACTCTCAAAGAGAGATAATTCTTCTTGTTTGGGTTATAGCTACCATTGCAGTGAAGATACCTGGACCAAACACCAAGCACCATCTTTTTGGTATTACTAAAGGGTCGAGACACCTGAGAATTCCTCTTCCCTCTAGATAACTATAAGTTATGGAATCCTGAGAGTATTTTAGTGATACCTCACTGCAAACTCATTACTAGTCTGCAAATGTGTCTTTAATTTTCACATACTGCAAAGTTGCTGTTATTTTCAACATGCCTAGTCCTTTGGATGATGATATTTCTTAACCCTGAATTTCTGATGGATAGCAAACTGATTAGAGAATGTGTCCCCTCTTTAGTACAATAGATATTAAAAACAAAATAGTACTAAGAGATCATCCAATGCACAACAGAAATGTTTAAATCTGTAAGTATACTCTCAAAAGAAGCAAGAACATAGAAAATTTGATTAACAACATCGTGAAACTGGTACAAGAACTACAGATACTACTTAGTCTCTAAAGGTAATCCGTGGATGCAAAGGTTCAGTTATAAACTCAGCATTCATTCACAGTCCTTGACCAGCACTGTGAATCAGATCGTACAGCAGTAATATGTTCGTCTAATTAATAGTAATTTTCATGAATTATTTACATCGAATATTACCATCCATGCAAGAGCAACATATTAACTGAAGCTTCAGCTTCTGGTCATAAATATGTTTCCTCTGATCAAAGTAATAGTTGGTAGATAAACTGGGTTTCAAGTTTGAACTCTTGTTAACTGGTCATACAACTTACGCTTACCTATACAATATTAACATAAGGCATGGTCTGTACCATGATCCAGTCAAGAGGTGCTTCGGTAGCTTTACTGAATTATTGAGCTGCAAGCATGCTGGAAAGTGGGTTCCAAGAAGTATAATAAGGTTACAGCCACTTTCCTAATATTTCTGATGGATATATACAGGTTCAAGTGAAGGAGAAACACCATCTCCAAATACCGGCACTGCTCAGGAACCAGAGAATTCGCTTTCATCCAAATAAAAGACATTGCATCCACAAAAAAAGCACTGAAGTTACTGGATTTGGTCCCATCTCAGCTTCTCCAAAAGGCACGCCTTTCATTTAGATTAGTTTTTGTTACCTAGTTGTTACTTTTCTAGCTGTTAATTTTAAGATCCTTTTTTTGTTTGCCCTAATTGTTGTCATTTTCAATATTGTTTATGGCTGTACAAATTGGGCAGGGACTGAAGATATCAATGAGCTTCCTTCAGAACTGAACCAAGAGAATGGGTTAGCTAGGTATTTCTCCTTCGTGGATAAAGCAATAAGAATTTCCCATGGAATATAAACTATCTTTCCACCATTTTGCATAATTTACATGACTTTTAAGTTTGCTTTGTTCCAGAGCTGTTGCTTTATTTGCTATGATTTTGGAAAGAGTTAAAAACAAAATGAAGTCTATGACTAGCAAAAGATCTGCTGAAATTCTGACGTCTGTTGGCATGGAAATATATTTACGGTTGCAAAATGCCCAATCTCAGATTCAAACAGACATGTACGTATTCTAAAATGACAACTTTACAAGTTCAAGGATTTTATTTCTCAAGGTCACAAGTGATAATGTTTCAGGGGGAAGCTAACCAGCACTGGTAAATCAAAAAGAAAACGTCTTGAGACTAGATTCCAAGGTAATTGTAGCAAGTTGATTGCATCAATAGATCCGTGTCTTTGTGGCTGTGATGCTTGCTCTCTTTCAGATAAAAAAATGTCTGTATTCATGCTTGATATGAGTTAATTTATATGCAGAGCAACAAGAACAATTCAAGGTCATATATGCTAAGTTCAGAGATGAGGTTAATCAGCATATTCAGGACTGCAGGAGTACACTTGAAGGGCTGGAAGCGCATCAGATAGAGTTTAAAGGAATTGTGGAAAAACAAAGTATGACATTATTTTTATATCTTTATACAAACTATACCTGCTTTTATTGTGATGAAAACAGTTTGTGTAGTGTTTGTGGTATAAAAAATGTTGTCCGAATAGAAATTCTTTGTTGGTTGTTCTTACCAAGCCCTACACTGGAGAGGTATACTGAAATACATCTAAAACTCAACTTATGCCATGGGTGATGCACATGTTTTAAATATTTGTTTCCTTATTATTATTATTATTTTTTGTTAGTAAAGATACTTAAGAAGTAGGTACTATCCTAGTAAATTATGATGTTTACCATTTAAATTTCTTAACAACCAATGACGTATGTAGTTCTTCTATTAAATATTAGAAAATAATGGCAAACAATGCCTTAAATGTACTCCCTCCATCCCCAAAAGGATGAGTAAAATATAATTTGCACACATATTAAAAAAAATAAAAGTTGAGGAAAGAGAGTAAAAAAGTTCTAAATTTATCCTTAGTGGTGCCACAAGATTATATAAAGTAATGAGTATTTTTTTTATACTAATTGCACCAGTAAATAACATATTTTCCCTTCATTTTATGTACTTTATCTCATCGTTTTGGGGACAAAAAAATTGTACCTTTATCCTTTTGGGGACGGAGGGAGTAGTTATTATCCTAGTAAGTTATGGAATTTATCTTTTATATTAAAAGTTACCTAATGATGCCAAATTCCATTTGATTGTTAGAAAAGTTAAGTAGACCATCCAGACGTAACCTTTTCCAATTACAAGATAGATGTTATTTACTAAAGACAAATATTGACGTGTTAGCTTATACTGGTTAGAATGCTTGCAATGCTTCAATTATGTTATGTTGCTATGGGTACAGGATTGAAACGAAATTAAACAGCCTAGTGGATATATTGACTCTCATATCTTGTATGATAGTTACCTGAGGAACTTCTAATGTTAGTTTATATTTGACCATTTACAAAACTGAAATAAAGAATTCCAATATGTTTGTTAATTCTTTTATATTATCAGAAGCATCACACAAGAAACTTCTGTTGCAAGCGGAAGAAGCAATTGAAACCCAACTCAATGATGCTCAAAGAAGAATAACAGATGTACACAAGGTGAGTTTAGCTGTCTGAAATATTGCTGGATTACCAAATTATGAGATTTCCTCGTATTGTGCATAAAACATTATATTTTAGTAATAACTCCATGTGACATACTTGCAACTGTTGTATGCATTGCAGTCGGCAAGGGAAAAGATGCTTCAATTGAAATACATAATATCTGAGTGTCTTAAAGAGGATATTCTCTGTTAATATGACTTCCACTGGTCGCAAGCAAAATGGGGATGTGGCCAAGGGGTAGAGAAAAGTCCAGAAAAATTTAGTTGAAGCTAATAACATGGTTGTATAGCCTATAGGTACATAATAGTGCTATACTCAGTTTCGTACTATGTAATTCTTGTCTAGTTACATTGTTTTTATTGTAAATTGTAACTAATAGATGACAACCTTTCAAGTGACTGACCTTTGTCCTTGTGGTCTGTTGGTTCCTTGTCTTTTTAATGGAGTGTTGTGTTGTCTTTAGCTATCATATACTGAAGTTCAGGTAATTCATTGTTTTGCTCTGCCACAAGGATGGTTACTGTTTTTCCATGCCGACCTGAAAATTACTGAAGTACACCAGAGACGAAAATGGGGTTTATAGTATTTAACATTACTAAATAGAAATATCGAATGATTTGGTTATACGCCTTGTATCAAGGCCTTTGTTTTTCCCCTTCCAACGATACTACTCTTACCTTTGATTACAGGGGAAATGTCAAGTTGATTTTATAAGATAATTAAGTGTAGTAAAAGGTGTGCAGCTAAAAATTAGGAATCACTTTGAAACTTGATGAACTTTTTGTATAAACTTTTTGATGTTACAACGAGTTCCTGATTTAACTAAGACGCTGAATAAATTGATACTCTAATTGAAGCTTGACTGATAAACTTCAACCCTTGTGATAGCCACTAACTCTAAGATTGCCTCCCCCTCCCCCTGCCCCAACCATCAGAAGGTTTCATTAGGTTGGTCCAGAAGAAACTGTTTTCGCCAACCGTCACTGGTCTCTTGTACTGCTTTGGTAGTTGATGCTTGATGGAGATGTATCATAATCATGGTCATGCCCCTATATCTCTGATTGTCCAATCAATTATACCTCATATGCATATAAGATATTTACTCATCCAAGCATCCATCCTGTCATTCAAATCTTGCCAAATTCTTGTCTATAATTACTGTTGCAAGAGTTTTAAGATATTGCCGATTCAATGCTGTACTTGGATAACATCAATGTGAATAATCTATTCCATTGTAAGTTTTAAACTCTCAAGCTACCAGCCTACACATCATCAGCATGAACGTAGGAGAGGAAGCTCGGGTTCTTTATATACCCTTCCCTTTTCATCTCCAGTAACAAACTCTCCAAAACTGGGTTGATCTTGTTGAATTCAGGATGCGTTGTATGCCTAGCTTTGAACATAAAAACATGACGATCAAACTGAATCCAGCTCTGCCCGGGTATCTTAGTCAAGCCCTTCTCTTTTATCATAATTCTGACGTTTGATGCATCTTCCCATCTCTCAGCAGATGCATATAAATTGGACAGAAGAATGTGACAGCCAGAATCTTTCAACCCTGTCTGCAGAATATGCCTCCCAACAACTTCAGCAAGTTTTACCTTGTTATGGACCCTGCACGCACCTAATAAGCTTCCCCATATGTCAATGTCTGGTTCGACCGGCATTTTTCTGATAAAATCACATGCCTCGTCAATGTGACCTGCTCTACCAAGAAGGTCCACCATGCACGAGTAGTGTTCCATCTCCGGCTGCATACCATAATCATTGATCATGGATTTGTAGAGAGACCAACCTTTATCAACCAAACCTGCATGACTGCATGCTGACAAGAGAGCGATAAAGGTGAGTTTAGTAGGCCCTACTCTTGCAGCCTTCATTTGATCGAAGAATGAGAATGCCTGCTCTGCATATCCATGAATCCCATAAGCGGAGATGATTGTGTTGTATGTCACAACATTCTTTTCCATCATATAATCAAAGACCGTAACTCCTAGTTCCAAGTATCCACATTTGCAGTACATATCAATAAGAGAATTTCCAACAGAAATGGTAGTTGACAGGGCAGTTCTAGTTGCATGACCATGAATTTCCTTGCCTTGTTTGAGAGCTCCAAGTTTAGTACATATCGGGAGGATGCTCACCAAGGTTATATAATTTGGCTTAAGCTTATACTCCCAGATTCCCCGGAATACCCTAAAAGCCGAATCAAAATCTTCATTGACAGAATTCCCCACAATCATCGAGTTCCATATCGTGATATCTCTACATGACATGATTTCAAAAACGTGTTTTGCTTCTCTGCTTGACCCGCAGTTAGCATACATATCAATCAATGCACTCCCGACTACAATATCATCTTCAAACCCTTGTTTTAAAATAAAGCTGTGCATTTCTTTTCCCTGTTTTAACAGTCTGAGCTTGCCAAATCCAGGAAGAACACTTGCCACAGTGACTGCAGTAGTCCTTAAACCCAACATTGTCATCTCCATATACAACTCAACACTCTTCTGGCATTCACAGTTTTGCGAATAGCCAGCAATCAATGTACCCCAAGAGATGGCATCCTTATGCACCATGTTGCAAAATACAAAGTAAGCTTCAAGGGTATCCCCGCATTTACAATACATATCTATTAGAGCATTTGAAACAAACAAATCGCACCCAAATCCACCCCTAATGGCACAGCCCTGCAATGCCATTCCTAGTTGCTTATTCTTATTAGATTCAAATCTGCTACAAGCGGGAAGAACAGCTGCCACAATCACAGAATCAGGCCGAATCCCTTGGAATCTCATTCTTTTAAACAAACGCATTGCTTGGACGCAGTCCTCATTATGCACAGTCCCACATATAACGGCAGTCCAGGAGGCTAAATCTTTGTGGGGCATTGTTTCGAATATAATTAATGCTTCGTACAAGCTGCCACATTTAGCAAACATGTCAATCATAGCGCATTGGACATAAACATTAGGGGTAAGTTTGTGATAATTTTGGCTAAAATGTATCAAATTTTGAATCTTTCTTCCTTCTTCAAGATCAACTAAAGCAGAACAAGCCTTTAGAACTAAAGGGTATGTGTAATTATCGGGGATTACCATATGATGGATTCGCATCAAGTGAAAGAAATTAATAGCTTGATGAAACAGACCCAAATCAAGAAAGTTTCTGAGGATGGAGTTCCAAGAAATAATGTTGTTTTTTTGGTGGGTGGGCAGTTGGTGGAATACGAGGAGAGCATCCTCAAGGTTTCCGAATTTGGCATAGAGGTTCACAAGCTGAGAACCAAACAGCAGAATTCTGTTTCCGTCACTAAGAATGATGGGTGTTGGTTGAAAGAAACCAGAAACGAGGAAAAGGGCATGGAGTCTCTTGATTTTGGATAGATCGGAGAGTGATGAGTTTAGGAGAGAGAAGAGATTGCTTTGGCTGAAGAGTTGGGAAGACGAAGAAGGAGAAGGAGAGGAATTGAAACTGGGAATGGAATTGGAAGTGGGTGGGAATGAAATGAGAGGCAAATTGCTTAAGTTGAAGCTCAATAGCAGCGATTGCGTTGATTCTTTGGTTATGGAGAGTATATGTTTTCCTCTGGAGGACAGCATGTTTAAGTTGGTTGAAGAAAAGGAAGGAATTAACTCTGGTCTGGTTGGATGTTTATATTATTAGCAAGACAGAAAAGAAATTAAATCCTTGTTTGCTTGTTCCCTTGAGCCTAGAAAATATTCAATTTAATTGGCGTATTATGTTACCATGAGGGAGAAAATGTGTGAATCTCTATTTATATTGTCCTTCCATTTTTCTGTTACATTATTTTCAGAAGCAATAAATATTTTTGCTTATGATATTAATAAATAAAAATGTTAGCATAACATAACATAGAAGAATTCATTCATAACAATTCTATTTCTGTATTAATTATAAATATATTCATATTTTTAGCTCCCCCTTCCCTTTAAAGTTTCTTTTTCCTCTCCTGGGAAAGCTTCCAACCAAGAGGAAATGGCTTCCCTCATTTTTGCTATAATTTTCGTATATTATTATTATTTTTCAAGAAAAAACGATTCAAAATAAGGAGTAGAAAGATATTAAAAGCCCAAAATCCTTCAGGCCCAAATAAGGTAGAAACTTGTATGGATCACAAAAAAAATAGGGCCCGTCTTCCTCTTCCATAGATAATTTAAATACCCCGTCCGTGTGCATGAACCTTTAATATAGTTAAGTTCCGGTGTTGGCGGCCGCTGTTTCAAATATGAATTTAACCTAAATATAATTAAAGAATACTACCTCCATTTCATAATAATTGTCTTTTTAGAAGAAAAAATTTATTCTAATTTATTTGTCATTTATAATTTTCTAGGAGAATAAATTATTTATTTTCCTATATCACCCCTAACTTCTCTCATTATCCCAAGAAATTTTCTCCCTTGTATTAATAGTTTTCAACTTCACATAAAAGGGTAGTGATAAAATTTTATATAAATTTTAATTCTTAAATGATAGTATTAAATGAGTTTCTTAATTCATGTGTATGAAGCTAAAAAGATTATTATTATAAAATATAGGTAGTATTATTCTGTGGGAGTTATCACACCCGCGTTACTCAAGGAATGAATGTGTGGGGCTTCCGGTCTCCTTAACTCCCTTAGTACGCCTTACATGAATGAACGAGTTATAACCCGATATCAATTAAGTATGGGTTTAGTTGAAGTTTACCACATGTATTATTACACGGGTCACGTCTGGTCTCAAATTTTTTGTCAAATTTTCGTCTTATGATAGTCTGATTTGATTGTCTTCTACAATCAGTCAACTAACTCACATAGTGCTGTTCGTCGCACTGTTTGTACCAACAGAACACACGCACACCCTATTTGTATGGGTTACTGTTAAGAACAAGTGATTTGCAAGCACACAAAGGGGCAACACACGAATTTATAGGCAAAACGCCCAACCTTTTATTGCACTCTCAATAAACTAGGAAATTTGCCCAAAGGCTTATAAAACTCAGCTCTCAAAGCCTACTTGTCTGATGTCTCTACACCAAACTTCTCACTTATGTTTTTGTCTCCAAAGATTGGTATTTATAACTTTGGTGGTCGATTGACACCCCAATTTGCCAAGGTTTGCACCAATAAAGTCTTTGCTAACAAAAGGTGTGATTCCCCAATCGCCCCATGACTAATAACTATCGCCAACACGCCTCCAAACTTTGCGAGCCCGCATTATTGGGTCCCGTACCACAATCTGTTAATCGCCACAATGCCCACTATTGGTAATCGCCCATAAGCACTTTCGATTTGTGCCCAATCACGCCTTTCTTCATGACATGATGCCCCCATGTTTGGTGCAATCTGGCGCCTCAAATGCTTTCAGCAATCGCCTTGACCTAGTCAAAGCTCGCGGCTAAGCAATATGCCTTGACTGATCCGTTAGCTACTGCGTGCATCGACCTTGCGTCTTCTTCAAACATAGCATATAGCACCTTATCTTTGTCGTTGCTTAACACCTTACATGTTGTCACGTAGCCCAACGCCTGCGTTGTTTGAGTCTCCTTGTAACATATGATCTTTGTCTTTGCCACCAATCTAGTCTAGTCCCTTTCCGTCTGCGAACTCATGCACTATTTTGGCACGCTAAGCTCACTTTATGCCATGCCGCGTTTAGCCCACCTTATGTGTCACCAAGCTTCTTTCGTCCAGTTAGTCCTTGGTGCTTAAGCAATAGTATAATGAGCCCAGCGCTGACATTCTTTTAACATGCCAAGTCAGCCTTTAGCCATGCTTTAAAGACCCCAACTTATTATTAATGAAATTGAATTTCCTCTATTTATTATTTTGAAATAGTAAGGGTTGATTTGATTAATGTGGTTAGTTATGGGTAAAAATCTTGAAATATTACAAATAAGCAAGTGGTTATAAAATATTCATTGTTGTCGGGGAAAATTCGTTTGGTCGTGGAATATTCTTACTGTCGGGGAATATTCGTTTGACGATGCAACCTTGTGTGGGCCCCATAACGGAAAACGATTGGGTGAAGAAAATGACAAGTATAAGTTGTTTATAAATAACGGCGTAATTATTCTGAGATTATCTTGTTGAAATACTAAATTGGTTAAAACACGATGGCTTTGCGGTATTACACCAATTATTGATTCTTACGTAAGAAGGCCTTTTCGATAATTGTTACGATAATTCTTGTTCAACATTTTATTTTATTGATTCAATAATTGCTACGTTGATATTTTATATTATTGTTGTTTGATAATTGTCACTTCTGCGATATTTTCCATTATCGGATCAATAATTCATATTATTTGAATAATATTATTAGATAGCATTATTGGCAATGTATAGAAAGTTACATCTAAAGCAAATGTCCGGTCACCTAATTGCTTGCCAATGGAGAAATTATTATTGGAAAGCCCCTCTTTTACGGAAGCGGCACAGTTGTCGATATTGTGATTACGTAATATTATTTGTGAATAATTAATTATTGATTTATATGATAAGAAAAATATTCATTTTATGTGGATATAGATGGAGAAAATTTTAAAGTGACAATTGTTGAAAATTAATAATTTATCTTTTCTGATAAAATAATTCATTTAAATATATTATTATATTTTAATAATATAATAATGGTAATATTTTTACAATGAATGTGGGATATATGAGTATATGAGGAGGAAGAGTATTTTTGTTACTAAAAATATTTAAAACATGTTTTTTATGTTTGTGGACCCCATTTCTTGACTGAAATTTGATTATAGCCGATAAAATCGTCCGTATGTGGATTTCGGTCAACTTCGGCTTAGAATTTGAAAAAACTTTCTTCTGCAAAGTTGTAGATAATTAAATTTCCTATGGAATGGACATAAGATTAGAATTTTTCTGAAAAAGGGCTATTTATTATGAATTATTGAAGTTCCGAAGTTTCAGAATAATTGATTTTTGAAGTTTTAATTGTTTTATTTAAGAAAAACATGTTTCTTATTTATTGTGGATGGGTGGTTGATGTTGTGGGCTGGTGGTGTGCGTAGGAATTTAAGGAAAATTATATTATTATTATATTAAATTTTCTGCTTTGGTGTTCTAAGCATTTTCCTATAAATAGGGTGCTTAGGTTAGAATTGAAAATCACACCAAAAAGTAAAGATTTCTCTCTCTATATTATCGAGCGTATTCTTGTGAGTATTTTGATACTTTAAGTGTTGTTATACGGTACAAGTTCCTTGATGACTATATCCGATATTCCGAATCAAAGTCTTTATGTCTTTTTCGAGGTAAGAGATGTTATTTTTTATTTATAAATGATATTATTTCTTTCAATATCATTATGCCAAAATATTGGCAAGATTTTTCTTGTGAAATTCTTGTCTTTTAGTGTCGAGATTCTTATTCACGTTATCTGACACTTTTCACGTATATCTGACCTTTATTCTATCAATCGGCATTATTCACAGAAAAAATTAAATTTTTCGTTTTTTGTCCAAAATATCTATTATGGATACTAGCTTTGATTGTATCCATGTTTTGATCATTCTTAAATTTTACTTCACTATAGTTATTTATGAAGTATTTTTGAACTTAGGTATTTTAAAAGTCTACGAATCTTTATTATTTGTTCTTTTGTTTCACTGGATTCGTTTTCTTTAAAATATTTTTCATCATCCTCAGTCCTAAATGATGATATTACTGAATATCTTTGGCCTGTAGTGCAAAGATGGTTGGTTTTCTTATGAATATCTTTGGCCCGTAGTGCAAAGATCTACAGGTGTTAAGATGAACATGACCAACTGATGAATATCTTTGGCCTGTAATGCAAAGATGAATATTTGATTCAAAATGTATATTGATTGATGTTACAAGGATAAAATATTGATGATAAACTTTTAAATTCATAGAAGAAAGTAGATTTCATACTCTACGTAACTCTTCTAATGAATTATTATTTTCGCTGCGAATATTGATTTAAAACTTGTTGTCTATTGTATTCTATCAGATTTTTCCATGTTGAGGACTAACGATAATTTGTTCTATGTTATCTTAGTCATAATATTTTTTACTGGGCTAGTTGAGCTCACCCTTTTCCTTTTTGTTCCATTTTTTTCTTCTCGGGAGGCGAGAATGTAGCAAGTCTTAGTCGGGTATAGAATGAAGGTTCTAGAAAGTCGTTTTAGTAGTCCTCACTATTTTGTAAAATAGTGTATCAATAATTATAATGAGGACTTATTTGAGTGTTGATATTGTCTAGAAGACAATATTTGTTTTTAAACTCACAGTTTATGTGTTGTCATATTTTGCACGATAATTGTATTAATAAAGTTGTAGTTATTTCTGTACCATGTATTTGGTGACTCAAAATGGGTGTTGTATACCTATTTTGGGGGCATCACAGTTGGTATCAAAGCTTAGGATATGATCTCTGGCGGAGAGATCGGGGAATAGAACTAGGAGGAAGAGAGCGAGTAAATCCTTCACTTAGTGTGTCTCTACTAAGCTTATTTGTTGGTTGGTCGAAATATAGGGATATTATGTGATATGTTAATTTTTTAATTAACCCTTATTTTATAGCGATGATTTGAGAATGGCAACCGAGAATATTAACGATTGGAGTAAATGAGGCCAGTGGAGACACCTTTACCCACCAATGAGGAAAATGTGCAACATCAAGCAATGTTTCTCATGTAAACAACACCACTTGGCGAGATGATGAATAACGGGATGTTTAGAAGTTTTTTGCAGTTCATGCAAAATTAGACGAGGGAGACTCATGTACAAAATACATGTGGAAATGATAACAACGCCGCGGTTTATACAACCACGATTCGAAAGAGTTGGGACTTCGAGTGCGGAAAAGCGGATCCGATTAAAGGCGAAACATAGATCAAGTAAATTACCAAGATATTCGATGTCTTGGGATGCGAGGAGAACGAAGGTTCCATTCGCCACCTTTATGTTACGTAATGAGGCGATTCTTGGTGGGAATCATGAAGCATACCCATCCAACACTTCGGCGTGTCTTGGGAGACATTTGAAACCGATCGATAACAAGTACTTTCACGAAAGTATTAGTCATATGAAGGAAGTGGAGTTTATTAGATTGGAACAAAACAACATGGCGGTGTCCCAAAGTCGAGGCGAAGTTTGCGAGTTATCCGGTTTGCACCTCATTTGGTGGAGAATGAGGAGCGTGTGGCGCAGATGTTTACGAGAGGTTTAAAACCCGGCGTCGTCGATATCTCATTTCTCATAAATTTTCTCTCTATTCAGATGTTGTCAACATGGGCTCAATTATTAGGCGAGATAACGAGTACGTTGAGCCGGGGACCACAACCGAGGATCATCACCAGTGGCAATGATCCATCGAACAACGATAACCGTGAGGAGAAAGAAAAATACGGACAAAAGCGGTAACCACTCCGGGTGGTAATCATGGCCATAAAAAATAGAAGAAGCGAGTCGGGGAGATTTTAAAGAGAAAATTCAACGATGACAATGTGAAGGCGTCGACACCAATGACAAGCCCCGGTTCTAAGGGAGAGAAACGACCACCGATCGTATGCTATAAATGCGGAAAAGAGGGACATATCAACCCAAACTGTCCACAACACTTCAAGGTATGCTATAATTATAGAAAGGAAGGACATATCGCTCGAGATTGTACGGTAGTGAAACCAAGTCCAGCGGGGATGGTGACTCAAAAGGCTGTCCCAGAAAAGTCAAAGTCAACGGTTCCTGGAAGAGCGTTTGTTGTGACTGGTCAAAATGCGAGGAACCCAAACGAGGTAATCATGGGTAAGCTAATCATAAATTTTTGCGAAGTTTATACCTTACTAGATATCGGTGCTACCCATTCATTTATCTCTCCTGCTTTGCTGCTCAGCGTTTAAACTTAACTCAGGAGAAATTAGACTTTGACTTATCTCGTGGAGACTCAGATTAGGAGAAACTTTCATTACATCCAATTGTTTATAAATCTTGTTTGATCTAAGTTGGCACCATCACATTGCTGTTGATCTTATCTCTTTAAAGATACTTGCATTTGACGTGATTTTAGGGATTGATTGGTTAACTACTCATTATGCCAAAATTGATTATTTTAAAAGGTTGTTAGTTTTCATATTCTAACCAACTTTTATATGCGAATTCAAGCAACTAAACCACTAAAATCAATCACTTTCATATCAAGCCATAAAGTCATTCGTTTATTGAAAAATGGATGTCAAGCTTTCTTAGCCCATGTTATGGATTTGAATAAAGACACGTCAGATTTGAATAATATTCCTGTTGTTAGTAAATTTTACGAGGTATTTCCTGAAGAACTTCCGGTCTACCCCGAGCGTGAAGTTGAATTCTTTATTGATATTGATAAGATTTTTCTTGTAAAATTCTTATCTTTTAGTAGTGGGATTCTTATTCACGTATCGACCTTATTCATTACGTACTGACACCTTTATTCATTCGAATATGACATTATTCACGGAAAAATTAAATTTTCATTTTTGTCCAAAATATCTATTATGGATCACTAGCTTTGATTGTATCCATATTTTGATCATTCTTGAATTTTACTTCACTATGGTTATTTATGAAGTATTTTTGAACTTGGGTTTGCTTAAAATACGAATCCTTATTATTTGTTCTTTTGTTTCCTTTGAATTCATTTTCTTAAAATATTTTCATCATCCTCGGTCTAAATGATGATATTCTTGAATATCTTTGGCACAGTAGTGCAAAAATAGTTGATTTTCTTATGAATATCTTTGGCCGTAGTGCAAAGATGTACATGTGTTGAGATGAACATGACCCAGTGAATATCTTTGGCTATAGTGCAAAGATGAATATTTGATTCAAAATGTATATTGATTGATGTCCCAAAATAGGTATACATCACCCATTACGAGTTGTCAATACATGATGCGAAACAATTACAACTTTATTAATACAACAATAAAAAAATTCGCGTGAGTTTAAATACAAATATTATCTTCTAGACAATATCTATACCCAAATAAATCCTCATCACAATTATTTATACATTATTTTACAAAAATGGTGAGGACTACTAAACAACTCTCTCTATAACCATCATTCCATACCCCAGACTACAATACTTTCATTACATTCTCGCCTCCTCGAGAAGAAAAATGGAACAAAAAGAAAAAGGGTGAGCTCAACTAGCCCAAGTAAAGAACATTATGACTAAGATAATATAAAACAAATTATCGTTAGTCTTCACGAGGAAAAATATGAATGAGAGAATATAATAAACAACAAGTTTTAGATCAATATTCGCGACGGAAAAATAATAATTCATAGAAGAGTTACGTAGAGAATGAAATCTACTAGTATCTATGATGAATTTAACGATCCATCAACAATATTTTTATCCTGTAACATCAATCAATGCACATCTTGAATCATATATTCATCTTTTTTACTCTGAGCCAAAGATATTCATCGATTAGTCATGTTCATCTCAACACACTGTTCATCTTTGCACTTTTCTGACCAAAATATTATTCATAATAAAATCAACCATCTTTGCACTTTCTGAGGCCAAAGATATTCAATAATATCATCATTTAGGGTGAGGATGATGAAAAAATATTTTAAAGAAAAGCGAATCCGATTGAAACAAAAGAATAAATATTAAGGATTAAGTATTTTAAACAATCCATGTTCAAAAATACTTCATAAATAATCATAGTGAAGTAAAATTCAAGAATGATCAAAACATGGATACAATCAAAGCTAGTATCCATAATAGATATTTTTAGACGAAAAGGAAAAATTTATTTTTTACGATGAATAGTCTTAGTATTATTAAATGAATAGTGTCAGTATATGAATGAATAGTCTTAAGTATCGTGAATAGTAACCCAGACACAAAAAGTTCCAAATTTGATTAAAAGTTCAAACCAATATTTGGCATAATGATATTGAAGAAAATAATATCATT
The DNA here is from genome assembly GCA_020205605.1 of Panax ginseng. Lineage (NCBI taxonomy): Eukaryota > Viridiplantae > Streptophyta > Magnoliopsida > Apiales > Araliaceae > Panax > Panax ginseng. Next base: position 3,380,473 of record CM035131.1, on the reverse strand, counting down.
TTAAAAAAATAATATCCACTTACCTCGAAAGAATAGTACTTACAATTTGAATTTCTTTGAATAAAGTCTTTGAAGAAACTTACAATAGTATAACAACACTCAAAGTATCAAAATACTCACAAGAATACGCTCAATATATAGAGAGAAGAAAAACTTGAGTTTACGGTGTAATTTTCAATTCTAACCTAAGCACCTATTTATAGGAAAATGCTTAGAACACCAAAGCGAAAAATTTAATAAAATATTATAATAATTACAAAATTTTCCTCGCCCACTTTTACTAATTGAACTCAACACTTTTCACACATGTTGTGTAGCCCACCAAATGAAAAAAATGTTTTCTTATTTAAATTATTTTAAACTTCCAAAAATCAATTATTTGAAATTTGAAACTTCAATAATTCATAATAAATAGCCCTTTTATCGGAAAAAAATTCAAACCACATGTCCTTTCCATAGGAAATTTCATTTTCTACAACTTTGTAAGTTTAAGTTTTCCAAATTCAAATGAAATTGGCCAAAAATCCACAAACGAAGCGATTTTATAAAATTTATAATCAAATTTCGATCGAGAAATGGGGTCCACAAACATGAAAAAACATGTTTTAAATATTTTTAGTAACAAAAATACTCCTCCTCCTCATATACTCATATATCCTACATTCATTGTAAAAATATCACCATTATTATATTATTAAAAATATAATAATATATTTAAATGAATTATTTTATCGAGAAAAAGATAAAATATTTATTTTCAACAATTGTCACATTAAAAATTTTCTCCATCTATATCCACATAAAATTAATATTTTCCTCATCATATAAATCAATAATTAATTATTCACAAATAATATTACAGAATCACAATCTCGTGACGAGCGAGGTTCCTCGAGGATAGAGGGGGGCTTTCGATAAGGATTTCTCTTTCTTGGCGCTTGATTAGATGACCTAACCTCTCCTTAGAGCGAACTTTCTAGACATTGCCAACAATGTTATCCAATAATATTATTCGGATAATATGAATTATTGCTCAGATAATGGAAAATCTTGTGTAATGACAATTATTGAAACAACGATAATATAAAATATCAATGCGACAATTATTGAATCAATAAAATAAAATCTTTGAGCGAATAATTCTTTGTAACAATTATTGAGTAGTGTCTTCTTACGTAAGAATCAATAATTGGTGCAATCTGGTGTATCTTCTTGTGTTTTAACCACCGAGTATTTCAACGATGATACTTGGTAACAACTACTGTATTATTTATAACTAACTTATTCTTGTCGTTTTCTTCATCCATCGATCTTTTTCCGTTATGGGGCCCACACAAAAATTGCTTGCCGTCGTCACGAATATTCCCAAACAATGAAGAATATTCCACGACCAAACGAATATTCCACAACAACAATGAATATTTTATAACCACTTGCTTATTTGAAATATTTACGCATTTTACCCATAACTAACCACATTAATCAAATCAACCCTTACTATTTCAAAATAATAAATAGAAAATTTAAATTTCATTTATTAATAATTTGGGGTCTTACAACCTCCCTCCTTATGAAATTTCGTCCTCGAAATTGATGTCACGTACACAGTGTTTGAAAAGGTGAGGATACCTCGCTTTCATTTCGTTTCCAACTCCCGGTCATTTCCTCTATAGCATGGTTCCTCCATAAAACTTTAACTTGTGGTATGACCTTTGTGCGTAGGACATGCTCCTTCTATCCAAGATCTTGATAGGTACCTCCTCATCGTTAAGTCTTGGCTATCTCGTCGGTTCTAACTTCAATAGCGTGGTTGGGTCTTTCACATATTTACTGAAGCACGGATATGTGAAAAACATTATGAACACGAGACATACTTGGAGGTAACGCTTGAGTCTATATAGGCTACATTTCCTACTCGGTCGGTCAAGAATCTGAAATGGACCAATAAATCGTGGATTGAGCTTTCCTCGTTTTCCCAATCTTGTAACTCCCTTCCATGGAGCTACACATGACAATCGTGATCCCCGATACTAAATTCCACGTCCTTTCGATGAAGATCCGCATAACTCTTTTTTTGTCGATCTGTGCCATTTTATATCGTTGTCGAATCATTTGGATCTTTTTAAGTCATATACGTACCAACTCGGGTCCCAACAATGTTGCTTCACCCACCTCATCCCAACATATTGGAGAGCGACACTTTCGTCCATATAATGCTTCAAATGGAGCCACACTATACTTGCTTGCACGATAAGCTGTTGTTGTAGGAGAATTCCACCAATGGTAAATACTTATCCCAAGCGCCCTTTGAAGTCTAGGACACGAGTCTTAATAGATCTTCAAGAGTTTGAATAGTCCTCTCTGATTGTCCGTCCGTTTGAGGATGGTATGCGGAATCCCAATCGTAAAATCCGTGCCCATAGCTTTTTGCAAGCTAACCCAAAATCTTGAAGTGAATCTTGGGTCACGATCCAAAACTATGGATCTTGGCATGCCATGCAACCTCACAATCTCATTTACATACATACTAGCAAGGCGTTCAAGGAATAAGTCTCCGTGTCGGCAAAAATGTGCGAGACTTGGTTAATCTATCAACAATAACCCAAATAACATTTATGCCTTGAGAAACCGTGGGAAGACCCGTAACAAAATCCATGGTAATATGTTCCCACTTCCATTTCGAATCTCAAGTGGTTGCAATGGACCCTTAGGCACTTGATGCTCCGCCTTTACACGTTGACAAGTTAAACACATCGAGATAAACTTTGCAATCTCTCTCTCTTCGTATTGTTCCACCAAAATGTATGTCGAAGATCACGATACATTTTAGTACTTCGAGGATGAATTACAAATGGTGTATTGTGTGCTTCCTTCCATCATGATCTTGTACTTCAAATCGAGAATCGTTAGGAACACAAAGTGCAGGTGGACTCAAAGTATTCCTTCTTCATCGATTCTTGCTTCGGAATAACACCTTCTTGTACTTTCTTCTTCATAATCATCACTCAAGATTACGTGGCTTGAGCAACTTTAACTTTCTCGATTAAAGTTGGTTCTATCGTATATCTTGACATCATTGCATGGGTCCCCGAGTCTTGAATTCTATTCTCATCTTTTGTAAATCACACAAAATGGGCCTTTGTGTTAACAACATCGCTTTTCGTTCCGTATGATCTTCTACTTTCGATCGTCGGCTACCGTTTCGCTTTTCGGGATGGTATTGAATAGTGTGGTCGTAGTCTTTCAATAGCTCGAGCCAACGTCATTTGCCGCATGTTGAGTTCTTTTTGGGTGAAGAAATATTTGAGGCTTTTATGGTGCGAATATATCTCCTTTTTCCCCCGTATAGATAGTGCCTCCAGGATCTTTAAGCGCGAAAACAAATTGCTTTGCTAACTCTAGATCATGAGTAGGATAATTCCTCTCATATTCTTTAAGTTGTCATGAGAGGCATAGGCTATGACTTTCCCACGTTGCATGAGAACACATCCTAACCCTTTGCAAAAGCATCGGCAGAGATAACAAATCCATCCGAACCGGAGGATGGTATTGTTAGAACAGTGTCTTAAAAAATAAGTCTCCTCTTAAGCTCTTGGAAACTCTTCTCGCGTTCCTCGCTCCAAACGAATTTTTTGTATCCTTAGGTTAAATGAGTTAATGGAGTAGCGATTAGAAAAACCCTTCCACGAATCTCCGATAATAACCAACTAGCCCGAAAAGCTACGTCTTGATCACCGTCTTCTTGGTTGCTCCCAACTTTGTATTGCTTCAATCTTGGCGGGTCAGCAGATACTCCATGTTTTGACACCACGTGCCCAAGGAATGCTACTTCCTCAAGCGAAACTTCGCATTTCTTCAACTTGGCATAAAGCTTATTTTCACGAAGCCTTTGGAGTACCGACTTCAAATGGTGCTCATGATCTTCACGACTTTTAGAATATATGAGGATGTCATCAATAAAGACAACAACGAACCCGATCCAAATAATCCTTGAATACTCGGTTCATCATATCCATGAAAGCCGCGCGGGCATTAGTCGATCAAAAGACATGACTAAGAATTCATAATGCCGTCTGGGGAGTTTACGAAGGCGGTCTTTGGAATATCCTCGATTCTAATCTTGGTGATGATATCCGCGAATCGAAGATCGATCTTTGAAAAGAATTGTGCTCCTTGCAACTGGTGGTCAAACAAGTCATCAATACGAGGTAGTGGATACCTATTCTTGATGGTGACATGGTTCAATTCCGATAGTCAATACAAAATCGCATACTCCGTCTTTCTTCTTTACGAATAAAAGCAGGAGCACCCCAGGAGATGTCTTAGGGCGAATGAAACCGATGTCCAACAACTCCTGTAATTGGACCTTTAACTCCACGAAGTTCAATAGGAGCCATTCGATATGGGGTTTTAGAAATGGGCTTTGTACGGGTTCAAGATCAATAAAGAATTCAACTTCACGTTACGGGGGTGAGGCCAGGAGTTCTTCTTGAAATCGTCGGGAAAATCGAATAACAACAGAATATTATTCAAATTTGGCGTGTTTTTATTCAAATCCATAACATGGGCTAAGAAAGCTTGACATCCGTTTTTCAATAAGCGAATAGCTTTATGATTAGATATGACGCGGTGATTGATTTTAATGGTTTAGTTGCTTGAATTGAACAACGGGTTGTTTAGGAATATGAAAACTAACAACACTTACGAAAACAATCAATTTTGGCATGATGAGTAGTTAACCAATCAATCCTAAAATCACATCAAAAGCAAGTATCTTTAAAGAGATAAGGTCAACGGGTAAGGTGATGGTGCCAACTTGGATTAGACAAGATTTATAAGCGATTGGATGTGGTGAAAGTTTCTCTAACAGAGTCTCCACAGATAAGTCAAAGTCTAATTTCTCCGAGTCAAGTTTAAGCGTTGAGCACAAGCGGGAGAGATAAATGAATGGGTATGCAAGGTATCTAGTAAGGTATAAACTTCACAAGAATTTATGATTAGCTTACCCGTGATCACCTCGTTTGGGTTCCTCGCATTTTGACCGATCACGACAAACGCGCTTCTTCCGAGGCACCGTTGACTTTGACTTTTACGGGGATGACCTTTTGAGTCACCGTCCCCATTGAACTAGGTTTCTTCTGCCGTATGATCTCGGCGATATGTCCTTCCTTTCCACAATTATAGCATACCTTGAACTGTTGTGGGCGGTTTGGGGTGATATGTCCCTCTTTCCGCATTTGTAGCATCTGACCGGTGGTCGTTCTCCTCCACTAGAACCGATTCTTCTTTGGTGGTGTTGTCGTCTTCACATGGTCATTGTTGAATCTCCTCTTTTAAAATCTCCTCCCAGGCTTCGCTTCTTCTATTCTCATGGCCATGACTACCACTAGAGTGGTTACCATTTTGTCCGTCTTTTTCTTTCTCCTTGGTTATCGTTATTACGTTGACTTTTATCTCCTAGTATGATCCTGGTTGTGGTCTCTCGGTTGAGCGTCTTTCGTTATCTCGCTCTAATAATTGAGCCTGTTGACAACATCTGAATAGAGAAAAATTTATGAGAAATGAGATCTTGGCGTATCTTGGGTTTCAAACCTCTCGAAACATCCGCGTCATCGTTCCTCATTCTCCACCAAATGAGGTGCAAACACGGATAACTCTGCAAACTTTGCCTCGTCTTTGGGACACCGTCATGTTATTTTGTTCGATCTAATGAACTCCACTTCCTTCATATAGCCGAATACTTTCGGAAAGTACTTGTCATTGAAAAGTTTCTGAAGCGTCTCCCAAGACATCTTGAGTGCGGTTTGGATGGAGTGCGCTTCACGATTCCCACCGATGTCTGCCTCATTCTGGAACATAAAGGTGGCGAATGGAACCTTCATTCCTCCGTGCATCCCAAGACATCGAATATCTTGGTGATTTGTTTAACCCACGTGCTTCGCCTTAATCGGATCCGGCTTTCCCAGTTACGGTGGTCCCAACTCTTTGAACTTTGCTTGTTGTGACAACCCGTGAATTACTATCATTTCCTCCGTATTTTGAACACGAGTCTCCTCGTCGATTTTGCATGAGCTGCAAAAAGCTTCTAAACATCCCATCGTTCATCATCATCATTCGGTGGTGTTGTTCACAGGAGGAACATTGCCCGACTGTTACCGCGTTCTCTCTCGTTAAGCGTCTCCACGGTCTCATTTACTCCATTATTAATATTCTCGATTGACATTCTCAAATCTTGCCATAAAACAAGGGTTAATTAAGGAAATCAATATATCACATAATATCCCATATCTTGACCAACTAACAAATAAGCTTAGGTAAGACACACTAGCTAGCGAAGGATTTACTCGTCTCTCCCTCCTAGTTCTATTCCCCGATCTCATGGAGATCATATCCCTAAGCTACGATACCAAGCGTGGCGCCCCCAAAATAGGTATACATCACCCATTACGAGTTGTCAATACATGGTACGAAACAATTACAACTTTATTAATACAACAATAAAGCTGTGAGTTTAAATACAAATATTATCTTACAGACAATATCTATACCCAAATAAATCCTCATCACAATTATTTATACATTATTTTACAAAATGGTGAGGACTACTAAACAACTCTCTCTATAACCATCATTCCATACCCCAGACTACGTACTTCATTACATTCTCGCCTCCTGAGAAGAAAAATGGAACAAAAAGAAAAAGGGTGAGCTCAACTAGCCCGATAAAAACATTATGACTAAGATAATATAAAACAAATTATCGTTAGTCTTCAACGAGGAAAAAATACGAGAGAATATAATAAACAACAAGTTTTAGATCAATATTACGCGACGAAAAATAATAATTCATAGAAGAGTTACGTGAGAGAATGAAATCTACTAGTATCTATGAATTTAACGATCCATCATCAACGATATTTTATCCTGTAACATCAATCAATGCACATCTTGAATCATATATTCATCTTTGCACTTCTGAGCCCAAAGATATTCATCGATTAATCATGTTCATCTCAACACACATTCATCTTTGCACTACGGCCAAAGATATTCATAATAAAATCAACCATCTTTTGCACTACTGAATAAAGATATTCAATAACATCATCATTTAGGACTGAGGATGATGAAAAATATTTTAAAGAAAAGCGAATCGATGAAACAAAAGAATAAATATTAAGGATTAAATACTTTAAACAATCAAGTTCAAAAATACTTCATAAATAATCATAGTGAAGTAAAATTCAAGAATGATCAAAACATGGATACAAACAAAGCTAGTATCCATAATAGATATTTTGAACGAAAAGAAAAAATTTTATTTTTTGATGATGAATAGTCTTAGTATTTGTGAATAATAGTAAGTATCGTGAATAGTCTTGCATATCGTGAATAGTAACCCCGACACAAAAAGTTCCAAATTTGATTAAAAGTTCAAACCAATATTTCGGCATAATGATATTGAAGAAAATAATATCATTTAAAAAAAAATAATATCCCTTACCTCGAAAGAATAGTACTTCTGGCTGGACTACTGAATAAAGTGCTGAAGAAACTTACACCGTATAGCAACACTCAAAGTATCAAAATACTCACAAGAATACGCTCAATATATAGAGAGAGAGAGAGAGAAAACTTGAGGTTTACGGTGTAATTTTCAATTCTAACCTAAGCACCTATTTATAGGAAAATGCTTAGAACACCAAAGCGAAAAATTTAATAAAATATTATAATAATTACAAAATTTTCCTCGCCCACTTTTTACTAATTGAACTCAGCACTTTGCACATGTTTGTGTAGCCCACCAAACAAAAAAAAACGTTTTCTTATTTAAATTATTTTAAACTTCCAAAAATCAATTATTTGAATTTGAAACTTCAATAATTCATAATAAATAGCCTTTTATCGAAAAAAATTTCAACCACATGTCCTTTCCATAGGAAATTTCATTTTCTACAACTTTGTAAGTTTAAGTTTTCCAAATTCCAAATGTAAATTGACCAAAAATCCACAAACGAGCGATTTTATAAAGTATATAATCAAATTTCGATCGAGAAATGGGGTCCACAAACATGAAAAACATGTTTTAAATATTTTTAGTAACAAAAATACTCCTCCTCCTCATATACTCATATATCCTACATTCATTGTAAAAATATCACCATTATTATATTATTAAAAATATAATAATATATTTAAATGAATTATTTTATCGAAAAAAGATAAAATATTTATTTTCAACAATTGTCACATTAAAAATTTTCTCCATCTATATCCACATAAAATTAATATTTTCCTCATCATATAAATCAATAATTAATTATTCACAAATAATATTACGAATCACAATCTTGTGACCGGTGGTTCCCGAGATAGAGGGGCTTTTCGATAAGGATTTCTCCTTCTTGGTAGCAATTAGATGACCTAACCTCTCCTTGAGACAGAACTTTCTAGACATTGCCAACAATGTTATCCAATAATATTATTCAGATAATATGAATTATTGCTTGATAATGGAAAATCTTGTGTAATGACAATTATTGAAACAACGATAATATAAAATATCAATGCGACAATTATTGAATCAATAAAATAAAATCTTTGAGCGATAATTCTTTGTAACAATTATTGAGTAGTGTCTTCTTACGTAAGAATCAATAATTGGTGCAATCTGGTGTCTTCTTGTGTTTTAACCACAGAGTATTTCAACGATATTACTTGAATAACAACTACTGTGTTTATTTATAACTAACTTATTCTTGTCGTTTTCTTCATCCAATCGCTTTTTAGTTATGGGGCCCACACAAAATTTCGCTGCGTCGTCGTATTTATATTCCCAAAAAAAAGAATATTCCACGACCAAACGAATATTCCAACAACAACAATGAATATTTTATAACCACTTGCTTATTTGAAATATTTACGCATTTTTTACCCATAACTAACCATTATTAATCAAATCAACCCTTACTATTTCAAAATAATAAATAGAGGAATTTAAATTTTATTTATTAATAATTTGGTAATAAATATAAAAAGGTGAATAAAATATAACTATATATGTACCCATTATTCTCCACTCTTGTAGCATGCGCTAAGGAGAAGATAGTAGTAGTATCATGTACAACTCCTATTATCCTCCTGCCTGCATTAAATGTATTGAACGTAAAAAGTGAATGTCGTAGTAGTAGTAGTACTACTACAAATGAGACCAGCACACGACAACCCGACCGACGTGCCAGTTAGAAATTTATGAAATTTATTTTATGGTAACATAAATATTCGATTAGTATAAAATTTATTTTATAATAAATTAATTAATTAATTAATTACGTCAACATTCTAACCGCTTGGTAGCGTAGCATAGCCCTGGACTAGTAGGAGTATTATATTTAATCAAAATTGTAGTATCAGCTCAGCTTATGTCATTCCGCGTACTAACTAAATCAAGCAAAATAATAATTTTTACTTTTTTAAGGATTGGATGGGATGGGATTAGTAGTATAAAGTAGTAGTAGTATCTACTTAATGAATTTAAAATTTAGTACTAGTATAAGATTATGAAATCGATCAGTTTCTCTAGGGTAGGGTAGGGTAGGGTAGGGTAGGGACCACTTGACCAAGAATTTTGCTATATATCTTTTCATTTCAAGAATAGTGTTTGAGAAATGTTTTAAAGGAGTTTATACTATATGGAGTGGAGGATTAGTAGTAGTATTCACTAGAAAATAATAATAACAGAAAGTGACACGGTCGGTGAGCTTAAGGCTTTAGTCTACTAAATCCATTTTTGTGTTAATACTCCATTTCCTTCCAAAAATTATGTCTGATCTGGTCGGGTCGGGTCTGATCTGATCTGATCGTGTGGCATCAATATAATAGTTATTAATTCTACCTAAATTATAGAGTACTTGCAAATTAATACTACTAAATATTATTATTATTATTATTATTATTATTATTATTATTATATACTCATTTGTGTGTTTAGTTTCTGTCAAATAATTTTAGACTAGTACTTTATTTTGATTTTGACAACTGGATTAAATTATTAACGGAAAAAACAAATGCTACCACTCAATTAGGATTTAGGATGATCAATATTATTAGGATGCATTTCATCTTATAAATTTAAAATTGATTTTATTTAAAAGTTATGTAAATTGAATATAAATTAAAATCTGATTGAGTGTATATAGCGACGCTATACACGACACTTTTCATATAAAAATATCAAAAATTATCATAAAAATATCAATTTTCTTGGTAAAACTGTCAAAGTATACATACATGTAGAGAGGAATAAAATTTGAATCTGAATATTCAACTTGTACAAAATTTGTAATAATTGTATTAAAGTAATGTATGCTTCTTCAAAATTTGTATGGTATTAATTAAACTTACTTTTTAGTTGGAAGTTTTTGAATAAAATGTTGTCCAAATATGTTATGTCATATTTAAAATTTATCTGATAAACTTACAATATTAATTTAAGCTTGTGCATATAATAAAACTTTGGAGTATCTCTAATAAAATTAAAGTTTACAATTAGAAATATAATATTTTCATCAAAGAATATATTGAAAACAATTTTCATACTGATTAAAGGGTGAGTTTGAAATGAATGGAGAGAGTAGAAAATAATTTATTTGTACTAACTTCACAAGTAGAAATCTATTAGATATAGTAACCATAAATAAATAAAGAAAATTTACAAGTAAAGCGTGTAAAAATCGCGTCTTGAATCTTAGAATAGTAGTACTAGTACTATGATGCCACGTGCATATAATATAACATGAACATGGACCCCAAGTCTCTTTCCTAATGCTCCACCTGTAATTTTTTATATTGTAGATTTGAACACGAAGGGACAGATGTCTCCATTGACACGGCTCTCTCTTCTAGGAACAAGGCAATATAAAATACTTAAAAAATCATCATCATACGCTTGCTTATATTATACTACTATAGTCATCCAAATTCTTGATGCAGATTACGAAATATTATTCAAATTGACTCTGATTGAATAATAGTACAACTTATTTAGTCGTTAAATCCTGAATTGGTAATCCAAAACTTAGTAGGAAAGGAAGTTTAAAAGTGTTATATGATTCAGGTCTTATATAATATTTATATACAGGTGAAAGAATAATATGTATTAATACAATATTAAACAGGAAATAAACTTAATATAAAGTTTACCTGACCAATTCACTTGTTATATACATGGTGCTAAGTTGTGCATGTAATGACAAGACTGGCTGGCTGTAGAGTAGATGGAGAGACATATTTGCATCTATCTTGCTACGCGTTGAATAAATATGTACTAGAGCTTTTGCCTTTTTATGTTTCAAAATCGTGACATTTCAAATTCTATTACCACCTATCAACTCAACTGTTAAAATTACCAGGCAGATGGAGACATATTTGTATCTTTTTTAGTACCACTGTTTGTTTTGCATTTTTTTTTTAATCTGCGGTAATAAGTTGGGACTTGGGAGGAAGGATCTTCATTCCCCCTTAGAAAAAAACAAACAAACACATACGATGTACTCTACCATATAGTAAGCTCTAGGATGTGCATGAGCATTTGACACTGTTATAAAATACACCCCATTGCTGCTTGCCACTCTACTTTAAATCATCATCATCATCATCATCATCAAATAAAGTATCCATCCATCTATTCCATTATCCATCAGTATAAATACTCCCCCATTATCATGAATTACAACACCTATACTAATACAAATACTCAAACTCAACTACATCAAAATAAGAGAAAAGTAAAATAACGAAAAAAGAAACTGAATCATTCACAATTTCACATCCACCGCTCACACTAACCACACCAACCTTTCAATATCCCCCACTTTGATCATCATAAATCCTTCCCCTTAAAAATATCTGATTTTCTCTTTCCAAAAGTCTTTTCTCATCTTTTGGAGTTCCAAATTCAGGTGGGTAATTTATTTAACTTTCAAGAAAATCACGAATGGCTTCTTGGGAAGATGATCGGATGGAAGATCAAGAGTCTCACTCTCAAAGTCTATCCAGGCTAGCTACTTGTAACAGCAATTCCACTTTAGATTATGAGAACTTCGACAACTACGATGAAGATAACGGCCTCAAAGCCATGTTGTCCAGATTATCAATCGAGAGTTTCGATGTTGGCGGTGACGCCGACGAAGAATTATCCGACGGGAACTACGGGGCCGGACCCGGCCAAGAGGAAAATTCAATAAGGGGCTGTTTGTTTTCAGATTCTGATGATGAAAAGGCAGCTTCCTACTCCCTGCCTAGCACCCCACTACAGCAACAAAGGTATCAGAGTGATGCTCTGTTTGGAAAACTCATTGGGACCGAAACCAAACAGTACGCAAGCGATAACGACGGCCAAAAATTGAGGAGAAGGAGGAAAAGGGTATCGAGGAGGAAGAAATGGGAAGAGAGAGAATCAATTAAAGATATGAATACGGAAGAAGATGAGGATTCAATTGAAATGAAAATGGAAATTGGTGGGGGCGAAAGGGGCTGGAGCCATGGTTATAATACTACTAATAATAGTAACAGTTTTAGTGGGGAGAGTGAAAATGGAGGGGGGTTGAGAGTGATAACAAGGCCAAAAGGAGGAAGAAGGTCTCTGTGTATGGATATGGATGAGGTGAAGGCTTGTAGGGATCTTGGGTTTGAGCTGGAACATGAGCGGATGTTCGATTTGACAGCCATGTCGAGTGGACTCACCCTCTCCGCCTCCACTCTCGACACCGCCACCATAAGCAGCGGCGGCAGTTCTCCTATACCTAATTGGCGCATTTCTAGCCCAGGTTGGTACTAAACTAGTAGTACTAATTAATAAAGTAGATGAGTGAGTAGTGACAAAATAGCTTTATTCTATTAATTTTTTAGTAATGCTAGGGGTCTAACCACCTCTTTGATTCGAGTTTCACGATCTTTCCCATTTCTTGGGATAGAATAGAGTGTTGGTAAGTTGTTGATATATGTACACTCTAAGTGAATCCATTGTTAGATTGTGCGATACAAATTTTAGTGCGTAATTGCCAATATAAGGTGAGCATATAGTTGTGACAACCAAGAAAATTAAAGGATTTTAGACATTCTTTGTATGATGTTTCGGATCAATAGAGACCATGCCTCATTGTTAAATTTGCCAATACTTTGATGTAAAAATTTGTCTTTTAATTGATTAATGTCTAATTTTATTATTTTTGGGGGGAATTTGATGAATGAAACAGGGGATGATCCAAAGGATGTGAAAGCTCGGCTGAAAGTATGGGCACAAGCTGTGGCACTTGCTTCTACATCTCGACCAGGAGGCAGCTAGCTACTACTTATGAATTATGATTCGTCTATCATTTCTAGAGATTGCTTGCTTGCTATACATCTTTCCATTTTTTTTTGTTGCTATTGAGGTTGTGTGCAGCTTAGTTTTGTTCATTTTGATTGCCGCAAATTATAGCTTGGTGAAGAAATACTTGTTCAATTTTCCTGCAACCCTTTTTGCAGAGATATTTCTTTTTATCAGTCAGATTGGATCCGGCTCCAATCTACTACATTAGTGCCCCCAGCTCCCACTGTAATACGAAGAGGATCATGGAGAGTAATTCTTTGAGATCCTTAATTTTACTAGGTTTAAGTTGTCTTTTTTGTTTTGTTTTTCTTGGTACCTCACATTGTGCCTGTAAATATAACACCACAGTCAATGGAGTTGCCAGATAGATATATTAACAAGTACTGTATTACTTTTGTTAAATATAAAAACTTTTCGACATACTAATATATTATGTGAAGTAACAAATCATATGGACAAAAATGTTTGTCCAAATCCGCCTTATGAAGCTTTTATGGTTATTTTTAAAGCAAACAGTACTTAAAACAAGAACCTAAACCGTTAATAAACCCGTAGCAAACCTACATACTGCACTTCTGTTAGATTATTCCAGTGCCAGAAAGCATGTTTTCGACCAAATCCTTTGTGTTTCCACGATCGTATTCAATGTGTAAAATAGCAGCATGAGATGTTGACCACAATCAGCTCATGCAAACAAAAGCGAGGTTAACGTGGCCATTATTAGAGCCGGATCTCCTGTTGAAATGTTTATCAAAGATTAATAGTAATCAAACTTGTTTCCCAGTATCCAAGTTGCTTCATAATCATAGCCTAGGTGGTCTGGGAGGCCTAAGACGGCCAGCTCTTGACGTGAAGAATGATGTCAGAGGACAGAATGAAAGAAGCGTTGGTGATAAATCATGGCTGAAATTGGTGACACCGGTGGCTGCAATTTAATGGGTGGTTGTTGGCTTGGCTTGGCTTGGCTTGTCATTGTTTGTACCCACATACTTATTGCTTATATTCAATTATTAAAGCACTATCGTTTCGGGACACCACCAGGAAGAACTCTTAAATAGAGAGGGGCCATTGATGTGATTTTGTATAGGCCAAACATGGTACAAGAATGAATTCGATGCAAACTCGAGGGCCATAAAATCCTTTCTCTAGTAGTAGTAGGGGAGTAAGTATTGTCTCATCCGTTCCTAAAAGATTTGTGGTTTAAGATTTTTATATATGGAAATCATTTAATATTATCATTTAATTATTAAAATTTGTTTGGAATTTCATCATTATTCTTTTATGGGAATTTAAAAAATATTAATACAAGAAAGAGAATTTGAAGATAGGGATGATATAAGAAAGTAAATAATTTATTCTTCTAGAAAATTATAAAGGACAAATAAATTAGAATAATTTTTTTTTTAAATGACAATTTTTTAACAACGGGAGGAGTATATTATAAACATGGAATAAAAGTCGATACTCAATTTCTATGGGATACGCAGCAAGCCCGAGATTACCTTTACCATTCAAACAAAAATAAAATAAAATAAAATCTATTGCCATACTATCTATCTTAAACAGGTATATCACGACGAGCAAACTCCTTTACCAAGGGCTAGCCTTTTTAATGAACTGATTAATACAAATCCACAATACATACTCAACACCCCTTTTAGCAATAGACATATTTAAAACCATGCAGTCATAATTTTGGATTTCTTACTAACAAAACCTCTCAGCATAATCAGTTTCAGGTGATGTTTGATAAAATTAAATAATTAAGATTTAGTATTGTTTGATTGCATTTTAACGGTCCACTTTTATTAAGACGTACTCAGAATAGTTAAGATATAAATTATATTATCCAACTTAAAAAGTATAAAACATGACTTTTCAAAAATCAATAATAATTTTAAAATTTGGAATCGAGAGAATATAATATTTATGGAGATTATAGATTTAAAATTTTCATTAAGAGAGAACTTTTCTTCCTCTTACAGATTAAAAAATGATAAAAGGCAAACAAAATTTTACCCTCCTACCGAATCAGATGTGGAGCTATTATGATGTATTACTCCCTCCGTTCTTTAATATAAGTCGTTTTGGAAAAATATTTTTGTTCATTAATATAAGTCGTTTGAGAATTTCAAGTAACCATTGATCGCTTAGTTTCCAATATTACCCAAGTATTAAATATAACTTTGGTTCTTTCACTATTTTCTATCCAATAAATAACAATCTCTTATTCCAATATAAAGGTAATATAAATAATTGATATTATAATTAATGCTGTGAACGACCTATATTTTAAAAACGGAGGGAGTATTAAATAAACAAACACCGCTGCGGGATAAAAAGAGTTCCTCAACGTCAAATTACGATCAAAAAGAAAGAGGGAGTCAATGAGCCGCGTGCTTAAGGCTCTTAAATAATGGGGTCCTACTTTTAATTATTGTGGCCTTGAAAAAATGGAGGAAAAATCCCACAGAGAAAGCAAGTGCAACAGTAAATGCGACGACAAGATGTTGATCCCTGAACAGCCACCATTTATTTAATTAGGGACTCTTCAGATTCAGCATAGTATCACCTATGCTCAATTATCAGTTGTCCTAAAAATAACTACGGAGTACTATAATATGACATGCGTATAGGTTACAAGTGATTGATAATGTCCAGCCTTCCACATCCATTTTCGTCAACCAACTATAAAACCACCCAAGCCGTTTCTTTGCAGCAACCAACCCCACTCACTCCACCTAATCTGAACTTCTCAAAATCTATCTTGATTTAACAAGCAAGGAAAACTACATCCCTCATTCCAATTACAGAGCAGTTAAATGATGTTTATGGTGCCAAATAATACGATCAAAATTGGTTCAAGACAAAAAACATGCTTCATTATCATGGAACTGAGGTACCAGTTGAGATTTCACCATCATCATCACCAAACTTGTAACTTTCGTGAACTTCAATCAGAAGATCCCTACACGGTACAACAGCCCTAAGCTTTATACAAGCAAGGAAAGCACCAGAAAGCTTCCGGTGGAGACTGTAGGCCTCATCAGGAGGGGGGGTCAACCTATGCCTCAGCATTGTTGCCCCAAGGTTTGTGATGCTCTGCGTAATATTGGTGGACCTGAAGTCATAACCACCAGGCTTTGAGAATGGCAATCCCACAACAAATCCAGCCTGAATATGAGCCTCTAACATTATGTCCGACTCCATTCCTGTGAGAAAGCCGAGTCTCTGGGACATCTCAACTACAGCTTCTCTGTCATTATTTGCACAAGCAAGAACCTGCTCAGATAATGCATGAGTATCTCTCTGTTAGATTACAAGAGAAGAAGCTTTCATGAAAATGAAATGCCTACTTATTTCTAAACATTACAATGACTGCAGCATATATACAAATCCTAAAACCAATTCTTCAAGCCTAAATAAAAAATTTAGCAATAAGGGGAACTTCAAAATCAAGCAGATGATTTTAAAAGAAATCTCAAAACTGTTGTATCAATGTGACAAACATCACCAATCAAGCAGATCTTCAAGAAACTTAATGAAGTTCTATTTGGCCAATTCAATGAATATTGATAAGAAGTCTGCAACAGCAGCTGAAAGTTGTTTAATTGGAGGTGCCATAACATTTTTAATTTAAAAGTCAGGAGATGTATGTTTCCGTCACGTCCTTATTCCAGCCCAAAGAGAAGCACATACATGTAGACGGATGTCATGATTTTAAGCCGTAGTTATGTTATCTCCATTTTAGGAATGATTTTTGAGCCACCAATTGAATCTAAAGTTTTTTAAACAGTAAAGTGGAGGCTTCATGATCCAAATTAGATGGAATTTATTTTCAAACCAAAAGAAATCAATCTAAATCTTAACTGAGTGAAAATAAATCAGAAGTTAATCCCTTTCAAATCATATCATGAAATTTTGGCTTAATCCCGATGAAATCTTATTAGGCATACTTGGTGTAAAGTAAACTAAAAAGAAAATACAAGAACCAATCCAAAGGATTTGATGTGTAAAGCAAAAGAATATTCACCATTCTCAAATAATCATCAACAAAACGTTTTGGGTAATCCCGTGCTGCTCCAAAATCAATGAGATTGATTGATCTTTTGCTCTCATCATACAAAAAGTTACCCCAATTAGGATCAGTCTGCATTAGGTCAAGCAAAAGCTAATATCAGAAAATAAATAGTAAGAAAGAGAAGAAATATTAGCAAGACATGTTAATAGACTAATAGTAGCTTAAATTAAAAAATGAGAATGAAGTGAGAGAGAAAGTACAAACATAAGAAACAATAAGTACAAATGTACAATGAACAGTGAACAGTGAACAGTGAGAGAGAAGTGTGCATTGTTAAATTTCAAATAGAATCTGCTATATACATCACATACTCAGGAAGTCCCTAGTCCATAGTCGAGTGCTAGCTAGTTAGCTAGATACTTCCATTACTATGCCAGATCAATATGAAACATACGATATTATAGGGAAATCTAATATTAAAACAAGCCAGAACATACATAAGGAAAGAGGGAGAATCTGCTATGAGGAAAATAGATGACATGCCTGCATGAAGCGGAAGACGAAAAGCTCCATCAAAGTAAGCTGAAGCAACTTTCTTCCAACATAATTACGAGTCTCTTGGTTCAGTAACGCCACCTTATCAATTGGAATTCCTGTATGAAGCAGAGTAAGGTTGCCTTATTACTTTTATTTAACCCTATTCAAACAAACAAATTGCAATCATTTTCATATATTAGTGATGATGAATATTTAAAATTATCGGACGAAAAAAGGTATCGTATTGGTTCAGGTGACTACAAATGCACAAAGCCTCAAATGACAACTGACCAAATTGGTTTTAAAAACCATTACCAAGTGATGTTGAATACATGATGGAAAGGTAGGCTACTAGGCTCAGTTCTTACATTAAACTATATAAGAATTGTGCTTTGTGAAGTTAAAGTAAAGATAAAGAAGAACTATAATAGAATCGATAGGCACTCTGACCTCTCAGCCGTAAGAGAAAAAAAATTCAATTAGAGTGAAACTGGACTCTTGTAGGAAGAGGGCATCTAGATATTCTGTCAAACATTGAACGCATTATACACTATATTATACATTAAACTTAGTTTTGAAACTCAGAACATAGAGAGAAGGAAAGGAAGGGGAAACTAAATAGTAAAAAGAAACAAGGCTAACAATTCATTACGCTTAATTTCTACTAAATGTTTGCTATGAATCAGGTCTTGAACATTGATAAACTGCAATGACCCATATTGCACTTCATAAGTAATTGAAGAGCACTAGTATGGCCCTCATTATCATACTACAGAAGCCCAACAAATATACAAGCAATGGAATTCAACAGACTTTGTGTAGTTACCAGAAACAAGTTCTGTAGTTAGAACCCTTTTACTCAATATATCATCAACCACTATTGGAACATAAAAGCCTTCTGCGTTGGACAACAATTCACGGAATCTTTTCTGGTTTAACGCCTCCAACTCATAGTCACATTCACGAGATAATTCTTCTTTTGCCACCTGCAAAGGTTTTTTGATGAAACATATCACACATTTATTGCAGTATCATATACACACAGAGACACTAATATAACCAAAGACATCCAAACCATCTATCTAGGATATGGATATGTTGGATCAACAACTTTAAAATGTTATTAGATTTAGTTAGAGCATCTATTTGACATAAATGGATGTGCAAAAAAGACATCAATGGTAAAACACCACATTTTCTTGTTTAATAAAATTCTGCTTCGCCTTAAAAGAAAAATTTAAAGAAATTAGTAAAGCTTCACTCAGTCTATTGCTTCAAGCCAAAAACATTATGACATCATTGGATCCAAAATGAAAGCAGCTTGGCCAGGCTATCTCAAAATTCATGACAGATAAGACCAACTAATTTGCAGTAACCAATGTGAAGGCCACACAGAAGAAAGTTATTAGGACCTGCTCTAGTACAGATATTATTGAAGTGGAAAGTAGTCATGTTCATAGAAGCAATATCTCAACTCGTGATTGAAATGTCAACTTCTATGACCTCTTCTAATATACATATCACCTTACCTTCATAGCTCTGTCAAGATACATCTTTTCTGGAAGCAGATTCGTATACTCTAAAATCAATTTCACACTCTCAATGTCACTCTCAATGCTATCCGCAACACCAGGATATTGAATTTTCATTGCAACATCCAAACCATCCTTCATGACAGCTTGATGTACCTAAAAAATCATTTAAATTTTAAGAGTAGAAGTACAGGACAAGTGGACCACAATAAGCAGAAGATACAAGGTCCTTCAACGAGTTAGTTGATGCAGGGTAGCAAAATCAATACAAGTGAAGGCATATAAAATCAGCCTTTCAGATATTAAAAAATGTTTGAAGATGCAATATGCAGATTAAGCATTTACTTCTAACAAGGTAATTCATGCAAACAATGCAAGACTTTCGCGAGGGGCATCTTTTATGCGTTATGCAGCAAAACAAAGAGGGAAGTTTTACAATGTTATAGAACTGATGCATGCTCTAAAATATCTAAATTTGATATGCTCAAAGTTGTACAATTTTTAATAGCAAAAGATTAATTGAATGCATATCTCACGTGATGGACTTCTCTCTAAAGAAACACACACACACAAAGAGCACATTATATGTAATCTGCTTCAAAAGAAAATTTACTTTCGTTATTCCTACCTCTAAAATGATGGTTCTATCAACAGCTCATGTAATACTTCAGCTTCATACACTAGTTTTTCATTATGATAATGAATTCTGTTATATGAATTTTTCAAAATTTATCAATAAAGTTATTGACTGTCTACCACGAAACAAAGTCCATTCCTGGAAAAATATAAGCATTAAAGAATATTAAATTATTTATCCTTTTTTGATAAAAGAAGAAAAATTATCAGAAGAAAGATAGATCAAGAAAGGAGGATGAGAAAAATAGCTAAAGTGGAAAATACAAAGCCCTTTAAGCCGGGTAGGCCAATCCCTATGTTCTGAAATAGAAGTCCCCCAAAAGCGCCAATCAGGGAAGCCCCCAATGATGCAAGTACAGTGATTCAGTGTCAATAAGGTGCAAGAACAAGGATAGAATTAAGCAACCATGAAATGATGGAAAGACGATAAAATCAATTACAAGCATAAGCTGCATCACCTGTCCTATACTTGCAGCAGCCAATGGTTCATAATCAAAGCTCGTCAACTTAGATGACCAGTCAGGACCTAATTCAGCTTCCAAAACCTGATTAAGCTGGCTCCTTGGCATCACATCTGCACCTTGACGGACAATATCCAATGCAGCCAAGATCTGCAGGGCATACAAGCTGTCAAAATCACGTTAAAAAAAATATAATAGAGCAACTGTCACATTTTGTATGCAAAAATATACTTAAAAAGAATAATTCCAAGTGGCTATGGCTTGTCTAAGAAAAATATTTAGTCAAAGCCTACTTATCCCTACTTCTTTATCGCATATTTATGCTATGGAGGAGCCCTCAACAGGGCTTACTAATTTAGTTAGTGATTGATGGATCCTCCTGAACTGTGATGGGAATGTTGAAATGCAAAACTGCAATTGAGGAGCTAATGTAAGTCCCAAGCTTCAGCATCCCCCCAAAACCAGAAAAAAGGAAAAAAAAAAGGGAGCAGGATGCCAGGCTTTTTTACTGTGTTGTGGGATTGTCGAGGAATGACTATAAATCATATCAAACATATTAAATAATTAGGTTCTCATGTTTTTCAAAACAAAATTGTTAATGAAGGTAAGTTGAAAACTCCTAAATGAATTGAATAGCATAAAAAGTAACATACTGGAGCAGGTACAAGAGATTCATCTTGAATACTCAACATCTGCCCTAGTTTAAGTGCCGCTCCACGCATTCTGCATAGTGCAAGAGCCAAACGTTCTGCATTTTTATCGGATAAGAATGGGGAAACTGCAGACTGCTTATCTTGTGAGATAGGCGTACCATAGACAAGCCTCTTGGCAGATTCCTGAATTGTTCCCCAGGCAAGACCAGCACCCAAGCCAGCAAACCTTCAAAATATATTGAAAGAAGAAGCTATAAACCTCTTTGAGGAAAAGAATAACAATACATTTAAAAAAGTTATGGTCTTCAAAAGTGCCATCAGACTTATTCTCCCTAAGAGAAACTACCTATCCAATTAATTTCAAATCCTTAAATCACAACCTAAGTTAAGCTGATATCATGTAACAGTACCATATGTTGGCACTAATCCGGTGTGTAGCCAAGGTTAACTTTGAAATAAGCTAAAGATTGTCATACTGGCATTTATTGAGAAAAAATTGTCCCGCATTGGTCTAATGAACATCCTAAGCCAACAATAAGTTGGATGCCCAATCAACATATTGCCAAATGTCTTTGGGTTGAAGTGCTCTAACAGTAGTAAGGATGTAAATAAAATGCATGGAGAATGGTGAATGGACCAAACCTTTTGAGAAAGAACCATTAATTGAACATAAAAAAGTTGAAAATAAAGGATGTATAATAGGTAGTGGAGTAACAAATTGGAGAAAGGGGATTGACTCACCCGAGGGCCCTGGAGAAAGTGGTAGAAGGAACTCTCCTTTCCCTCAGCTTCCTCCTTTTTATAACCGGGGGTGGTGGTGTAATCACCGCCGCAGCTTCTCCTGCTGCAATCTCCGCAAAGGCATCGGCCGGAGAAGAAGAAGCAGCGGGCAGCACATCATCGGGCTCTCTATTTGCATTGGGAACAAATTGAGAAGATTCATTAGCATTAGCACTAGCACTAGCACCGCCATTTGTATTAGTAGAACTGGAGGAAGACGAAGGTGTCTCTGAGAGATCAGCCGGATGGGCGGCGGGGGTTTCCGGGTGGTCCGTGAAATAGACGACGCTTCCTTTAGGAGTAGAATTATGAGGATGAGGAGGAGGAAGAGAGAAGTGTCGGAGATTGCCTTTGGTGAGTCCAGTTAGATCAGTGGCAGAAAGCAGGGCTCTCTTGATTAGGGTTTGCAAGTCTCCGGCGCCACTTTGAAATGAGCCTACTCCTGGGTGGCTGGCGGCTTCCTTGAGGACGAGAGTCAATCCATCCACCAACCTGCTTAATTCCTTCAAGGACGACGGCATTGGAATTTTACAAATTCAATTGTCCAGCAAAACAGAAAGAAATAAAAAATTAATTTGCGCAGCGCAGGTGGGCGGTTGTTACTCCAAACTTACTGGAGTACTCCTAAGCAAGTGTATTTTCTCTTTCCATTACTTTATCGTTTTTTTCTTTTCTTTTCAATTTTTCCTCTTAATAATGAAGTGCATTCTACTAATTCTATTCTATTAGTATTAAATATTTTATTTAGAAAATTCTTGATGTAACCATTTTAGTATTTAATAATAACCATTAACCAGGTTGGGTTGGGTTGGGTTTGGTTTCAAATAATATACGGGATGAGATTAACTAGTTGAATTAATTAAGGATTATTATTATTATTATTGCTGAAGCGCATTGTGTGGAGGAGGAGAAGAAGCAGTTCTTGAATCTTGACATGATATAATTGATACTAGTTCCATCCATCTAACTCTTTAAGTGTTTGAACACGCTGGATACTACACTACAGACAAGTCCCGCTTCCAGCTTTTCTAGTTTCCACAAATTAAACCCCTGGCCGTCACATAACTCCATAACATTGTCTAAGTACATTCATATATATATATATATATATATATATATATATATATATATATATATATATATAAGTCTAGTTTTAAGAAAAAAGAAAAGAAAAACGTTGAAAGTATGAGGAAGAAGTCATTGAGATATGATGGTACAGTTCACCTCAAGGGGAAAAAGGCATATATTAAACAATATGGATAAACAAAGAGACTTGGAAGAGTTTATTTCAAATTTAATTTGGAGAGTGATGTACAAATCGGCTTCTCCCACAAAATGATGTGCATTCACCAACCACACGTTTCAAGCACTCTCTTTCACATAACCACTAGTCTCCTCTGCAACCTTTGCCCATTCATTTCCGATCTTCTCTGTGTATGCAACCTGGGACGACATTCATTCATAGTTTCAAAGGTCAGGGGAACAAAAGAATCATATACATAGTATCATGCAAACATAATGATAATCAAAAGAAGCTAGGCCCATGCCGAAAACATTGTGGGCATTATTATACCTTAACATTTACTGAAAACTCGAAATATATATATATATATATATATATATCCACTGTACTTAAGGGGGTGTAGTTGTCTACCAAAACCACCTACATACCATTTAGCAAATGCTCCTCCCAAAAAATCATTAAAATTCTACTCTAGTCATCCTCAAAATGTCGGGAGGGATTCTTTTTGACCAAGTGAAGCCTCCATGCAAAACACAAACTCACCCATTAATCTGGGAATTGTGAAAGGTTAAGTTCAGTGTTCTAAAAATCGTTAGGCGGACCTAGACCGCAGAGGTGGCGCCTAGGCATTTTCCGCTAGGCGTCTCATTTATTTATTTTTCTATTGTATATACTTATTATACTTTACAAAACATGGGTATATATAATTTGTTTAAATTTTACGTGAAACATTATCCAAAAAAACAATCTTTTAAGACTTAATATATTCATTCAAGTATTGTAGAGTTTCAAAGTAGAAGTCTGATTCTGCCTTGACAGGGGCCTAGACACCTAGCCAAATCAAGGCGATAGAGGACCGCCTAGCGCCTAGACGAGGATTAATCGGATCTAGGCGAGGATTTTTAGAAGTTAAGCTAATGTTGGGTTACACAACCCAGGAAAAAAAGGACATCTCTATAAGATGCTCAAGCTTACGGGTTTGTGTTCCATTTTTGTTTTGGATGTCAAACTCTGTTATAGGATTATGAAATTTTCTAACCAAGAGTAGCAACAAGATCAAAAGGCAATCAAATCTTTGTTCCTTGACCCTCAGTCTAGGTCTCACCCTCAGGAATGAAAGCATATAATTATAAAAAGTCAACCCTTGCAGGTACATTGTGTTAGTATTAATTTGCATCCTATGGCAGATCTGGAAGGATAGAAATAAGGAGTTAACTGAATAAATTGAAATGGAACATTTTCTGACAGCTAGGCTAGCTGCAAGCAAGCTAAAGAGATTTTTGATTTTTTTAAGACTTAAAAATAGCATGTTCCACATCTCCATCAGCTTCAGAACATTGGGAGATGAAACAAACACTGTGACAGAGCAGGTTCTACAAAGTTTATTGCTGCGACTCCAAGCACAGTTCTCATATCTTGAAAATAGAGCTACTAAACTAATTTGTTTTTTTAGGGAAATTTAGTAGAGCTCCTAAAGTTATGTCTTGAAATTTTCCTCTAGAAGGTTACATTAGGCTGAAATCACAAGTCGCATAGGATTGAATTGGATAAGGAGGTATTCAAAGATGAAAGAAGCAACTGGATTGCTGGATTCACTGAAAGAACGAATAGCTTCAGTGAAGACAGTACCTTCCTGGAGTATAGACTGAATCTAAACAGCATAATCAATGTTCTGATGGGCATCTAAAGAAGGGTGACTGTGATCAGCCAGAACAAAAGACTCGCAGCCGTTGAGAATCTCCCACAGAAAATATATCTACTGTTTGTTGGCTGGTGTAGCAAAGTGTTTGTTAGAGCTCCTAGTTGAGCTGGCGGCTGAATCTTCATTTAGTAACCACCCCCCAAAATATTTTAAAAAATATTTAATACAAACAGTATTGCCACTAAATTATAGTCAGCACATCCCTTAACTATTTTTGAATTACAACTTTTTAACTGAACTACCTAGCACTGGTACAAAAACAACGTTTGGAGTTGAATTGCACGTAACTATCAAGCAGTCATGAAATTATGTTGAACTATAAACCTTGCAAAAAAAACATATAATCTAATCCAATTGGATTCGTTGCGAGAATAACATTTTATTTTCTTCGGTTTTCTATTTCTTTTTCCCCCTTTTTAAAGAATTTGTCTCCACTTCGGAACTTATTATTGAAAAATTATATTCTGCAGACAGATCCAAGCACCTTATATAATAGGACTTGAGAGTACCTGATTAACCACGAATCCCTTCAACATGTTTATGAAGTCAGCCTTTCGTTCTCTGTCTAACCTTTCTATTTCACTTTTGTTATTTTCCTGCAGTTCATGGAATCACTATATTATTTTACATGCAAAACATAAATGGATGAAAGAATGGAGGATGCAATAGTATGAATATCTCTTCCCGTTCCAACTTCAAGATAAAAGAAAAAAAATATGGAAGAAAACCAGAAATAGGAAGTCTTTACTCCAAGTTTCCTTCTTTTTGTACATACATTTCTCAATACATGAGTTTGCAAGGAATTTATGACTCAGTGGATAAACAATAACAAGCATATCTCACTTTATCTATTTACTAATGTCGGACCCCACACACACAAAAAAAAAAGGTTTAAGGATCAGGACAGTAACAAAAGTCATAGCGACGGTAAAACTAAAGAGCACTTAACAAATTGCTATCCCCAATCCCTAAATAAATTTGTTACAGAGGCACCTACAATATGTATCAAAATTTATAGAAGTTATTAGTTTAATAAAACAAAGCATGTAGAGAAACGGAATCAAGTGGTTAGTCGTAATCGGTCGTAAGATTTTGTAGAAAGGTCAGAGGTTCAAGTATTACAGATGACAACTTAGCATTTCAAATTTATATTCCATCGTTTTTTGCAAAGCAGGGCTAATATCAGTGCATCACAGTGCACTGCACAGGCATATGGTCATTCGACAGGTAAGGCACTTAAATTGAAGACCTAACTAATGTAGATATCTTTTTATAAGTAAAGATATCAATCTGTTAATGTTATGATCGGTTAATGTTTTGATCATAACGGACTGATATCATAGAGGTAATGGATTAGATATAACACTTGTACCTTAATCCGTTCATATTCAGCGATTGCGCAGTTTTTAGCATCCTCAGTTACTCTAGTGGCTTCCTTTAGCTCCTCTACCTTGCGAATTCTTGACTTGTCGCCACCAAATATTTTGGATGACGCAGTTTCGAGTTTTTCAGCTCTTGAGTGTAAAGAAGACAATTCAGATAGAAGTGTTTGTACGGTTAACGAAGCACTTGAACGATCAGAGAACGCAGTGTGAACTGCAAGCATTAGACCCATATACTCATGTAGTGTATCCTGCAATATATATGCATATATAGAGTATCATGAAACAAGTGCTTCAATGGGAAAATCATAAGTTTGGTATCTCAAAGATAATTAATTTATTTATGCAAGTAATTAATTCAAATTACTTGTAATTTCTTTTAAAAATAGGGTATTGATATTTCCACAAGCAAAACTGATAGTTTCATAAGGTCCCTCTCACATGCATAGTAAATGGGTGCCAAACTTATGCGAGAGAGAGCTTGTGGAAATATCAACTTTTACTTGTGAAAATATCAATTTCCTAAAAATAATGAGCACATTCATTTGATCGAGATTGTTTCTTAATTTTTCAGTAATTATTCGATTACAGAACATTAATAAGCAAGCAATAAGTTCAACTTGAGGTTCAAACAGAACAAGAGTCCAGCAGTTATACCAAATGCTTGACAGTCTGTGCATTTAATTCCCGATACAATCTGCTTGCTTTAACCGTTGCAGTTGCCACATTTTTCATGTCAGCTGCCCTTGCTCTTTGAGTGTTGAGGGCAGCCTCCTGATTTTCAAATTTCATCAACTTAAGAAATGCTAGCCCTAATTCTCCCATTGTTTCTCCCATATCTTGCTGAGCTTTGACGAGAGCTTCGGCCTAAACGTAATCGAGCATAAGTACCAATATTATATCAAACGAACATATTCAAAAAATACACTAACGAAGTAATGCTAATAACAAAGATTAAATTAAAACTTAAGAGAACACCTGCTGAGATGCACTGCTAAGGTGCTGCTCAAGATCATTCAACCTCTCCTTCTTACCTAAAAACTCCTTATCTTCCTCTTCCATTTGCCGTTTTGAACCACCCCAATCATTAGCCACCGATTGCTTCAACTCCTTGAAAATCCTCAACAAGTCCCTCCCACCTTTCGCTGGCTGCACCGCCTCTTGTGGCCCAATCACACTGGAAGAATCCCCAAACAACTGTTTTGGGAGATTTACTGCCCCGTCAAGCATCCTCGATGCCACATCAGTAGTTGCTGGCAATGGCAGCTTCCCCTGTACCTGTAAAAACACTCTTAACTCATCACTCTTCTTAATAACCGGATGAGCAGCTAATCTTCGTAAGTATTTCTCCAACGCCCCTCTTCTCTGTTCCACAAACTCCTGCTTCTGCATTACTTGACTCTCAACCACACTCTTATCTGGCCGAGGTGGAATAAAAAATCCCCTATAAGCCTCAGCTAACCGATCCGATAGTGTCACTACATCCTTAAACCGCCTACGAACACTAAACTCGGATCCACCATAAACCGGTAAGTTCGTGGTTGACGTAATGAAGTATGTAATATATGTATTTCCTCCGGGAACTAATGAATTCGAAGCTTCTGCCTCTTTCTGCGGATTGGATACAGTAATCTTTAAATACTCTGAGCTCAATGGTTGTGATCTGGATAATATCGATGGTTGCTCGGTATTTCGATTAGGGTTGTTAGGGCTTTCAATGCCATTGGATCCACTGGAGTCGTTATTATGTAATGGGCTGTTGACGTATGAATTGTTAGGCGAAGTAGGGGTTTTGAGGGGTGGTGATGGAGGGGAGAAAAGGGGATCGGAGTCGGCGGGGGTGGTGGTGATCGGAGTAGAGAGAGGGTGGTGGGAGTCGGAGGAGAGAGTGGTCATGGCACTTCTGTAACTAGAATATGATTTGGAGGTCAAAGAATCATCAAGCACGAGGGATTCCATATCTTCAGGGGATGCGTAGAGATGAGCTTGTTGGTGGTCTGAGCCCATCATCTTATTCAGGAAATTAAAAACAATTTGCAATCAGACTAAGCTAGTGTGTAATTTATGAAGGGGGTAACAATATGAGAGGTAGCGCGAAATTGAAGAGAGATTCGTTAGGGTTTGGATAGTTAGTTGCAGCAGTCAGGTGCTGGAAAAAGGTTCGTTACACATGGCAGCTTTGATTACGAGTATCGAGATGGGGCGAGAACGAAAAGGTAAGGTATGGGGGAACTTGACCCGTATATGGTTTAGATTGGTAGTTGGGTTGGGTCAGCCAGAAATTAACGGTACTAGGCAGCAGCAGCAGCAGCGGGCAGTATTAATTTCTTCTTGATAGGTAGGTATGTATGTATGTATAACAGATATATTTATTGTAGACTTGGCAAACTGGCCGGACATAATTTAGCTGGGTTAAAAATGTATCGGCCCAAATTTTTTTACAAAATTGAGGCATTATTATTATTATTATTGAATTTAAAGAAGCAGCTACATATAAATCTTTTTTGGTGTCTCCGGCGAATATCCTGGTCGATGTTTGGAACAAGAAGCAAAACAAAAGAAAATATGTCGACGACAAGTAATTACTACTACAACAATATGGGTTTAGCTTAGCTTATTGAAGCTCACATTTGCAAGGTTAGGTACATGCATATATATATATATATATATATATATATATATATATATATATATATATATATATATATATATATAGATTCTCCTTAAATAGTATTTTTTTTTTAAATAAGACTAGTTATTAAAACTACTTCGTTTTGAAGTCTTTTTTAAAAAACAAGTGGGCCGTGTGTGATATTTTTGTAAATAAAAGGAAAGCAAATGGGACCACTCTCTTTTAAAAGACTTCAAAATGACGTACTTTTAATAACGGAGTGTTATTTAAGGAGAAATACTATTTAAAAAAAATATTTTTGATCCTTACTATATATATTACTACGTATTAATTACTATAATATATCAATATGCATGATGCATGCATCTCACCCACTCTAGATTTTTTTCATTGAAAATCTCATAAAAAAATATTTATAGTAAATCTTCAAGTTACTTGAAAAAATGATCATGAGCTGGAGTGGATTTTTATATAACTTCTTTTTTTGTGTTTTAGGCACATATTTTAAGATACCTTTAATAATTACTCCATCAACTTTTTAGAGTTATGTATAAAAATTAATGAAATAATTATATAGAATTAAATATAATATTAATTATCTATAATATAATTAAAATTTCATAATTATTACTATCATATTTATCTCGTACTCTCTCTCATCTGTAACATTTTTAAAAAGAATTATAATAGTTAATTATTATAGATTATATAAAACAATAAATAATTTAAAATAAATAAAATCATTTAAAATGTTATGTATCCGTCATATGTCATATGCTCACAGGCACGAGCTCATCCCTTCCCTAAACATATCACATAACCTGGCTGTGACCTTAGCCTTGTGTCATACACCAAGCAAGAGGCTAACATCAAATTCACACCTAAACTAGAAATTGGTACACCAATCAAAAATTGAATAATAATAATAATAATATAATTATGTTACTTCAACTTATACCGATTCTACTTAGAAATTAATACACCAATCAAAAACTCAAATTAATACACAGAATTATTCCCAGCCCTTTAATAAAGCATATACTAATTGCTAAATTTAAAGGGACATTAATGATTATATTAATCTATAACTACGAGAGCAGATCTTCTGTCTCCAATTTCTCTGTTTCCTTGTGTCCCTCCACTTAAATTTCGACATCTAATCTTTTATTTAACACTAATTAATTTTAAAATTAAATAAAAGAACATGTGTCAAAATTTAAGTAAGGGACACAAGGGGACAAAGGATCTGCTCTCTATAACTACTGCTTAAATTAATCGAGCATATATCTTGAGTGCTCGTTCTTGTTTGATAATTGTTAAATAAATAAATAAATTATAATTGTTTTTGTGGATATAGTTACTTGTTAATTTGCTCGTTCTTGTTTGATTTCCGGCTGCACGTAATAATTAATTAATAGCAGATTTGGAAATTTCCCTTTTTAATGAGATAAATGTATGGCTCCCATGCATGAAAAAATTATATGAAGAGAGAGAGAGAGAGAGAGAGAGTGAGTGAGTGAGTGAGTGATATTGTGCTCGATCAAGGAATTGTACTTTAGTGTATAACCCTCATTGTAACTACAAAGAATATATATATATATATATATATATATATATATATATATTTATATTTATATTTCCCCTCTCTGTTAATTAATATTATTTTCAGGTTATCATTTTTTTTTTCTGGAATATATTTAAAAAATATATATAGTAGTATAATAATTGGTTGATATATACGCTCATATTTAAAATCATAGCAAAAAACAATTTAAATTGCGTTGATAACTGATAATAACAGTTATTATGATTAGTTCCGTGCTAAAAGTAATTATCAAAACTAAATTAAGAAAGAAGTATTATTATTTTGTTTTGTTGTGGTTAGTACCTTTTGATGGTAATTCGATCGATCTAATTCTCACTAATTAATTTGTGAGAATTAATAACGTTAATTTACTTAAGTAACTAAACATATCGTCTTCCTCTTCGAATGATTGATCTAGAGGAAAGAGTTGCATCAACGTTTGAAGTGATTCCAAAATGCACTGTTAATTAATTTTAATCGTTATTTAAGTCGATTTTTAAAACATTGTTAACACCGGATATTCAACCCTTTTTTTCCTTTCCCCCACCCTCTTTTGACTTGCAACTTACAATAAATGTACAACTAAGAGAATTAAGTACTATAATACTCCCTCCGTTCCAAATTAATTGTTCAATTTTGACTTTTTTAAATTAAATTGACTATTTTTTAGAATTAATAATTAAGCTTATATAAATATATTTCTAAAATTATAAAAATTGGGGTTAGTAATAAATTGTATATGCTTTCTTTTGGTTATAATTTCTTCACCTATATTT
This sequence comes from Panax ginseng, assembly GCA_020205605.1. Taxonomy (NCBI): domain Eukaryota; kingdom Viridiplantae; phylum Streptophyta; class Magnoliopsida; order Apiales; family Araliaceae; genus Panax; species Panax ginseng. The sequence continues at coordinate 3,349,161 of CM035131.1, read as the reverse complement.
TAGAAAAAATAGTAAAAAGATTAATTTTAAAAATGGTCAATTTGATTTTAAAAAATTAAAACTGAACAATTATTTTGAGACGGAGGGAGTATTTATTAAGAGCTCCATAGATCATCATCTCACCATTAATCATTTGGTGTTAAGTGGCTGAGATTAATTGTTGTATATACATGAAATGAAATGAAGTGTTTTTTTTATACATTTAATAAGAATGTAAAATGACTAGTTTATGAATTTATTATCTCCATTCCTAAAATATTATCGTTTAAGGTTTTAATTTGCACATTGATTAAGAAAGTTACTCCCTACATTCTTAAAAGATTATCGTTTTAAAAGAAAACTTTTTTATATCACCCATACCTTCTCTCATTATTCCAATAAATTATATCTCTTATATTAATTTATATTAATACTCCCTTTGTCCCTAATTTTTTCACATTTATTCAAATCTAGAAGAATTAATGATAATTTTTCCAAAATTATTCCTCATTACTCTGCTTATTTTTTTTATACTTTTAACTTTTTGTCTCTCCTTATCCCAACAAAACTCTTCTGTATATTATGAGGGAGAGAGAGTGTAGATAATTTCTAAAAAATTGGATACATTTTTTATGGGGATGGATGGAGGGAGACCAATGAGTAAATGAGGTATGAAAGATTTTTTAGGAGATAATTATGGAAAAATATGTGAGAAATAGTTTGAATAACTAGGACTGATCATTCGATTATAACTGAATATCAAAATAATTATAATTTCAATATCCGAAAAACTAATCGAATTTTGGAAATAACTGAATTACCGAATTTACAATTCGGTTAATACTCGAACATGTGCAGAGTTTACTCCGTCAATTTGTCGAACACTTGGTGGGCAGTCCAAAATCCTTAAAGTTTAAAATCCGTTTAGCAAAAAGATGGATCACAAATGAGAATGAAATCAATCCACCACACAAGAAACAATAATACCCAATAGAAATTTAAAGCAAAGAACACCCAATTTCAGCCTAATCTTAATTTCAAATATTCACAACCGACGAAAATACCTTGTATTGGGATAGAGATTATGAATTTGATTCTGAAGATTGGGTGGAATGATGACCTCCAATTGATGTTAAATCCTTGATTGATGCAGTAGAGTACTGTCGAGGCTAAAGGATGAGCGATTGCTGTTTGGGATGAGGCTGATGAATGACTGATGTTAACCCCTTGATTCCGTAGATGAGTGACTGTTGTTGAGTGAAGAAGATGAGGTGATGAGGCGATGAGTGAAGGGCCGACCTGAAGAGAAATCAAAACCCTAAATAAAGGAAAATGGTTTACCGATTTCACTAAAGGCGATGACGCGAATGAGGAGTAAGGGTGACGGCTGAGAACCCGTATTAACTAACCATATGCCGTAAATTATTTCGGGTATAACCGAAATGTTAAAAATAATCGAATTATCAAAAAAATTTGGTTAAATTATTTCGATTCGATTCGGTAATTCTGTTATACTCGTTTTTTCTCAGTCCTATGAATAACTATGATAAATGATGATTTAAGGGTATTATAGATAATTGAGTACTATATTTAATATTTTTTAATCATTATCTTAATTCTTATGTCCACCTCAAAAAACGTCAAATAATTAAGGACGAGGGAGTAGTTTTCAACCGGTAAATTTAAAGATCTTCGGGCCATGAAGTACTTAGCATTAAGCTTTAGCAAAGATTAAGAGTTTAGTCACCTGTTCCCGAGGAGGAAGAACTAGGCTTGAGCTCTCCTTTCTCTCCTCTCTCTAGATTAGAGAGATTCTTCAGATAATTAGAGTATCTTCAATAGTAGTAGCAAAATAAATTCTTTAAATTGATATTTGTTGATTTACGTGACAATTTGAAGAGTATTATTTGTTATTTTCATATTTTGTGTCTCATTAGTCTCTTCAATTTGATGAGTTATACATCAAACCCATCAAGCGTAATAAATGTTTTTAGCCTTTAATTGTAGATTTGAAGAGTGAGAAGGAGGTTGCAGATTTGAATAGTGAGAATAATGTTTGTTGACCTGCGTGGCAGTTTGAAGAGGCTATTGGAGAGAATTTTTCTGATGTGACTCACCTATTTGAGTATCCTAAAGTGATTGAAAAGACTGTTGGAGATGCTCTTATAGTTATTATGAATGTTATTCGTTATCACTATTATAATGAATATTTAAGAACAAAAAAAATTGTTTCATAAAAGATTTATCTTTATATATATTTTTAATAAGAGAAAATGAAATTCATTATAAAATTGGTCTACTTTTGTCAATCTTACATTCTATAAAAAGAGTTGTATTTAGGATTACGAATATATATAAATGTCACTTTTTCAATGCAACCATTTTTCATAGAAATGCACTGCCCTAACAAAACTTGACTAATCTTGCAATTTCATCAAGTTGGAATCCGATAAAATGACATATTACTATTTAACAAACAACTTTATTGTAGAAAAATGAAATGAATATTCTAGAGAGAGAACAGAGTTTGGTGTAATTGTTTCCTTTTCTTCTCATTAGTCTTGAACAAGAATGACTGAATACACTTTATATAGAAAAACTCTAACTAAACATACTATTCTAAACATTTACAATATTGCCCTTATTGATCATGAATAGTAGAATTAAATGTTGATATCTTATCACCCTGCCTCAAGTTGGTAGGACTAAACAAGTTTAGAACTCCCAACTTGGATAATAGAAACTGAAGATGAGTTGCAGTTTGAGGCTTGGTGAGAAGATCAGCAGGTTGATGAGTAGTGGAAATATGATGAGGAAGAATAAGTCCTTGAGAGACCTTTTCTCGAATCAAATGACAATCAATCTCAATATGTTTGGTTCGTTCATGGAGAACTGGGTTTTTAGCTATATGAATAGCAGATTTACTATCATAATAAAGAGGAACGGGAAGGGAGGTATGAATACCAAAGTCTTTAAGGAGAGCTAAGATCCAGGTAACTTCACAGACTGTGTTAGCCATGGCTCTATATTTTGCTTCAGTAGAGGACTTGGAAATAGTATGTTGTTTCTTGCATTTCCAAGAGAGTAAAGAATCTCCAAGCATTACACAATAGCCAGAAATTGATCTTCTAGTCATAGGACAAGTGCCCCAATCAAAGATCACAAAAAGCTTGTAATTGAAAGGAGCTAGTAGAAGATAAAAGAAGACCTTGACTGGTCCACTTTAAGATATCGCACCTTTTGACTTCATAGCTGCCTCCATATGAGCCACAATAAGAGAAGACAGAAATTGACTAAGAATGTGGACAGCATAAGAAATGTTTGGTTGAGTAATAGTTAGATAGATGAGTCTACCAACTAGTCTTTTGTAAACACTAGGATCTGATAAAAGTTGGCATGTGTCAAGACTAAGGTTATGTTGATGTTTAATAGGAATTAAACTAGCTTAAAGCACCAAAGGAGACAGTGTCGATAAAGATTTCGAGCATATTTCCTTTGATGTAAACAAATGCCAAAGCAGAGATCTGGTAATTTCAATCCCTAAAAAATACTTCAATGAGCCAAGATCCTTTACTTTAAACTGAGAATGAAGATAAAGTTGAACTTGAGCCAAAACCTCAGAATGAGTGACAGTGAGGATTATATCATCAACATAGACTAGAAGAAACAAAAAAAAGATTCTTTTGTTTTGAGAATGAACAAAGAGTTATCAACGAGAGACCATTTAAAACCATAATGTAACAAGGTCAGAGAAAATTTTAAAACCATTTTCTAGGTGCCCTTTTAGTCCATAGAGAGATTTGTGAAGTTTACACACTGAATTTGAAGAGAACAGTTCTTTAGGAACATGAAATCCAGGGAGCAAGTCCATATAAACCTCTTCCTAAAGATCTCCATGTAAGAAAGCATTGGTAATATCCAATTGAGAAAGTTTCCATCCTTTAATAGCAAAAGAATAGATAAAAGAAGCTGACTGTGGTCATCTTTTTTGCAATGAGAGCAAAAGTTTGAAAATAACCCAACCCTTACATTTGAATGAAACCCTTGGCAACTAACCTTGCCTTATACCTTTCCTCACTTCCATCAGATTTGTACTTGACTTTGAAAATCCATTTACACCCAATAGATTTTTTATGAGGTGGTAAAGACATAATAGTCCAAGTGTGATTTGCCTCCAAAGCATTAAGTTCAACTTGCATAGCCTCACACCATTTTGAATCCTTAACTGCTTGAGAATAAGTTTTAGGCTCAACAATAGTAGAGGTGGAGGCTATAAAATGTTGATATCCAGATGAGATATTGGAACATGTATCATAAAGAGATAAAGGATACTTAGTGGAACAGTGAGAGGAAGAAATACCTAATGAAGATGTCAAAGGTAAAGTGGTAGGTAGATTCAGAGGCAAATCTATATAATCTTGAAATTTGACAGGTAAAGTTCTCAGTCTTGAAGGTCTGGACACATGTATGTTGGTTATAGAAGGAGAGGAATTATCTGCAGATTGAGCAATAGAAGAAGGCTAAGAAGATATAGAAGATGGAGGACTGAAATGAGGTGAAGAAGAAATAACAGTATCAGAAATAGAAGGAATAGGAACTGAGAAAGATGTATTCAGATCATCAATAAAAGAAAACCCAGTGTGAAGAACTGGATTAGAAGACAAAACTGCAGATATTGTAGCATAGGGAAAAATATTTTCATGAAAGACTACATCTCTTGATACAAAGACCCTCTTGGTAGTGAGATCAAACACTTTATAGCCTTTTTGATTAAAAGGATAACCAATGAATATGCATTTGACAGCCCTGGGAGCAAACTTATCCTTTCGTAGAGACAAAGTGGAAGCATAACAAAGACACCCTAGAATTTTAAGATGACTGTAAGTAGGAGATTTTTGAAATAGAAGTTCATAGGGAGTTTTATTGTGCAAACCTTTAGAAGGCATTCGATTAATAAGATATGTTGCTGTAAGAAGACAATCCCCCCAGAAATGAATGGGAAGATGAGACTTAAATTTGATTTCTCTAACAACTTCTAATAAATGCTTATGTTTTCTCCCAGCAACTCCATTTTGCTGAGGAGTTTCAACATAAGAACTCTGATGAATAATTCCAAGAGTATCAAGTATAAGAGTGAGATCGTTATTAAAGAACTCAGTTCCATTATCTCACCTTAGAATTTTTACACAACCATCAAACTGAGTTTTTACATAACACAAAAATTTATGTAAAATGGAAGCAACTTGAGATTTTGAAGATAACAGATAAGTCCATGTGCATTTTGTTTTATCATCAACAATTGTCAGAAAAAAAGTACAATCGTGATACGTCTTATGTCTATAAGGACCCCATAGGTCACAATGCAACAATTCAAATGGTTTGGAGGCAGTAGCGGAACTAACAGGGAATACATTTCTCATTTGCTTAGCTAAAAGACATACATCACAATGAAAGAAAGAAGTACAACTGGATGGTATAAGATCATGTATAGTTTTGATGACATGAACAGGTGAGTGACCAAGCCTATCATGCCACAATTGTAGTATTGAAGAAGACCGAGTAGAAGAAAAGTAACATGATTAGAAAATAGTAGGAGTAACAAGCTTGTATGATTTTCCTTTAATCTACCAATCCTTTCACCTTCTTCATTACAAGGTCCCAAATAGACCAATATTAGGAAGAAAAGTGACACAACAATTAATGTCTTGGTGAGTTTACTCACCGATATAAGGTTGAATTTAAACTCCTGAACACAAAGGACATCATGTAAAATAATGTCATCAATGAGTCTAACAAAGCATACCCTTGTGAGTAATAGGAGAGGATTGACCATTAGGAAGATAAATGATAGAATTTATGAGGACAGATTAAGAAGTAAATCAAATGAGGTAGTAATATGATCGATTTGCACCGAGTCTATAATCCGATCACTTGAAATAAAAACTAGATAGACATACAAATGTGTGTAGATGGAGAGTCATGAATACCGCTAGATGAATATCGGTAGTAGAATATAAGTGATTTTGATTGAAAGCGAGTCATAAGTTCTTGATATTGAAAGCGAGTGTAAAAAGTGGCAGTTGTGTTGAGAGAGGCAATAGAACCAGGTAACTGAGAAGGAGAAGTTGAAACAGGTGTATAAGCATTGAGTGATGAAGAAGCAGTAACCTGAGAAGCAATTATGTTTTCTTTGTCAGACGAGCCCTTGAATCTAGGAGGGAAGCCATTCAAGAAATAACATCTATCCCTAGTATGATTGGTTCCATGACAATAGGTGCATTCCAGATTTTCTCTCTTGAATGATTTAGGATCCAATTTCTTGTTACCAAATGTACTTTTTGAAAATCGTGAAATAGACTGATTGTTGTTATTAAACTTGCTAAGAAGAGCTGTAGACTCAGGAATCACAGTCAGTTGTTGACTAGTGTAATTTCTTTGTTTCTCCTCTTGTTGAATAAGAGCTAAAGCTTGATTCAGATTTGGAAGAGGATTCATCATAAGTAGTTGACCTCTTATGTTTGTAAACATATCATTTAGTCCCATTAGAAATGAAGTAACCTTCATATTTTCATCACAAACTTCTTACAACTTCAAAACACCACATGTACACTTATAAGTGCATTTAGGAACATGAGTTAGGTTAACTAATTCATCCCAAAGAGTTTTGAATTTTGTAAAATAGTGAACACAAACATTGAATTACGTATTAACGAAGCCAAATCCTTCTTGATCTCATATAATCGAGGACCATTGCTCTGTGTGAATCGAATGTTTAAATCATTCCAAATATCAGTAGCAAGAGGTATGTAAACAATACTTGAACTGATTTCTGGAGAAATTATATTAAGCAGCCACGAGATCACCATATCATTACATCTCTGCCAATGAATTAGATAAGGAGATGTTTCACCTGGTTGATTGATCTTTCCAGTCACGAAACTCAGTTTGTTCTTTGCAGATAGAGACAAGGACATTGCTCTGCACCATTGATTAAAATTGTCTCCAGTTAGGATTTGAGAGACTAAAACTTGACCTGGATGATCTGATGGATGCAAATAGAATGGATGACTTGGATCCAGTACAAGTATTTGATATTCACTTTCTGTGAAATTTGTTTCAGTAGTCATCACTGCTGAAGTTGACGATGATGAAGAAACTATGGATTTTTGGAACGAGTTATTCAGTGAACAGATCGGAGAAAGAAGCTATTGATTTTCAGAAGAGAAGAGAAATCAAAAAATCTGTGTTGATATATAGCTTTGATACCATGTAGAAAAATGAAATGAATATTCTAGAGAGAGAACAGAGTTTGGTGTAATTGTTTCCTTTTCTTCTCATTAGTTTTGAACAAGAATGACTGAATACACTTTATATAGAAAAACTCTAACTAAACATACTATTCTAAACATTTACAATATTGCCCTTATTGATCATGAATAGTAGAATTAAATGTTGATATCTTATCATTTATATTTTAGGATGGAACAAAAATGTATTGTATTCATAATATTAAAAAAAAATATAAGTGAGAATAGAGTAACAAGAAAAGATGGTACCAAGTCCTCTTACTTTAATTTTAAATACTTAACCATATGTATAAGTCTTGAAAATAGGCTTGGTATATCAATGTAAAACTTGATAATTTTACTTTATTCGATCTTACACCAATGTAAAACTTGTTAATTTTACTTGTCTTCTTCATATGTGCGATTTATATTTGTAAAGCCTACTGGTCTGCTTCTTGATAGTTTCATATATTGTTCATCACAGAGCTGTTATGTTCCCCAAACTTGTATATAATCACGATTATTGGTCCATGTTGTTAGCTGGTAGTAGTAGTAGTAGTAGTAGTAGTATACACCATGTACGGATTGCATATACATTTTCAACCACTTGCAAGCATTAATTCCAAATTTCATACACGACACAAACTCATTCCATCCATTTTATCTTGCCATGTGCTAACAAAACTCATGCCGAGGAAAGAAGGCGATATGTCAACTGTAAATTCCTCCATACCAACAAGCCAACCATCCAGAATACTAACAAAAAGCAGAAATGGGGCAAAGGGAAAATTGATATAAATGCACACACCAACAACTCAAAATTTGGATTGTTTATAGACACCAAATTATCTCCTGTAAATCTGTTACAAATCTAAAAACAAGAGGAAAATATCTACTACAAACTAATTTTTCTCAGGTGTGTCGATTCCTCAGGGTCTTGCAATCCCCACAGTTTTGTCTGCTGTTGCAACACCAAAACAGAAGCCCCGCATTTGAGATCAGAGGATGCAAGTATTTCTCCTACTGCCCCCAACTCTCCTCGCTCACTCCACTTGTTTAGCTGACACATAATTTGGGACTCGCCATGACGCCTACCAACCAGTACAAGATCATAAGCATTTCCCATTGATCTAATCACCGCAACCACATCCATCCCACCAGACACCACCTCCTCTTGGTACGAAACTCTCTCGCAGCGCAGGGTGTTCAACTTGAAGTCGGTCAATATATTATCATCCAGCATCTTGCTACGTGCCTTACCCCCCACAATGTCCGCAGAATTTGAAGTAGTGAATCGTATTAGACAGACCTTGACATTCGGGTTCTCAGACATGCGTTGGCCATATGCTAATGCTTCTCTATCGTCTGCACCGCCAAAGAAGAGAACAGCTACTCGCTGCAACAACTGCTCTGATATAATGAATCGAGGGTTCTTCAATTTTAAACGATCAAGGAGGACTCCGACAGAGCAAGGAGCCTTCTCAAGCACATTTTTGTTCAGATGCCTAAATGCATAAGAGGTTTGTACCATTTCCCCATAAATCCACTGCTTGTGGAAAGGGATTATAATGAGAATTGTTCTTTTTTCTAGAGCGAGGGAGCACACATCGTTGTGCATTGCTGCGTAAGGCGAAATGCCTTTATAGGAATTATACACCATTACACGGCCGTGGTTTACTTGTTCAAACTTTCTGAATGCAGAGAATATTTGTTCGGACTGTGAAGGATTTGGAGAAGGCTTCTCGCGTTGTCTGTGAGCAATGAGTAGAGAAGTGGAACGACCCATGAGCTTAACAAGGTGGAGAACAACCAGACTAATAGGGCTCTCTTTTGTGGGATTGGATGCTTGGAGGAGGCTGATTACTGCTTGAACATTTTCTGGGCAGTGTAGGCAAGCAAGTATGCGGAGTTCTTCATTGCGTCTGCTATGTAGGATAGTCCTCCTCTTATAAGCAATGTACCTTCTTGAAGGATCATATAGGACCTTTACTAGAGGTGAGACCACTCCTGCTATAACAACCACTGAGATTACCAAAATGGCATAGGATTCTGCTTTCAGTTGCTGCATTAATGTGAATAATATCTAAAGATTAAAGTTACTAGACCAAGACAAAAAAAGAAAGTTCAAGCTAGTTCTGCATTTGTAATCTATGCTTGACTACATGCTGAATAGCCCAACTAACTGTAGAAAAGCCCTTTCTAACTATAAAGCAAACAAACTAAATGAAGAAGAGATGAGTAAGAGAGAGACTAGTATATAGAACAACCAAAATCGCTACCAAGGGGAAATGTAAAGTACGATGTGCTAGAAAATTTAATTTGGGGATTACTCTGAACTTTTTCAATTCCGTAAAGACAGCAAGTTGAATGATGCCTTTGGAGTTCATGATAAGAGCAAGAGAGAAGGCATCTCGGAATGGTATCCTGCAAAAAAGTGGGGGCACCATGGTCCCCATAATCTTTCCAACAAATGAAACAAACACAAGAAACTGCACAGCAGCTACATTTTCCAACTTTTGTATTGACAAAACATTTGTTTGTAATCCACAAACAGCGAAAAACAGCGGCATGAGCAACTCAGAAACAAAGCAATCAAGCCTTTCAACTAATGCAGCTCCCAATGGTGGCCCATCCGGTATGACTAATCCCAAAACCAAAGATGGCACAATGGCACTAACGCCAATAAATTCACCAATAAACCCACAAACCAACACAGCAACAAGAACTGCAAATATATAAATCTCCTTCACAGGCTTCCCTTCCGGAGTATGCCTGACTGCCCACCAAGCTGCCGGACGAATTCCAAACACTATAAAAACTAAAAACAGGGCACCTGACATAAAAGACCCTATCGTTACCTTAAATGATGCCGTCGCAGCTATCCTGGCAGCATACTTTATGAACATTACAGCACAGAAGCATACATCACATATAATGGAAGACGAAGATGCTAACCGTCCAATATCCGAATTTAGTATCTTGAGCTCATCCAGAAAGCAAGTAACAACTGGGAATGCGGTAATAGAATGAACTTCTACAACAGATGGTAGTATTTCTAAGATCTCATAGTCCAGAGATGAAATCTTGTAGAGGAGAATGACAACTAAACTAGCCAGTCCGTAAGGAACAAAGAATCCCAAAATTCCTATAACTAAGGCTTTCTTTCCTGATCTAAAAACCATGGTTGGATCAACTTTCACTCCTATTAAGAAGATGAAGAACATGAACCCGAACGCTGAGAGAGTATCAAGTACCACGTTGCCTTCACTTGGAAATAGCTTGGACAAGAATGCTGCATTCTGCCCAAGTACTGAAGGACCTAGAACTACACCTCCCTGATCAAACATGAATTAATATCCAAAATCAGCAAACACAATTTAATTTCATACCCATCTTTTTTCAAGATCATAATCTTTTTACTTGCATTCATGATGTAGTATGCTTATTTAAAAATATAAAATAAAATCACCCTTTACACAGAAAATCTCCAGATATCAGTATTCTGTATGCATGACCCACAAAATTAAAGAAAATAATTAAGTAAATAAAATTAGAGATGGGTATTGTGTATAAAGAGGGGGAGGGAGAGAGAAAAAAAAGAAGCTTACGAGAATTTGAGAAACAATCATAGGTTGGCCAAAAGGCTTGAGAAAGAGGTGAAAGAAGCGGGTAATGATGATGATAAGGCAGAGCTGCAACAAAAGAGAAGGAACGGAGTACGTGAGGGGATCGTCGCCATACCAGATGCCCCTTGAGTTGATATGGTCCAAACTATGGCAACTAAAGGGCATTTTGGAATCCGAGTCGCCGGCGGTGGGTGAATCCATCCTCCTCCTCCTCCACTCCGGTACTTGCGTTTTAACATCAGATCGATCGATCCTTAATAAATTTTAGGGTTTCTTGATTAAATTAGAGGAGATAGGGAGATCTAGAGATAGAATTTCAGAGTAAGGGAGATTATCCCCATTTCCATTTCCAGACATGAAGAGAGACGGATGGCGGAGCTTTACTCTTGGAAAAAAGAACATGAGAATTCAGGACTGGAAGATAGATAGATGGAAGAGTATGACCAAAGAGCGTAAATGATCTTTAAAAAACTAACCAATTGAAACTTGCTAGTATCATTAATTAATTACATCTCATTTCATAAATCATTAATTAATTAATTAGTAGCGTATCTCATTTTATAAATTAAGGAGTGTAAAAATGTCAGAATATATGTCTGTTGCATATTAATTTTGTTTTAAAATTATAAATATATTTTGAAATAATAATTTTTTTGAAAAAATTACAATTAAAAAAACGAGTCTAGCCTCGACATATTTATCGTTATTAATGTATTCGGGAAGAATAAAATTATAATTAATTCCTAAAAAATTATTCAAATTTACAAGCTTTCTATATTTTCAATTCTATGCTAAATAGCTAAATATATATTCGTATTTCTTAACGGTCACGTATGTGAGAACAACATGCATGCATGCACGTAAGGCTGCAAAGAGAACGTATTACTTTATCGAATATAAGGAGGGTTATTTACACTTCTTAATATATATATATATTTTTAAAATTACAATAAAAGTATATTTGGAAAATATTTATAAAGTTAATATATTTTTAATATTTTATTTACAAAATTAATGCATTTGATATCCCTTTAATTTAGTCGAGTCTTTTAATGGTTTGTTGATATGTCAAATCATTTTTTCAAATGGTAACTATTTTCGATTTTTGTGCATAATACGTGACAATTTGAATTGCATGCCTATTCCATTTGTCGGTTCTCTCTCTTTCAATTGGAAACCTTTATTTTTTAATTTGAGAACTTAGAAATTAACCAAATTTTATTTCTTCTCAGTGTGCCGCCTCTGGTAGTAATATTCCATACGCCGCTGCTTCGCTTGACTTGTTTTTGGGCGTCGCCACTCCATCTTCTTTTCTAGTTGTCGTCGTCGGTGATATTCTTCTTTCGTGATTGACGCCGTTTGTGATTTCTTCTGGTTTTGTATAAGATGGTTTCTACGAGAAAGAATGTTGAGAGAATGGTCGATAAGAAGAATTATGGGAAGAGAAAAAGAATTAGGGAGGATGATTCTGTTAATAATGTGAAGAAATATGTCAAGGTGAAGGTTGGTGTGGTAAAGTCCCCAAAGTAGGGGAAGAAGGGAGTGGTCAAATCCCCTTTTAAGGATAAAAAATCGGGGATAATGGTTTCTAAGAAGCCTAAGAAATTGTTGGATTTAGAGTCTGATTTTGAAGATACGCCAAACAAAGTTGGGAATGAAATTGAAGATAATGCTTATAGCCGAAATATTATCCCTGCCAAAAACATCTTAAGGTGTGCTAGTTTAATTGTTTTTAAGAATTTGAAATCCTTAGTTGTTTATACCTACTTGTGAATTTGTTTTGAAAATTGGTGATGTCCTAGTTGGTCACTAATTAATTTGTATTGGTTAAAATTGTAAGACCCCAACTTATTATTTAATGAAATTAAATTTCCTCTATTTATTATCTTGAAATAGTAAGGGTTGATTTGATTAATGTGATAAGTTATGGGTAAAATGCGCAATTATTTCAAACAAGCAAGTGGTTTTAAAATATTCATTGTTGACGGAGAATATTCGTATTTAATGCAAATGGTAGCGAGTGTGAGCCCCATAACGAAAAGTGCGATTGGATAAAAAAAACGATGAAGAATAAGTTGGTTATAAATAACGACGTAGTTAATCTTTGTTGAAATACCCGTGGTTAAAACACGAGAAAGACACCTCAGATTACACCAATTATTGATTCTTACGTAAAGAAGGCACTACTCAATAATTGTTACAAAGAATTACTGCTCAAAGATTTTATTTTATTGATTCAATAATTGCTACGTTGATATTTTATATTACTATTGTTTTAATAATTGTCACTACACAAGATTTTCTATTATCGAGAGCAATAATTCATATTATCCTAATAATATTATTAGATAACATTATTGACAATGTCTAGAAAGTTACACTTTAAGGAGAGATTTGGTCATCTAATTACGCGTCGATGAGAGAGATCCTTATTGAAAAGCCCCTCTTTCCTGGAACCGCTGCACGTTGTCGAGAATGTGATTCTCAGAATATTATTTGTGAATAATTAATTATTAATTTATATAATGAGGAAAATATTGATTTTATGTAGATATAAATGTAAAAAAAAAATTGTAGAGAATGAAATTTCACATGGAAAGAATATGTGGTTCGAATTTTTCTGACAAAAGGGCTATTTATTGTGAATTATCAAGTTCCAAAGTTCAAATAATTGATTTTTGAAAGTTTTATTTATTTTTATCAAGGAAAACGTTTTATCCATTTGAGTACACATGTTAATGGTTGAATCAATTTGGTGAGGTGTCTTAAGGAAATTAAGAAAAGTATATTATTATTTTATTATATTTTCCGCTTTTGGTGTTCTAAGATTTCCTATAAATAGGGTGCTTAAGTTAGAATTGAAAATCACACAAGAAATCTTCTCTCTTCTCTCTTTTCTCTCGATATATTGAAGCGTTTTCTTGTGAGTATTTTAATACTTTGAGTGTTCTTTATCTGATAAGTTCAAGTCATAGCTTATATCCTGTTTCAACTGAAGTCTTATCTTTTCGAGGTAAGGATGTTATTTTCTTTTTAAATGATATTATTTTCTTCAATATCATTATGTCAAAATATTGGTTTGAACTTTTAATCAAATTTAAAACTTTTTGTGTCTGGGAGTTACTTATTCACGATAATCGATACTATTCACGTGATCAAGACTATTCATCGAAAAAATAATTTTTTTCCTTTTCGTCCAAAATATCTATTATGGATACTAGCTTTGATTGTATCCACGTTTCGATCATTCTTGAATTTTACTTCACTATGATTATTTATGAGGTATTTTTGGACATGAAATAAATTTGAAATACTGAATCATTGATATTTATTCTTTTGTTTCAATTTTGGATTCGTTTAGTTAAAATATTTTTCATCATCCTCGATCCTAAATGATAATATTATTGAATATCTTTGGCTGTGTAGTGCAAAGATAAATGATTTTATAATGAATATCTTTGGCCGTAGTGCAAAGATGAGCAGTGTTGAGATGAAATATGACCGATCGATGAATATCTTTGGCACAGTAGTGCAAAGATGAATATTTGATTCAAGATGAATATTGATTGATGTTACAGGGATAAAATATTGATGATGGACTTTTAAATTCATAGATAATAGTAGAATTCATTCTCCACGTAACTCTTCTATGAATTATTATTTCTGCTGCGAATATTGATCTGAAACTTGTTGTCTATTATATTCTATCAGATTTTTCCCTGTTGAAAACTAACGATAATTTGTTCTATATTATCTTAGTCATAATATTCTTTACTGGGCTAGTTGAGCTCACTATTTTTCTTGTTGTTCCATTTTTCTTCTCAAGAGGCGAGAATGTAATGCGTAATGAAGTCAGGTGTGGAATGATGGTTCTAGAAGTTGTTTTAGTAGTCCTCACCATTTTGTAAAATAATGTATCAATAATTGTATTGAGGACATAGTTGGGTATAGATATTGTCTAGATGACAATATTTGTATTTAAACTCATAGTTTATATGTTGTATTAATAAAGTTGTAGTTATTTACATACCATGTTATTGATTTACTCGGGATGGGTGATGTATACCTATTTTGGGGGCGTCGCGGGTTGATATCGAGCTTAGGATATGATCTTTGGCGGAAATCGTGAATAGAACTAGGAGGGAGAGACGAAGTAAATCCTTCGCCAAGTGTGTCCTACCTAAAGCTTATTTGTTAGTTGGTCAAGATATAGGGATATTATGTGATATATTGATTTCTTTAATTAACCCTTGTTTTATGGCGATGTTTTGAGAATGTCGACTAAGAATGTTAACAAAGGGAGTAAATAAAACCATGGAGACGCTTTGTCTTCACCAACGAGGAGAACGTCAAGCAGTCGACAATGTTCTTCCCTGTGAACAACGCCAATCGAGAGATGATGAACGACGGATGTTTAGAAGTTTTTGCGCTTCATGCAAAATCGAATTTAGGAGACTCATGCATAAAATACAGGTGGAAATGATAACAACGCATTACGATTTATCACGGCCAGCGATTCAAAGAGTTGGGACCACCAGAATTCTGGGGAAAGCCGGATCCGATTAAAGCGGAGACGTAGGTCAAATAAATTACCAAGATATTCGATGTCTTGGGATGCACGGAAGAACAAAAGATTCCATTCGCTACTTTTATGTTCCGTAATGAGGCGATTCTTGGTGGAATCACAGTAAGCGTCTCCATCCATCCATTTTCGGCGATGTCTTGGGAGACATTTCAGAAACTGTTCAATGACAAGCTTACATGTTGACCTTATCTCTTTAAAGATACTTGCTTTTGATGTGATTTTAGGGATTGATTGGTTAAGTACTCATCATGCCAAAATTGATTGATTTCGTAAGGTTGTTAGTTTTCATATTCCTAACCAACTGTTTATGCGAATTCAAGCAACTAAACCATTAAAATCAATCACTGTCATATCTAGTCATAAAGCTATTCTTTTATTGAAAAACGGATGTCAAGCTTTCTTAGCTGTTGTTAGTAAATTTCCTAACGTGTTTCCTGAAGAACTTCCCGGTCTACCCCCAAAACGTGAAGTTGAATTCTTTATTGATCTTGAACCTGGTACAAAGCCCATTTCTAAAACCCCATATCGAATGGCTCCTATTGAACTTCAGAGTTAAAGGTCCAACTACGGTGAGTTGTTGGACATTGGTTTCATTCGTCTTAGTACATCTCCTTGGGGGCTCTGTTTTTTATTTGTAAAAAAGAAAGAGCGGGAGTATCACGACTTTTGTATTGACTATCGGGAATTGAACCATGTTACCATCAAGAATAGGTATCCGCTACCTCGTGATTGATGACTGTTTGACCATTGCAAGGAGCACAATTCTTTTCAAAGATCGATCTTCGTTTTGGATATCATCGATTGAAGATTAAAAGCGAGGATATTCCAAAGACCGCTTTTTAGAACTTTCGATGCGGGCATTATGAATTCTTAGTCATGTCTTTTGGATTGACTAATGCTCCTGCGACTTTCATGGATATGATGAACCGAGTATTCAAGGATTATTTGGATCGGTTCGTTGTTGTCTTTATTGATGACATCCTCATATATTCCAAAAGCCGTGAAGATCATGAGCACCATTTGAAGTTGGTACTCCAAAGGCTTCGTGAAAATAAGCTATATGCCAAGTTGAAGAAATGCGAGTTCTGGCTTGAGGAAGTAGCATTCCTTGGGCATGTGGTGTCTAAACATGGAGTATCTGTCGACCCGGCGAAAATTGAAGCAATACAAAGTTGGGAGCAACCGAAGTCGGTGACCGAAGTACGTAGCTTTCTGGGCCTAGCTGGTTATTATCGGAGATTCGTGGAAGGGTTTTCTCGAATCGCTACTCCATTAACTCAGCTAACTCGGAAGGATACAAATTCATTTGGAGCGAGGAATGTGAAAAGAGTTTCCAAGAGTTTTAGAGGAGACTTATTTCGACACCTGTTCTAACAATACCATCTGGTTCAGATGGATTTGTTATCTACAGCGATGCTTCAGGCAAAAGGTTAGGATGTGTTCTCATGCAGCGTGGGAAAGTCATAGCCTATGCCTCGCGATAACTTAAAGAATATGAGAGGAATTATCCTACTCATAATCTAGAGTTGGCAGCAGTCGTCTTCGCACTAAAGATCTGGAGGCATTATCTATATGGGGAGAAAGTGAAGATATATTCAGACCATAAAAAGCCTCAAATATTTCTTCACTCAAAAAGAACTCAACATGCGCAAGAACGACGTTGGCTCGAGTTGTTGAAAGATTACGACCACACTATTCAATACCATCCCGAAAAGCGAACGTGGTAGGTGACGCGTTGAGTAGAAGATCATATGGAGGAACGAGTGCGATGATGTCAAGTATACGACAGTAAATGACTTTAATAGAAAAAAGTTAAGGTTGCTCAAGCCAATCACCGGAGATTTGATGCGTATGAAGAAGAAAGTACAAGAATATGTTATTAGGAGCGAGAATCGATGAAGAAGGAATACTTGAGTCCACTCTAGACTTTGTGTTCCTAACGACTGATTTGAAGTACAAGATTATGATGGAGGCACACAATACACCATTTGCGATCCATCTGGAAGTACCAAAATGTATCGTGATCTTGACATACATTTTGGTGGAACAATATGAAGAGAGAGATTGTAAAGTTTATCTCGACGCTTTTAACTTGTCAACGTGTAAAGCGCGGACATCAAGTACCTAAGGGTCCATTGCAACCACTTGAGATTACTCGAAATGGAAGTGGAACACATTACCATGGATTTTTTACTTGCGGTCTTCCTACGGTTTCTCAAGGCATCGATGCTATTTGGGTTATTGTTGATAGATTAACCAAGTCTGCTTTCATTTCTTGCCGATCTGAGACTTATTCCCTTGAACGTCTTACTCATATGTATATAAATGAGATTGTGAGATGGCATGGCATGCCAGTATCCATAGTTTCGGATCGTGACCCAAGAATTACTTCAAGATTTTGGGTTAGCTTGCAAAAAGCTATGGGCACGGATTTACGATTTAGTTCGGCATACCATCCTCAAACGAGCGACAATCGAGAGGACTATTCAAACTCTTGAAGATCTATTAAGACTCGTGTCCTAGACTTCAAAGGGAGTTAGGATAAGTATTTACCATTGGTGGAATTCTCCTACAACAACGCGATTATCGACAAGCATTGGTGTGGCCCCATTTGAAGCATTGTATGGACGAAAAGTGTCTCTCTCCAGGTATATGTTGGGACGAGGTGGGTGAAGCAACATTGTTGGGACCCGAGTTGGTACGTATGACTACGAAAAAGATCCAAATGATTTGATAACGTATACAAACGACATAAGATCGACAAAAGAGTTATGCGGATCATCATGGAAAGGACATGGAATTTAGTATTGGGAATCATGTATTATTGCGTGTTGCCCCATGGAAGGGAGTTACAAGATTCGGGAAGAGAGGAAAGCTCAATCCACGATTTATTGGTCCATTTCAAATTCTTGACCGAGTAGGTAATGTAGCCTATAGACTAGCGTTACCTCCGAGTATGTCTCGTGTTCATAATGTGTTTTACATATCTGTACTTCGTAAATATGTGAAAGACCCGAACCATGTTATTGAGTTAGAACCAGATGAGATTGCCGAAGACTTATTGACGAAGAGGTACCTGTCAAGATCTTGGATAGGAAGGAGCATGTCCTACGCACAAAGGTCATACCACAAGTTAAAGTTTTGTGGAAGAACCATGCTATAGAGGAAATGACTTGGGAGTTGGAAACGGAAATGAAAGCGAGGTATCCTCACCTTTTGAAACACACAGTAATCGTCGTCCAATTTCGAGGACGAAATTTCATAAGGTGGGGAGGTTAGAAGACCCCAACTTATTATTTAATGAAATTAAATTTCCTCTATTTATTATCTTGAAATAGTAAGGGTTGATTTGATTAATGTGGTAAGTTAGGGGTAAAATTCGCAATTATTTTAAACAAACAAGTGGTTTTAAAATATTCATTGTTGACGGGGAATATTCGTTTGGTTGTGGAATATTCTTACCGTCGGGGAATATTCGTACGACGGCGCAACCTTGTGTGGGCCCCATAACGGAAAGCGATTGGATGAAGGAAACGACAAGAATAAGTTGGTTATAAATAACGGAGTAGTTGTTACCGTTAATACTGTTGGAATACCCAGTGGTTAAAATACAAGAAGACACGGTATTACACCAATTATTGATTCTTACGTGAAGGCACTTTTCAATAATTGTTACAAGAATCAATCGCTCAAGATTTTATTTTATTGATTCAATAATTGATGCGTTGATATTTTATATTACTATTGTTTTAATAATTGTCACTACACAGTATTTTCTATTATCAAAGCAATAATTCATATTATCTGAATAATATTATTAGATAACATTATTGGCAATGTCTAGAAAGTTCTGTCTAAGGAGAGGTTTGGTCATCTAATTGTGCCAGTATAAGGAGAGATCCTTATTGGAAAGCCCTCTTTTCCTGAACCGCACGGTTTCACGATAATGTGATTCTGTAATATTATTTGTGAATAATTAATTATTAATTTATATGATGAGAAAAATATTAATTTTATGTGGATATAAATGGAGAAAAATTTTTAATGTGACAATTGTTATAAATTAATATTTTAACTTTTTCAAATAAAATAATTCAATTAAATATATTATTTTAATAATATATTGATGGTGATATTTTTACAATGAATGTGAGATATATGAGTATATGAGGAGGAAGAGTATTTTTGTGGCATTAAATGATTAACACATGTTTTGTGTGTCGGTAGACCCCAATTCTTGACCGAAATTTGATTATAGCCTGTAAATTCCCCCGTTTGTGGATTTCAGTCAATTTCTGTTTGGAATTTGGAAAAACTTTCTTCTGTAAGTTGTAGAGAATAAAATTTCCTATGGAAAGGACATATAGTTTGAATTTTTCTGACAAAAGGCTATTTATTGTGAATTATTGAAGTTCTGAAGTTCCAAAATAATTGATTTTGGAAGTTTTATTTATTTTATCAAGAAAACGTTTTTTCCATTTGAGTGGCACATGTTAATGGTTGAATCACCGGGTGAGGTGTACTAAGGAAATTAAGAAAAGTATATTATTATTTTATTAAATTTTCGCTTTTGGTGTTCTAAGCGCTTTTATATAAATAGGTGCTTGGGTTAGAATTGAAAATCACACCGTAAACTGAAATCTTCTCTCTCTTTCTCTCTCGATATATTGAGCGTATTCTTGTGAGTATTTTAATACTTTGAGTGTTCTTTACTTGTGCAACTTCAAGTCATAGCCTATATCCGGTGTTTCAACTAGAAGTACTATCTTTTCGAGGTAAGGGATGTTATTTTCTTTTCAAATGATATTATTTTCTTCAATATCATTATGCCAAAATATTGGTTTAAACTTTTAATCAAACTTGGAACTTTTTGTGTCAGGGTTACTATTCACGTATACGACACTATTCACGTATACGGCACTATTCATCGAAAAATGAAATTTTTTCTTTCGTCCAAAATATCTATTATGGATACTAGCTTTGATTGTATCCATGTTTTAATCATTCTTGAATTTTACTTCACTATGATTATTTATGAGGTATTTTTGGACATGAAATAAATGAAATCTGAATCCTTGATATTTATTCTTTTGTTTTTACCGGATTCGCTTTCTTTTAAAATATTTTTCATCATCCTCACTCCCTAAATGATGATATTATTGAATATCTTTGGCCTGTAGTGCAAAGATAAATAATTTTATAATGAATATCTTTGGCCCGTAGTGCAAAGATGAACATGTGTTGAGATGAACATGACCGATTGATGAATATCTTTGGCCTGTAGTGCAAAGATGAATATTTGATTCAAGATGAATATTGATTGATGTTACAGAGATAAAATATTGATGATGAACTTTTAAATTCATAAATAATAGTAAAATTCATTCTCTACGTAACTCTTCTATGAATTATTATTTCTGCTGCGAATATTGATCTGAAACTTGTTGTCTATTATATTCTATCAGATTTTTTCGTGTTGAAAACTAACGATAATTTTTTCTATATTATCTTAGTCATAATATTCTTTACTGGGCTAGTTGAGCTCACCATTTTTCTTGTTGTTCCATTTTTCTTCCAAGAATGGTAATGTAATGAATACTGAGTTCAAAGGTGTGGAATGATGATTCTAGAAGTTATTTTAGTAGTCCTCACCATTTTTGTAAAATAATATATCAATAATTGTATTGAGGACATAGTTGGGTATAGATATTGTTTAGATGACAATATTTGTATTTAAACTCACAGTTTTTATGTTGTATTAATAAAGTTGTAGTTATTTTTGTACCATGTTATTGACGACTCAGGATGGGTGATGTATACCTATTTTGGGGACGTCACAAAAATGGTTATGTACCTTCCAAGTGGAGGTTTGGTTACTATTATATTCTGATTTGGTTACTAGATACTTTTTGACTTTACATAAGTTAATTAAATTGGTTTTGGTAACCTGTTGATTGTGTTTGGTTACTAATGCTAATATATTTGGATACTGCTGATTGTATAACTATTGAAATAAGTTTTGTTACTATAGAGTTGTAGTGTGATTACTGTTTAATTTATATTTGTTAAAATGTTTATGTACCCTCCAAGTGGAGGTTTGGTTACTATTATATTCTGATTTGATTAGTAGATACTTTTTGACATTATAGAGTTTGATTAAATTGGTTCTGGTAACTTGTTGATTGTGTTTTGTTACTAATGCTAATATATTTGGATACTGCTGATTGTATAGTTGTTGAAATGGGTTTTATTACTATAAAGTTGTAGTGTGATGACTGTTCGATTCTGATTTAGTTACTGTGTACGTTATGTTAATGCAGATGTTCATTATTATTTTTTAGTAATGCAGTTTCGATTTGGTTATTTACTTTAATGTGTTTGATTACTTTGGTTTAATTTGATGTTGTGAGTATTTTGCTTGTTTTTATATGGTAATTTATTATATTTGCAGATTTAGGATCTATATTACCAGAAACGCCATCGCAATTTCATTGTAAAAATTATTTGTTGGTTTAACATGGAAGTGCCTAGTGTCACTATGAAGAAATTGACAGAAGATCAGTTGGAAAAGTTCAAGTTGACTTATTTTAGGAACTTTGTAGATATTGGGGAGCCCCAAATATTTTCACAAATAATACATCAGGCTTTGGTGAGAGGAGGTGATCAAACGAGCACGGGGGATATATGGTTTTTGTTTGGTGAGAAAAGGGTAAAAAGATTCGGGTTGTCAAATTTTTTTTTAATTTATGGTTTGAGTTGACAAGGAAATGAGGATATTTCTGCATTCAAGGGAATGGAAAATCAGTTAGTGAAAAAGTTTTTTGGAGATGAGGTTGTGACCCATACTAGTATCAGGAAGATATATTGGAGGGCTTTATTTGATGATGAGGAGAAGGCTGTCAGGATGTCTATTATATTCTTGGTTTGCAATTTCCTACTAGTTACTATTTCAGATAATTATGTTGATGAGGTATTGATTAACTTTCCCTCTTATGACGACCTTGATAGTTATCCGTGGGAAAAATGTGCCTTTGAACATACAAAAAATTCTTTATCAATTGTTGTTAAGGGACATTTAAATAAGGGCATGAATGAGGGTGTTCTATACAACTTTTACAAGATGACTTTCAAAAAAATATAAACATGAGGATGATGACAATGATATAAGAATTCAATAAAACAAGTTCACAAATTAATTTATTCAGGAACTAATAACGTCCAAATTGTCAACATGATACTGCTTTGTAGAGTAAAATTCAAAAATGCTCAGAAGAATATTTCCATGAAAGATACTGGATGAAGCTCAAATATCAAGGATATTCCACTAATTTCATGGAGTATAGAAGTCAAAACTTTAACTAACTCGAGTATAATAAAGAATGGAATAACAAAAGAAATCACCACGCATGCGGTAGATTGCATAGTATATTTATTCCAACCTAATAATAAATAATGGAACTAGTCGGATGTAATACGACCGACAAGATATTCCAACAAAGATAATAAAGAATGTAATAAAGAATGTAAATCACCACGATGCGGTACTTGCGTGATAAAGTTATTCCAATGAATAATAAATAACGGAATCGGTCCCACAGAAAACACATAGGCAGGATATTCCAACAGAATAATAAAGACGGAACCAGGTCCGGCGTGAAATGCACAGACATGATGTTCCAACAGAATAACAAAGACGGAACCAGGTCCAGCGTAAAACGCACAGACAAGATGTTCCAATAGAATAATAAAGAATGAAATAAAAACAGAAATCACCAAGTATAGGGTAGACCGTGTATACAGGTTATTCCAACAGAATAATAAAGAATGGAATAACAGAAGTTCTCTTCATGAATAAGAAAGAAATAATACCCCTTACCGTAAAATAAACTTGATATCGAGTAGTGAAAATGTAAAAACTCTTTTTCTTTCTCTCTATAATTTCTCTCTAGAGTTCAAATTGAATTAAGTAAGAAAATAATGAAGGAATGAGCTTTCTATTTATGAAGAATGGATCCAGATAAGAACTAATTCATGAATCAGTCCAAATTGATTTACTTTTAATCTGGACGATCCATATTTAAAAGCAAAATCTTTTAAATAAAATATATTATATATTAAATATATATATAGCATGTGTAAAATTTTTCACGGGATACACTCCCGTGATCAGCCTTACCAAGTTGTCAACTAAATTACATATATATAAATATAATAATAATAATAATAATAATAATAATAATAATAATGTAACTCCCGCTTTTCCAAGCAATCCTTCTCCTTTTTTTCTTTGATTTGTCGTGAACCTCCCCCCACCATCCTCAAAACATGTGACAAATTATATATATATATATAATGATAATAATTGTACTCCCTCCCCGTATAAACCAAATCTTCTTTCCCCCACCCAAATTGACAACTTTGACAACTTTACTTATATATATATGATATATATAAATACATACCTTATATATATATATATATATATATATATAATTCTTATATATATATAAGTAATAAAACAAAATTGAGATTTAACTTCACATAAGCGTCAATAATCAATACCTGGTAATAACTACTACGCAACCACGCCAGACATCGTGTTTTTTACCACCGAGTAGTTCAACAAAGATTAATGGTAAAACTTCCATACCGTTATTTTCAATAAAATATTTTTGTCGCTTTTCTCAATCCGAACAATAATTCCGTTAATGGGGTCCACCAATGATTGTAAAATTGTCGCATTTGATATTCTCCGACAAAAAGAATATTTCTACCAATCGAATATAATATGACAAACTTGCATACTTTTACAAAATTTGTAAATATTACCCACAACTATAACATTATATTAAATTCATTCCATAATATTCAAAATGATATTTATAGAAAAAAATTATCTTTATTCATAAAAAGCTGAAGGTTTTATAATATATATATATATATATATATATATATATATATATATATATATATATATATATATATAGTTGGATTATCAAGCAAAGGACAAAATGTTTCTCCACAAGCCAGACTCATAAATAAGTTAATGTGCGAACAACATTATTGTCTACAGACTAAAAGACAATTTATACCTTAAACTTTACACTTATGTTGACTTTTGCACCCCAAACCCAAAAAGGTATCTAAGTACACCCACAAACTTCAATTAAACATAACAAAAAGCATACTTTTGTCAATTAACCGGTTAAAAATGACCAGCTAAGGCACACGTGTGAATCTGTAAGGGTGTTTAAGTTTTTTCCTTCTTATCTTCTCCAACATTTTTCTAATCTTATTTATACTCATCATCCAAGCTGAGACACAAAATGGAGACCCAGTTTATCATCATCCTCACGCTCTGCATTTCTGCCCTTCTCGAATCCTTTTTCTCTCTCTTCTTTCCCTCCTCTATCAACAACAACAACAAGAAGCTCCCGTCGACTCTTCTCCGAATCCTAGGCATCCTCATTTGTATCCAGATCATGATATGTGTTGGTTTAGGGTTGAAATGGATGTGTCGATTATTCCTACATTCGGACACTCTTTCCATTCGGCCCACCAGTTCTTCCCTCCCCTCCTCCTCCTCCTCTTCCTCCTCCATTTCGGCCCACCATTTCATCATCTTCCTTTATTGGTTTGGGGGGTAATGTTTTGGTGTGGAAGATCTGTTGCAGGTCTTTAGTTTGGGATTTTGGATCTTGATGGTTGTTGGTGTCTGGGGTTTTGGAAGATGATTTCGTTCAAAACTGGTTGTATGAATTCCCTGTTCATCTTTGTCATTAAGCAGTTCTTATTTTGTTCTCACTAGAACTTGGGTTTATCTAGTCATGGGTCTTTGTTTCCAGTGGACTCTTGTCCTTCACGAATGAGGCTTGTTTGTCCAAATTGAATTTAATGTTAGGTTATTGTTGTATTTTAAGACCCCAAATATTATGAAGTGAAAGTATTCAATTTTCTTATAATTATTATTGGGATAAATCACTTTTTGGTCACTGTACTGGGGTTTGATTTTCATTGTGGTTACCAAATTTTTTTTTATTACAATCGAATAACTGTACTCTCAGAAATTACAAAATGGTCATTACTTAAAATTTTCGTCCGAAAAAACGGACGGAAAAGCTGACTGTGCAAGTTGGACCCTTTTTTTGCTTATGTGGAGGCTGGAGCAAAGAAATGCCATATCACTTCTCATCTCTTTTTATCTTTAAACAAAGTAGAGTGGTAAAATTTATTATCTTTAAATAATAATAATAATAATTTCAAAATATTAGTAATAGTAATAATAATAATTTTGAAATAATAATAATAAAATATTATTAATAATAATTTTAAAATAATAACAATAACAATAATAATAATTTTTAAAATTTTAAAATTTTAAAAATATTATATAAACTATAAAAATATTTTTATATGAAGTGATGTGTATTTAAAAATAATATTTTTATTATTTTATTAATTTAAATTATTTGAGCAAGGGTAAATTTGACAAATCATTATTTATTCTCCATTAAAATAAAAAAAACAAATTTCATACAAATTTGTAGGAACAAACCCCCAAATACAATTCATTTTATAAAATTAAAATTTTTATAAAATTAATTTTTATTATTATTATTTAAAATTATTATTAATATTATTTTGAAGTTATTATTAATACTATTATTATTAAAAATTATTATTATTATTTTAAAATTATTATACAATACTATTAATTTTACTTCAAGTTCTACATATTATTAAAATTATTATTATTAATAGTATTTTATTATTATTATTATTATTGAGTCAATAATTTCAACCTTTTTTTCTTGTTTTGATAGGCAATTAAAATTTTTATAAATTAACACGTCAAAATTGAGTGAAACCAAATTTTTTAATAATTTACAAAGAAATGACTCCAAACGAGGATGTTCTTGCTTTATAGCGACAAATTCATATTAATATAAATATCTCAAATAAAAGAGTTTAAAATTTTATCTTAATTATTATTTATATTTATTATTATTATTATTATTATTATTATTAAATAATAATAATTAATATAATCTTATATTATATAGAACTTGAGTAAAATTAATATTTTAAAATATTAATAATAATAATAAAATACTAATAATAATAATAATTTTAAAATAATAATAATAATAATTTTATAAAATTAATTGTATTTGGGGGTCTTCTCTATAAATTTGTATGAAATTTGTTTTTTATTATTTTAATAGAATAAAAATAATTTATCAAATTTACCTTGCTTAAATAATTTAAATTAATAAAATAATAAAAATATTATTTTTAAATACACATCAACTTCATATAAAAATATTTTTATAATTTAAATAATACTTTTTAAAAATTTTAAATTTTAAAAATTATTATTATTATTATTATTATTTAAAAATTATTATTGTTATTATTATTATTTAAAATTATTATTATTATTATTAATATTATTATTTCAAAAATATTATTATTACTATTATTTTAAAATTATTATTATTATTATTATTATTATTATTATTATTATTATTTAAAGATAATAATTTTTTCCACTCCACTTTGTTTAAAGATAAAGAGAGTTGATATAGTATTTCGTATCTCCGGCCTCCACGTAAAAAAAAAAAAGTCCAACTTGCATGCGGTTAAGCTTGTTTGTCTGCTTTTTTCTATTTAAAATTTTAAGATAATGACCATTTTGTAATTTTTTGAATCTGAAATATTCGATTGTAACAAAAAAAGTTTCAATAACCACAATGAAAACCAGACCCTAGTACAGTGACCAAAAAGTGATTTATCCCAATTATTATTTTATTTAGTAAATGGTTAAATTGATAAAAGGTTAAAGTTAAGGGTGATATTTAAAAATTTTACAAGTAAGCAAGTTGATATATAGATGTGTCGGAGAATATTCGTTTGGTCGAGGAATATTCTTTTGTCGGGAAATATTCGTTCGACGACACCATCATTGGTGGACCCCACAACGGAATAATTATCGGATATAGAAAATGACAGAAATAACTTTTTATAAAAATAATGGCAAAATTTTTACCGTTAAACAGTTGAAATACCCGGTGGTAAAAATATAGTAATACGCGTGGTTGCACAGTAGCACACAGTATTGATTATTAATGCTTATGTAATAAGCCACTCAGTTTACTCAATTATTACTGCATAGTATCTCACGTTATTTGATTTAATTATTGTCACTATATCATCTGCACAAATATTTTATAATTGAGACACCACATTTATTCATATTATTATTTATATTATTGACAATGTCTAGAAAGTTCTGTCGAGGAAAGAGATTTGGTCACCTAATTGCGTGACAATAAGAAGAAATCTTTATCGAAAAGCCCCCTCTTACCTGGGAATGATTTGGTTGTCAATATTGTAAGTTATAATATTAATGATTAATAATTGTTGAAGTATTAAGAATGTGTTTATTGAAGATAAGTGAATTACAAAAGTTAGAGGAGAATAATACAAACTTAAAAAACTTTAGGGGTACTAAAATGTAATAAGTTAAATCAATCTGGACCATCGATGGTGGTTTTAATAGTAAATCTGTAAGACCTAACTTATTATAAATAAAATTGAATTTCTCTATTCATTATCTTGAAATAATAAGGAGTTAATTTGATATAATACTTTGGTTATGGGTGAAATGTGCAAATTTTGTAAAATAAGCAGGTGGTTATAAAATATTCATTGTTGTCGAAAAATATTCGTTTGGTCGTGGAATATTCTTATTATCGGGGAATATTAAATGACGGCAATGCGACTTAACCATTCAGGGGTCCATAACGGAATAACTGTCATGATGAAAAAATGACAAGTTTGAGTTTTTATAAATAATCGTAGTTATTCACCAAGTAACACATCATTGGAATACCCAAATTGGTTAAAATACTGATGTCTGGCGTGGTTTCACAAAGCAAGACACCAGTATTGCGACAAGATTTTTAAAATATTGATTCTTACGTAAGAAGCACTTCTTTCGATAATTATTACAGTAATTCCTGTTCAATATTTTATTTTATTGATTCAAAAATTACTGCGTTGATATTTTATATTATTTTTATTTCAATAATTGTCATGGCACAATATTTCCCATTATCATATCAATAATTCATATTATTTGAATAGTATTATTAGATAGCATTATTGGCAATGTCTAGAAAGTTCTTTCAAGGAGAGGTTTGGTCACCTAATTACGCGCCAGTAAGGAGAAATCTTTATCGGAAAGCCCCCTCTTTTCTGAGAACGGTCTGGTTGTCATTATTGTGATTCTGTAATATTATTTGTGAATAATTAATTATTAATTTATATGATAAGAAAATATTTATTTTATGTGAATATAAATGATAAAGAAATATTTATTTATTTTATGTGGTTATAAATGAATGAATTAAAGCTGATATGTTTTATCAGTATTTTGTCAGAATGGAGGTATTAAAAATCGTCCGTATGTGGATTTTGGATATTTTCTGTTTGGAACTTGGAAAAACTTTCTTCTACAAAGTTGTAGAGAATTCGATTTCCTATGGAATGGATATAAAATTTGTATTTTTATGATAAAATGGCTATTTATTATGAATTATTGAAGTTTCTGATTATTGCTTAAATAATAAAATATTTTGAAAATTTTTAGAATTGGTGGGCCCCACTTTGGTCGGTGAGAAATGTGCTGAAATTTTATTTCAAATGTGGTGGGTGGGAATAGTAGCAGGTAAAGCCATTAGGTAGTAGGTCAAGTCTGCTTCGGTGTTCTAACATTTTTCTATAAATAGGGTGTTTAGTTAGAATTGAAAATCATACCAGAAACATAAGCTTTCTCGCTCTCTCTCTCTCTCTCTCTATATATATATATATATATATATATATATATATTATTGAGCGTATTTTGTGAGTATTTAGATACTTTGAGAGTATTCTTTCAGCACTATATCCAAAATTTCAGTCGGGAGTACTATTCTTTTGACGTAAGGGATGTTATTTTTTTTCGTAATGATATTATTCTTTCAATATCATTATACCGAAATATTGATATGGATTTTATTGTAGAATTTTTACCTTTTTGTGTCGGAGTTACTATTTACGTATACGACACTATTCACGTATACGTCACTATTCACGAATACGACACTATTCACCGAAAAAATTAAAATTTTTTTTTGTCCAAGATGTCTTTTATGGTTATTATCTTTGATTGTATCCATGTTTTGATCTTTATTTTTGAATTCTACTTCACAATTGGTTATTATGGAGTATTATTGAATATGGATAAACCAAAATACGAATCCACTAATATTTGTCCTTCCATCTCACCGGATTCGTTTTCTAAAATATTTTCATCATTCTCTGGATCCTTAATGGTGATACTTGATGAATATCTTTGGCTGTAGTGCAAAGATGAATGATTATCGATGAATATCTTTGGCCCAGTAGTGCAAAGATGAGCAGTGTTAAGATGAACATGACCAATCGGTGATCTGAATGAATATCTTTGGCCCATAGTGCAAAGATGGATATTTGATTCAAGATGTATATTGATTGATGTTACAGGGATAAAATATTGATGATGGACATTTTAAATTCATAGATGATAGTAGATTTCATTATCTACTTAATTCTTCTAATGAATTGTTGTTTCCGCTGCAGTTGTTGATCTAAAACTTGTTGTCTATTATATTCTATCAGATTTTTCCCTGTTGAAGACTAAGGATAATTTTTTGTATATTATCTTAGTCATAATATTCTTTATTGGGCTAGTTGAGCTCACCCTTTTCTTTTTTGCTCTATTTTTCTTCTCGTGAGGCGAGAACATGCGAGAACGATCGGGGTATAGAGTGATGGTCCTAGACAGTTGTTTTAGCAGTTCTCACTATTTTTGTAAAATAGTGCATCAATAATTGTAATGAGGACTTTATTTTGGTGTAGATATTGTCTAGACGACAATATTGTATTTAAACTCACAGTATGTGTTGTCATATTTTGCACGACAATTGTATTAATAAAGTTGTAGTTATTTTCTGTACCATATTTTTGGCGACTCAGAATGGGTGATGTATACCTATTTTGGGGGCGTCACAAAATCAATCTGGACCATCGATAGTGACTTTAATAGTAAATCAATCTGGATCATCGATGGTAGTTTTAATAGTAAATCAATCTGGACCGTCGATGGTGATTTTAATAGTAAACCAATCTGGACCGTCGATAGTGGTTTTAATAGTAAATCAATCTGGACGTTGATGATGGTTTTAAAAGTAAATCAATCTGGACCGTCGATGGTGGTTTTAAAAGTAAATCAATCTAGACCGTCGGTTATGGTTTTAATAGTAATCAATATGGACCGTCCGTTCTAATAGTAAATCAATCTGGACCGTTCGTGAATTAGTTACTATTTAGTCAATTCTCCTATAAATAGAAGCTTAATTCTTCTTTCATTCTCACCAATTCACTGAGACTCACAAGAGAAGCTATAGAGAGAGAAACTATAGAGAGAAAGAATAAGAGTATTCTGCTACTTCACTATTGCAGTATAAGGTAAGGGATATTATTTGTTGTATTCGTAAGGTGTATTATTTCTTTTGATATTCTTAAATCTAAAGTTACTATGGTAAGTATTGCTTCTATAATCCCTGAAATTAGTGGAATATCCTTGAGTTTTGCGCTTCATCTAGTATCGTTTCATTGGAATATTGATCTGAACTTTCTTATTAAATATCAATATTGTCACCCGGGGTACTATTCATGGGCTACTATTCATCCGGTTATTATTTACTCAAATATTATTCACTTGGGTATTTAGGGCACTTTTCATGCCGGGATACTATT
This sequence comes from Panax ginseng, assembly GCA_020205605.1. NCBI lineage: Eukaryota > Viridiplantae > Streptophyta > Magnoliopsida > Apiales > Araliaceae > Panax > Panax ginseng. The sequence goes on along the minus strand of CM035131.1, from coordinate 3,317,842 downwards.
CACGGGGTACTATTCACTTGGGTACTATTCACCCGGGGTACTATTCATGATAAAAATTAATTTCTTTTCTGTTCAAAATTAATTTTGATACATGAATATTATTCTTGAATTTTACTCCACAAAGCAGTATCATGTTGACAATTTGAATATTTTTAAACTCTGGATAAATTTAAAGTCTTTACTATTTATTCTTGATTTCGTTTGATTAATGTTTATATCATTGTCATCATCTTCATGCTTATATTGTGATGAAAGTCATCTTCGGCCAAGGGTGCAAAGATAAACTGTTGATTAGTATGATTATGACCAGAGATCATTCTGTATAATCATGACCCGCAATGTTACAAATGATGTGGTAAAAGTCCTCATTGACCCGTAGTGCATTGATGGACAGTTGTTGGTATGATTATGATCAGGGATTATTCGGTATAATCTTGATCATTGGTGAAAACACGAATATCCTTGACCCGTAGTGCATGGATAATTCGTGGTCGTGATATTAATGAATATCTTTAGCCATAGTGCAAGGATGATTCGATGATGTAGATTATTTATTAAGCTGAGTCTCAACAATAAAATTTATGATAAACTTTTTAAATCATAGAAGATAGTAGATATCATGCTCTACTTGACTCTTCTAATGGATTGCTTATTCCGCTGCAGTTGTTGATCTAAAACTTGTTGTCTATTGTATTCTATCAGTTGTTATACTGTTGAAGGCTAACGATAATTTATTCTACATTATCTTAGTTATAATATTTCTTACTGGGCTAGTCGAGCTCACCCTTTTACTTTTATTGTTCTCTTCAGGAAATGAGAACGTAGCCGTGACTAGTCGAGGAACGGAGTGATGGTCCGAGATGATTGTTCTAGTAGTCCTCACTATTTAGTGTGATAATAAATGTAATGAAGATTGAATTTGAGTTTGGAAATTGTTTATGAGACAATATTCGTGTAAAAACTCTCAGCTCATGTTGTATAATTAAGTTTGTATTTGTATTCAGTATCATGTATTTGACGATTCAAAATGAGTGATGTATACCTATTTTGAGGGCGTTACATGTATTTTGTATTATTTCAGTTTTGGACCGTCGTTTCAATTAGTGATGATTTCAATTTCTTTTTATGAATTTGGGGTACTTTACTTATATGAAATGGGTTGATTGGGAATTCGAGGTACTTGAATAATTAGGAGGAGTGATTGGATGTAATAATCTAAGTTACATAAATTTAGTGACGAGTACCTTACTTCTGATGAGTATCAGGTATACAGTAAAAATATTTAAATTTGTCTAATATTCTTGTACTCACTTGCTAGCTTATGTAATTTGACAATCTTGTTTGAATTGTATGATGTTCATGATATGTGGCCTCCAGTAATATCTATTAAGGGGTTGTCTTTTACAGCCGCAGATGAATGTGTTGGATTAGTACACATACAGTGTTATTATTATGTAGATGTGTGTACGAATTTTACCCAAGTCGGAAGATGATGTTATATCGTAACAGACCAGTATCACTGTATCCCAGAGATGATGCAAGGTTGTATCCTAACAGAGCCTCTCCTTTCAGTCCAATGGCAAACTGACCAAGTCCTACAGCTGCAATGTCAACAGAACTTGAATCCCACTAGTTACCACTGACACGAAATTCCTTTCTCACCCATTTTCCAAGCTCTTTAACTCGTGTCTCCCCAATTGGTGGCTGAAACAAAGATTAAGAATGACATTCAGTCATGGACAGATAATCAGTTATTGAGGAGAGAGAGAGAGGAGGGCGGAGGAGAGGATGGTGGAGGTGGAGAAGTCGAAGTAGATAGAAAGGGAGATGTGGGTGGTGTATGGATGAGTTGACTCAGTGTAGAAGTGCGAGTTTAACACAGAGAGAAGACATGGGATTGTGTAAAATAAATGTAAACTACCAAGTTTATGCCTCTGTAATAAACATTACAACTTTAGTCAGTCACTTTTAACCGATTAAATGGAGAAAGTGTACTTTTTGTTACGTTTAATTAAAGTTTAAAATGTACTTAGATATTTTTTTCCATTTAAAATGCAAAAATTAACATAAATATAAAATTTGATTCGCAAATTATCTTTTAATCTTATCTACATCATATAAATTGTACTCCAATTGGGAGCGATAGGAGCAGTCCAATCAATCCATAAATTAAGATGTCTACCAAATTTTTGGTATCTATACTCTATACCATGTCATTATGAATGGTTGGAGTTGGCTACAACTTTATATCTTTATTTTATTTTAGATAACGTTTATTTCGTGTCACATTAATAATGTAAAACTTTCAATAATTTATTTAATCTCAATCAATCAATTCCACAGATTTGTGTTATACCCTTCAATGTATTTATAAAGATAATAAAATCATTAATATTGATAGGAAAATTTATGACTTCTAATTACCTTTATTTGTAGTATTACATTTAACATATTTGTGAACTAAATACACGTGAATTACATACATTAATGATTCTCTACAATGCATTAAGTTAAATAAATTACTTATGATGAATTTTGCGTAGTACTATAATATTATTGTAACGACGACTGATGCTCGAAAAAAATATTTCTTTATAAACAAGTAATCAAGTAAAAAATTACGTTACAAATAAGAGACTTTTAATTATGTAAAAAAATATTAGGGATAATATTTTTATAAATATGTAATAATTAAAATATTTTTATAATTCTTATTAAGTTTATATATTAATAAATTTTATAATTATAATTTAACATAAATTTATTAGTACAACACAACGTGAATTATTGATGTGAATAGATAGGGCACAATGCATTAATGTATGGGATCGGTGTGTGCGCATATGCGGGTCCATTGCCTATCAAATTTCATTAAACGCAGTCGTGTTCAACACGCCAAACCATCGATGTCGTTTTGTGAGTTTGAGTGTGACGGTACGTAGATGTGTAAGAATAGGATTTGTTTGCCAAGTGTTTTTGCAAATTACTACTCATAATTTATCTACTTCATTTATTAGTTTTTTTAAGTATATATATGTGTATAATACTCCACTATTTTAAAAATTGGGAAGGTACCATTTAATACTTCATATAATAACTTCTTGGGAAGGCATCATAATTTGTGTCCAAATAGTAGGTATATTATTATTATTATTACTACGTAGAAAAAAGGAAGTGAAGAACGTGATGCGGCGATCCGGTTATTATAAAATTAATTTTATGATAAATTAATTAATATAATATTAATACGTATAAAAAAAATTAATTTATAATGTGTATTAATGAAAATTAATTTCATGTTATCTATTCTCGGAGGTGGGGTCCAATCCGTACGCAGTAGGAAGCTTCATCACTTGATCTTTCTCAATCTCTCCAGCAAAATACAGCGTTGACATTGACCACCTATAGTTGCAGTGCTCAACAAGTTATATATACTTATTATTGACTCGTTCAAAACCCAATTACGAATGAATATCACTTGTTTTATACATTCAGTTATTGTTGGGAAAAATTTCAGTGGTTTTTGAGTTATTTTGTCCTTCATTTATCATACAGTTTAAATTTATAGGGGACTAATTACACCAAGTAAAAAGTATTTTATAATAAGAAAAATACTATACAAGATATATTAATTAATTGCCATTAACAAAATTGACTAGTATCAAATAGAATATAGTTTTGAAATACAATCAATCAACTTGATATTAAATAAAATAATAATAAACAAATTATCAATAAAGGTCAGAGTTGCCTTTTCCTTTTTCAAATGAGCTCAAAAAGAGAGTCAGTACATTCTTCACTTGAATACATACATTGTATAAATAAATAAATCAAATGAATCCCTGCCCGCCCTATATATATATATATAGTAACATTGAGGCTTTATATCTAACCCACAAAACAATAGGGGGGAAAATATCATCTACTCCTCCTACAGGCTACATACAACATATTTCTGCTATATGGAAAATACAAACAAATTCCAGCAAGAAAATATACACTGATACAAGCACAAAAAAATACCAATAAACAAATGAAGCTGACTTTGAGTTCTTATTTTTTGATGAAATCTTAATCCTCCTGACCCCCCCACACTTGAAAAAATCAAACAATTTAGCACAAGAAGGACTCGAGGAACATGTCTTCTCTAGGTTCTTCCTTGCTTCTAGAAGAGAAACCATTTTCTTGGTTTTGCGACTGATTCATGTAAGAGCCCATGGAATTTCCAAATCCCGAGAATCCAAAGCTCCCGGGACCCTGCAACATCTCTAGCGTGAAGGGCGCTTGGTCGTCCGATGTTGGTTGCCTCAAACTGCCCATTGAATCGTTGATGATCGAGTTGTTTGACAGACGAGATGTTGCGGAAGGCCTAATAGCCATGGGGGCATTATTATTGGTGGCATTTGTAGGCATTGGCCTGTTGAGGGAGTGGCTGCCACTGCCACGAGCTGCTGGAACATCGTGGTTGTGCTTTCCCTCGTAGGTTGTTATTACAGCCCTCAGATCATGAGATGCTCGTTCCACATGTTTTCTCACAGGGCATCCTGGATTTGTGCACTTGTAGTAGCTCCTATGTATGACGAACAATGCACAATATTAGATGTCAATGATATATAAGTGCTACGCTACTACAATACAATGTAAGAGAATCATTATACATTTTGGATCATTGAACTAAAAGTATACAAGTTCACAGTAGCATATACATGAACCAAAACCAAGTTGAAGCACAAGCTATATACTTTGGGGTACACAAATTTATAAAGGAGAAAGAAAGAAAAGTTGCAACTCACAACAATGAAACAAACAATTTGGTTGGCAAGGCAAAAATAACCTTTAACAAGATCAATTGGTACCGATTTCATCCAAAAAAATTGAGACTTTTTTCGGTGACCACCTCTTTCTCTCCGAGATTAACAACACCATCTCTACCGAGGATAACAACAACAAGACACCAGAACCGGTCCCTTACAGCGAGGAAGAGAAGAAGGATATTGATGAATCATCTATCAATTTGTCTACTCAGTCTCCTATTTTTTAATTTATTTTTGGGTTGGGTTCATTAGTGTTGTTTATTGTTGACTTAATCGGATTATTATTATTATTTCTAACTAATGTTTTACTTATATATTTTTTGGTGCCACATAGAATATTATTACTGCCTTGTAAATACCGTCTTATTTATTTATTTATTTTATTTTGGCGACACATAGGAATATTTTAACGTTTGTTTAGATTTTTTAATAGAATGATGTAATTTTAACATTTTAATTAATTTAGTTACCTAATTGTAATTTTTTTAGTTCAGTGACCTAATGCACAAGAATTTCAATGGATTAAAGGTTATTTTTGCCCATGGGTCAAGTCCAAAAGATATCACATCAAGCATAGGATTTAAATATATGCTTATGGGTGTAGTGATGTAGTAGTACTTTAAATTAAGAACTCCTATCGAAGGAAGCTGATTCTTGAAGCCAAGACAATGACAAAATCCACTTTCTATGTATGATGTCTTTCACAGTAATAACACCTAGTTATGGTAAACTATAGACTTTCGTAAAAGCATAACACCATTCCGGATGAGGGATAAATTAAAGAAATGTAGTAGTTAATAGTGATAAAAGTGTGTAAGCTTTTTACCTTGGATTAGGATTTCCCTTCACCACTTTTTGGCCATATTTTCTCCATCTATAACCATCATCAAGAATATCAATATCACTTGTTGTTTGAACTACAACTCTAGGCTCCCTCACTGTCCTATTTCCTGGTGCTGATATGATTTCATTCTCAGTGTCTCCCCTCCTGGAAAATTTAATTTAATAAAATATATATAAATCATCATCCCCTTCGAACAATATTTAATAACCAAACAACCAATTTACAGAATTTCATAACAAAACTTACCATCTTTTGGCATCAGGTTTATCTTCTTGAAAGTCATCTCCCCCTGATTTACTCTTCTGAGAGCTATGCTCAAATTCATCATCCCCAACTGATATCGACGAATTCTCTGGAGTTGCAGCTGAATCCATTTGCCCAGTTCCATGCGAGGCATATGACTGATCTGGGATTTCATTTGTTGGAGGATTAATAGCTTGGATTGCTTGAGAAGAAGCTGATAATGCTGATGCTGTTGTTGATCTCCTAGTTGACTGAGGCTTGGGATGAGTGTGACTACCCTTATAAACAATCTCAGTTATTTGTCCTTCTATTGACCTCTCAACTTTCTTCTTCATTGGGCAATTGGGGTAGGTGCACTTGTAATAACTACGCGGATTTTCGCTCCCTTTTACTTGTTTTTGCCCATATTTTCTCCAGTTGAAACCATCTTCTGCTCTTTTCTGCTCCCTTACAGATTGTGAATCTGATTGGAATCCAGTCTTAGAGTAGGTTTGAATGGTGGCAATCTCAGGGGAGAAGCTCTGCATAGGTGGGAATTCAGATTTTACCATAAAATTCTCATCTTTCTTGGCAGGTTCTTGATAACTCCATGGCTGTTGTTCCTGAATATATATGATCACATAATTAGACACCTTTAAAAGAAATTGGAAAACAGAACAGCAAAAAAACAGAGTGAACTTGAGTTGAATGAACTGAAATTGTGAACATATACAGTGGTAATTGTGGTGGATTGAGATGGAAAATTTGTTGTTGATGAGGTTGCAGGCCTTGTTTGGGTCTGGAAAGAGAAATCTGAGTAGTTCTTTTGTTCTGTTTTGATATCTTGCTGCTGCTGCTGGTTGTTATTGTTATTGCTAGAATCTCTCTTCCAATTAAAAGCCTGAAATGGAAAAGTCCCAGTGGTAGGAGAGGGCAGAATCTGCATAAATTACATGACAACATACCTTTTAATTCCGGACATCAATAGTAATTCAAACATAGCGATAAAACCCAAAAATTAAAACACTGAAATATATAAGTGGATTTACACTCTTACAACTACAAATTTTGGGTTTACATTTGATTTCCACAAGAAAAATTCTTTTTGAAAAGATGAAAAAGCTTGAAACTTTTGTTCTATCTGTTATTTCAAAATTGAAACAGAAGCCAAAAAGGAAAGAGTACATACGTTGTTAGAAGAGAGGAGGACAGGAGAGTCCAAGAGCTCAGCAGGGCTTAAACCAGGAGGAATGGAGAAGTAAGAAGAAGGGGAAACAGAAGGTGGAGAGATGGGTAGTGAAGGAGGTGGAATTGACTTGAATTTTGGGACACCGGAGCCGGTTCTCTGGGCTATGCGATCGCCGAGTCCACGGCTAACGGCTGCGGTTGTCGTGGTGGGGTTAACATCGGAGGCCGCGGAGGAGGAGTTGAGGAGATCGGAGAAAGATGTGGGCATGAAAAAGGACGAATTATTGTTGTTGTTATTGATAGTTGATGATGAGAAAGAGAAGGTGGATGTTGGGTATGAGTTTGCTGAAGTGTCCAAGCTCCCTGAAGAAGTCATCAGAGAAATTAAGGAGAGAGAGAGAGAGATCGGCCTACAGAGGTGAGAAAAAGAGGAGAGAGTTATGGGAGGGGGTGAAGGTAGTTAGATTGATTGCGGGAATGAAAGACTAAAAGGAGGAAAGAAGTTGGGGGATGAATCTTGTATTGAGAGACAAGAAATATGATAATCTTTTTCTTTTTCTTTTTATTAGACTAAATTTTAAAGAATAAAATATAATGACATGCTCTAGATAATCATAATAATATTTTTTTTTTTTAATTTTTTAAATAACAGTTAATATCTTTATAAATTTTTAGGGTTGACTAAATAGATAAAATTTATCCTATCAAATTTTAATTCCTAAATAATATATATATACCAGCTGTATCTGGTGCCTCCAGCATTATATGAACAGTGAGATTTATCTCAAATTTTTGGACGGGCTTAGATGATTTATTAGGGTGGACGAGAAATTTAAAATCAGTTGTATTTTGTTAGATAAATATATGTTTAATTATCCTTTTTTTAATGCAATACATTTTAATTATAGTTTTATTTGTAATTAAGAGTATCTCAATAAAATAATTTAATTTAATTGACACATATTTTTGGATAAGTGATACAAATATTAAAAAATTAAATTAAATTATTAATGGGTGTTTTCTAATTAAAGTGTATGTTAATAGTTTAGTTTTTTGTGTTTAACAACAAAACTATTATTTGAATTCTTATTTTGATATTATGATTTTTATATGTTAAATTTTCTTGAGTGTATGCCAATTTTTGGGATGTTTATGATTTTAATTATAATTTTTAGTATACAATTGATGTTATTTTTATACAATATTAAATAAAAGAAAATATAATAATATTTATTACTACCTCTATTTTATTAAAAGAATTTTTAATGTATTTTTCTTTTTAAGTAATAACATTTGTCATTTTTATTGTAAATAATTATGCTTAAGAATGACTTATATTTAATTTAATATTTGAGAAAAATAATTAATATAGTTTTTAATACTTTTATATGAATAATAAGATTTGTTATGTAATAATAAATTTATTTTACGTAAATTTTAATATTTGGTAAAAAATAATTATATTTTTTTATGCGTTAATTTGTACTTTATGCTTATTAAAGTTTTACTTTTAATTACAAAAAATATATTTGAATGTATATTACGTAAATTTTTAATCTTTAAGAAATTTAATTAGCAAAAAGTGACTTTATTTTCTTGATAAAATAAATATTTATTATTTTTTAACAAATATGTTATTTATTGCACAAATTCATAATTTAATTAATTAGATCAAATTAAGTAAAAATTATAACATACAAAATTTATATTTAGTGGATATATTAAACATTATAACTTGAAGGGTATATTAGAGATTATATTAAAAATATTTTTTAATATTACTTGGTCAACCATTAGGCCTAGGGTAGTGAATATTACATATTATAAGCTAGAGGGATATAGACTATTACTTGAAAAATTAAAATGATGGTAAATATTATTATAGTTATTTACAGAATTACAGGAGATATCAATGTATTTTATTTAAATTTAAACACACTCACATTTACATCCTATTTTGACATGTCAATACTCGATTAATGGGTTGAAAAAAATTACACCCATCGTTCTATATTATTTATTTTTTAAAATTAATTTTAGAGATTTATAAGCTCAAAATAAATATAGATTCTTTTAATTTTAAGTAATACAATAATAAATATTATAAATTAACCAAAATTATAAATTTTATTATCTTAATTTTAAATTTAAAATATTTTAAATTAATTTTCAAAAATTAGCAATGATTAAATAATTTAGAACGGATAGAATATACTAGAGGGAAAAAAAATGATATATATTATAGATTTATATATCAATTTTTTTTTGTTATTAATTATGTAAATAATTATAAGTGATAAGTCTTGTCACTTTTATAATTCAATTTAAATTTATGTATCGATATATTTTATAATTATAATTTAATGTTAAACTTCACAATCATATCAATCAATTATTCATATATCTTTTTTAGTTGTAAAATATATTATTTTATTTACTAGTAATAAATTTATTTATTGGAATTAGCAATGTAATTCAACACATTATATAAATAAGGATAGATATTTAAATAGTAATGTATTTGCGGGTCTATTTTTGTTACATTATCATCCGTCCCTCCTTGTCTATCAAGGGATTCCTGGAAGCCGGAGAGATATTTGACTACAGAAAATAGTACATAAATATGAGTATATTTTATTTTATTTTATTTTGGTCAAACCTCGTGGGTTTGACTGGATAGTTTGGCGGCTGGGTGGGAAAAATATCTGTTGGAGTACAATTTTACTTGAATTTGCGTTCTTTGGTTCCGGTGTGGAATCCACTAATATATATATATAGTATAAGATTTTAAATAATTTTATTCTTTTTAAATTATTTGATATTTAATATAATTTAAGAAAAGTAATTATAAATTATTCTTTATGATTTTTTTTTTAAATTAAAATTGATGTATAAAACACTGGTAAGGTCGAAGTTAGCTTCAACAAATGGGAGTTGCAACCTAACCTAGTAGACATGTTTTGTTTTGTTATTATACTAATTGCCGTGGTAGGGAACTACTACTACCGAGTACTATCATATTGTCAAATACACATTTTATTAAATCACTACATTTCCTAAGATATTAAAAATAATAATAATTTAGTAGGTATGGATGGTAATAAGTAAAGAGATATGTCATCTTTCAAAATGTATGTCAACACTATATTAATTAATTAATTAATTAAAATTAATTTTATGTCAACCAGTACCAAGGTAATAGTTTTTAGTAAATTAGGGGAAAGGAATAGGAGAAATTTGGGAAAAAGAGCATATTGTATTTTGGACAGCTAGAGGAAGAGGAAGAGGAAGCAACCTAATAGCCCAAAAGTGGCAACGCGTTTATATTAGCTGACTGACCGACTTTTGTGGAAAAAACAAACCACTTTTTGGCATTTCATAATCATAACTTAATACACACACAAAACAAAATACAGGTTTAAGAGTGTGTTATATTTAATTCATATAATATCTCTTTTAATTTTTAATTTTTTCAGACTATTTCATAGACTACAATATTAAAAAATTAGTATATTATATTTAATTAATATAGTCTACTAATCGTCCTTTCACCAAAAAAATTTATAGACTAAATTTAATCCCACTGCTCTGCTCAAGTGAAATATGAATCTTAGATTACTAAAATTGTTATTTCTGCGGCCTGATGCTCTAAAAGACAACAATTTTATTAGATTCTCTTGATTATAAAAAACAACAATTGACAGTAAAATATAGAGAAACAGACTTTGTATTCTTTAAAATTTCGTCAAATATAAGAATTACATCGACTTCTTATCGCAATATCTTGTATTTTGAAACAAGTGCTGGTCATAGAAACAACAAATTTAGTTGGTAAATTTTTTAGATAATATATGATACATACGCAACTTATTACAAGTCCTTAGAAAATTTTCTCATAGAATTAAAATATTTAACAGACTAGAAAATTGCAAGTCAATGCGTATCAGATCCAGATGATAAAAGAAACTTTCACAATTAGAGCTATAAAATGATAAACAGGTACATACAACTCCTCAACAGTTACAATTCCTCGGCCAAGCCAGCCCAAAAAATGAATGGACACACTTGCACAAACTGAAACACTAGACTACTGGTCACTTCTTGGCATACATGATAGCCATCGGATTCTGAGGGGTGATTTTGAAGCCTTGAAGTGCCTGCATAGCCACTGAGGACTGGATATCATCTTCAAATTCTACAAAGGCAATACCCGGCTTGGCATCAATCATTCGGACTTCCCTAAAACCAGGGTATTGTTTGAAGAGAACTTCCAGCATAACGTCTGTCGTCTCGTGTGGCAGATTCTGTAGAAATAGTATATTGTTCGGATCTGCAGCTGATTCTTGAGGCTTTCCTTGGCGGGAGGAACCCTGAACATAACACATACCAGCAATTATATGGATGTGGATAATCCCAAAGAACATATTTAATTCTTCAAATACTATATACTTACAAGAGGGAGAGCCCCATAATAGGTTAAACAGAGGGGTGTGTGTGAGTGTAAGTTGAAATTGGAATATATAATCCTTAGTTTAATAAGTTAATTAAAAACTCCAAACATATCAAGTAAATACATTTCAGAAGAACCATTTATTTAAGGGATGGAAGGTGCTTGATATTCCACGTGTTTTTTATATTTTCACATAGTTCTCTCTCACATGAGAATAAAGTGAATCCCACCTTCATGTAAGAGGGGACTATGCGAAAATATAAAAACACTTGAAAATAGCGCCCTCAAACTAACTAGCAAAAAAAAAAATAGTACCCTCAAATTAGAAACTTCCATTCTCTTTTATACAATAAGAAACATCTGGGAGGGAAAGAGGTGGGGTGTGGGGGTTCAATGAAATAGAGATGGAGCAAAGCAAATGTACCATTGGGCCTCCATTAGTTTCAGCTCTTACACCATTAGCACCGGCAGATTGCTGCGACTCTTGTCTCTTTCTTTCAGCTGGACATGCAGATTTAGTCAAAAAATTTAGAATACACCACAAAATAACATTCAACTGTTTATAGCAAGCACTCTTGAAAGATCAAAACAATAAACACAAAAATAAAAAAAGTTTAATCTCAAAAATCAAACCATTCATTAAAGATTGTCAATCTGGTGCATTGTCAAACTCGTATTAATTCAACTGAAATATAAGTAACTGGCATTAAACAACAATTACCGAGTGAAGCTATTAATTCAATTGAAATATAAGCAACTGGCAGTAAACTACAAATTACCGAGTGCTTCACTAGGTAGAACCACATTTCCACAGAATAGTGTCACATAGATGTCATACACCTAAACTTATTGGACACCATAGTTGTCACGGCACCACGGCGGTAGTTGACCACCAAGACGCCTACGCGATAAGGCACCCGCAATGATGTACATATAGCGACAGGTCATTAACAATGTGCAATTTATACATTATTTGATTTACTTCAAAAGTAGTATATTCCACAATAAAATTATAAATATATTAAAACTCAAAACACAATAACTAACAATATGGAATACAATTAAAAACACAATTATATGAATACTTCACAATCAAAATTCAAAAATAAAACACTTGACATTGAAAACTAGTAGAACAAGTTAACAAATACGTAATAATCAACCAAGTCAACATTCATCACACATTACAAGTCTAATAAGTAATAAAATTTACACCATATAGATAGTCCACAAGTTATGATGAGTCATGGGTACAAAATGACTGAATACTTGACTTGGGCCAGCTACCAAGATGTAAGCCTTGGTGGCTCGGCATCCAAGGCGTTGCCTTATTCTTCTCTAGCACCAAAATGCCTAGTCGTCGCCTAGGCGGCGCTATGATAACTATGTTGGACACTGCTAGAAACTTGTTTGATACTTCATGTACGTGTCATGAACAAGAAATTTACTTAACTCTTGCCATTGTTCAATACTTCACCAACATGACCTATGTAACCTGGACCTTTACAGAGAGCCATATCTGGGCTGAACACATGCCACATACTAGAACACTTACCGGGATCTTCTATAAAAGGTTTGATACTTTCAGACGCGTCATCATTTGAATATAAACTTTATTAACTTTGTCCATTTTGGTAAACACTTCACCAAGATGACCAATGTATCATGAACATGTTTCGGAGAGACAACTTCAATTCATCACTTTTCTGAACAAGTTTTGCACTGTCACATAACCAATCCAAGTGAAGATACAAGGATCCAAGAAAAGTATCATATACTTTTGCTGACTTCCTTTTTTTCTGTAATCATTCTTCTGTTTTTAACGAGTATTAAGATCTACAAATGACACACCTGAATGTAATTATTTTTTTTTGAAAAATGCCCACTAATAGATTTTAGTTGTTAACTTGTTATTGCTAAATATTTGGAGAGAAAAACTCCAAAACAAAATTGTCATTGAAAAAAATAATGAAATGACAAAACTGCCATTAATGAAAAATAATGACATGATACAGCTGACATCAATAAAAACTTCGAAAAAAGAAGTCGCTATGGGTCATTGCCATAACTAATTAGTTGTGGACCGTGGCAACCACAACCATCTTACCCCTTGTATATACATATGTGCATTGTAAATAGAATATTTTTGAGTTTATGACAACTCAACACCATTTACTTGCTCTCCTAAAATATATTAGTTTTTTACCCAAAATTTTGTCATTTGAATGTTGTATCTATTTCTACAAAGCAGTGAGTCAGAGGGTGACTCTATTCAATAATATTCATCTTAGTATTGTTGTATCGTCACTGAGTTTACATTAAGAGTGGTTATGATGTCATGTCAAATTGCCAATGTAGCACCTTGATGCTAAAACTACATAGCTTCTTCATATTTCAAATGTTTCCACATTGCCAAATCTACCTCAATCATGGTTCAAAGTGTGGTAACGGCATAGAAGTTTTTTTTTTATTCGGTTTCGGCCATGGCATCGGGCGACACACACAACAACGCTAAAGCTTCAATTATTATTATTATTATTATTATTATTATTATTATTATTAGTTAATATGAAAATATACGTATTTTATTTATTATTATTACTTCTTCAACTCTACAAAAAGTGTCCTAATGTTTGATACTATTATAATTATTACTCCCTTTTCCTACAAAAAAGTCTCATTTGTCGATTTTCCGCTATACCATTATTTCACCTTAATTCCTCCGTTACAATGTTATTTCTACTTGATTTCCTGTTACACCGGGATTTTTTTATTTATAGCGAAATTTTGCCTATACACAACTTTACATTGATAATGCTTAAATTTTAATTCGTGACTTGTTATTGGATCGGTAAGGAAACCAAACCGATACGCCAAGATTTGGGCAACTCAGCCGATACTTTGAACAATCCTCCATGTTGGGGGACCTAGAAGTTGTAAGAGGACTATGTCCATGTACAAGTAATTTCATTTAATTATAGCTCTAGGAAACATGTGCTATACAAATCTTATGACTTTGTTTTATGTTTTCCGGGTCTATCTCCAAACATAAAAGGTTGATATGATGCATACAGAATTACTTATAATATAGGACAGAAACAGAAGCAACACAACAGAAAAGGTAAAACTGCATAATGAATTAGACTGACCTTTTTCCTCTTGCTTCTTTTTCTTATCTCTTGGGACGAAACTACCATCTGCTTTAGCAACACAATCTGACTTTGTTTTTGCATATTGTATTCGCTATATTGACTCACAGAATCATATTAGTCATTGTGACAATATAAAACATTCTAAATGAACACATGGCATCTATTTTTTTGTTAGATTCCAACAGAAGTGACAGAACTGATCATAGAAATATAAAAATAGAGTGCACACTGGCAGAACAGAACTGAGACAGTATAAGAAAATTCCTGAAATTGATCCATTCTGAACCACTAAGCTATTGATGTAAGAAGGGAGTAATTTTCACCCAGTTGTTATCTGCTTTTTCACTTTTCTAAATTAAGCTAATTACTTAGAGCCACTAGAAACTTTTTTTGGCAAGATGAAAAGATTGTGCCAACAGGGACAACTTGAAAGCGAAGTTTGAGACAAAAATACTCATCAGATAAAAAAGCACAAACTTTAAGACCCTTATTACCCAGTAATTTAAGATTTATATTTGATGCTAAATGTTGCTCAGCAAAATGTTTAAAAGATACAAATAAGCAAATAAACACATTAACTAACTTCTAGAAGTTTGATCTTAAAGTGCAATTCACATGCATAAAAAATTAAAATGAAAACTTTCAGTTAAAGGTATTAGAACTTACCATGGGTTTATCATAAAATGGAAAGTTTTGCATCTGTCGAACTGCATTACTGGCAGCTGTAACTTCACTAAATACAAGCCATGCTTGTCCTCGAAGCTTGGCTGTCTTCAAGGCAACAATGTCCAAAATCCTCCCATACTGCGAGAACAAGGCATAAAGTGACCTCTTCAACTCTGTCGAATAAATAAAATAAAATGTGAATATTTCTCAACTCCATAATAAGTTCATAACTACTCCTTTTTAGTGCATAATAAAAGCTTCAACTATGGTTGTGAAGGAAGGAGTGCAGCCATGTTAAAACAATAAGATAACAAGCATTAATCAATACAATAATTGTAGGAGCAATAGAATGCAGCTAGCTTTGTCAAACACAATAGGAGTCCCAGTTCCCACAAGTCATGAAAATCCTTTCACGTAGATAAAAAGATAAATACTTGCAATTACCCCTTTGGCCGCATAGACTATAAGTGAAGTTCAGATAAGCCTTTGGCCGCATAAACTATAAGTGAAGTTCAGATAAGTTTACATGACAGATTGTATGCCCATTTACCAAATCATTGGTTTTTTGGTCCGTACTTGAACAAATTTATAATCAACTCATACTTTTCCCGGCATATTATTTCCGAGCAACTAAATGGTGGGAAACTAGCTTAGAAACTATATATATATATATATATATATATATATATATTCATAAATAAATCCTTCAAATGGTTGAAAACGTTCTTTTAAATCGATCATAAGTAAATCATCGCGCACATTATTCTACAACAAAAAAGAAAAACGCAAAAACTAGGGATGATTAAATCACCTTCTTTCTTGACCTTTTCGTTGAGATTCTTTATGTATATCGTCTGATTAGGCGGTATGTCCCCAGTTAGCATCGTTGCTGTTCTGTTCTGTTCTGTTCTGTTCGAGAGAGAGAACTGGTAGGAGCCCTAATAGAGAACTCTGGGCATCTTAAATTTTAATGACAGGCCAAACATGGGCCCAAAACTAAAATTGGGCCTCATGCACCAAAATAATCATGCTCAGTTGGCTTCTAATATTAGTAGCATTTGTTGTACCAAAGAGTGAGGCATTTCTTTTTTTTAATTTTATTATTTTAATCTTCTCCTTCAAATCTTTAATTTAATTAATATTCATTTTTATTAATTAAATGAGGACTTTTTGGTAAAAACAAAAAAGGAAATATTTTAGAACATAAATTATTTTATAAACTATTATCAAATAAATATATTTTTACTTTGAAAACGGAAGGAATAATAATTTGGTGTTTAAGACTACTATTAGAGGAGTAGTAGTAGTATAATATTTGAGATCATAAATAAATTTAATAATTCCGTAAACTCGTCCTCAGAATAAGTAAATCCACATAATGTGGGAGAAAATCGGGTAAAATTACTTCCCAAAATATCAATTCTCTAACATTAATTACTGCGTAACAAAATATAGACTTGGCGCACTGGCTTGCGCACACTGGCGCATGTTAACAAGGACCAACTCACTGTGTTTCATCTTATCGGTCCAAACTCCAAACTCACTTCTCTAAAAACTAACGGATGTGTCATCGTCAATTCATAAACTCCGACGGCGATCTGCGAGATATTTAGCCACCGATTACACGGTCTCAGCATTTTCTGCCCAACTAGTGTTCTCTGGCTCTTTTCGTGCTTTCCAGGTCGCTCCTTCTTCTTCTTCTTCTTCTTCTCGGTATTAATTTAACCAGCTATTAGTTGGAGCTGCTACTTATTTTAATTCTACTCTTTTAAGCGTTATGTAGAACAAAAACAACAATCTCAATTATGCCTTAAAAAATGTGAATAGAGAATAATTTTATAACACTTTATTTGATGTGCTAATGAAAGAAATTAACCTTATTTCTAGATGAAGAGCACTTTATATGATGTGCTTTTTTGAGATTAGAGTCGAAAAAATTTGGGGAATTTTCAAAAATAAATTTCAGATAGGGACTGATAAAAGTTTTTAAGATTCAGTTATACACGGTTATAACATTGGATCAACTCTTGCTCAAGTGCCATCTTACAATTGGGTATTTGGGTATAAAGAAGCCTTTTGTACTTGGTATCTCTCTTTGCACAATGTAACTTTTTTTTTTCTTTGTGGGAGGGTGTGGGTGGGTAGGGGGGGGATAGGGATCACCTAGTGCTTGTGTCATCAAATTTAGTAATATCTTTAACACAATGTGTTATTGAGTGTTTGAACGGGGGATCAAGGTTTGACCCAACAGTTAAGGAGCCAACCCACCTTCAAAGTGCTGTTCCAATCACCACTTCCCTTCCCACACTGCCATGAATGATGTAATGAAAATTAACATTTTTTGTACCAAGTAAAACTATGATTCTTGCACAAACCTTTAGCAAGGTGGAAATTGCTGATCAATATTGGATTTTGATACGTTCCATTTCTTCTCGAAAATGCCAGTTACTAGGGGATATTATATTTCAGTCTTTGTACTTACTTTTTTATTGTGACACGAACTTCTGATGTCAGAATTATTTGCTTCCACAGGTTAGTTTTGTTCATATGCACGAATGCAACCTATAAATTCTCATTCTATGAAGTTGGGATCAAGTAATTCCAGGGATTCAACTTTTCGTTGCTTAGGAAGACTTTTTACATCAAGATATCATTATGCATCATGTTTGCCTGCCACACAACTTTGTAAACAACCTTCAGTTGGTTACCGAAGATTGAAATGCATAAACTCCATGACAAATGTAAGTTCCTTAGTAGTTGATCCTTTTTTTAGTTGACATTTTTATGTAGGGATTTGGATGTTTATTAGAAACTCAATTGTAGTTCGTATAACGTCCCTCATCCGTATCACTATCATCCTATCCAGTCTTTAGTTATAAAACCATAACTACAGATGGTGCAAGTTTTAGAAAGCAGGCCAAACTGTGGTTATGCGAGAGCGCTTTCTAGTAGCTGGTCCTTAAGGAGAAACTGTATATATTAAAGTAACTGAGGGCCGAATTGAAACATGCAACTGTTAAATTGGAATGATATGATTAATTTTCATGAATACTCGTTAGAACTCGGATTTGCATGGGCATAAACTACATGTCAGGAAGATAAATTTGACGCGTGCAACTCTGGACTTCATAAATAGACCACTCAATCTTTTACCGCAAAATTGAACTACAGTTTTGATGTTTTCATAATACACTTTGATCGTATGTCTGTCTGTTGGTGGCCAAGATATAAATGCTTTGGCGTACTTAAATGTTTTAGTTTTCCTTTGTTTAGGATGTGGAGGTGCAAGCCAAGGTGACAACCAAGTGCTTCTTTGATGTAGAAATCGGGGGTGAATCTGTTGGTAGATTTTCTTCGAAAGCCTTCCATATGTTTGGCATATAATCTTCTTATTAAGAAAAATTTGACACACATATACAGATACCTAACATTATGATGTTATTGCCGACAAATTTAGCCGCACCGCATGATAGAATTGTCTTTAAATTAGAAAATCACTTGCAGGAGAGAAAGGATATGGTTACAAAGGATGCTCCTTCCACCGTATTATTAATGATTTCATGATACAGGGAGGTGATTTCACTGAAGGAAATGTGAGCGCTTCTGTCTCTCTCTCTCTCTCTCTCTCTCTATATATATATATATATTAAATTAAGTATAGTGTTGCAAATTTTGGGAGCCAACAGTAGATGCTTGTTTAAATAAATGGCAAAATTTAATTGATGATAGTCAATAGTGTTTACTAACTGCAGGGTACAGGAGGAATCAGTATCTACGGTTCTAGTTTTGAAGATGAGAGCTTTGCTTGGAAGTGTTTTCCTGATAGTGAATGAGAGAGCTGTGTTTTCAATGATGAGCAATAAATTTGCCATTTCTTTGTCACTGTCATCCCTCATCATCTTCAGCATGTGCGTTTTGTGTAATATCTATCTTATAGATAATATTTCAACTTTAATTATTTGCAGTGACGCATGTTGGGCCTGGAGTATTGAGCATGGCCAATGCTGGTCCTAATACCAATGGGAGCCAGTTTTTCATTTGCACAGTGAAGGTGCGCTAACCTCCTATTTATTGTTGTTAGTATGTGTAATAATTTAAGCATAGGATCAATTTGTTATATCATGGATGTGCTTTCAGTTGAAAAAGGGAGGATCATTTCTTATGGTCGTTCACAATTTCCAACCATAAATTAATCTATAACTAACAATATTACAATGAGAAATATTTGAAATGAGTAGACAAATACGGCTGATCATTTATTCAAGACTGTTGAAACAAAAGATGATGATGTTAATCAAGGGTGAAATTTTCAATAATTATATGCAGCAGATCATACGTCCTCCATCCCATTTTTTTGGGACTAGCTTTTATAAAATGTCTAATTTGTTCTCCCTTTTAACCTTCCTTCTACAATGGTGTCAACAAATAATAGATGTACGAGTGGAATAGAGGTAGCAATAGGGAAGTTACTTCAATCAATGAGCATTGTGGAAAGAAAACTGTATAAAAATACATACATTAAGACGTGGAAAAAGGGTTTGTTGTACTTATGTTTGTACATTTTATTACTTGGATCTTTATTTTATAATACCTTTTCTCTTTTATGTGAAACTGGTGTTTGGATTTTGGAAAAAGTTTTTAATGAATTCTTTTATGTAGATTCCATGAACGTCATGCTGTTTTTGGACATGTCATTGATGGAATGGTAGACGGAAACAAGCAGATGAGATGAGATGTCCATGTAGAATTATTAATTCTGGGGAGGGGAGCTGCCTACCGTTGGATGGCTGATTTGTCTGCTTACTGTAACGTTTGTGGTTAATTTCAGAATTTTATTTCAAGCATGTACATATACAATGGTTTCATAAATTAGTCATGTATGTGAAATTAGATCTAGGAGATCTGAAAATTAATCAATGTAAAATTTATTGTTTTATTTTTTTAGCAAGTAGTCTTAATTTTAAGTTTGAAAACGTATTTATGAATGAAAGGAAAGTACAGTATAAATTTAACTCTCTAAATTATATATAAAAAGTAAAATAAAATTGTTATTAATTAGAAAAGAATATTTATAAAATATATAATCAAACACTATTTAACTCTTTTTTTTTAATCAAAAAAATGAAACCGAGCTAATATCCATCAAAAGCCCAACGCTTATGGGTTTAAATTTAGTCTGTAAAAGACTGCAACTAATTTATAAATTATAATCTATCTACTGGCCTTAATTTAATTATGGGAGGGAAATTTTTTTTAATCAATTGATTGCATGCGAATAATGCAACTAACATATTTACTGCATTTCATAAATCGCAACTAAAATTCATTTTCTCTCTCTCTCCAAATCTCCACCTCGTCGGTCGGTGGTCAGCTGGCGAGAAAGAGAAACAAAAACACACCCGTCCGTCTTTTATTCACTTTACTCTTTTTTTTTCTCTTTTTTTTAATTTTTCTATTATTTTTTGCTTCAATTTTTGTGGTTCAAAAAGCAGCCAAATCAAATCTCAGTGCAGAAGAAGAAGCGCAGAGCTTGCATTGGAAGTAGTGAAAGTCTGTAACCGGAATATGGCGGCGACGGCGTATGTGTTTTTAGTGTGCTTAACACTACTAATATTTATCAGTAGAATCGAGGTTGCTGCATTAGCACCGGCGGCGAGCAGATCGGGAGATGCTGCTCTGTTTTCGCTGGAAGAGCAGCTGGATTTTCATGTGAAACCTGCTTCTGCTTCTTCTTCTACGCCTCAATCACAACCATTGATGGTCCCTCTTACTCTTCTTCCATCTGCTCTTACTTCATCTAAAGGAGCTGGTAATTGATAATCAATTCATTTTATACTACTAATTCTTTTATTTTTAAATTTTAGAATTTTTTTTTGCAACCACAATTCAAGTTTTACATTTTTAATACTTATGAAAATGCAGTAGTATATTGCTGGAATTTGTTTAAATCAATATGCTGTGTTTTTTTGTCTATACTATAGATTCGATTAGCTTTGATTACTACTATTAACGTGCCTGATGTTTAGGTCTCTGTTTCCTGTCTTTTAATGCTTTGCAGTTTGCTTAGATGGAACCTTACCTGGTTACCATTTGCATCGGGGTTATGGATCAGGTGCAAACAGCTGGCTTATACAATTGGAGGTGAGTTAAGGGTACTTGTTGTAGTCTATGTCGAGAGTTATTAATTTTTATGTTTTTGTTGAGAAAATGTCAAGGGCATTTTTAAATTTACATAACAATTGCTGTTATACTAATTTGTCAATGTAGAGTTGTAGACCTACTGAATGAAGTTTACACCACTTTGTTTTAAAATTTATACTTTATAGAAATTCCATGGTAATGGTATTAAGGTCAACCTCTACTATGTTGGGAATACTTTTTATTCCTTTTCTCCTTGCTGATGGTTTAATTCTAAATCAGTTTTTTGGTCATTTTCCTTCATCCTTTATGCATGGTGTAAACTCTTTTTGGGTAATTCCATATTGTAAATTTTATGCTATTTCAAATTTAGCGTGCTATTATTTTCATTTTCTGTGCAGTATATTGCTGTTTGATCATTGGACATCTTTCATGCTTTCTGCATATGGTGAACTTTGCCCCTGATTTTTATGTAATTATACTTGCACCATTTTTCTACTGCATCCCAAAATATTAAGTATCTTATTTAAAGGCAAGCAAACTAAAAAAAGAGCTTGAGTTTCTGTTTCTGCTTCTTAATTGGGTACCAGATTTTTTGCCTAGTAAACTTGACCTCTCATTCTTCCATCTGTCTGTTATCATATATTATTAAGATTAGTAAAGTGAAAATTAATCATAAAAATTAACGCAGAAGTCTTTTACGTGCACTACGTGTATCATTATTATGCCCAAATGACGGTCAGAAACACATTTGAAGTTCTATCAATTTTCCTGTCTTCTGTATATTAAATGGCATGCAATGTATTTTTTTATATATCTTGCATAGTTTGCGTGTCATGTTTTTCATGTTAAAGGCTTAAAGCATTGAGAGCGTAAAGTTGGTTCTAGAGTAGTTTACATACAAGACGATTTAAAATGAACTTCTAAGCATTAAAATCGAGGTCTTTAGATTTCTGATACCAGCTCACCCCTCTGTAGTTATATTAAGGGAAAATGATGTATACTTACCCATATAAGTATATATAGAAAAACTTGAACTCTGACAAAAAGTTGTCAATTTTGACCAAATTCTGTTTCCTTGAGTGAGGCTTCATGTTTTTTGGGGACTTGATGCAGGGAGGTGGTTGGTGTAATACTGTTCGAAGCTGTGTCTATCGTAAAACAACTCGTCGTGGTTCTTCAAAGTATATGGAAAAGCAGTTAGCCTTCACTGGAATATTGAGCAATAAGGCTGAAGAAAATCCTGGTTTTTACTGGGGCTACAAATTTAGCAATATAACATAATTTTGTTTCTTTTGACGGTTATTACTGTAGTTTCCTTCAAAATAATGATCCTTTACTATATTGTGGATGGATCCTTTTGTTGCAGATTTTTCAACTGGAACAGAGTTAAGCTTAGATTACTGTGATGGGGCATCTTTTACTGGGAACAGTCAAAATAAGGTTGTTCACCTTCTATCTGCATTATATGTATACATTTTTCTTGATAACCCTGCTGCAGTAGATTTTCTGCAATAAAAATGACCTATCATCCCCCCTAAATAGATGCTTAACAAGTGTCTTTTTTTCCACCGTTCCAAACTTACATATTATAATAGTAAATTGTATGCGGTTTTCTTTGCTTTAGTGACCTGTTCTTGTATCATATATAAAACGGATTAGAGAATTTTGGTGGTGGGATTCTTGGGTTCTTATTATTCTTCTTACTTATTTTGCTTTCAGGATGCACAACTCTTTTTCAGAGGCCAACAAATATGGTTGGCTGGTATGGAAGAATTAATGTCACAGGGAATGCATAATGCCGACCAGGTTTCCTAATACACCTTCCAATAATTTTTTCTTTGCAAATTATTTATTTATAATCCTCCTGTCATAAATGAATTTCAGGCTCTTCTTTCTGGATGCTCTGCTGGGGGCCTTGCATCCATACTGCATTGTGATGAATTTAGGGATCTGTTAATGAATACTACCAAAGTTAAATGTTTAAGCGACGCTGGGATGTTTCTTGATGTGTAATATACTATGCTTCAATGATTTCTATTAGTTCAGCTACCGTTCCTTGAAAATATATCATCTAAATTATATCTCATTTTGTTTCTTTTTAATAGAAATGATGTATCTGGAGGTCATACTTTAAGAAATATGTTTGAAGGTGTCGTGAACTTGCAGGTAATGTGAACTAACTTTAAGAAAAAAGTTTAATTTCTTCTTTGTTACTTTACTGAGATACTATTTGGTGCAGTTTCAATATATTGATTAGTCTCCCTTACAATGGGTAGCAGGTATCTTCTTTAATTTTAGATTTTTTATACAATTTCAGGGGCTGCAGAATAATTTGCCAAAGACTTGCACAAACCACTTCGATCCGACTTCAGTATGATTTTTCCTTCTCTTGAACATTCATTATATTTACACATGGAAACTGTAGTAAAAAGCATTTCAAATTCTTTGAACTCATGCTGTCTCCCTCCCTCTCTAGTGTTTCTTCCCTCAGAATTTAGTTGCCAATGTGAAGACCCCACTTTTTCTTCTCAATGCAGCGTATGATGCCTGGCAGGTAATTATGTTGTCAATCAATTGTTCATCTATTTCCCTAGTAAGTTGATATGCTACTTAGAATATATCAAGGGCCAAGGCCTGCTTCACATTGATGCCCGAGTTAATGAGTCAAAGTTGTATAATGGTTAATCAACTCTCACAGTCCACAAAAGCAGAATCCATACTAACAATTCCCAAGCCCAGACTGGTGTATAGTCACCATCTTGGACCTCTTTATATGAGGAAAAGAGAAGGATAAAATAAAGTAAAGAAAAAAGCAAAATAATGGTACCTGTATTATGCATTTTTTGAGTCCTCTACTGTGTTTTTCATTTAACTGCTTATGATTTAATATGTTTTTGGATTTGTTTTCTTGATGACTGAAATTTATACCCTTAACCAGCTCCAAGCTAGTTTGGCTCCAGCATCAGCTGATCCTCATGGTTATTGGAATGACTGCAAATCCAACCATGCACGTTGTAACACAACACAAATCCAGTTTCTTCAAGGTGATTTTCTTGACTAGATCAGTAGTGATCCTTGGTTTATGTATTTTCCATTAATCGTATAACCTGAAAACATGTTTCCATATTTTGAATCAGACTTCAGGAATCAAATGCTCAAAGCCGTAGAAGACTTTTCCTTGTCCAGTCATAATGGTTTATTTATAAATTCCTGTTTTGCTCATTGCCAAACTGAGAGACAGGATACGTGGTTCGCTGATGATGCTCCTCTTGTTAAAAACAAGGTATGGCCAATTGAACTAGCAGTGCTTAGTTTCTATTAGCATGCATTATTAGAGCGTAATGCCAACATTTTAATGGTTGACCCTATCTGTTTGTAGATCTTCCATTTCCAGGCGATTTCTCTAGTTTTTAGAATTATGTTATCACTGTTTCATATTTGGATACATGTTATTTGTCATAAGAAGACGCTAAACAAAAATTGGACACATGATATTTGTCATAAGAAAACACTCAGAATACAATTTGGATAAATTCTGTAAAAGTGAAAACAATGAGCTTGCACGTCATTATGATTGTGTTCAAAATCTAATCTGAGCACCGAGATATAAATTAAAATAAATAAAAGAACACATCGGATCTAATGAATATAAAACATAACCTTGGAACCTACAATGCTATATGAATTGAAAAGAGAGGCCACAAAACCATTAGGGAAAGAAACTAC
Organism: Panax ginseng; assembly: GCA_020205605.1. Classification (NCBI taxonomy): domain Eukaryota; kingdom Viridiplantae; phylum Streptophyta; class Magnoliopsida; order Apiales; family Araliaceae; genus Panax; species Panax ginseng. Next base: position 3,292,639 of record CM035131.1, on the reverse strand, counting down.
TAATTTTAGAGCAGGTATGTTTAATAAGAGGCCGGAACTAGTGAAATATGCATTCCGAGTGTATAGAGAATTTCATTAAAGTTGAGGAGGTTGATTCAAATGGTTTTCACCTCGTGAAAGTTTACATCTTTACGAGGGCCTAGCCTAAGGGGCATGGTTCATTCCTTCTAGTTCCGAATTAGTTGAATATGAGCATCTATCTCAGTCTGATGAACTTTTTCTCTGTGCAGGGTGTAGCTCAGTCTGTTGGAGACTGGTATTTTGACAGAGTCCATGTCAAAGCTATCGATTGTGCGTATCCCTGTGACAAAACATGCCACAATCTAGTCTTCAAGTGACTGGGGGATGATACCATGATTTCATCCTGTATTCTTGCACGTCAAGTCTTGCATCCTTTTTTCATTTTTTTTTAATTTATAAATTAGGGCAATTGCTTTCTCTGTTGAATTTTCTCCAACTAAAAGTCAAATTTCTCCATTTCTTCAAGGCCACAATAATTCAAAGTAGGACCCCCGTTATTTAATAGGCTTAAGCCTATTGCTCCGTATTTGTATGTGATTGTTTTAAACTCGCTTTAGGAAGTCTTAATGTGCGAGGCTGATTGTGCAGCGAGCTTGTGTATTTGTGATACTATTATCAAAACTAAAATTATTACCTAATTAATGGTTTTAAATTTATCTATTGGGTGGTAAATCCTGAGTTATAGATAATAACTCTGGATAGGAGTGGCTCTTTTGTCTTGAAATGATTATAATGAATTAGAGGTGGCTAAATGAAGATTATTACTCATTTACTCTTGCTTCTGTGTATATTTATGTACATGTTTATATTGAATAGGGTGCATGATTTTGAATCCTTTTTCCAGATGTTCAAACACTAGCTAATTCTTTCGAGCTGCAGCGCATATGGTGGGAATTTTTTTTCTCTTGAACGTACGGTGGGGAAAAATAAAAAGTTTTAGTTCAATATTATCCAAAGGAGGGAGGAAACTCGAAACTCAAAACTCACAAGCAAGTCTCATGTGGAGCTCCATCTAGTAGATAGATTATTTGGTAGTTCAGCTAGGCTATTGTACTGTACGGTGCCGGGTGCACCACGTTAAGTAGCTGCTTGGTGGAAAACCAAAAAAGAAGCTATTTTGGGTGCCCATTTTGCTCAAGTGTTTGGTGCCAAAAGAAAAGTAGGAAAAAATATGGTTATAAAAAATTAGATACAAGTCAAAATGTAAGTAATTGATGATTCACAATACAATACCAACGGTTAACGTCAAGATCTTCTCCAACGTCTCAATCACGTAAGAAGTCATGATCCTGCACAGTAAACACGATAAACACCACAAGCTTGACGACTTCGACCATCGGGGGTAGCTCAGGCGTGAGAGTCAGTATACGTGTTCACAAGGTTAACAATAGAGGATGTAATGTCTAGTGTATTGAGAGAGAGTGATAATAATTCTCAGTTGTGTGTATGTGAATATGAATGTGAATGTTAACGTACCTGTTTGTGAAGACCTCCTTGCTAGGTTATACTCTCTTTGCGGGATTCTGTACCACCCTTCTTATTTGACACATTACGATCGATGGGTTCTGCCGATTGCATGCGGTTTATCCACTACTTTTGGTCATCATTTTTCTCTGCCGTGGCTATGATCCCATCCACATTAATGCGTGGCGTATTTTAGTCAATGTCATACTTTTTCATCATTCTGAAAGTCAAAGTAATAGATATTAAATGATCCGATGGGTTAATCCAATGAACAGGCCCGGTCTTATAGGTTTAAATAGAAATAATATGGAGACCAGGCCCAGTGACTTTCGAGGTTCAATAATGAAGGCCCAATAGATTAATTAAATAAGTAAGCCCAACTTTTCTACGACCCAAAGAGGAAATATCATGACCCAACATTGCCCCCTAGTTTTTGTTGAGCAGAATGTTTAATAGAAAACTATAAATGAATCCATGATATTGGAATTTACTAAAGGCCCATAATAGGAAGTAATTGAGACATACCCAATTTGGTCCATAAGATGAGGAGCGAAATGGTGGAATGTCGAGTAAAAGGCCCGGTCGATAAAGTTGAAATTGAAAAAGATGATCTAAAACCTAAAATCACCAAGAAGCCCAATCGATAAAATATCTAAGGATGATCCGGACGCTTCCCATTTGAATTCTCATTATTACTGACATTTAATGTCTGTACCTTGTACATAATCGTATATAGCAAATCGATATAAAAGATAAACTTTACCAATTTTGTGATTTTAACACCTTGCCCATTTGAAATTGAGCGCCTTTTGAGTTTTCTTCTCCTCTGAAACTCTTTCTTCCTCTGTGAATCACAAAAATGGCTTCTCGAGGTTCCAACAAAGTTCACCCCTCTAGTAACACCGATCAACACCGCTTTCTCCAAACCCTAATCCCATGAAGAAGCCTCGACCTCGAATCCCAAAGGAACGAAAAACCGACAAAAATCCTCCTCCAAAATCCCCAAAACCCCTTACGAATACTACGAGAATACGGAACGTTTCTGCGTGCATGACACTCCTCTGTTGTCCTTTGAAGCCAGAATTAAAGAGGATTCGATATCGATATCACATTACGGATACTCACGGTAGGGGCTCCTAGATCCGGTGAAAAAATGTACCAAACGGCGAGAAGGTTGGACAACCGTCCCTGTGACCTTGCTTGAGAAGGAGGTCCGTTTCCCTCTACACATCTTCATAGTGACTATCCTAGGGTTTCTGGGCGTGTAGTTTGCCCAATTGGTACCAAATTCTTATATTCACATATTGGCCTTTGTTGCTTTCTGCCATGAATTGGGCGTTGAGCCTTCTCTCGACTTCTTTTTCACTTTATATATAAGATCGTCCAGTCCAGAGAGAAGGGATTCAAGGCTCTCGTAAAACAACTCTCTCCGAAGTCGGGGAGAAGTTCGACGGCGTTAGTTGGTGAACACTCCTCGAGTAATAGGGGATGACACGAGAAGTGGTTCTTCGTCAAAGGTCTGAAATCTCTTCTTTCTGCGAATCGGGCCCTTGATGATGAAGATCTCTGCGACTTGAGATATTTACGAAGAGCGGGAAAAGGCGAGATGATGGAGCTTTTCGATAATTTTCCTAAGGAGGAGTGGAAGTATGGACTCCTCTCGAAGCATGCATGGTTATATGACCATAAATGTAAGTATCGGTCTATTTTATATATAAATATTTGAAAAAGTTTTTATGATGTGGCATCTAATATAGGGTTGTTTGTTTCGTGCAGTATCTTTGATCAGGCCGAGCTCCTCAGAAATAAAGGAGTTCAAAGATTTTTTGTCTGGGAAATCTTTGGAAGTTACTGAGAATCCACCAACAGAAGCTATCCCCGAAGCTGAGCCAACTCCTGAGATACACCCCGACGAGTTCCGAACAGAAGAACCAGAAGCTGATGAGGTTCTGTCTTTGGAAGAGACCACCGTCCTCGTCAGAAGAGGAGGGCCGTTAGAAAACCCCGATCAGCCCCTCTTCCCAGCCCCTCTGAAGCCATCCCAGAAACTGAGCCAACCACCAAATCAATCCCCCCACGAGGAGGCTTGCTCGATCGCCCCAATCGAAGAAGTATCCTTCGAATCAAGAAACTAAAAACCAAAATAACTCCCACGATCCCGTAGAGAGCTTAGGGTGCCTCATTCTTCAACCATCCCACCCTTCGTGCCTCACCAGAAAAATCTGATTTCGAAAGAAGGTGAAGCGGGACGAAATTGTTCCAATGTTTGTCCGAAAGAGAAGTGTTCATCAGCAACCATCAAGGTTCTGCATCTTCCCCATCTCCACGGGAACCCATTCCGAACAGATCTCCCTCTCCCGAGACTGTATATGCGGACCCAACTCCTCCTTCCGAAACGGCCCGGTTCCTTCTCCCGAAAAGCCGAGACCATCTCTGAAACGACCCGGCCTTGGTCGGGTTATCATCTGTTGAGGCTATGGGGTCCCAGACTCTGTGGCCTCGATTCAATCAAATTTCCCTTGATCTCTTGAAGCCTTCGTCCGGAAACAGCGATGATCATCGGTTTAATGACCATATGGAAGGAAATCTGCTTGACGAGGGGATGAGCTATTTGGCTAAGGTAAGTAACAGTTTTCTTATTTTCTATATTTTTGCTCTTGTTTAGATGTCGAACACCGATTTGAACACTTTTTGAACATATCAGAGCCAGCCAGCGAGTCTTGAGGCGTTCGTCAAAGGCACATAAATGGTGAGTAGAAGAGGATTTTATGAGACGGAGATCAACATCTTTGAAATCGACCACAGCTCGAGAGAGGCCGATCGTGAAAACTCTTCTTCATCTTATCGACGACCTTCAAAAAGACCTAGGTCGAGCTAGGATGGACTTGAAGGCGTCCGACTGACGAGCTAAGGCCCCTGAGGATGAAATAGTTGCGTCCGAAGCCGATCCACAAACTTTAAGCGATATGAACACTTACACAGTCGAGGAGAACCTGCTCCTGAAGGCAAAAAATAAGGAGTTCGCCTCAGCCAACCGAGGCTTGGCGGTTCAACTTGGTGAGGCTCAAGCGAAGGCCCAGGACGAGAAGCGAAGACATAAAGCCAAACATCACAAACTTCGTCATAAAATAAAAGAACTTGAGGGACGGGGCCCTCCCCTGACCGAAGAGCTGCGAAAGAAGATTCAGACGGACTATAGGGATTCGGATGAGTTTAATGCCGAAATCATGAAGGTCTATTCAGAAGGGTATGAAGACTGCCGGGAGCGAGGTAAAGAGAAGTTATCTGCTGCTCAACTGGATCCGACTCTTCTTAACTCCGAGGACGAAGGTGGTGCCTGAATGTTCTTCCTGCTTTGTTCTGACTATGTAAAGTTTAACTATTTTAAACTGTTTATGTTTTTGGGACTGTTTGAAACTTTATGTAAAGATTTTGACAGCATTTCTACGTTTGTGTAATTAGTTAATGTTATGGATGAATCGAATGAATGAATGTTTTACTTTGTCAATGAATCTTTAACTTTCTTGATTATGACTTCTATTTTGGTTAGTTTCTTATCAATAATTCAGTATCAATGAACCGAACTTAGATAGTGAATCAGCTAAGGCATATAACAGTTAATTTATGAAATGGAGTGAATTGAATTTTATGGACAGAATTTGACTGAACTGAATTGAATGAACTGAACTCAACACTTAAGTAGAATAAAGTAATGTATACTTATCGATACCGAAGTGTGAGATCGGTCATGTGTGAAAGCGAACTAAATCGATCCTCTTTGCAACAACAAGATCTTGCTTCTGCATTCGGGGTAGAACAAGTATATAAGGACCTTTGTTTACCACTCGGGGTAGAACAATTATATGAGGACCAAGATATAAGGACCATGGAATTTGTCTACCACACGGGGTCACAAATTCATAAGGACACTCCAGACAATAAGGCTACCATCGAATGGCCAGCAAGTCCTACCATACCTCCTTACTTCGGTGCCCATTGATTTACCACTCGGGGTAAAATCAATATAAAAGGATCATAGGATTTGTCTACCACACGGGGTAACAAATAAGTGGGCTGTTGCCATCGAATGGCCAGCGAGTCCTACCATACCTCCTTACACCGGTGCCCATTGACTTACCACCCTTGGTAAAATCAATATAAAAGGATCATAGGATTTGTCTACCACACGGGGTAACAAATAAGTGTGGTGCCATTGACACGTGATCGAATGGTCACGAGTGGGCCATGAGTCCTACCATACCTCCTTACACCATTGTGAATTCGGGACAAATAGGAGGAAGATTATTTGTGAAAAAGTGACTTTTATTGATAATGGGCGGTTATGTACGGACTTACGGTAAATTAACTTCGATTTCTATTGAAAATACTTAGAAGTCTTCCGGCGTGCAGTGTTCTTGATCTCGGACCCATCTAATGCCTTTAGCCGATAAGTGCACGGCTTTGATACTTGATCACCTCATCTGGCCCTTCCAGATTCGGCATTAACTTTCTCGTGCTTTGAGGTGTAGATGCTTCGGCTTCTCTAAGGACGAAGTCCCCTACTTCGAATCTGCGAAGTTTGACCCCTTTGTTGTAATGCTTAGCTACTCTTCGTTGATAAGCGACCAATTTGAAACAAAGCTACCTCTCTCTCGACTTCTTCTAGCAGATCCAAGTTGGCCTTGATCCTTACGTCATTGTAGATCTCTTTGAATTGGTGACCAAAGACTTGGAGATCCAATTTTGACTGGGACTAAGGCATCAGTACCATAGGCTAGTCGAAAAGGTGAATCCCCTGTGGTGGTCCTCGGTGTAGTCCGATAAGCCCACAAAGACCTGTTGACGATTCTTACGGTCATCTTCCTTTAGCTTCATCTAGTCTGCGCTTGATCCCGTTCAGCAGCGTCATGTTGGTCACCTCAACTTGTCCATTTGACTATGGGTGAGCCACCGAAGTCTTCTTATGCTGAATCCCCAGCTCCTTTAAAAATTCTTCAAATTTTGATCCCACGAACTGACGTCCGTTGTCCGATATCAACACTTTAGGGATTCCGAAGCGAAACACTACGGACTCTTTTATGAACTTCAAACACTCTTGTTCCGTTATCAACCGAAGTGGCTTCGCCTCTACCCACTTAGTCATGTAATCAATAACACTATGACAAAGTGACGACTTGACCTTTAGCTTTAGAGCAACGGACCCAATATATCTACCCCAGGCACGTGAAAGGGTATAGGAGATAAAATCGAATATAGCTCTTACGGTGGTGATGTGGAATCGAATTGTTGAGCGGCATTTTCACATCTCTTGACATACTCTGTAGCTTCCTTGAAAATTGTAGGCCAATAGTATCCTGTCAAGTACTTTATAAGCCAAAGACTTGGCGACCATATGATCACCATAAATACCTCGTGAACCTCCAGAAGAGCATACTCAGCCTCGGATGGAACTAGACACTTCAACAATGGTGAGGAAAATGCCAATCGATAAAGATCCCCATCAATAAGAACAAAATTGGCACTCTTATATTTGATCTTCTTTGCCAACATCTGATCCGAATGAAGGACGCCATTTGCCAGATATTCAATATAGGGGGTCATCCAACAGTTAGATCGTTCGATACACATCACCGCTTCATGCTAAACACTCGGCTGCTGCAAAACTTCTAAATAAACCGATCAGTTGAAAACGTCTGCATCCGTAGTGGCCAGCTTTGACAACGCATCGGCAATGGAATTGTCGTCACGCTCTATGCCCTGAAACTCATATGAAACTAAATCTTGAAGTCGGTCTTTTAATTACGCGGATACTTGATCATCCACAGTCCCACGAGCTTCATAATCTCCGACAACCGTTTGACAACCAACCGAGAGTCATCAGTAAATGATCGACTTCACGGACCTCTAGACTCTTCGCCATCGAACACTGCCAACAACTTGCTTCATACTCAACCCGTTGTTCGTCGCTTTAAACCCGAATCTAATGGCTCTTTGAACTTTGAATCCCTCCGGACTCGTCGATATAATCTACGCTTACTAACGTTCATCGTAGAAGATCCATCTGCATCAGGCGTCCATGCATTCGGACCATCTTGAAGAACGACAAGCCCTTTCGATCGGACGCCTCGACCTCTCAGACTTCGGCATCTGCGGTGAGCAGAACACTCCACCATAAAATCGGCCAGGCTTCGACTGTAAGACCCCAAATAATTAATAAATGAAATTTAATTTCCTCTAATTATTATTTTGAAATAGTAAGGGTTGATGTGATTAATGTGGATAGTTATGGGTAAAATCATGCAAATATTTCAAAATAAGCAGTGGTTATAAAATATTCATTTTTGACGGGGAATATTCGTTTGGTCGTGGAATATTAAATCTTTCAGGGAATATTCGTATCGACGGTAGACCATGTGTGGGCCCCATAACGGAAAAGCGATTGGAGGAAGAAAGCGACAAATATAAGTTGTTTAAAAATAACAGGCGTAATTATTCTGCTTTTATCATTGTTGGAATCTGGGTGGTTAAAACACGATGTCGGCGTTGTTGCACAAGAAGACACGGTATTGCACCAATTATTATCTCTTACGTAAAGAAGCCTTTACTACTAATAATGGTTACAGATAATTCTTTATTCGATATTTTATTTTATTGGTTCAATAATTGTTGCGTTGATATTTTATATTGTTGTTGTTTGATAATTGTCATTACACAATATTTTTCATTATCGAAGCAATAATTCATATTATCTGAATAATATTATTAGATAACATTATTGGCAATGTCTAGAAAGTTACATCTAAGGAGAGGTTTGGTCACCTAATTGCAAGGCCAAGAAAGGAGAAATTCTTATTGGAAAGCCCTCTTCCTTTAAGCTGCAGTTTATCGATATTGTGATTCTGTAATATTATTTGTGAATAATTAATTATTGATTCATATGATGAAGAAAATATTGATTTTATGTGGATATAGATGGAGAAAATTTTTAATGTGACAATTGTTGAAAATGAAATTTTATCTTTTACGATAAAATAATTCATTTAAATATATTATTATATTTTAATAATATAATAATGATGATATTTTTACGATGAATGTGGGATATATGAGTATATGTGGAGGAGGAGTATTTTTGTTATCAAAATATTTAAAACATGTTTTTCATGTCGGTGGACCCCATTTCTTGGTTTGAAATTTGATTATAGTCACGTAAAATCGCCTGTTTGTGGATTTGGTCAATTTACATTTGGAATTTGGAAAAACTTCCTTCACAGAAGTTGTAGAAATTGAATTTCCTATAAAAACCCGTGAGATTTGAATTTTTGACAAAAGGGCTATTTATTGTGAATTATTGAAGTTCAAAACTCAAAATAATTGATTTTGGAAGTTTAAAATAATTTAAATAAGAAAACGTTTTTGGAATTAATGGTGGGTCTTGCATGTGATGTTAATGACTGATTTCAGTTCTTCAAATGTTGGCGTAGGAATATTAATTAATATATTATTAATTTATTAAATTTTCTGCTTTGGTGTTCTAAGCGATTTCTATAAATAGGGTCTTAGGTTAGAATTGAAAATCACACCGAAATCAAGTTTTCTCTCTATATTATCGGCGTATTCTTGTGAGTATTTTGAGTATACTTTGAGTATTGCTATCTGGTGAAAGTTCAAGTTATAGCTTTATATCCGATTATTTCAGTTAGAAGTATTGTCTTTCCGAAGTAAGGGATTTTTTTTTTCGTAATGATATTATTTATTCAATATCATTATGCTGAAATATTGATATGATGTTTTTATCAAATTTAGAACTTTTGGTGTAGGAGTTACTATTTACGATATCTGGACTTTATTCACATATCTGATCACGCGAATCTGCCTTATTCATCGAAAAATAAAAATTTTCCTTTTCGTCCAAAATATCTATTGTGGATACTAGTTTTGATTGTATCCATGTTTTGATCATTCTTGAATTTTACACCACTATGATTATTTTTGAGGTATTTTTGGACGTGGATAAAACAAAGTACGAATCCTTAATCCTTAATCCTTGTCATTTTGTTTCACTGGATTCGTTTCTTTAAAAAAAAAATATTTTTCATCATCCTCAGTCTTAAATGATGATATTATTGAATATCTTTGGCACAAGTAGTGCAAAGATGATTGATTTCGATGAATATCTTTGGCACGTAGTGCAAAGATGAATGATTTCGATGAATATCTTTGGCCCGTAGTGCAAAGATGAGCAGTGTTTAGATGAACATGACCAATCAGTGAATGTCATTGGCTCAGTAGTGCGAGGATGAATATATGATTCCGGATATATATTGATTGATGTTACTGGGATAAAAATATTGATGATGGATCGTTAAATTCATAGATATTAGTAGATTTCATCATCTACGTAACTCTTCTATGAATTAATATTTTCCATTGCGCAGTATTGATTTAAAACTTGTTGTCTATTGTATTCTATTAAATTTTTTTCTGTTGAAGACTAACGATAATTTGTTGTATATTATCTTAGTCATAATAATCTTTACCGGGCTAGTTGAGCTCACCCTTTTCCTTTTTGTTCCATTTTTCTTCTCGAGAGCGAGAATATAATGAAATTTAGTCGGGTATGGAATGAAGTTTTTAGAGAGTTGTTTAGTAGTCCTCTCCATTTTGTAAAATAATGTATCAATAAATGTGATGAGGATTTATTTGAGTATAGATATTATGTCTGAAGATAATATTTGTATTCAAACTCACGCTTTCTTGTTGTAATAATAAAGTTGTAGTTATTTTTGTACCGTGTATTGACAACTCAAAATGGGTGATGTATACCTATTTTGGGGGTGTCACAGTTGGTATCAGAGCTTAGGGATATGATCTCTGGCGGAGATCGGGAAATAGAACTAGGAGGGAGAGACGAGTAAATCCTTCGCTAGTGTGTCCTACCTAAGCTTATTTGATAGTTGGTCAATATATAGGATATTATGTGATATATTGATTTCCTTAATTAACCCTTGTTTTATGGCGGTTTGAGAATGTCGATTGAGAATATTAACAATGGAAATGAGACCAGTGAGAGAGCGCACTCTACTCACCAAGCGAGGAGAACGTCTGAACAGTGGCAATGTTCCTCCCGTGAACAACACCACTGATCGACGATGAACGCGCATGTTTAGAAGCTTTTTGCGAGCTCATGCAAAATCGATTTAGGAGACTCGTGTTCAAAACATAGGAGGAAATGATAGCAATTCACGGGTTGTCACAACCAAGCGCTTCAAAGAGTTGGGACCACCGAGATTTAAGGAAAGCCAGATCCGATCATGGCGAAAACATGGGTCAAACAAATTACCAAGATATTCGATGTCTTGGGATCACATGAGAAGAACGAAGGTTCCATTCGCCACCTTTATTTTCCGTGGCGGTGCGACTCTTCGGGTGGGAGTCTGTGAAGCGTACCCATCCAACCGCACTTTCGGCGTGTCTTGGGAGACATTTCAGAAACTATTTAATGACAAATACTTTCCGAAAGTGTTCAATCGTATGAAGGAAGTGGAGTTTATTAGACCGAAGCGAACAACAACGATGGCGGTGTCTCGATCTGGCGAAGTTTGCGAGTTATCGTGTTTGCACTTAATTTGGTGGAGAATGAGGAACATATGACGCAGATGTTTCTGAGAGGTTTGAAACCCGGCATACGTCAGTATCTCATCTCTCATAATTTTTTTTTCTCTATTCAGATGTTGTTAACATGGCTCAATTGTTAGAGCGAGATAACGAGTACGGTCAACCGAGGTACCACAATCAGGATCATACCGGAGATAGCAGTCAACAAAACAACAATAACCAAAGTGGAGAAAGAAAAAGACGGACAAAAATGGTAACCACTCTTTCTGTGGTAATCATGGCCATGAAAATAGAAGAAGCGAGTCGGGAGAAGATTTTAAAAGAGAGATTCAATAACGACCACTATGAAAGACGACGATTACGCCGGAAACAACTAAACCAACCTCGTTGTTCAATTCAAGCAACTAAACCATTAAAATCAATCAACATCATATTTAATCATAAAGCTATTCGCTTATTAAAAATGGATGTCAAGCTTTCTTAGCCCATGTTATGGATTTGAATAAAGACACGTCAAATTTGAATAATATTCCCGTTGTTATTGACTTTCCGACGTATTTCTGAAGAACTTCCTGGTCTACCCCGTAACGTGGAGTTGAATTCTTTATTGCCCTTGAACTGCATACAAAGCCCATTTCTAAAACCCCATATCGAATGGCTCTATTGAACTTGAGAGTTAAAGGTCCAACTACGAGGAATTGTTGGACATCGGTTTCATTCGTCTAAGACATCTCCTCGGGGTACTCCTATTTTATTCAGTAAAGAAGAAAGACGGGAGTATGCGACTTTGTATTGACTATCGAAATTGAACCATGTCATTATCAAGAATAGGTATCCTCACCTCGTATTGATGACTTGTTTGACCAATTCTTGAAGGACAAATTCTTTTCAAAATCGATCTTAGCTTACGGATATCATCAAATGAAGATTAGAATCGAGGATATTCCAAAGACCGCTTTAGAACTCTAATGCGGGCATTATGAATTCCTAGTCATGTCTTTTGGATTGACTAATGCCCCTACGCGGCTTCATGGATATGATGAACCGGTATTCAGGAATATTTGGATCGATTCGTTGTTGTCTTTATTGATGATATCCTCATATATTCCAAAAGCCGTGAAGATCATGAGCACCATTTGACGCTTAGTAGTCCAAAGGCTTCGTGAAAACAAGCTATATGCTAAGTTGAAGAAATGCGAGTTACGGCTCGAGAAAGTAGCATTCCTTGGGCACGTGGTGTCAAAACATGAGATCTATCTGTTGACGTGCCAAGATTGAAGCAATACAAAGTTGGGAGAGCAACCAAAGACGGTGGCTGAAGTCGTAGCTTTCGGGTCAAGTTGGTTATTATCGGAGATTCGTGGAAGGGTTTTCTCGAATCGCTACTCCAAGCTAACTCAAATTGACTCGGAAGGATACAAAATTTGTTTGGAGCGAGGAATGCGAGAAGAGTTTCCAAGAGCTTAAGAGGAAACTCATTTCGCACTGCTTCAACAATACCATCCGTACGGATGGATTTGTTATCTCAATGATGCTTGAGCAAAAGGGTTAGGATGTGTTCTCATGCAACATGGGAAAGTCATAGCCTATGCCTCATGACAACTTAAAGAATATGAGAGGAATTATTCTACTCATGATCTGAGTTAAAGCATCGTTTTCGTCTTTAAAGATATGGAGGCACTATCTATATGGGGAGAAAGTGGAGATATATTCGGACCATAAAAGCCTTAAATATTTCTTCACTCAAAAAGAACTTAACACGCTGGCGGCGGTTGGCTCGAGCTATTGAAAGACTACGACCACACTTTATTCAATACCATCCCGAAAAGCGAACGTGGTAGTGACGTTAAGTAAGAAGATCATATGCAGAACGAGTGCGATGATGTTAAGTATAATGACAGAGCCAACTTTAATAGAAAAGTTAAGGTTGCTTTCGAGCCACCGGCCGGAGGCTGATGCATATGAAGAAGAAAGTACAAGAAGGTGTTATTCTAGAAGCGAGAATCGATGAAGAAGGAATACTTCGAGTCCACTCTAGACTTTGTGTTCCTAACGACTCTGATTTGAAGTACAAGATTATGATGGAGGCACACAATACACCATTTGCAATCCATCCTGGAAGTACTAAAATGTATCGTGATCTTCGACATACATTTTGGTGGAACAATATGAAGAGAGAGATTGCAAAGTTTATCTCAACATGTTTAACTTGTCAACGTGTAAAGGCGGGGCATCAAGTGCCTAAGGGACCATTGCAACCACTTGAGATTCCGAAATGGAAGTGGGAACACATTACCATGGATTTCGTTACGGGTCTTCCCATGGTTTCTCAAGGCATAAATGCTATTTGGGTTATTGTTGATAGATTAACCAAGTCTGCACATTTATTGCCGATACGGGAGACTTATTCTCTTGAACGTCTTCTTAGTATGTATGTAAATGAGATTGTGAGGTTGCATGGCATGCCAAGATCTATAGTTTCGATCGTGACCCAAGATTCACTTCAAGATTTTGGGTTAGCTTGCAAAAAGCTATGGGTGCGGATTTACGATTTATCTGATTCGACATACCATCCTCAAACGGACGGACAATCGTAGAGGACTATTCAAACTCTTGAAGATTTATTAAGACTACGTGTCCTGAGACTTCAAGTGGCGGTTAGGATAAGTATTTATCATTGGTGGAATTCTCCTACAATAACAAAGATTATCGAGCAAGTATAGGTGTGGCCCCATTCAAGCATTATATGGACGAAAATGTCGCTTCTCAAAGTATGTTGGGACGAGGTGGGTGAAGCAACATTGTTGGGACCCGAGTTGAGTACGTATGACCACGTAAAAGATCCAAATGATTAGACAACGCATCTGAAACGACACGGGATCGACAAAAAGAGTTATGCGGATCTTCATCGAAAGGACGTGGAGTTTAGTATAGGGGATCATGTATTGTTGCGTGTTGCCCCATGGAAGGGAGTTATAAGATTTGGTAAGAGAGAAAGCTCAATCCACGATTTATTGGTCCATTTCAAATTCTTGACCGAGTAGAAAATGTAACCTATAGACTCGCGTTACCTCTAAGTATGTCTCGTGTTCATAATGTGTTTCACATATCCTGCTTTTCAGAATATGTGAAAGACCCAAACCACGTTATTGAGTTAGAACCGGACGAGATAATTAAGACTTAACGTGTGAGGAGGTACTGTCAAGATCTTGGATAGGAAGGAGCATATCCCTACGACGAAGGTCATACCACAAGTTAAAGTTTTGTGGAGGAACCATGCTATAGAAGAAATGACCTGGGAATTGGAAACGGAAATGAAAGCGAGGTATCCTCATCTTTTCGAAACACTAGGTACGTATGTCAATTTCGAGGACGAAATTTCATAAGGAGGGGAGGTTGTAAGACCCCAAATAATTAATAAATGAAATTTAATTTCCTCTAATTATTATTTTGAAATAGTAAGGGTTGATGTGATTAATGTGGATATTTATGGGTAAAATACGCAAATATTTCAAAATAAGCAAGTGGTTATAAAATATTCATTTTTTGACGGAGAATATTTGTTTGGTCGTGGAATATTAAATCTTTTCGGGGAATATTCGTATTTACTGGCAAGCGACCGTGTGTGGGCTCCATAACTGAAAAGCGATTGGAGGAAAGAAACGACAAATATAAGTTGTTTAAAAATAACGGCGTAATTGTTACCGCTTACAATCGTTGGAATACTGGGTGGTTAAAACACGATGTCTGCGTTGTTGCACAAGAAGATGCTTGCAGTATTGCACCAATTATTGACTCTTACGTGAAAGGCCTTTACTCGATAATGGTTACATAATTAATTCTTGCTTTAGTATTTTATTTTATTGGTTCAATAATTGTTGCGTTGATATTTTATATAGTTGTTGTTTCAATAATTGTCATTACACAGTATTTTTCATTATCGAAGCAATGATTCATATTATCTGAATAATATTATTAGATAACATTATTGGCAATGTCTAGAATTTAACTCTTCTAATGAATTATTATTTCCGCTGCGAATATTGATTTAAAACTTGTTGTCTATTGTATTCTATTAGATTTTTCCCTGTTGGAGACTAACGATAATTTGTTGTATATTATCTTAGTCATAATATTCTTTACTGGGCTAGTTGAGCTCACCCTTTTCCTTTTTGTTCCATTTTTCTTCTCAGGAGGCGAGAATGTAGCGAGTACGAGTCGGGGTATGGAATGATGGTTATAGAGAGAGTTGTTTAGTAGTCCTCACCATTTTTGTAAAATAATGTATCAATAAATGTGATGAGGATTTATTTGGGTATAGATATTGTCTAGAAGATAATATTTGTATTCAAACTCACGCTTTCTATTGTAATAATAAAGTTGTAGTTGTTTCGTACATGTATTGACAACTCGAATGGGTGATGTATACCTATTTTGGGGGCGCCACAGGTTGGTATCGAGCTTAGGGATATGATCTCCAGGCGAGAGATCGGGAATAGAATTAGGAGGGAGAGACGAGTAAATCCTTCATTTAAAGTGTGTCCTACCTAAGCTTATTTGTTAGTTGGTCCGTATATAAGGATATTATGTGATATATTGATTTGCTTAATTAGCCCTTGTTTTATGATGATATTTGAGAATGTCGATGAGAATATTAATGTTGAAAATGAGGCCCGTGGAGACGCTTTTTACTCACCAACGAGGAGAGAACGCCTGACAGTGTGTGGTAATGTTCCTCTTATGAACAACACCACTGAGCAGATGATGAACGAGGGGATGTTTAGAAGCTTTTTGCAGTTCATGCAAAATCAGACGAGGGAGACTCTGTAAGACCCCAAATAATTAATAAATGAAATTTAATTTCCTCTAATTATTATTTTGAAATAGTAAGGGATGATGTGATTAATGTGGATAGTTATGGGTAAAATACGCAAATATTTCAAAATAAGCAAGTGGTTGTAAAATATTCATTGTTGTCGGGGAATATTCGTTTGGTGGTGGAATATTCGTGACTGCGTCGGGGAATATTAAATGCGACGTAGCGAGCCCATATGTGGGCCCATAACGAAAAAGCGATTGGAGGAAGAAAACGACAAATATAAGTTATTTAAAAATAATGGCGTAGGTTATTCTGGTTTACTTTTTGTTGAAATACCCGTGGTTAAAAACACGATGTCTGCGTTGTTGCACAAGAAGATACTTGCAGTATTGCACCAATTATTGACTCTTACGTAGTTAAGAAGGCACTACTCAATAATGGTTACGATAATTATCGCTCAAAGATTTTATTTTATTGGTTCAATAATTGTTGCGTTGATATTTTATATTGTTGTTGTTTCAATAATTGTCATTACACAATATTTTTCATTATCGAAGCAATAATTCATATTATCTCGAATAATATTATTAGATAACATTATTGGCAATGTCTAGAAAGTTCGCATCTATGAGAGGTTTGGTCACCTAATTGCTTGGCCAAGAAGGAGAAATTCTTATTGGAAAGCCCTCTTCCCGGAACCGCACTGGTTGTCAATATTGTGATTACATAATATTATTTGTGAATAATTAATTATTGATTCATATGATGATGAAAATATTGATTTTAGGTGGATATAGATGGAGAAATTTTTTTTAATGTAACAATTGTTGAAAATTGAAATTTTATCTTTTTCGATAAAATAATTCATTTAAATATATATATATATATATATATATTATATTTTAATAATATAATAATGGTGATATTTTTACAACGAATGTGGGATATATGAGTATATGTGGAGGAGGAGTATTTTTGTTATCAAAAATATTTAAAACATGTTTTTCATGTCGGTGGACCCCATTTCTTGACTGAAATTTGATTATAGTCTGTAAAATCGCCCGTTTGTGGATTTCGGTCAATTTCTGTTTGGAATTTGGAAACACTTCCTTCTGTAAAGTTGTAGAGAATTGAATTTCCTATAAAAACTCGCGAAATTTGAATTTTCTGACAAAAGGGCTATTTATTGTGAATTATTGAAGTTCCGAAGCTCCGAAATAATTGATTTTTGGAAGTTTAAAATAATTTAAATAAGAAAAACGTTTTTGGCATTAATGGTGGGTCTTGCATGTGATGTTAATGACTGATTTCAGTTCTTCAAATGTTGGCGTAGGAATATTAATTAATATATTATTAATTTATTAAATTTTACGCTTTGGTGTTACAAAGATTTCCTATAAATAGGGTCTTAGGTTAGAATTGAAAATCACACCGAAACTGAAGTTTTCTCTCTCTATATTATCGAATTTATTCTTGTGAGTATTTTGAGTATACTTTGAGTATTGCTATACTATGAAAGTTCAAGTTGTAAATTTATATCCAAATTCTACAGTTAAAAATCTTTGTCTTTCCGAGGTAAGGATATTTTTTTTCAGTAATGATATTATTTCTTCAATATCATTATCTTTGAAATATTGATCCGAAGTTTTATCAAATTTGGAACTTTTGGTGTCGAGTTACTATTTACGATATCTGTGACTATTCACGATACTCTGATCTTATTCACGAATACGACACTATTCATCGAAAAATAAAAATTTTCCTTTTCATCCAAAATATCTATTGTGGATACTAGTTTTGATTGTATCCATGTTTTGATCATTCTTGAATTTTACACCACTATGATTATTTTTGAGGTATTTTTGGACGTGGATAAAACAAAGTACGAATCCTTAATCCTTAATCCTTGTCATTTTGTTTCACTGGATTCGTTTC
Organism: Panax ginseng; assembly: GCA_020205605.1. Lineage (NCBI taxonomy): Eukaryota > Viridiplantae > Streptophyta > Magnoliopsida > Apiales > Araliaceae > Panax > Panax ginseng. The sequence goes on along the minus strand of CM035131.1, from coordinate 3,274,782 downwards.
TTTAAAAAAAATATATTTTTCATCATCCTCAGTCTTAAATGATGATATTATTGAATATCTTTGGCCTGTAGTGCAAAGATGATTGATTTCTGATGAATATCTTTGGCCTGTAGTGCAAAGATGAACACGTGTTTAGATGAACATGACCAATCGGTGAATGTCCTCGGCTTTTGTAGTGCAAGGATGCATATATGATTCCGATATATATTGATTGATGTTACGGGGATAAAATATTGATGATGGATCGTTAAATTCATAGATATTAGTAGATTTCATCCTCTACGTAACTCTTACATGAATTAATATTTTCCACCGCAAGTATTGATTTAAAACTTGTTGTCTATTGTATTCTATTAAATTTTTCCTGTTGAAGACTAACGATAATTTGTTTTATATTATCTTAGTCATAATAATCTTCTTGGACTAGTTGAGCTCACCCTTTTCCATTTTGTTCCATTTTTTCTTCTCGGGAGGCGAGAATGTAATGGCGAGTGCGAGTCGGGTAATGGAATGATGGTTTTAGAGAGTTGTTTAGTAGTCCTCACCATTTTTGTAAAATAATGTATCAATAATTATGATGAAGATTTATTTGTATATGGATATTGTTTAGATGGAAATATCTCAGATTTAAACTCACGCTTTTCTTGTTGTAATAATAAAATTGTAGTTGTTTCATGCACTGTATTGACAACTCGTAATGGGTGATGTATACCTATTTTGGGGTGTCACATGACCCTGATAGCGGTTCGGGATGATACTCGATAAAAATTGGGACAATTCCATCGTCCATCTTTTAGAACCTCCCCGAAACCTCCGGTTTGCTTTTGCTCATCACTTTCTTCAATGGTGATCCATAGGAGCGACCAGAGCCGACATTGAAAATATATTGTCAAGCTTTCTACTAGCAATTATTAAAGCAAAGGCAAATTTCTCAATATTCGGGTACTGTTTTGACAGATCTCGTAGGGCGTGGGCGACATAGTAGACCGGATCTTTGCTTCCACTAACCTCCCCCTAACCAAAGACTTTGCTCCAACTGCCAACGAACTTGCTGCAAGGTATAAATATAAGGTCTCTGCTGGGGCAGGCTTCACCAATAAAGGAGCAGAGGATAGATATGCCTTTATGCCTTGGAAGGCGTCTTCACACTCAAGTCCACCTGGACGTCTTCGCATTCTTGACCCCTTCAATGTGTTAAAGAAAGGAAGGCATCTCTCCGCAGATTTGGCGACGAACCTCCTTAAAGCCGCATCCTACCGGGCCGACGTTGGGCGCCTTTGAACGATCGAGGAGTCTTCATGTATAGAGAATGGCTCGGATCTTCCGGGTTGTCCTCGATGCCCTCTAATCGACCAAATATCCCGAAACTTTCTCGCACCGAGTAGAAAGTGCATTTGGCCGGATTGAGTCTCAGTTGATGATGACGGATAGTCTGAAAGCATTCCTCCAAGTCGTCCAAATGGTTCTGAATCTGCATACTCTTCACGATTATGTCATCTACATAAACCTCTATGTTTCTCCCAAGCTGTCTGTTGAAGATGAAGTTCATCATTCTCTGATAGGTGGCTCCAGCATTTATAAGGCCAAAAGTCATCTTCTTGTAAGCGTACACCGAACGGTGTGTAATGAATGTTGTCTTCGGAATGTCCTTCCTGGACATAAAAATTTGATGGTAACCTGAAAAAGCATCCATAAAGCTTAATAATGCATACCTCGAAGTGGCATCGATGAGCTGGTCAATATGGGGCAAAGGATAAAATTCCTTCGGACAAGCTTTATTCAGATCAGTGTAGTCGATGCAAACCCGCCACTTTCCATTCTGCTTCTGCACCAACACCACATTCGTCATCCACTCCGGGTAATCAATTTCATTGATGAAGTCAGCAGCTAACAGCTTTGCAATCTTCTTATCAATGATCTTCGTCATCGTCGGTGCAAAATTCGCTTCTTCTCACGAATCGGCTTCTTGAAGGATCTACATCTAGTCACTGCGCTCACTTATTTTTTACTTAACTCCAGGCATGTCCTATGGTTCCCATGCAAAAATATTTGCATAGCAGCGAAGGAGTTCCACAAGGTTTGTCCGAAGAGGCTCTGGTAGACCCGAACCAATCTTCACTCTCTTGTCTGGTTTTTCGATGATCAACTCGATCTCCTCTGTCCCACCTGCAGGGATTACCAACGGTTCCGAGCTGCTCTCAGTGAAGAACTCGATCTCAATTGTCATTGTCTGTTTGTGACGCCCCCAAAATAGGTATACATCACCTATTCTGAGTTGTCAATATATGGTACAGAAACAACTACAACTTTATTATTACAACAGTAAAACTGTGAGTTTGAATACAAATATTATCTTCTAGACAATATCTATACTCAAATAAATCCTCATCACATTTATTGATACATTATTTTACAAAAATGGTGAGGACTACTAAACAACTCTCTCTAGAAACTTCATTCCATACCCCAGGCTAATTGCTCTTTATATATTCTCGCCTCCCGAGAAGAAAAATGGAACAAAAAGGAAAAGGGTGAGCTCAACTAGCCCAGTAAAGAATATTATGACTAAGATAATATACAACAAATTATCGTTAATCTCCAACAGGGAAAAATCTAATAGAATACAATAGACAACAAGTTTTAAATAAATTTTCGCAGCGGAAATAATAATTCATTAGAAAAGTTAAGTAGAGAATGCAACCTACTATCTTCTATATATGAATTTAAAAGTTCATCATCTATCTTTTATCCTCAGAACATCAATCAATATATATCCGAATCAAATATTCATCTTTGCACTACAAAACGAAAGATATTCATCATTAGTCATGTTCATTGCTTTTGCACTACGGGCCAAAGATATTCATCAGAAATCATTCATCTTTGCACTACAGGCCAAAGATATTCCATAATATCATCATTTAAGACTGAGGATGATGAAAAATATTTTTAAAGAAACGAATCCAGTAAAACAAAATGACAAGGATTAAGGATTAAGGATTCGTACTTTGTTTTATTCACGTCCAAAAATACCTCAAAAATAATCATAGTGGTGTAAAATTCAAGAATGATCAAAACATGGATACAATCAAAACTAGTATCCAGAATAGATATTTTGGACGAAAAGAAAAATTTTCATTTTTTGATGAATAGTCAGGCAGTATTCATGAATAATCTCAGATATCGTGAATAATAGGTCGATATATCGTGAATAAGTAACCCCGATACTAAAAGTTCCAAATTTGATTAAAAAGTTCAGATCAATACTTTGGCATAATGATATTGAAGAAATACTATCATTACGAAAAAAAAATAATATCCCTTACCTCGAAAGACAGTACTTCTAGTTGAAACACCGGATATAGGCTATGACTTGAACTTGCACCGTATAGCAATACTCAAAGTATACTCAAAATACTCACAAGAATACACTCGATAATATAGAGAGAGAAAACTTCAATTTCTGGTGTGATTTTCAATTCTAACCTAAGCACCCTATTTATAGGAAAATGCTTAGAACACCAAAGTAGAAAATTTAATAAAATATTAATAAATTTATATAAATCATACGCAAACTTGGAAATTCTGATTTCAGCATATTTTGCAACACATGTGCCCACCAACCAACCACAAAAACGTTTTTCTTTTAAAACAAATTTAAAACTTTTAAAAAATAATTATTTCGGAACTTCAGAACTTCAATAATTCATAATAAATAGCCCTTTTATCAGAAAATTCGAATCTCGCGACTTTTTATAGGAAATTCAATTCTCTACAACTTTGCAGAAGAAAGTTTTTCCAAATTCCAAACAGAAATTGACCGAAATCATCAAACGGGCGATTTTACAGGCTATAATCAAATTTCAGTCAAGAAATGGGGTCCACCGACATGTTTAACATGTTTTAAACATTTATTGCAACAAAAATACTCTTTCTCCTCGTATACTCATATATCACACATTCATTATAAAAATATCACCATTATTATATTATTAAAATATAATAATATATGAATTATTTTATCAGAAAAAGATAAAATTTTAATTTTTAACAATTGTCACATTAAAAATTTTCTCATCTATATCCACATAAAATCAATATTTTCTCATCATATGAATCAATAATTAATTATTCACAAATAATATTACGAATCACAATATTGACAACTGCACGGGCTCCCAAAGAAGAGGGGCTTTCAATAAGAATTTCTCCTTCTGGCGCCGCAATTAGGTGACCAAACCTCTCCTTGACAGTAAATTTCTAGACATTGCCAATAATGTTATCTAATAATATTATTCAGATAATATGAATTATTGCTTCGATAATGAAAAATACTGTGTAATGACAATTATTGAAACAACAACAATATAAAATATCAAAGCAGCAATTATTAAATCAATAATATATTAAATAGTAATTACTGTAACCATTATTGAGTAGTGCCTTCTTCGTAAGAATCAATAATTGGTGCAATACCGCATCTTCTTGTGCAACAACGCCAGACATCGTGTTTTAACCACCGGGTATTCCAACAGTGTAAACGGTAACAACTACGCCATTATTTTTAAACAACTTATATTTGTCGTTTTCTTCCTCCAATCGCTTTCCGTTATGGGACCCACATTATGTCATACTGCAATTTGGCATTTACGAATATTCCACGACCAAACGAATATTCCCCGACAATAATGAATATTTTATAACCATTTGCTTATTTTGAAATACTTGCGTATTTTACCCATAACTATCCACATTAATCAAATCAACCCTTACTATTTCAAAATAATAATTAGAGGAAATTAAATTTCATTTATTAATTATTTGGGGTCTTACAACCTCCCCTCCTTATGAAATTTCGTCCTCGAAATTGACGTGACGATACGTGTGTGTTTGAAAAAGATGAGGATACCTCTCTTTCATTTCAGTTTCCAACTCCCAGGTCATTTCCTCAATAGCATGATTCCTCCACAAAACTTTAACTTGGTGTATGACCTTTGTGCGTAGGACATGCTCCTTCCTATCCAAGATCTTGATAGGTACCTCTTCGTACGTTAATTCTTTGGCTATCTCGTCCGGTTCTAACTCTATAACGTGGTTTGGGTCTTTCACATATTTACGAAGTACAGATATGTGAAACACATTATGAACACGAGACATACTCGGAGGTAACGCGAGTCTATAGGCTACATTTTCTACTCGATCAAGAATTTGAAATGGACCAATAAATCGTGGATTGAACTTTCCTCTCTTCCCAAATCTTGTAACTCCCTTCAATGGAGCAACTTCAACAAATACATGATCCCCTATACTAAATTCTACGCCCTTTCGATGAAGATCCGCATAACTCTTTTGTCGATCTTGTGCCGCTTGTATACGTTGTCGAATCATTTGGATCTTTTCGGTGAGTCATACGTATTAACTTCGGGTCCCAACAATGTTGCTTCACCCACCTCATCCCAACATATTGAGAGCGACACTTTCGTCCATATAATGCTTCAAATGGAGCCACACCTATACTTGCTCGATAACTCATGTTGTTGTAGGAGAATTCCACCAATGGTAAATACTTATCCCAACTGCCCTTGAAATCTAGGACACATAGTCTTAATAAATCTTCAAGAGTTTGAATAGTCCTCTCTGATTGTCCGTCTGCTTTGAGGATGGTATGCGAAATGAATCGTAAATCTGCGCCCATAGCTTTTTTGCAGCTAACCCAAAATCTTGAAGTGAATCTTGGGTCACGATCTCAAACTATGGATACTTGGCATGCCATGCAACCTTACAATCTCATTTACATACATTTGAGCAAGACTTTCAAGGAATAAGTCTCCGTGACGCTAAGAAATGAGCGGACTTGGTTAATCTATCAACAATAACCCAAATGGCATTGATGCCTTGAGAAACCGTGGAAGACCCAGAATGAAATCCATGGTAATGTGTTCCCATTTCCATTTCGAATCTCAAGTGGTTGCAACGGACCCTTAGGTACTAGATGCTCCGCTTTTACACGCCGACAAGTTAAACACGTTGAGATAAACTTTGCAATCTCTCTTCATATTGTTCCACCAAAATGTATGTCAAGATCACGATACATTTTGGTACTTCCGGAGATGGATTGAAAATGGTGTATTGTGTGCCTCCATCATAATCTTGTACTTCAAATCGTAGTCGTTAGAACACAAAGTCCAGGAGTGGACTCAAGTATTCCTTCTTCATCAATTCTCGCCTTAGGAATAGCACCTTCTTGTACTTTCTTCTTCATACGCATCACTCCGGATTCGGTGGCTTGAGCAACCTTAACTTTTTCTATTAAAGTTGGCTCTATGCGATACTTGACATCATCGCACTCATTCTTGCATATGATCTCCTACTCAACGCGTCGGTACCACGTCGCTTTTCCGGATGGTATTGAATAGTGTGGTCGTAATCTTTCAACAACTCAAGCCAACGTCGTTGCCGCATGTTGAGTTCCTTTTAGTAGAAAGAAATATTTAAGGCTTTTATGATCCGAATATATCTCCACTTTCTCCCCATATAGATAGTGCCTCCAAATCTTTAAGCCTTGAAACGATTGCGCTAACTCTAGATCATGAGTAGGATAATTCCTCTCATACTCTTTAAGTTGTCGCGAGGCATAGGCTATGACTTTCCCACGGTGCATGAGAACACATCCTAACCCTTTGCCTGAAGCATCGCTGTAGATAACAAATCCATCCGTACCAGATGGTATTGTTAAAACAGGTGCTGAAATGAGTCTCCTCTTGAGCTCTTGGAAACTCTTCTCGCATTCTTTGCTCCAAACGAATTTTGTATCCTTCCGAATTAGCTGAGTTAATGGAGTAGCGATTCGAGAAAATCCTTCCACGAATCTCCGATAATAACCAATTTAAGCCCGAGAAAGTCACGTCTTGATCCACCGACTTTTGCTCCCAACTTTGTATTGCTTCAATCTTCGCCGGATCAACAGATACTCCATGTTTCAACACCACGTGCCCAAGGAATGCTACTTCCTCAAGCCAAAACTCGCATTTCTTTAACTTGGCATAAAGCTTGTTTTCACGAAGCCTTTGGAGTACCAGCTTCAAATGGTTCTCATGATCTTCACGGCTTTTGGAATATATGAGGATGTCATCAATAAAGACAACAACGAACTGATCCAAATATTCCTTGAATACTCGGTTCATCATATCCATGAAAGCCATGAGGAGCATTAGTCAATCCGAAAGACATGACTAAGAATTCATAATGCCCGTCTCGGGAGTTCTAAAGCGCGCTCTTTGGAATATCCTCGCCTCTAATCTTGACCGATGATATCCGGAAAGAAGATCGATCTTTGAAAAAATTGCCTTCTGCAGAATCGGTCAAACAAGTCATCAATACGAGGTAGAGGATACCTATTCTTGATGGTGACATGGTTCAATTCCCCAGATAGTCAATACAAAGTCGCATACTACCGCTTTTCTTCTTTACGAATAAAACAGAGAGCACCCCAAGGAGATGTCTTGGGGCGAATGAAACCGATGTCCAACAACTCCTGTAGTTGGACCTTTAACTCCTCGAAGTTCAATAGAGCCATTCGATATGGGGTTTAGAAATGGGCTTTGTACTGTGTTCAAGGTCAATAAAGAATTCAACTTCACGCTTACGGGGTAGACCAGGAAGTTCTTCGAAATACGTCGAAAGTCAATAACAACAGAATATTATTCAAATTTGACGTGTCTTTATTCAAATCCATAACATGGGCTAAGAAAGCTTGACATCCATTTTTTAATAAACGAATAGCTTTATGATTAAATATGACAGTGATTGATTTTAATGGTTTAGTTGCTTGAATTCGAACAACAGGTTGGTTAGGAATATGAAAACTAACAACCTTACGAAAATAATCAATTTTGGCATGATGAGTAGTTAACCAATCAATCCCTAAAATCACATCAAAAGCAAGTATCTTTAAAGAGATAAGGTCAACAGGTAAGGTGATGGTGCCAACTTGAATCAAACAAGATTTATAAACAGTGGATGTGATGAAAGTTTCTCCTAACGGAGTTTCCACAGATAGGTCAAAGTCTAATTTTTCCGGAGTCAAATTTAAACGTTGAGCACAAGTAGGAGAGATAAATGAATGGGTAAGACCGGGTATCTAGTAAAGTATAAACTTCACAAGAATTTATGATTAGCTTACCCGTGATCACCTCGTTTGGGTTCTCGCATTTTGACCCATCACAACAAACGCTTCTTCCGGAACCATTGACTTTGACTTTTCTTGGGACAATCTTTTGAGTCACCGTCCCATTGAACTAGGTTTCGCTACTGTACAATCCCGACCGATATGTCCTTCCTTTCCACAATTATAGCATACCTTGAACTGTTGTGGGCAGTTTGGACTGATATGTCCCTCTTTTCCGCATTTGTAGCATACGACCGGTGGTCGTTCCCTCCCTTGGAACCAGTTGTTGCTGGTGCTGCCATTTTCACATTGTCGTTGTTGAATCTCCTCTTTTTAAAATCTCCTCCCGATTCGCTTCTTCTATTCTCACGGCCATGAATACCACCAGAGTGGTTACCATTTTGTCCGTCTTTTTCTTTCTCCGCCGGTTATCGTTGTTTTGTTGATTTGCCATCTCCTAGATGATCCTGGTTGTGGTCCTCACCACCGTACTCGTTATCTCGCTTCTAATAATTGAGCCTCATTTACTGACATCCGAATAGAGAAAAATTTATGAGAAATGAGATCTTGACGTATCTTGGGTTTCAAACCTCTAAGAAACATCCGCGTCATCTTGTAAGACCCTCAATTTTTATAAATAAAATGGAATTTTCTTTATTTATTATTTTGAAATAGTAAGGGTTGATTTGATTAATGTGGTTAGTTATTATGGGTAAAATCTTAAATTTACAAAATAAGCAAGTGGTTATAAAATATTCATTGTTGTCGGGGAATATTCGTTTGGTCGTGGTATCTTTGTCGGGGAATATTAAATGCGACGGTAGCTTGCATATGTGGGCCCCATAACGGAAAGCAATTGGAGGAAGAAAATGACAAATATAAGTTGTTTAAAAATAACGGCGTAGTTATTACTGATTTCTGTTTGTTGGAATACCCGGTTGGTTAAAACACACGATGTCTGGCGTTGTTCCGCACAAGAAGACACCAGATTGCACCAATTATTGACTCTTACGTAAAGAAGGCACTACTCAATAATGGTTACGATAATTATTGCTTCGATATTTTATTAATTCTTTGCGTTGATATTTTATATTGTTGTTGTTTCAATAATTGTCATTACACAATATTTTTCATTATCGAAGCAATAATTCATATTATCTGAATAATATTATTAGATAACATTATTGGCAATGTCTAGAAAGTTCATCTAAGGAGAGGTTTGGTCACCTAATTTTACTTGCCACCAAGTGAGGAGAAATTCTTATTGAAAGCCCTGCTTTCCTGGAACCGCACTGGTTGTCAATATTGTGATTACGTAATATTATTTGTGAATAATTAATTATTGATTCATATGATGAAGAAAATATTGATTTTATGTGGATATAGATGGAGAAAATTTTTAATGTGACAATTGTTGAAAAATGAAATTTTATCTTTTCCCGATAAAATAATTCATTTAAATATATTATTATATTTTAATAATATAATAATGATGATATTTTTTTGACGATGAATGTGGGATATATGAGTATATGTGGAGGAGGAGTATTTTTGTTATCAAAATATTTAAAACATGTTTTTCATGTTTGCGGACCCCATTTCTTGATTGAAATTTGATTATAGTCAGTAAAATCGTCCGTTTGTGGATTTCGGTCAATTTCTGTTTGGAATTTGGAAAAACTTCCTTCTGTAAAGTTGTAGAGAATTGAATTTCCTATAAAAACACGGGAGATTTGAATTTTCTGACAAAAGGGCTATTTATTGTGAATTATTGAAGTTCCGAAGCTCCAAAATAATTAATTTTTGGAAGTTTACAATAATTTAAATAAGAAAAACGTTTTTGGCATTAATGGTGGGTCTTGCATGTGATGTTAATGACTGATTTCCGTTCTTCAAATGTTGGCGTAGGAATATTAATTAATATATTATTAATTTATTAAATTTTCTACTTTGGTGTTCTAAGCAATTTCCTATAAATAGGGTGCTTAGGTTAGAATTGAAAATCACACCGAAACCCAAGTTTTCTCTCTATATTGTCGAGCGTTTTTCTTGTGAGTATTTTGAGTATACTTTGAGTATTGCTATACTGGTGAAAGTTCAAGTTATAGCATATCCAATATTCCAGTTAAGATCTTTTCTTTCCGGGTAAGGGATATTATTTTTTTAATGATATTATTTATTCTAATATCATTATGTCAAGTATTGATCTGAACTTTTTAATCAAATTTGGAACTTTTAGTGTCGGGTTACTATTCAAGTATACGACACTTATTCACGATATGGTACTATTCACTTAATACTAAGACTATTCATCGAAAAATGAAAATTTTCCTTTTTGCCTAAAATATCAATTGTGGATACTAGCTTTGATTGTATCCATGTTTTGATCATTCTTGAATTTTACTCCACTCGATTACTTATGAAGTATTTTGAACTTGGATTGTTTAAAATACGAATCCTTAATATTGTTCTTTTGCTTCATTTGGATTCGTTTCTTTTAAAAATATTTTCATCATCCTCGACCTTAAATGATGATATTATTGAATATCTTTGGCACATGTGCAAGATGAATGATTTCGATGAATATCTTTGGCCCATAGTGCAAAGATGAGCAGGTGTTTAGATGAACATGACCAATCGATGAATATCCTTGGCTCAGTAGTGCAAGGATGAATATATGATTCAAGAGGTGTTTTGATTGATGTTACGTGGATAAAATATTGATGATGGATCATTAAATTCATAGATATTAGTAGATTTCATCCTCTACGTAACTCTTGAATGAATTAATATTTTTCATTGCAGTATTGATTTAAAACTTGTTGTCTATTGTATTTTATTAGATTTTTCCTGTTGAAGACTAACGATAATTTGTTCTATATTATCTTAGTCATAATATTCTTCTTGGGCTAGTTGAGCTCACCCTTTTCCTTTTGTTCCATTTTTTTTCTCGGGAGGCGAGAATGTAAGCGAAGTGCAGAGTCGGGGTATGGAATGATGGTTTTAGAGAGTTGTTTAGTAGTCCTCACCATTTTTGTAAAATAATGTATCAATAATTATGATAGGATTTATTTGTATGTGGATATTGTCTAGATGGCAATATATGTATTTAAACTCACAGTTTATATGTTGTAACAATAAAGTTGTGGTTATTTCTGTACCATGTTATTGGCGACTCAGAATGGGTGATGTATACCTATTTTGGGGCGTCACACATAACGTTCCTCATTCTCCACCAAATGAGGTGCAAACCTGGATAACTCTGCAAACTTTGCCTCGTACTGAGACACCGTCATGTTGTTTTGCTCTAATCTGATGAACTCCACTTCCTTCATATGACGAACACTTTCAGGAAAGTATTTGTCATTAAATAGTTTCTGAAATGTCTCCCAAGACATGCTGAGTGCGGCTGGATGGGTACGCTTCACAGACTCCCACAAGTAGTCTGCCTCGCCACGGAACATAAAGGTGGCGAATGGAACCTTATGTTCCTCCGTGCATCCCAAGACATCGAATATCTTGGTAATTTGCTTGACCCATGTTTTCGCCATGATCGGATCTGGTTTTCCCTTAAATTCTGGTGGTCCCAACTCTTTGAATCTTGCATTTGTGACAACCCGTGAATTGCTATCATTTCCTCCTCAGATTTTGAACACGAGTCTCCTCGCGTCGATTTTGCATGAATCGCAAAAAGCTTCTAAACATCCCCTCGTTCATCATCTCTCGATGGTGTTGTTCACAGGGAGGAACATTGTCGACTGTTGCACGTTCTCCTCGTTGGTGAGTCAGAGCGTCTCCACGGTCTCATTTTCATTGTTAATATTCTCGAATTGACATTCTCAAATCTTGTCATAAAACAAGGGTTAATTAAGAAATCAATATATCACATAATATCCCTATATATTGACCAACTAACAAATAAGCTTAGGTAGGACACACTAAATGAAGGATTTACTCGCCTCCCCTCCTAGTTCTATTCCCCAGATCTCCGCCAGAGATCATATCCCTAAGCTTTGATACCAACTGTGGCGCCTCTAAAATAGGTATACATCACCCATTCGAGTTGTCAATACATGGTATGTAAACAACTACAACTTTATTATTACAACAAGAAATCATGAGTTTGAATACAAATATTATCTTCTGCACAATATCTCTATACTCAAATAAATCCTCATCACATTTATTGATACATTATTTTACAAAATGGAGAGGACTACTAAACAACTCTCTAAAAACTTCATTTCATACCCCACTACGTACTTCGCTTATATTCTCGCCTCCCCGAGAAGAAAAATGGAACAAAAAGGAAAAGGGTGAGCTCAACTAGCCCAGTAAAGAATATTATGACTAAGATAATATACAACAAATTATCGTTAGTCTCCAACAGGGAAAAATCTAATAGAATACAATAGACAACAAGTTTTAAATAAATTTTCGCAGCGAAAATAATAATTCATTAGAAAAGTTAAGTAGAGAATGCAACCTACTATCTTCTATATATGAATTTAAAAGTTCATCGTCTATCTTTTATCCCTATAACATCAATCAATATATATCTGGAATCAAATATTCATCTTTGCACTACAGGCCAAAGATATTCATCAGTTGGTCATGTTCATCTTACACTACTACGCGCCAAAGATATTCATCGAAATCATTCATCTTTGCACTACAGCCCAAAGATATTCCATAATATCATCATTTAAGATCGAGGATGATGAAAAATATTTTAAAAGAAACAAATCCAAAGAAACAAAATGACAAGGATTAAGGATTAAGGATTCAGTACTTTGTTTTATTCACGTCCAAAAATACCTCAAAAATAATCATAGTGGTGTAAAATTCAAGAATGATCAAAACATGGATACAATCAAAGCTAGTATCCGAATAGATATTTTGGACGAAAAAGAAAAATTTTCATTTTTCGATGAATAATGCAGATATCGTGAATAAAGTCTTGTGATACGCGAATAAGAACTCCCGATACTAAAAGTTCCAAATTTGATTAAAAAGTTCAGATCAATACTTTGGCATAATGATATTGAAGAAATACTATCATTACGAGAAAAAAATAATATCCCTTACCTCGAAAAGACACAAGATTTTAGTTGAAACACCTGGATATAAATTTATGACTTGAACTTGCAATCAGATAGCAATACTCAAAGTATACTCAAAATACTCACAAGAATACGCCGATAATATAGAGAGAAAACTTCAATTTCTGGTGTGATTTTCAATTCTAACCTAAGCACCCTATTTATAGGAAAATGCTTAGAACACCAAAGTAGAAAATTTAATAAAATATTAATAAATTTTTATAAATCATACGCAAACTTGGAAATTCTGATTTCATCATATTTTGCAACACATGTGCCCACCAACCAACCACAAAAACGTTTTTCTTTTAAAACAAATTTAAAACTTTTAAAAAATAATTATTTCGGAACTTCAGAACTTCAATAATTCATAATAAATAGCCCTTTTATCAGAAAATTCAAATCTCGCGACTTTTTATAGGAAATTCAATTCTCTACAACTTTGCAGAAGAAAGTTTTTCCAAATTCTAAATAGAAATTGACCGAAATCATCAAGCAAGCGATTTTACAGCTATAATCAAATTTCAATCAAGAAATGGGGTCCAATTTATATGTTTAACATGTTTTAAACATTTATTGCAACAAAAATACTCTTTTTCCTCGTATACTCATATATCACACATTCATTGTAAAAATATCACCATTATTATATTATTAAAATATAATAATATATGAATTATTTTATCGTAAAAAAGATAAAATTTTAATTTTTAACAATTGTCACATTAAAAATTTTCTCCATCTATATCCACATAAAATCAATATTTTTCTCATCATATAAATCAATAATTAATTATTCATAAATAATATTACGTAATCACAATATTGACAACTGCATGATTCCAAAGAGAGGGGCTTTCCAATAAGAATTTCTCCTTATCGACGCCAAGAATTAGGTGACCAAACCTCTCCTTAGATGTAACTTTCTAGACATTTCCAATAATGTTATCTAATAATATTATTCAGATAATATGAATTATTGTTTCGATAATGAAAAATACCGTAAATGACAATTATCAAAACAACAAAGAATATAAAATATCAAAGCGAAGAATTATTAAATCAATAAAATATTGAATAAGAATTACCGTAACCATTATTGAGTAAAGGCCTTCACGTAAGAATCAATAATTGGTGCAATCGCTGTCTAAGCATCGTCAGCAACAACGCCAGACATCGTTGTTTTTAACCACCGGGTATTCCAACAATGTAAATCTAGTAAATAACTACGCTCAAGTATTTTTTAAACAACTTATATTTGTCGCTTTCTTCCTCCAATCGCTTTCCGTTATGGGGCCCACATATTTGGTCACGTAATTGCATTTAATATTCCCCAAGCGATTTAATATTCCACGACCAAACGAATATTCCTCGACAATAATGAATATTTTATAACCATTTGCTTATTTTGAAATACTTGCGTATTTTACCCATAACTATCCACATTAATCAAATCAACCCTTACTATTTCAAAATAATAATTAGAGGAAATTAAATTTCATTTATTAATTATTTGGGGTCTTACACTGTTTTTGTTTGCTAATCCCCACTCCGGAGGAAATAACAGCATTCCGATAACATCGTTGGGCCAGGTCCAAGTCCCCCGCCACTTCTCCTACTCCATGCGTCGTGGGGAACTTGATTTTAAAATGAGGGATGGAGGTCACAGCTTGGAGAGCCGTCAATGTAGGTCTTCCCAATATGGCGTTGTAAGCCGAATCTACATGCACAACATAGAATTTACACGTTATTTCTACCTGCTGAGGAGCTGTGCCGAAGATAACTGGGAGTTCAATAGTGCCTGCAACTTTGACTGGATCGTTGCTGAAGCCGTATAAAGGAGCCTCCTGACCGACCTTCATTTTTTGCCCACCAAGATGCATCCTCTGATAGGCATGGGCATATAGAATATCCACCGAAGACCCGTTGTCTATCATCATGCGTTTCACATCCACCGAGCCCACTTGTGTTGTGATCACCAATGCCCCTTCATGTGGCTCGATTGGCTCCAAAGGATAATCTGCATCCGTAAATGATATAACGGTTCCTGGGAATGGTCTGTTGGTCTTCAGGGGAGCACCCGCCACAGACATGACCGAATCTAGGTAAGCCCTTTTCTTTTTCCCTACCAACTTCCCTACGGTTCCACCGGTTATTACATCGATGACGTGCCTTGGCGGTGGTACTGGAGCATTTTGGACGGATGGAGCCATTTGAACCGTCTGAACAGTACGGTCGATATTCTGATGATCTTTTCAGTCCTTCCCGGCCACATATTGAACCAGCAAACCGCCTTGAATCTTCTTCTCCTCGAAATCCTTTAAATTGTAACACTCATTAGTGTCATGGCCCGCGGCTTGATGATAGCCATAATATTTACGAGAGTTGTCTTGTCCTGTCCTATAATTATCACGAGGGGGCTCGAAGAAAGGCTGGTTTCTGATCTGATCCAAAATTACCGACCTATCTGTGTTCAGTTTGGTGTAGACCTTATTCACCTTCGGGGTGGAAACAGGTGGACGACTGCTTCCTTGTCGCCATGAGTTATTGTACTTCTTCGAATTGCCCTCTGATCGATTATTATACCCCCCGTTCTCCTCTGATCGCCCTCGGCCTTGGGAACTTCTATCTCCTTCGACTGGTCCGAAGAAGGACATTTCAGGCTGTTCATGGCCTCTTCTACAACAATATAACCTTCTTCCTTGTCAAAAGCTTCTGCCAGGCTTTTCAGATGGTGGAACATCAACTTCTTCACCAACTTCTCAGACTTTACCAGATCTAGCCCGTTCTGGAACAAACCTACAACCTGGAGATCATTGAGGTCGGACACCTGACCAATCGCTTCTCTGAACCTCTTTACATACTGGCCTAAAGATTCACTGGTGAACTGTCGGACCTATGCCAGAGAACCTGTAGGCTTTCCTCTTTTTCGGTTGCTCCCAAAACGGGCATGGAACTTATCACAAAGCTCGGTCCAAGAGGATATCGAATCTGATGGTAAAGTCCCCATCCACTGTCTCGCATCTTTTCTCAGCGTCGTGACAAAGGTGTGGCACTTGGCAGCATCAGTGAAGTCATAATAGTCCATCAGCCGGTCGAACGCCTGGCTATGGTCGTAAGGATCCCCGGATCCATCGTAACTTTCCATACGAGGCAACTTCTTGGTGATATCTGCCTTTTCCTTGAGAATATCCGAGGAAAAAGGGGATGCCTTCTTTCCGGAGTGTCCTTCATCTCGCCAACCTCACCAACCGCTTTGAGCTCTTTTCAACTCCTTCACTAAAAACCAACACCTTCGGTGCGAAGAGACCTCTTTCTCTGAACGACATTCGCCTCGAAAGTGGATCGACTTCCCCGCCGATCCCAATGCCCTCGTGGGACTTCTGGATCTGCTTCCGTGTCATAACTCTCCTCGCGATGAGAATGGTCACGCCGATGTTCTCTTCTTCGTTTACGACACGGTCTCCTCGACCGCTCTCTTCGTCTGCGTCGTCGCCTCGATCGTCGAGAACCAACGACCATCAGTGCCTTCTTCGAGGCCACGGGAGTTCTGCTCCTCGATCTCCTCCTGCCGTGAGAACGATCCCTAGACACATGTATGGAATGCTCCGGCTCTTTCCCCTCTCGTCGTGGCATCTCCTTATGCTTACTCCGGCTTTCGGACTGAACATGGCTAGATGCTTCGTCCCTTAACTCCGCCACCCGAAGCATTTGTTCGGCTATATCTTCTCTCTGCTTTAACAGAACCTCCAAGGTTTTATCTGCTTCGTTTGCCATCCTCGCCAACTTGGCAGCTCTGTCCTCCTAACCACTTCGACGATGAGTCTTAGTTGGTGAGCCCTCTGCTCGCCCCCGACCACGATCATGCCCTTTATCCGCATCAAAGACCAACCTTCGTCTGGCTCCATCATGGATCTTCGGACGAAGATCACCCGAATTATGCTTAGAGGTCGTGCTCTCGTGAGCACTTTTAGAAGGACCCAGACGATCCTTTCTCAAACACGGCAGTGACGAAGCTAATGACCATCGCCGCCTTCTTCAACAGCGTCTCATCTCTACTCCTCACCATATTCAAGTAGGTTAAATGATTGTGATTGAAAATTTCAATGACACTAGAACTCAAATTCTCCTTTTAGCGCCAATGTTAACGCCAAGATCTTCTCCAACGTCCCCAATCACGTAAGACGCATACGATCCTCGCATAAAAAACACGATAAACACCACAAGCTTCGACGGCCGACCGGTCGGGGGTATCTCGAAGCGTGAGAGTCGATATACGTGTTCACAAGGTTAACAATGGAGGATGTAATGTCTAGTGTATTGAGAGAGAGTGATAATAATTCTCGGCCAGTGTGTATGTGAATATGAATGTAAATGTTAACGTATTGCTGTTTGTGAAGACCTCCTTTGCTAGGTTATACTCTCTTTTGCGGATTCTTAGTACCACCCACTCTATCCGACACACGTACCGATCCGATGGGTTCTGCCGATCGCATGCAGCTTTATCCACTACTTTTGGTCATCGTTTTCACTGCCACGTAATTTATGATCCCATCCACATTAATGCGGCCGATGTATTTTAGTCAACTGTCATACTTTTTCATCATTGCAAGTCAAAGTAATAGATATTAAATGATCCAATGGGTTAGTCCAATGAACCGATCCGGTCTTATAGGTTTAAATAGAAATAATATGGGTAGGCCCAAAGTGAAACTCTGAGTTTGATAATGAAGGTCCAATAGATTAATTAAATAAGTAAGCCCAACTTGCTCGGCCCAAAGAGGAGAAATATCATCACCCAACACCAACAATTATTTTGACTGTAACTAATTACAAACTTTCTGTTTCACCAAAACAATAGTGATTATTAATTTTGTTAATAAATTATAAAATAAACAGATTTTATGTATAAAAAACCACTATAAATAACGTAGGTTTTTGGACAAAAAGGTTCATCTGAACACGGTTGTAACCGCCAAATCTCCATTCCCGCAACAAAGATTATGTAAAGGGAACTGATGCAACAACTTCAGAACAATGCTATACGCCCTGAAGAAATGTCCAAACTTGAAACAACTGGAATGTTTATACGCCTGCATGATCAAGAACAATGCTATCCAAGATTGCTTCTTTATGAACCAATTCATAACCGCATGTTCGACCCTTTTTCGAACAGATTACGCAGTTCGAGCATTTACCCAGATGGACTACCCCAATGTTTTTGTGTTCAATGCAATGGTTAGAGGCTTTGTTCATTGTTCTCGACCCATTCAAGCTCTACAGTTTTACTTGGACATGCTGAGAGCTCGAATTTGCCCAACTAGCTATACATTTTCCTCAGTAATTAAAGGATGTACATTACTATCTGCTTTAGGGTTCGGAGAATCTGTTCATGGGCATATTTGGAGGATTGGGTTTAAGTCACATGTATTTGTTCAGACTGCTTTGATTGATTTATACTCTGGTTTGGGTAGGATTGTCGAGTCAAGACAAGTGTTTGATGAAATGTCGAAAAGAGATGTGTTTGCATGGACAACAATGGTTTCAGCTCATGCCCGAGCAGGGGATTTGAGTTCTGCGAGGAGATTGTTTGATGAGATGCCGGAAAGGAATACTGCTACTTGGAATTCTTTGATTGATGGATATGCAAGAGTGGGGGATGTGGAAAATGCTGAGTTCTTGTTTAAAGAGATGCCCAAAAAGGATTTGATTTCATGGACAACGATGATCACTTGTTACTCTCAGAACAAGCTTTATAGAGAAGCACTGTCTGTTTTTAGGGAAATGAGGACCAGTGGGATTAGACCCGACGAAATGACCATGACCATTGTTATTTCAACCTGTGCTCATCTAGGGGCTCTCGACCTCGGGAAGGAAATTCATCTTTATGTTATGCAAAATGGGTTTGATCTTGACGTTTATATTGGATCTGCACTGATTGATATGTATGCAAAGTCTGGGAGCTTGGATAGATCCCTTGTGGTATTTTTTAAGTTGCAGGAGAAAAATCTTTTCTGTTGGAATTCAATTATTGAAGGCCTTGCGGTTCATGGATATGCCAATGAAGCATTGGTAATGTTTAGTAGGATGGAGAAGGAGAAAATAAAGCCTAATGCAATTACTTTTATTAGTGTTCTTAGTGCTTGCACTCATGCAGGATTAGTTGAAGAAGGCCGTAGAAGGTTCAGAAACATGACTTGTGATTTTTCCATTGCTCCTCAGATTGAACACTACGGGTGCATGGTTGATCTTCTGTGCAAGGCTGGTCTGCTTGAAGATGCATTAGAACTGATACAAAGCATGAGAATGGAACCAAATGCTGTTATTTGGGGTGCTGTACTAGGAGGATGTAAGCTTTACAAGAACTTGGATATTGCTCAAGTCGTGGTTAATAAGCTGATGGTTTTGGAGCCAAACAATAGTGGATATTACACCCTTCTAGTTAACATGTATGCTGATGCAAATCGTTGGAATGAGGTTGCTAAAGTCAGAGCAGCTATGAAGGAACTTGGAGTTGAAAAGACTTGCCCTGGCTCCAGTTGGATTGAGATGGAAAGTAAGATTCATCAGTTTGCAGCTTCTGATAAGTATCATCCAGCCTCTAGCAAAATTTACTCTCTGCTGGATGAACTAGATGGGCAGCTGAAGCTGTATGGCCATGTGCTTGAGTATGTTTTTTTCTAATAGTGGCTGTTCTTTGTGTGAGGTATTTCATTTATAAAGGCAATGCGACTGTTTTACACTGTCAATGAATCAGTTCTTAAATCCTGTCCTGGTTCATGGAGGGATGCAAAGGATTGTGCTTTCTTAGATGATAAACTAGAACCTGAGGAAATACCTCAGGATTTGCAGGTTTGTTCCTTTCTGTTATATTGATTTATTAGTCCTAGTCTTTACTATTTTCAGTTGCCAAATAATGTGGATCTTACTCTGTGTTTACTTTCTTTTATGATATTTTTTATTTTTTGGAAACAGAATTTTGACAAACTTGTGGTTCACTATTACCCGCCTTGTCCAGAACTTGACTTGACTTTAGGCATGAACAAGCATTATGACCCTTGCTTTCTGACTATTCTCCTGCAAGAACATTGGTGGCCTCCAAGTCTTTCATCAAAATCAATGGGTAGAAGTGCTGCCTGTGCAGGGAGCTCTGCTAGTGAATATTGGACACCTACTGCAGGTATAAATATACTCCTATAGCCCTATCTATAAATAAGTAAGCCATCATAGTTTCATTATTATACCACACTAGTAAAGTAACAAGTATTAGGGAATACAGCTTTTGTTTTTGTTTTGTTTTCCTGTTTTTATTGTTTTTTTTCCCGGGTTTTGTTTATTTGTTTGTTTTCTATTCTTGTACTTTATTTGTGTCTAGAAGATTAAATAATTAAACTATACAATAGTTTTCAAGCATGCTGGAATCATAAATTTGGTATTGAACTTAATCCATTGTATGTACATATTAGGCTTCAGCTTATATAGAGATGGGCCCCTAACATCTCCATAAAACTTATATCCAACATTTAAATTATGGTCGACCTGTTGAGTCTTTGATTAGAAAAGAAACCTTTTTTTTTGTTTTATTTTATTAAACTGGGGTGAGGAAATTGATTCTCAAGGAGGCAGATTTGACTATCTTGGCCATTTTTATCATTAATATAACTTGACATGTGCCATTTTCTTTTAATCTTGTTTCTCTCCTTCAAAGCTTTTCTTCAAGAAAAGATGCTTTTTGGTGTCTGTTTATCACTTATAGCCACAAATATCAAGTTCATTAGGCTATTAGAATCAGTAGTTTTGTCCCCCTATCCATATTGCATTGTACAATGGAAACCATTGCTAATGGTGAAAAAGCTGTTCCTGAAGATGGGCCAATTTATGACAGACTAAAAGCAGTCAACAGTGTTTGATGAAACAAAAGCAGGAGTTAAGGGACTCGTTGATTCTGGTGTATTGAAGATCCCAAGAATTTTCATCAATCCACCGGAGAATTTACCCAAGGCAACGAGTAGTGATGTTCACCTAGAGGTACCTGTGATCAACCTTGAAGGTTTTGAAGGCAGACGAAGAACATAGATTGTGAATGAAATTCGTGAGGCATCTGAAACATAGGGTTTCTTTCATATGGTCAATCATGGAATTCCAATTAGTGTAACGAACAACTTGTTGGAATGCGCAAGGCAATTCCATGAGCAACCAAAGGAGTTGAAGATGGAATTTTACTCGCTAGATTTTACGCGAAAGGCAATTCCATGAGCAACCAAAGGAGTTGAAGATGGAATTTTACTCGCTAGATTTTACGCGAAGAGTGAATTATTATTCCTCCGGAGATCTCTATGCTACTAAAACTGCACATTGGAGAGACTCAATCTCTTGTGACTTTGAAGATAGCATAATAAACCTTGACGGATTGCCTTTGGTTTGCAGGTACACAAGTTGTTAATTTGATATTAGGACCAGTGTTCTAACGGCAGCCAGAGGAGGGGCCTATCACCTAGGCAGTTTTGTTTATTTATCTTTCTATTGGATATATATTTGTATATACTACTAGATGTAAAGATTATAAATTTTACTTGAAAAAATTACCCAAAAAAACAATATTATAATGCAATGCACAACAATATATTTCAGTATTGCAGAGCTTCTCAAAACTTTCATTAAATAGATGAGCCTTGAAAGGAATTTAGAACACTGCTTAGGACTCTAATATGTTTACAAGAGCAGCTAAACTAGCTTCGATATTCATTTCATTGAATTATGCTATTGCCTAATTTACTCTCTCTTCATTTATTTATTCTTTCTGAATGTAGAGAGGCTATGGAAGAGTACGTCAAAGACCATCAAGAACAAATTAATTAATATTTATTGGTTTTCATTAGATATTTAAACTAGAGGCACTTCTTTTTCTAATTATAATTATATACACCACAAGTTTAAATTTCAATACTAAAATGATTGCATGAACATGAAAATAACCTTAAAAACTTAATTGCTGAAAAACAATGTGGTTGTCAACTTGGGACAAGGAAAAAATCTGGTATGAAACTTGAGTGATAAAACCAAAATGCCACTGCTCCCGTCTTCTTCAAGTCATTGATGATAATTTACATCTCTCTTTTTCTCTTTTCTCACGTACGTGTTCTTCCTTAATTCATCCCACAGAATTTACAGGCACCCAAGTCGGAGAATAACACTTTTAACTAAGGACCTGAGGTAAGCTGCTCCCCCCCCCCCCCCTCCCGTCTCTCTCTCTCTCTCTCTCTCCATATATATATATATATATAGAGAGAGAGAGAGAGAGAGAGTGAGTTATAAATCAGCTGTGCTACTCCTAGTGATAAAATCATTGAATTTGAATTAAATTTGTTACTCTCTCGTGCTTTGGTGCTCGAATTTTAGACAAAAATATGTTTGTCAACAACAAGCTTCATACTCAAGTCCAAACACACAGGATTTGACTTTATTTCCTTGTAGAATTTAAGGCTATGTATTATTATACCCTTCTCCTAGTTAAACCTTTATCCACAAGCTTCAAGTCCAAACACAGAGGATTTGACAGGTCTGAAGATATTTTCAGAATTTTGAAGGCTTTATGAATGAAGACGGATAGCTAGAATAAAGCCAGCAAGCGTCATTGTTTTACCATTTTTTCAAAGCTGATCCCATCCCACAGCTTCTAGCACCATCTCTCAAGGCTGCGCATATTATGTAGTATGTATTATTGAACGGCGTATTTATGATTAGTATCTGTCATGGTCCCATAAATTGGCTGTGGCTATACTTCATTTTTTCAACACTTGGTTGCCTATTAATCAACAACCAATAATACTGTTACAGATTCATTATTAAAGCTGATATTGTCAAAGTAAAAATAAGTTTAAACTATTAACCATCGTTAAAATAGTATCTCTAGATGTATATTTGCTTCCACAATATCAAATAATTCCATGCTTTATTATTGCACACCATATCTAATGTGTACAAAGCTTGGAATCTGTTGCACCATTTATTTAAAGGATTTGCTAAACCAATCAATAATAGGACATATATATATATATAAAGAGAGAGAGAGAGAGAGCAGGGATAACAGTTAGAGAAATACTGATAGATACACCATATATGCCATTACTCGACTTGAATAAACTCATTAATTGGTACAAACAGTTGACATAAACATTTCATCTACATAACTACATACATCCATATCTACATAATCCATGAGCTTTACTCATTAAGCAATTATAAATGCCTCCCGTTTAGCCCGATTTCATGTCTTTACTCATTTTGTTGACACATTTAAAGATTTTTCTAGTTGCAGAAAGGGGTTGGATACCTCACTCTCTATACATCTCTATCTATCTACATTATACACACACATATTATGTGTTATATATTATAATATTATGCATCATATATATATAGAAGTAGCTTGTTAGCCATGTCATGAACTCCAAAATAAGCACAAAATTTTCCTCCC
The DNA here is from genome assembly GCA_020205605.1 of Panax ginseng. Taxonomy (NCBI): domain Eukaryota; kingdom Viridiplantae; phylum Streptophyta; class Magnoliopsida; order Apiales; family Araliaceae; genus Panax; species Panax ginseng. The sequence goes on along the minus strand of CM035131.1, from coordinate 3,251,036 downwards.
CAATTTCCTAAAGCGATCTCTTTCTGCCTACAGTCACCACCTGTAAACCACCACAACTGTATGGAACTCATGGATTGGACCAGGAAATTCACTAGTAACCAGCCATCTAATTATGATAGGGTGAAAGAAGTGAAGGAGTTCGACGAAACAAAATCTGGAGTTAAAGGACTTCTAGATTCTGGGATAGTCAAAATTCCCAGAATCTTCATCCATCCACCAGAAAACCTTCAGAACGCATCCACTGACACTTCCCTTCAAATTCCGGTGATAGATCTTCAAGGCTTTGAAAGTTTTAGACGAGCGGAGATTGTGGATGTTATTTGTAAAGCATCAACAACATGGGGATTCTTTCAAATGGTTAATCATGGAATTCCACCGAGAATCATGGAAGAGATGCTAGAAGGTGTCAAGCGTTTCCATGAGCAACCAAAGGAGGTGAAGATGGAATGGTATTCACGTGATCCTGAGCAAAGAGTAAGGTTCTACTCTAATGGAGATCTTCACATTTCAAAAGCAGCAAACTGGAGGGATTCGATAGCTTGTAACTTCGACGATGGTATGTTGGACTCGGACATGTTGCCTCTAGTTTGCAGGTAGATTTTAACAACTTCACTTCCTAGTTTTACACATACACTTGTTTTGTATCATCTAAGTTTTACTTTACGCTATGAGATGCAGAGAAGAAATAGGCAAATATATCAAGTGCTTAGTAAAACTAAGGGATATACTGTCTACACTACTTTCAGAAGCACTGGGGATTAGCAGCGACTTCCTTGCAAGTATTGATTGCATGAAAACTGCATCACTGGTGTGCCACTATTACCCCTTTTGCCCCGAACCAGACTTGACTCTAGGTGCAACTAAGCACTCAGACCCAGCTTTCCTAACTATCCTTCTTCAAGATAATATTGGAGGCCTCCAAGTTCTTCACCAAAATCAATGGGTTGATGTGCATCCGATGAAAGGAGCCTTAATAGCAAATATTGGAGATCTTATGCAGGTACAAGTTTTGGGTTACTTCTGTACTTAAAATTTCAATTTCCAATCACCAGACCTAATTTTTATTCTCTCGACTATGTAGCTTATCACAAATGACAAGTTTAAAAGCGTGGAGCACAGAGTACTGTCTGGACGAGTTGGACCCAGAATATCAGTAGCAGGTTTCTTCTACCCAAGTACTGCCAATAGTTCTAGACCTTATGGACCAATACAAGAGTTTGTATCTGAAAAGAATCCACCTATATACAGGGAAACACACCACAAAGAATATCACACTTATTACAGATCAAAAGGACTAGATGGTACCTCAGCGCTTCCTCACTTCAAGCTGCAACAAACTAATGGCTACTAGGTATATATGTATATCTATATGTATATCAGACAGACATTATGACCCTGCTAGACACTATAATCACTCTGTTCAATAGTTTCTTATATTGCTTCATGAGTTGTTGTCTACCACTAATTTTTCAACGAATCTGGTCTTTTTTGTGGAATGCGAATTCGGACTTCTCAACAAACACTAACACATGCATTCCACTAAAGTAGCAGAAAGAGAGCCAACAAACTTTTATATTACTGGTAAATACACTACTATTATCGAAGTATCAGACTCCTCAACAACCAGTGAACCAGAGGCGAAATTAGATTACAGCCAACATAAACTAAAATAAGTAACAAAACAAAATAAAACGAGAGCAACATTAAGTAATCATCTCCACTCACTTGTAGCAGAGGAGAAGGACTGTGGTTTGCAGAGAAGAAATGATGAACACAAAATTGCACCCAAATAGATTTCAAGCTTTGGATCCATATCACTCAGGCTGTTGTTCTGGTTGTAATGTGTGAACTGTTTTTCAGCTCTTCAAATATTTTACTTTCTTCATAGTAATGACCGATAGACACTGTAGCACTTAAACTTCTGTCTTTGGTTGCAATATCTGCACGAGTGACCATAATATATCCATCCGCTGCGTGTTTCTATTGTTCTGTCCCTGCAAATAAATCAATTTAATATTTCTTTCAAGTCAGAGAATCCAGAAATCTCATCAAAAATACAATTAAGAAGTCCAAATACTTTTCCTTGTGAAACAGAAATTTCAGACACATTAGAATTTTTTTATTTGACAAGTATTTTAGCACAGTAGAATTGTACCTCAACCACAAAACACATCCAGATTTTCTCCGCAACAGGCATCTGTTGCACCTTTCAAAATTGTCAGACCCAATCTCCTGATTGCCTCAGCAATCTCAAAAAATGGTTGCAGTCCTCACACAGCACCTGCATGAAAATGCATAAGATTATGATCCTAAATAATGGGGCTAGCTTTTCATTTTTTATTTTTCCCATTCAAATGTGGAAAGATTTTGATTCTCCAATGATGACTACACTATATATTTAATTATCATTAGGAAATAATAGATAGATGTATTATGCATCAAAAAGTTTAATAGTCTGAAAGTGCATACCTCTACCAGCATTTGCCCATTCATGTTAATATTTTCTACCATTATTGGGAAAACTCCCAACTGATTTCCCACTTCCACTGCACAGCTTGAACCCTGCTCAAAACTGGAGGATCCATGCAGACCGATCTTCTTGTCAAACAACTGCAGAATTATAACTACCATAAATTAACAAGATAACCAATTAAATGAACTCTGATCATTGTTATTAACTGGTAGAGACTACCCAAAAAGAAATGACTACTTTAATTAAGACAGAAGGGATCAACCATAATTGCAGAAATGGATATCAAAATCATAAATCATTAATTTTTTGAACCTGCATGATCTAACTAAAACCACCTTGCATCTTCAACATAGCATGTCTTAGATGGGCCAGCTTGGCTTGGACTGGAATGGGAAGAATTTAAATTTTTGTAGCACTTGGGATTAGTTTTAAACTCAACCAACTTCTTCCAATTCCTGAGCTTCCTCCCTCCAATCCACCCCAACACCCCACAATAGAAACTAGAAATGCCCTCCCAAATTAAAAAAATAAGTTCTTCTCAAATCAATAAATGAGAATTTACTAAGTTAAGTATCACAGCCAACTGAACTCATTTTCAACTGAAACAACAGGAGTCTGATCAAATAGATTCAATGGCTTACTTTTGATTCAGCACATTTATCTAGCTTGTCAGCATGCTTGGAGGTGCATTGCATAAAGAGCATGTGCTTGATTGTTCGCTCCAGAAGTGAATCAATACTGCACTGTGTTATTGCAACATGTTTCAGCATATAGTAAATTGTAAGATAAATAGAACTTCAATACTAAGAAAATGGCTCATGGAATACCTTGACCCATTGGGCACAAGTTCACGCAGTTCCTTAATGCGATCTTGGATCAATTGTCTGTCCCTTGGCCTGGGCCTACAATTTTCACCAGGTCTAGCCCTCTTTTTGCTGATCTTATCAAGTTCTTGAGGCCTTTCTATCTGCTCACTACATCTACTAGAACTTGTTGATGAAAATCCTTTTGAGGACCTAAAACCAGATGTCCCAGAGGAGGCCAAGCAGTTCAGTGTGTTCTCTTCTACAAGGGAAGATTGATTATATGAATAACCTGCTGAACAAATAGTATGGGTATCACTGGCGGAAGGCTTTAACCCTTTCTCAGCAGTCAAGAGGGACTTACTGATCCTGATATTGTATTTTCCGCTTAACAACAGAAACACTTTGACAAACATTAGCCACCATTGCTTCTAGAAGATGCTCCATACCAGGATTTACAGTCATAAGATTACTGCTGCCTGTTCCTTCATCAGACATCTGAACAACTTTTTCATTTTCCCTTTTTTGTGTTTCCCAGTCACAACTGGTATTTTGTTTCTTAAATGCTGGTCCTAGAGCTTCATACAACTCACAGCCAGCAGAAGAAAAACAAGTCTTAGAGGCATCCATATGATTAATTTCTGTTTGGAACTCTAAGGTCCTCACTGTAGATGTTTGACTGTCATGTGAAAAAATCAGGTGCACCCAACAACCCATTTTGATTAATGGTTGGTGCAGTGTCACAAAAACTGAAGGCAAACACGAGATTTTTATTCCATAATTATCAGTAGTAAGTGTAACATTAGACAAATAACTTTTGTCACTATAGAAATTGAGTGAAGATGGAGTACCATCATCTTCAGATCCCACTCCCACATCCCTCAAAGCCACTTGTCTCCCTTCAGACTTCCTGTTAATTGTCAATTTCCCATATACTTGTTTCTGTGTATCCATTGAAGATGATTGAAGTAAATCTGTACTTTCACCAATCCCCAACACTGAGTACTCAGGTGGACCATTATTATTAATCATTTCCATCTTCCTTGGATAAACTTCAGGTAATGGAACAGCATAAGAATGATGAACAGGTTTTTCAAGAGATTGAAACACAGGAGACCATATATTTGTTTTATGGTTCTTCATATTTTTATACGCATTCCGTATGCAATCATGATAATTCTGTGAAGCTGAACTTCTAGTAGATACATTTGACTGAGAAAAAGAGAAGTTCCAAGAGATGCTTAGATAGAATGAGATATATTGAACGGGTGTTTGGGGGTGTCTGCAAGATGCGTATGGGTTGGTGTTGGTGTTGGTGTTGGTGTTCGTGTGCGAGAGAATATGCATGTTTTACATTATATATATATAGAGAGAGAGTTACCAGACATGAGGAACTGTCTATGCGACTAATATGTCCTGCCTCGTCTTGAAGCTTAAAAAAGAAATCTCTAACATGGTTCACCAACTTCAAGTCTTCCGCAATCTGCACCACTCACATGTAGGGGAGAAAAGAACAGAAGAATTAAGAAAGAAACGTAGAAAGAAAAAGAAGTCAAGTGTGTGGGTGATTGAAAAAGTCAATGCGACTGTATCAAAGTGACAATATACATATAACCATTAACCAGCCGGAATTTGCACGAGAAAAAGCAGAAAATTTACAAATTAATCAAATTATGAAATGCATGGAAGAGGGCTAGAGGTCCAGTAAAATCCAGGGCCCCTATTAGATATAAACTCACCTTCGTTAAAGTCTTTCATAATGTAGTGGTGAATAACTATTATGGGGCTATGAAAATAAATGCACGAATACTTACTATCACGTAGTCTGGGGATACTAAAGGACTCCATACTCAAGTTGGAACTCAAACTTCTTCCCCTAAAGTGTGAAGGGGATAACAACTTACTTGGGAAGTTACTTAAGAGTGTGTCAGGATCGTGGATCGTAATTCTGATTCCAATTTGTTAGGGAATCAAGGGAGACCACGAAAGGACTCAATACTCAAGTTGAAACTCAAGCTGACCCAAAATCGTAAGGTGTCCTAGGCCCAACTTTGTATATTAAGACGTCGACTTCACACTCGAACACAGAAGTGGGAATATAACAACTCACGTGTTATCTTAATACTTACAAGTTTGTAAAATTACAGATATCAACTCAAAAAAAATCACTAAATTCAAACAAGGTAGCTTAAGGTTCAAACATTTGTAAAGTTGATCTAAAATCTTCATGTTAATATGAGGCTCAAATTTTTAAAAATTTCTAGCTAGTTGAAAACGAGCAGAACTTTTATCATCTTGTTTCATTATGATATTGAGCTGAAGGTATATTACATTTACGTAATGCAATCTTATAGTAACTTTTTCCCTTTGTTTTCATCTATTCTTCTTTGTGTTAAATCATAATGCAGAAAGATGAGGGAAAGAAGATACAAAACCAAGCCACAAAATATCAACTAACAACAAAATAAATTGCATAAGCTAGACAACTACATCTTACTCTCGCAATATCCTAAACATATAAATAAAAACAAGATTACATAAAAAAATGAATCAAGTTAAATTTCAAAAATGCACAAAAATTAAGTCAGCTTACATTATTAAACGAGCCAAGCTGTACCACCCCATGGGGAACAACAGCCACAACAACAATAGTCTGGCATAGTGGAAAGGAAAAGAACCATTACAATCACCTCAGCAAAACAAACTTAATAACACAAGTCAACATATTATTAGCAATTAAACGCAAGAATAATGGCAAAGATAAACCGAAAGAGAAGCAATCACACACGAAAATGGAGTACATAATTTATGTGGTTCACCCAAATATTGGGCTACATCCATGACAAGCGAGTCATCAATCAGCGACAGCGAGAAATTCTTGTCAGATATCATCAAAGTTGACATTCAAAATATCTCTATTACTGCCAATAACAAGCCTTTATATCATAATTACAAAAAAAAGATTAACATAGAAAATGTTATCTATGATCAACTGGAATGCGCAAATGCAGATTCAGAAACCAATTGCTATAAAATAATTGGACCATTCATTTGTTTGCCTGTGTGGTGTGTGCATGAGTGCAATGAAGAAACTATCACAACAATACGACTGAATATATAGAAATTAATACAAGGAACTTAATAAAAAAACATACCCTAATCCCAGCTGAAAACTGAGTAAGCCACCCATCAGAGTACTGAAATAATACAATATCACAGAATAAGAATTAATGCAAGTCGAATTAAAATTAGAAAATGTAAAATTCTACCCATAAGGTAGTTTAGATAAGCATCAATACGGTATCATAATAAATCAAACTAATACCTCACCTCTAACAAGGAACAGGATTCCATTGCATGTTTATTTGCAGATATCCACAAATGCTTACCAGTAACTGCAACCTGTCCAACAATCCTATGTCCAACAAAGAATTGATGTGAATACAAACAAATATCATACTTAAATAACTTGATTGTTCAGTTTTAGAACAAAGATTAAACTAATTGAAAAACTTGAATAAAGAGAGAAAGAAAACAATATGAAAGCGACATTTAAACGTGAGCACCAGAATCTATAGGATTATTTTTCACATTAGTAAGAATGTCAGAAATCACCTACTGCCCACCAAAACATTTAATGTTCAAGATAAACAATTGCACTTGGTACAAAAAAAATCAAGTAGGCTGTAGATAGCTTATGAGTTTATGATAGCTACCATACCCTTCCCCAAGCGCATATACATGATACGACATCTTTGCCACAGCTAACCCAAGAGAGTCATGTGATAAATGACCATTACAAGAATTGCCAGCTATGTCACCAAACCACTTGTTCTCTGAAGGTTCACATTGCTCATGGTTATCATAGTAAGCATCCTCCCAATTCAAGACCCTACAAGAAGTTCTTTGATAAGTAAAATACTAAAATAAGTTCCAAGTCAAAAAATAAAGTAGAAGATCACTAAAAAATAACTCTTTCTAAATTTCTAGTTTCCACCAATAGGTCTAATCCATCCCTGAACCAAAATAAGGAAATATATACGAAAAATCCAGCATTCATGAACCTACTGTCCATTGAGCATGTACTCAAAAAATTGAAATTTTTAGAGGTCACTTTAAAATAGTCATAATTTAAATATCTGAAAAATGTTTTTGCTAGTATGAGCCATAAATATACGAATATTTCCATAAGGGAAAAAAAGTTATTTTTCTTGTCAACCCATAAATTATTCATGAAAATGGTAAGGAGATTATAATCAGTATATCAAGAATAGAAAAAGCACAACAAACAACAAAGTACAGTGATAAGGAAAACATGAACAACAGGTTGAGCAAAACTTGAACTTACATTTGAGCTTGATGCTTGAGTTTCCAAAAGACCGCATAATTCCAACCAGTGTTAAAACACAAATTCCTTAGCGCTTGGTGCAATTGACTACCCATTTCCTCCCACAATAAAGAAATTAACACCCACCTACTTAAAAAAAAAAATCCACCAGGTTAGATCAATTAGACCGCCAAAACTCCTTCAACTCCAAATTCTAGCTACCTCTGTAAGAACCTCTTCCTGCCTGCTTCCTCCGCAACCCAGCTCGCCTCTTTATTGGAGGTCCCACAGTGGGAAGCAGCAGACTATCCATCCCCATCCTCACCCAACAACTTAAACCCTATACCCTAACACCCAAATACAATCCTCCAAGAATTCACCAACACAAGCAGAATATCCAATTTGAAAGATTAATCGCAGGAATCTCCATGTAATATACTTTGTTCAAAGATTTTCCCATATGTACCAACAACTGTGAATTTCTTCCAATTCAACAACTATTCTAAATATTGAAACAACAATGCTAAAATTTAAGAATATCACCAAGTAAAACCCCAAACCCACACCAATTTTCAATTTTCCAAGAAAATCACCAACACATTGACCAAATCAAACTTAAAAAGACTCTCAATGTAAATTACTCATATCAAGAAGTTTTAATTTTCTTCAAATTGAAGAATCTCTAAATGGGGTTGAAATAAAAATGGTAAATTTATCGTATATCGGTCGACATTAATGAATAAAAAGGCAAGTATCCCGACTGAAGTTGATGAAAAAGACTAGGTTTTTAGAAAAATGAAATATACGAGGGGTTAAGTTCTGGTGAGAGAAAGTGACAACTTTTTTGTCTGCCTCTTTCAAAATCCTATCTTTCTGAAGGGAGTAGTAACTTTGTTCCTTAAACTTACCGTCGTGGGAATCAGAACAAACTGGAGCCTCTCAATTTCAACTCCCGCCATTGATTCAAAGGTTTTCTCCAAGATTTGCACTGAAGAAAGTAGAGAGAGAAAAAGGAAATGGATAGTTTAATAAAAAGTAAGTTTGAGAGGGGTGAAAATGGCTTTTTGGGTTTGAACTTTGTTTTATACTCCTACATGGAGAAGAAAGCAGCAGCTTTATGTCCAATGTACAAGGTTACACTTTAATCTTCTTTATATACTACAGTACTACACTACACAGGCTGATTCCTTCACTCCCCCGCCGCATTCCCGGCACTTTATTCAATTTTTATTATTATTATTAAATCCCCATTTGGATTTGGAGTGACAAAAACATAAATAAATTTTATGATAAATAAAAAAAATCGCTCAATTAGTACAATATTAACAAATTGAAAAATTCACCCAAATAAAAGTGAGAGGATACGGTGAAAATACAAACTCCACTATATATATATATATATATATATATATATATATATATATATTATTTGTGAGGAATGGAGAAAAACAAAAATTAACTTATAATTAAAATTACTCCCTACTCCAAAAAAGGAATAAAAAAAAAGTTATGTGCGTAAATTAAAAAAAATAAAAATCCTCAAGTTTTTCATTTAAATTCCATTAAGCTTATCTAACTTTTCACTAAAATTATCTATTATTGAGTGACAAAATTTGGAAAGGAAGTGGGGGTATTTTATGTTGTTTTTCACTTTTCTACTTTTAAAACTATTGAGGAATTATCATTCACTCGCTATTCTTTATTTTTTTTCTCTTTTTCTTTTTCTTTTTTTTATTAAATCAAACGGATTAACAAACCATCTTATCAAAGAAAGAAAATTGACCCAAGGAGTTAGTCCAATAATAATAAATTTACTTAATATTTGAAGAGTGATAATAATATTTTTAGGACGTTTACATATAATTTATTAGTAATTGTGAATTTATATGTGTTTTCCTCATGAGTGGAGAGAGGGGTAAAAAGAGTGACTTTTAAAATTAAAAAAAATGTATGGATGTTGAATGAAAAATTATGTAGATAACATTAATAAAAAGTAAATATACTTTCAAAATTCCAATGAGTGATTTTATAGAGGGAGTGAATATGGCCAACAACATGATCGATCCCCAATTAATTAAGGAAATTTGTTTATCGTTTCAATCTATCTCCCCTTTTTAAAAACCATGAACCTAATTATATATATATATATATATATATATATATATATATAATTAGATTAGATTAGATTAAATTAGATTTAGAGCCGATCGATCTCTGACACCCAATGATTTTACCGCTAAAAGTAGTTACAGTTACACCTCAAATTCCATTGTCCCCTCCAAGTGTCTTGCTAGCTAGTGTGATTTTGATGGCCACTAACAGCCAACCGATGATGAATTGAGTGGCATTCAAGAGCCATCATTATTAATTTATCCCATCCCGGCCACCTGACCAACCATGCATTGCATGGTGCTCCACTCCAACGAATTTGTATGCAAAATTAAGTTAGAACCTGACTGACATTATCTACTACTACTACTAGTAGTAGTAGTAGTAGTATCTTCAATTCTCAACGTATGCAAGTATTTCGTTAGTTTTTAAGTACTTTTACATTAATTGAGTATATAAGTTATTTTAAGCCACTGACTTAGTATTATTTTGTTTAAAGTCCAAAAAGCTATAATTAATTAATTGATAGAAACATAGTTATCTTTCTTGTACACCACCAACTCAACATTCTCAACACAGTAGTATAGCTCCCAATGATTCACCTCAATAGTGTGATGTGATCTCAAGTGATCTATGATTTCCAATCATTTTCCCCATTTTATATACATACATACATACATACTTTTTCTCCACCCTAGCTAGTTAGGGATGATATATATATATATATATATATATATATATATATATATATATATGTATTTAATTTTTTTTTATACATAATTAAATTATAAGAAAATATTTTCAGGGTCTTTCAGCTAACTATATATATAGACTAGATTATTAGATGTCTTTATAACGATGATTTAAATGGAATATTATAATAGTCATTTAAATTGTCCGTGTATATATATATATGCAAAATTAATACTCAGAAAAAGAGTATCTTTATGACGATGATTTAAATGGAATATTGTATCTTTTGCATGCAAAAAAGAGTAAAAGAAATCTATTAAATATAGATTAAACTATAAGAATTGTACTTCTATTCTACGTATAGGGGCAATTAAGAAGCCGAGAGAACAGTTAATTAACAAATTGAGTGTGGTGGTGAACACATGAGAGAGACAAAAGGAGAAGAATATTTAATGCCACACTTTCATTAATTACATCAATCCTCTCATAGAACATACTACTAGTATTTATCAATATTAATTAATGGGAAGGTTTCTTCAACATTCTCTCTCGTCTCGTATCAGCTACCTAATTGGAGTACTACTACTTATTATGTAAGGAATTGAAGAAGAAAAAAAAAACAAAGCACATCATATCATATCATGGGCGATACCTTTATATATTATTATGAAATTTCACCTATATATATACCAATTGTGTTTTGTACCTCCGGCAAACCAAAAGCTACATAATAAGGAAAGAAATAAAGGATTTTTTTTTTGAATTAGAGAAGAATGCTGCGGAAAGAGCTTTTTTGTCATACCTACCAAATTCAAAATGGAGTATAATGAAAAATATAGTTTTGTTGTTTTTCTACGCCATGTTTCCGATTTTAGGCTTGACTTGGGCATAATTGTCCAAAAATTATTTTAAACCAGTTCGCTAGATATTCTAACGGAAAGCGTAATCAGTTTTTAAATCTCAGATGTTATTTGCCTATTTTTGATCCATAACAAATACATGTAATAAAAAATAACAAAAATTCCACTACTTATAATACTACTATCGTGCTTCACTTTCTATTTTCCATCCTAATTATCTCCGTGAGATAGTTTAGAGAAAAATATACACTTCATCGCTCACAAAAGATTGAGATACAAACTTATTTAATCTTGTATATATTAAATAAATATAGTTGTATTATATATATATATATATATATATATATATATATATATATATATATATATAAAACAATTAGCTAGCTAGCTAAAAACTAGTACTAGTTATCATATTTGTTATACAAATAAAATTATATCAATTGACCAATACAGTGTCAACACGCAGGCAAGAAAATTGGCCAATAAGGTTTTCTTATTTGTGGATGCATTTGAGCCAACTTAGCATTAACCGCTGGAAACAAGTAAGTTGGAGGCAAACATGTTAACATCAGTATGGCCAAAAATCAGAGAATTTGCCAACTTTGTTGTTGTCGTTGTTGTTGTTGTTGTTGTAATTTCTTTGTTTTATGTTAAATCCATGCTATAGTTATGATTAAGATGCAAAAGGGATTCTTTGGCAAAAAGAAGACCATAATTAGCACCTGAGGCTTGTTTTGACACAACCCATCTCCCCCTTTTTTCCACCCTCTTGGTAGCATGGATTTAACTTTTGAGCATGAAATTCTCTAAGAGAGAAACATGAAAGAATGGATATTTGATTATTCAATTTATCATTAAGTTAATTCCATTTTTTTATAATTAAAAATCAAAATTTGCAAAACAAAATTCTGGGGGTGTGGGACAATGCAATGGCACAGCCTAAGGGGCGTAACTACTAAACTCCAAGCACCTTGTTGAGTCGTGATATTTCTTATTTTTGGGCCGGATACATTGGGCCTACTCACATAAAGAATCTATTAGGCCTTTATTTTTAATCCGTTAAAGCCACCTACCCACCACCATATTGTATCTGTTTTAATCTTTAAAAGCGGGAATTAGGTCAGATTGGATCGACCCATTAGACATTTTAATATCTCACTTTGACTTGTGATGATGAAAAAAGCATGACGATTGACGAAGGCTCCTCCGCCATACATTAATGTGGATGGGATCATGGCCGGCGTGATGAAAAAAATGTGGCCAAAAGCGGTGGATAAACCTTATATACGATTCGGCAGAGCCCATCGGTCGTAGGGGGTGTCGGTAGTAGTGGGTGTACAAAGAATCCGAGCAACGATAGTATAACTAACAAGGAAGCCGTCGGTGAAGTACGTTCTCACATATATTGATTATTCATATTCTCTCATACACACAAAACGAGAATTATTATCTCTCAATACACTGTACTTCATACATTCCTCCATTGTTAACCTCGAACATATACTAATTCTCACGCTTTGAAATTATCCCCCCGACCTGGAACCGCCATCAAGCTTTCGGTGTTATTTGTGTTTTCTTCGCGGGATCGGGGCGTCTTACGTGATTGGGGCGTGGATAAAGATCCTGGCGTTAACATTAAGCGCTAGAAGGAGGGCTTTTTGAGTTCTAGTGTCATTAAAATTTTCAATCACAATCGTTTAACCTACTTGGAAGATGATGAGGAGGCGAGGATGAGTACGCCGCAGAAGGCATCGCGATGGTCATTAGTACGTCGTGCGCCTCGTGTATCGGTGAAAGATCGTCTGGTCCTTCCAAAAGTGCTCACGAAAGACGGCTTCTAAGCATAATTGTGGATCTCCGTCCAAAGATTCTGGCGAGCTGACGAAGATTAGTTTTCGATGCGAATGAGGAGCGAGATCATGGTCGAGGGACAGTGGAAGGCTCACCAACCAAGATTTATCATAAGTAGCCAGGAGGATAGAGTCGCCAAGTTGGCAAAAGATGGCGACGAAGCGAGATAGAGCCATGGCGATCTGTTAAAGCAAAAAGAAGATATAGCCCGAAACAGATGCTTGGTGGCGGAATGCGCAGGACGAAGCATCTAGCCATGATCGATCGTAGGGGCGAAGTGGGCATAAGGAGAGACGCGACGAAAGGGGTAAGGCCCGGCGTTAAACGCGCGTGTTTACAGGATCATTCTCGAAGTAAGAGGAGATCGAGAAGCGGAGAACTCCGTGGCCTCGAAGAAGGCGATAATGGTCGTTACTCTCGGCGATCGAGATGATTATCAACAAAGGAGCGGTCGAAGGAGGTCGTGCAGAAGTCGTGGTAATGGACTATCGGCGTGATCATTCTCACCACAAGGAAAGAGTTGTGTCATGCAAAGGCGGATCTTGGAATTCTTACGGTTCAATCGTCCGTCGAGCGATTCTTGATTCTTCAACAGAGGCGTAATGTTTGGACTCTATATGCAGATGGTTCCTCTAACCTAATCATTAGTGGGGAAATTATCTTGACAAGTCCGGACGGTTCAAAGTTCAACGAGCCATCGATTTGGATTTAAAGCGACAAACAATGAAGCCGAGTATGAAGCGGTCTAGCGGGTGTTCGATTGGCAAAAGAGTCTAGAGGTCCTAACCTTATCATCTACAATGACTCTCGATTGGTTGTCAAGCATTTATCCGGGATTATAAAGCTCATGGAAATCGGATGATCAAGTATTTGGCGAGTTAAAGGACCAAACTTCAGATTTTAATTCATATCAATTTGAGGGCATAGAAAGTAAATGACAATTCCATAGCCGATGCATTATCGAAGTTGGCTACCACGGATGTAGATGTTTTTAATGGATCTGCATACTTGGAAGTTCTACAATGACGGTAAGTGTTCAACATGAAGCGATGATGATGTATCGAAGCGATCTAACTTCTTGGATGACCCCTACATCGAGTATTTAGCAGATGGCGTCCTTCCTTCTGGATCGGATGTTGGCAAAAAGATCAAATACAAGAGCGCCTAACTTTGTTCTTATTGATGGGGACCTTTATCGATTAGCCTTTTCTTCACCATTATTAAAGTGCTCGGTCCCATCCGAGGCGGAATATGCTCTTGGGAGGTTCACGAGGGAATTTGTGGTGATCATATGGTTACTAAGTCTTTGGCTTACAAAGTACTTCTAAGGATCTTATTCAGCCTACAATTTTCAAAGAGGCTACAGAGTATGTCAAGAAATGTGAAAAGTGCCAACTCAACAATCCGAGTCCACATCATCACCAATCGAAAGAGCTATACTCGATTTTATCTCCTATACCCTTCATGCTGGGGGTAGATATCTCGGGTCCATTGCCTAAAGCTAAAGGTCGTTAGCTTTGTCATAGTTCTTATTGATTACATGACTAAGTGGGTAGAGGCGAAATAACACTCTTAATTACGGGCAAAGAATGTTTGAAGTTCATAAAAGAGTCCGTAGTGTTTCGCTTCGGGATCCCTGTAGTATTAATATCGGACAACGGACGCCATTAAATGGGATCAAAATTTGAAGCATTTTAAAGGAGTTGGGGATTCAAAGATAAGAAGACTTGGTGGCTCATCCACATCAAAAACACTTGCAGCATGTTGGCGAGGCTTGGAAATACTTTCAATAAAGATCAAGTTAATTCATCTAAGTCTCAGATATTATTGTTCATTATCAATAAAAGACACTTTTTCACTATTGGTCTTGGTCCTATTTTGTCCTATGGTCACTATGGTGTAAGGAGGTATGGTAGGACTTGTTGGCCATTCGATGGCGAATTTATTTGTCGTTTCTGCCCGAAAGTGGTGATTTAAGGATCCTATATTGATTTTACCAGGTGGTAAATCAATGGTCACTATCGGTCCCGGTCCTATTTTGTCCTATGGTCACTATGGTGTAAGGAGGTATGGTAGACTTGCGGCCATTCGATGGCGACCATTTGTCGTTCTACCCTTGGTGGTGAGCGAAGGATCTATATTGATTTTACCAGGGTGGTAAATCAATGGTCACAATTGGTCCTTATGTCTTGGTCCTTATATCTTGATCCTTATATCTTGGTTTTCATATAATTGTTTCACCCCGAGTGGTAAACAAATGACCGATCTCACACTTCGGAACCGATGAGTATGTGGTACTTTATTTTATTTAAGTGTTGAGTTCGGAATGCCTCGTTCTTTAACATCACTTTATCTGTTATATGACATGCTTAATTGTTAATTAACAATTTGAGTTAAATCCTCGAAGTGTTTGAGTTCAGTCCTTTCTGTTCAGTTAAGTTAAATCCTGTCCATGAAATTCAATTCCCTTCGTCTCATACATTAACTATTATATATCTTAACCGATTCACTATTTAGGTTCATTTTACTGATATTGAACTATTGACAAGAAGCTAACCAAGAACATAGTTCACAATTAAGGAAATTGCAGATTCATCAGGAAAACTAAAACATTCATTCGACCTATTCATTCATGAACAAAAATACACTAATATAGAAACGTAAAATGTTTAACAGATAAATTTTTACATAAGTCAGAATGAAAGCGGGAAGAACACCTAGGCACCACCTTCGTCTTGAGTTGAGTAAAGTTGGGTCGATTGAGCAGCGTGAGCAGTTTTCTTTGCTTTCTCTAGCGGTCTTCATAGCCTTCCGAGTAGACTTTCATGATCTCGACGTTAAGCTCGTCCGAAGTCCCTATATTCTCGCTCAGATTCGCTTTTACGAGCTCTTCTTGATACGTAAGAGACCCTTTCCTCAAGATCCTTTATTTTAAGACGGTTTCTTGTGACGTTTGTTCTTGTGTCTCCGCCCTTCATCCCAGGCCTTTGATTGAGCCTCTCCAAGTTGAATAGCGAGCTTGGTTGGTAGAAGAAAACTCCTCATTTTTTGCCCTCGAAATGGGTTTTCTTCACCAATGTTCTGCTGTCGAGATCGATTAAAGTTTGTTGGCTAGCTTCAGAGGCGGCCACTATCTCTTGTGGCCTTACTTCATCATCGACGTCCTCAAGTCCATCTTAGCTTCGATCCAAGTCTCGTTGAGGCCATCGATGACATGAAGAGAGTCTTCTCGATCGGCCCTTTCTCGAGCCAAGGTCGATCTCGGCGATATTGATCTCTTGTCGCATGAAATCTTCCTCGGCTTCCCCATTTATGTGTCTTGACGCAAACGTCCAAAAGACGTGATTAGCCCTAACATATGTCCGAGACAAAGGTTTCAAGCCCGGTACCGGATATACAATTAAAACGAAAGACAGAAAAATAAAGAAATGATTATTTACCTTAGCGATAGCTCCTCCTTCATCGAGCAAATTCCGTCCGTGTGATCATCGAACCGATGATCGCCGGCGTTCACTGAAGGCCCCGAATAGGTCGAACGAAAAGTTGGCATTGAATCTAGGCCACGAGTCGGAGATCCCACGGCCTCGGCATGATAACCCCGACCAAAGGACCAGAAGCCGCTTCGGGCGAGGGTCTCTGACCTTCGGGGAAGGAGGTGGTTGTTCGGGAGGAGAGTTCAGTTCGAGTTGACACAATCTCGGGGAGGAGATTTGTTTGACCGGGTTCTTGCGGATGAGTGATCGTCAGAGCTTGGGTGGTTTGTCGAGTTTGCGTTTCTCTTCCCGGACGTGGTTTGATGAATTCATCCCGATCACCTTCTTCTAATCAGTATTTCTACTGGTGATGCGAAGGGGTATGATCGAAGATTGGGGCACCCTAAGCTCTTGGCCATCGGGCGTTATCTTACTTCTCGACTTTTTGGTGCGGAGGATGCTTCTTCGATCGGAGACGATCGAGTAGGCCTCCTCGTCGAGGAAGCCGGATGTGGTGGGTTGGCTCGATTTACGGGGTAGCTTCGGAAGGAGTTGGGAAGGGTGTTGTTCGGTTTTTCGATTGCCTCTCTTCTTCGGCGAGGACGGAGGGTCTCTTCCAAACAGAACCTCTTCGGCTTCGGTTCGTCGATTTGGAATTAAATGCATATATGTTCCCGGGATTGGTTCGAAGCCGGGAGGCGACTTCACGCCTGAGTTTGAAAGACTTCAAGGTTTCTGACAAAAAATCTTGAGCTCTTTTTATCTCTAAAGAGCTCGGTTTGATCAAAGATATTGCATAACCAATACAACTCGTGTTAGAATCCACATCATAAAAGCATTTTCAAAAATTCATACATATAAAATAAACCGATACTTACATTTATGGTCATATAACCATGTTTGCTTGCTTGAGGAGTCCGTCTTCCACTCCTCCTTGGGGAAATTGTCAAAAAGTTCCATCATTTCCATTTCTCTTTCTTCAGAAATATCTCCAAAGTCAGCAGAGATCTTCTCGTCAGTGGCCCAGTTCGGTAGAGAAGAGATTTCGGGGCCCTTGACGTAGAACCACTTTTCGTGCCATCCCCTATTGCTCGAAGGCGTGTTCACCAGCGAACGCCTCTCGAACTTCTCTCCTGACTTCGGAGAATGCTTGCTAATGGCCTTGAACCCCTTCTCCCTAGATTGTACTATTTTGTATATCGTGAAGAAGGAGTCCAGGGAGGGCTCCACGCCCAATTCATGGCAGAGGGCCACGAAGGCCAAGATGTGAATGTACGAGTTCGGTACTAGTTGAGCGAACCCCACCCCGTAAATCCCAAAGGGGTTACTTGTGAAGATATGCAAAGGAAAACGAACTCCTTTCCAATAGAGTCACGGGGCAACTACCCAACCTTCCGTCAGTTGGTACATCTTCTCACCGGATCTAGGAACCCTAGCTGCGTGGGTATCCGGGATGTGGTATCGAGACCAAATCCTCTTGATTCTGACCTCTGTGACGATCGAGGAGTGTTGGCGTGTGAGAATCGCTTTCGGTGTTCCCAGTAGTATTCTGAGGGGTTTTGGGATTTATGAGGAGAGGGTTCTTATCGATTTCGACACCTTTGGGTTCGATTTGAGGCTCCTTCATGACGGCCGGTGGTAGGGTTTAGTGGAACAATTTGTGAGTGGGGTTACCAAAGATAGGGGAGCCTTGTGCGAGAATCCTGGGAAGCCATTGTTGATTAGTTCTGCGAAGAAAGGAGAAAGTTCGAGAAAGTCGAGAAGTTCGGAAAGGCGCTTTCGAAATTCAAATGGCGGTAAAATCACAAAGTTGATAAAGTCACCTTTTATACTGACAGTTACACGGTGTTCAAGGCCGGCTCATTAAATGTTAGTAATGACTTGGAATTTGAATGGGAAGGGTCCGGTTCCGGGTCCATGTATCAATTAAATAGGGTTTTTCTAATTTGGGCCTCCATTCTCTTCCCCTTTCATTTCGTGAACAGCGATTGGGTACACTTCAATTACCTCTCACTATGGACCTTTATTAAATTATCTTGGGCCATTCATAGTTTTCTATTAAACATTCTGTTTAACAAAAAAACTAGGGGGCACTGTTGGGTCGTGATATTTCCTATTTTTGGGCCGGGTACATTGGGCCTACTCACATGAAGAATCCATTGGGCCTTTATTTTTAATCCGTTAAAGCCACTGGGCCCAGTCACCATATTGTATCCGTTTTAATCTTTAAAGCCGGGTCGGTCCAGTGGATCGACCCATTAGACATTTTAATATCTGTTACTTTGACTTATGATGATGAAAAAGCATGACGATTGACCAAGGCTCCTGCCATGCATTAATGTGGATGGGATCATAAGCCGTACCATGGTAAAACAGTGGCCAAAAGCGGTGGATAAACCTTATACGATCGGAGAGCCACCAGTCGTAGCGGGGTGTCGGGTAGTAGTGGGTAAAGACAATAATCCGAGCAACGATAGTATAACCTAACAAGGAAGCCATCAGCTAGAGGTACGTTCTCACATATATTGATTATTCATATTCTCTCATACACACACAACTGAGAATTATTATCTCTCTCAATACACTAGACCATACATTCCTCCATTGTTAACCTTGTGAACATATACTAATTCTCACGCCTGAGCTATCCCCCGACGGAACCGCCGTCAAGCTTTCGGTGTTATTTGTGTTTTTTCTCAGGGATCGGGGCGTCTTACGTGATTGGGACGTGGATAAAGATCCTGGCGTTAACACACCTCAAGCACTAAAATATTGCAAAGAAACCATTACACTAGTTTAATTCACAAGACATCAAGACATGAACAAATTAATACTATAAGAAATCTACTATCAATGCTAACAATATCAACCAAAATTGACAAATTCTCGTAACATTTCGCAATCATTGTTGTCATATCTGTGATGTTGCTAACTACAAGAAGAAATACTAGAATACTGCTTCAAAATAGCGAATTCACACGGCGATTTACCGAGCCAAACAAAGAGTGGGAACCGAAATTTGAAAGGCAATGTAAAACAAGAGGTAATGATGCCTACTAGAATCGTAAGTCCTCACCTCTGCAAAAAAGAACTCTCTTCATTGTCTTCACCAAGAAAATTCCCATGCATAAGCAAGTCCACGGCATCAAAAAGTAATACGAGTAGCTCCACAAAATCTTTCTAAGGACAGCCAAACACATTCCTGTGAAGGTATACCCAACATATGCCACAATTAGAAACAAAAATAAATAGAAACATAGTTCCAATAAAAGGAACCCAAGGACCATATTCTTCTCCAATTTGAGTTTTACTCACATCTCGAATGAATTCAAGTACATATTCAAGAAAATTCACCACTTGTCGGGATGGTTTGTGGGTTCCGAATGACTATATAGTGGTGAGCCTAATAAGATAACAATTACAACCCAAGAAGTAATAAGTACTTGGTCGTGGACTTGAAACCTCCTATTTTCCAATAGAAATGTTGGCTACTTCCACACCTGGATATATCATATAACCCTTTTAGTGTGTTGATGGAGCACAGATAGAACATTCATATTGCCCCCGACAAAATATAACTTTAAAGAAAATTATTTTGATTCAACCATCTCTTTCTCGACTTGACTCTCGGAATCCTATAATTTAGATTTAGAATACTGATTTTATTTTGGAATACCAACCAATCACATAATATCCCCATTATTTTAGCTCTTTTTTGAGATTCGTAACTAGTCACCGATTCCATAAATCTATGAAATTTCCAAAGTAAGTTAAGTTTTTATCTTATTATTAATCACGGATTTCTTATATAGCTAGAACGCCCTCACAAATTGAATACTAATTTGTTAAGAATTAATCGGATTGAAGATATAGCATCGCCGTCATTTGGAATCGAAATATCTGTGAGATCGTGGTCACAATTTGTATCGATTAAACAAATTATTGGAATTCCCAAAGTGATACATTCTCGAAGGGCCAGATATTCTTCGTGTCGATCAACGATGATTACAATATCTGGTAACCTGTCATATATTTAATCCCTTGAGATATGTTTGCAAGTGGGATAATTGTCTTTTCAACATAGCCGCAAGATTCTTTTCTAGGAAGGCGGTTGAGTCTCCCCGCTTTTTGATACTGTTCTCAAGTCTCTAAACTTATGAAGTCTCATTTCAGTAGTGGACCAATTCGTTAACATACCATTGAGCCATTTTTTATTAACATAATGACACGAGAGCCTTTATTGCACCCCGTCATGCTACTAAGTTAGTTGCTTTATTTTTTAGTGCCAACGATTAAGAATTGTTTTCCCTACTTGTCGCATCAAAACCAAATCACAAGCTTCTAATAAAAAAAAGCGATTCTAGTAAGATTTGTAATATGAATACCTTTACGCTTTGCAGAGAGATATAAGGGCCATTTTAGGATTCCATTTCTTGAGTACCATGTCCAAAATGAACTCCTACTTTCATCATCTCTTCCAAATTGATGTTCCAATATCTTTTGTCATTTCTCCACATATCCCCCTTTTTCAAAAAAAAATAAAGAGAGCGAGGTATCCTGAAATAAATAATTGTTCGATGGAACCTTCTCTTCTGTAGCAAATTAGCCGTAGATACACGACTGACCCAAGCCATTATTCTTTTACATTCGTTATTATCTTTATTACTAAATCAAATGACCAGGACAAAATACAGATTGTTTTCAAATAAAAAGACGAATCTACTTTAGGAATCATTAAATCCTATAAATGATTGTTACGGTGTATCATGGAAATTCTTTGAAAGGCGAGAATCAAAAATTTTCATGGTGGAACAAAATATCTCTCATTTCCCCTCGAATAGATTCTTATATTTGGTTTCAAGGAATATTCTTATGTTGCCTCGAAGGGGGCACCAATCCTTTGAATCCGGTACCAACGGGTATCATTCCCCCTGAACAACGTTCTCTTTCGAACCTTTCAACCAATCGATCGACCGGAGAAATGCTTTTGCTAAAACTCGGCGCTTTTGAAAACTTCGCTTGGATATGAAACTTTGAGTATTCAGAGATGCTTTTGTTATTCCCAATAAGACGGCTTGGTAACGATCGCTTTCTTCTAAAAGCGCGACCACTGTTCCGCCATGACAATCCAATAAATTCTCCGGGTAAAAAACATTAGACATCCCATCTTCCTAAAACCAATACTTTTGATGTTATTTGACGTATAATAATTTCTATATGCCTATTATGGATCTGCACCCACAGGATCAATAAACCTTTTGGATCTTATTAACCAAAGAAATACGACTTTCTGCACTATAGTTAGCTTTCATTGAATCAAGAATCCCCGAGGAATTCCAAGATTTCTTGTTATAAATTCGTTCCACCCTCGACCCTCTTTTCGAGATTCATCGATATTGAATCAATCGAACACACTTCTAACACTTGCTCGACTTTTGGAAGACCTGCGTTATATCACCGGATCGCGATTTTTCATATATAAATGTAACTAATGTATCTCCTTCGTAAAGGATTTCCCCATAATGGCCATGAACGAGTTCTTTCTGGGGTGGCGAATAAAACTTAGCGGATCGTATTACTACAGAGTCAACTTGAACAATTAGAACTTGACCGGTTTTAGGTGTGGTCCATTTTGGCTATACATACATTTTCACAAATAAAGCGCCCAAGACTCATTGTTGTAGACGTCTCTTCACAATAATTGTGATGGAGAAAAACCAATTCAAATTGAATGGATTCAAGATAATGTTACAAACATCGATCGGGATTATAAATTTTCCCATTTTCATCCATTAAATAATATTTAAGTACTTGAAAACTCTGTTTTAAATTGTCAAGTTACAAATAGTTAGTTACTGTGGATCGATTGTAAGTTATTAAATGGGAAAATGAATAAAAATTACGCAATTTGTAGAAGCCGTTCCTAAAGGGCCCAACGAATTCCTAATTTGAATTAGGGGGTCTTTTTGAATTGATTCTTTTATCACATTGTGATATTTTACATCGTTGAATGGACCCATTCGAAAACAATTGGATGATGACAAAATTATCAAAGATTGGCATTCCTTATTTCTATTCAACAATGTATGAATAGTTCCTTGGTTTTGATTAAGGATTCTTTAATCCTTGCCTTGGAATAGAAAAAATTGGAAGAAAACGGATTGATATTGGTGCGATCTCGATCCATTCTCGGAGATCAATCCACGAACCCGATGGATCTTTCCTTTTTCCGGTATACAAAATAGGGGATTTTGCTAAGTCGATTTTTAGAAAATCTCGAATCAAACTATTTATCCTTATTTCAACAAAGGAAGTACGGGCCTCTTCGATAGAAGAACTTTTTTTGTCTTGGACCCAATTTAATACTAAACAAGTCCTAACTAATTGAATACTTGTGTCATAAAAACCCGAATTGGTTTGCCGGTTCCATAAAGGATATAATTGACAACTCGAAGTTGCACATTATCCCTTTCCACTGCAGATCCGGGAAGAAAAGTGTTGCTAAATTTATCTGGTCCAGTTATTTCATATGTGATTCTGGTCGAACCAAAACAAAATACTTTTTCTTGGTAGGTGTGATCCGTTGGACATAGATCCAATTTTTCCATTTTTTGATTCCTTGGAATTTGTTTTTCCGGTTCTGGTGGTATCAAGACGCCACTATATGTCGGGATATCTTATCCGTCTCTCCGTGAAAATGGATATCTCCAAAAAATATTTTAAGTTCAATTCTTTTTTTCTCTCCACTCGGACCAATCCGCCCACTTTCTCGGCTTCTTGTAGTTAAAGTGATTTGTGTATCTACCCCAATAATACTATTGTTCGTACCATTATGGAAGAAGATCCGGGTAAGATATGCACTTCCTCGAATGAAAAAGAATCGATCAACTTTCATTTGGTATTTTGGCCTAAATTCCTTGACTCCTCGATACTCAATCAAATCCTCTTTTTGACGATTGAATGCACTTCTATAGTACCATATTTAGTAATTCCCGAACTCTTTCTTCTCAGATCGAGGATCATCGAAATAAGCAATAATACTCTTTTTACGGAAAATACCATATATGGGTATTTCAATCGAGATACCGAAGAGGGCATTAGTTCGTTCTCGTGTTCTTGAATCGATTGGAGTGGAATGATGAATCTATTTCTTCGCTCTTTGCCAATAAATCGAAATTTAAGTGGAGAATGGCGGATATGGGAGATTACAATGACCAATTCGATTAAGTTCAATAATCGATAATCCTATCTTCTTTTTACCGAAAAAATCCGAACTAAAGAATTTGTGTCTCGCTTTGATCATTAGTTACTTCTTGAGGGTTAGAAATATATCTTCTCTTGTGAGAAAGAGAATGGGCGTTCATTTGATCTTGATCCTTGTGGATCGAAGAAGCGATTAGATCGGATCTGCATGGCTCTCCTAATAATATCCATAAATGACTTGTTTTTGGTAAGAGATGAACATTCCATAAGTAAATGCAGGTGCATGATACACATCCAGTATTCGAAAGTGCATTTCTCCTCCGAGTCGAAATAAATATGTTTTCGAACCTTCTTTTAAAATTCAAAGTGGATGTTCTGCTTGAATCTTAGCAATCACTTGTTACGATTCTACATATTGATCATTTTGAACTAAAAGAAAACTTTTAGGTGGAATATTCACATTATGTATAATATCTTCACTCTCAATAGTTACATACAAGTCTATAGAACATAAAAAGCGGGATGTCCATGGCGTATACGTGTCGGATGAACCAAATCCTCATTGAATTTTATTTTTCCATTAGAAGGGCTCATGGCATGTTACTGCAGTACCCACAGAATACTTTCTTGGTATGAAAGGTTCTTAATGTTAATTGAGTACGGGTTCTCCAATAGATTGACTTGCAATAATACCCACGACTTCTCCCGATTCGACCGGATCGTAGTAGTAGGACTCCTACCATAACATAATCGACGGATCCAAGATGTACTCCTCCTGGTAAAGGGAGTTCGAATATATATTGGTTGTGCTCGAAAGGTTATGAATCGATTGACAAGTCCATTACCAATATCTTGATTTACGGTGGCAATACATCGTGGACCCAGATATATATCATCCGCTAATACCACGACCAATTAATGTTTGGATAAAAACCCTTTCCTAAGATCATCCCATTTCGGGACTCACAGAAATACCTCGGACGGTGCCACAATCTTTTCGACGTACAACAATGTGTTGAACTACTTCAACAAGTCTGCAGCGTGAGATATCCAACGATCCGAGGTTCAGATGATACGGATTCCACAACCCCTTTACGGGCTCAGTAACAAGAAATAATATATTACATTAAAGAGAGTCCTTCGGCGTAAATTGCTTTGAATAGGTAAATCAATCATTTGTCCTTGGGGATCCGCCATTAATCCTCTCATACCTACTAATTGATGTACACGAGATGCATTTCCTCTAGTTCCCAAAAAGACATTATATGAATCTGGATTAAAGGGGTTGATCATCCTAAAATTAGGATTCATTTCTTGTCGCAAAAATTCACCGGTAGCGTACCATATCTCAATGGATTGACGTAATTTTTCTACCGCGTGTACATTCCCATAATGGTGTTGTTTTTCCAAAATTAAACTTTGTTGTTCAAGATCTTGAACTAGCCATCTCTTAGAAGGGATTGTTAAAAGATCGTCAATTCCTAATGAAATGGAGGTAGCGATGAGCTTGTTGAAAACCCAAAGTCTTTACTTGATCCGGGATGTGTGATGTATATGCCATTCAAGTGATCTATTAATCTACTAATAAGTCGTTTCATGGCGGTTCGAAATCATCACTTTATTGTGAAAGACCAGATTGGATTCTGCCGCCATAAGTACCTCCATATTCCATTTGAGTAGGATTTAACAATGGGTTTGAGTCAATGATTGGAAAACTTCCTTTTCTCGATCTTGATTCGCCGTAGAAAATCCGAAATTATCATCCGAGTTGAACCGGAGAGACCTAAATTCTAAATGGTATCATAGAATTACTTAGCTTAGTTACCATCGATTAGGGACCATATGAGCAGGCTGATAAAAAACCCCATGTATAACTTCTTCGATTTCTCGATAAAGAGAAATATGACCAACAATGAGTTCGAATATATATATATAAAATTTCTTTTTTATACTTCTTACTATTAGATATTGCCCATAATTTCTAATAGGTACCCAAAGATTCATAGTGAACTTGAGGGGGCTTCTTTTGCGAAATAACGCGTTGATCTAGTGGCCAAAACCCACAAAGGACTATCTAAATTGATTCGTTTTACTGAGATAAGCTCCAATTGCATCATAGGAATTACAAAAAAGGGTTCTTTTTTTTCGTTATACTTATAGTTATTATCGTAAATTCTTTCATTTTGATAGTTTACATGCGATTACATGGATTATACCTATTTACACAAATACCCCAAGCGATTCCCGCCGTTAAGACATAGAGTCCATAAGCATATCTTGAGTTGAATGCGAAATAGGATCCCCGATAATTTGGAGACAAAAGGTTCATATGAGAAAACATAAGTAACGTAGCTTCGCTTGAGCCTCCAAAGATAAAGGCACATGAATAGCCATTTGATCCCCGTCAAAGTCTGCATTGAATCCTTTACTTAACTAATGGATGTAAACAAATAAGACGACCTTTCCACTAAAAGCAAGTTGGAATGCTGTATGCCTAATCTATCAGAGTCGGTATTTCTGTTTAGCAATCTGGGATGCCCTGCATAACTTCCTGAAGTATTTCCCATACACCTGGGTTCTTTTTCCCGAATTTTACTCTTAGCAACTCCTATGTTCAAGCAAGATGTTGTCTAATTAGACCACAATTACAAATGTGCGGAAAAGCTCTATTGCTATTTCATGGGGGCAATCCACATCGATGTAATAAAAGTGACGGACCCACGACAATGACGTAGCATACGAATAATCGACCGATTTGCAAGCGAGAGTCTCACGAAATCTTCCTCTTTGCCTTCAATTACATCCGAAAATGACTTATAAACTTTATTATGACCATCCCTCATCGGTTGTCATGGTTCCATTATCAAGAAGTGTATCCACGACTTCTTGTACCAATTTCTCCCGACACATTACTAATTCTCTGGCGTTGATCTACTTGTTGTTAATAGGTCGGTAAGAGTATTGTTTCGATAGATAACTCTTCTATAGAGTTCATTAATATCTGAGCTCATTAGTTTACCCCATCTATCTCGAATGATCGGTCTCAACCCGGGAGGAAGAACAAGTAATAGACACAAAACCATCCATTCGGTTTTATATTTGTTCAATAAAATGCTTAGCTAATTCCATACGTCTAACCAAAAATCCTTTCGCCTTCCAACCTTTCGATCTTCCCATTCATTCCCCATGAGGCTGCGTTCCCCAACTCTTTCCATTCTACCAACGAAGAATCTATAATAATCCGTAAATCGAGATCGGCTAATTGTTCTCGGATAAGACCGCTTTCAGAGAGAAATTTCTCGATTTTGAAATGTATCGAAGCCTTGAGTAGTAAAAAAAAAAAGCGGGATCTTTGTATTTCTAGGATTGGATTTCATATTCGAACGAACCTCGTAATCGTAAGAAAGTAGGTTTTTAGCTATTGGCCTCATGAAAAGAAAAATTGGGATAGGATCCCATAGATCTCCCCCTTCAAAACCGGACGTGAAAGTTTCCTTTCATCCTACTCAAGTAGTACACCAAATAAAGATAAAGAAAAGAGTTCGAGCTTTGAAATTCTAGAACCCCCCCAAAAAAAAAAAAAGATCTACTCCTCTTACTCGAGTTCCCGGTGAAGAACAAAGCAAGATTTCCTTGATTACGCCTTCCTTTATATTTAGATTTTCTGAATTCTTTATTCAATTCGAGATAAATCAAATGTGAAATTCTTGAGTAGTCTACTTCCCCCAAATGATAAATCCATGATTCTTAATTTAATTAAAGCGAGTACCTTGGAATTCATAAGGGATTTACTTGTCATGCATGTCTGCTTCTATTCAATCTTTTAGGTCCCGACTTCACCTCGACTTATGCCACGATGCCCTTAAAGTCTATATGCGATGGATAGACTCACTGTAACCATGACATATTTGCTATTTGCTTAATTTCTTTCTAAAAGAAAGGAACTGTTAATTACACAAAAGAAAAAAGTCTTTTTTACGAGGTATAAATAAAATGCCTATTTTTTGTTACGAAATCGACCATAGATCAATTCCTCGCTATTTTGGGAGTATTGAATACACCCTTAATTCGAGCTTCATGTTACTCCTCCTGGCGACATATGTCGATCCAGGCATCCGGTTGGATTGAATGGGATGACAAGTTTTCATTCAGAATCATCTGTAAAATCGAAATTTCGATCAAATCACACATCGCAAATATACTAGGCCTTCTAATTCTTTAAGAGGTTTATCTAAAAGATTCATGCAATATAACTAGGAAGACGTTTCAAATACCACACATGGGTTCTTTGGGCATGCGAGTTTGATGTAGCCCATTTGATATCTTCGTATCCGAGAATCAACAAATTCGACTCCGCATTGTTCACAAAATTTCGGTCTTCTTTTTCATTCCCGATTACTCGATAATTTCCACAAGCACAAATTTAAGCTTTTGATAGGCCCAAAATCTTTCACAAAATAATCCATCTTTTTCCTGTTTATTGGTTTTGTAATGAAAAGTATAAGGTTTTGTCACCTCTCCAACTATCTCTCCATTTAGGCGAGGATTTTATTGGCCCAAGTACTTATTTTTGAGGCCAACTCCATCCAATTCGGAGTTGTTGATGTTTATCTGATCGATCATAGAAGAACAATTACGATTCATTCCGATTAAGCTTCCTTCCTATTAATGGAAATTCTTCTGGATACAAAGAAATGATTCAGTTCAGAGCGAAAGATCGTAGTTCTCGAGCGAGCAATCGAAAAGATTCTGGAGCATCCACGAGGATTAGGTATTGTTCCTCGAATGATCGTAGTACCAAGTACTTCTGGCGAGCTCTAATATGATCCGATTTATAAGTAAGCATCTCTTGCAAAATATGAGCAACACCAAATCCTCTGAGAGCCCAAACCTCCATCTCCTACCCGTTGTCCACCTTGCTTGCCCTTCCTACAAGGGGTTGTTGTGTATGAAGTGCATAATGTCCATTGGAACGTCCATGGATTTTATAATCAACTTGATGAATTAATTTCAAGATATAAGGCTTTCTATTATAACAGGGTTGTTCAAAAGGATCCCCCGTTCTTCCATCAAATATTCTACTTTTTCCCGGATACTCGGGTTCAAATACCCATGGATTATTTGTTTAACTTACTGGCACCATATAATTGAAAAAACACTAGTTTTCTCGAAGCTTCTTGTTCATATCTCTCATCAAAAGCTATTCAATAATGTCTCGCATCTAGCGGACCCCATTAACCCGAGTGAACATTCAAATATCTCGCCTACATTCATTCGTGAAGGTATCTCTAATGGGTTGAAGACCATATCAACAGTCTTCCATCTTGCAAATAAGGCATATCTTGTCTAAGCAAAATTTTTGAAATGATACCCTTATTTCCATGCCTTCCAAATACTTTATCGCTTACCTTAATTTCACGTTTACATGAAATATATACACGAATCATTTCTCGGGTTATAACTAGAACCTCCCTTTTTCGGATCCATCTCACATCAATAACTCCGACCCTACCACCTATAGGTAGTTTTAGACAAGTTTCTTTTGAAGTAGATACTTGAATGCCAAGTATGGCTCGTAACAATCTATCTTCCCGGGCATCTGACGATTCTTTCACGATTTGGGGCGTTAATTTACCTACTAAAATATCACCCGTCTCTACCCAAGATCCCAAACATTACAATTCGTTTTTGTCTAAATTATGCGGAGTAAATGGGCTTCTAAATGCGGTATTTCATTAGTGACCCTTTCGGGGCCTTGAAACATCACATGAGTCTTAATTTCATATTTTCGTATGTGAAAAGAAGTATAAATATCTTCATATACCAATGACTCCGCTAATAGTCTTGCATCTTTAAAATTGTAACCTTCCCACGGCATATAAGCTTACTAATCGTTTTTCCCCAAAGCGAGTTCGCCACCAACCGTATGCGCGCACCACGGATAAAATTTGTCCTTTTTTATGCATTTACCCGCTAAACACAGGGTTTTTGATGCATACAAGTATTTTTGTTGGGCGTTGATATATAACTAATGGAATGCTTAGAGTATTTCCATTACGATAAAAGGATCTTGTCGATTTCCGGTATAAATGATCTTTCCTCGTGTTCCGCTATAGCAAGAGCCCCGAATCTATAAATGGCTTGGCGTTAACCCGATTCAACAATGCACTTCTCGAATGAGAAAGAGGAACTAACTTGACGTTGCATATTCGAACTCATTAAAGCCGATTCGCATCATTATGCTCGATAAAAGGAATGAGGAAGCTCCAATAGAAAAATATTGGAAGGAAAAAATACTTGAAGATGAACTGTTCCTCCCACGCATAGTCGAGAATTCTTGACCAGATGTCATTTGGAACA
This sequence comes from Panax ginseng, assembly GCA_020205605.1. NCBI lineage: Eukaryota > Viridiplantae > Streptophyta > Magnoliopsida > Apiales > Araliaceae > Panax > Panax ginseng. The sequence continues at coordinate 3,220,884 of CM035131.1, read as the reverse complement.
ACTGTTCTTCCTGAATACCCCGATTCAAGGCCAAAGAATTTCCATGCCGCTTACCATATAGTATTCATCTTTACTGGTGATAAATAAAGCATCCGTGCCCTTTTGATCTCTCGGAAATTTCATAAAAGCGGGCTTTCAGAGAGATCCCCAACGACCAATCCTCGCATGAATTGCTAAAGATCCAATAAGTCCGACATTTATTCCTTCAGACGTGTCGATTGGGCAAATCGCCCATAGTGACTAGGATGGATATCTCGTGATTCGAAAACTAGCGATTCGCCTACATCGATCCTCCAGGGGCCCAAATAACTCAATTTTCTCCCATGAACTATCTCGTATCAATGGATTAGTTCGATCCAAAACTTGAGATAATGGGTGTAAACCAAAAAAAGATTCATAAGTAGTTGTTAATGGAGTTGAAGTTACCAAATTACGAGGAGTCGGTATCAATTTATGCCTAAGTGCTCCACATATAGTTCCTCGAACCACATTTTCTAAACGAACCGAGCCAATCCGAATTGATCTTGTAAAGATCTGCTACTGAAACGAATCGTTTATTTTTCAAATGATTCATATATCGTCAAGTGTACCCATTCCAAATTTCATTCCAATCAAATGATCCATGGTACCAATATATCTCGAGGTAACAAAAATGTATTGTTACGGGATATATCAAGGTTCGATCTCCGATTCATATTTAAATCGACCAATCCTTCCTAATTCACATCTTTGTTGAAAGAATTTCTTTTGTAATTCCTTACATAAGGATTCGAAAAATACTGGGATCCCCGCTACACAAGCAAATTGTTGGTAAAACTCCAAAATGGCATTTTCTTTTGACGGATTTTTTTTTCTTTATCGATCGAAAAGACAAAAATCTTTCGGGATATGAAAACATTCTCTAGAATTTCTCTTAGATTGAACCCATAGTGATGATAAAACTAGAATAGATATTTTTGTTTCCCTACCACACGAGCCCATATCCTTGCTTTTCTATCAATCTCTAATTACGATCTTCCTCCCCGTCGATATTATGGTGCTAGGTATACACCAAAATTTCGTTATGGTCCAATTACGGCCGTAAATAAATCTGGGGGCTTTGCAATACTGATTGATCACAATTTATATATTCCATTTACTATAGAAGTTCCCAAAGAATTCATTAGAGGAATGTTTCCAAAAAAAGAGTTTGTTCCTACCGGTTTTCCAAATGAGTCCATGGAGACATATAATTGAGAAGAATATGTGAGTGATTCATACACAACATCTCTTTCTTTTATCAACGGTTCTACTAATTGATATGTTTCCACAAATAATTGAAATTCAATTTCTTGGTCAGTATCTTCCATTTTTGGAAACTTATAAAGTTCTTCCGTCAAGCCCGATCAATGAACCTACAAAATCCTTCAAATTGTATACGATTAAACCCGGTATTGTAGACATTCCTCATTTTTCCATCTCGGAGCATTTTCATTTCCCGTTTATCGAAAAAATCCCATTATTAGCTCATTCTTCATCGAATCATATAGATGATCTAGCAATGTTGGAATTTATATTACATTTCTTTGAATCACATGAAATTTAACCCAACTCCATATCTCGGAATGGAATGTATGAAATACGTATGAACAGAGGAATAAAGAGAATTTTCTACTCAAATTGGAATGGAATTTGAAAAGAGATCTAAATGGAAAGGAATTGATAAAACTTTCCTAGAAGCAATTCGCCACTTAGAAGCTTACTATGTTATGGAATTTTGTATAGAATATCAAAAGGATTCAATTTTTACCATTATTACGATATTACATATTCCAATCCGCTTGAATACCGTAAAACTCAATGGATTCGGTATTTGATCTTTTCGCTAAAATAAAGAAAAGACATAAAACTTCGAAACAAAAAAAAAAGAGTCGATTTTTTAGTACTTAACCCCTTTATAGATTCCATTGTTCAAAAAGGATTCGCGGAGAGAGAAAGATTTTTACCTATTTTTAATAGAATTAAGTAGCATCGATGCGGATTGTGAAGTGTATAAGAGGGTTGTATTTATTAAATAAACACGTCCGAAGATATAGCTATATCGTCTTCTCTTTTATTTTATTGCCATTATTCGTGGGTCAGCTCTATCAAACCAAAATTTTGATTTTTTATTCTATGAAAGTTTGAAGCCACGAAAATTTCTTGAGAATTCCCTATAGGCAACATATATAAATAAAATAACCAATTAGATATCCTATCGTGTAACAATTTACGTTACGGGGTTTACATATACTCATATATTGTTATAATTCAAATAGAGAAGGATTTTTTATTGAAAAGAAAAAATCTTTGAATAAACAATCGATTAGTTATGTATCAATTTTTTTTCTTATGTCATTAGGAAAACACAATTTGAGATTCAAATTCAAGGCTCGTTCATGAATTCGCGTTCGCCCACCAATAGTTAATGGTTCAAATTTGTCATCCGTTTTTCTTTTGTGGTTGAAAATCCACATTTGACTTTTCAATATAAAGAAAGGTGAGGGAAGTTTTTAGGCATTGTGTGTTTTGAGATACTATACAATCAATCGAAGGGTGGATCAAATCCAATCAAAAGGGAAAGGCTTTTCTTTTGGGAAAAGGATTAAGAAAAAGCGATTCAAGATACAAGTACAAAAAAAGAAGTTCAAGAATCCAACTCTAAGCGAAAATTTTTCATCTATTTTTTGTATCGTTTTGGCGATATAAGCGAGTGGTAAAGGCGGGGATGCAAATCCTTTTCCCCGTTCAAATCCGGGTGTCTTTGATCAACAAAAGACTCGAAATCTATTATTACATTACTGGCGATATATAACTCATCGAATAATTCCACAGGTGACACGGTAAAACGACTTTGCATTCGATGCGGAGGTTTTCTAAAGCTAAAATAAAAGATTGTAAATCTTTGTATCTAGGATTCAAGGAAAGATTAGAATGGTGGAGGGTTATCAAGACTTCCGATTCCTTCTATTCTACTACTAATGTCTCTTGGCCGGTTTTGAATTTGGTTGGATAGACGGATAGAATTTTGTAGAAGTGGATTTATTGGATTGGTTCATCAATAGTGTTAGATCGTAATCCTTTTGACTCTGCACCGTTGATTCCACTATTATTAATGAGCAATAATGGAATAATTGCTTCATAGAGATAGGGGACATAATTCACATGGATATAGTAAGTCTTGTTTGAAATTTTAACTTTAATGGTAGTCTTTACATTTTCCTTTTCACTCATAGTATGGGGAAGAAGTGGACTCTAGAAGTACTACTAATTGAGTGAGAATCAAACCGTATCAATTGTTTTATAGATCGTTCTGCGCGTTTTGCGATATATCGCACTTTATATGAGAAAAAATATAGACATAGTGGTTGTCTAACGAGATCTATGCATAATAAAATTTTTGCCTTAGTAGTCACATTTCACGCACTTACCAGCTTTATTATTATTTTCAAATTTAATTTCTACTTTATCGACTCATTTCATATCGGGTTCAAGCATTAAAAATCATGAGGTTTATTTTTATTCCTTTCGAAATCTAAAGAAGTGCTCATAGAACTCCCCGTCAATGAATCAATCCATTTTTTCTTGAATCTTTAAAAAAGATTCTTACTTTATTTTATTAAAATATGCCCGAATAATCCTTTTTCTTTCGTTGATTTGATTCTTTCGATAGATCACGAGACTCAGTTTGCAAATAATAAGAAATCTAAATCTAAAAATTAGAATTATAAAAGAAAGACAAGATAATTATTTGATTGATTCGGAACAAATAGGTGTATCAAAAAAATAGAAAGGGTCCTATGTAAATTCCATATATTATCTTGATATCTACGTATATATAGATAATATTGTAGATTGATCAACACTAAGCCTCTGTCTTTTATTATAAAGTACAACTTTATACACTACTGATAACACTTCTTATTATAGTATGGTAAAGAAAGAAAGAAAAATATGAATCTTTCTTTCTTATCATACTATCTTATCGAATCTCATAGAATCATTTATCGATTATAGTCCGCTCATTTCATTTAAGACGCGAAATTGGAATCATTTTCCTTTTCTTCAACCATTGATAAGAACTCGGAAGTCAAGTTTCATTCAAATTAATTAATTCTTTTATTTTGACTTTACATGTTTTACGTAAATGATAAGCGAAAAGCGATGGAACTAGAATGAAAAGTGCAAGATAGCAATAAATGCAAGAATATTTACTTCCATAATCTCATCGTTTTTTTACTTCACAATAACTTCGGGATTTAATCCCATAGAGATGATAAATCTTTCACTTTATAAATTCAATGAATGAATTACCTCTCAATGATCTTGAATCGGATCAAGATCATGAATAACAATATCTCGAGCTATCAAATCAATTTGTCGTCATGAATTGAATAGTATAACATAGGAAGATCTTTTATCCATACCGAATCCAAAATAGGATTCCGGCCCGATCAAAATTACTTGATTTTTCATTCTTTTCTTTCTTTTACATAACCTACCTTAAGTCTTCCTTGTCTGATAATCGTCGAATGAAGTATTATCTTATCGACCACCGTCCCTTTCCATTAGTCACAAACGCCCAACAAACAATAGAAGCAAAAGTGGAAAAATAAAGGAGTTACGTTACTAAACTCGGTTTTTAATGATCTAATTTTCTTGGAAGACAAAGAAAGTGTGATAAAGATGAGTCCGGGATAAAAGAAGTAATATTCTATCAAATGAAATTTCAATATTTTTTTAGTTTAGGGTTTGTTCTTTCGTTTGTGGGCCTCTAAAAAAAATAGAAAATATAGGAAGGAAAAAGTTGATTCATTCAGATTCTTAATGCTAAGAGGAGTAGGATCTTTAATGGATCTTTATCCTTCTTTTTGTACCCTCTGTAAAGACCAAAATTTTTTTTTAATAAAAGGAATTTCTTTTATTTATTATTTTGAAATAGTAAGGGTGGATTTGATTAATGTGGTTAGTTATGGGTAAATATGCAAATATTTGAATAAGCAAGTGGTTATAAAATATTTATTATTATTGGGAGAATATTAGTTTGGTCGTGGAATATTAAATCTTGTTGGGAATATTTGTGCGATGATACGCGACCATGTGTGGGCCCCATGTGAAAGCGATTGAGGAGGAAAAAACGACAATAATAAGTTGTTTATAAATAACAGGCGTGGTTATTCTGAATTATCTTCATTGGAATACCCGTGGTTTAAAACACACTAATCTGGCGTTGTTGAGCGATAGCACTACAGTATTGCACCAATTATTGATTCTTACGTAAGAAGGCATTACTCAATAATGGTTACGATAATTCTTTATTCGATATTTTATTTTATTGATTCAATAATTCTTTGCGTTGATATTTTATATTCTTTGTTGTTTCAATAATTGTCATTACACGAGTATTTTTCATTATCGAATCAATAATTCATATTATCCTAATAATATTATTAGATAAAATTATTGGCAATGTCTAGAAAGTTACATCTAAGGAGAGGTTTGGTCACCTAATTGCTAGCAAAGATGAGGAGAAATTCTTATTGAAAGCCCTCTTTCTGAGGAGCGGCACAGTTCTTTAGTATTGTGATTACGTAATATTATTTGTGAATAATTAATTATTGATTCATATGATGAGAAAATATTGATTTTATGTGGATATAGATGGAGAAAATTTTTATAGTGACAATTGTTAAAAATTAATATTTTATCTTTTTACGATAAAATAATTCATTTAAATGTATTATTTTAATAATATATTAATGATGATATTTTTACGATGAATGTGGGATATATGAGTATATGTGGAGGAGGAGTATTTTGTTACCAAAATGTTTAAAACATATTAAACATGTTTGGTTGGACCCCATTTATTAGTGAAATTTGATTATAGCACATAAAATCGGCCATTTTATGGATTTCATCAATTTACATTTGGAATTTGGAAAAACTTTCTTCTGTAAAGTTGTAGAGAATTGAATTTCCTATAAAAATACGCGAGATTCGAATTTTCTGATAAAAGGGCTATTTATTATGAATTATTGAAGTTCAAGCTCAGAAATAATTGATTTTTGGAAGTTTAAAATATTTTTATTTACAAAACGTTTTTTTTTCATTTGGTTCCCTCATTTAACACATGACAAGTTGCTGAAATTCAGATTCAAGGTGTGCGTAGGAATTATTATTATAAATAATAATATTATATTAAATTTTACTGCTTTGGTGTTCTAAGCAATTTCATATAAATAGGTCTTGGGTTAAATTGAAAATCACACCGAAACTGAAGTTTTTTCTCTCTATATTATCGGCGTATTCTTATGAGTATTTTGAGTATACTTTGAGTATTGCTATATCTGGTGCTTCAAGTTCAGTCATGCTTTATATCCTGGTGTTTACTAAAATCTTTGTCTTTCGAGGTAAGGGGATGTTATTTTCTTCTCAAATGATATTATTTCTTCAATATCATTATCTTTGAAATATTAGTTGAAACTTTTATCAAATTTGGAACTTTTTCACGTGTCGGGTTACTATTCATGAGTTCTTATTCACGAGTTCTTATTCATGAGTTCTTATTTCACGAGTTCTTATTCACGAGTACTATTAATGAAGCGTGAAGATGTTTTTGTGAAATTTCTATCTTTTGGTGTCGAATTACTATTCACGTGTATCGGACTTATTCACGTGTCTGACCTTTATTCACGAATCGACACTATTCATCTAAAAATGAAATTTTCCTTTTAGTCCAAAATATCTATTCGGATACTAGCTTTGATTGTATCCATGTTTTGATCATTCTTGAATTTTACACCACTATGATTATTTTGAGGTATTTTTGGATATGGATAAAACAAAATACGAATCCTTAATCCTTAATCCTTGTCATTTTGTTTCACTTTGGATTCGTTTTCTTTTAAAATATTTTCATCATCCTCGATCTTAAATGATGATATTATTGAATATCTTTTGGCTGTAGTGCAAAGATGAATGATTTATGATGAATATCTTTGGCACAGTGCAAAGATGAATGATTTCGATGAATATCTTTGGCTCGTAGTGCAAAGATGAATGATTTCGATGAATATCTTTGGCGTAGTGCAAAGATGAGCAGTGTTTAGATGAACATGACCAATCGGTGAATGTCCTTGGCACATTTGTAGTGCAAGGATGAATATTTGATCCCGATATATATTGATTGATGTTACGGGGATAAAATAGAGCGATGAACTTTAAAATTCATACATAGAAGATAGTAGTTTGCATTCTCTACTTAACTCTTCTAATGAATTATTATTTCATTTGCGAATATTGATTTAAAACTTGTTGTCTATTGTATTCTATTAGATTTTTCCTGTTGAAGACTAACGATAATTTTGTTGTATATTATCTTAGTCATAATATTCTTCTTTGGGCTAGTCGAGCTCACCCTTTTCCTTTTGTTTCATTTTTCTTCTCGGGAGCGAGAATATAAGAGTATGCAGTGGGGGTATGGAATGAAAGTTCTAGGAGAGTTGTTTAGTAGTACTCACCATTGTTGTAAAATAATGTATCAATAATTATGATGGGGATTTATTTGGGTATGTATATTGTCTGAGAAGACAATAATTGTATTTAAACTCACGAGATATATGTTGTCGTATTTTGCACGACAAATGTATTAATAAAGTTGTGGTTATTTACGTACCATGTATTTGGCGACTCGAGAATGGGTTGGATGGAATGGACCTATTTTGGGGGCGTCACGGTTGGTATCGAGCTTAGGATATGATCTCTGGCGGAGATCGGGAATAGAACTAGGAGGGAGAGGCGAGTAAATCCTTGTTGGTGTGTCTACCTAAGCTTATTGTTAGTTGGTCAAGATATATAGGGATATTATGTGATATATTGATTTCCTTAATTAAACCTTGTTTTATGACGATATTTGAAAATGTTGGTGAGAATATTAACAATGGATTAAATGAGGCCGTGGAGACGCTGTACTCACCAACGAGGAGAAACGTGCAACAGTGGCAATGTTCCTCTTGTGAACAACACCACGGGCGGATGATGAACGAGGGATATTTAGAAGCTTTTTGCGATTCATGCAAAATCGATTTAGGAGACTTCGTGTTCAAAACATAGGAGAAATGATAGCAATTCACGGGTTGTCACAAAACGATTCAAAGAGTTGGGACCACCGAATTTAAAGGAAAGCTTTGATCCGATCATACGTGGCGGAGGCGTGGGTCAAGCAAATTACCAAGATATTCGATGTCTTGGGATGCACGGAGAACGAAGGTTCCATTCGCCACCTTTATGTTCCGTGGCGAAGCGTGACTCTCTGGTGGGAGTCTATGAGGCGCACCCATCGGTATTGCTTCGCCATATGTCTTGGGAGCGTTTGAAACTATTTAATGACAAATACTTTCACGAAAGTGTTCGTCATATGAAGGAAGTGGAGTTTATTAGACTAGAAGCGAGAACAACATGCGGTTTCTCGGTCTGACGAAGAAGTTTGTGAGTTGTCGAGTTTCGCACCTCATTTGGTGGAAAATGAGGAACGAATGACGCGCGTATGTTTACGAGGGTCTAAAACCCAGATTCGACAATATCTTATCTCTCATAAATTTTTTTATATTTGGATGTTGTAAATAGGACTCAATTATTAAAGCGTGATAACGAGTATGTTCAACCGAGGGGACCACAACGTGGTCATATCGGTGTGATGAATCATCGAGCGATGATAACCAATGGGGAGGAAAGAATCTGGACAAAGGCGGTAACCACTTGGGTGGTAATCGTGGCCATGATAATAGGAGAGGTGACTCAAGTGGACATTTTAAGAAGAAGGTTCAACAACGACCATGTGAAGGCGTCGGCGCAAAGAAGAATCGGTTCGAGGAGGGAACGACCACCCGGTCATATTCTTACAAATCACGGGAAAGAAGGACATATCGATCAAACCGCCCTAGCAGTTCGGTATATGCTATAATTGTAGAAAGGAAGGACATATAGCTCGAGAGTGTACGGTGAATGAAACCAAGTCCTGAGGATGGTGACTCAAAAGGATGTCCCGGAAAAGTCAAATTCAATGGTTCTAGAAGAAGAGTTTGTCGTGGCCGGGTCATTGAAATCGAGGAACCCGAACGAGTTTAAAGCAGGTTAGTTAATTATAATTCTTGCGAAGTTTATACCTTACTAGAATCTGGGTTCTACCCATTCTTTTCTCTCTTTTCTTTATTTCAACGTTTGAATTTGACTACGGAGAAATTAGACTTTGACCTTATCTGTGGAGACTCAGTTAAGAGAAACTTTTATTACATCCGTTGTTTAGAAATCTTTCTTGATTCAGTTGGCCTACTATCACATTACTGTTAACCTTATTTCTATAGAGATATTTGTTTTTGATGTGATTTTAAGGTTAACTACTCATCATGCCAAAATTGATTGCTTTACGTAGGTTGTTAGTTTTCATATTCTTAAGCAACTTTGTTATTCAATTCAAGCAACCAAACCATTGAAGTCAAACTCTTTCATATTAAATTATAAAGCCATTTGTTTATTGAAAAAGCAATGTCAAGCTTTCTTAGTCCATGTTATGGATTTGAATAAAGACACGTCGATTTGAATAATATTCTGTTGTTATTGATTTTCCCCGACGTATTTCTGAAGAATTTCTTGGCCTACTCCCGGGCGTGATATTGAATTTGTATCGACTTTAAATCCGGTACAAAAACCCATTTCTAAAATCTCATATCGAATGGCTCTATTGAACTTGAGGAGTTAAAAACTCAATCTGTAGAAGTTGATACAGAGCCTCTATCTGGTGACTTCCTTTGTGGAATGCACCGCCCCGAACTCTCCGTAGGGGACACCATATTCGTGCGATAGTAAAGCGATAGGTGTCATTTTAACGTCTTATCCAAGATTGGGATGTGAGTCACAGTTGAGAACAACCTAAGTCGGAATCGAAATATGTAGCTTTCTAGGCTTAGTTGGTTATTATCGAGATTCGTTGAAGGATATTCTCGAATCGCTATTCCATTAACGCAGCTGACTCGTAGAGATACAAAATTTGAATGGAGCAAAGAATGTGGGAAGAGCTTCGAAGAACTCAAGAGGAGACTCATTTCAAAGACATGTTACGACCATGTCATCCTGGAAAAGCGAACGTGGTAGCTGACGTGTTGAGTAGAAGATCGTATACAAGTACGAGTACGATATTGTCTGAGATTCAGTGATTGTTAATGGCCTCCTTTGTTCTGTCAACACTGGATGAAGGTCATTTGGTCTCATCAAATTGAGGTATAAGAAGGATGGATCGATTACGGACAGAAAATATGCAATTAATAATACAAAGTAAAATGACTGCCAATCTGCCCTAGATCTCAACCTATATCTCCCATTTGCCAGCCTAAGCTTATAACATTGAAGTGCTAGTTTTGAACGCACTGAGTTCAAGAACATATCGTCTAGGCCTGTAGGGTCCTTGTTTATCTATGACAAGTTCTACATATGCATGTCAGTTTTTTTTTCACCTGTATCCAATTCTACAATTAAAATATTTCACGAGATATTATTGTATTTTGTTTCAGGTTGACCACTTGTTCAAGCACCGGATCAACAGTAGTGTAGTACATGCTTCTGAATATCTAAAGCAGTTTCCCTCTCCTATTTTATCTGTCATTGCTAAGTTCATCTCATTTGTTTCTGGTGGATTTGCTGCTATTTTGATCATCATAGCATTTCTGGAGGAGTCCCTACTGGAAGGCCATGTAATGTATTTCCTTTAAAATGTCTTATCACATGCAAATTGATAATTACCTGAGAAATTAGTGGAGTTCTTCACATTTACCAAGGTAATCTTTTGACATTTCAGATTTTTGGTCGCAATTTGTTTTGGTATGCTGCTGTTTTTGGAACCATAACAGCTATTAGCCAGGTTGCAGTAACGGATGACCATCTAGTCCTTGACCCACAAGGGGCGATGTCTCTAGTGGTTCAACATACACACTATATGCCAAAGAAGTGGCGTGGCAAAGAAAATTCTGATGTTGTTCGGATGGAGTTTGAAACTCTATTCCAGGTAATTCTGCTGAAGTGGTGTTTCGTTCTATAAGCAAAACTGGCTTACTTTATTGAAGAAAATGTCTTGAATTAAAACTTTGGAGGTTGATTTTCATTCTAATCTATTTGTTTACAAATTAGCAACAATTAGAAAAAGTTTATAGTATAACTTCCTACAAGCCACCAGTAGCCTATGGATGGTCTCTCTCGGTTGGAGGATTGCATTATTGTGATTTGTGCCTGATAGTCAGTGTATGATGTCTTGCCCCACCCAACAACCAACAACAAAAAAAAGTTAGTGGCCACCCAATCATAGTTTACTTTTGGCTAATTTGGTGTGCGTGGTTTGTGGGATATTCCATGCACCTGGTGATTTACACCCCCAAAGGTAGTTTTTCGATTATGTGCAGGTTCCCCGTCATTTAAAAGAAAATAAAAATAAAAATAAAAATGAGAAGAAGTTAATGAGATTCTTATTAGTTGTTCCCGTGTTGGCCTCATATGCTCATTGGCATATACCATCACCATTTTTTCAAAGAGAGTTTGTATCTATTCAGTTATTGACTTAGCTGAGCTTTCTATGATGCAGTATACTGGAATGATGCTACTGGAAGAGATGGCCTCAATTTTTCTTACTCCGTATTTACTTATATTTGTTGTCCCAGAGGTAATGATTCAGTATTTTATTATGAAAGCATTCGTTGTACCTCTGATGTTAGTTTTTAAACTGAGAATCCGTTACTATTGCAGCGAGTGGATGATATTTTGCAGTTTATTGCCGATTTCACGGTGGATGTTGAAGGTGTTGGTCATGTTTGCAGGTTAATATTTTAACTTTTCTTAGATATACTTCATTCATGCTTTCCTAGTTAGTAGGCCACGTTCCTAATCTTCAGTTTCTCATAAAATTTCCACCAACTTCTCAAAAATGCAAAACGAAGAGAGAGAACTGTATAGGTGTAATTTTTTCTCTGCGTTTGAAATGTGCTGCATTGCCTGTATTGACCCTGTATTCACCTTGGCGAATTATTAACTTGTGATTTTGGCAGCTTTAGTGTTTTTGATTTTCAAAACCATGGAAATATCATGTATGGCTCACCGCATAATTCACATCGCATCCAGAGAAGTTCCCAGGGAAAGATGGAGAAGTCATTCTTGAGGTATATTTACTGCCCATCAGTATCTCTTTTGATTGATCATAAATCCTAGTCTCAAAATTATATCAATTGCTTTTATCTTGTAATTGTTTGTAATTTGACATCACGTTCGTAGGATTTCTGACTTGTAATTTGTACTACTATAATTTCATCTTCTTAATTTGCTTGCAGCTTTCAAAGTAACTATCCTTCATGGGAACCAAATAGTCAGGGAAAGCAATTCCTCTCAACACTCAAAATATTCAGGGAGCAGAAGTTGCAAGGCCAGGAAAGAATACCTGCATATTTACCCCCTAGAATGCAGCAATGGAATCCAAATTTGAGAGGCCAAGGTGATCTAAACAATTTCTTTTTGAGAGAAGCGCTTCACAATATTCCGGAAAGGGCCTATCAATTAGGTTCCTTGTGGCTAATTGATTCCGACCAGAAGAATTATCTGAATGTTCTTGATTGGTATTATACCTCTGGACCTCATCTTGCAGCTGAGACTCAAAGAGATGTTCCATCAGGATCATTCAATGTTGCTGCGAGCACAAGAAACTGGATTCCGCCCAACTTGGCTCATAATGAAGCAACATATGACAAAAACTGGGGGCAATTGTTTGACAATCGATCAGAGAGTCATCTGGAAGCTTCTACTGCAGCTCCGCTCTTCCAGGGAAGTGTACTACATCAAGATGACTCTGTTGATGCATCACATCACCCTAGTAGGAGCCATTGGTGGGCTAGAAGTACTGCACCAGGTGGGAACACCCAAACAAGCTTTCTGGAGCCTCCAACTTTCAACCGCGACACTGATCATTATTATGATAACTTATCTGATAGAAGCATAACAGAGGAACAAGACCACTTGTACTGGAGGAGGTCTAACAGGTTGTCCCAGACATTTTACATGGATGACTTGGAAGGAGGACAATTTAATCTTCCTTTTGATGATATTTATAGTAGACATTCTACGAGCCCAGAACCAGATCCCTCGAATCTTGTATGATTGATTGCTTCCTAATGATATGCCCTCATATTGTTCTTAGATTCTGGTCCTTCTGGCATCAAGATCCTGAAATGTGTATATGGGTTTCCAGATATGGAAATTTGCACTTTAGATTAAGGAGGAAGATCAAAATTCTTTGTTGTATATATAATTCACGGGGAGGTCATAATTCTGAAACAGGCCTCTGACTTCATTTGGAACTGGTGACTAGGGATTTTTTAGTTAACACATTCCCATTGCAGATATAAAAAAACTAGTGTAATTGTTATTAGTCATTTCAGATAAAACACAAGTCTGATTTATTCTTTTGGATTTTTGGGTTTGTTTTTGCACTTGTTATATTGTGGTTTAAGTCGTAGCTAAGCAGACTGGTACTCTGTTAGAAAATATAAATTGCAAGTCGCTTTAACCTTTTGTGAAAGAATGTGAAAATGACTTACTGACCTGGAAAAGGCAAAACTAAAATGGGCAATTGCCACCTCAGTTTGCAAGGCTTATTGGTAAGATTTGCTAGTAAATTATTTTTTTCATTTTTGAACATAAAAGTCCAAAAAGTCATAATAGCTAATTGCATGGATTAACTATGAATTTCGGTCATCATCCAATTCCTTGATTATTGTGATGCTTATTTTGTTATTATGTGACTTGTTTAGTCAACCAGGCCGGTCTACTTTCACGTTCTATTTCTATTTCTATATTCCTATTAATGAATGGTAGTGTAATAATTTTGCTCGCGAAATGTTTTAGAAGTATATTGAATCTTTATAAATAGAATTCTCAAGAAATTTAATCAAGATTGACAACATGGAAAGTTTTCATGATTTTAATTCTTAACTCGTGAAGGAGACGATTCTCATACTATAAATAAGGGATATTTTAACACACTCAAGGTACGCAATTTTACTTCCATAATAATTCTCTCTCCTTATATCATCATTTGCATTTTGACTCAAGTATCGAAACGTCCTCCCGTAATCCTCAACTCTGGTGAACCTTTTGCAGGTTTTTTAGGCAAGTTCGAGGTGGTTACGTGATGGTCAAGGCCAAAACTCGTAAGTGACGCATTAGATTGACACCGTCTATGGAAAACAAATAAAAAGTCGTCTATTTCTCACACTTCAGAGAATCAACATGGTGAATACTCGCGCTTCAGCACGAAATCAAAATTGAAAATTTTCATAACCACCACCTTTTAATAATCTAGAACAAGAAGCAAACTCTGCTCATGTTCCACAACCGTCTCATCATCATCATCTGCCTCCTCATATTCAGTAAGAACCTATCCATACTCACAGTGAACCATATACTGAGCTCTACCAACATCTGATTTTGGTAGACCTTCGATCATAAATCAATCAGAGTCTTGGTGTTTAAGATCTATATAAGCGGAATAATCGAAGGAGTAGCCCCCATAGGCGTGAACGCCTAAGGGCTGATGAAAACGCAATCAAAGGAGAATATAAACAGTCTCCAAGCAGTTACAAAATCTTGAATGTCCTAGGCAACCCCAAAAGTCATGATATCATCAAAGTAATAGTATCAATGCCTACGAGGATGCAAATGATCAAAAAAGAAGTCAAGGGTGATTAGAAAGTGGCTGGGGGACAAGTTTTTCCTATTGATTTTTTAGATGCTAGGGAGGAGGATAAATAGCAAATAGAGAAAAATTTGCAGAGGAACAAGCCCCGATTTTATTGGAAAATGTAGACTCGTAAATGAGACCCATAATACAAAAGAAAGAGGAGTTTTGCACCGGAAAGACATTAGGCTATCAATAAAGAAATAGAAAAAGCTGTTCGAGATCGTATTTAAGGCCATGAAACCCAGAATCAAGGCATTGGAGTCCAGAATCAAGGCCATGAATACCTAAAATTATGTTCTTGGAGCCCAAAATTCAAGACCATGAGAAAGCCCGAATTAAGGTCATGAAGGCTAGAATCAAGGCTATGGATCCCAGAATTAAAGCCCTAGAGGCCCAAAATGAAGGAAATGGAGCCCAAAATCAAGGTTATGGAGGCCTAGAGTCAAGCCCATTATTGGCGCCAAGAATTAAGGCTATGAAGGCCATAATTGTAACGACCCAAAATTGGAACTATCTCCCTTTTCGATCTTGTGTGTTAGATACTATCTTGTATTAGTTTTACATCATCATTTGATGATATAATAGCTAAAACTGCGAATAATTTAAAATTTTTCTGTTTTTTTTAATTCGTTCCATGAATCGCAACCTTTATGATTTCCTTATTTCAAAATCATATTTATTTTATCAGAGTAAAATATGAATATATACAACTCATCTATTCAAACATATCATTCTGTATATAGTATAATCACTATATTACCTTTCAATAAATAGTAATCACCATTACACATTCTTTTCTCAAAACAAACTTTATTTATTAAATAATCTAATATTTATATATCTTTCATTTATAACATCGCAAACTGTCAACACAGTTTAATACAGTTTCTAAATAAAGAAAACAATTTTCCTGAATATTCTCCTAATCTTTATTCTATGGGCAGCAAGAAATCTCATCACATATCGAATCTGCAAAAATGTTTGCAAGACTGAGCACGTCGGCCCAACAAATATAACAATTTTTATACTTCACATAACACATAGTTTCATGCTTAGCATATATCTCATAATCCTTAATATCAATCATGCACCTTCATTTTAAACAATATATGTTCATGTCATATATTACATATATATTGAGTTCCATAACTGATCAATCAACTCAGTCATATATTGACTTTCACAGTTTATAGCATATAACATGTAATTCAACATATTTTTACAGATCTCATACAATAACAAATTCATAGAATCACAAAGAAACTGAAAGACTTGCCTTGAGTGTTGTTTAATATTATAACTTATCTGCTCAGTGATGATCCTTGCTATGGGTTGCATTTACTTTCTATAATCCAGTTATACTCCACTGTTTTCTTCCCTTGCTGGCCGAAATAACCTCCAACCCAAATATATTTTGCTTCTTAATTGAGTTTCCTGGTATCTAGTCGAACAAGTCAAGGTTTTGATGAAAATTTGGGAATTCTATGAGAATTTTTTGAGTCTAGGAAGTAGGATGAATAGGAAATGGGGTGCAGCCCCCCTTATTGTCGAGTTCCTCTTTACTAGCACTTGATGTTATAAGAGATTTAGAGAGGAAGTGATCAGAATTAATAAAAAGAAAAGGAGCAGGGTAGGAATGTTTTGGGGATGAGGCTATATCCCTGCTTTACTAATAGTGCAAGAAATTGCCAGCTATAGCTTATTATTAGCTTAGTGGTTAGATAACTTCCCTTAAGACTGTCAGCTCCTGCTCAATTTACATGATTCATCACTAAGTTCATTATGTGATTCCAACACATGCTTCAAATTACACATAAAAATACATTCTTAGTTAACCCATTAATATTTATATACCTTACCACCACATTACTATTATTAATATATGCATTACTGTTACTACGTACATTATATTACATAAGTAATATACATACCACCTTACACATACCATATTACATTACCTGCTATCCATCCTATAAATATAAACTTATATTATACACCTTCCGTATATATCGCATAGAAAATTATGTATATATAATACATTAAATATTAAAACGTAATCTCCAAAAATCTTTTCCATAAAAAAGGAAATTATACATAAAATAAAAATAATTTATTTAAAATTTATTATATTAAAATAATTTATTTTCAAAAATTATTTTAATATGCTATATTTAACGTATACAAAATATCTTGTATACATATTTATATTCTTTTCCTTTATAACTCATTTTTAACAATGTAATAAATATATATTAATATATTTATCACATCAAATACATACATATATTATACTGCAAATATTCAAATAAGCGGTATAACAAAAATTTATTTTCTTAAAAATTGTTTTTCCACAATTTATTTGCAATCAAAATATAATATATTCGATTATTTCCTTTTATTTCTATAAATTGTTTTCAATAATTTATTTACCTATAATATATATATATATATATATATATATATATATATAGGAAATGATCCATAGCAAATATTTGCTATAGAGAAAAATTGGACAAATATCATTATATCCGTCCATTCGTAGATTAAAAAATAACTTTGCCCACTATACCCACGTACACTAGTTCGTCTAGCGTATTTTTTTAAAAATATACGTACTGTATAAACTAGGGGTAGACACTAAGGAAAGAAAAAGAAACTACAAGAAAAGTATATATACCAAACTTCCCTCCTTCATCCCTCATGTCTTCTAGTATTTCTTCATATTCCCCATCATCCATCAGTTCATCAGCTGTAATCACCTTCACATAACCCAAAAGGTATACAAGATCAGTGCTAATGACATATAGTTATTTCTATTCCTTTATTGATCAACAAAAGTACGCTGAGAAAATTACCTCAGTTAAGCATAAGATTTTAGTTGGAGTCAGGGTAGCGTCCATTGGTCCTATACCTACTCCAGGAAGATTGACACCACCAACTTTCAGGCCATTTTCTGCAACCCGAAAATTTGTAATAGCCAGATTCATGGATGAACGAAGAAAATTTGTAATAGCCAGATTCGTCTAGTTCGGTTGGCCGCGGCGGAGGCAATAAGTTCGTTCGGAAGTGCGACGGTGACGGAGATGCCTGAACCGGAGAGTGCCGTAAGGACGGAGGAGTCGGTATCGAAGAGCTTGACCCGGGTAATGCCATTGGATTTGAGGAGGGTAACTACTTCGGATGGGTCTGGAAGATGGTTTGCAATTCTGCCATAGTTGACTCCGATGGAACCAGTGTTGTCGGAGAATGCAATTTGGAGGGATGAGAGAGAGAATAGAGAGAGAGGAGTAAGAGGGAAAAGTTGAAGGGTGCCATGTCTCTGTTAAAGATAAAAGCAAAGTAGAGAGAAACAATTAATTCTGGTGCGCAGAGCGTCAGAGTAGTCAGCGGTGGAAGATTGACAATTAATTCTGGCAATTTTTTTTTTTTAAACTACACTAGATGAACTAGCAGGTATAGCGTAAGCCAGACGAATTGACGTAAGCGGAGTTATTTTTTAATCTACACTTTTGATTTATAGAATGGACGGATATAATATTATTTGTCCATTTTTTTTTCATAATAAGTATTTGTTATGAATTATTTCCCATATATATATATATATATATATCAATAATATATTTATTATTTTAAAAATTATTACATTGCACATATATTCAATTGTACAGTACAATGTCAATATATATCACATAAAAAGAATTTTATATATTTATTTCAATCCTTATTTTGATATTTCTCAAAAACTCGAATCGTCACAATAATTAAGTCCAAGAATGAGCATTATAGGCGCCAAGAATTAAGGTTATGTAGGCCAGAATTAAGGTCATGGAAACCCACAATTAAGACCATAGATGTTAGAATTAAAGTCATGGAGGTCAGAATCAAGGTCATGTATGTCCAGAATCAAAGTCATAGAGCCCATAATCAAGGTCATAGAGGTCCAGAATGAAAGCCATTAATGAGACTAAAATTAAGTCCATGGAGGCTAGAATTAAAGTCATAGAGGTCAGAATTAATCTCATGTCAGCCAAGAATTAAGGTCATTGGCCTAGAATGGGCGCCAAGAATTAAGATTATCGAGCCCAGATTAAAGGTCACGTATGTGACGCCCCCAAAATAGGTATACACAAGCTATTCTGAGTCGCCAAATACATGGTACAAAATTTAAATATAAACTTCCTTATACAATACGACAAAAACGTAGCTGAAAGTTTTAACACGAATATTGTCTCATAGACAGTATCCAAACTCAAATAGAGTCCTCATTACAATTATTATCACTCTATTTCACAGCATAATGAGGACTACTAAAGCCACCATCTGGACCATCACTCCATTCCCCGACTAGTCCCAGCTATATTTTCATTTCCTGAAGAGAACAATGAAAGTAAAGGGTGAGCTCAACTAGCCCAATAAAAAATATTATGACTAAGATAATACAGAATAAATTATCGTTAGCCTTCAACAGTGTTAAACTGATAGAATACAATAAATAACAAGTTTAACTGCAGCGGAATAAACAATCTATTAGAAGAGTCAGGTAGAACATGATATCTACTATCTTCTATGATTTAAAAGTTTATCATCAATTTTATCGTTGAGACTCAACTCAATAAATAATCCACATCACTGAATTATCCATGCACTACAGGCCAATGATATTCATTATTATCACATCTACGAATCATCCATGCACTACGGGCCAAGGATATTCGTTATTATCACCAATGGTTATGATTATACCGATACATAGTCATAATCATACCAATCAACAGTCCATCTACATGCACTATGGGCCAAAGATGACTTTTATCACAATATAAGCATGAGGATGATGACAATAATATAATAATTCAATTAAGTGAAAGCAAATGATAAATTTTAAAAATTTATAATTCAATTTATCCAGAGTTCAAGAATGTTCAAATTGACATGATACTGCTTTGTGGAGTAAAATTCAAGAATAATATTTATGTAAAAATAATTTGGACAGAAAAGAAATCAATTTTTATCATGAATAATATCCTAGGTGAATAGTACCCGAGTGAATAGTATCCCGTGAATAGTACTTTGTGAATAGTATTCTGTGAATAGTACCCCGACATGAAAAGATAAAAACTTCACAAGAATGTTAAGAAAAAAATTTATGTGAAACAGTACTGGAGATGAAGCGCAAATTCTAAGGATATTCTACTAATTTCAAGGAGTATAGAAACAATACTTATCAAAATAAGTGTAGAATTAGGAATATGAAACGAAATAATATTACTTACATACTATAGAGTATGAAAGAAAATATTATTTCTTACGAATATTGAACAAAATAATATCCCTTACGAATACGAAAGAAATAATATCCCTTACGAATACGAAAGAAATAATACCCCTTACCTTAGTAGGAGATTGGATACTGTAATAGTGTAGTAACAAAATACACTTCTTCTTTCTCATTATTCTCTCTCTATAGCTTTCTCTTGTGAGTTTTAGTGAATTGGTGAGAATGAAAGAATAAATAAGCTTCTATTTATAGAAGATTTCTAGCTTAGCCTTTACAATGTGAAGAGACATGTGACGCCCCCAAAACAGGTATACATCACCCATCTTGGGTCGCCAGATATATGGTACAAAATTCAAATACAAACTTAATTATACAACATGAGCCGTGAGTTTTAACACGAATATTGTCTTCTAGACAGTATTTAAACTCAAAATAAGTCCTCATTTATTATCACACTATTTCACAGAATAGTGAGGACTACAAATGCAACCATCTGGACCGTCACTCCATTCCCCGACTCATCCCAGCTATATTCTCATTTTCTGAAGAGAATAGTGAAAGAAAAGGGTGAGTTCAACTAGCCCAGTAAGAAATATTATGACTAAGATAATGCAGAATAAATTATCCTTAGCCTTCAACGGTGTTAAACTGATAAAATACAATAAACATCAAGTTTAACTGCAGCGGAATAAACAATCCATTAAAAGAGTCAAGTAGAACATAATGTTTACTATCTCTTCTAGATTAAAAGTCCATCGTTAATATTTCATTCTCAGAATACTCAACAACAGCTTCTTTGTTATACCCAAGACAAAAAGAACTATCATCACCGCCCTTCACCTAAACCACCAAAGATTATAGTTAAATCCACAATTCATATTTATAATCATGTAAATCAACAGTTTCTCCTTGCCACAAAGGCTTAAAAGAACGTTTACTCAATATCCTTACCCCAAAGGCTAAAGATATTCAAATGTAATAACAACGATCATACCAATCAGTTGTCTACCTTTGCACTACAGGTCAAAGATATTCAACTATAAAACCAATGGTCATGATCATACCAATCAATTGTCTGTCAGTGCAGTACGGCCAAAGAAATTCAACTGTTAACTAATGGTCATGATTCTGCCATTCACATCATCGAATTATCCATGCACTAAGGGCCAAGGATATTCGTTATTATCACCAGTGGTTATGATCATGTCATACACCGCTCATCTTTGCATCGTAAGCCAAAAGATATACAACTATAAAACCAATAATCAACAAATCCATCTATGCACGTAAGCCAAAGATGACTTTCATCATAATATAAGTATGAGGATGATGACAATGATATAAGCATTAATCAACGAAAATCAAGGATAAATATTAAAGACTTTAAATTTATCTAGAGTTTAAAAATATCTAAATTGTCAACATGATAATCGCTTTGTGGAGTAAAATTCAAGAATAATATTCATGTACTAAAAATAATTTGATAAAAAGAAATATATTTTTCTGGATAAATAGTACCCCATGAATAAGACTTGAGAATAAGACCTTCGTGAATAAGACTCGACACGTGAAAAGTACCCCAAATACCCGAAAGTGAATAATATTCAAAGAATAGTAATCGGATGAATAAGAACTCCGTGAATAAGAACTCGTGAATAGTACTCAAAGACGAAAAGTGCTCCAATACCCGAAAGTGAATAATACTAGAGTGAATAAGAATCAAGGTGAATAAAGAACCCGTAAAAGAAAAATACCAAAAATACGATATTTCATGACGGATACAAAAGAAATGATATCTCATACGAGTATAATAGAATATACGAAACTATAAATGGATTTTCGCCCGCCATGCGATAATCCACGTAGACAGATCATTTCTACAATTTAATAAAGAATGAATACGAAGGGTCATTCACCATGCATGCAGTAGTCCGCGTAGACATGTTATTCCAACAGAATAATAAAGAATGGAATAACAAAAGAATTCACCATGCATGCGGTAGTCCTGCGTGACAAAGTTATTCCAACATGTAATAATAAAGAATGGAATAATAGAAGAATTCACCGCATGCGCCAGTAGTCCGCATGCATGTGTTATTCCAACAAAATAATAAAGAATGGAATAATGTAAGAATTCACCATGCATGCGGTAGTCCGTCCGTGAGATGTGTTATTCCAATGTAATAATAAAGAATGGAATAATGTAAGAATTCACCACGCATGCGCAGAATCACGTAGATAGGAGTTATTCCAATGTAATAATAAAGAATGGAATAATGTAAGAATTTCACCATGTAAAGCAGTAGTCCATAGGTATGTTTATTCCAACAAAATAATAAAGAATAGAATAACAGCCTTTCTTACGGTATTGAAAGAAAATAACTCTCTTCATGAATAATGAAAGAAATAATACCCTTTTACCTTAAAAAGAAAATCGGATACCGAATAAAGAGGTAAGCACTTCTTCTTCTTCTTCTCTATAATAATTGCTCTTGTGAAACTTAGTGAATTGGTGGGAAATGAAGGAAGAATGAGCTTCTATTTATAGAAAAATATAGTTTTAATAATTGCACATTTTGGGGCTCAAAATATTACAGTATAAAACCTTCTTCTTTTTCTTTATTTTTAATTTAGTCCTGCAAGTATTATCAAACTTGGACCACCTCCCTTAATAGTAAATCATGTGAATCAATAGTAAATCATGTGACTCAATAGTTCTAAACATGTGAAAAAAAATTAATTATAGTATAGTACCTCCATCTATACCTCCATTTTTAATTTAGTCATGCAAGTATTATCAATCTTGCACCAACTTCCCTAATAGTAAATTATGTGAATCAATAGTACACACATGTGATCACATAGTTATAAAGATGCTTAATTAATAGCAATTAATTGCTCATTTATCCCATTGAATTACCCGATCGTCAATATAACCTCAAACATCAATTATTATCGAAATAAATGTCGATTTCCACTAACAATAATAATTTTCATTCAATGGAACTATTTTTATCAATAATTTTATTTTTGAATTTTCGAAGTTTGACTTTTTTCGAAAAAGTCAATTGTCAATTTTTCACCAAAAAGTCAACCTCTTAAAATTTTGTGTTTATAGTCTATTTTACTAATTTTATCGTTCCGACTCAAATATCACGTCCAAGCCTCCAAATTCAACTCCGAACTCAAATTTGATTTTAATAACATTCATCATTAATATTATAACTCACAATATTTAACAACCAAATCGCTCCTGCGAAAGAGGGCTTTTCGATACTTGATTTCTCCCTATCATGCCAAGAATTAGATTATCTAACCTTTCATTGATGTAACTTCTAGACATTGTCAATATTGCAAATAATAATATGAATAACTTTGTCGTCTCAATTATTGATTTAATAATATAACATATTATGCAGATGATACTGTGATAATAATTGAATCAATAATATGAGAGATATGATGCAACAATTACTCTAGCAATAATTGAGTATAACTGAGTGACTTCTCACGTAAGCATCAATAATCAATACTGTGTGCTACTATGCAACCACACGTATTACTATACTTTTATCACCGATTATTTATGACAACTTGCTTACTTTGAAATTTTTTCACATATATCACCCTTAACTTTAACCTTTTATGTAAGACCCCGAATTTTATGAAATAAAAGTATTCAATTTTCCTATTTAGTAAATGGTTAAATTGATAAAAAGTTAAAGTTAAGGGTAATATATATAAAATTTTCAAAATACGCAAGTGGTTATAAAATATTCATTTCTGTCGGGGAATACTCGTTTGGTCGTGGAATATTCTTGTTGTCGGGAAATATTCGTACGACAACGCAGCCATTTATGGGCCCCATAACAGAAAACGGTTGGATGAAAGAAAATGACAAAGTATGAGTTTTTATAAATAATCTACAGAAGTTGTTACCGTTAACATCGTTGGAATATCCGGTGGTTAAAAATACGAATATGCGTGGTTGCACAAAGAAGACACTGCCAGTATTGCGTATAGTATTTTTGAATTATTGCTTATACGTAAGAAGACACTACTCAATAATTGTTACAAAGAATTATCGCTCAATATTTTATTTTATTGATTAAATAATTGTCATTAGCGTTGATATTTTATATTATTGTTGTTTCAATAATTGTCAACGCATAGTATTTCTCATTATCATATCAATAATTCATATTATTTGAATAATATTATTTGTAAGACCCCTCAAATTTTTTAAAATAAAAGGAATTTCCTTTATTTATTATTTTGAAATAGTAAGGGTGGATTTGATTAATGTGGTTAGTTATGGGTAAAATCGCTAAATATTTTAAATAAGTGTGTGGTGATATAATATTCATTATTGTTTGAGAATATTGTTTGGTCGTGGAATATTCGCATCGCTGTCGGAATATTCGTCTGATGCGACGCAGTAGCAGCCCATGTGTGGGTCCCCATAACTTGAAAGCGATTGGAGGAAGAAAACGACAAAAAATAAGTTGTTTAAAAATAATACAGAGTGTTATTAACAGCTTTACCTCATTGGAATACCCGGTGGTTAAAACATGTCTACGCGTTATTGCACAAGAAGATACCAGATTGCACCAATTATTGATTCTTACGTAAGAAGGCACTACTCAATAATGGTTACGATAATTCTTATTCGCTCATTATTTTATTTTATTGATTCAATAATTGCTGCGTTGATATTTTATATTCTTTGTTGTTTCAATAATTGTCATTACACAACGATTTTTTCATTATCGAACCAATAATTCATATTATCCTAATAATATTATTAGATAACATTATTGGCAATGTCTAGAAAGTTCTCATCTAAGGAGAGGTTTGGTCACCTAATTGCTCGCCAAGAAGGAGAAATTCTTATTGGAAAGCCCTCTTCCTGGGAATGGCCTCGTTCTTAGTATTGTGATTCCGTAATATTATTTGTGAATAATTAATTATTGATTCATATGATGAGAAAAATATTGATTTTATGTGGATATAGATGGAGAAATTTTATAGTGACAATTGTTGAAAATTAATATTTTATCTTTTTTCCGATAAAATAATTCATTTAAATGTATTATTTTAATAATATATTAACGATGATATTTTTACGATGAATGTGGGATATATGAGTATATGTGGAGGAGGAGTATTTTGTTACCAAAATGTTTAAAACATGTTAAACATGTCAATGGACCCCATTTATCGATCGAAATTTGATTATAGCTTTGTAAAATCGCCCATTTGTGGATTTCGGTCAATTTTTGTTTGGAATTTGGAAAACTTTCTTCTGTAAAGTTGTAGAGAATTGAATTTCCTATAAAAACTCTCATGAGATTCAATTTTCTGATAAAAGGGCTATTTATTATGAATTATTGAAGTTCCAAAGTTCAAATAATTGATTTTTGGAAGTTTAAAATATTTAAAATATGAAAAACGTTTTTTTTGTTATTAGTGGGTCTAGCATGTGGTTTGAATTCAGATTTTCAGAATTCAAAGAGTGGGCATAAGAATTTATATATATATATATATATTATTATATAAATTTTCTCGCTTTGTGTTCTAAGCAATTTCCTATAAATAGTGCTTGGGTTATAATTGAAAATCACACTTAAATCAAGTTTTCTCTCTATATTATCGAGCGATTCTTGTGAGTATTTTGAGTATACTTTGAGTATTGCTATACGGATGCAAGTTCAAGTCATAGCTTATATCCTGTTTTTACTTAGAAATCTTGCTTTTTCGAGGTAAGGGATGCTATTTTCTTCTCAAATGATATTATTTCTTCAATATCATTATCTTTGAAATATTGGTTGAAACTTTTTATCAAATTTGGAACTTTTTCATGTATGGGTTACTATTCATGAGTTCTTATTCACGAAGTTACTATTCATGAGTTACTATTCACGAGCTTCTTATTCACGAGTACTATTAATGAAGCGTGATGATGTTTTTGTGAAATTTCTATCTTTTGGTGTCTGATTTACTATTCACGATACGGCCTTATTCACGAATCGACACTATTCATCGAAAAATGAAAATTTTCCTTTTTGTCGAAAATATCTATTCGGATACTAGCTTTTGATTGTATCCATGTTTTGATCATTCTTGAATTTTACACCACTATGATTATTTTTGAGGTATTTTGGATGTGGATAAAACAAAGTACGAATCCTTAATCCTTAATCCTTGTCATTTTGTTTCACCGGATTCGCTTTAAAAAAAAAAATTTCATCATCCTCGGTCTTAAAATGATGATATTATTGAATATCTTTGGCCCAGTAGTGCAAAGATGAATGATTTATGATGAATATCTTTGGCCCAGTAGTGCAAAGATGAATGATTTCGATGAATATCTTTGGCCCGTGAGTGCAAAGATGAATGATTTCTGATGAATATCTTTGGCCGTAGTAGTCTGAAGATGAACAGTGTTTAGATGAACATGACCAATCGGTGAATGTCCTCGGCTCAGTAGTGCAAGGATGAATATTTGATCCCGATATATATTGATTGATGTTACGAGGATAAAAATAGACGATGAACTTTAAAATTCATACATAGAAGATAGTAGTTTGCATTCTCTACTTAACTCTTCTAATGAATTATTATTTCATTCATGAATATTGATTTAAAACTTGTTGTCTATTGTATTCTATTAGATTTTTCCCCTGAAGACTAACGATAATTTTGTTGTATATTATCTTAGTCATAATATTCTTTCTTGGCTAGTCGAGCTCACCTTTTCCTTTTTGTTCCATTTTTCTTCTCGTGAGGCGAGAATATAATGCGAAGTATTAGTCTGGGTATGGAATGAAAGTTCTAGGAGAGTTGTTTAGTAGTCCTCACCATTGTTGTAAAATAATGTATCAATAATTATGATGGGGATTTATTTGGGTATGTATATTGTCTGAAGACAATAATTGTATTTAAACTCACAAAGATATATGTTGTCGTATTTTGCACGCCAAAATGTATTAATAAAGTTGTGGTTATTTACGTACCATGTATTTGGCGACTCGTAATGGGTTGGATGGAATGGACCTATTTTGGGGAGTCACGGTTGGTATCGAGCTTAGGATATGATCTCCCATGAGATCGGGAATAGAACTAGGAGGGAGGCAGAAAATCCTTCGCTAGGTGTCCTACCTAAGCTTATCATTAGTTGGTCAAGATATAGGGATATTATGTGATATATTGATTTCCTTAATTAACCCTTGTTTTATGACAAGATTTGAAAATGTTGGTGAATATTAATGATGGATTAAATGAGACCGTGGAGACCTTTGACTTTCACCAACGAGGAGAACGCGTCTGACGGTGTAATGTTCTCTCTCATGAAACAACACCACCGGAAGCGAGATGATGAACGAGGGGATATTTAGAAGCTTTTTGCGATCATGCAAAATCGACGAGGGAGACTTCGTGTTCAAAACATAGGAGGAAATGATAGCAATTCACGGGTTGTCATAGCCAAGCAAGCGGTTCAAAGAGTTTGGACCACCGAATATAAAGGAAAGCCCGATCCGATCATGGCGAGAGGCGTGGGTCAAGCAAATTACCAAGATATTCGATGTCTTGGGATGCACGGAGAATGAAGGTTCCATTCGCCACCTTTATGTTCCGTGGCGAGCGGACCATCATCGGTGGGAGTCTCGTGAAGCGTACCCATCCAAATTGCCATATTCAACATGTCTTGGGAGACGTTTGAGAACTATTTAATGACAAATACTTTCCGAAAGTGTTCGTCATATACGAAGGAAGTGGAGTTTATTAGACCGAAGCGAAACAACATGACGGGTTTCTCGATGAGGCGAAGTTTATGGAGTTGTCCAGTTTCGCACCTCATTTGGTGGAAAATGAGGAACGAATGACGCGTATGTTTCGAGGGTCTAAAACCCGAGATTCGACAATATCTTATCTCTCATAAATTTTCTTTATATTCGGATGTTGTAAATAGGGCTCAATTATTAGGCGTGATAACGAGTATGTTCAACCGAGGGACCACAACCGTATCATATCGGTGATGTGAGTCATCGAAACGATGATAACCAAATGGGGAGGAAAGAATACTGGACAAAGCGGTAACCACTCGGGTGGTAATCGTGGTCATGATAATAGGAGAGGTGACTCAAGTGGACATTTTAAGAAGAGAAGGTTCAACAACGACCATGCTGAAGACGTCGGTACCAAAGAAGAATCGGTTCCAAGGAGGGAACGACCACCCATTATATGCTACAAATGCGGAAAGAAGGACATATCATCAAACCGCCCCTGCAACAGCCTCCAGGTGTATTATAATTGTGGAAAGGAAGGACATATAGTTCGAGAGTGTACTGAGTAGCGAAACCAAGTCCAATGGGATGGTGACTCAAAAGGATGTCCCGTAAAGTCAAAGTCAATCGGTTCCTTGTAAGAGCATTTGTCGTGACCAGGTTAAAATGCGAGGAACCCGAACGAGTTTAAAGACGGGTTAGTTAATTATAATTCTTATGAAGTTTATACCTTACTAGATACCGGCTTCTACCCATTCTTTTATCTCTCTTTGCATACTTCAACGTTTGAATTTGACTACGAGAGAATTAGACTTTGACTATCTCTGTGGAGACTCAGATTAAGAGAAACTTTTATTACATCTCGTTGTTTAAAATCTTGCTTGATTCAGTCAGCACTATCACATTACCTCTGTTAACCTTATTTCTATAGAGATATTTGTTTTGATGTGATTTTAAGGTTAACTACTCATCATGCCAAAATTGATTGCTTTCGTAAGGTTGTTAGTTTTCATATTCTTAAGCAACCTATTATTCGAATTCAAGCAACCAAACCATTGAAGTCAAACTCTTTCATATTAAATTATAAAGCCATTTGTTTATTGAAAAACGAATGTCAAGCTTTCTTAGTCCATGTTATGGATTTGAATAAAGACACGTCAGATTTGAATAATATTCCTGTTGTTATTGATTTTTCCTGACGTATTTCCTGAAGAATTTCTTGGCCTACTCCCAGAGCGTGATATTGAATTTGTATCGACTTTAAATCCGGTACAAAACCCATTTCTAAAATCTCATATCGAATGGCTCCTATTGAACTTCAGGAGTTAAAAACTCAATCAGAAGTTGATACCGAGCCTCTATCTGGTGACTTCCTTTGTGGAATGCACTGCCGCCGCATCTCCGTAGGGACACCATATTCGTGCGATAGTAAACTGATAGGTGTCATTGTAACGTGCTATCCAAGATTGGGATGTGAGTCACAGTTGAGAACAACCTAAGTCGGTAATCGAAATATGTAGCTTTCTAGGCTTAGTTGGTTATTATCGGAGATTCGTTGAAGGATATTCTCGAATCGCTATTCCATTAACGCAAATTGACTCGTAGAGATACAAAATTCGAATGGAGCAAAGAATATGGGAAGAGCTTGAAGAACTCAAGAGAGACTCATTTCAAAGACATGTTCGACCATGCCATCCCGGAAAAGCGAACGTGGTAGGCGACGTGTTGAGTAGAAGATCGATACAAATCTGAGTACGATATTGTCAAAAACTAATTTCAGTATAATTTACAAATAATAGAGATGGAGATGAAAACTCTAGGTACCCACGTGATGATATACGAGTATAATCGACTTTAATCGATAAAGTTAAAGTCGCTTCAAGCACACACCGGAGTGATGAATTTGAAGAAGGAGGTGCAAGAAGTTGTTATTTCAAAAGCGAGAATCGGTGAGGTGAGAAAACTCAAACCTTCGATTTATTAATCCATTTGAAATTCTCGATCGAATAGAACTGTGGCCTATAGACTCATTTTACCGCCAAGTATGACGCGTGTTCATAACGCTTTTCACGATCGACGATGTTACGTAAATATGTGGACGACCAACCACGCCATTGAGTTAGAACCGGACAAGATAAATGAAGACTTAACGTCGAGGAGGTACATCATCAAGATCTTGGATAGGAAAGAACATGTCCTATGTATTTGAGGTTATACCACAAGTTAAAGTTTTGTGGAGAAACCATGCTTATTGAGGAAATAACTTTGAGAGTTGGAAACGAAAATGAAAGCGAGGTATTTTCATCTTTTCAAACACAGTATATATCGTCAATTTCGAGGACGAAATTTCATAAGGAGGGAGGTTGTAAGACCTCAAATTTTTTTTAAAATAAAAGGAATTTCCTTTATTTATTATTTTGAAATAGTAAGGGTGGATTTGATTAATGTGGTTAGTTATGGGTAAAATGCGCAAATATTTTAAATAAGCAAGTGGTGATATAATATTCATTATTGTTTGAGAATATTGTTTGGTCGTGGAATATTCGTATCGTCGGGAATATTCGTATTTGACAGCGACCATGTGTGGGCCCATAACTTGAAAGCGATTGGAGGAAAAAAAACGACAAAAATAAGTTGTTTAAAAATAATCGGCAGTAGTTATTACCGCTTATTAATCGTTGGAATACACGGTGGTTAAAACACAAGAATACGCTATCGTTATTAAGAAAGATGGCCGGTATTGCACCAATTATTGATTCTTACGTAAGAAGGCACTTTACTCAATCTTCGTTCAAGATTTTATTTTATTGATTCAATAATTGCTTTGCGTTGATATTTTATATTCTTTGTTGTTTCAATAATTGTCATTACACGGTATTTTCATTATCGAACCAATAATTCATATTATCCGATAATATTATTAGATAACATTATTGGCAATGTCTAGAAAGTTACATCTAAGGAGAGGTTTGGTCACCTAATTGCACGCCAAGAAGGGAGAAATTCTTATTGAAAGCCCTCTTTCCTCGGAACTACCGGTTCTTAGTATTGTGATTTTGTAATATTATTTGTGAATAATTAATTATTGATTCATATGATAAGAAAAATATTGATTTTATGTGGATATAGATGGAGAAAATTTTTATAGTGACAATTGTTGAAAATTAATATTTTATCTTTTTCTCGATAAAATAATTTATTTAAATGTATTATTATATTTTAATAATATAATAATGATGATATTTTTACGATGAATGTGGGATATATGAGTATTTTTGGAGGAGGAGTATTTTTGTTATAAAAAATATTTAAAGCATGTTTTAATAATATAATAATCATGTTCATCTAAACACTGCTCATCTTTGCACTACTCACCCAAAGATATTCATCGAATCAATCATCTTTTACACTGAAGCCAAAGATATTCATCATAAATCATTCATCTTTGCACTACACAAGCCAAAGATATTCATCATAAATCATTCATCTTTTAAGACCGAGGATGATGAAAATATTTTTTAAAAAACGAATCCAAAGGAAACAAAATGACAAGGATTAAGGATTAAGGATTCATACTTTGTTTTATCCACGTCCAAAAATACCTCAAAAATAATCATAGTGGTGTAAAATTCAAGAATGATCAAAAACATGGATACAATCAAAGCTAGTATCCACAATAGATATTTTGACAAAAAGAAGAAATTTCATTTTTCTATGAATAAGGTCAGATATCGTGAATAGTCCGTATACGTGAATAAGTAACTCAAACACCAAAAGATAGAAATTTCATAAAAACATCTTCACGCTTCGTGAATAAGATTTCGAGAATAAGAACTCGTGAATAAGAACTCATGAATAGTAAATCATGAATAGTAATCCCGCATATGAAAAAAGTTCCAAATTTGATAAAAGTTCCAACCAATATTTCAAAGATAATGATATTGAAGAAATAATATCATTTGAGAAGAAAATAACATCCCTTACCTCGAAAGACAAGATTTACATAAATAAACACAGGATATAGGCTATGACTTGAACTTGCAGACCAGATAGCAATACTCAAAGTATACTCAAAATACTCATAAGAATACGCTCGATAATATAGAGAGAAAAACTTTGTTTTAAATTGTGATTTTCAATTATAACCCAAGACCTATTTATAGAAATCGCTTTAAACACCAAAGCGAAAATTTAATATAATATTATTATTTATAATAATAATTCCTACGCACACCTTGAATCTGAATTTCAGCAACTTGTCATGTGTTAAATGAGGGAACCAAATGAAAAAAACGTTTTGTAAATAAAAATATTTTAAACTTCCAAAATCAATTATTTTGAGCTTTGAACTTCAATAATTCACAATAAATAGCCCTTTTGCCAGAAAATTCAAATCTCGCGAGTTTTTATAGGAAATTTAATTCTCTACAACTTTACAGAAGAAAGTTTTCCCAAATTCCAAACAGAAATTGACCGAAATCCATAAATGGGCGATTTTACAGGCTATAATCAAATTTCAGTCAATAAATGGGGTCCACCGACATGTTTAACATGTTTTAAATATTTTTGGTAACAAAAATACTCCTCCTCCACATATACTCATATATCCCACATTTATCGTAAAAATATCATCGTTAATATATTATTAAAATAATATATTTAAATGAATTATTTTATAAAATATTAATTTTCAACAATTGTCACTATAAA
Source organism: Panax ginseng (assembly GCA_020205605.1). Taxonomy (NCBI): domain Eukaryota; kingdom Viridiplantae; phylum Streptophyta; class Magnoliopsida; order Apiales; family Araliaceae; genus Panax; species Panax ginseng. The sequence continues at coordinate 3,188,321 of CM035131.1, read as the reverse complement.
AATTTCTCCATCTATATCCACATAAAATCAATATTTTTCTCATCATATGAATCAATAATTAATTATTCACAAATAATATTACAGAATCACAATATTGACAACTAGCGGTTCAGGAAAGAGGGGGCTTTCCAATAAGAATTTCTCCTACTGCCAATTAATTAGGTGACCAAACCTCTCCTTGAGCAGAACTTTCTAGACATTGCCAATAATATTATCTAATAATATTATTCAGGATAATATGAATTATTGCTTCGATAATGAAAAATACCGTAATGACAATTATCAAAACAACAAAGAATATAAAATATCAATGCGTGAATTATTGAATCAATAAAATAAAATAATCGAATAAAGAATTATCAGAACCATTATTGAGTAAAGGCCTTCTTACGTAAGAATCAATAATTAAGGCAATACCGCAGCGTGTCTTCTTGTCTAATAATGCTTATTACCGTGTTTTAACCACCGGGTATTCCAACAAAGGTAAATTCTGTAATAACTACGCCAATTATTTTTAAACAACTTATTTTTGTCGCTTTTCTTCCTCCAATCGCTTTCACATGGGGCCCACACATGGTCATACCGTCGCATTTAATATTCCCGATAAGACGAATATTCCACGACAAACGAATATTCTCCGAAACAATAATGAATATTATATCACCACTTGCTTATTTAAAATATTTGCGCATTTTACCCATAACTAACCACATTAATCAAATCCACCCTTACTATTTCAAAATAATAAATAAAGGAAATTCCTTTTTATTTAAAAAAAATTTCGGGGTCTTACAAATTCATATTATCTGAATAATATTATTAGATAACATTATTGGCAATGTCTAGAAAGTTCTGTCTAAGGAGAGGTTTGATCACCTAATCAAGGCTTGAAGAAGGAGAAATTCTTATTGAAAGCCCCTGCTTTCTTGAACCGCACAGTTGTCAATATTGTGATTCAGTAATATTATTTGTGAATAATTAATTATTGATTCATATGATGAGGAAAATATTGATTTTATGTGGATATAGATGGAGAAAATTTTTAATGTGACAATTGTTGAAAATTAAAATTTTATCTTTTTCTGATAAAATAATTCATTTAAATATATTATTATATTTTAATAATATAATAATGATGATATTTTTACGATGAATGTGGGATATATGAGTATTTTTGGAGGAGGAGTATTTTTGTTACAAAAAATATTTAAAGCATGTTTTATGTGTCGGTGGACCCCATTTCTTGACTGAAATTTGATTATAGCATGTAAAATCGCCCGTTTATGGATTTTGATCAATTTCTGTTTGGAGTTTGGAAAAACTTTCTTCTGCAAAGTTGTAGAGAATTGAATTTCCTATAAAAACTCGCAAGATTTGAATTTTCTGATAAAAGGGCTATTTATTATGAATTATTGAAGTTCTGAAGCTCTGAAATAATTGATTTTTGAAAGTATAAAATATTTAAAATGACAAAAACATTTTTTGTCATTATTGTGGGTCTTGCATGTGTTAGAAGTGGTTGAATTCAGATCTCTAAATGTGGGCATAGGAATAAAAATTAATAAATTAATATTTTAATAAATTTTACTTCGCTTTGGTGTTCTAAGCATTTTCCTATAAATAGGTGCTTAGGTTAGAATTGAAAATTACACCAGAAAACCAAGTTTTCTCTCTATATTATCGAAATATTCTTGCGAGTATTTTGAGTATATTTTGAGTATTACTATACTGGTGCAAGTTCAAGTCATAAATTTATATCCCAGGTTTCAAATTTAGAGTCTTGATCTTTCGAGGTAAGGGATATTATTTTTTCAGAATGATATTATTTCTTCAATATCATTATGCTAAAATATTGATCTGAAGTTTTATCAAATTTGAAACTTTTGGTGTTCGGAGTTACTATTCACGATATCACTGCCTTATTCACTTATACAAAGAATTCACGAATACGACAATTATTCATCGAAAAATGAAAATTTTCCTTTTCGTCTAAAATATCTATTGTGGATACTAGCTTTGATTGTATCCATGTTTTGATCATTCTTGAATTTTAGACCACTATGATTATTTTTGAGGTATTTTTGGATATGGATAAAACAAAAGTACGAATCCTTAATCCTTAATCCTTGTCATTTTGTTTCACCGGATTCGCTTTTAAAAATATTTTCATCATCCCCACCTTAAATGATGATATTATTGAATATCTTTGGCCCGTAGTGCAAGATGAATGATTTCTCATGAATATCTTTGGCCGTAGTAGTGACAAAGACGAAACAGTGTTTAGATGAACATGACCAATCGATGAATATCTTTGGCTCAGTAGTGCAAAGATGAATATTTAATTTCGATATATATATTGATTGATGTTACAGGATAAAAGATAGATGATGAACTTTTAAATTCATACATAGAAGATAGTAGTTTTGCATTCTCTACTTAACTCTTCTAATGAATTATTATTTACGTCGCGAATATTGATTTAAAACTTGTTGTCTATTGTATTCTATTAGATTTTTTCTGTTGAAGACTAAAGATAATTTTGTTGTATATTATCTTAGTCATAATATTCTTCTTTTACCGCTAGTTGAGCTCACCCTTTTCCTTTTGTTCCATTTTTCTTCTCAGGAGGCGAGAATGTAGCGAGTACGAGTCGGGGTATGGAATGATGGTTATAGAGAGAGTTGTTTAGTAGTCCTCACCATTTTTGTAAAATAATGTATCAATAAATGTGATGAGAATTTATTTGGGTATAGATATTGTCTAGAAGATAATATTTGTATTCAAACTCACAGTTTTACTATTGTAATAATAAAGTTGTAGTTGTTTCTGTACCATGTATTGACAACTCAGAATGGGTGATGTATACCTATTTTGGGGGCGTCACAAATATAGTTTCAATAATTGCTCATTTTGGGGCTCAAAATGTTACAGTATAATACCTTTCTCTTTTTCTTAATTTTTAATTTAGTCCTTCAAGTATTATCAAACTTGCACCACTTCCCCTAATAGTAAATCATGTGAATCAATAGTAAATCATGTGACTCAATAGTTCTAAAATATGAAAAAAAATTAATTATAGTATAGTACCTTCATCTATACCTCCATTTTTAATTTAGTCATGCAAGTATTATCAATCTTGCACCAACTCCCCTAATAGTAAATTATGTGAATCAATAGTACACACATGTGATCACATAGTTATAAGCATGTAAATTAATATCAATTAATTGCTCATTTATCCGGTGAATTACCCGATTGGTCAATATAACCTCCAGACATCAATTATTATCGAAATAAATGTCGATTTCCACTAACACTAATAATTCCCACACAATGGAACTATTTTTATCAATAATTTTATTTTTGAATTTTTGAAGTTTCTTTTTTTCAAAAAAGTCAACTATTGACTTTTTGACCAAAAAGTCAACCTCGGTAAATTTTGTGTTTATAGTCTATTTTTACTAATTTCATCGTTCTGGACTCAAATATCACGTCCGCGTCTCCTAATTCAACTCCGAACTCAAATTTGATTTTTAATAACATTCATCATTAATATTATAACTCACAATATTTAACAACCAGATCGTTTCCAGGAAAGAAGGGCTTTCCGATAAGGATTTCTCCCTATTGGCGCGCAATTAGATTATCTAACCTCTCCTTGACAGAACTTTTAAACATTGTCAATATTGCAAATAATAATATGAATAACTTTGTCGTCTCAATTATTGATTTAATAATATAACATATTATACAGATGATACTGTGATAATAATTGAATCAATAATATGAGAGATATGATGCAACAATTATTCTAGCAATAATTGAGTATAACTGAGTGACTTCTCACGTAAGCATCAATAATCAATACCGTGTGCTACTATGCAACCACACGTATTACTATACTTTTATCACCGATTATTTTATGATAACTTGCTTACTTTGAAAAATTTTCACATATCACCCTTAAATTTAACCTTTTATCAATTTAACCATTTACTAAATAGAATAATTATAAGAAAATTGATTTTTTTTCATTTCATAAAATTCGGGGTCTCACAAGACAAGTGGATTGACGACTGGTAATATGAAAAGAAAAGTGATTTGACGCCTATAATATGAAAAGGCAAGTGGTTTGACCCTTGTAATGTGAAACGACAAGTGGTTCGATACTTGTAATGTGAAACGATAAGTGGTTCGACGCTGTAATGTGTAACGACAAGTGGTTCGACGCCTGTAATGTGAAACGACAAGTGGTTTGACGTCTGGTAAAGACAAGTACTATTGGCAAAAATGACTCTTAGATGATGACATATGGGTCCTATAGAATAAACCAAACTTACAACAAACGTCTCATAACAGACTTCTTATTTATATCAAAGATTGAATAAATATTTACCACAATGAAATCACTTTATTTTCAATTAACACATTTTTAATCTTCTAACAATTATTCATCATTAATATTATAACTCACAATATTGACAACCAAATCATTCCCAGGAAAGAGGGGGCTTTCCGATAAGGACTTCTCCTTATTGACGCACAATTAGGTGACCAAACCCCTTTCCTCGACAAAACTTTCTAGACATTGTCAATAATGCAAATAATAATATGAATAATTAACTTTGTTCTCTCAATTATTGATTTAATAATATAAAATATTGTGACAATAATCGAATCAATAATGTAAGATACTATGCAACAATTAATTATTGTGGTAATAATTGAGTAAAACTGAGTGACTTCTTACGTAAGCATCAATAATCAAAAAATATCGCATAAATATCGTAAGTGCTACTATGGAATCAATGCCAGACATCATGTACTTTTATCACCAGGTATTTCAACAGTTAACGGTAAAATTTTGCCGTTATTTTATAAAAATATTATTTATTTTGCTTTCTATATCCGACAGTTATTCCGTTGTGGGGTCCACCAATGATTGTGCTGTCGTACGAATATTTCTCGACAAAAAGAATATTTTCCGACCAAACGAATATTTTATGACAACTTGCTTATTTTACAAAATTTGAAAATATTACCCACAACTATAACATTATATCAAATTCACACCTTATTATTCAAAATAATATTTAGAGAAAAATTAATCTTTATTCATCAAAGTTGGGGTCTTACAACGTAGGCCAAAAATTAGCACCATGAGCGCAAAAAATTAGCGCATGAAAAAAACTCTTATTATTATTCGGTTACTCCTTGAGTAGGGGCAAATCATTGTGGATAAAAATAATCGATCAATGGCGAGTTGTCATGTGTTATTTCTAGATCCCTATTAATAAATGTAAATATAATAATTTTGCTAGCGGAATATTTTAGAAGTATATTGAATTCATAAAGTATAAAATTCTTAGGAAGTTTAACCAACTAAGAATTGACAACCTGGAAGGTCTCTAGAGGGATTCTAATTCGTAACTCATGAAGGAAAAGACTCATACTATAAATAAGTGATGTTCCAACACATTCAAGGTGAACAATTTTACTCCCATAATAATTCTCTCTCCTCATATCAACATGTTAACTTAAGCATAGTAGATTCCTCCGGAGTCCCCAACTCCAGTGGACCTCTTGTTATAAGTTTTCAGGCGAGATTGAGGTGGTTACTTTATTCCTTCAGTTGTTGTTTCTTGATTGCCGGTACACTGAAATTGGTAAGCTACTAGCAATTTCGTTACTAAATTATGGAGACTTATTTCAAACTGGTTTAATGTCCAAACCTTGCCGAAAGATTATATCTTCCCGGTGGAAAAGAGACCTAGTGAGGAATTAAGTACTCCTATATGTGCAGCCATTCCAGTGATCGATCTTGGAAAGGCAGAACATGATCGTAAATATACTATTCAACAAATTTTGAAGGCTAGCCAGTAGTTTGGATTTTTCTAGGTCCAGTATTTTTCATTTACAAAACTTGAAGATTTGTAATCCATATATATTTATCAGGTGGTCAACCATGGAATTTTTGCAAATTTAATGGACGAAAAGATAGAGAGTATTCAAGGAGTTCTTTGGCGTGCCAGATGAGGATAAGACAAGTGTTTAATCGGCAGCAAGTGCTGCATGCAGACTTTACACTAGCAGCTACAACTACGCTAATGAAAAGGTTCACTTCTGGAGAGATAATTTGAGACGCCCTTGTCATCCTTTAGACGAATGTATGCTATTCCAATTCATGTCATCAACTATTTTTCACTTCCTAAGAGTTCTAAAGCTGATTTGTGAAAGACTATGACTTGAACCGGGGTTTTTTGTGAAGGACTAGGACTTGAACCGAACTAGGAATTTGTCAATAAGAGTATTTTGTTAATTGTTAACTATAAACTCAATTTCTTATATACTTGTGTACGTAGATTATCAGTAATGGGAGGTCACCGGTACAAAGTACTAAATAAACAACATTTAAAAGACAACGTTTTTTATAAAAATATTCTGGTATTTTTTTCCACAACGTTTTTAAACAAAACGTTGTAGATATATATTTTAAAAGGGCATTTTTTTGATTTTAACTAGATAACGTTTTTTTTGAAAAAACGTTGTCTATATGTTAAAACACGGAGCTTAAATGTTTATCAATTTAAAAGTTTTCTTTTCTTTTTTACTATTTCATTCGTGTTTTTTCGCTCCATCAGCCCTCGCCTCTCTTCCTCCTTTCTCATCCCTCCATCCTGTCTCACAAATCCCTCCAGCTTTCCAGATTCAAATGGAAACATGAGATCAACGACTAGATCTAAGACCTTCTTTCTCCCTCTATACACGATTCTCTCATTTTTACATAGTTTGTTATGTATTTTGAATGGTTGATACATTTTGGTTTTAAATTTAAATGAGAATTTAGACCTTTTAGTTATATATTATGGCATTAACATATTGCAGGTGCATTGGTAATATAGGTGAACCATAATTTTTTTTTTCTTTTCTTTATCTACAACATTTTAAAAATGTTGTATAAATTGGTTAAAAACGTTGTCTGATAAACTAAACAACAACGTTTTTATCCAAAAAACGTTGTGGAATCATACATTTTACAATGTTTTTAAGCATCTGCTAATTTTTGGAAAACAAATCTACAACGTTTTTTCCTAAAAAACATTGTGTATTGTGTTTAACTACAACGTTTTAAAAACGTTGTGTAAGAGTGTCAAATAGACAACACCCTTAACCACGACGTTTTTTTGACTGAAACCAGAACGTTTTTTCCGCGTTGTCTATTCACTATTTTGTAGTGGTAGGTTTTAAAGTGCTAGCTGAACATCGGGCAGTGACAAACTCAAGAGAAGCGCGTACGTCAATTGTGTCCTTGTAACAGCAGCATCATAGAGCCTGCTAAAGCTCTCATCAATGAAGGCAATCCTCCCCTGTATAAAGATTTCCAATACCAAGAGTTAATTTCTTAAAGCCTACACAGCGAAGACTGGTGATACTAAAGCAGCGTTAGAGGCCTATAAGGTTAATTAAGCTTTCAAATACCAAGAGTTTCTTAAAGCCTTGCAGGATATGCATGCACATATTTCTATTAAGAAATGATTAATAACCTTGTCGGGTCTAATGTACTTCATAAACATAAATTCCAAGCCAATTTTTTGGCTTCAACCATTGACCTTGAAATTTTCAATTGTGCTATCAAGTTCTATTCATCATTTCCCATTAAGATTGGGAATTTAAAATATTTTTGCCAGGAAATAAAAATGGTGAAACATGCTTCAAGCTGGTTTAATATTGAAAATGTGCCTTGCAGTTATGTATTTCCACAGGAAGATAGACCAGGTCCCTAGATGCGCTACTATTCCTGTTCAATATTGACATTGGATAAGCTATGGCCGGAGAAAAACTCCAAAATATTCACCATATCATGGAGGCTAGCTGCAGCTCAGGACTTTGGATTCTTCCAGGTATTTTTTTTTCACTAGTATGAGCAGTATGCATTAGAAACAAGGAATATCCAGCCCAACACGCTTATCTTAATTGTTGGTTTAGTTTATGCATGGCGAAAAGACTCGGTTTTGTGTTTTTGCATTGGAGTTTTTAGAACAAAATTTGCAGTTTTACTTTCTCGTGAACTTTTAACCATGTACTCTTTTCTCTTTTGAATATTAGCCTATCAGTTCTTTTGGTGTGGTTGACGAAAAATCCATCAGGTATTCCTCTATTTGGGGAGAGCTTGTCTCTAAAAAATTTACCCCATGTTATCCCCCCTATCACATGAACAACAAGATCTACAAAGTAGTCATTAATATTTAGAAAATACTTTTAGAACGGACACAAATATATAATAGTTGCTACATGTTATACAAGTCAGCATTGCACTAATTGGGTTGAAAAAAAATCAATCCCCAACTTTAATCCATTAATCAATAGATTAATCGATACATGTCCAAAATAATGGACTCCACATTTTTTGTTGAATGATCAAAACTTTCTCACCTCGATTGGAAATATTTATAATTTCATTACCTAAGAACATATAATCTATAATTTCATCCATGAATAAATACTTCAACCTTCTTAATACAACAAGTAATTCAATTTTCTTATAATATTATAAACGTGCTCTCGGAAGACTTTTATTTAATTATTTTTACGATATTATATTATGAACATACCCCCGCTAGACCCAAATCCTAGATCATAACTCTTATACCTGTTCCAACATTTGATAACTTTGCATTAAGGGTCCATTCATTATGAAATTCTTATAAATAGACTTATATAAATCAACATCGATAGTCGAATCCAAATAAAATTTGTTATCATGGAGTGCAACATGCAAGATATGAAATCGAATCATTTTATGCCCACCGCACCCTCTCTTTCAATTGTGCTCTTCCTGAGCGGATTGCATGCGCCTAGAGCTGTGCTCTTCCTGAGCGGATTGCGTGTGCCTAGAGCTGTGTTGAAGGTGATAAAATAAAATAATAATGTGTGAGTTCTTCTTTCTTAATTCATATGTAGACATTTAATATTGACATAAGTTTACAATCTGAACAAAATATATATATATATATATATATATATATATATATATATATATATATACCAACCGAAAATTTGTTTTGATACATAATTTTGCACAGAGTTTGTTAGATAATTTCTATTAATTGCTGACTGAACCTTCAACACTGCTGTACTATTTTATCATGCTAACAACATTAAAAGGAAAGAAAAAAAAAAAACTCCATCCTTCTAAGAATATTTATATGTTTTAAGAGAATGAATTTCTCTTTATGATTATTAATTAATTCCCACTGCCAGCCAGCCATATTAATTATAATCAAGGGTACGTAGTGAAAGCAACATGCATTTGTATACTCCTAAATTACAACCAAGCTTGATTTATTTTTTTAGGTAAACCGTCAACTACGTTAAGTTGCATCATTTTTTCTTTCTTAGTAGGTAGTAAGTAGTATTTATAATTAGAAACATTAATATATTTATATATATAATAAGCAAAGAAAATTTAAACATTAATACATTAGTATTCATATATATTTCCAGTTTGGGTCCCAATCCAAAAAAACCAATGGCACTCTTATAGAATTTCTAGTTGGGAACCTTAATGGTGAGTTTGTGAGGGACACCAAAGAAAAGTTAAAAGATTTTTTTATATTTAATTTCACATGCAAGTTGAAAACTTGGCAATTATAAAGTACTTAGAGAAAATAAAAATTCAACTGTTATTTGTGGATCCGGTTATGTTGAATTATAATTACAAAGGTCAAAAGTACAAGCAATTATTATAAGCCATTATAAATATTTTTTTCACGATCTTATAAATTATGATAAAGATTTTGTTTCTCTTTTCTTCATGGCAAAAATAAAAAAAAATTACTCTGATATATAATGGTTAAATTTATATTATGTTTTTAATTATTTATTAAATATATTGTATCAAAGCCTGCGCTAGACCCAAATCATAGGTCCGTCCCTGGGATGAATTAATATGAAACTTAGACAGGAAATTTGGACGTAAAATGTTCTCATTAAAACATTTTCCTAATTTTTATAAATTGACATAAAAAAGTAAAGTTTCAAAAGATTAAGGTTAAGTATATATTTTCCTAATTCTGAAAATAAATGATGCTTAGATGGATGAAACTTATGGGCCCAAAAGTACTTGTAGAGTGAAATTTACACGTTCAAAAGTTTAAAAATTTTGTAGGAGTAGTTTTGCATTTATGTTAGAAGCTTAATTAATATTTTTAAAAATATTTACTATTATTAAGATAAAATATGACTACAAAAAAATGAGAAAAAAAGAAAAGAAAATACTAATTAATAACTGTAAACATCTAATACTAATACTTGGAAGGAATAAGAGTTCTTAACAGAAATATCCCTGGAAACAAACTGTGCACGAGGAATCACCTATTCAACTTATATGACCTTGTTATCTCAGGACATTCGATCATTAATTATAATACTAGCATATACTGATTCAGATCTAAGGTCGTAACTATTTATTTATTTATTTTTGAAAAATTATTTAGTTATAAGTTGCATAGTTGATTTTCCTTACAGTTGTTGCCAGGCCGGATGTAATAACCTTAATTAATTAGTATTAGTATGTCGTTAATCAGTACCAGTTGATACTATTATTCTCAAATTAATTACCAGCATTGCAAGATTAGTAAAACAATTAACTTGTCGGCCAGAATATATTCTTTTAAACAAAATTTCCACCTTTATGATACTATTCGGAATATTATTACTGCCATTGCCAGCCACGTTATTATTTTATTATGTAATGATAGCGACATATGCATATAATATTGTGTGTGCCCAAGATTGATCTTAGTGGTGATTACAAAGATTATTATAGTAATTTAGAGATAGAAAGTAATCACATGGGGTTGAACCAATGACTTAGAAATTTCCGGTTTGTTTCCCTTGTTAGAAATTACCTGCAGGCTAATCTATAGATCACCAGTAATTTTATTTTATTTCCAGTTGGGGGAAACTTGGTCTTCAAAACTTGCAACTTGGCATATATATAATAAGCTCTCAGAAGGTACGTATCTAATTATATAGTATATATCATCAAATATATATATGTGTGTATATACAGGTGATCCATAGTAAATGATGGCTATAGACCTTAATTGATCATCAAATCTTGTACCATTAGTTGCAACACTATGTTACGGAGGACCCCAGCCATTTTAAAAAAAAATCTAGGCCGTCAAATTTATAGTTGATGGTGCAAGATGTGGTGGTATTTTTAAGGTTGGTTGAATGATGATCATTGAGGGCAAGAGCTTGCAAAATAATATATAAAGTAACCCATCTTGGTCAACTTTTTTTTCATCACAATTAATTCTTGGATTGAGAACTCAACGTTTTCAGGAGTTTTGAATGGGAAAAATGGAGAAACATGTTACAAGCTGGTTTAATGTTGAAGAAGTGCCTAGTAGTTACATATTTCCGCAGGAATATAGACCAGGGAAGCTCCCTATTCCAATATGCAACACTATTCCAGTTATTGACCTTGGAAAAGCAATGGGTGCAGAACATATTCATACAATTCAGCGCATCATGGAAGCTGCTCAAGTATTTGGATTCTTTCAGGTAATCAATAATTTCAGTTCCACTTTGGCTTGAAATTGATTAGTTATATGGAGTACCTTCAAATTTTATTCTTTGTCCACTAAAAATGCAAAACTATCCCATGTATTTGTGTTCGATCATGTGATTGTTTCGTTCTTGAATTTAACTGATTAGCAAGGATCTCCCTCAAGATACAATTATAAATGTAGAATTAATGGTATCCTTTAAATTATAATTACTAGTGCAAACCGGATAAGTGTGATAGATTTGCACTATTAATTATTATTTGTAACTTGAGGAAGGGTTTTGACAAAAACATCACATGTGGATGAAGTGAGGAGGCAGTTTTGTGTTTTAGTCTTATGTGAAAGATGTGTGTGTGTGTGTATATATATATAGTTGTTCAATTATGTGTATGGGTGACTGTTGAGAAATCAAGCTCACACAAATATACAAAGATTTATACAAACTCTAACTCTCTTTGACACTTTGACACTCAAACTAGAGCTTTGCTCTTCTTCTCTCTAAGATATACTCTATCAATTTTGGTGTGTCTTTCCTCTTCCATTTGGCCTCCTTTTATAGCCAAGAACTAGAGGGTAGAAAAGGAAATGAGTTGGACTCATTTTCACCAAAGGAGTAACATTAATGAGATAATGGTGATATGTTCCTTGACCCATTAAATATTTCCCCTTGACCCATTAAAGGTGAGGACCATTGACCATTGACCCGATGATTAATGACCAAAGACCAAAGACCAAAAAAATAGGATCGATATTCAACAATCTCCACCTTGGCTCATATTTTCCAAATCTTGTGATCTTCTTTGTGTGTACGTGAATGTATCCTCTCCTGGATACTCCACTCTGAACTCGACATTAGGCGAAGTGAATTAAGTCCAAAGCGATTGCTTGAACTTTTACTGTTATGGCGACTTTGTGAGCATATCTGCGGCATTCTCCTTTGTGTGAACTTTGTGAGCTATGAATGTCACCATTGTTCAACCACTCACGAATCTTGTGATCTAGAACATCTATATGTTTGGTTACGGCATGGAACACTTGGTTCTTTGCTAAATGAATAGCACTTTGACTATCACCTTTGAATCTGGATCTTGCCTTGCTTGAAACCTAGTTCTTGACTAGTCCCTTAAGCCCTGAAAGCCTCCTTGCTTGCCTCTGTCGATGCCATATACTCGACCTCTGTTGTTGATAATGCTCTAGTAGAAATTGCAACAACGACCTCCAACATATACATCCTCCACAAAAGTGTATACAAACCACATCGTGAGATCTCCTTGCATCTAGGTCTCGGCGCATAATCCGAATCAACGAACCACAGTAACCTCACTTCTTGCGGTATCACGATCGAACATAAGAAGGCGTAATTGGTTGTACTGTTTAGAATAACGAAAAATCCATTTCTGACATTCGATGCTCTTTTCTGGATTTGCCATATACCTGCTTAACCACATTTGTTGCTTGTGAGATATCGGCCTTGTACATACCATGGCGTACATTAAACAACCCACGCATTTGCATACGGTACTTTGGACATATACTCCACCTCGTCCTCTGTTTGTGGGCTCATTGTGAAGATAACTTTGAAATGTCTTTGCCAGACGTGTCTTAGCTGGTTTAGCATTGTTCATGTTAAACCTCTCTAAGACCTTCTGCACATATCCTTTCTGAGTTAGCCACAACTTTCCTGCTTGACGATCCCTGTGAATTTCCATACCTAGGATCTTCTTGGTGACCCAAGATCCTTAATATCAAATTCAACTTTCGACAAATTCTTGGTTTGAAGAATATCGACTTCTCTTTCTTTGCTATCAACATGTCATCGACATATAACGTTAACAATACTTTAGAGAGCCATCATCAAGGGATCTGAAATACACACATGGATCATACTCGAGCGAGAGTAACCATGAGCCATCATGAAGTTATCAAACTTCATATACCCTTTGTCTTGAGGGCTGCTTGAAACCATAGAGGACTTCTTGAAGCGCAAACTAAACCCTCTTTCCACAGTTCAATAAACCCCTCGGTACTTTGCTTGTAGATCTTTTCTTCTAAATCACCGTGGAGAAAAAATTGTTTTCACATCAAAATTGTTACAACTCCATATCTGTGATGCTCTGATAGATAAGATCAACCAATCGATGTGTGTTTCTGGCCTGGTGAGAAGATCTCATTGTAGTCGATTCCCTCTCTCTGAGAGAATCCCTTTGCCACTAATCGGCCTTGAATCTTTCACCTTCTTTATCGGTGAGCTTCCTTTTCACGAACACCCACCTTGCATCCTATAGCCTTGATCCTTTTGGAGTTGAACTAACTCCCGTATGCGGTTCTTTTGTAAAGATTCCATCTCTTACGCCATAGCTATATCGCCCATTTATCATTATCATCGGATTGAATAGCATCCACGATAGCTAGTTGGATCTCCACTTACCGATGATCAAGGCAAAAGCGACCATGTCTTCAAACCCATATCTACTGCCTTTGGTTTCTTGACTTCGCCTTTCCGATCTCTAACAAGATTATAGGACCTCTCTTGGGGATCTGAAGGTTGATCATCTTGATCTCTTGAGGAAGCTCCACCTCAATTGGGTGTTTACTGCTCTCACTTGCTGCTGATTCTTCATTCTCGGACTTGTTCGACATGTGTTTCTCATTGAACACCACATCTCTGCGACAACCTTCTTCTTGAATCTTTGGATCCCATAACTTTGTATCCCTTGACACCATCTTCATATCGAGGAAAATACACTCTTTTGACCTTGGATCAAGCTTGGGACTATCATTCTTCATTGGCGGCGATGAGCATAAAATTTGGACAACGAAAGATTTTCATCACGAAAAAAATCAAGCTGGTTTCCCACTCCATACCTCTTGAGGATTTTTTGTAATCAATTCCTGCTTTGAAGGAGATCGATTTATCGAGATAACCGCACTGTATTGATTGCCTCGGCCGAAAACTCTTGGGCAATCCTGCATTCAATCTCATACATCAGCACGTTCAATAGAGTTACATTCATCCTCTCGGCAACCCCATTTTGCTCTGGAGTTCTTTTGGTGAGAAGTGCTGGTGATACCTTCATCTGGCGAGCTGTAGGAATGACACATCCTTGTATTACGTGCCATTATCGATCTGAAATACTTGACTTCTTTCAGATGCGGTTCTCTACTTTAGCTTTCCTTTTGCTTGAAGATTACGAAAACCTCGGATCTCTGCTTCATAAAATACACCCACACCTTTACGGGTAGTCATCTATAAAGCTAACAAAATAATGGGCTCCACCCATTGGCGTATGTGATCGGGCCCCACACATCCGAATGTACATAATCAAGTACATTCTTCTTGGTATGTCTTCTGCCTTGAAGTGACCCTCCGTTGTTTGCCGTCATACCATAAAACTTGCAAAATTCAAAGCTGCGTTTTGACACCTTTCGTATATTTGCCTTTTGTGAAGTTCTTTCATTCCACCTTCACTCAAATGACCAAGTCGCGTGTGCCGTAATTACGTCTATCATTTTTTGGAATTATCACGCACGCAAAATTCTTTGCTCCACCGTGGCTGTGTCCCCTATCAACTTGTAGAGGGTGCCCTTCTTACGGCCCTTCATAATTACCATCGAGCCCTTGGTAATTTTCATGACACCATCTCTGGTGAGATCTTTACAACCTATAGAGTCAAGTACTCCAACCGAGATAGCAAGCTCTTCTTGATTACGGAATATACCTTACATCACCCATGTTACAACAACTCAAAATCGAACATTTTAATTTTTATGGTGCCTATCCCGATAACTGCGGTTTGCATTGTTACCCAATAAAAGCTGTACCACCATTGCGGGATGTAAAAGTATCAAACCAATCCTATGAGGGGACATATGAAAAGAACAACCGGAATCCATGTACCAATCACAAAGAAAGGCATACCTTTGTCTCTAACGGATAAGAGATCACCTTGTGAAGCTTCATTTTACATCGCGTGTATACGATTCTCTCGTCATTTGCACACATCTGCTTTTCAATGACATTAGCGATTTTTTCAATCTGCTTTCCTTTCTTCTTGTTATCCTTTTTCAACAATGGACCTTTGATTTTTGTAGTGGCCCTTCTCGTGTAACAATGATAACATTCGACTGAGATTTATCCTTCTTTTGGTCTCGTGAGACCTTTCTCGTTCCTTCTTGGAATACTTCTTTTGATTAGGACCCTGCCGCCCCCCGTTTGAAAAAGTAAGAAGGCTGTCTCCTTGATCTCTGGAAGTAGTGCCCTTGAACTTATCACGGTCGATCTTCTAGCGACATCACATAAATCATTATGAGCTTTTCCTTCCCTACAAGGGTGTCACGGAGAGTTGAGTATGAATCTGTAGAGAGACGAAAGCGATAAGGCTTTATCTTCTTCGTCGAACTTCACATCAATCTTTGGTTAGTTGGGTCACCAATCTATTAAACTCATTAATATGATTGGCCAAATCGACCCTTCTTCCATCCGGCCGGTCTGATTCCTTCTTCAAATATAACCGGTTTGTGAGACTTTGACTTGTAAACTTTCTCAAGTTTCTCCCACAAGTCCTTGAAGAGGTTTACTGTCAAAACGATATTTGATCGTGGCGCCAAACTCAATCGATTGTTGCCACGACCTTAGCTTCAAGTTCCACCCATTTTCATCCAAATCGTAGTCATTTGGTTTCTTCCCTTCTACAGTGCCTTTGTCAATCCTTGTTGAGCGATACATCTTTGGTATGTACCTTTGCCAAATCTTTGAAATTTGACTTACTGTCAAATGGTTCAACTTCATACCTCGCACTTGTGCTTGCCATCTTCGTATTTGTGACTGCCTAATTTCTCTTTAAAGCGATCGTTGGTGTGAACCAGAGCTTTGATACCAATTGTTGAAAATCAAGCTCACACAAATATACTAAGATTTATACAAACACACTCTTTGTATGAGATATAAAATAATAACACAAGAATTTTACGTGGAAACCCAATTTGGGAAAAACCACGGGAAGAGATCTCGAGAAATCACTATATGAAAATAATATGGAATTACAAACTCTCAACCGAGAAATAAACTAACTGTTTATTTCTCTCTACCCTCACTCTCTGAATGCTCTAACCCAGGCTTCTCATTCTCTAACTCTCTTTGACACTCAAACTAGAGCTTTGCTCTTCTTCTCTCTAAGATATACTCTATCAATTTTGGTGTGTCTTTCCTCTTCCATTTGGCCTCCTTTTATAGCCAAGAACTAGAGGTAGAAAAGGAAATGAGTTGGACTCATTTTCACCAAAAGAGTAACATTAATGAGATAATGGTGATATGTTCCTTGACCCATTAATATGTTCCTTGACCCATTAAAGAGTGAGGGACATTTATCGTGAGGAAGGCCATTAGGATCCAATTTCAACAAACCTTTTAGAGAATTGTGTTATTAGAATATTTATCATGGATTGTAAAACAACAGGTGGTCAATCATGGAGTCCCGGAACGTATAATAAGCGAAGCGATGAGGTATTGAAGGAGTTTTTAACATGCCTGCTGATATTCAATCCTAGTAAAAGTGGATGGGTCTATACCGGCAGCACTGGTTACACCAAAGATGGGGTTCATTTGTGGAGGGATAACATAAAACTCACTTGTCATCCTTTGGAGGAATGCATGCAACGATGGCCCGAAAAGCCAACTAAATATAGGTAAATAATAATTAATTAAGGTGTAGTAACTAACTAACTAACTGGCTGCAACTTAATTAACCATGCATATAAACTAGCTAATTAACGCCTTTCGGTGGGTCTCTATTTATTCGATTTATCAGCTTGGCAAATTGTTTATGTTGCGCGCACATGCAGGGAGGTTGTTTCAACATATTTAGCAGAAATAAGGAAGTTGAGTTTGAGGATTCTTGGGCTGATTTCCAAAGGTTTGGGACTTGAATTTGGGTACTTTGATGAATTAAGTGAAGTTCAATTACTGTCGGCCAATAATTATCCGCCCTGTCCTGATCCAAGTTTGACACTGGGGATACTGAAACACCATGACCCTAGCCTCATAACCATTCTGTACCAAGAGGATGTATGTGGCCTCCAAGTGTGCAAAGATGGGGTTTGGATTGGTGTTGGGGCTCAGCCTAATGCATTTGTTGTTAACATAGGCAACCAGTTAGAGGTAATATTAATTAATTAATTTTTATTTATCCGAGCTAGCTAGCTAGTTAGCTGCAAACTTATGATCAGTTGATGGTACGCAGTGAAATTATATATTTATATTATTGGTTATGATTACGCATGCATTTTGATTACTAATTAAATGCATGCATTTTGATTACTAATTAAATGCATGCTTTTCTCAATTAATTTTAATTGTGGGTGCAGATTATTAGTAACGGGAAGGTAAAAAGTGCTGAACATCGAGCAGTAACGAATTCAAGTGAAGCTAGGACAAGTATTGCTACCTTCATTAATCCTTCTCCAAGTTGTGTGGTAGAACCTGCAAAAGTTTTGGTTAATGAGCTCAATCCACCGCGCTATAAACCAACAATGTACAAAGACTTTGTTTACACCTCTAAAGCATTTGGTCCTGATACAGAAACTATTCAACGTAGCACTAAAACACTACTATAATTAACTAACTTTGCTATTATATTTGAGGCCCTGGAATAATTAATTAATTAATAAATGTGGACATATTAATTTGGAGCAATTATAAATGCAGAGTGATATATATATATATATATATATATATATATATATATATATATATATATATATATATCTATTTTCAGTTTTTGGTTCTTGGTTCCTTTTCCTTCCAAATATGAATATAATAGTAGTGCAGTGCTATCTAGTCTAGGAATTAATGGAAAAGGCTAAGACATACAATTAAGAAACTTGAATATGTACATATTCTCAAATCTCAATTGCTAGCTGATACTAAAATATTAAACATGTAGATGATTTAGAGTAGGATCATTTGAACTTGGCTAGCCATAACAAGGTAAAATTAATATTAAGATTGGAGCCTACACATTGCCTACGTCAGTCAGCCCATACCTACTTCCTTGAGCCCAATTCTGGAACTTAAAAAACTCTTTCCTATCGCAAACATATGATTAATCTTGCTCCACCTTTTAAAGTCTATTTAAGATTTTTTAAATTTAAAGTTATTAATAATTTTATATAATACAATTATAAATTTTATAATAAGTACTATTAATAACAAAATTTCTTATTTTTAACAAATTTAATAAATTACATCAATTTTAAAAATTATCTTAAATCTGATAAAATATATTTAGTATAGAAAAACTTGTACTTATCGAGCAAATCCAGAATATTAGTGTCTGTAATGGCAATATGATAACTCAATATGTATAGGTAGACTACTTTTTAAAATAGAGAAATTTGAAGCTATGGAAACTAAATTCCTTCTTAAAAGTTAAAACTCAATAAATTAAGTAACCGAACAAACCTTCTTTTGCCATAAGGTCAATTTTATTACTCACATAATCTTCTGCATAGCCTACTCCATATATAATTCATTGGGCACACTTGCAGGCATTGTACCATCATTATGTTGGAGAATTAGCTAGTTTAAGATTAATTTTAAGGTAGATAAGATCAACGTAGAGATCAATAATTTCTTATTTATTTAGAAGATGTACAATTATATTCAACCAAGCAATAATTTGGTGCATGGACCACAACAATCAACAAGGATTAATAACTAATTAATTGCCTTAGCAATAGAGCTAGCAATAATTTGCAGCATGGGCCATGTACAACAACAATTCACGGGGACTAACAACTAATTGCCTTGGCTAGCAATAGAGCAATAATTTCGCTGCATGGACCACATGAACAATTCATAAGGAGGACTAATAACTAAGTGTGGAATCTAATATCTTTGATTCTCATTAGAGTAACCTTGTCTTTAACCTTAAAATCAAAGAAACATATATGACACTACAAGAAAAAATATTAATTTCGACGAAATATTTTGTCAAAAATAAGTTTATTTCATCAGAATAACTTTATTTTTGACAGAATATTATGTCGGTCATTCGGTCGGAAATAAGAGCGTCGACTTTAAATCCGTCGAACATTCTGTCGAGACCAAATATGGTTGACAGACTTATTGTTGACGGATTGTTCGTCAAAAAGAAGCTATGTGTGGGCAAGGAAATCGTACCTTGCTAGGGTTAGGGTTTCGTGTTGACTGAGGAGGAGAGAAATCCACGAAAAGTACGGAATTGATTGATTGATTGAAGAGGAGAAAGAATGGTGAAATGATTACTCGAAACGACATCGCATGGAACTCTTAGAATCCAAGAACCTTGTCAAGGTAGCAAGGATTCAGAGAGCCTTCTTGAGTCTTTGGGTTGAGAGAGAATCTCCAAGTCTCCTATTCTTCCAAAAGGTCCAAGTCTCGAGTCTCAAGAGAAGTCCCAAAAAAGAGAGCCCCGTTCCCAATGGAGTGAAAGAGGTATTTATAGGTATTCCAGATTTTCCCTTAGTTATCAGAGTAATGCACAGATCGTCCTGCCCTTCTAGCCACCAATCCAATCCCTCAACCAATTTCCAAAATGAGTCGCCTCCACGTGTCTTCTGCCTCGGGACACGTGGAAGATTATCTCAGATCTTGCTTCTTTATTTTTGGCTCTTCCATCTTTTCATTTAATCATAATACGAACCTTAATTTGTGCATTTAATTCAATTAGGTCAAGTGAACCCTAATTTGCACTTGGGCCCACACTATGTTTGACGGATTATTACCGATAAAATAATTTCGTCGAAAATAAGTATAGACACGTGGAACTCTATTTTTACTCGGCTAAGGCTTTAAGTACGACGAAATATCCGTCGAAAATTAGGGGTATTATGTCAAAAATAGTAATTTTTAAAAATAAATTATAAAAATTATTCCCGACAGAAATTCAGTCGAATTTACCTTATTCCGTAGGAAATACCATGTTTTTTTAAAATAATTTTTTTGTTACTACATTTTCCAAGTTTTTAAACCCCATTTTTTGTACCCGTAACCTGCTTTATACTAATAATACATAGAATAATATACCAATAACTACATATATCATAATCAACCCATGCATAATACACCATATATACTTATCTTAACATATAACGTTAAATAACAATGGTATAACTTATAATCTACAAACTACAAAGAATAATGATATGGCACCAAAATATTTATAAAACTAAAGTAAATTACATTTATTTACAAAGAATCAAACTAAACTACATGTATTTATATAAAATCATTAAACTATATATACAATATTTTACAAAACATCTAAGTAGATGTTATACACTATCAACTTAATCTAGTAATACCACCACCAATAGGAGAATCATCGGGCGGGGGTCGACGAAGCAGCTTTGGTGTTTGCAAATCCTTATCATCACCCCCCGCTCGCGTTCTGCATCGCCAACCTGCACGTCATCACCAACGATATCATCATCCCCACTCTGTTGACATAATTAAAAATATAACGCATTAGTCCATATGAGAGAATTAAAAAGACAATATGAAAATTAAATAACATGCAGATTAATTAACTTAAAGTAAATACAATATCTGAGTAGGCGGAGGATGACTCCTTATTGGGCCAAAGCCTACGGGAGTAAAGTAACCACCAACTGGAGCACCTCGGCGGCTATCACGACGAACTGCTCCTGCAGGATACCCGTATTCTCGACGGTGGTCCCTGCTGTAATATCCTGAGCTAGCTGGTGAAGGCGAGCTCTGTGACGCCCCCAAAATTAGGTATTCATCACCCATTTTGAGTCGCCAAATACATGGTACACAATACAAATACAAATTTAACTATACAGCTGTCGTGTAAAATACGATAAAACATAAACTGAGAGGTTAAACAAGAATACTGCCTTCTAGACAATATCCATTCTCAATGGAGTACTCATAGACAGTATACAAACTCAAATTCAGTCCTCGTTACATTTATTTTCACATTATTTAACAGAATAGTGAGGACTACTAATGCTATCATCTGGACCTTCACTCCGTTTTTCGACTCGTCCCAACTATATTCTCATTTCACAAGAGAAACGGTGAAAAGAAAGGGTGAGCTCAACTAGCCCGATGAAATATTATGACTAAGATAATACAGAATAAATTATCATTAGTCTTAACAATGTTAAACTGATAATATAAAATAGACATCAAGTTTAACTGCAGCGGAATATGCAATCTATTAAATGAGTCAAGTAGAGAATAAAGTCTACTCTCTTTTGGGTTTTAAAAGGTTTTCATCAATTTTTATCGCTGAGACTCAGCTTAATAAATAAACCACATCTTCTAATCATCCCTGTACTACGGGCCAAAGACATTCATTAAATCATCAATGGTCATGACTATACCGAATAATCTCTAGTCATAATCATACCCAGTCCATCTCTGTACGTAAGCCAAATATATACAACAATGAAACCAATAATCAATAATCCATCTTTGCAGACGTAAGCGAAGATATACAATTTAATAATCAACAAACCCATTTTCGCACGTAAAGTTCGAAGATAACTTTTATCACCATATAAGCATGATGATGATGACAATTGTAAGACCCCGATTTTTTTTTTTATAAATAAAATGGAATTTCCTTTATTTATTATTTTGAAATAGTAAGGGTTGATTTGATTAATGTGGTTAGCTATGGGTAAAATGCATAAATTTTATAAAATAAGCAAGTGGTTATAAAATATTCATTATTATTAAGGAATATTCGTTTGGTGGGGAATATTCGCATTTACGCACAAGCGATGATAATGGGCCCCATAACGGAAAGCGATTGGAGGAAGAAAAACGACAAATATAAGTTGTTTAAAAATAACGGCGTAGTTATTCTGCTTTTACACTGTTGGAATACCCGGTGGTTAAAATACGATGTATATGCGTGGTTGCGCGAAGCACTTACGGTATTACAGTATTGTTGAATTATTGATCCTTACGTAAGAAGGCACTTTACTCAATAATTATTACGATGAATTCTTTATTCAATATTATATTGATTCAATAATTGCTTTGCGTTGATATTTGGTATCACCGTTGTTTCAATAATTGTCATTATACAAGATTTTCCAATATCAAATCAATAATTCATATTATTTGAATAATATTATCGATAACATTATTGGCAATGTCTAGAAAGTTACATCTAAGGAGAGGTTTGGTCACCTAATTGCTTGCGGCAGTGAAGCGAGAAATCCTTATTGGAAAGCCCACTTCTCTCTGAGGCTGCACAGTTGTTAGTAATGTGATTCTATAATATTATTTGTGAATAATTAATTATTGATTTATATGATATTGATTTTATGTGGATATAGATGGAGTAAATTTTTAATGTGACAATTGTTGAAAATTAATATTTTATCCTTTTTTGATAAAATAATTCATTTAAATATATTATTTTAATAATATATTAACGGTGATATTTTATAATGAATGTGGGATATATGAGTATATGAGGAGGTAGAGTATTTTGTGGCATTAAATGTTTAACACATATTTTGTGTGTATGTGGACACAATTCTTGACCGAAAATTGATTATAGACTGCAAAATCGTCCGTTTGTGGATTTCGGTTAATTTCTGTTTGAAATTTGGAAAAACTTCCTTCTGCAAAGTTGTAGAGAAATTAATTTCCTATAAAAAGTCGCGAGATTCAAATTTTCTGACAAAAGGGCTATTTATCATGAATTATTGAAGTTCCAGAGTTCCGAAATAATTGATTTTTGGAAGTTTTAATTATTTTATATAAGAAAAACGTTTTTGTGGTTGTTGGCACATGGGTGGCTGATGTTTTTGACCAAAGAAGGCATGCTAGAGTTTTCAAAACATGTGGGTAGGAATTTTGAATAAATAATAATATATTTTTATTAATTTAGTCTCCTTTGGCGTTCTAACATTTTCCTATAAATAGATGGCTAAGTTAGAATTGAAAATCACACCAGAAACTAAGTTTTCTCTCTTTCTCTCTCTATATTATCGAGTGTATTCTTGTGAGTATACTTTGAGTGTTCTTATATCACGGTGCGAGTTTACACAAGACTATATCTTAAAATTCAATCGTAAGACGGTTATTTTGAGGTAAAGGATGTTATTTCTTTCATAAATGATATTATTTTCTTCAATATCATTATGCCAAAATATTGGTTGAACTTTTATCAAATTTGGAACTTTTTCATGTCTGGGGTTACTATTCACGATTCTTATTCATGAGTTACTATTCACGAGTTCTTATTCACGAGTCTTATTCATGAAGCGTGAAGATGTTTTTTTGTGAAATTTCTATCTTTTTTGTGTCCGGAGTTACTATTCACGTATACGACCTTATTCACGATATCTGACCTTATTCAATTAAAAATGAAAATTTTTCTTTTGTCCAAGATGTCTTTTTTGGCTACTATCTTTGATTGTATCCATGTTTTGATCGTTATTTTTGAGTTCGCTTGAAAATCGTTTATTATGAAGTATTATCGATCTTGGATAAACCGTTGTACGAATCCCTAATATTTGTCCTTTTATCTCACTTTGGATTCGTTTCTTAAAAATATTTTTCATCATCCTCGGTCCTTAATGGTGATATTGATGAATATCTTTGGCTGTGAGTGCAAAGATGAACGATTAATCGATGAATATCTTTGGCTGTGTAGTGCAAAGATGAGCAGTGTTGAGATGAACATGACCAATTGGTGATTTAAATGAATATGTTTGGCTGTAGTGCAAAGATGAATATTGATTGTTGTTACTGGGGATAAAATATTGATGATGGACTTTTAAACCTTAGAAGGCGGTAGAATTCTTTCTCTACGTGACTCTTCTAATGGATTCTTTATTTCCATTGCATTTGTTGATCTAAAACTTGTTGTCTATTGTATTCTATTAGATTTTTCCTGTTGAAGACTAACGATAATTTGTTGTATATTATCTTAGTCATAATATTCTTCTTCTTGGGCTAGTTGAGCTCACCCTTTTCCTTGTTGTTCCATTTTCTTCTCAGGAGGTGAGAACATAGCAGGATCGAGTCGGGGGTATGGAATGAAGGTTCTAGAGAGAGTTGTTTAGTAGTCCTCACCATTTTTGTAAAATAATGTATCAATAATTATGATGGGGATTTATTTGCGTGTGGATATTGTCTAGACGGCAATATCTGTATTTAAACTCACAGTATGTATTATCGTATTTCACACGACATTTGTATTATTGAAGTTGTAGTTATTTCTGTACCATGTATTTGGCGACTCAGAATGGGTTGGGTGGAATGGACCTATTTTGGGGTCGCCACGGTTAATATCGAGCTTAGGGATATGATCTCCGAGGTGGAGATCGAGGAATAAACTAGGAGGGAGAGGCGAGTAAATCCTTCGCTGGTAGGTGTCCTACTAAGCTTATTTGTTGGTCGTCATAATATAGGATATTATGTGACATGTTAATTTGTTTAATTAACCCTTGTTTTATGACGATGTTGAGAATGTCGACCGAGAATATTAACGATGGAGTAAATGAGGCCGTGGAGGCCTTGCAAGTCTTCACCAACGAGGAGAACGCGATAACAGTCGTGCAATGTTCCTCCCATGAACAACGCCAACGAAAGCGAGATGATGAACGACGGGATGTTTAGAAACTTTTTTGGCGATTCATGAAAAATCGAATGAGGGAGACTCGTGTACAAAATACTGGATGGAAATGATAATGAATGCGATTTGTCACGGCCAAACAATTCAAAGAGTTGGGACCACCAGATTTCCATGGAAAGTTCGGATTCGATCAAGGCGAAGCGTGGGTCAAGCAAATTACCAAGATATTTGATGTCTTGGGATGCGCGGAGAATGTAGGTTCCATTCGCCACCTTTTATGTTTCGTGGTGAAGTAGATTCTTTGGTGGGAATCACGTAGGCGTACTGACGGATGCACTCAACATGTCTTGGGAAAGATTTGAGAACTGTTCAATGACAAGTACTTCCACAAAGTATTCGTCGTATGAAGGAAGTAGAGTTTATTAGGCGGGAGCGAGAGTAACAATGGCGGTGTCTCGATGACGAGGCGAAGTTCATGCGGAGTTGTCGGTTTTGCACCTCATTTGGTGGAAAATGAGGAACGCGTGTAACGGCAGATGTTTACGAGGGTCTAAAACTCGAAATTAAATCAATACCTCATTTCTCATAAATTTTCTCTATATTCGGATGTTGTAAACATGGCTCAATTATTAGAAATGAGATAATGAGTCTGTTCAACCCAAGGCGACCAACAACACGATAAAAATTATAAATTTTATAAATTTTGCAAAGTATGCAAGTTGTCAGATTATAAATACTTGCATACTTTGCAAAATTTATAAATACTACCCACAACTATAATATTATATCAATTCCCCACCATAATATTAAAAAATATTTCGAGAAAATTAAATATTTATTCATAAAATCTGGGTTCTCACAAGTTTGGTTGGGCAACTCCTAACGACGGATAACCGGATCTGTACGAAATGTCTCCGACACCGCCGCCATGACCATTTGGAAAATCTCATTGTCCAAGCCAGCGCCTGTATGAGATGGTCCAACAAGTGTTCTTGGATGCTGACGCTGACTAAACCATGCGAAAATAACATTACTAATAATATTTGTAGTTAATTTATCTTTAACTTATAAGAAATAATATTACCTTCAGGTAGTGTATACGATAATATCCTCGGCAGACCCAACACTTGATATGTGACGCCCCCAAAATAGGTATACAACACCCATTTTGAGTCGCCAATTATATGGTACAGAAAGCAAACTACAACTTCAATAATACAATTGTCGTGCAAAATACGACAACACATACTGTGAGTTTAAATACAAATATTATCTTCTAGATAATATCCACACTCAAATAAGTCCTTATTACAATTATTCATACACTATTTTACAGAAATAGTGAGAGGATCGCTAAAACATCTTTCTAGAACCATCACTCCATACCCCCAAGTTGAGATCCTGCTATGTTCTCACCTCCTAAGAAGAAAAATGGAACAAAAAGGAAAAGGGTGAGCTCAACTAGCCCAATAAAGAATATCATGACTAAGATAATATACAAAAAATTATCATTAGTCTTCAACATGGAAAAATCTAATAGAATATAATAGACAACAAGTTTTAGATCAACAAATGCAAAGAAAAACAACAATCCATTGAAGAGTCACGTAGAAGGCGAATTCTACTATCTTCTAAGATTTAAAAGTCCATCATCAATATTTTATCCTCGTAACATCAATCAATATGCATCTTTAATCAAATATTCATTTTTGCACCACGGCCAAAGATATTCATTTATATCACCATCGGTTATGTTCATCTCAACACTGCTCATCTTTTTTCTACGGGCCAAAGATATTCATCGATTAATCATTCATCTTTTGCTCTACAGGCCAAAGATATTCAAAGAATATCATCATTTAAGACCCAGGATGATGAAAAATATTTTAAAGAAAACGAATCCAAAATGGAGACGGAAGGACAAATATTAGAAATTCATATTACAGTTTATCCAAGATCAATAATACTTCATAATAACCACTTGTGAAGCAGAATTCAAAAATAAAGTTCAAAATACGGATACAATCAAAGATAGTAACCATAATAGACATCTTGGATGAAAAGAAAAAAATTTCATTTTTCAGTGAATAGTGTCGTATTTGTGAATAGTGTCGTATACGTGAATAGTGCCGTATACGTGAATAGTAATCCTGACATAAAAAGGTAGAAATTCCACAATAAAATCCATACCAATATTTCGGTATAATGATATTGAAAGAATAACACCATTACGAAAAAAATAACATCTCTTACCTTAAAATAATCGTCTTTCCGATGAATTTCTGGATATAAGACTTGATGAAACTTGCACCTTTGAATAGCAATTCTCAAGTATCAAAATACTCACAAAATACACGCTTGATAATCTAGAGAAAGAAAACTTGTTTCGGTGTGATTTTCAATTCTAACCTAAGTTGACTTATTTATAGGAAAATGCTTAGAACGCCATAGGGAGACTAAAATAATAAAATATTATTTTTCTTTCTTTTTTCCCACGCATGCAAGGACCACCCATCTAAAGATGCCATTCTTGAAAAATTCCAAAGACCCACATGTTAAAACAAAAGTGGGTCCCACCCATAATTTAATAAAATTATTTTATTTTCTCAAACTTCAAAGAATTCATAGAAAATAGTCCGCTTATCGGAAAATACTTAATTTTATGTCCATTCCACACGAAATCGAATTCTCTACAACTTTGTAGCTTTGAGTTTTTCCAAATTCCAAATGAAAAATATTTGAAATCCACAAACGGATGATTTTTAATATCTCCATTCCGACAAAATACTGATAAAACACCTTAGCATTAATTCCTTCATTTATAATCACATAAAATAAATAAATCCATCATTTATATCCATATCAAATAAATATTTTCTTATCATATAAATCAATAACTAATTATTCACAAATAATATTACAGAATCACAATTATGACAACCAGGCCGTTCCCAGGAAATAGGGGGCTTTCCAATAAGGATTTCTCCTTATTGACACGCAATTAGGTGACCAAACCTCTCCTTAACAGAACTTTCTAGACATTGCCAATAATGCTTATCTAATAATATTATTCAAATAATATGAATTATTGATCTGATAATGGGAAATACTGTGCAGTGATAATTATTGAAACAACAATAATATAAACTATCAACGCAAAGAATTATTGAATCAATAAAATAAAATATTGAGCAAGAATCACTGTAACAATTATTGAGTAGTGCCTTCTTACGTAAGAATCAATAATTCAACAATCATCATGCGTACAGGTAAGCGCAACCACGCCAGACATCGTATTTTAACCACCGGTATTCCAACGATGTTAATTAGTAATAATTACGCCGTTATTTATAAAAACTCATACTTTGTCATTTTCCTTCATTCAACCATTTTTTAGATTATAGGGGCCCATAAATGGTTTATACTGTCGTCATTTAATATTTCCCGACAACAAGAATATTCCACGACCAAACGAATATTCCCCGACAGAAATGAATATTTTATAACCACTTGTTTATTTTGCAAAATTTGCACATTTCACCCATAACCAAAGCATTATATCAAATTAACACCTTATTAATTTAGAATAATGAATAGAGGAAAAATTCAATTTTATTTATAATAAGTTGGGGTCTTACAACCTCCTCCCCTTATAAAATTTCATCCTCGAAATTAACGTACGTACCTGGTGTTTCGAACAGGTGAAGGTACCTCGCTTTCATTTCCGATTCCAACTCCCAGGTCATTTCTTCAATAACATGGTTCCTCCACAAAACCTTAACTTGTGGTATAACCTTGGTGCGTAGAACATGCTCTTTCCTATCCAAGATCTTAACAGGTACCTCATCGTACGTTAAATCTTCGGCTATTTCGTCTGGTTCTAATGCAATAACGTTGTTCGGGTCTTTCACATATTTACGAAGCATAGATATGTGAAAAATATTATGAACACGAGACATGTTTGGAGGTAATGCGAGTCTATAGGCCACATTTCCTATTCGGTCAAGAATCTCAAATGGACCAACAAATCGTGGATTGAGCTTTCCTCTTTTCCCAAATCTTGTAACTCCTTCCATTTGGAGCAATACGTAATAATTACATGATCTCCAATATTAAATTCCATATCCTTTCGATGAAGATCAAGATAACTCTTTTGTCGATCCCGTGAGGTTTGAATACGTTGTCGAATCATTTGGATCTTTTCTCGTAGTCATGCGTGCTTAATTCTCGGTCCCAACAACGCTTCTCCCACCTCGTCCCAAAGATAATTGGAGAATGACACTTTCGTCCCATACAACGCCTCGAATGGAGCCATGCCTATACTTGCTTGATAATCATTATTGTAGGAGAATTCTACCAAAGGCGAAATACTTATCCCAACTTCCTTTGAAATCTAGGACACACGAGTCTTAATAGATCTTCAAGGGTTTGAATAATCCTTTCCGATTGTCCGTCTGCTTTGAGGATGATATGCCAATCAATCGTAAATTGCGTACTTATAGCTTTCGCAGTTAACCCAAAATCTTGAAGTGAATCTTGGGTCACGATCCGAAACTATGGATACTGGCATGTTATGAAATCTCACAGTCTCATTCACGTACATACGAACAAAACGTTCAAGGGAATAATTTTCTGGTATAGGTAAGAAATGAGCAGACTTGGTTAATCTATCAACAATAACCCAAATCACATCTATGCCTTAAGAAACTTTGGGAAGACCTATAACGAAATCCATAGTAATGTGTTCCCACTTCCATTCTGGAATCTCAAGTGGTTGTAATGGACCTTTTGGCACTTGATGCTCCGCCTTTACTCGTTGACAAGTTAAACACCTCGAGATAAACTCTACGATCTCTCTCTTCATATTGTTCCACCAAAATGTGTGTCGAATATCATGATACATTTTGGTACTTCCAAGATGGATTGCAAACGGTTTGTTGTGTGCCTCCATCATGATTCTATGCTTCAAGTCAGTGTCGTTAGGAACACAAAGTCTGGAGTTGAATCTAAGTATTCCTTCTTCATCGATTCTTACTTCCAGAATAGCACCTTCTTTCACTTTCTTCTTCATACGCATCATCCCCAGGTCCGTAGATTGAGCAACTTTAACTTTATCGATTAAAGTTGGTTCTACTCGTATATTTGCCATCATCACGTGGGTCCCTGGAGTCTTTAACTCAATCCCTATCATTTGTAAATCGTATAAAATGGGTCTTTGTGTTAACAACATAGCACTCGTACTCACATACGATCTTCTACTCAATGCGTCAACTACTACGTTTGCTTTTCCAGGATGGTATTGAATGGTATAATCGTAATCTTTCAACAGCTCGAGCCAACGTCATTGCCGCATGTTGAGTTCCTTTTGGGTGAAGAAGTATTTGAGGCTTTTATGATCCGTATAGATCTCCACTTTCTCCCCATACAGGTAGTGTCTCCAGATTTTCAACGCAAAAATTGCAGCACGCTAACTCTAGATCATGAGTAGGATAATTCCTCTCATATTCTTTGAGTTAATCGTGAGGCATAGGCTATGACTTTCCTATATTTCATGAGAACACATCCTAACCCTTTGCCCGAAGCATCGCTGTAGATAACAAATCCATCCGAACCAGATGGTATTGCGAGAATAGGTGCCGAAATGAGTCTCCTCTTGAGCTCTTGGAAACTCTTCTCGCATTCCTCGCTCTATACGAATTTTGTATCTTTCTGAGTTAACTGAGTTAACAGAGTAGCGATTCGAGAAAATCCTTCCATGAATCTCCGATAATAACCAATTTAAGCCCGAGAAAGCTTCATGCCTTGACCATCGACTTTCGGTTGCTCCTCAACTTTGTATTGCTTGATCTTCGCTCGGTCGATAGATACTCCATGTTTTGACACCACGTGCCCAAGGAATTCTACTTCCTCGCCGTAACTCGCATTTCTTCACTTGCATATAACTTGTTTTCACGAAGCCTTTTCAAGTATCAAACTTCAAATGGTGCTCATGATCTTCACGGCTTTTGGAATAGATGAGGATGTCATCAATAAAGACAACAACGAATCCATCCAAATATTCCTTGAATACTTTGGTTCATCATATCCATGAAAGCGGTAATGGAGCATTAGTCAATCCAAAAGACATGACTAAGAATTCATAATGCCTGCATCGAGTTCTGAAGGCGCCTTTGAAATATCCTCGGTTTTAATCTTCAAATTGATGATATCCGTAATCGAAGGTCGATCTTTGAAAAGAATTGTGTTCTTTTCAATTTGGTCGAACAGTCATCAATGCGAGGTAACGGATACTATTCTTGATGGTGACATGGTTTAATTCTCGGTAGTCGATATAAAGTCGCATACTCCCATCTTTCTTCTTTCACGAATAACACAGGAGCACCCCAAGGAGATGTACTAGGATGAATGAAACCGATGTCTAATAACTCCCCGTAGTTGGACTTTTAACTCCTGAAGTTTAATAGGAACCATTCGATATGGGTTTTTAGAAATGGGTTTTGTACGGTTCAAGGTCAATAAAGAATTCAACTTCACGTTCCGGGTAGCCAGGAAGTTCTTCGTGAAATACATCAGAAATTCTCTAACAATGTAAATATTATTCAAATCGACTTGTCTCTGCTCAAATCCATAACATGGGCTAAGAAAGCTTGACATCCGCTTTTCAATAAACGAATAGCTTTGTGGCTTGATATGACAGTGACTGATTTTAGTGGTTTAGTT
Source organism: Panax ginseng (assembly GCA_020205605.1). Taxonomy (NCBI): domain Eukaryota; kingdom Viridiplantae; phylum Streptophyta; class Magnoliopsida; order Apiales; family Araliaceae; genus Panax; species Panax ginseng. The sequence goes on along the minus strand of CM035131.1, from coordinate 3,156,415 downwards.
GCTTGAATTTTCATAACAGGTTGGTTAGGAATATTAAAACTAACAACCTTACGAAAACAATCAATTTTGGCATGATGAGTGGTTAACCAATCAATTCCTAAAATCACATCAAAAGCAAGTATCTTTAAAGAGATAAGATCAACAGGGTAATGTGATAGTGCCAACTTGGATCAAGAAAGATTTATAAACGTAGATGTAACGAAGGTTTCACCCAACGGAGTTTCAACGAGATAAGTTAAAGTCCAATTTCTCCTGAGTCAAGTTTAAACGTTGAGCCTGGCGGGAGAGATAAAAGAATGTGTAGAACCCAGATTCTAGTAAGGTATAAACTTCGCAAGAGTTTATGATAAGCTTACCCGTGATCACCTCATTTAGGTTCCTTATGTTTTGGCCATCCACGACAAACGCTTCTTCCAAGAATCGCTGATTTTGACTTATCCGGGATAGCCTTTGAGTCAAAGATCCCCAATAACTTGGTTTTGCTACTGAACACTCTTGAGCTATATGGCCCTCCTTTTCATAGTTATAACATACCTTGGATTGTTGTGGGCGCCAATGATATATGTCCTCTTTCCCCAGATTTATAACACACGACCGGTGGTCGTTTCTCCTCCCAAAAGAACAAATGATATCGGTATCTTTCACGATATCTTCCCGTCATTGTTGAATCTCCTTTTTTTGAAATTTCCACTTGACTCACCTCTTCTATTATCATGGTCATGATTACCATCCGAGTGGTTACCGCTTTTGTCAGTATTTTCCTTCCTCATTTGGTTATCATCGCCTCGATGATCTTTGCCACCGGATGACCACAGTTGTGGTCCTCGGTTGAGTATACTCATTATCTCGCTTCTAATAATTAAGCCCTCAGTGACAACATCTCAATACAGAGAAATTTATGAGAGATAAGATATTGACGAATCTCGGGTTTTAGACCTCTTAGAAACATTCGCATCATACGTTCCTCATTCTCTACCAAATGAGGTGCAAACCTGGATAACTCTGCGAACTTCTCCTCGTACTGAGACACCGTCATGTTGTTCTGTTCTAGTCTAATAAACTCTACCTCCTATTCAAGTTATCCCAGGGCCGTAGCGGTTAGGACTTTGCTTCTGAAAAGATTAGGGGAGAACACCCGGTCCCGCAAGCACCAACAACTGTCAATCTAATAAGAAGTAGGTGCTAGGCTCATGTCATTAGGGGAAGCCTCAAATTGACCTGTCAATTC